>CM074697.1:500100-1700100 GCA_037367355.1 Neoscytalidium dimidiatum | reverse complement strand
TGTCGAGCTAAGCCGCCCTACTTCGGCCTCGTCAAGCGCAGCATGAACCGAGCGCCTGGCAAAAGTGACAGCTGGTGGCCACGGCATCAAGCCGACTGCGGCGGCTCCTTCACTAAAATTGCACAGCCAGAATTAACTAAGAAACAAATTGAGTCCCTGAGCGCCAGAGACAGAGCCGGTCGCCAGAAGAACAAGATTGACCGCTGGGTGCAAACAGCTCCGAGCTCTATTGGCTCGTCCGGAAGTGGAACGCCGTCGAGCAGTTGTAATGATGCCGCCCAGGATCCCAAGGATCCCACCGCTAAGCGCTTGCGCAACATTGCCGAGGATGATGATGCCTCACCGCCTCCAGACAAGAAGAGGACGTTTCTCGCATGTCCGATATGCGATGTTCCCGTCACAGAAGCGGACGTTAACGATCATCTCGACTCTGCGCACGGTACGTAGTTGATCTGCAGGATCTGACCCTCTGATCGCCGCTGCACATGAAGATCCTGCCTTTCGAGGCTTCTTCAGGGCCTAGAATACACTTGAGGGCGTTGGTTGTCAGGAGCAACATGAGTCAGTCAACGGCGGAACGACCTTGGCCACGTGAATGACCGGGGGTTTGTTCTCACGTCTTCACTACGCAATGTGCACACTACGAACATGCAGGTCGTTGCCATTGAGACCAGTGGACACGCTTTGATCAGCTGAGCTTCGAGCTCGAAGGCTTGATCGTTTGTGGGTTTCCAAAGTCCACGCAACGCACGAGGCGTGTGCAAGCCAGTCGTCGCCACTTTCGGCTTGGATGACAGGAGTACCTGTGCCTCTGCCTGAACGCGAGCCAGCACTCCATAGTCTTTATGATGTGATGCCTTATGTTCAAACCTAGTGTTGATTCCCTTACACAGTTACAGGTAAGTGCAATAGACTCGCCAAGTCCTTAGCAACATGTTTTAGTAATGATGCCAACTCCTCACCTGGAAGCAGACCGTACTGTTCTGGTTGGTATCAATAGCAGAGCTTGAGTCTGTATTTACCCTCCCTCCATATTTCAGGATTAGAGTTTACTGCATTCTCTACTTATACCAATCTCGTTGTTATTCATACGTATCCCCTGACTTGCTAGTGTTCCTCCATTCCTGTAAATTTGGTGATGTTGCAAGCATGTATCAAGATGCGTCAGTCAGCACATTTCCACAAGATCTTTCTGTCTTTTTCGATAATCCCTGGCATCAAGTAAGAAAATACCTCATACATACCCCATTTCGGCGTTAGCGTCAACTCAGAAAGGGAAGCATTGATGCGTTGATTTCCGGTAAGTGTCACACGAATGAGCATTCAAGAGAACAGTCATTCCCCTACGTATATGCTACTATCCGTGATCCGATTGGTTTTTGCTGACGATACAACAGGATCCCAGCAACGAATATGACTACTGTGCAACTTCAGTTTGCATGAGAAATTAGACCGGAGAATTCTCTCCGGGAACTGATATACGCTTAGTAGCACTGCAACCATTGAATTGAAGAGATGATCAGTGCAGTAAGCATTGTTCGGCGGCAATATGTTCTGGGATGTGAAGCTTACCTCTCTTTACATCCTATCTTCATTGGCAACGGGTAGTGCGACCATGAAGTTTGCAGCTTTTGGGAGTTTCAGGACACTATCGCTCGGCCTGGTAATCCTTCTGATCAAGTATCTTGATCTGGTAAAATTTGCCAGGTACAAAGACGTCTTTCTTGGTCTAAGCTCTGGCTTGAGCTCCTACGTGCAGTTTACACTACCTCCAGCATTGTAAGGATTGCTGAGATCCATAACAGCGAGGTGAATAAGTACCGGAAGCGAAATTCTTAGCTTTGGTTTCCGGATTCTTTCATACTGGGTCGTAGCTATCTGGATCTTCTTTCCTTCTAGGCCAATTCTTCCTGCGCGTGTCCTTCGACATGGCTTCTTCTACGACATACCATCGGAGATATTTCGCCTAGCGGCACTCCTCGTGGTACCCTGAACTGGCGTTGAAACTCTTACCCTAGCCGCTGGCCAATATGTTTCCCTTCGGCAATGGCCGTTTTTGAGGCCCGCTCGGCATCAAGGAATGGATATACAAGCCCTGTAACTAATGTCAGCTTTTCCGACTGACTAGTCAATCTAAGCATGGCCATTGGAGAAGATAGAGACAATGGCTGCGTGACTATGAAGAGAGAGAGGGCTGCTGCTTCTCTTGCGGGTTTGATGAACTCCAGATCTCAGGACCGTGAGTCTGGCATGCGTAAGTGGTGAGTCGGTTCCCTATTTTTTCCCAATACTGACAAGATAGCATGCACTATCTGTTGATCTTGGTGTTAGAGGCAGAAATAGAGGGATATCCACCCGTATTCGTCTCCGGCACATCAGTTGACTGAGTAAATTCTATTGCACGAGTAATAAGACTATCTGAACGTCTACTAACTGTATATAGCAGCTTCTAGTGATCGCGTACGCCGAATCTGTATGTATCTCAAACTGCTCTGTGAACTATGTGGATGCGGCGGCGGCACACTCAGGAAGCGACACGGGCTGACATGTACAGCGATAGGCCCGCCTCGTCCAGAAACACGCGCCTCTGTGGTGCCAATGCAGGCAGAAGTCGCAAAGTGTTCGTCTGGACTTCCTCATACGGCTAGCTCAAACGCGTCGCGGTGCTGGCGGCGTGGTGGCATAAATTGTCAACATCCAAGATCTTCCACCTCTCCTTCCTCCCAACCGTCGATCGTTCACTCCAGAAATCCGCTCCTGGACGTAATTGTGCTGACTCAACTTCCATAATCACTACCTCCACGACTGCACGATCCTGTCGTAGTTCTTCACTAAATTGACCTTACACAAGCATCGCGCAAAGCCATTGCTACCTTGGTCGTAAACATGAAGGTCACCAAACTCTTCTGCGGCACTTTCGGCGTCCTCCTCGGCTTTCTACTCCTCGGCGCTGCTCTTGCTACTCCATTTGACAAGAGCGACAGCGATCTCGGTCACGGCGGTCTTCCCAGCGTCAATTCTCACAGCACTGACAGCGGCGATATGCCGTCTTTCACTTCTCTCCTCGTCAAAGATGATATTTCCAACGAGCCTTACAGCAAGTGGGCTGGTGTGGTCTATAAGAAACCTCCTTCCGGTAACTTCACAGCTGTTCAAGGTACTTTCACTGTCCCAAAGCCTAGCCTCCCCGCCGGGGAGGCCACAGTCCAGATCGGCTTTGGCGGTTCCGCGGATGGCAACAACTACTGGATGCAGGTTGGCATTGCCATGTAAGTCAGCTTACATGGTTCTCATTCGACGTTCTGCTAACAGAAATGATAGGACGCTTCAACCCGACGGCGCGGTTGGATACAAGGCATTCCACGTGTGGCATCCGACCAGCGACCCCGTCTTTGACGACTCTGAGATCGCCATCGCCGAGGGCAATGTGATCACGCTCCGTGTCGAGACGTACTCTACCACCACTGGGGTAGCTATCATCGAGAACCACAGCACCGGCACCGGAATGCATAAGATCCTCAACGCACCTGCTGGCGCTCCACCTCTTCTCGGCCGGCACGCTGAGTGGTTTGTTGCGGAGGCTCCTGGTCAGACGCTGGCGAACTTTGGTACGGTCAAGCTCACGGATGTGGTTGCATATACCAGCGACGGCAAGAATTATGGTCCTGACCAGCCAGGCTCATTTCTCACTTACATCATTGATGATGGGAAGAAAGTTACGGATGCTGCTGTCACTCCGGGCGGTAACGAGGTGACCATCACTTATGGTGCTCCCAAATCCAACGTCCAGACTCATGAAGGTGCTCGCAGTGGCGAAGTCACCGACCTCTTTGACCCTCTCCGCTCGCGTTCATTCTCCTCCAGGCATATTTCAAACATTGACGGTACCAGTGCATCTCTCCAAAGCGGCCAGTATGCTGGCGCCATGGCTTATCCACCACCTGGAGCCTCCTTCAAGTCGGTCTCTGGAAGATTCATCGTGCCAGATGTCGTGATTCCCGCTGATGCGCCCGCGAATTCCTTTTACGGAGTCGCCTTTTGGCTTGGCCTTGAGGGCGTTGTGGATCCAGCGCAAAGCCTGAGTGCAGGAGACAACAGGTTCCTGCAGTCCGTCGTGGAGTTTTTCATCAACAAGACGGACAATGAGTCTGGGGGCGAAGAGACATTCGTACTGTGGGAATGGTATCCGGCTTATCACGGGGATCTGGACATAACCCTTTCAGTTGGGGATGTCGTCGCCCTGCGGGTTGAAGCTTTTAACGAGACGGCGGGCAGTGTGACGGTGGAAAACCTCAACACTGGCAAGGTTGTCACTTTCCCAGTCACCGCTCCGGACAACGTTTCTCTGACTGCCAATCGAGCCAACTGGTTTGTCGAGCACTTTGCTTTCCTTGATGACGCCGTGCTTCTCGATTTCGGAACGGTGACGTTTACGGACTGCATGGCTAATGCGAGCAACGGACACACTGTCCGATTGGATGGCGCGGATACTGTGGATCTCCTGTTGCCTGACCACCGGCTTTATACGGATACTGTTATTCATGAGAGCAACGTCTCGATCACATACAGCCCTCGTCCTGAAGATAAAGGGAATCTGTTCAACCGCAACATCGGAGGTTTCTATGAGAAGAAGTCAACTCGTCCCTGGCCACGCGTTGCAGCTCTATCACCTCCTGATCGGGATCATACAGCAGATGGCAAGCCCAAGCCCTTATACGGCGAGAATTGGGCCGGTGCTTCCAAGGATGCGCCTGCCGGCAATGCTTTCACATCCGTCTCTGGAACCTTCACTATACCCGGCCTTGCGGCTGGCCTTTCCCCTTCGGACTCAGAACTGGCAATCCCCGACAGGTTCTTTGCAGCAATCTGGGTCGGCATTGGTGGGGATGGCGATAATACTCTGCTCCAGACAGGTATAGCCGTAGATTTCAACAAGACAACTGGTGAGAGCAGGGTAGGCTTTTGGTTCGAATTTCTCCCCGATGTGGCGCAGCCTATCGACCATAGCGAAATGAAGGCGTCAGTGGGCGATGCTATCAGTCTGCGCGTCGAATCGTCTTCTCCGACAACAGGAACGGTGCACATTGAGAACGAGACCACGAAGCAAAGCATAAGCAAAGATGCTGTTCTTACTACGAAAAGCAATCCCGGGTTGAAAGGTGCGGCTGGCCAGTGGATTATCGAGGCGGCTAATGGTGTTCTTCCATTGGTAGACTTTGGTTCTGTGACTTTCACGAAATGCAAGGCTGTCACTGCTGATGGCACAGCGAGTGATGGACTGGGTGGCGCCTACCCGGTAATCATGAAGCAGAACGATACGATCCTCACAGATGTGGACCTCAGTGATAAAAAGGTCACAATCAAGTACAATCCACATCCAGATTCCGATCCGAATTCGAAAACCAGACCTCCACCGGTTCTCTTCAAGTCTCCAGATCTAGTGATCTCAACTTCCCTGGCGGTGACTCCGGTCACGAATTCACCCTCGGAGGAGCAGGCTTTCAAGCCGAACCACATTGCTAAGCGCGGCTCCAGACAGCAGATAGGATCAGGGAACTGGGCTGGCGCTGTTCTGCCACACACCGGAGATGAGTCTTACTTCACAAAAGTCCACGCCAGATTCAATGTTCCGCAAGTGAGGGGGGCTGCTATCTCCGGCTCCAGCACTCAGTTTACTGGAGGCCAGGGTGCCGCCTTCTGGGTCGGCCTTGATGGTGCCGAGGACGGCTACGGCAAAATCATCCAAGCAGGCGTCGCCTTGGATGTCAACAACGAAACCGGCAAGGTCGACAGCCACGCGTGGGTGGAGTGGTTCCCGAAGGGCTCTGAACCCGTGTCCGACCTGCGGGTATCGCCTGGCGACTCGGTGACCGTGCTCATCTCCGCGCAGAACAGCTCCGCCGTCACGGTAACCTTCGAGAACGGGGATCAGAGGGCCGAGAAGACCATCTTCGCCCCCGCCGACGACAGCAGCAAGCTCCTGACCGGCAGAACCGCCGAGTGGATCGTTGAGAATCACAAGTACCCGCAAAACACCATCGCGGACTTCGGGAGCGTCACCTTCGCCGAGTGCCGCGCCACCTTGAACAACGGCACCGTCCTCGGCCCAGCCGACGCGGCGAGATGGGACCTTAGCCTCTTCGTGGACGACAGCCAGCGCCCGGTCATCTTCACGGACGTCGATTTCCGCGACGACGGCGGCCTGGAGGTCTCGTATAAGCCGCACCACCGTCCGGTTGAGGGACCCGGCAGCAGCACGACCGCCTCTGTCCATGTCATCACCATGGTCACTACGCAGGCAGTCCGAACCACGGTTGTCGTTGCCCCTGTCCCATCCGAGCCCCCGGTGTCGGTGATAGTTGTCTCCACCGCGGTATCCGTCGCGGCCCCGAGCCCGACCACCGATAGGCACGACAAGCCGCTGCCGCCCACCCGCGACGCTGCTCCTGATCCTCCTCCTGCCGCCATCGCCGACGAAGATCTGCAACTCCTCGCCCGCTCGGCCAACGCCCAACCGCTCACCTCAGCCTCCGTCCCCACACCGGGCAAGCACGGCGACAACGACAGCAGTGGCACCGGCGACACCTCCACCGCCATCGGCATCGCCAACTGGACCACCACCACCACCACCACCACCACAACCTCCAACCACTTCGCCACCGCCATCTACCTGGGCCTCTCCTCCTCCTCCTCCTCCTCCTCCTCCTCCTCCCCAGACGCCGCGAAAAACCCCAACCATCCCTCCCACCTCGCCGCCGCCCTGCTGCCCTACCCGGCCGCCGCCAACGAGGACGGCACGCCCGACACCACCGCCACCCTGACCATCAGCCCGTCCGCCCAGTCGTCCCACCGGGGCGGCGACCGCGCCGTCGTCTACGCGCGCGACGATGAAGATGACGATGACGACGACGATGCTGGTGTCGGCATGAAGGTAGCTGCGGGGGCGGTGCTGGCGTTCGGTCGTGGCGGCGGCGGCGGCGGCGGCGGCGGCGGTGGGGAAGAGGAACGTGGCGTTTGGTGAGGGAGAGCGCCGAGGCGACGGAAAGGGTGGATGAGGGTGCGGGGCAGATGAGGGTCGGGGTTTGTGGGGGTGATGATGGCGCTGGCTGTGGAGATGGGAAGCCGATGGAAGAAAAGGATGCTGGGAAGTGGGTTTAGAGGATGGTGGGACTTTTTTTTTTTTTCTTTTTGGGAGATTTTTGTTTAGGGGTTGGTTAGGAGTGGGGGATGGTGGACGATACGTCGCCCTGCCCCTTCTTTCACACCTCGCCTTTTACTACCGACATACCCACTGTCGTCGATACTTCTGGCACAAGCTCTTTTTAGATGGAGAGCTGTCGGAGCTGGGATACGTTGGTTTGTTGCTCTCGCAGCAGAGAAATAATCGCCCGAGCTTCGCCTTGCCCAACCACAGTCCGCTGGCTAGCCTCATCATCGTGATGGTCCTGCGATCTGTCGTGCTTGAAGAAGAAAGATGGAGCCTCGAGCCCCATTTCCGCGGCCTACCGAGCCGCCCCCCCCCCTCCAAAAAAAAAAAAAATAGACAAAAAACTCCGTCCCCACAATCGCCTCTCCCCCCACACTCGCTTCCCTCCTAACCGAAGCGTGCAAAACAATTATTCCGTCCGCGAATTGGCGTCAGCGCTGCGGTCAAGACAAGACTTTCTGCGCCAAGGAGCGAGAGAAAGCTTGTGCACGATCCCCCTGGTTCGACGCCATGCAATCGATCATTTCCCATTTTTTTTTTTTATTATCCCCCTCTTGATGCAGGGTGGATGGGAAGAACTGGCCGGGCGGGAATGCAGCAGGGGTTAGGTTGCGTGGCTGTAGGGGGTTGATGGAAACGGTGGCGTGCGGGGTAAGGGAGACGGGGAGGAATATCTCCGCGTTTCTGGATGGCGTCGAAGGTTTCTTTGCCGGGAAGATTGGTGCAACGTGGGTGACATGGGGCCGTGACTCGTTTGGCGAAACGAGAAGTACGTACCACATGCATGACCACCTGTTCAAAGCCGGAGTTTGAGCAAGACAAAGTCCGGCGGACCGGAAAGAAATGAAGAGAAAGAGTTTCAGCTCCAAGAAACCGCGGACAAGATTATTATCCCGGCATTGTAAATAATTCATTAGAAGCATATACATCATCAACAAACGAGGCAGAAATGGCCACCATCTATACAAGCCTCTGTCTCCTCTCCCTGGGCCCCTCCTTAAACCTTCGGCGTCACGTTCTCCCTCCCTTCCACGCTGCCCTTCCCCTCCTCGCCAACGTGCACGTGATGCGCATCCTCGACGCCCATCAGATCGCCGCCCTTCTCGACGTGATTGCTGCCGCCGAACAGCACGTCGATCTCCTCGAGGCTGACCTTCTTCGTCTCCGGGATGAACCACCAGACGAACAGGGCAAGCAGGATGTTGATGCCAGCGAACATGTAAAAGGCGTAGAAGCCGCAGTTGTCGAGGAAGGTGGGGAAGAACTGCTGGACAATGGCGTTGGCGACGTTCTGCGTTTGCGAGGCCATGCCGACGGCCTGCGCGCGCACGTTCATCGAGAAGATCTCGGATGTCCAGATCCAGACGGTGGCGCCCCAGGAGGGTTTGTCTACGGTGAACTGTTAGTGTCGAGGTTTACGTATGAGGATTGAGGCTGGGAAAATGGGGGGAGGGGGGGGGGATTATCTTACAGAAGAAGGCGAAGAGGAACATCAGGAACACGATGGCGACGCCGACCGCATGGCTCTTGGTGGTGGCACCGTCAGCCGTAACGATTGTCGGGGTCTGCGTCTCGACGGTGGCGGCGATAACCATGCACAGGCCCATACCGATGGCACCGACAATGAGCAGCGGCTTGCGGCCGAAACGGTCAACGGTCCAGGTGGCGTTGAGGGTGAAGAGAATGGAGAAGGTGGCGTTGAGCGCGTTGATGAGGGCGACCTCGGAGCTGCTGGTGAAGATTTTCTTGTATACCTTGGTCGAATACGTGTTGAGTGTGCCCTGGCCGGTGATCTGCTGGCCGGCATTGACGATAAGGGCGAGGATCAAGCGCTTGCGGACCGACGGGTCCTTCCACAGCGCGGCGTAGCCAGACGAAATGGCCTCCTTCTCGAACTCGAGGGCCTCGCGGATGACCAGGATTTCATCTTCGACGTCTTGCTCCGTGTCACGGACCTTGCGCAGGGAGTCGCGCGCGCGGTCGATCTTGTTGCCCCTCTTGATGTACCAACGAGGGGTCTCGGGGATGAACCAGAGTTGGGCGAGGATGAGGATGGGCATCAGGAGCTGGAAGATGACGACCATGCGCCAGTCCCAGTCACCGAGCTTGGCCACATGCTTCGAGCAAGCAACTGTCAAACTGGATTAGCATGGCATACAATCGGATGGACGGTGCGAACATACAGTTGACCCAGTAGGCAATGAAGGAGCCGACACTGTAGAACATCTGCCAGAACGACATGATTTTACCACGAATTTCCGGGGGTGCAAGTTCACCAATGTAAATGGGACCGGCAGCTGCAGGCCATGATCAGCGAAATGCAATGGAAGTTCCGGATTGAGGCTCGCGTCGCAAGCATTCAGAACTTGCACGTGATGGTGGGGAGACATACTCAGAGCAACACCCTGGCCCATACCGATCAGGACACGACCGCCAATGAAGCAACCGACATTTCCACGGGGGGAGAAGGCTTGCATGAAAGTGGCGATGATGACGAGGATTGAACCCGTGGCCATGCCAGCGCGACGACCGGCGAAATCAGCGAGGGGACCGCCGATGAAGAAACCAGCGACAACGGCTCCGACGGTGTAGGCGGTGTTGATGGCACCCTGTGTTTGTGAGTTCTGCAACATTGTAATGATTAGCAGGTGCGCCGGTTTTGTTTCGTTTTTGTTTGGGATGGTGTTTCGTACAGGGTTGCCGAAGTAGCTCATCCAATTGTCGGAGCCGAGGACGGCGTTGTAGACGGAGGCGTCGTAACCGTAGAGAACCATACATGATGCTGCGACGAGAGAGATGTACCTTTGGCTCCGTCTTAGCATTTTTGGCGTT
This sequence comes from Neoscytalidium dimidiatum, assembly GCA_037367355.1. Lineage (NCBI taxonomy): Eukaryota > Fungi > Ascomycota > Dothideomycetes > Botryosphaeriales > Botryosphaeriaceae > Neoscytalidium > Neoscytalidium dimidiatum. The sequence goes on along the minus strand of CM074697.1, from coordinate 1,690,061 downwards.
TTCGTGGCGGGCGGGACAAGAAAAGGCTTACCAGTTGTAGGCTCTCTTGGCTGTCATGAAACCCATGATGAGCGAGGGGTGAGAGCTGCCGCCTCTCAACGCGCTGACTCGGGAACGAAGAATGGATGACAGAGAAGAAGAGACGACAAAGCGACCGGGCTCAAGGATTGCTCAGAGGGCGGTCTGGGAAGAAGAACGACGAGCGTCTTGGGGGTTGGGAAGACGTTGCGTTGGAGAAGGAGAGGCGAGGACAAGCTTGTGCCGAGCCAGGCCATGGACCTTATACTCGCTTGCTCGCTACCTATCAGCTCCCCTGCGGCGAAGTGGCGGACCAGGGCAGGGCAGGGCAGGGCAGGGCAGGCATGCACAGTGGACGCACGCATCAGGCGCCGTAATACCACCAATGACAAGGGCTGGGGTCGAGCACGGGCGGGACCTGCGCTGGGCCTTTGGGGAGGCGTCACGGCGAGATGCTGCAATCCGGGGCCCCGGGGCGGCGGCGGAACATGGGGGCGCGCGCAGTCGGGGTGGATCTGGCGGCATCCTCCACGAGCAGTTCGGCAGTGCAGCGATGGCAGGTTGGAAAGAGGCGTCTGGAGGAATCAAAGGCTTTGGGCCCGGGGCGTGGGCGGAGGGAGCACAATTCTCCACCAATTAAGGCAGGGCAGGTCAGGTTAGGCGGGCACGGCGGGCGTGGCAGGCACGGCGGGCACAGCGGGCACAGCGAGCTAGGCTCTTTTGCCGGCCGCTACACGCGTGTCATCGCCTGCAACCGAACCGATCCCGTCCTCGCCCACACCACCACCTAGTACCCGCCCTGCGACCAACAGAGACACCTGCCAACGCTGCCATCCATGCCCCGGCTGCGGCCGACTCTGCCGCCCCGACGGCCCTGCCCCGCGGATCCATCTGCGCGAGGCGGAGAGGCCAATATATCGACCTCTGCCGTTTCTCCCATGGCCCGGATCACGGCTGCGAAGAGGGCTGCAGCACTGCGACCATCTGCCGCGCCTGCACGACCTGCAGTCACACCAGCCCGTCCCCACGCTCTGGCTCGCCGCTGCAAGTGACGTGCCGGACCCTCGCGCGCTGCCTGCAGCGTTTCCAGTTTCGTTTGGTTCCGCGCAGATGGGTCGGAGATAGGAGCGAGCAGCCCAAAGCGACTGGCCGCTGTCGTCGACCTCGCCTGGAGCCGGCTACTGACGGTGCTTCCGTGACGTGCAGCATTCACGTCGATGGAGATGATGCAGTATTCAGCAATTGCCACTGCCTGATGGGCTGCTCTGGACCTGCTTCTCAACGTCCCCTACTTCGGGCCGTGGTCGCATCTGCAAGCGTGGAGTGACCGATCGTCCAGGTCGAGGTGTCGGGGATGCAAACGAGAAACGTGTCGGCAGCATGGTGATGCACGGAACGTGCGATAGACAGGGGACGCAGGCCCTCCTGAGGAGAAGTGGAAAAAGCTCAACACCACGAGGTAGGCGAGGTGGAGATTGGAGATGCCAGGGCTCGCTCTCGCCTGATTGGCTCGCCTCGCGACTCGCCGCGCCCCACAGCCCGCCCGGCAATCTCGCGGGGAAGTCGTTTTTCAAAACGCCGGCCTGCCGAGTCCCCTGCTTTTGTATCACTTCTCTGCACCGCATCATTTCCTTGCTTTTTCTCGATGGTAGCCGTCCTTGATCGTCATTTAATCCGGGACGGGTCCTGTCAATCCCACATACATCAGGTCGTCGGCCTTCCAGGAATAACTGCTCATAGGCCCGAGACACAAGAGAAAGAAGGAAGAATGAGAGAACATCAAACCGTTGCTCAAAGCAGCCAGCCCCACCCTTATCTACCCCGGTATCATTTCGCCCGCTATGATGCAACCCGTCGCCATCGTTGCTCCGCCGTTTCCCACGACCTTACCCCAAAGCCGAAATCTCTAAAACCCAACCGTGATGGATCTTTCCGTCCATGCAGTCGCCTTTCGCTCAGCCTATCCTCAAGGCTACCATCCTTCACACGCCCCTCTGATCGTCGAACCGCACCAGTCTCGCAACGCCGGCCTCGTCCAATTCCCTAAGCGGCTTGACACTCGCCAGCGCCATGGCTTTGCTCATGACCTCCCCGATACGGCAGTCCGCCTGCGTTGCGAACGCTCTCTTCAGCTGCGAGATGAGTGATTTGCGCGGCGGGGTGCCGTTTTGGTCGTGCATCTGCGCCTCGTCCAGGCTGGCGTACCGAGATCGGAGAGCCCTGGGAGGAACAGAATCAGTTGGATTATTCCCTTGGTAGGACTCCTACAAAGGAAAGCGAGTTGCGTAGGGACTCACTTCTCGGCCCCCTCATCATGGTTCAACGTGTCGCTCCGACCAATGTCAGCAACTTTCGCTCCGAATGACGTTCAAAGGCGATTACTCACAGCATGAACTCCGGGCCGACGTGAAGAAGCAGGTCTTCGAAGACGAGGTGGATGTCGCTCCGGGCAGACGGATCCTCAGGCTGCAGGCCTCCGTGGATCAATCCAACGCCGCCGTTCTGCGCTGCGCGTAGGCTCTGCGCGAGCGTAATGAATATGGCAACGAGAGAGTGAAGAGGCATCGATGCGATGAACGAGACCTTAGAATCATAGTCGCCTATATCTCGTCAGCGCTTCGAACTGGGGGGGAAGAAAAAACGTGGATCCGAAGAAAAACCTACGGCGGTCCTGCAAACGATAAAGGAGGAAGGTGCCGGCTTCGAACAAGCGGTACCAGTTGTGGAGACAGCAGCACACAGGCGCGAGCCTGAAGACTTGGCGGATGAGCGTGGCCACGACTGCGGAGCGCCGCTGGATCTCTGCCAGAAGGCCGAACGACAGGTCGGAAGCGCAGCCGATGCTTCGACCTGATTTTTTTTTGGCGGCAGATTTGTCAGCATATGCTCACGCGTGCAGCCGCATTAGAAAAGATGCTCAGCGATAAAACTTACATATGCCGCATTGAGGCGAAATGATATCCGGGAAGCATGGGATAATGCGCAGGAGCTGATTGGCCGCGTAGCCGCGACATAACGAGCGCTCGTATGCTCTGAGGATGCGGTGCAGGCGTCGGTCCACGAGCTGCAGGTTGCGCAGCATGGGGAAATCAAATTCCGCGGCGGCGGCGACGACGTCCAGGATCACCTCGTTGGGCAGATCGTTCCATGTAATCCGTCGCTGCCTTTTTCCATGGACTCTCTCTTCTTCGGCGGAGTTCCGTGCGTGCATGTTTAGTGTTACTGCGGAGTGGATTTTTGCACTTCCGGTGGTGTTGGAAACAGGGGCCTGCGCTGAGTTGGACGCGCAAGGAGGTTATCTCTGTCGCTGCAGGAAAAGAAGAGAGAAAGAAGAGACAATCCAGTGTTCAATGCTATAGATGGTGGGCGCTGATGGCGTCCAGGTACCTTGATGGACGGGGCGGCATCGTGACTAATGGGAGCAATAGGTCATAGGATGGCGCGGCGGACAACAGAGTAGCCAGAGTCGCCGCATCTCCTTGTCCTCGAAGGTGCTCATGACAGGAGCTTGGCGGGAAGTCGCCATGGATGGTCCAACGGCATGTCAGGTGTTGGGGTCTCGGGCGGCGATGCCTGAGGCAGACACGGCCAATGATGACAAAGGTGTCCTTCGGCCGCTTGATGGCTCTGGATAGACTCGATGACATGCTTTTTCGACGAAGGAAACGGAGCATAAGAAGTCGGTGGATTTAAGGTTTCGGAAAGGGCCATGTGCAAAAGGCTCCGAGCTCGCAGTTCGGCCTCGCCCTCGCCCTCGCCCTCGCCCTCGCCCTCGCCCCCGCTCCTCGGTCGTTGTCAAGTACGCTGACAATTGTCAAGCTGCGGAAAGGTAGGCAAACGCCACGGCTACTTCCTGGTGGCTGCATCCCCGGCACACGTGGCCTGTATAGGTGTGTTTGTTAAACTCTCCGCAAGCTTCCGAGCCCGCACGACCAAATCTCGAGCGCGTCTTATCTACGTCGACGCGAAACGGCAGCCTTGGGCCGATGCGACGAGCACATGTGGAGGACTGTGGGCTGGACGAGCAGCATAGACCAGCGGCTTGGCATCGGCTTCTGGGCCTGAGACGGCGGAAGATCAGGGCGCTAGTGCAAGTCAAAGTGGTGGCGCCCCCGGCCCGCTGTCGAAACCAGCCCACACAACACCATCGGAAATCTGCGTCATAGACTTCGAGCCGCCGTCCTTTTTTTGTCCGTCTCACACTAACATCTACCGTTGCGTTTTGCCTTTTTTGTTCGGCCTCTGCCCAATCCCGTTCTCCGTCGGACCCTTGGGCGACACATGCAAAACCTCCGCAGGGCTGATTATGACATCGCTCGCCAGCCGTCATCCATCGCCATGCACTTGTCGCCCTGCTTCTTATATCATGCCTGCCCGCCAACCCACCCCCCCCGGCTGTGCATCAACTGAGCCCCTCATTCTCCATTCATCGAGCGGGCCATTCTCCCCCGCCCCTACTGTGCAGCCATGAGGGATTTCGTTCAGGATACCGTTTTCGGAAAAGTTGTGCGCTTCGTCACTCGAAGGAAGTATCTGCAATATCCTGAGGAGCGCGATCCTACCATATGGAGGCGGTACATCGACCCGGAGAAGTCAGATCAGACTACCCTGCGGAATGAGTCCGTCCCCAATCAGAGTGCCTCTGACCGCGAGGATTTGGATGATGAGCGCAAGCGCAGTGTCGACGCCGAGAAGAACAGTGATGACGAGTCGCCCTCGCGTGTGAGAGCAGAACAGAATCCTCCGAATAACCCCGACCCGGAGAGTGGGAGGGACATCCTCTTGGTCACTTGGTACGGCCCGGACGATCCTGAAGTAAGAAAGCCCGTCCGTAGCCGTGCCATTCGAGGCTGACTTTCCCCGAAGAACCCGCAAAATTGGACTATTGGCAAGAAGTTCTTTGTTAGCTTCACCATCTGTCTCTTGACCTTTAGTATCTACATCGGCTCGGCCATCTTCGCTGCTGGCATTGTGGATATCGAACGAGACTTTGGTGTCTCCCAGGTCGCCGCTACCCTTGGTCTTACAATGTTCGTCGCTGGCTACGGTCTTGGCCCGGTAAGCATTCTCATCTTCCGCAAATGCACACGTACGAATGATCTAATGGCCCTTCAGATGCTATGGTCGCCAATGAGCGAAGTCCCGTACATCGGCCGAAACCCTATCTATTTCCTTACCCTCCTGGTCTTCGTCATATTCCAGGTCCCTACCGCTCTCTCGGTCAACTTTGGCATGCTGCTCGCATTTCGCTTTCTCACCGGCTTCTTCGGCTCTCCCGTCCTGGCCACCGGCGGTGCCAGCCTCGGTGATATGTACGCTCCGCGCAAACGTGCGTATGCCATCTGCGTCTGGGGTATCTCCGCCGTCTGCGGTCCGACCATGGGCCCACTGATCGGTGGCTTCGCCGCAGAGGCGAAAGGGTGGACATGGACCATCTGGGAGCTCATGTGGCTCTCTGGTTTCTGCCTGGTTTTCATCTTTTTCTTCCTACCTGAGACCAGCTCTGCTAATATCTTGTACCGCCGGACGAAGCGCCTGAGGAAGCTGACTGGGAACCAAAAACTGAAGTGTGAACCAGAGATTCAAGCAGAGCATATGACCGGCAAGGAGGTACGTCTTTTCCCACATCCACAAAGACTCACTGCGGGAGCACTTTTTGAAATGACAACTGACCTGTCTTATTTAGGTTGCCCTCATGATCCTCGTCCGTCCCTTCACCCTCAACTTCACCGAACCCATGGTCTTCCTTCTGAACCTCTACATCGCCCTGATCTACGGCCTGCTCTACATCTGGTTCGAGTCCTTCCCCATCGTCTTCATCCAGATCCACGGCTTCACCCTTGGCCAGCTCGGCCTCGCCTACCTCGGCATCTTCGTCGGCGCTCTCGTGGTCATCCCGCCATTCTTTTACTACCTGCACAGAGTCCAGGAGAACCAGTTCAATGAGCGTGGCGAGATTAAACCTGAATATCGCCTGCCACCTTCCTTTTTCGGAGGGTTATGCATTCCTATTTGCGTAAGCACCCCCTCTCCCTTGAAACCTAAAAGCAGCATAAACACTTACATGGACTCTTCCAGTTGTTCTGGTTCGGCTGGTCCTCGCGCCCGGACGTCCACTGGATCATGCCCATCATCGGCTCCGCCTGGTTCAGCGTCGGCGCCACGCTGCTCTTCAACTCGGTCCTGAACTACCTTGCCGACGCGTACCCGGAATACGTTGCCAGCGTGCTGGCTGGGAACGATATCATGAGGAGTTCGTTCGGTGCCGGATTCCCGCTCTTTGCGACCGCCATGTACAAGAATGTAAGTTTCTCCGCCATATCTTCACGGCGTAATACACTCCCGGAATCCATGCCATTGATAAATTTGATAAATTTGAGTCTCGTACGTCGAACACGAGTCACTGACGTATCCTGTAACAGTTGGGTGTCGATTGGGCCAGCAGTACCCTCGCGTTCCTAGGCATCGCATTCATCCCTATCCCATTCGTGTTGTACAAGTACGGCGAGAGGCTGCGGAAGATCAGCAAGCATGCTCGGAAGGACTTTTAACGGAGGTCCACCCCCTTTTCTCTTCATCGGCTACATACATGCCTTAATATTTCCCGGCCCACCAGAGAGAAGATATCCATGGAGTTTGGCGCTGAAGAAGGATCTGAACGAAAGCCCAACGGCAAAAGACAGAAGACGTCTCAACTCGCGAAAACGAAAACCAATGTATTAATGTAGTCTATATATGCATGATAATCAAGCATCTAATGAACGCGAGCAAATTTTACACCACGAGATCCCATCACAGCCTCGGTGCGATCTTCTTCCCAGGCCCCTGATTCCTCTTCACCATCTCATCCCTCTCCTCCCTCCTCCTCTTCTCCCTCCTCTCCGCCATCAACCGCCTAATCTCGTCCAGATCCCCCCTCTTCTTCTCCAACCGATCCAAATTCTCCCGAATCCACACTCTCGCTTCCTCCGCCGGATCCACGTCGCCGGGCGCCTCCCAAACCCACCTCACCACCATTCCACCACCACCACCACCACCACCGCCACCACCCGCCTCCTCCGCTCCCCCCACCATCTCCCTGATCTGCCCCAACACCGCCTTCTCCCCCAGATACCCCGCGCCCGCCCGCTCCAACAAGCCCCTCACGAGCCTCACCTCGCCCCTCCGCACCGCCCACTCCAACAGCCGCCTCTCCGCCACCGCCGCCGCAGCCTCGCCGTCCCGCAGCCCGACCGCCTCCCCCTCCCCGGCGCCCGCCAGCTCCAACACCACCCCGGCGTGGCCCCCGCGCACCGCGTGCGCCAGCGCGCTCGCCCCGGCCCCGTCCACCCGCCCCGCTGCCGCGCCCAGCCGCAGCAGCCGCCTCGCCACGCCCGCCGGCCCGGCCTCGGCCGCGTAGCTGAGCGGCGTGCGGCCCGTGGCGTCCGGCGCGTCGATGTCGACGGCCGCGGTCGTTGTTGTTGTTGTTGTTGTTGTTGTTGTTGTTGTTGTTGTTGTCGTCGTCGAGGACGAGGACAGCGCGTCGAGCAGGGTCAGCGCGGCCGCGGGGCCGCTGGCGCTGCTGGCCGCGGCGTAGCTGAGGGGTGTGCGGCCGTGGGCGTCAGGGGCGTTGATGATGCGGGTAAACGCGCTAATATCGTTTTCGCCTTGTTCGCGACGGGCGCGGTCGAGGAGGAGGGCGACGGCGGCAGCGTTGCCGACGGCGGCGGCGTGGTGGAGGGGTGTGCGGTGGGTGGGGTCCGGGGTGGTGGTTGCGACGTGTGGGTGCGTGGAGAGGGCGGTGATGAGGTCGTGGCGGTTGGGCGGGGGTGGTTGAGGATGGCTCGTGGTAGTGATGGTGGGTTCTTCGTCCTCATTGGTGTCGGTGTCGCTGCTGGTGTCGGTGGTATCGGTGTCGAAGTGCTGGATATGGTTGTTTTGTTGGCTATAGTCATTGCTGTTGTCGTCGTGCGCGCGGATGGCGTGTGTGAGCGGGCACCAGCGTTGGGTCGGTATGGCGTCGGGCGTGTTGAGCGCGGTGGGCGGGCAGTGTGGGAGGAGGGCGAGGGCAAGAGGCCAGTGGGCGTGGGTTATGGCGGTGATCAGAGGCGTGAAGCCGGTACCGTCAGTGTGGGAAAGGAAGGCCGGTACGTCAGGGATGGAGGAGAGGGCTATGGGAAGGGATGAGAGGAGGTTTTCTCGGGCGAGGTGATGGAGGGAGGTTGTGTGTCGTGGTGGTGGGGTACTTGGAATCGAATTGGTGAAGGGGTTGGACGAGGGAGTCGAGGCTTGGAGGCAGAGGTGGAGGTACCGCCAGGTGGTGAAGAGCGTTGGTTCGTTGCCGTGATGGATGAAGAGCTCGCGACAGTAATTTCCGTGCTCCTCAAGGGATTTGAGGTGGTGGTTGAGAGAAGTGACGGCGTAATAGGCAAAGGGGAACTTTGCGGCGGTCTGCTTGGCTATGGCTTGTGTGAGATAGGAGAAGGCTGACTCAATATGTGACCTTGTCTCTGTTGGGGATAGGCTGTCGATGTCGTTGATACTATAATCGAATCCAAGCTCAAGAACGTAACCTTGAGCAACAGCCTTCATCTTCATCCAGATATCCGTTGCATCGAGGCTTGTGATAGATTCTTCGGCCTTGAGCTTGATGCCAATCTCCGATATTGTTTCCGCAAATTCTGATTTCATTCGAGTCTCTTTCATGATCTCTTCCATCATCAAGTACCGTACGCAAGCCGCTGCCAATCCGGGAGGTTGACGTGGCCGAGGCTCCATTTTCAACAATGTTAGTCCATTTGACTCGGAGGATGTTTTGTCGCCTTGCATAAGGCGCCGGAGACCTCCGCGTAAGAGTAGATAATCGGATACAGATTGGTGTACGAACCGAACCCGAGGAGACAATGGAGCGTCAGGTTGAGATCGATTTCCGAATTCTGTGACTTCAGCCAGGCCTCTTGACAATGCCCTGATCCACTCCCCTGTATTCGCTTTGTCCCTGAACCCCGAACTGGCCTGATATTCCTGGGTCGAGGTGCCGTCAGTGCTTTCATCGAACGCAAGCACGTATGTCAGCTCTGCTACTGTGAGGGCTTTCCGTGAGAAGCACATCCACTGGAAAAGGCACACGGCGTCCTGCCGCTCATCTTCACTGAATCTCCCAAGAAAGCTGTCATACAGCTGATCCAAGCCGGCAGGGAGGCCCTGCAACTTCCTGCTGAGTGCCGATACACTCTCGCCACTTTTTGGCAGTCGAGCCAGCTCTTCCGCCACCAGGACAGCGTACAGGAAATTACCGTTGGCTTTCTGCTGGATATCTTCCTCCAGCCTGATCCAACTAAGCTCGTCCTGCTCCCGCTCTTGGAGGGCGCCCAGCTTCTCATGCACCACCATCCGCACGTCCTCGCGATTGTGCTCCTCAACACTGACGGCGCACTCCGGCTCGAAGCATTGCATCTCTTCGGGACGGCAAGACACGCACAGCCTGAAATCGCCTCCCGACTTCTCCGCCAGCCTGAGTAGCCACTGCAACTCGGTCACGACCTTCGACGCCGCAGCCTCACCCGCTCCATCAACCAGAACCATAATGGGTACCTTCACCATCACCGCCTCCAGCGCACTCGTGCAGTAATGCGACAGGTAGTCGTTAACGGAGCCCCAGTTGCGACGGCGGGGGTTATCGCGCATCTGCTCGGCCGCCCGCGCTATCTCGTCGAGGTACCGCGGGTGGTACGGCAGGAGCTGGGTCAGGAGGTGGCGGTAGAGGCCCGCCGGGAGGCTGTGGACGTCGTTTTCGCGGCCGCTGAAGAAGTAGGATAGGGCCAGCCGGTCGGGTTGCGTGTCTGCGAGGTGTTGTGCGATGCGTTTCATGACGGCGGACTTGCCGGCGCCGGCGGGGCCGCTGATGCAGAGGAGCTTGCGGGGTGTTGATAGCCAGTCCTGGAAGGATTCTTGATGAATGATCCAGTCGCAGGTGTTTTCGGAGAGGGCGATTTCGGATTGGCGGTGGTTTTGGTGGGGGAAGGAGAGGAACTGAAGGCAGTCGTTTTGCGTGGGAGTGAGGAAGTCGGAGGTCAAGCTCAGGCAGACATCAGTACTTCCTCCGTCTTCATCTTCCAATGTCAGGAGTACGTCGACAGGTTTAATTGCTGTCTTGGGCAGGTTGTTCTTTTCCGTGAAGCTCAACGTGGCAACCATCTTGTTTGCGTTTTGCGGGTCGGCCTCCAGGACGCGGACGCTGATGTAGATACCCTGAGTCTGTGGCCAGGCTCTTGTAATGAGGGCTCGGACATCTTCTTTTGTGGTATCTTTGCCTTCCAGATTGACCGGAATCCCCTGGAGTCGGTACACAGTCCGAGGATCGATTTTGGTGTTGACATCCGCTTGAGCCATTTCTTCATGCGTGGCTTCGAAACGATATTCGATTAGCCTTGCTTGTATCATTTTCGCAGAAGTGTCGGTGTAAAATGCTTATAGCAAGAGATGAGCCAGGCAGCAGCCTATGGTGGCGCAGCTGTGGCACGCGATGCTGCGTGGTCCGTGTCTTCTTGTCGTGTCGGTACTTAAAGCGGTAAGACAGTAAGCGCTACTATCTGGCCCGGCTGCAGATCTTATGCCATCTCTCCAATGGCATCGAACCTCAGCCAGGAAATCATCGGTTTAATTGTTTCCCAGCATGGTGCGTCCGGCCCGCCACAGCAATGCTGGCTTCTCCCAAAGCTGGCATCTGGCAGTCAAGCGGCACACATTCCACTCGCTGAACCTGTGCCCTAATCGGCTAGATAGGTTTGCTGTGAGAGTAACGGCCGGCGACAAAAGCTTGTTGGCGAGATGATGATGTACTCTTGTCTTAACGGAACATGAAAATGAGGCCTACTTTCGCGCCGAAACCGACGCGGGAGCGACACCGAGACAACGAGATATTCACTGCGACAGTCCACCACTCGTTCCGCATCCTCGGCGGTTGGGACCAGCACCACCCGGGATACCCCGCTTCCCAAAGTGCATGTGGTCTCAAAGTTTGTTGCTTCCAGCATTCGCCCTCGCAGAATATGGCCCGGGACAGTGGCAGCCATCGTTGGGCGGCTTGTCAATTTGGAAAGCATTCGGGCCGTCCTTTGGGACTTGGTGAAGGAACATGGCGAGGTCCGTCGCAGGGCTCGCTACGGTACGTCGAAAGTGTCCTCTCCGTGATGATTGAAAATGCTTCTGATCCCTTCCCATCATCAATATTTGCGGAGGGGTTGACCAAATGGCCCGAATCTCTGAGACATTTCTATCTCGAAGCTGTCTCTGCGATACCTTCTGATGAGAGATTCGACCAGCCGGCACTTACTAAGACAAGGCATCATACAGAAGGTGATGCTAAAGACCATCATCACGTCGACTTGTACAGCTCCTCTCTGCTTAATATACCTTAGACCGTGGTAGATATGTGACTCGTTGGCGTCGTCGTACGCACCGAGATATTCTGGCCACGCTTAGGCCATGGGAGGATGCCATTCTGGCCTCATTTGGAGGAGATATCGATTGAACATGCTCCGATCGGCACGTTAGGTCGATGGCTCTTCGAGTACGATCCCGATGATCCAGAGACGGAATTGCCGAATGACGACGATGATTGCGACGAGAGTGTCGAAAGTGATGAAGAAAGCGATTAAGAAGCTATTGGTCCTGGCCCAGCCTATATGGGTGGGATTTGCTTTCGGACTAAGTCTGGCGATGCCCTTATGAATGACTTCCATCTCGCAGCTGCCGGAGCAGCTGCCAGCATGCCGCAGCTTCAGATGCTCAGACTAAGTGCTGTGGGTCTCACGAGTAGACACGGATTTAGATATGTTTCGCGTAAGTCTTCGTTGAGATGGAAGGCTTAGGGTGAGCCAGAAGACCCATCTGCTTATGCCGGAACTACGTGGTGTGGTAAGCCTCCTTTTAGACCGAACGCTGAAATTTTTGAGATATGGAGGACAGTGGCGCGTGGCCAAGGCGATCACCTTAGCGTTGAGTATCAGCGTCACTGGGATGGATTGTGAAATTCGTGTGTATTAAGAGGAGCAATGTGTGAACTTACATTTTCCCCCATATCACTTCATACACTCTTACCTTTTCTCGCCGTCTCGCCCTCACTATTCGCACGGCATCATCACAACTTACATAAAACCCAATCCCGGCACTCAATGAACAAGAGGTATGAAGAAAGAAAGGAGAACAATGGTATTGTGCAACGCAAACCACCCACCTACCGAGCAACAGATCCAACCAACCACCCGACCCCTGAGTCCACCCAAGCAAAACCCACCATCTCCCTACAACAAACTCTCATACTGATCCAACCCCTTCCTCTGCCCCTGCTGCTGCTGCTGCTGCTGCTGCGGCTGCCTCTGCGCCATCCCCACTCCCCCCAACCCGCCCGAGCTCCCACCACCACCACCCGCGCCCATCGACCCGGACGCCGGAGGCGGCGCAATCCCGAACCCAGCGTACGGGCTCCCCATGCTCGCACTCTGCTGCTGCTGCTGCTGCCCGAACCTGCCCGCCCCCAACCCCGACCCCATCGACTGCATCTGCGCCGCCGGCCGCGCCGCCGCGCTCCAGTCGATCGCCGTGCCAGCGCCCATCGACGATGTGCTTGAAGTCTGCGGCGACAGGATGCCCATGTTCATGAGGCCTGGGCCGCCGGCGCCCGTGCTCTGTTGTTGTTGTTGTTGCTGCTGTTGAGGTCGCGAAGGCTGGAGAGGGAGCGAGAAGGCGCTTTGGGTGGAAGACGAGCTCGTCGCGCCCCAGCCGTTCAGGCTCGAAGAAGGGCCGGTGCTCTGGGGCTTGAGGGCGGCGAAGCTGTTGAGAGAGGAGGAGGAGGACGCGTCCGGGGTGAGGGAGCGGGTCTGCGGCTGGAGGACGGCGTTCATACCGCCCCTGCCCATACCTAGGCGTGGAGGGGGCGTCGACGTCTGCTGGGGCGGCGGGGGCGGAGTGCTCCACGAGAAGGCGGGCGCGGCGTCGGAGGCGCGGGCGGACTGGGCGCGGGGGTTGGACGGGCGCTGCAGGCCGGCGGAGAGGGGCGGGCTGGTCGTCGTCGAGCCGGCGCCCCAGCCGGCGTCGAAGCTGTCGGCGGCAAAGCTGTTGCCAGCGGCGCGGCCGGTAACTAGGCTTTCGAAGTCGGCGTCCTCGCCACCGTGGGCGCTACCGTTCGCGGGTGAGATGCCGCCAAAGGACATGAAGTCGTCGGCGCGGGCCGCCGTCGTAGTGTTGCTGGCGGAGAGCTCTTGGAGCTTGCGGGTTTGCTCCTGCTCAATACGGGTGGAGAGCTGCTTGATGAGGGCCATAAAGGCCTGGAACTGCTGGAGGTTGAGGAGTGGGCCTAAGCTGAAGCTCCATAGGATCGGTAGGACGTCCATGGCGAGGAAATCGGAGTCGGCAATCTTTCCAACTTCTTTGAAAACATCGAGGGACGCCATCTAGGAAGGTTAGTATTGAAAACGTATGAAGGATCTGACAGTGTCTCACCATAACTGCCGGCTCTTTTGTCTTGATCGCCTTGAGTAGCGGGACGACTTTCTCCTGAATCGTATACTTGTCGAGCACGGCGGCGTTATGTCGTTGCTTTGGCTTGTCGGCGCTGAATCCGTCCAATCCATCACCTTCGTCATCTGAAATGCCACCCCCACATAATGTCCGGAAAGCTTGAAGTCCACGAATCTTGATGCCCATGCTTGTTGTCTTGGCGAAGACATTGGCAACAATCGGGAAGAACTCGTTCTTGATGGTCGAAAAGTCAAGGACGTAGATGATGATAGGCAATGTCCTCAAGGCAGCGTCCACCAGAGAATGAGTTGGCGATTCAAGAGCCAAGACAATGAGGGGGAGGACATCTGTTGAATGTTAGTTGGAACGATATCCACTTCGGGAGCTTCACACTGACCGTCCTTGAATTCTTTGCCAGTGCAATTTTCTGACATGAGCTTCATGTTCTCGAGTATAATCATGAGTCCTGCTTCTTTGGCGGAGTCCCGATCAGCCTGAGGTGGTTTTCCGCCAGCGCCACCATTCAGGAACACCTCTCTCAAGCGTGGCAGGACCTTATCACAGAACGCTCGCTTTCCCGAAGGCACCATGCTGATAATCTTGAAAACATTTTGTAGCACAATGGACAAAAGTTCACGATCCTTCATTTCCTCCAGTAAAGCTGGCAGCACCTTCTTCTCCAGCACACTCTTTGGGAATTGATTGAGCACACGCGGCAACCCGCGCATGAACTGTGACTTTTCAGCCGGGGTCTTAGCAGGTAGGCTGTCGAGGAAACGGATGGTAGAAACGAGGATGTTGTCGAAGTACTGTGCTTCTTGAAATTCGCGGGCATTGAGTCTCTGGGCCGGCCGCCTGGTGATGAGACGTGGCAGCAGACCACTGGTGATTTCGCGTGGCAGTTTTCCCTTGCACAGAAAGTTGTTGTTCTGTGTGGGAATGGATGATGAGGAAGCGAATAATCTCTTGTAGGTAGATGGACTTTGGTTCGTCTCCAGAGGACTCCTGTGCGGGGAATTGTAGAGAGCGATAATAAGTAAGCCTAGAGAGAACATGTCTGCTAGGGTGTTGAGATTCGTGTCCATGACGAAATCAGGGGAGGTGTAGTCAAGATTTAGCTGCACTGTGCGCGGTAGTCGAGGATCATGATTAAGGACCTCAGACAAGGAGATGGGAGTGACGGAGGTGGGTTTTGTAGAGTTCTCAGGAGGACTGCAGAAGCCCAGGCCGGAAATTTTCCAATCAGACTATGGAGAGCTACATCAGCATTGCTACGATACAAACAGACAAAGAAGACTCGGCTCCCTACTTTGGCGTTGACGAAAATGGCCTCAGGCGTCAGATTCCCATGCACAAGGCCAGCGCTCTCATGCAGGAAATCCAGGCCCTTGGCAATCTGCAGCAAACCCTTTTGAATCTCCAATTCGTCAATCTCCAGCTCTCGCCGCCTCCTGGTGCCATCCTCTTCGACCACGTAGCGACTGCTCCGACCACCTGGCCCGCCGCTGCGCTCCTGTTCGTCCTTTTCTTGCAATAACCCCGCCAGCGACGCAGTCACAGGCTCTGTCGCGAACATGAGGCCCCCGTTGCGCGTCTCCTCCACGGGTTCTGCCAACTCGAGGATGCTTGGGTGCCGCAGCCGAGCAAGCGAGCTGGCCTCTTTCTTCAAGCGCTCCAACACCTCTTCGTGTGCCCTCTTGACAGTCCCGCTGGTTGAGCGCGGCCCAAAACCTCCGCCCTGCGACTCGAGCGACTTCTTCTCGAACACAAACACGGAGGCAGCTTTCCCCGTGGACTTTTTCTTCGCATCGTAGATTTTCCATGGCCCGGAGACTGAGGAAGGTGACGAGCTTATTGTGTAATTGGAGCCGATGTTCGAGGTGAAGGACTTGACGGCGGAGGAGAAGAATTGCGCAGCCATGGCGGCGGCTTGGAGAGCTGGGGGCAGCTCAGGGCGCGTCGGGCAGTCTGCGGTGATCAGCGAGCGTGGATTCGGGGAGCAGCAGCGGCGGCGGCGAAAGGGCGACGATGGCGATCAAGCAAGGGAAAGGCAATCAGCATGGCGCATGCCAGTGACGAAGAGCGGGGATGCGCAGGCAGCTTGGCGCAAGCTGAGACGGATAGCACGGGAGAAGCCAGGTGTTGCAGTGCAGGCAGACAGGCCGAAAATAGCTGGCGGTTTGAGGGTTTAGGTGTCGGTGTCGCGCCCAAAGCTGCTCTCGAGCCCCCCGGTGCCAGATCAGCCCTGAGTCGCGCCCGCTCGCGCCAGCTTACGCCCGCACTGGCCCTGCAGCCCCCCGGCCAAGCTCCGTCGGCATCGGCGCCCACGCACCGAGAATCGCTCACAGGGCGCGGATAGTAATACACTTATTTCCACCACCCCATCTTTCTCCGATACAACCCAATTGCTCCCACAACCTCCCCTTCCCGGCCTCAATTCTCTGGCCTCTTTCCCGCCATGCTGCAGCAACGGTCGCAAAGGCTGCTATCGGCCTTTTCCACTCTCTCTGCCCGCGCCCAGTCGCCGTCGCTCGCATGTCTCGCCGCCCAGCGATGTCGGAGAGCATACAGTGCTCAGCCCAAGCTGGCCGAACTCGACCCTGCGAAGCTGTCAATCACCAAGACGACTACTCCGAAGGACCTGCTGCCTCCTGAGGAGCTCGTTTTTGGACGTAACTTCACTGGTAATTCCTACACCTCGTCGTTTCTGCACCAGTGTCCCGATATCAGACCATGACTAACTATGACTCCCACCAGACCACATGCTATCGATCGAATGGACTGCCTCAGAAGGCTGGCTAAATCCACGCATCACTCCCTACCAGAACCTGTCTCTTGACCCCGCGACTTGTGTGTTCCATTATGCATTCGAGTGCTTCGAGGGCATGAAGGCCTACAAGGACAAGGAGGGCAAGATCCGCCTCTTCCGACCGGATAAGAACATGGCACGACTGAACAAGTCGTCGGCACGCATTGCCCTCCCAACCTTCGACGGCCCGGCCCTGATCAATCTCATCGCGCAATTCTGCCAGCTTGACGAGCGCTTCATCCCCTCCACTCGCGGCTACTCGCTGTACCTGCGGCCGACCATGATTGGCACGCAGCGCACGCTGGGCGTCGGCCCGCCCGGCTCTGCCCTCCTCTTCGTCATCGCCTCGCCGGTGGGCCCCTACTACCCGACGGGCTTCAAGGCCGTGAGCCTCGAGGCGACGGACTACGCCGTGCGCGCCTGGCCCGGCGGCGTGGGCGACAAGAAGCTGGGCGCCAACTACGCGCCGTGCATTGTGCCGCAGATGCAGGCGGCTAGCCGCGGCTACCACCAGAACCTGTGGCTGTTCGGCGAGGAGGAGTACGTGACCGAGGTCGGCACCATGAACCTGTTCGCCGCGATCAAGAACAAGGAAACGGGCCAGAACGAGCTGCTGACCGCGCCCCTCGACGGCACCATCCTCGAGGGTGTCACCCGTGACTCCATCCTCCAGCTGGCCCGCGAGCGACTCGCTCCCGAGGGCTGGAAGATCGCCGAGCGCAAATTCACCATGAAGGAGCTTGCCGATGCCGCCGACGAGGGCAGGATGCTCGAGGTCTTCGGTGCCGGTACCGCTGCCATCGTCAGCCCCGTCAGGAAGATCCACTGGAGAGGCCGTGACGTCGACTGTGGCCTGGAGCCTGGCAAGGAGGCCGGCCCCATTGCGCAGAAGGTGTTGGACTGGATGACACGTATCCAGTATGGAGACGAGGAGCACCCTTGGAGGTAAGCTACATCAATGTTGCCCTATAAATACTGCCGGCATTGCTAACAATATCTGCAACAGCTACAAGCTCTGAATTTTTTCCAGATTCGTTCTGTAAAAGTACCTAGAGATTCTAGATTTCACGGACAATTTACACGGAGGAAAGCACTGGTTTGATACATCTTACCTTTTTTTTTTTCGTTTCCTTAACGGTTTCTTCTTGCAGCGATATCTTCATAAAAGTAGCAGATGAAGGCACCGGCGTCGAATAGAGTCAATTTCCCCATTGGAATTTGCGCACGCGCAGGAGCGTGCTCCACACCTTGATGTCTTTGAGTTGAATGAGTGCTGTACGAGTGAAATATCAACTGTCACGAGTCCCCAGGTAATATCCATTTCTGGGTCACAGGGCAACATATCAGATGTCCGAAAATGGATGAAACAATGCAGCTATTCGAAACGAATGGGGCAGGATAAGACATAGGGTGTTCAACGAGAGCCTAATGCGCAGATCGGACGCCATTTACGGTGAATTTATGCTGAAGAATTGCAGAAGGCTGCGAGTTGACACGGAAGGCCTGGGATGATGGGCTTGTCCAAAGTTTTTATGTGCATTGCTGGGTATACCACTGCCGCCCCTTCGCATTCATGCACATTCGCATCCATACATTTTTTCTTCTTTTCCTCAGGACTTCGGAATCCATTTGGTCTCGTAAACTCTCTTTTTAGGCCACCTTATTTTTGGGTAAGGTACATCGCTGAAACCCCACCTGTAAGATTGCAAGCCCGAATTCGATAGCCCCGCAGGAAAATGCCTCAGATGTAGCCGGAAAAGAAACCAGAAGACACCGCGTCCCAAATTTAAGCCTGTCAAAAATCCAGTCAGCATTTACATGAAAAAGATTCGGCGTCGAGTTGTAGAGTGGTAAGGCGGGCGAGTGCTTGTGTTTTGGCTGGCGTCTGCCGTACCTTGACGGCGTAAACCCTCTGGGGGAAGTGGATCTGCTTCTTCTTCTGCTTCTCGGTGACGAGCGAGGCCTCGTGCTTGGTTAACCGCCTGCGAATAGCACGGGTCTGCTTGCGGCGGAGATCGAGCGGGAGGTACTTCTTGCCCTTGTAGAAGAGGCGGAGCTGCTCGCGCTGGTTCTTGTTGATGATGGTGAGGACGCGGGCGATCGACTTGCGGACGTCGTGGCTGTAAAGCAATAATCCGTTAGCCGGCTGGTCCCTCCAGAACGTTCGTTGTCCTCCTCTTCAATTGCGGTCGAGGTGCGGATATCGCATTGTCGGTGCCCCGTCGTGTGTGCAGGTTGCCGGGGCCTGGGAAGGGAAAGTCGTACATCTTGGTGAGCTTGGAGGAAGCACCGCCAGCGATCTTCTGGGTGCGCAGACCGACGAGCTCGGTCTTCAGCTCATCGAGCTGCTTCTTGAGGTCCTCCTTGCTCTTGCCCACGAGCTGGCTGGCCTTGACCTTTCCGGACGACTGTAGCACGCAACCGTTAGCCGGAAATCCTCGTGGGGCATCGCAATGCCGATATCGTGGGGCGGGCTCACCATTTTGGCGAGATTTAAACTGGGCGGCGGTGTGTCGTCGTCGAAGGGGATGGGTCGGTGTCGTCGTCGGTCGTCTCGAAATCGAAAAGGCGTGCGCTCGCTAGAGTGGACGAGATTTCGACAGTGGGTGCGGTCGGCGCCTCGCTTACGAAAAACGCCGACGCGCCGCCAAGCCCTACTCCGAAACCCTGTCGCGAGCCATCATGTGTCGGTTCGTCGCTCCGTCGTCACTGCTGCGCACATCCTAGTCTCCACTGACACCACCACACTCCCGCACCTCCAGACCCTCCAGACCCTCCTCCACAAACATGGCCTCGACAGGCGGCGGCTGGGCGCAGTTGCGCCAAAAAGCTCGTTCTCTAGAAACACAGGTACAGCTCCAAAGCCATGCGCCCTGTGCTGCAACCAGAGCAGCTCCAGCTGACGACAGCTCCTCTGCAGACAGAATCGCTTTTCCACACGTACTCGCAGTATGCCTCGATGACGAACATCCCCCCCAAGCCCACGGACGAGGAACAGCGAACCGAGTCGCAAATCCGCGAACTTCTTGAGAAGGTACGCGACAGGCCACACCAGCCGCCTTGTCTTTCATAGTTCTCGCACTGCAGCACCCACCTTGAAGCTATACTGACAGTTGGCTTCCCCTAGCGTGACGCACTTATCGGCCAGCTCACCCGTCTCCTTGACTCCTCTGCCGACCTTACATCTTCCGCACTGAAACAAAACAACCTGGCCCGGCATCGCGAAGTGCTAGCGGACCACCGGCGTGAGCTCTCGCGACTAAAGAACACCATCTCAACCGCCCGCGACCGCGCGAACCTGCTTTCCGACGTGCGCTCCGACATCGACGCGTACCGCTCCGCTAACCCGGCCCAGGCCGAGGCCGACTATATGCTGGACGAGCGGCGTCGCATCGACAACTCGCACAACATGGCCGACAGCGTGCTCAGCCAAGCCTACGCCGTAAACGAGAGCTTCGGGTTCCAGCGCGAGACCCTCGCCAGCATCAACCGCCGCATTACCGGCGCCGCCAGTCAGGTTCCCGGCCTTAACTCACTCATGAATCGCATCAGCGCGAAGAAGAGGCGGGACGGCATCATCTTGGGCAGCTTCATCGCCTTTTGCTTCCTCATGCTCTTTTTCTTCTCGTGATGCGATGGGAATGAGACAATCGAGTAGCGCTTGCATGCCGTGGAGAGTTGGACTTTTTTTTTTTTTTGGCACAATTGTTGTTTTTGGGTCGTCATGGATGGCTCCCTGCAAGGCGTATGGATACCCCCTCTTGAAGGGACTGGGCTTTTGTTTATTTATCCTTTGGGACAAGGAGTTTCGGGAAAACCTAATAAGCGGTCTGGAATGTTTGTTCATTGAGAGCATTACATCTATTTGTACAGTGGCTCCCATCCCGTCATATGCGTTTTACGTTCGATTTCCATGGTCTCCCTCTTTTCCACCACATCATAGCCGGAGGAGTAAATTTATATCGTGGTCCTTTTATACAGACTTCCTGCTTTGCTAATTTCGACCTTGGAATGTACCATTTTTTACCTGCGGTGACCGGTCACCAATCCACTCCTCACCCAGTCAGGACACACTTCACCACCTCATCTAGACTCGCTCACGATGCTGCTGCCGCTGCCTTCTCCTTTCCCACGGCCTCCGTGTGCACCCCGGTAGCCTCTGCAATCAGCATCTTCAGTCCCTTGTTCAGATACTCCCGCTCCTCCCCCTCCGCATCTCCGCTCGCCGCCCACCTGATCCGACAGGCGCCGTCGACCAGGAAAACGTACCCGACCTTCTCGTTCATGATCCCCAAGTTCTCCCGCATCTCGTCCGAGATGCCCCGCCGAACGATGAAGTAGCGGTCCCAGTCCTCCTCGCGGCGCTGGCCCCGCAGCCGGCCCTTGAACATGTTCAGTATCCACGCGCGCATCACGTTCGGCTCGACGTTGATCTCGACGTGCTGCGCGACGCCCCGGTTGGCCTCGAGGATGGGCTGCAGGGCCGGGTTGGCGGCGGGCGCGGTGAAGGTCGCCGACTGCGCGCGGCCCCACTCGGACGAGTAGACGCTGACGAGCGAGACGCGGTCGAGCAGCGCCAGCGTCGTGTCGTGCGGCTTGCGCCCCGCGGCGCCGGGCAGCAGCGTCGCGCCGACGAAGTTGGGGAAGAAGAGCGCGCGGCTGGCGCGGAAGATGCGCGGGTTGGCCAGGAAGGACTTGCCCGAGTGGTACTGCATGTTGGTGTAGTCGCGGAAGTAGGGTTTCGAGAAGACTTGCTTGGTGCTGTTGGGGAATTGGGGGAGGGTTTACATGTTAGCTTTAGCTTATCATCTCTAGAAAATAGGGCAGCTTGAACGAGGAGCAATTTGTTCTGGGGGGGATTGGGTTGAGCACGCGCTGTAAAGGTCTAGAGGCGTGATGAAGCGTAGAAGCGGGAAGAGTCATGAGAACGTACAGCTCCTTTCGCCTCTGCAGGTGCTTGTCGAAATCCACGAAGTCGTCCCGTCGCTGCTTTAAGCTCCGCCTGTCCTCACCAGAATTCTCGCCCGGTACGGGTGGGCGGTGGAACCCGATCGGGCGGCCCAGCACCTGCGGCGTGAAGCCTTCCTGCTTCGATGGCGCCTTGTAGCTCGCTGGTCCTTGGCCGAGCTCATTCTTCCTCTCTTCTGCCTTCTTGGCCGCTGCTGCCTCTTTCTCCTGGTGTGGCGTTGTCGTTGTTGCTGGCTGCGAGCCTTGGGATTGCTTGCCGTTCGGCGGAGGTGGTGTGCTGCTGCTGCTGCTTCGCAGGCGTGCGGAAGTTGCCAGAGCGCGTAGTTGGCAGGCGCGGCATATGGACGGCGAGGCCGAAGAGCTGAGCTGCGCAAATCGGCGCAGGAGGGCGCGGCGCGTAAGCATCGTACCTGTGATGGTTGATATGCTGGCGGTGTCGCGCTGCTGTTATCCGGCGTCAGTCAATTAGTGTTGCGAAATAAGCTCGGAAAAGTTGCCCGCCCGCCGCGACGCCGAGGCAGCAAGGATTGAGTATGCTTAGAGGGTAGAAAGGTCTTGCAGCATTCAGAATTGCGCTATTTTACAGGGTCTCGAAGGATTCTGGGTACCATCCGTCTGATGTCAGATTTCTGTTTTTGAAATTCTCCACCTTGTTGTCCGAGCAGGGCGGTCCCATCCTGACTCGGATGAAAGAAGCATATTTAATCCACGTCACTCAAGCTTAAATCTATGCTCAAGGTCTCACGTTCTGGAAAATGACGTCTCCAGTAGCTCTGAGGTATTTCCTCGTAGCGCACATTTCGACAATTCCCGAAACTTCTTTCGCTCTCCAGCAACGGACTGCAGAGCTTGCGCAGCATGTGCACCTGCAGCTGCTCAATTAAGCTTTATAGGATTTCAACCCTTGCGTATTGAGCATCCAAGTCTTCACACATAGTTCACATTGATCATGGTATCACCAGGACGTATGTAGTCAGGAACGTGGTAAACATTACTCATTAGTCGTATGAACAGCAAGAGTACGCCCATGATGCAGTTTTCTGAGTTTCCTCCATGCAGCAACTCCCCCCCAACATTCGGTCCAATCAACTTCCAGTACTTCAACCCCGCTCTTCCTCATGCATGAAGGAGGGCTGACCCCTGCCTTCGCTCGCCAAACTGCCCCATAGGGAAAGGTAGTCCTTAGGGGTGGTCGGCAAGGCGAATTTACAAGCCGCAGTTGCTGAGCGCAACCTGGGCGGAAGTGGCCTCGATGCGGCCGAGCTGGACAGCCTGGCCGTTGGTGAGGTCGTTCAAGGCAGCCTGGGCGATGTTGAAGCCACCGGGAGCAGCGTCGATGCCAAGAACGTAGATGGTCTTGCCGTTGTAGGTCAAGGAGTAGCACTTGCCGCACTATTGAGACACTGTCAGTACATAGGATCACACAGGAGTTCGTGGCTATGGTAGGGTACTCACGTTGGCAGAGTTCCAGCCAGCAATGTCGGGAGCACCGCCGATGTACGGGAACCTGGGAATCTGACCCTGGGTCTGCCAGCCGTACTTGGTGATCAGGCCGTTGACGCCGTCGGAGCAAGAGACAGCAGTCAGGGAGCGGCCGGCATCATCGTAGCCAGTGTCGTAGGAGACGCTGACGGCGGAGGTCATGGCGACCATGGAGGCCAGGGAAGCGAGGATGGTGGTGAACTGCATTTTGGTGGTGGTGGTGGTTGGGATTACGGCGGTGGCGATTAAGAAATATTGGAGTATTGAATGGATGGTTGGATGCGGATGCTGAAGCTGCTTGTGATGATGGGAAGAAGAGGCAGCGGACGAGATGGATCTTTATAGCCGTCTTTCTTCGCTGCCTGAGCCGGAGGCTCGCACCTGCCATCGCTGGAGGCTCGTAAACACCCCTCTTCCCAGCATGGTTCCTCCCCAGCAGCCGTGGATACTACCACGATCCGAGCCTCAGATCACCAGGTGTGACCGCTTTGACCAATCAGCGGGCCGACCTCGTAAAAGGAAAGTCGGATGTGTCGACATGGTGCTCTTCTAAGCCCGGTGGGATCCCCATTGTAGGTGACTACCAGGTGGACGCTTGCCGTGTCCTGGCTAGCTTCTGGTCCGGCTGGCCATAGCTCTTTTGGCACTCAGCCTTCTTGGCTGTGCAGCCGCAAAGGAGCGGGACTGGTGTTTTTTTTTTTTTTCCTCCGGAGCGGTCGGTCTTACGTGCATCCGTGTTGCCCATCCTTCAGTAGCTGTGGCACCAGGAAGCTGGCGGAAGCCAACAGCGACGTCTTTGCAGAGAGCGCTCAGGTCGCGGCGGTCGCACAGTACCGCCTATCATCCGATGTCTCCTCTGGCCGAGGGCAAATACGAGCCGAGAGCTGCGTTCCCCGCCTCTGCTCGGACGAGACACGGCAGCGATCATCGGCGGTGAGCTGGGGTGTTCTTTACGGCTTCCCCACAGTTTGCAGTCTACCTGGTGCCGCCGCTGCAAGGGCCGGCAGGGGCGGCCAGCAGCAAGAGCAGGAAGACGGGCAGCATTTGGAGAGGTGGCAGCGGAGCGTGGTATCTTGGCGGCGGCGAGGTAACCAGAAGCAGATGGAGAGAACGGAAAGGGAGCAAGCGCGAGGCTGCGTCACGAGGACGAGCGTCAGAGGCGTGGTCAATTGACAGACAAGGACAGCAGACAGCACGGAAGGCGGTGGCGCTTCGCGGGAAAGGCGTCCAGCGCGTGTTCGGCTATCGAGCACCCCCCAAAAATAGCATCTCCACCACTCTTGTCACCCTCTCTTCTCTGCACTTTTTGATCCACCCACGCCCAAGTCACGAGCATGAGCCACCCTTTGCCGTTGGCCTCCACGGTCTCTCACCAGTCCTCTATCCGTGCGCTCGCCGTCGCTGCCGTCGCTGCTGTCGCCGGCTGCCCTGTGAGGATGCGATCCCGCCAGCGTTGGCTGCGACAACAAAGCAGCTAATACGAGCCGTGAGCATTCCTCTGCATTCCTCTGCTGCGCCCGAGGTCCATGCTGTGGAAGAGCTTAGAAGAGCTGCCGCCCTCGTTTTTGTTTTCGGCCATTCGAGAAGCCTCGCTGCCGACGGGCGCCGTTTCTTCCCTAACAACGTTGGCCGCCTTGCGAGGTGCCGGTACGAGCAAAGACGTCACTGAGAGGTCCCAATTCGGAGCCCGGGACGTCGGTCCACTGTATCCAGCAATATCACCGCCGTGCCATGCCTGCATTCCGGCCTCGGCGGAAACCACTTGCCTCCTTGTCACTCACTGCAGCCCGTCCAGCATTAGGCACATGTTTTTCCTGGCCCGCTTAATTAATAACGGATGAACAATAACATGCTCCGAAACAGCCCTTCATCGCCCACTGCAACAGTCTCCTCTCCTTCTCACCGGGGGAACTCTTCCCGCCGCTCAGTGAGCTTGCTGTCTCTTCGCGGGTTCCTGGCTCCAGAATGCAGGAGGCCAAAGCAGAGCAGATCCAAGACGGTCAAGGAGCTTGGGGCATTGGTAGCCCCTGACACCTGACAACACCACAACTCCGCACCGCACGGTCACCTCGCACCACTGAATCTGGAAGAATACGGGAGTTTTGGCCTGAGATTCGGCCATCAGAGTGCAAATCGCCTGCTGTGATATCTGTGCGGACACGAGAACAGTGCCGCTCGTTTCCTGAACGGCCGCTGAATTTGCGGAGAAGCCAAAGTCTATGCGCCATTCATCTTCGCTACCACAACGCCGTAGCCAGTTTGCTATCCAGACTCTTCCACTCCAGCTTCTTCGCCCCGATCTTCAAACTCAGCGCACTCGTCGAATGGACGGTCACGAATGCCACCAGTAAGGTCATTCGTGGATCTTTGTGGACTCGGTTCGTATTTTTCGATTTCGTGGCCTTCGTCCATTGGGCTGTTAGGCCCTGGTGAAAGCATGTAAAGTGGCTCGGTTTGTCCTGATTCTCTGGCTCCAGTCTCAATAGCTGGAGGGTGCACCCACGTTGTCTCGACTCTCTCAAATCCTTCTGCGGTCGTATATCTTCTCTCGTCGCCTTCAGCACCGGGAAAAGCGCGCGCGGTAAACTGACGAGGCGCTATTGGTGTTTCATCGTCCCTTGGTCCCCGGGAAACCAGCTCGGCAATAAGCCAGTTCGTTGCTTGGTTGTCTAAGGTACGACCAGGAATTTCCGCTTCAGGTATCTCTCTGAGGCCGCCATCTTCGGCAGGAACGAAATGGCGCGCTGGTAATACTTCAACATCGACTATGGGAAGAACTCGGTGAAACACATCGTGCGTATGGATTTCCCGGAAAATCTGTTCTTCGCGAATATGACGGACCTCAGTATAGATTGTATTGTGAGTAACCGCTGTGAGGATCTAATGGTAAGCGAACTGCTCAGAAACAAGGGCCAAACATGCCTAGTTTTACCTGGGGCGTACCGTGAATGGTAGGATATGTCTTCCGAATCTCTCTGGTCGATTGGCTCCGGGCTGTCCTCAATGAGGTAGGATCGAGAGGGCTCGGATTCGTGGTATCCATTGGAAAATCCGTCAGGAGCACGATATCTTTCCACAGGCTCTTGCACGCTGTAGTCGTTCGTCGGGCTGCTGAAGTTGCGTAGACCAGATGAATGGCCTTTTTTCCTCTTCAGGGAGGAAGGGCTGTCCCTATGCCCACGCTCTCTCGAACTCGCGTCGCCACTTTCTTCGTCGCTGTCCTGAAGAAAGAGCCTGGACTGTGTGTTGCTCGACACCTCTCTGTCCAGTGACGGGAAGCCCTCGCCGTCCGTAAGGGTGTAACTTCCTCTCTCCTGTGAAACTCCCGTCTTTGAAGGTACTGACAAAGGAGCAGGAAAGTCCGAAGCACGCTCCGCAATATCGTCATTCTGCTTGACTGCTGGCCCTGGGGGAGGGCTGGGGAAGTTCTCTGCTAATACCCGATCCGCCACGTCTTCTCCATATCGACTTTCCCCTCCGACAGACAGCTGCCTGACGCTAGGACTGATGTTCCTTTCGACATCACGCCAGAGCCTTGCATCGTCACTCGTCACGGCCGTACCAGGCAATGGAGGAGATGCGACCGGTGGCATACCACCCTGCCACAGTCTTCCTCCATGCCTGTCGACTGAGATGTTCCCCGGGCGGCCTCTTCGTGAGGCATCCGAGACAGCTTTTCTCAGGCGATTTGGACGTGGACGACCATAGGCTGACCCAAGCGACGCAGACCTCTGGGCTCTGTTTGCACTCGCGTTGTAAGCGGGAGTATTGAAGGGTCCATCAATAGGAATTGAGCAGTTTCCTCGCAGGGGAACGCTGCCCCTACGAGGCGGGGTGCCCGGGACAGCATCTCGATAAGGGAAGGACTGGAGAGGCTTGAAGTCCTTGTCTGTGCTGCGATATCGCTTGTGGAAGAAGCGCTTGATTGCGTCACCCATTGGACTTTCCGGTAGGTTGTGCGCTGGACTGGTGGTAGGGATTAGGAGACAAACAAAGCTGCAGGATTCTGATCAAAGGCGGTGCATATTGCCAGATGGACGAAGATTGCTCAACAGAGCCGTGCCTTTGGCGACCCCGCAGCGGCCGGTCGTCATAGCAGCCAAACTTCCACCGGAATGAGGAGCACGGACCGGAAAAGGAAACTCAGGAGCTCCGAGGAGTCGTGAGTCTGGTTGACCATGACATCACTAACGCTCAACCGAATGCGACGGCAATCAGTAGCAACAGACCAGAGCCTCAACCGTGGATGCGCAGATGGCCCGATGCGGTGGCAGCGATGTGCTCTGGCAGCGATCATGATGCGCAGAGCCAGCTGAACGAATCCAGGTCGACGGGTCCAGACAACGCGACTAGTAGCGGCCTATCCCGCCATGACGACACAAGCGCGCGCCACTGACTGATCCCCACCCGCATCCCCAGCACTGTGTTTGGCAGTCGCCCTGCCGGAGATCTGGTAATCGACAGCAAGCATTGCAATCACACCATCGCAAAAACACGCTCCCCTGTTGCCAAGGTCGATCTCGATGCTCCTTTGGAAAAGGCTCTTGACGTGATCCCTGTGAATGATCGACCTGACCGTGAACGAGTCTGCACCATGCGATTCTCCACCTAGCTGCTCTTCATATCATTGCTGCCAAGCCGATCGATCAGTCGCGATTTCCTTAGCTCGACGCCCTCTCCGTCTGTCTGATGCCGCGCGCCGCTTGATCTTCGCTATCAATGCAAAGCCGGCGCCATTCATCAGCAACCGGGACGTGGCAGTGTCAGTATCCAAAAGCGGCCAATGGAGGGCTAGATCCACCCGTCTAATTGCCTTTTGAGGTATCGTCTCTACCCCCTATGATGTACGATCAATTTGATGACTTCACCAGCCCAGCCTCTCACAACGTTATAAGCAGTCGTGGTAGCTACATAAACAATTCAATTGTTCTGAAGTAACCCATCATCAACCAATTTCGAGATTCACATTCTATAATTTAAGTGCAACATTTCGCAACAATGGAGAAAGCTAAGGCCGCCGTTTCAGACTTTATGACGAAGGCCGGACATCACGACACCACTGTGCATGAGAATGTCGCTCCAGCCGGTATGTTAAGCTGCCCCGTTCTACAGATACCCAAAGGTACTAAGATTCATTGTCCAGTCACCCACCAGACGGTCAAGCCTCAAAGACACGAGGAAGTCACCACCGCTGTAGACAAGGAAATCCACCAAGATCATTACCACACGTCCGTTCAGCCCGTCAAAGACCGCGAGGTTCTCCCAGAGAAGCATCATCACAACCTTGTCGGGGTGGAGCACCGCTCGTTTGAGCACAGCAACGATTCCGACGTCCAAGCCCGCTTGAAGCGCGAAGCCGCGCAATTTAAGGATAAGACCGAGACTGGCACAACTCACGAGACGCGCTCCGCTGCGCCCCAGGTGTCTGGCGAGCATGTCCATCACCATGTCCATGAGATGATCCAGCCAGTTGTGCAGAAGGGTACGTTCCGGCCACCTAACCGCTTTCCCCTAAATCCGTCAAGCCCGTCCATCAGACCGCTCCTGAACGCCAACCATCTAATTTTAATTCACAGAGACGATCGAACCCCACGTCGTCCACACCACCGTCCCCATCCACGAGGTCCACCACAACGCCGCCCAGCACCACGCCACCTCAGCCCTGCCCGCCGTCAGCATGGCCGACTACAAGAAGCAGGGCGGCGTGCTGACCGGCCGCGACGAGCGCTACGACGGTTTCGAAGGCGAACCGCGCAACATCGGGGGCGCGCTCCACGGCCAGCACAGCGTCGTCGGCGACCACGGCAGCGGCAGCGGCCGCACCGGCTCCCCTCGCGACAGCGGCATCGGCAACACGTCCTCCACCTCCAGGACGGGAGAGGCCCTCGGCACCAGCGCTCTGGGCGGTGCCGGCGCTGCCGGCACGGGCGTTGGCCACCGCGATCACCTCCACCACGGCCAGGGCGGCATGACGGGCACCGGCCTGCCCGGCTCGAACGCCTCCGCCCGCCCGCACGACCGGCCCGCCGGCCTCGACAGCGACACCGGTGTCTCCGGCCACCACGGCAACGGCAAGAGCCACGGCCCGGGCGGCACCGCCGCGGGCGTGGCCGGGGCTGCCGGCGCGACGGGCGTTGCCGGCGCGGCGGGATCGCACGGCGCGGGCCAGCACGGCAGCGGGGTGTACGGGAGCGACGGGCTGTCGAAGACGAGCTCGACGGGCAGCAGCACCACCAGTGCTGGGGGGAAGAAGCCGAGTTTGCTGAAGAAGCTGAACCCGCTTGCGGATGCGGATGGGGACGGGAAGAAGGGTTTTATGGATTGATCGACGTGCTTGTCACCCCCGCTGTATTATATGTATTTTGATCCTAGAGCGTTGCTTGGTTGGCATGTTTCTTAATCTGGCAACAAATTGACATAATTGGTGATTCAACGAAAATATTCTCATATGCGGAACATGATGTGGATATGATGTGCTCACCATATTTCTTTTATCTGTCCAAGTGTGAAATGGGTTGAATGCAAATGCAGTTTCGCAGAAATGCCGTAGAGTTGGAAGACATCTTTTACGCGACCCTGTTCTAGTACTTCAAACACCCTACTAGCGCAAATCCTTGCCCTCTCTCATACATATTCTCCTCCTTCACTACTCAACGATTTCCCATCCGACCTTCAGCGCCTGTTAGCTGTATTTTGACCAGAAATTGCTAAAATAAAACTAGCATCTAGGGTCAATAGAGACCAGACTTGACCGACAAATGCGAAGTGTACATTCTAGGGTATCTATATACCTGATTACAAGACAGATTTTTTTTTTGTTGGAAAAGGCCCATTTCTATATTTGGAAAAAAAAATTAACTCCATCAGGTTATGCATTATATTTGATTTGCCCATTCATGGATTTCGTTATACAGTCGTCAAGTGGAAGCCGTCCAGGGAGAAAAAGGAGTAAGATAGAAAGAACAGAGTTCGAAAAGGAAGAACCTGGAAAGAAGGATGACGCAGACGCCTGCCGTTTTCACGAGAAACACCATCCACCCCAGTCTATTGAGGATGAGGAAAATTGAAAATTTACCGATCGATCTTTCTCTTGACCGCTCTCATAGGAATGATGGTACCCTCCTTTCCAAAGGGTCTGCCAACCTCGGTGACAATCATCCGAACGAAGTCGCGCGAGATCCAATAACTACTATGCGCGCCCAGCATCGTCAGATACTGGATCTCCAGCGGACCGCCGCCGTACTTCATGAAATAGTCAATCTGCCCATTGTCATTCAGCGCGTACGCACGTTCCTCGGCGATTTCTTCGCGGGAGAAGTTGTGCGTTTCGAGCTCCACGTTTGATGGCATGCGCGGCATAGTGGGTTTGAAGGATACGGCCGCTTCAGCTGCGCCGAGTGTGCTGCGGAACGGATTGGAGAAGCTGAGCCACGAGGTGTTGGAACTGGGAACGAATGCCGTCCTCAAGCTGTGCGCGTAATTGACGTCGACAGTAGCATTGAGGCGGTACGCGACTGGATCATACGGGTTGACTATGTTGTAGATGTTGTCTACAGCAAGGCAACCATACGTATCCTGATCGCCTGCGACACCTGGGCTATAGGGATACGGTCCTCCAGGCTTCTGCCTGTCGTGACGAGGAAGAAGAGCTGATTTCTTTAGTAGTAAAAAGAAGCCGGCTGGACTGCCACATAAGAAGAGATTTGTGGTATCAAAGAGGAAATGGTCAGTGGGCAAGTCTTCCTCCGGCATCTTGGGATCGGCCCAAGCTGGATCAACATAGGTGGGTTGGTGGCTTAGGATATCGCAAGCCATTACACTGCCCAAAGAATGTGCAATGATATGGACGCGGCCCCATTGGGAGAACCCAGGGTTGTTCGCACACCACAGGCGGTAGATGCGATTAGCCTCCCTGATGCAGGCGGCAATCATCTTTGGATGATGTTCCACAGACAAGTAGTAGGGAATGTCAAGCATGACATCACTGATAATGTTCCTGACTGAGGGTAGAGCATCCGGAGTGATGTCTTTCAAGGTGTACTGATTGGAAGCGGGGTCTTCCGTCTCGGAATCCCTGTATCCACCATCTTCGAACGATAGACTCAATCTCCAGTTGACCTGTACGTTGTCAGCCGAAACACTACTCGGAGACTACAAGCAAACTTACAGGTAAAACCATTATTCCTCCCATATCGTCTCTTAAATAAGACTTGACGCTATCAGTCCCCAGTTCAACATTCATCTCCCGCCTGAATGCGTTGATTGCATGAGTGAAATGGAAACTCTCAATGCGTTCAGAGAGTTTCTGTCCAATTCCATGGATTACAAGAACGAGATCTGTCACGACAGGTCGTTCCGAATGCGAAAGAGTGGCGTCAAACTTAGCACGGCGGTTGGGTGGTGCGCCAGCGTGCGAGGTTGAAACGCCCTCCCGCGCCTTCTCCGAAGTCGGTGTCTTGTGTTGCGGATGTAGCTTGTCCCATATTTGCTGGTCAAAGCCTCGAGTAACTTGGACGCCAATCTTGCGGCCTTTACGGATGTAATTTGCAAGAGGTCGACGTCCATAGTAGTCGGAAGGTTGAAGACTCGGACGAAGTAGATAGGCCTCCTTCTCATCCGCATAGATGACCTTTGCATCCAGGTAAAGACGCTTACGTCCGTCCCTTCCGTACGTCGCCGTTCCGGAAGCTTTGTTGTCAGGGCCATCAGCGCCGCTAGAGATGTCAATCATGTCTCGAGCATGCTCTACAATCTCCTCTCGCTCCTTCTCGGGCGACGTCTCTTCTTCCACCGCAGTCTGGACCATTACTTCACCCCTCGAGGTACCAGGTCTGCTTTCAGAGTTCCTCTTGGACGGCTTTGGCTGTTTTTCGGGCCAAAGCTGGTGGACAATCTTCATTTCGCCCAGAGCTCCGACTTCGACAGCGCTGTTGAGTTCGTCTCGCCAGGTCTGTGTCCATGGTTGCAAAGTGACGTAGCCAGCTTCGAGAAGATTGGCAACCTCAGGCTCGACAGGTAGCATCGTCTCCTTGTAGAACCAGGTCCCTCGAATGACAGGAGCTACATCGTTGAGGGGCGACCAGTAGATGGGTTCCATCTGAAGCTCAGGCATGACTACCTCATGAAGCCTCGAGACGCCGACAGGAACCTTGGCAGAGGGGCCAGATCTCTTGGGCTCGATCTTGCTATCTCTCTTCGGATTCCGCGGCGAAGGCATTGTGAGGCCTTCGTCGTCGGCCCAGTCATAGCTATCGGTGTGGGCATGTACCAACGGACGCGGAGCCACGTTCCTTCGCGAGGGGGCCCTGACGAATGGAGTACCGGTTGTCGCACCCTGATCCAACACGATTTCCAGGTCAGCTGGATCCAAGGTTCGCAGAGAGCCCGACAAGGTGGTCTGATTGGGCAGGTCTTTGTCGACATCGGTATTCCTGTCGTCGTACGAGTAAGAGCCGTAGCGCCGTGATGACTGGCCTTTCTTGTTTGCTATTTCACGCCCCTCCGGCACGGTGTAGCCGCGCTTCCTCGCATCCTGAGGGCTCAGGTCGGGAGTGTTCCTCACAGAGGCGGAGCCAGGACGAGAGGGGTCCTGTTGCTGCTTCTCGCCGCCATGTTCCTCGTTGTGTTTCAAGAGCTTCTTGCGCAGATCCAGCCACTCGGCCTCTAGCTGGGTGTTGTCGAAGACAGAAAAGGGGCGAGGAGGCCGGCGAGATGAGGCGGTAGAGCCGGTGACTGGGGGCGGCAGCGGACTGAGCGGATCGTCGATGGCGAGCGGGCTTGTGTAGAAGAAGCGAGCGGAAATGGGAGGAGCGGGCTCTGGAGCATGCAGGATCTCGCGGACATACTGGTTTTCCTGGCGAGCGATGGTGGAGGTGCGCTGAGGGCGGGAGGACTTGAATGCAGACATGGCGGTGAACAGGCTACAGAAGCACACGTAGTGGTGGAGGCAGTTGCGGATAGGGTGGGATAATCATGGTCCACATGCCATGGTGCACGCTGGACTGCAGTGGCAGCGGGGCAGGCGGTGGAGGAGGTGGAGAGGACAGGCAGCGGCAGCGGCGGCGTGGAGGCAGAAATGTTTTGGGAATGGAATCGCAGCAGGCGGACGTTCCACGTGCGTTGGACTCGCGCGCCGAGTGACGACATTCCGCTCGGCAGAACAGCCTCGCCGCCTTTGCCCATCCCCCTCCACCATCCCGCTCCGCCCCGCCTCCCAAGCTTCCAGAACCACCCGCCTTCTTCCATCACACAACCTCACCCGTTCTTTATGCCTACAGCATGTTCGCTTTCCTTGCATCACATGATTCAGCCCATGCCTGCTGCCCGCTGCCTGCTGCCTGCTCCGATCGCCGGTCGCCGCCTCAGCCTGCTCCTCGCTATCGTGTTTGCTAGACGCTCACCCCTGCTGCTGCACCCAACCTCTCATCCATCCATTCTATGCGCTCGTGTGCATATACCTGAGGACTTGTATCTGTCTTATCTAGGCAAGAGATTCCAGTCCTCAGCCGATTTCCATCGTTCCCGAGTAACCGTCACTGAAACTACTGAGAGGCCCCGGCCACGTCTTCTTCAACTTTGACGCCATCTACTCAACACGCGTTCTCTCTTCGCCCCGAGCACCCATCAAACAAGAAAGCCGCAGCTGCACCACTTGATAACTTCTTTATATAGTCCTGTTCTTCGTCTCCGGCCTCAGATGCACCCAAACATACGGTTTTTCCCTCTTTTCTCTTTTTTTTTTTTTTACAACATCTCCATCAACTTGCATCTTTTCTCTCCTTCGACACCCCTCTTTCTATACAAGTTCTCCAAGCCAGAACTATCCTACAACAGCAAGAATCAACGCGTTGGTGGTTTAGTGGTAAAATTCATCGTTGCCAGCAAGTTGCAGTCCCTCTAGGAATATCTTCCTCGTCAGGAGACCTCCCAGGAGCTCAACACCAAGTTTCGATGAGCCCCGGGTTCGATTCCCGGCCGACGCATCTCTTTTTGACCTCCACGAGGCGTCGTCAGGAGAGAGCAAGCGGTGTTGAGAGGGCGAGAAAGAAATTTTGTCGGCCCGGACCACCAGGTGGGGATAGAGCAGCTTCCCGAGATTGACCCGCTATCACAACCTTCTCCAAGGACTTGCGACTCGGGGGTGTGTCTTTGAAAGACATGTTGATAGTGAAAGCCTGTATCTCGATCATGGCGTCTTGCTGTTGATAAGGGGCGGCGTCGTCATGGTTGCCATGACAGCCTGCTCTACAACGGAACTTCGATATCACTCTGTCTGCTATGTCACTACGGCACTTCGATGGTAAGATCTCTGGGAACCTTCGGCCCCAAAAGCCGACTTTGAAGAGCCTTGAGTGTATGAGCACAGCATCTCAAGTGACGTGCTCTTTCCTCTCCAAGGCACGGTATGTGTGGAAAGGAGACGCTTCTTTAGCCCAGAGTCTGCGATTCCGGTGGAGTAATCGGACGTGGGTCTCGGCAGACGACTGGATTTTCGCGTCGATTGCACGATGCATGTCTTGACTTCGCCAGAGAGGTGTTGCTGTCGAGCGCTACAACCTTCAGGGGAAGGTCCTATCATGATGAATAGCACTCGTAAGCAGGACAGATGCCACGAAGAGAAGGGAATAGCTGCCTCAGATGGTATAACGGATGATGCGTGTGCACATTCAGTGCTATATGAGTAAGTGTAGTCGTTGCGCACCGCATCTATCCAACGCACGTTTGGCGGAATCCCGCGCGCAACACAACTCGCACCACGAATCCAGAAATATCTTGAATTCTGCGGTACGTTCCCTTGCCCCTATTTCTGTACCTGGCGGGCCACAGAGGCACGATCCCCTAAGCAAAACTTAGAACTGCCTGCCGTTTTCAGAGCAAAGCCTGGCTTGCTGGATCCACAGACAGGTCACTCCACCCGGCAGGTATGCATGGGTGGTTGCGTCCACCCGTTGAGCCGATGCAGGGTGAAAAGTTGCATTGCCCGGAATTCCCCCCGGTGCGATCCAAATGGACAGCATGATCTCTCATCTGCACATGAAATGGAACTGTCACAGCATGATGTAGGCAAGCGTGAGCGGCTGTACTAACCAAGCACGAGCAAGCCCCGTTTGATGCCCTGGCTAAGCAGCTATGCAGAACACTTCGATCGACGTCGAAACGAAGCAACAGACGGTTCTTGTGGCACTTCTCGAATACCAGTCACTCTATCAAGGCTCCAGTGTACCAGCGGTGTGCAGAATTGCTGCAAACCCTGCATCAGTCCGGCTGCTAGAGGCACACCCTCCAACCGACAGAGATGATTCATGTGGGCCTAACAGATCGCATGCATTCTCTGCTGATCCATTCGACCCTCAGGAGAGTTCGCAAGCGACGCAACGGAGATTATTTCCTGCATGTTCCATCTAGCGGCGGCAACGATGGTAGCATTTCCACGGACAAGCTCGACGCCGGTGGTCCGGGCGAGGAGATGAAGCTGCCTTTGGACAAGATCTGAGCGGAAGGTATCAATGGCCATACTACCTTTGCGGCTCCTCCGGGCTCTGCTACTGTGGATGCCAAGGGTGTCCCTGATTGCAGCCGAGGCAGTAGGTCGGGCAGAACGGAGGAGGTTGGCGACGATTGGATCAGCTTCCATCCCCAGCCGAAAGCAGGACTAGAAAAGTTTGCATGTGCTTTCAGCCCCAAGCGGTCGATGTTGATCAGCATCGCTTGCAGCTTCCGGAAACCGAGAGCTGCAGCCATCGGCCGGGAGTTGGTCCTGCGCGTCGCTCCCGTCGCATACAGCCCTCGCAGCGCGCTGAGCGTGGTTCCATGCAGGTACGGCGAATTCGGAGGCGATCCCGGATATTGTGCGGACAAAAAAGCCGCACGAAGGAGCGGCGCATCGAGAAGGCTAAAGGGTATGTGGAGGCA
Organism: Neoscytalidium dimidiatum; assembly: GCA_037367355.1. Lineage (NCBI taxonomy): Eukaryota > Fungi > Ascomycota > Dothideomycetes > Botryosphaeriales > Botryosphaeriaceae > Neoscytalidium > Neoscytalidium dimidiatum. The sequence continues at coordinate 1,654,372 of CM074697.1, read as the reverse complement.
GACGCATGACCGCCCCTCATAAGTGGTGTTAGCGGTAGCCGGATTGGGACTGATGCCCCCAGGAGCCTTGTGCGCGGACTAGTGAGTGTTGCGGCGCGGGAGCACCCATGCTCGGTGACACATACACATGCACATATACACACACATGCACGCCGATGGCAGCCAGCTCAATCCCGGCGCAGCAGCCGTCGCACTACACAACCTTAAAAAACGAAAGAAAGATGACATGCTTATACCGTGGACCTGGATACCGACGGCTGGCTGGAAACGGGATGGGCACAGCCGAGAGGGGTGTTGTTGCAGTCAGGTTTTTGGGCGGCGCAAGCGTGTGGAGCATGGGGCGCAAATAAGGACCAAGACACCCGAGGCAATCCTTACACAGTACGGCGTCTCCACACGGCGGCTATACCCCAGATCCGCCGGCGCCGTCCAGGCGAGCAACATTCGAGCGATGCAACAGTGCACGTTGGCAGCGTGCCAGCTGCTGGCGCTGAGCAGGGGCCTGCCTATTCGGGTGGAGACGGCCGGCACCGCGGCCAATCAGCGCGTGCGTGGCGTCTGGGGAAACACAAGCTCACGCCAAATCCAGCCTCTCCGCCGACTCGGGGCGTCATCGCTCCCGAGCATTTCCTGCCAATCCTCACCCTCTTCTCTCCGCAACCTCACCCCGGCCCGAGCTCTGTTGCTCTGAAAAATTTCCACAGCCATCCGCAGAAGCCCACGCCGCGTCGGCGACGTGGTCCGCACTCTGCAGCGCAGCAGCCAGCTTCAATGCCGCCGCATCGAGACGGGCGAATGGCCCGTCGCCTTGGCCGTTGCACTACTTGCTTAACGGTCTTCGTATTCCCCTTTCAAAACGTAAGGCCCATGCCAGCCCAGCGCCGCGCAGTCGTAGTGGCGTGAAGCCGACGGCCCTTCTCGCCAATCGCCGCTCTGGCCCCTCTCCCTCCACGCCCATTCGGCAGCTGCTCCCTACGATCTGCGCCTCTAATTTCTTGCCTGTGCGGGGACGCCGCGATTCCTTCCATGATCAGGAATCTCCATCCGCGCCTAGAGCCTTGTCCGCCAGCGCAAGGGTGCCGAAGCATTGAGCGGCGATGCTTGATGAATTTTCACGCATGTGACGCACCGAGACGTCCAGCCCGACCTGTCGATCCTGGAAGAGCCATGGCGCCGTGCTGCCAGTCCTGCATATAAAGCCTCCAATTCAGCTTCTGCTTGCTCCACACCAGCAGTCAAGTCCACTGTCGTTTCTTCGTCACTCTCCTGACCACCAACCATCCCATTCGCTCAAGGCACCACGCACCGTCTCCAAATCACCCACAATGAAGACCTCCTTCGCTGCCATTGCTTTCTCCCTGGCCTCTGTTGCCTACTCCCAGAGCATCTCGGACCTTCCCAGCTGCTCGGTTCGTTTCTCCTTCCCACATGAAGGCCGGCGACTGTAAAGCTAACACCGGGCAGCTTAACTGCTTCGTCACCACCCTGAGCGGTGATGGCTGCTCCAGCCTCACCGACTTCGAGTGCCACTGCAAGGTCCCCGGCCTGACTGGCCAGATCACCCCCTGCGTCCAGAAGGCCTGCTCTCCTGCCGACCAGCAGAGTATGTCCCATCTCCATTGTCATTCATCACGGCAGTCCGGCTGACACCCCACCCCTCACAGCCGTCGCTGAGCAAGTCGTCGCCCTCTGCGCTCAGTATGGCGTCTCCATCTCCGTTCCTTCTGCCTCGGCCACCGCTGCCCCGTCTACCAGCGCCTCCGCCAGCGCTCCGGCCTCCTCCTCGGCTGCTCCTACCACTGAGTCGTCGGCCTCCTCAGCCTCCTCGGCCTCGTCCGAGTCCAGCGTCGCCCCTGGCACTTCCGCCACCAGCACCAAGACCGCTTCTCCCTCGGCTACCGACGTCGTTGTTTCGACTCCCGTCGCTACCCCGACCACTCCTGGTGCTTCCACCCCTGGTGGTGCTACTCCCACTCCCTCCCAGTTCCAGGGCGCCGCTCCTACCGCCGGTGTTGTCGGCGGTGTTGTTGGCTTCGCCGTCGCCGTCGCTGCTGTCGCTGGTCTCTAAACGTCGGGTTGACCATGCTCAAGTGACAGGCTCATGGCATTCTCATTTCAATAAAGAACATTAAGATTAAGAGGGTTGTAATGATTGGATAACGATGGGTGAACGAGGAACCATGGTCTGTACTATACAACTGCTATAGTAATAATAGGCATACGTGCTGCAAACTCTTCCATTTCTGTGCCTGTGACTTTTGGTTGTACGACGAGCTTCACGCGGCTCACGACTGGGCCTCCAGTGGTGACATCGTACGAGTTCTGACAGGCCGACCCTATTGAAACACATCTGAAACTTGGGAGCAGCGCAACGTTTCTCCTACGAGTATAAAGTATGGTATTCTCCCTCCCGACCTCCCTCCCTTCCCGAGACCCTCGGGCACGGATAAAACGCGCTCGTCGATCCGTGCGGCCGCGTCCAGCCAAGCAGATGTACTTTTCACGCCCATATGAGATCGCCCCAGCTTGGATGATCAGCACTGGTGACGTGACCCTCAAAATACCCCTCCGTCTCCCGCGCCTTCGTGGTCCACGGAGCCTCGAGTCCCCTCCGCCCGACATACTCGTAGTACAGATGGTTCCATACGGGCAGCGAGCTGCGTATCCCGAACGACTCGGTAGATATGTTCGGCCAGGGGCCACCAACGAGGATCGCCTCGCACCGGTACCAGCTCGGATCGTACGGAACGGTCTGGTTGAGGTTGAAAGCCGCGGCGTACTCGGCCGCCTTGAGCAGCAGGTTGTCTCCGAGGGCGTACAGATCGGAGCCCTGGGACTGTGCGACCCGCGCACCGTACGCGGACCACGCGATGCCGGACTGGGTGTGACCTGCACATCCAGTCAGACCTCAACTCAAAACGCAATCCACGCGGGGAGTTCATAAGAGGGGGGGAGGGGGGAACAAGAAATAAACACTTCCCCACCCATAACTCACCCTGATCCCTCCCCGCCTCCCCGCTCTGCCCCGTCGTCCCTTCGAACATGCCCAAGACGCCCGCGCACGGATTCCTCACGTACTCGTTGACCGCGTAGTTCCACAGCGCCACGTCGTCCAGGTACACGGCGAAGCTCAGCATCGCCTTGACGCTCACCATGCCGTAGTTGGCCTGGCCGACGACGACGCTCTGGCGCGAGAACAGCCAGTACAGCGCGGCGGAGAAGCCGTCGCCGCCCCTCCAGGACGCGCCGCCGGCCTCGACCCAGCCGGCCTCGCACCGCAGGATCTCGGCCGCGTTGACCAGCAGGTCGCCCTCCAGCCCGACCAGCAGCGAGCGGTCGAGCCCGACCACGTCGCGCAGCGCGCCGCCCCACGCGTCCAGGATGCCCGCGCTGGCGTCCCGGTGCGCCCCGTCCCGCGTCACGTACCACATCAGCGCGTTCTGCCACGCCGCGCGCGCGTCGGCCGTCAGCGCGCTGTGGTTGCTGCTGCCGCCCGCGCCGCGCGCCAGCACCGCCTGCGGCCCGCGCATCGCGTACTCCGCCGACGAGAAGGCGTCCGCCGCGAACCGGCCGTACGCGCTGGCCCACGGCTCCGTCGCCGTCGCGACGCCGGCCCGCAGCCGCTCGAGCGCGTCGTGCGTGTGCCAGATGCCCGGGTGGACGAAGTCGGACGGCCGCGTCTTGAGGTGGGGGGTTATGTCGATGGCGGCGGCGGTGGGGTTGAGCGGGTAGATGGGGCCGAAGAGGCTGGGGATCTCGAGGACGGAGGGGAGGGCGGGACGGGCGAGGGCGAGCAGGAGGAGTGGGGTGGCTTTGAGATAAGGCTGAGAGGAGGGGGGAAGGAATAAGCGTAAGCTTCTCTAGCGGTGATGCGGTGTTTACGTTTTGCAGGGATTTTTACCATTGCCATTTTGAGCGTCTTGGGTTCGGCGGAGGATTGGTTGGGTTTCTGGGAAAACGTAGTGTTAGGCAAGACTGCGCAGGTCCCATCTGTCTATTCTTGTAGCCTTATAACACGTCAATTTATCCCTTCTCTGCCCCGCTCATTCGATATTCACTCAGTGATTTCGGGTCCAAAGAGGCTGCCGGATGCCTCCGTGACTTACTCCGCTTGCCGTGGCAGTCCTCTTCACACGCAATTTTAATTCAAAGCGGAAGTTAGATGTAATATGCCTGAGCTATATTAAAGAGATGATCTACGTTGCTTTCAGATGTCGTCACCCTAGTTGTGTTTTGATGGGTTTGCAGTCCTTGACAAAAGGCTCGATAGCACAACCATCACTTAAGTAGAGTCAGCAATTTCCATTCCTCTGTCGCCGTGTTAAACCAGCAAGCGCCGCGTTTTCAAGAAATACTTCCTTCACCCCTGAAAGCAATCATATTCCATTATTGCTTCTAACTACTGAATACCAAAGCCTTTGTCTGGTGCCTCTCAAGCTCCGCTTCGAAGATGCCCTGCACACCATTCACATCAGAATCTGCCCAGATGTCTTTGACTTTATATGATTGATTTCCATTCAATCCAGGGACCCCCTCCAAAGGAACATTGATGGTAGCCGTGTCGTTGTTCTCATTGAATACCAACACCACCGTCCTGTTGCCGCTCAGCGGACCCGCCCAGACCTGACTCTTCTGCTCCTGACTCAGATCTTCCAGATATGCAACAGCCTTTCCGAGACTGTCCTGAGAGATAGAAATGATTTCAGAGTTCCTTAGGACTTCTAAGCTTTCCTCAGAAAGAGCTCTCAAGTCAGCACCGATAATCAACGGAGACTTCAATGCTGCCCAGAACGTCTGATGAGTCTGCTGTTCGTAAAGCGTCATGTTGCCATTGCCAACTTCCAGCATGTCCATATCGGCCCAACTGCCCGGTTTCTGAAATGCGGAGATCTCCCGCATTTTTCGAATGATGGTCAGGACACTGCACCCAGCGTATCCGGTGTTGAGGCAGTATGCTGTTTTGCACTAGTTTTACGGAACTTGATCAGAAAGTACTCCGTCCACTCCCCGCGGTGTGTACTCACAGCGCAGTCTTTGCCGGTGTCACCAAAAATATCTGTGATGTCTCCAGACATGCGATATGACTGCCCGATTTCTGCAACGGCCCGGATAAGAAAACCGTCCACACCGGATTTGGAGAATACTCACGATCTGCCCAGTACCACGGAAACTGATGGCCCCATTGACACAACGAGTAAAAAATGTCTCTCCCACTGTTAAGTAGAGCATCTCGCATTACCGAAAACCTCACCTGAGGGCTTTCAACGTTGGCCGCAAACCCTCCGCAGTTGTCGTACTTGAGATAATCCACCGTCCACTCTGCATACGTAGCAGCGTCAAGCTCCTCATAGCCCCATGACCCGGGGTAGAAAGCGCAATCGTAGATCCCCGCATCGCTGTAGATACCGAGCTTCAGTCCACGGTCATGGAGGTAATCCGCAACTCCTTTAACTCCGCTGGGCAGCTTGGTCAGATTCGCTTGCTGGCGCCCGTCAGCGGCCCTCGTCATGTCCTGCCAGCCTTCATCCATGGTAAGGTACGTGTATCCAGCATCGCGAAGGCCAGTTGACACCAGGAGGTCTGCGATCTGTTCAATTGTGTTCTGGTCGAAGTCTTCCTTGAAGGTGTTCCAACTTCAGCGATGGAGAACGCAGTCAGTCGGCTTGCTCGAATGATCCGGACGCCAAAAGGATTACCTGTTCCAGCCCATCTGCGGAGTACTGGCCACAATTGCAAGAGCTGGAGGAAGAAAGGCCAAAGTGACCTGATAGGGAAATGTTAAAGCTCTCATCGTAGACGGTTGGAGACAAGCAGAGTTTTGTGGGCGACTTCATGTTGCAAAATCTGGGAGGATGGCCGATTTTGTTCTCATTTCCACTTGATGCGGAGGCTCCCGTAAGTCTTCCGCATAGACATCCAAACTAAGCGAGGATGTTCCTAGTTCGTGCAGGAGTTTCCCCACGGGGAGCCGGGGACGGAGCAGGTCCCGGACCGGGCCCGGAATGAGCCACAACCCATACATCACACTTTACCGATCATCCAATTAAATTGAAATTTCAGAAAAGACCTTCAATTCACTATCCTACAATCTAAAGAGTACTTGCTCTTACTCTATTCCTCGGCCACAAGTCCAACTGCCCACCAAGATGCGCATCATTATTGCTTCAATATGGCTTTTCTTCCTCGCCTCAGAAATTGCTAGCGCCAGAGCTCCTCTAAGCTACGCCGCTGAGCCCGATGAGCTTTATTCGCCGCCAAAACCTGACGGCATTATCAGTGTCCTAGACCTCATAACCTCCCGTCCGGAATTGAGCCGCCTGGCAGAAGAAATTGAGAAACCGGCAGGTAATACAACCTAAGAACAGGGTTCAAATAGCGCTGCAGAAGCAAGCCGATACCGCCTGAACAGTTGAAGCAGCACTTCGGGCATGAAGGTATTGGCTTGCTAATTAACTTCACGTTCGTATGATTGGATCAGCTCCGTATGAGCATTCTGCTTGTTGCAGAAGTGCTTACGGGAGGATCATCGTGGGCGCTCGGGACCAGAAAACTTTCTCTAACCCAAAATACCACAGGGTTTTCCAAGGCATTTGACACCGTGCCGACATGGAACTTCACATTCTTCGCCCCGAGCAACGACGCCTTTAACAACAGCGGAGCGTACTTTGAGACCTACTTGGCCACGGCGTGAGTCTCTCCCTTTTCTGACCGCCATTTAATAGACCTGTCTGATTTGTATAGGAAGGGAATCTGGTGGATGGGGAACCTCCTCAACCACCACTACGTCCCGAACACGGCCTTGAAGAAGGAGGCATTCAACGACACGCGCAGTCGGCTTCAGGTAAGCGTGAAGTACACAAAGTCTTTTGCTGTTGCAGTCTTTGACATCAATCCAACAGACTGGCAGTTATTTGTACATTGCAACGCAGCTCGTCGACGACGTCCTTGTCCTTAACAACGTTGCGAAAGTGAGCGAAGCCGATATTCCCGCTACAAACGTGAGTGTCTTGCTACAATAGATGACGACTAGAAACGTGATATATTAAATAAAACGGAGCCAGGGAATCATACACATCATTGACCACATCGTTGACCCTTCGGCGCAAATTTTTGAGAAAGAGCTTCCGAAGGTTGAGCAAAAGTTTATTGCTGGAAGCTGTTCCAACCCAGACTTGCCGTATTGCTAATTTGTTCTCTCCATTACTCATATTCTACTGTCTCAGATCACTTGAGCATGATCTAGCAGAGTCTAGCTGCAAACAGCTTGGTGGTTTACTATCTGGAACGCCTGCGTCGATACATAGCAACACCGTCAAATTTCTACACAGCATTCGAATTGATCATTGATAATAGATACTTGTACAATGGCTGCCAAAATCAGTCTTCTATCCTCTTGGCCTCCACTGGTACTCCTCATACGTAGTCTAAGACTCTTTGTCCACGATATGCCCTCCATGTATGTGAGAGTTCATAACAATGCAGCGCGTCGTAGCGCCCCCACCCCAGGAGACCTCAGAACAACACGAGCTTATTTCTACCAAATAATTTCTCTATGCACTTTGGTCATCGCTTTCCGTAGATTAATCCGCCTCGTGGGCATTTCTTTAGTGCCGTGGAAAGCGTTATTGGGGGCACAGCATCCCATTGCGGTTTAGCGCTGCCTCGCTTCCTTACCGTTTTACCTGCCTCCTCGATTGCAACTCTTGGGCTCTGCCTTTCCTTCTTTCCGTGCATCACATATTTGCCTGTGCACCTCAAGTACAGCAATGGCCGCAGTATTCAGGGTGATGCTGCAACCGTCCGCAGTAACGCGATTGCGAGCTACGGTTTTATTGCGGAGGTGCGGCCTGTCAACGCGCACCTTTCCTGTGATCGACCAGAATCAAGCGATTGAAGAGGAGACGCTTCCTGGATACCGGCCCAACAACTATTATCCAGCCCGTATTGGACAGATATTCGACCAACAATACCAGATCATCTCTAAGCTTGGTTACGGCGTCTACTCCACAGTCTGGCTCTGTCGAGACTTGCGGTTCGTACCTCAGCTCTCTTTCTGTACCATCATGCTCTCTCCCCACGCATCGCCTCTTACTTCCTGACAGGCAGCATCGCTACGTCGCCGTGAAAGTCTACGTTCGTAGTTCTGCATGTAGTGTTCAGGCAGCACGTGAACTACGCGCGTACAAACGCCTGTCTCAGACGAAGAACGATCACCCAGGCAAGGCTTTTGTACGGAATATCCTTGACCAATTTAGTGTCGAAGGGCCCAATGGCTCTCACATATGCCTAGTCCATGAGCCTCTTGCCTTGAGGACATCAGAGCTAATGCCTCTACTCCCAAACTACCGATTTACCACGGATATGCTGAGAGCATTCTGTATCTATGTCCTGTACGCGCTGGACTTCCTCCATACGGAGGCTGGTTTGATCCACACGGGCAAGTGATCTCAATCCTCCACAAAAACCTGAGTGCTGATGATTCATCTTGCAGACATCAAGGCAACAAACATCCTCCTCGAAAATGAGGACGAACACGTGTTGGCCGACATGGAGAAGATGGAGATGGAAGAACCAAGCGAGCGGAAAGTCATCGACGACCAACGAATAATCTACAGGTCGCGGCCAATGCCCAAGCCGAAGTCGTGGGGCCTCCCGATCCTCTGCGATTTCGGGGAAGCGCGGCCCACGGACCGAAAGTATGATCATGACATCATGCCCGAGATTTATCGAGCTCCGGAGGTGATCCTGCATATGGAGTGGGATCACAAAGTTGACATATGGAACCTTGGAGCCATGGTATGGTATAGCCCGCATATGATGCACCGTACAATCTAACAGTATGCAGTTATGGGATCTTTACGAAGGGAAGTATCTCTTCGACAGTAGAACTGATGAGAACAAGCTGAGCAACACCAAACATCTCTCGCAAATCGTTGCCTACTTGGGGCCTCCTCCACGTGAATTTCTGGAGAGAAAGGGGGATGGCTCCTTGTTCTTTGACGAGCATGGTGAGCTAACCCTCGACTGTATCACGCACTAATTCCTAACTAGCTCTTACCTAGGCAAGCTGATGGACGCTGAAATCCCACCACTCTCCTTTGAGAGCGAGGAAGAAAACCTGGAGTGTCGAGATAAGGAACTTTTCCTAAGCTTTTTAAGGTCTATGCTCTGCTGGTTGCCAGAACAGAGGAAGACGGCAAAAGAGCTACTGGAAGAGGATCCGTGGCTAAATCAGAATAGAGAGAAGTAGGGCTCAATTTTGAGATTTCAGACGCATTGATTATTCACGCTCTTCATACGTGCGGTGTTTCTTGCCTTGAACATTTTCGACCAATGTTCGCATCGGACCCATAGTCGCGTCGAATGAAGTCAGAACTATACCTCTTCCCCCCCACCACACAACTTAAAAAAAAAAAAACACTTCGAGGTAGTGCAACGATGATCACCCAGCAGCCTTTGTTGAGCACTACGGAAGAGATCATCTTTCGAAGACCACAACGCGCGTAACACCAGGCATCGACGTTCACTACCACATGTGAAGTGCAGCATCTTCAACGAAGGAAAAGAAAAGTCGTCAATCACGTACAAGCAGATCGGGCCAGCGTTCATCCCCAATGCTTCCGGAAGTCGCAACAGGTGAGCTCGGCGTCAGTCGGAAGAGCAACCTCACCTCCACCCACCACAAACAGACGCGGAGGCCAAGTCGAAGACTTGTTGAAAGCTTTAGTAGCATACGCCTCTGCCCCCGAAAAAACTGCAAAACGACGACGTCTTTCCGGCAGGAGCTGCTTAATACACCCCACCTTAGGATGACTACGATATGCACATGAAGAAACCACTACCGCCACCTGAGAGCTCGGACCAAGAGAAAGCAAGAGGCCTGGTAGAAGTTCCGTCGCGTGTGACGCTGCTGCCTGCCACGACACCGTTAAGGAAATCCTCATGTGGAGATGGATAGGGTTCCAGCGGCTAAGTGCGAGACGCGCTATGCAAAGATGCTTATAGATGACATGTGAGTAGTGGAAATTGCTTCCGAGTATTTGCTCGTGTGGGGCGAGAAAAAAAAAAGAAAAGATTCGACAATGTCTTAGATACAGGAGGTGATCCGCAGGGCAGCCAAGAAACTGAAAGCGATATTGAACTACATTGAATATGTTGTAACTCAATGGATTGTCCCTCTGAGGGTTTGATGAGGAGAAGACTATTTACACAAACTGACACACCGCACCAAGCCCCATTTGGACAATATACGATGTTACTTTATTTGCCGAACGCTTTCGACTTCGAACAGAATAGCGTGACCCGACCGCGTAAGGAGTTGAAGTATTCATCCGGGCCTCAATGCTCAGTTGCATCGGCAAGGTTGATATCTGGATAACTGCTTCAACTTCTGCGAGGATAAACAGGAAAATGGCTGTGTTTCTATGAACCCCCCGGGTGTAAGTGCTTCCCACACAACAGGTATATGCTCGGCACCAGAGACGGGGATTGAGATTTGACATTTGATTGCTGCTTATGAGGGAAGCACGACCTGTTCGAACAGCCAGGATTTTTGATCTCAATGGGATGATAACCACCGCTTGCATGCTGCGGAGGACCGATCACATCCTGGTTGAGATTCCTCTACAAGGACAGAAATTTTTCAAAAGGCAGAATAGGACACGCAAGATCGTCCAGAGAGGGAGAGTGCTCCTACGGATTGCGTTATTCCACATTCCAATGTTTGATCCGACTGCTCGTCCGTGAATGAACGGTCTTGTAGAGACGGCAAGATATTCATCCGTGCTGACCAACTGTCCTACGGCGCTAACATCAAAAAAGCAAATCGACACGTCCATTTGCAGCAAGACCTACTGGTAGGCGAGAATGCAGACTTCTGTACCGAGAAAGGGAGGAGTCATCATTCCACGACGTCACATCTCCCTAAATGGAGCTGAAGTTTTAGATTCATCGTCCTAATCCAACAGGGGAATGTTTCCGAAATGTCACAGTCCAGCAGCGGCGATGGAATTAGTATTTGGAAAGAAGAAAAACAAAAAAAAAGCAAAATAGCCAAAGCTTAACCCGAGTGCGGAGGGGAGCCGGTTCAGCTTCAACAGGGGCAACAAAGCAGAGGGTGTTCATCTGATACCATTATGTAGAGACGGTTAGCCGCAAACCATTGCACAGCCTAGTAGCTGAATGGGAGTTCGCGATCGGTGGCAGATGGTCGATTGTCGTCTGGGAAGCTGCCTGTAGCACTTAGCGTCGGACGCTCCGACAGAGCGGGAAGCGCAAGTGGAAACAAGACAGAGGGGGTCAGATAAGGGATTGAACATGGATTAATTTAGCGGGGAAATAGCTAGTAAAAGGAAGCGTTAAAGTAGTGCGGCCCAGCTGCCCAGCACTCGCGCGAGTTAGCTTCCTTGGTTGGTGGAGGAGTCTGGGGTGGCGGCAGACGCCGAGAGGGAGCGAGGAAGAGCCCTACGGAGCCACAACCATCTGCGCGCCATCTCAGATGACCAAGCACGCCGAAAGTGCTCGTTTCGGCAGCGTGTGACTATGACTGTGCACAGCGGCAAGCGGTCCGCCGCACTCTACTGCCCCTTCCGGAGGCCGAGCGAAGCGGCCTTTTGCTTCCTAATCAACGGTGATTCATAAGCGCGGCTCGAAGACGAAGCGCGGGCAGGGCGAGGGTAGCGTCGTCATATGTCTGTCCGCAGGGCGTGTGCGTGCGAGCGTGCTGGGCGCGGGACGGCGGAAGAGGCGGTGGTGCGGGAGGGAGGGAGGGAGGGAGGGAGGGAGGGTTGAGCGCTGTGGATTGGAGGCTTGAGGCTTGTAACTTCTTAGGGCAGGAATTAGTAACGCAGCAGCGTGCGTGCCTGCACTCCGCCGGCAACTCCGCATGCAAAGGGCTCTTGGTGCAGGGCGCACCCAGCCATCAGAGACGACTACGCAACGAAACCACGCGACGCGGAACCATGCGAGAGCGAAAGGTAGAGAGGCGCGGGCATGGAAACTTCGCTGTCAACCCGGAGAGAACAGTCGCGACGCAGCCCAGGAAAGGGAACGGGTGACGACATTGCTCGAGACTCGCATGTTTCTCCTGCCCTGTTTCTGGAATATGGCTCATCGGTGCTGCAGTCGCTGATCCTCCCTCGTCCGTCTTGAAGCCGATGCCTGCGCGGCCATAAGGCGTATTAATCCTCCGACGAGAAGAGCACACCCTAAGTCCGTTGGCTTTACGCCTTACCTCCGGCACATCAATCTGTCTGCTCGTCGACGACGACTCTATGTGGAAGGCCATGGGATTGGGAAGCACCTTCGACCACCTACGTAGCTGTACTGCACGTCGCTCTGTCCACGAAGGCCCGCCTCCACCGGCATAGACCGTTGCACCAAACCTCCCCAGGCCAGCCGCAGAGCTGCTCGCGCTCCTCTCCACCCCGTCGCAGCCACGTCCCTCGAAATCCTTCATGCCAAGGTCGTGCGACCCGTATGTGTGTTGTCCTGCAACTCGTGCAACTGGAACACCTCGTCGTTTTTCAGCCGCAGCCGCCGGCTTGACCAGAGCTGCCGCTTGAGGAACGCGCGAGAAGAACAAGTGCCAATAAGTCGCAAGAGCCTGCCGGCCAGCCCTAGTCCGCCTACTGACTCACCTGTTGAAGGCGCTGCAGCCGACAATGTATGCCCAAGACAACGAGTGCAGCCTCGGGCAGGCTGGCGTGCGAAATCCAATGCCATTGACCGGATGCAGGAAGCACACCGATCACGGTGGCAGCAATGTTATCATGACAAAGCCTTCGAGTCTCCGGACGAATCTCCCCGTAGATGTCGAGTACAGATTGAGTGCCAGGGCATGGGCATGAACCTACCTGTGCGCAGATCCCTACATGGCGTTATTCGCCGGCGCGGCTCGCCGGTCACTAGGTCAAACCGTTTTCGTCAGGCGCATTAGGAACTGCAAAGACATCGCCGGATAGACATTGAACAACGCCGGAAAATTGCCCTCTGCCGCCAAAGCTGCTGCTGCCTGCTCGCCCATGCACGCCTCGCCCTGCCCTGCCATGCCCTGCCCTGCCCTGCCACGCTGCGTGCTGCGTGCGAGCCAACGGAGACCCATAGCCCGCCGGCTGGTGGAGCTTCCGGCCTGGCCGTGCTGTCCAAGCCGCCGCCGCCAACGCCAACGTCGAGCGCCGCCCCGCAAATCGCTGCATCCCGTTCCCTTGAGACCGCTGCACATGCGTCTCGTTGTTCTGCAAGTGCTGCGCGCGCACAGGCAGACCCGCAAGATTGCCTGTGCATAACATGGCTTGTGCCCTGCCAGAGCATGCTCGCAAGATGGCACATGCCGCATGCGCGCCATCGCCGGGGGGCGTCGGGCGGGCTGTTCTTGCTCGCCTCTCGCAGAGCGCAGTCCACGCGCCCTCGATCCAGCGGCTTCCCTTGCAATCGGACATGTGTGAGGTTCCGGTGGAGTGCAGTGGCGTGGCGGCGGCCCTGTTGTTATGCCGGCTACGTGCGCCAGTGCTCGAGCCTCTTAGGCCAACGGAACGACAAGACGGGAGCCCGGCGCCGAGCGGGTCGTGGTCGCCAGGCAGCAAGGCGCCATGCCATGGCAGGGCAGGGCAGGGCAAGGCTTGAACAGGACCATCGTACGAGCGAGGAAGAGGGGAATGCGGAACGCCTGAGCTTCTGGCTGCCACACACGGGGATATGTGTCTCAGGATCAAGGTCTCAGAAGGGGTGTGGACGTGTGCAAGGAGCCAACCTGAGTGGTCCAGCAGTGCATCTGATGCGGCTGCGACTTTGAAGCTGGTGCCACGGCGTGCAGCCTTGGGGTGTGCAACACCGTACACGCGTATTCAGGGCGGGACGAGCCCGCTGAAAGGCGCTCCGCAAATTGTTGGGCGGTTGCGGGCGGGCGAAAGGTGGGCTTGTCGGCAAATTGGCCACACGGCTGCTGGCAGCGTTGGCATCTCGGGGGCCACTTGGTAATTCCTGCTCGGCCGTTCAGAGCCGTAGGCCAGCTCGGCGCCATCGAGCTGAAGAAAATCCAGGTGTTTCCGCCAATGATTGGGCGTGTTCGAGGACATGGCGGGGCCGCATGGCGACTGGTCATATCGCTGGGCGGGAGGACAAGCTCGACAAAACAAAGCAGCTCCGCCCTCGACTGCTGCCGCTACTGCACATCGGAAACAGCAGCGACGGGGCGGAATATCGCGCAGCCAGGTCTGGCCGCGCGGTCATGAGGGGGGCTTGAAGTTCGGCCAGGTGGCTCGAGACGGGCGGGCGGGCGGACTGTGTGCATGGCATTGCACAAAAACAACAAAAAAAAAAAAAATAGATATGCCTCCGGCAGGCTCTTGCTCCAGTGATGGGCGGCGATATCTGGACCAACAAGCGAAGGGGCAAATGAGGGGTTGTATAAAAGTTGGGGGCCAAAATGCAACCAAGGCCGTGTGGTCCCCGCAGCAGTGGTCTGGCTCGGGCTCGACACAGCAGGCTGTTGCAGGCGGGCCGGGTTAAGAGGCAACAGGGACGCGTGGAAGCTCGGGATGAAGGGCGGGTGTGATAGGACAGCCTTACGACAGGCAGCCATGCGGGCTGCACTCAACACTGGCCGGACGTGTCGGGCTCCTGGCGCCATGCAGACGCGGTGGAGAGGTGGAAGTTCAGCGGGAGCCGGAGGCGGCACGATGGGGAGTGCCCCGGTGCACCGTGGCGCGTGCTGTGTGGACTCGGGCGGGCAGTTCAGGGCCATCCATGGCAATAGGCAGGGCGGGCTATGGGCTGTGGGATTTCTCCAGAGCCGCCGTTTGCGTTCGAGGGTGATGCGAATGCGAGATGTGGTTGGCGGCAGGGCTGGCAGAGAGAGCTCGCTCTGGCTAGCTCAAACGGTGGGTGGCAGGCCGGAAACAGAGAGGCTCGCATGGGGTGGGCGCATGGGAAACAAGCATCTGACGGATTTTCGCGGCCTCGCCTGCCATGCTCTCGGGTCGCAGGTCGCAGGCTGACTGAGCGCGCCCACGTGCGGGAGAAGCCAGACGAACGTGCTGCTGCTGCTGTCGTGCTAGGACACGGAAGCCGGCTGGCGCGATGTTGCACGGAGGCACGGAGACACAGAGGGGCGAGAGCGGCAGCGCGGCAGGACTCGGGGTCGGTGTGTGTGTGTGTGTGTGTGTGTGTGTGTGAATGTGTGTCGGGCCACCACGACGCTGCGGCCACGACTTTGGCCTCGCGCGTCGCACACATCGAGACATCGAAGCAGCCGCTGCTGCCTTGCCATTGCCCGCCCGCCCTCCACCCTCGACTCTCGGCCCTCGACGCCGCCCAGCCCGGCGCCCATCCCTCTGCTCCGAAGCGTAACCTGCGCTGCTGCTGCTGCGTCACCCGAGAAGGTTTGCGTCCTCGTTTTGATGAGCAGAAGCGAGCGTCGTCCGATGCATGCATCGCACTTGGCGCCAGAGCGCGCTCCGCACGCCGCAATCATCTCCATCGGCGCCCTGGCTCGCCCCAGCGCAGAGCGAGCCCGAGCGCCCGACACGCCGACAGGGAGCGCGCACCACCCGCCAGGGGCATCGCGATCACCGTCTCATAAGGCTGGATGAGCCGCGCGCTTCTTGGCCTCCCTCAGGCCTGTCAGGTGCAGACGTGCATCATCGAGCATCACCATGAGTAATCACTCGCGTTCATGAAGAGTCCTGCCGTGCCGTGCGCCGATGTCTGTCCGCTCTCCGTCGAGCGAAACTACTCCTTGCCCTGGCTGTGCGACGCATTGCGTGACAAGTGCCATTCGCACGAGGGCAACACCGTCAGAGTGACCCAGTGAGAGCACGTCCAACCTGTGCGCCCGCCAAACGTTGTAGGCATTGCGCACTGTCGCATCCACCAGACCCTGCGTCGAGCATTGCCAAACATAGTTCGTCTCCGCGATCTAGCGAGTACGGGGGACCCCGGTGCACGGCCAACCCTGCAACGTGATCTCGCGACTGGCCGTGTGGAGTAAAGACAAAGTGCCTTTCGCCTGTGTACATATGAGCCGCTTCTTCTGCACGGTGTTCTGGACCCTACCTGAGCGCACTTGGCGTATATCCTACGTGGTATCGGCGTGTAGGATCACTCCACGGCTGAAGACAGGCGGCCCGTAGTGTCACTGCAATGACTCGCCCATGAACGTCTGCCATCAATGTTCAGCGCCCGTCTGCATCTCTACTTATCTATGAATTCGCGTGATGTCACGCAGTTGGTGTGATTTGTGAAGCGGTGGCCTGAAAGTGCACGTGAATGATCGAGCGTCTCCGGCGCAAGGTATTGTTGTGAATCTTGCCATACCGAAACCTTAAGAATTGCCCACCTGCTTGGGTCTGCCCGCTCGGCTGATAATATAGCCGCGCTTCGTACGGCGCTGCACCAGCAACACTGGAAAGTGCAATTGCGGAGATTAAACCACGGCCCAGACAGGAATGTGTCTTGTCGTCTAGGCCGAATGTCAGGCTCAGGCCCAGGACTCTGTCGCGATGCTTCGTATTGTGCAGCCAGCTCGCCTGCGACGGAACGCCGTGGCTCGTAGTGGTATGGTGTTCTCTGCAACCGAGTACATGTACACCACTTCCTAATGAGGAAGCTATAGGATTCAGCCAGCTTCGGCATGGCTGGTCTCCACTGCACTCTGCAAAGAAATCCTGTGGAACCACGTCAGTGATAGCCGAAGGAACGGAAATCGAAGATAGGAAAATGGTTGAGGTTCGCGGGACAAGAAGAAAGCACCATTTGTGATGCAGTGCACCTGAGCGAGCAAGAGAAAAGAAGGCTGTCAAACGACGGGAAGCGACAAGAATCGACTGGAAAACGAGAAGAAAGCTTGAAAACCATCGCAACACCGAAACAATCTCGAGTCTAGGCGGAGACTTGCTCGACGCTATTCACGCTTTCCTCTCGCCTGACCGGATAAGCAGTCATCCTAGCCAACTCTTTCTTGGAGCATTTGGAATAGAGCGGCCGCGATATATGACATAGCATTTCTAAATTAACGGGATAGTTTTTAGAGCTGATCAATCAGAATGTCGGTCATTGAAGAATGGATCGGCCGCGGACATCGCTGTTCCGACAACGCAAGGGCTGCTGTACGGGCGCCACGACTGCTGCTGCGGTCTCGAATCCTCCCGATGGCTATGCTCAACGGTCGGCCCGTCATGAATTTGCTCGCCCCGACGTCTGCGCCATGGGGGCCAGAAAGTCACTCCTTCGCTCTCGCATCGCCGGGAAGTGCGCTCATGCTTCATGCCGCATCGCTTGTCTCGTCACATCAACCAGACACACACCGTCAACGACGATCACCACGTTGGATAGAGAGCCATGAGCCCTCTGCTGGCCACGGCATCATGCAGCCCTACACCTGCCACACCGTTAGACGCGTGGACTCCACTTCTATTAATGGACATGAAACACACTGACTTCTGCGCGTGCGGGACCTACCGTTGCCACATCTCGACCGCGAACCAAACAACGACCGCGTGCTGCTGTTTGCATCGTTAGGGTCCTCAAGATAGACTGCTCACGATGCGCCGGGCGTCATCCGAACTCATCTCATACGCTGCGTGGTGCGGGGAGACGGGACCCTGCCTCATGATGCGCAAAAATAATCCCAAACTGGACCAATCATTTTCCTCTTTCGGCACTTCTGCTCTGGAGTCCTTGATTCGTCCGCCTTGAAATTGTAGCTGTGCACGCCAAACGGATTATTACCGGCCGCTGTTCCAAGGTGCGTCGCTGTTCGAATTAGCGCTTATATGATGTGCTGTCGCGTCCGCTGGCGGGCACCGCCCCAGCCAACGACAGTGCTCCGCCCAGCCCAATCCGACGCCAGCAACCCAGCCCACGGTTCTCCAAAGGCCCTGAGAAGTCAGCACGAGAGATCGGGAGTGCCCGCGTGCGCGGCGAGGGCGCCGAGCCGGCGTGTTGGGTCTGAGTTCCAAGATAGAGGTATTAGGAAAGACATGACATGTGTTCCCAAAAAAACATCCCTGGCGATCATCTTTGCGATCATGTTTCCAAATCCACCAGCCAGAACAGCCGCGCGCCAGCCAGTGCGCTCGCTCCTCCCCATGCAAATGCCTGTGGGCGTGCCCGTGATGGCTGGCCACGGATGCCCGTGGCTCTCGGCCGCGCGCGCACGGATAAACCGTCACTCGGGGCTCAGTTCAGCGTGCCGCTGCCGGCGCCAATTTCGAGCGCTGTTGCAAAATGCGAAAGCGACAGACAAGAACGACAAGCTTCATCTAGCCCCGAACCTTAACGCCCCGGGCGGTAGCATGGTGCGAGGGCGCGGCAAGCGGGCTGCCCAGTCCCTCACATTGGCTTTCGGCGATCCGCTGAAGATGCCGGTGAAAGAAGGCACCGCCGGGCACTATTGTGTCCAGCCGGGGGGGCCTGGGGTCCGGGATGTAGAGGGTTAGGGATGCATCTTGCGCTTTGCGGACACCGCGAAGTCCAGCCGCTCAACGCGCAACACCGCGGACGGCGGCCCCCAAAACTGCACCGGAAAGTGCGCGCTAGTGTGTGGAAATAGCGCGGTGCGGGGATAAGGCCCATCTATCACCGGCATCTCCACGAGGGGCTCCGGTCGAGGCAGGCATTGCGTGTCTACCTTGACCTTGACGGCTTATGAGGCGTGCTAGCCATGTTCTCAGGTGCCCTGACCGTGAGTGATTCACCAGATCGTGTTGGCGCATTTCCATCAACTGTGCAGGCGGTTCGGGGAATGCCTTTGCAGCAGGACACGGCTCCGTACAGCTGCCTAGACAGAGAGCATTCTGCGTAATAGGTTTGGCGCCTGGCGCACGCGCGGCTGTCTGCGTGCAGTTGCAACATGCGTATTGAGCGTATTGCAACGCAACAACATCCAAACACGGGCTACACGGGCGACTCGGTCTGAAGGCTGTGCGGGCTGGCGCAACCAAACAGACGCGCCCACGAGCGGCTCCTTCACGAGCAACGGGCCATGGTTCTGTCGTCGTCACTCGACAGTTGCGTGGAGAGTTTTCGGGGAGTTCTGCGCTGCCACAACGGTGATCTCTAGCCACAGGATAGGGACGTGGCTCAGTGGTGGACATGATGGCGGAGCAGCTCAATCCTTTGAGGCAGAGCAGGTGACGGCAGCGACTGGCGGCCCCCAAATGAAGGACGATCAAGGCGCGCACGCGGGCCGACCAGCGCAATGGCTAGTTCCGACGGGGCCGGTTGTCTGTGCAGGGCGGCCGAGGGCATTCGTCCGTGGGTCGGCGGAGACGGCACGGGCGTGTTGGCACTGGTGCCTTGTGCGGGTGCGGAGGCCGGGCGGGCTGCGACGTCAGTCGACAGGACAGCACGTCGAGAAATGTTTCATGGCGGATCACAGCGGTCTGGATCGCGCGTGCATTCACCGACAGAAGGTGCTGACGCTGGGGCCGGGCAGCTGGGAGCGTCGTCGAAGGCGGCGGCGTGCGTGCATGCGACGTAGGGCTGGCGGGCGTCAGACGCTTGATTTCGACCCTAAAGGGCGCGCTGGGCAGGGCACGGCGGCGGGCATCGCGGGGAGGCGGCGGGCAGTGTGTGGGTGTTTTATTTTGGTCGCCTCTTACCAAGCAGCGCGCAGGCCGGGGGGCCCAAGGGCCGGCGACGCAGCCCAGCAATCCCGGCGCCAGCAGGCCTGCAGCCGGCAGCCCACAGCCCGCAGCCCGCAGCACCCAGCATCCAGCACCCAGCACCGAGCACCGCAGCCAGACGCCAGACGCCAGACACCAGACGCCAAGCAGCCAGCACCTGCACCAGCACTGCGTCTGCTGCACCCTCGCTGCCCTGCCCTGCCCTACTCTAACCCACACGCAGCCATCGCTGATCGCCCGGGCGGTGTCGAAGCCCTCCGCCTAGTCCCTTCTCATCCGCGCGGCCCTGCCAGCGGCCCATCGCGCGACCCGCCGCCGTGCGGGCAGTGGAAAGACTTGGTCCTGGCCTCCCGAAGAGGAATTTGTTCGTTCACCTCGTCGTCCACCTGCTTCGAACGCCCGCCCGCCCGGCCCCCAACGGCGCGCTCCAGGCTGAAGTCCGCACGTCGCCCTCGTCGCAGCCCGCTCGATCAGGACTGGTAGCCCGAGCCCTTAGCCTGTTGTTTGTGCTTCGGCCGACGATCGCAACATGGTGCCGTTTTGGACGCAGCTATCTCGCGCTCGTCTGCGCAGCAGGCAGCTCCTTCATGGCGGCGATCCAAAGCCACCCGGCCACGGTCGCACCGGGCCTGGCGAGCACCGCCCGCGCGCTCTTTTGCAGCATCAGGGCGCCACCGCCCGCGAGCGGTCAAGTGGGCGACTGATGGGCCTCTGCGAGCCCGCGGTGCTGGAGACTGCCCTGACCACACATGCAGCCTTGTAGCAACGGGCTAGCGCGCAGCTGCTGCCAAAATTATGGCAGCTCTGCTAACTGCAAAGCGTAGGATTGCTAAGCACTAATCAGCGCTGCCGCCAGGGTTGCATTTCTACCCGTGCGCAGCAACGGCCAAGCCCAGCGCCCTCCCGCAGCATGCCCCCCGGCCCAAGCTCCCTGGCCCCCGGCCCTATGCACAGTACCCGGCCCTCAGGATCCTGGCTTTGTGGCTGGCACGGAAAGACACTCTGCGGAGTTGGCGCGGGCTGCGGACTGACTGCCAGACAGCCTCGAGCTGATAAATATCGAGCGACGCCTCCCCGGACGACGATCCATTGCAGCAAGCCTTATACAGCACCACTCCTCTCTCGGGACAGACACTTAAGCATCACTCCTCCGCACCACCTCCCAGCTCCACAGTCTAGCCCGTGTCTCCTCGCCTACCACTTGCACTGCAACAAACAAACACCATGAGCCGTCACGCCTACGCCTACGCACAGGCCGCAGCCGTGCCCACGCAAAGATACTCGAGTACCAGCTCCGCCTTCAGCCCCAGCGCGAACCCCAACGAGGACTGGACCAAGATCTCCGACCTTGCCGAGCGCAGGCGGATACAGAACCGCATTGCCCAGCGCAACTACCGTACGTCACCCCGCGGCAGCGGCGAAGGTCTGCGAACTGACCGATCGTGCAGGCAAGAAACTTAAGAAGAGGCTCGAAGACCTCGAGCGCCGCGCGGCCTCGAGCTCAGCCTCGCCTGAGCAGCGCCCGGTCGAGCTTGACCGTTCACATGCTCAGCCTCGCGACAGCGCTGCCTCCGTATCCGTAGATTCGGTGGATCAAGCCGACTATAGCCGCCGCAGCCCCGACATGCAGCAGCACTTCCTGCAGCCTCAAGACGACCGCAGCATGTTCTCCTACCAGAACACCCGCCAGCTCTCGACCTCTCCGCCTCCGTTCACTGCCTACTCGACCTACCCGGCGCCCGACGCGGTATCGTACGCCTACTCGACGACGCCTTACCACGCGATGCCGGCGACGACGGCCGAGATGCAGATGCCCTACACGCCCTACCTCCCGCCCATCTCCTCTACCGTGTACCCCGGAACGCTGCCAAGCATCGTGCCGGCGAAGCAGGAGTTCTACGGCGAGGAGGAGATCAGCCCGTTCAGCATGAACTACGCGTCGTTAACAGGCATCGACATCCCGGTGACGCACTCTTACCAGGATTCCAACGCTCAAGTAATACACCCTCTCCGTCAGTACAAACGCCAGTAGAGAGCCATGCCACTAACATGGAGATCTCTGAAGACGCCGCCGCTTTCTGAGTCGTTTGAATCCTGCTCTGGCTCGCCGCCAGAGTCGATATTATACAACCCGGCAACCCCGGCGTCGATGCCGGGCACGCCACCGCAGCTGCACTGCTACTGAGCGTTCTGTCTGATTTTTTGTTTTGGCCGATTTGTTGCATACGAGCGTTATGAGCATTGTCACGACGTGACGACCCTCTCCTTTCTTTCTTCTCCTGTATATCATTTGACTTGGGAGTATTGCATCCTGATACCATTCGTTGAGCGTGGGCGTTAGACATCACTGTCGTTCCCACCCGTCGCGCCAGGGACGGCGCTGACGTAGGCGGACTCTGTCGATTCTGGGTGGTTTGGCTTATCAAGGGGTCTTTGCATGGGGCGCGAGAGGCGTTTTCCGGGGTTCCTCAAGTTCAGAGGGGGCGGGGAGCTGGGTTTCGGGTTTCCTTATTGGGCATCGCCATGCATCGGCTGCGCCTAGGGTGCCGGAGGATTCGGTGGAGACAGCGCAAAGCTAAAATTGGAAGCATTAATCTAGATCCTTCAGAAAAAACTTGCCTTCGGAAATGCCGCGATATCACTGGACCGCCAGAGGGCGTGGCACCGTTCTGTGATCCGTCAAGCCCATCAACTGCACATTGAGACGAAGTTGCTGGCCAGAGCGCAAAGTGACAACAATCGCCCAACGGCCGGTCAACGTTGGGCGCTGTGAAGCGGATCCTTCCGTGGGACCAGCCACCCAGCGCACCACCCGAGTGTCTCCACGCCCGCGCTACTCCGTACGCGTCTTCGCATGCTCCCGAGACATGTGAAGAAGTGATTGCACCTCGTAAAGTCGGATGGCGTGGTAGATGACGTAGGTACGAATCACGTGCGTCGCGTAGCGTCGGGCGCGTTCGACGGACGCGCTCGCGCGATCCAAATTGCTCTAACTCTCTCGACTGATCCGCCGTCGCCCAGCCGCAACCACCACGACCATGGCCCCCGCCCGCAAACAAACCAGGACCGAGCGTGCGCGGCAATGGCTCAAGGGCGGTGGCGTGCTCCGCGAGGATTCCGACGACGAGCTTGGAATCGAGGACCATCCCTGGGAGTGGGTCTACGACGGTGACGACCAGGACGACAGCCACAATGACGACGATGCGACGCCCCGCAAGAGGGGCACTCGCGCGAAGAAGAGCCAGGGTGCCAAGCGCACCATTGTCGGCGCGCGAATGGGCAATTTCGAGTGTCGGCTGGGCGACACCGTGCTGTTGAAAGCAGAGGGCAACGAGGCTTGGGTCGGCATCGTCTGCGACCTGTTCGACGGCACAGATGGCGATGCCGATGAGGACGAGAAAATGGCAAACTTCATGTGGTTCTCCACCCCCAAGGAAATCCGCAACAAGGCACGCCGCCGCACCGACTACATGGATGTGTGTTGCCGCCGCCCGGCTGTCGCAACCGTGCTGCTGCTAATGCTACTCAGAACGAGCTCTACATCACCGCCTACTTCGACGAAAATCCCCTCACGACGATCAATGGCCGTGCAACTGTCGTCTCTAAGGACACCTTCCTCAAGAAGTATCCAAGCGGCAAAATCCCGCGCACTGCGAGAGACTACGGGAAGATCTTTGTTTGTCAGCGCGGTGTCAATACCCGGACCGCTACATACACAGACACCTTTCGGTGGGAAGATGTCTATTCTGGAGAAGAGGATATACAACGTCTTATGGATCTGGTCAAAAGCCAAACCAAGGAAACTCGGAAACGCCGAGAGCCGAAGGGAACGAAGCACGAGATGGACGAGTTCGTCGTTGAAGACGATGAGGAAGACGCTCCGCACACCCCCAAGAAGCGCCGGAAGCTGAATAATGTCACCACCCCAACATCGAAGAGGAAAGACTTGACTCCCCGAAAGCTCATCACTCCTACTCACAAGCGCATCGTTGTGAAAAAGCCGCTGGAATTTACCCCTCTCGGAACCCGTGTCCTCTCCCCCAGTGTTCTTTCATCCCCCTATCAAGTTGCCCGAAACCAATTGCACGTCTCTTCCGTGCCAGCTACGCTTCCATGCAGGGAAGAAGAGTTCTCTACTGTTTACTCACATTTGGAAGCCGCTATCACGGACGGCTCGGGATCTTGCATTTACATTTCCGGTACCCCGGGCACTGGAAAGACTGCAACAGTCCGCGAAGTGATTGCTCAGCTCAACGCCGCCGTCCAGGACGAGGAACTAGACGATTTCATATTTGTTGAGATCAACGGCATGAAAGTGACTGACCCCCACCAGTCATACTCCCTACTATGGGAGGCCCTACGAGGCGATCGTGTTAGCCCTGCCCACGCGCTCGAGCTGCTGGAGCGAGAGTTCTCGAGTCCGAGCCCACGTCGAGTACCTTGCGTGGTTTTGATGGACGAACTGGACCAGCTGGTCACAAAGAACCAAAGCGTCATGTACAATTTTTTCAACTGGCCAGGCTTGCGCCACAGCCGGTTGATCGTTCTGGCCGTTGCGAACACCATGGATCTACCCGAGAGGACGCTGAGCAACAAGATAAGCAGTAGATTAGGTAAGTTGGGACCCCTCAATCCTTCCCTCAGCGCTATCACCCAAAAGGGTAATTCTTGGCATCACACTTTCACGGCACGTTCATCAGTCCGTTCCGTCCTCTCGGAACAGCCTTTTCTGCAGGGCCCACACGATCATCCCATCCCCCGCATGAATGGGGAGACGGCCGCTAACCATATGGATGTCTGCGCGTGAATAAATTAGGCCTTACACGCATAACCTTCCCCGGCTACACGCACGAGCAGCTCATGTCCATCATCCAATCGCGGCTGGCCAATGTCCCCGGGAACATCGTGCACCCTGACGCGATCCAGTTCGCGTCGCGCAAGGTTGCCGCCGTCTCGGGTGACGCGCGCCGCGCGCTCGACATCTGCCGTCGGGCCGTTGAGATCGCCGAATCCGCGTCCCTCGCAGCGGCGGCAGACGCGTCTTCCAACGGCGCCGCTCCGTCCTCCGCACCCAACACCCCGAGCAAGACCCCGGGCCGGGCCGCAGCCGCCGCAGCGACCGCCAAACCGACCACCGGCAACATCCCTACCGTCACGATCGCGACCATCAAGCAGGCCATCGCCGAGGCCACCAGCAGCCCCCTCCAGCAGGCCCTCCGCGCCCTGCCTCTCGCGTCAAAGCTCTTCCTCGCTGCCCTGCTAGCGCGCGTGCGCCGCACAGGCGTCCAGGAGGCCCTGCTCGGCGACGTACTGGACGAGGCACGCAACCTGGCGCGCATGAGCATCGCGGCGGATGTGGGCGTCTTGCTCGGGCAGGGAGTGGCGGCGGCGGCGGCGGCACCTGGCGCGGGCGACGGGCGGGAGGAAGAGGACGACGGCGGGCTGGTGAACGGGTTGATGGCGGCGGTGACGCAGCAGCAACGCGCCGTCGCGCCGCGGAGGGGGAGGCCGCCCGCCGCGGGCAGGGGCGGGGCGGCGGGGGTCGGAACAGCGGCAGCGGCGCAGGAGAAGGCAGCGAGGGTGCTGGGGATGGGAAACGCGGCGGTGGAGCTGATGGAGGCGGGGATAGTCGGGCTGGAGGCGCGGAGGGGGGAGCGGGTGGGGAGGGTGAGGCTGGGGGTCAGCGACGAGGAGATCAGGCTAGCGCTGAGGGACGATGAGGAGGTGAGGGGGTTGGGTTTTGGATAGATTGGCGATGATGGTTTCAGGGCGAGCTGGGGACTCTGGAATTGGTTCGATTACACTCACACGGAGGGATTGGCCCGAGGAAGGAGTGGAACTTCTTATCTGACGAGCGTATGCGAGCGAGCAAAAGACTTGACTTTGGTCTATGACGCACGGCATGAGTGGGTGCTTTTTGCGGTTGGGGAAACTGGGTATATTATTTAGAAGAGGGGTTCCCCCAGCGCAGCGCGAGAATGGATGACTATCCACGAGCGCAACTGAACAATCTAGAAAAGGTGACCATTCCGGCATTGATGTTTTTTTGATAACCTCTCCCTGCCACACCTCAAATTTCTGCTTCAAATTCAACTCCGTGCTCGCCTGGCCCAGCTTTGCTCTTTTACAATAGTGTGAACGGCGAACGTGTCATATCTTCCTATGCCTCATAATGGATCGAAAAGAAAAATCCTTTCTTTTCTTTTTCCCCCTCACTATTCCCCCCGTCTCTTTTAAAATTTCTGCCTCCCGAGCGAGGGCTTCCAGTCCAGCGGATGCGTCTCGGGCGTAGCGTTCTCATCGGGCTTCCACACCTTGATCGTCTTGTCCGCCTCGCCGGTGATCAACCGCAGGCCCGTCAGGTCGAACGTGCTGCTCATGATACCGGCCTCCGCATCGAGCGAGCCGGGCTGGGCGACGGAGTCGAGGCTCTGGAAGCGGTGGCCGGTCTTCCAGTCCCAGAAGGAGACGGAGCCGTTGTCGCCGCCGGAGAAGAGGACGTTATCCTCGTTGACGGCGAGGGTGTTGATGATGGCGTTGTGGCCCTCGAAGTTCTGCATGAAGGCGCCCTCGGGGCACTTCCACTGCTTGATGGAGCCGGAGCTGCCGGACGCGAAGGTGAACTCCTTGGGGTGCGTCGTCAGGGCGCGCACGCCCTTCTTGTGGTGTGTCAGCACGCCCATGGTCTTGCCGGCCGCTAGGTCCCACAGGCGGACGGTGGCGTCGAGCGAGCCTGAGATGACCTGCGGGTCGGCTTCCTGGCACTTGACGTCGCAGACGGTCTGCTTGTGGCCGGAGAGGACGTGGATGTTGCTGCGCGTGCGCATGTCCCAGACGCGGGCCACGCCGTCGCGTCCGCCCGTGACCAGGACGTCCAGGGTCGGGTGCAGGCTCAGGGTGTAGACACCGCTCAGGTGGCCGTGGTAATCGCGGATGACCTTGTTGGTCTCCAGGTCCCAGCACTTCACCTTCTTGTCCTCACCGCAGGAGAAGAGGTAGGGATGCCTTGGCGATACTGCCAACCCGCGTACCGTCGAGATGTGACCAGTCAAGGTAAGCTTCAGGTTCCCCGACGCCAGATCCCAAATCTTGATCGTGCGGTCTCCCGCTCCGCTCGCGAACCATTGGTTCCCGGGCTCGACAGCCAACGCGCGCACCCAGCCCAAGTGTCCAGAAATAACGCGCATAAGCTTCCAGGGTGCGTGCCAGTCGGGCTTGGGCTGGCGCAGCACCTCCCTCCGCACGAGGCTGCTCCCCGGCAGGTCTCGCTGCGGGGTGGGGCCGTTTGCATTGGGCGGCAGCGGGTTGCCCTTGCCGCGCACCGTCAGCGCCGTCGACGCTGCAGCCGCATTCTTGCGCTCCTCGTCCCTGGCCGAGATGCCCTCGATCATCTTCACCATCTTCGGGTCCGATGGCTGGTCCTCGGCCGATGCCTGTTTCGCCTTCTTTCGACGCGCGGCGGCCGTCGCGGCTGCGCTCGCCTGCTTCGCGGCCAACGCTGGGGGTAGCTCTTTCACATCCTGGTATTCGGTGCGGATGCGCGCAGCGACAGATTCGTGCTCGGCGAGCTCGGCCGGCGATGTGGTGGTGGGAGCAATCGAGAAGGCGGCGGTCGAGGAGTTGTCGAGGGCCGAGGGTGAGGCGAAGTCGGCAGCAAAGACTTCCCGTGTCCGTTTTGCTGAGGTGCGGACAAGGTTCTGCGCAGGTCCAATGGTCAGAGAGGATATTGCGGGTTGTTGGATGTAATGACGACTTACGACTGTGGCTGCGGAGATAGGAGGGGAGGAGGAGGCAACGTCAGTCATGGTGGGCGAGCGAGTGGCAAGAGAGGGATGCGGAGGGAGAAATCGGGTCTATAAGGTTGTCATGGGGCGTAGTGGTGAGGAAGTGTCGAGACGAGCGGCGAAGGTTGAAGGTCGCGTATCGCCGTGTTTGGAGCTTTGAAAGTTGCAGGCGCTTTGCGCACCCGCGCTAGCGGAGTCTTGGCATTCGTAAGGCTGAGCCTTTCTCGCCACTGGCTGCGGCCTTTCCTCATTTGTTCACATTCTGAATGGAGGTGCCGAAATAAAGGTCATCGAGGCTATCGAAACCAGTAGAAAGGCGATTGTGAAGCAGCACTACAACATGTTGTTGAATCTGTCGAGTGATGTTATTCCTATCCATTGCGAGCGTCCACATATAGTATCATAAACAAATTGGATTCATAAAATCACTACCAATACTCCAGCGCTAAAATTCGTCACCAGTATAACTCAAGGCGTACAGTTGCACCACATGCATTCTGAGCCAACCGAAAGCAAAAACTAAATCAAAACATCCAACTCACACTCCTAACCAGCACATCCCCTCAAGACTTCAGAAACTCCTTCAGCTTCTTGAACTTACTCTGCCTCGGCTTCAAGTTTGGATTTTGTCTCCTCGACTCCTCTAATCTAGCTACCAGTCTTTCCGCGAAATCTGGATCCACCGCGCCAACGACCTTCCTCAAAATCACCTCCGCTCGCACGCGCCTGACCGTCACGAACGGATCCGCGCCGCTGTCCAAAAACAGCTCGGCCAGCTCACCCAAGCGGTACCTCTCATCATCGTTCAAATTTGACTTGACATCGATGCCCGTGGCCATGTTCGCGAGCAAGAGGTACCACGGCGTCTTGTAGTTAGACGTCGCGACGGACAGGTTCGGGTTGGCGTTATGCTGTAGGAGGAGGCGTACGAAACGGGTATCGATATTCTCGTTCTCGATGGCCATGGCGAGCAGGTTGTTTGCTTGGCGGTGCTGGTGGGCGGGCAACTCGAGGTCGCCCTCATGCTCGCCCTCGTCGAGCGCGTGCTCGACATACGAGTAGAAGCCTGTCAGAAAAGCGAAGTCAAAGAATGTGGACGAGCTGGTGCGCTGCGGACACGCATTGGTCCAGTGCGGGTCGCTGACGAGCGGGACGTAGGATTGAATGCTCTTGCGCCATTGTTCTTGGGCTGGGTGCTTAGCGCAGACGAGGGTGGTGGCTGCGCGGTCGAGTTGCGTGAGAATGGCGAGGTTCTTCGCAGCATCCTCTTCTTCGACGACTTTGGAGAATTTAAGGCAGTGCGTGGCGAGATGCTGAAAGCACTCGAAGGAAGTTGTGGATGGTTCCGCTTTCTTCAAGCAGCGTAGGTACCCTGTGCAGAGGGCCAACTTGACATCGTAATCCGATTCAGAAGAGCCTTTTTTGATGGATTCCTGGATTTCGTCCTTGCCGAAGAAGTCTTTCACCGTTCTATGGATGTACTGGACATTGGCCCAGGGACCAAGTGTTTTATATGACTGCGCCTCGAATATGTTGGCACATAGGCTATTCAGCCGTTTTCGACTTTGTTCCGCGAGGACGTCTAACTCCCGAGTGGTGAGAGGTTTAAAGTCATCGTCCAACGCCTTCTCAGGACCTTCGCCTGCAAAGTGGAGGGATAGTAGTGACAATGGTGCCTCGGCTGTTTCGATTAATCGAAACACTCTTGACGATTCCTGGAAGTCTCCTTCCTTTATACGAGACCATGTCTTCTCAAATAGCTCCTTCAGCTCCGATGGGTACTGGTTGAGACGTTTTTCCAAGTCCATCACTGTGTCACTTTTGCTTATGCTCTCAATCAAGGATGCGGTAACAAGCTGAACCCAGAGGAACACGCCATCAGAGTTTATGGCAATTTCATGAATGAGCTCCTCACACGCGTCTGGTTCGTTTTCCTGCAGCTTTACGAAAAGCGGATTCTGGGAAAATTGGTCTTTGACATATAGCTGGATGTCGGACTCGGTGAGCTGCTCCAGCGAAAGGGAAGGCCGACCTTCAAAAGCGGCTTCAAATTGGACCCACGGACGACTCGAGACACATATCTTGACATGTGAGCGATCACCGCAACAATCAAGCAGGAATGCGGCGAGTGCTCCAGGATCGCCATCATACTCGTCCAGCCCATCGATCATGATGAAATACTTCCTGGAGGCGTCAGACACCAGGCGCTTGAACGCATCCTCGAGTTCAGGTATAGTCCATGGACGGAGATCTGAGCCAAAGAGCGTGTTGTATGCCCACCTGTCAGGGAAGAGTCCTGGGATGAGGTAATGCCGGTCTTCAACGGCTTGATACAGCAAGGCGCGTAGGAGGCCTTCTTTGGACATTTGCATGACCTCGCCAGAGTTCCAGAAAAAGAAACCGGCAACGACGAGATCAGAATCTCCGCACCATGACCGTAAATAATCCCTTAGGCGCTGGTCATCATGAAGCAATTTCATGAGAGTTGATTTGCCAGAGCCAGGTTTGCCCTTGATCCAATAGAACGGTGCGTCTCCCTGAAGCCAGTTCCGGTAGCTGTCCCAATCTGGGGATCGATCATTCTTATTGGAGGATCTCCTAATGAGCTGCGTTGTCCACCAGCCTCGTTTGGGTGTTGTCGAGTCTTCATGGGCTGGCGCGGTTTGCGTTTGGTCGCCATTCGCATGGTCCGTTCCGAGGAACACCCATTCGAAGGTCTCCCTGTGTGCTTTGGCAATATCCCGATAGCGACTCCTCATGTCATAGAACTTGAGATGCTCCAAGACCTGCCTCTCAACGATCTCATATCTTTGCTTCCGCGCAGTCCCGGATAGTAGCAAAGAGAAGGAGTTGGGATCTTGATCGCCGTTCTTTTGAACCAGTGTTTCCAGGATCTCTTTTTGGTAATGATGTTTCTCTATAGTTTCGTCTCTCTGTTTCTTGACCACATCCAATTTCTTCTGGTCTTGCAATTGGCCGCTCTGGGTCTGCAGGAGTTCATCGATTCTTTCTTTGTAGCGTTTCTCATCTTTTTCCACACGAGCCAAGGACTCGTCGAGAAGCCTTTGGTATGTAATTTTATGATACTCCACGTGCTCCTTCACCGATTTGAGCACGCACGCGCTGATTTTGTCTCGGCATTCCTTGAGCTGTGTCGAATGGCTTTCGATATGCTTGGCCTCCCAGACAGCGAGCAAGGCTTGGCGAAAGCCGCTCCACGCCTGTTCGGAGTCCTTCGATTTCGATTTGAGATCGGACAGTGCGCCAAGAAGTTCCTGAGCCACCTCATTGCAGTCACTACACCAGTTGGACAGCTGCTCCTCTATTTCGGTGAGAATCTCCTCGTGCTGTCGTTCGACTTGTTTGTCGGGCGTTTCTGCAGGCTTTTCTTCAGACTTTCCATGCTTCAAACGTTGCTTTACCCTCTCATGCCTGCTCTTTACTTCCTCTCGTTCTCGGAAGCGAGTGACCGTGAATCTGATGCCGTCGTTGAGCTCCACGAGACTTCTGGTGATTGTTTCGAGCTCATGGTATTTGATCAAGATGCCATCTTTGGACTGGTGGGCTTCATGATCCTTGTCGATAAGGTCGCTGGCAAAGTTGGTGAATTGGACGACATTGGAAGCGAGGCCCAAAGCAGTAAGCGGATCGGCCATGCTGACGGCCGGAAGACTAGACTGTCAAAAGCGCGTGAGATGGGGAAGGGAAGGAGCGCGGAGGCGCTTTTGAGCGCCACTCGAAGCAGACGAGGCTGCGCCGAAGGCGAGGTCTTCTGCCTGCTCTTGAGCTGAATGAAGAGGCTGGAGAGGCGCAGCGGAATCTCTTCCCTGTCGCCGCGTCGCGCTAGGCGCTAAGGCTGGTGCGTCATTTCATCAAGGGCACCTCCCACTTCTCACATTGTACGGCGCAGCTCTTGGGAAACATGCAAATGAAAATCAGTGGAGGCGGAGAGAGCCTAGCTGCCGTGTAATCCGTAGACGCGCCGCACAGGAGCTAAGCAGTGCGTTTGACCTGTGAGAGACACCAGGCTGTAAAGCTCTCGCAGCGCAGCAGGGAAGCATGCTGGCAGGCTGTGTCCCGGAAAGCTTCAAGGCCAGTGGGAACAGCTGAGCGCGCGCGTAGTTCGATTGGTGTGATCAGGCTGCAGAAAGAGCCTGGGGGCTTAGCCGCTCTGGGGTAGCTGGACGAACCAAGTATGGTCTGACGAGAGCGCGCAGCTGGAAAATCCTGCTGGCCGGAGCTTGGCACAACACCAGATGCTGTCAGCCCAAAAAAGAGTTCGCGATACTAATAGGCCGCGAGAGTTGGTGTTGATGTCTGAGCCCAAGGCCAACCACGCAGAGCATGGCGTGGCGATCCGCGCGACCCGCCATGAAGCCTCGGCTTTGGGCTCTTTTGCCCTCCGCTGCTCCAATATTAGAAGCCACCTGCATTGGGTTAGCGCGCTTCATCTCGCTCCCAGCGACACCGGAGCCTCCCGCGCCCGCGAGATGGGGATGAGCATGCCCCCCGCCGTGTGAGCAACGGCTCATCTTCAATAGTGCCATTTCGTGAAGTAACGTAGCCGAAGTCATTTCAAGTCAGCCATATCACTACAATTGATACGCGCACACATGGAGGAAATCGCTTGGAGATATTTCCCAGCTGACCAGTATTTTGACTCGCGCCTGGGCTGGGCAGGAACAACACCAGGTTGTCGCCCATCAGGTAGCCTGCCGTTACGATGGCATACGGACCTATCAGTACGGGCGTAGGGAGAAGAAGGGCCTAGAGAAGCTTGCTATAGGTAAGGCTGAGACAGGGCGATGTCAATGTGGCCGGCAAGTCCGGCGAAGCGACAGTAGGTTGGCCGACATTTTGCCAGAGACGCTGATCGCAGCCTGCCGATGACGAGGAGCGGCGATGGCGCAGCCCAGCCTGAGGCTTTCATCTGGCGGCCGAGATGTCATGGGCCCGCAGATCCTCTTCGCGAGCGCCCCCCGACTTCATGTCCGAGCAGGTTTCAATGACGACGTCCGTCACCTGAGCCTCGGAGGGCAGAGTGGAAGGTGGCCACCGCGAACGAGCCTGCTTGCCCTTTTGCCATTGCAGACACGACGCGCCGAAGTTGCCCAAACAGATTATGCACTTGTGAAACCCGTTTGGAAAGAGGTTGATGGTGTCTTAACTCGGTCGATGCGGGTGGCGGCAATAGCAAGCAAGTCGGCGCGAGCGC
This sequence comes from Neoscytalidium dimidiatum, assembly GCA_037367355.1. Classification (NCBI taxonomy): domain Eukaryota; kingdom Fungi; phylum Ascomycota; class Dothideomycetes; order Botryosphaeriales; family Botryosphaeriaceae; genus Neoscytalidium; species Neoscytalidium dimidiatum. Next base: position 1,621,748 of record CM074697.1, on the reverse strand, counting down.
AGGAGCCAGAGCCGCCTAATCGCCTACGAGTCCTGCCTATTTGTGCCGAACGGGCTATGGACTCCCTGTTCAGCTCGCCGGCGCCTTTGTCTACTGCAACTCTGCATATTCATGCACACGTCCGCGGCGTTGGGTCTGAAACAATTCCCGCAGAAGTCCGACATGCACTGCGGAACAGAGTTTCATGAGGCTGGGCGTTGCTCGCAGAAGCAATGCCTCGAGCCGGCGCTGCAGCTGAAGCTGGAGCTGGGGAGTCCAACAGTCGCCAGGGCAAAAGGGCTGTCGGACCATCAACGGGTGATCGTAGCTGGGAGGCGGGCGGCGGAGGCGGCCTCCCACGTCGAGCGGCGAATGGAGGTCCGGCGGGAGGGGCTCGCGGACCCTTAGCAGCTGTCGCAATTGCCAAGCTGACAGGTCATCCCGAGCGGCAAACCGGCGCCAGGCGAGCGGTGTCGGGGTTCCTGATTCACCTGCTGCGGGTGGAGGAGGAACGACATCATGCGGATCACTTTGAGTTAGGCGCACACCACCAGCTGCGCGCACCGATGCTCGAGCAGCCGCCGGTGGCTGGTCCCCCTTGACTGCCACCCTCCATCACCACCGCGCGACGGTGGGCGTGGGGAAGTAGGCGCAGGCCCGGGCATGCAGCGACGCGGCCCGGCGCTTACGTCAACTCGCCCACGCGGAGAACTGGCGCTTCTGGCGCTGTCGGACAAAAAGGACGGGCTCGCGCTCTGGGGGATGTTTGCACCAGAACGGGCTGGCCGGGCGGGCGCAGCTAGCGCCTATTGGCACGGCAGCGATCTGGCGACGCAGTGCCGCCCTCTGGTGCATGCCAGGGTCGGTTGGCGGGCGGTTGAGCTGGAGCGGGCGCAGGGTCGCTGGCGACAGTGCGGAAGCGCGGGAAGCTCATCGCCTGGCCAGGGCTCCGGAGTGCGGCGTGCCAACGAAGCATGGCGGCCTGTCTTCGGGGCGGGCTGCGGGCTTGGGGCTTGGGGCTGGGGGGGCTGCGCAGGAGGGAGGGGTGGAGGGTTGCAAGCGCGACGAGCTTCTGGAAGACTGGAACGCTGGGAGCGGAGAGCGGATCAGATGGACAGTCCCAAGCGGGCAGTCCTGGTGGACGGGAGGAGAACAGCGGTCAGCGTGCTGCGCGCCGTCCAGTCCGTTGACAGGCCCGGGGCTGTGCCACAGCCCGCCGCTGATTGGAAGCATTGGGCAGCCCTGTATTAGATGCACGAGAAGGGAATGGGCGTATGGGCCTGGCCCACCCACGGCCTGCGTGCGTTCCTGGGGGTCCTCGAGCCCTGCGCTCTGGAAGATTGCTGGATCGGTGGCCAGCAGGCACCGCCGGCCGGCCTGGTGGGCGGCCGTCTGCGATGCTGGCGCAGAGAGACAGTCGTGCTCTGGGTCCATGGAGCGGGCAAGCGTGAGAGTCGTTCAGACACCCGCTTCGGAGAGGGCGTGCCGCAGGGAGCCTCGAGGGCCCTGTGGTCGGGAGACAGTGTGGTGGCAAAATTGCTGGCGCGTTTCGGCCAGCCAGCCAGCCTGCAGGCTGGCGAGGGCCCGTGCGGCGCCCTAAGCCGAACGGCGTTAGAGCGCTGGGGCCTGCGCGCATGCTGTAAAGAAGTGCCGCTCGCCCACATCGAGTGGACTCCCGCCCCTCGTCCAGCGACGCCTTCTCGTGTACACCAGCCTTCTCAGCCAACCCTTCTATTCGCACTCAAAAAGCTCTCTCCAAAAATCTCCTTCACCCCGCTTCCGTTCTCAGCGCTTCTGCATTGCTCTTCGCCGCGCTTCCGGTCCTCGCCGCACCCCTTTGTTTCGCCTTTGTTGTGACTCTTCCGATCTCGCCGTCGGGTGACCCAAACCGTAATCCAGGCCAGCCCTCGAACCACTCCGGCTCACTCCACCCTTCAACGCCGCATTTTATCACCACGCCGCGCACGTCGCTTAGCACGCACACATCTTCGCCAACATGTCTACCTCGAACTTCTACTACGGCGCTCCCCACCACAACGTCCACATGAACCACTCGCAGCAGCACCACCCCGGCGGCCGCCCCCGGAGACAACCTCGCTCTGCCGCCGCCCACAACCACAAGCAGTTCCGCAATGTCAGGACTCCCAAGGAGGTTGTTGAGGCCGCCAGCGTCACCGCCTTCCGCCGCGACTTCGAAGCTGCCCGCTCCTTCGACCTCGAGGACGATGAGATCTTCTGCCCGTTCCACCTGCTTACTGACGACGATGTAAGTGCTTATACGTGATCTCCGAGGACCCCGGACGACAGCGCATGAGCTGCACGATGGATTTCCGATGAATTTTGATGGCTAATGTGCTGCCGCACAGCTGCAATCCATCCACTCCTCCGGATCGGACCGATCGTCGCTGTCGAGCGGGTCGCCCGAGTCGTCCCCGCTGCAGCACCAGCTTCAGCCTACTCCCAGCTTCGTCCTCTCGTCAGCCTCCAGCTCCTTCACCCCCGCAAACTTCCAGCCCTCCCAGACGAAGCTCCACCAGCCCATGGCGCAGCGCACTCGCAATGCGATCCCCATTGTCGACCCCAGCACGCGCAACGTGGCTAGCCCGCCGCCGTCGGTCTCCCCTGCGAGGCAGATGCAGCAGCAGTTCATGCCTCGCCGCTGGTAAACGGGCTCGTCGGCACTGAGTGCCAGTCGCGACTCTATCGAATTGCATTGCAGCGTGCTACGTTGTTGGGCTGGTGGGTGTTCTCCCTTCTCTTCCGGATCTCTATTGCTATTATACCCGCCGTTTCCCGGAGGATCCGTTTATAATTCTGCTACTACGTTCTTTTTGTACAAAGGTCGACGACATTTCTCATAGGGTTACCCACTATATCCTGGACGACGGCGTTGCAACGTGGCGAAAAAAAAAACAACAACAAAAATGTTTCGTTTCGATAGATCGCATGTCTGGCATTGCCATGTTGGCTTGAGCGTTCTCACGGCATTTTATCATCGTAACGGCTTGGGTTGCGTATATCGGTGTTTTTCGGTTTTTTCTCATCAAGAAAAATCATAAAGAGGTGTTATTTCGGACTGGGCGGGCTGATGTCAAACTATCTGCCGCGCAGAGTGGGACACAATTTCCTATGTCAGCGGGACTTCATGGCGGTTGGATTCGGCGGTAGTCACGGTGTTGTCTTGCAACGGGTCGGGTTTTGCTGATATACCACGGCGAAAGTCCTTGTTTTTGATGCACAAGAAATCTAGCGGCGGTGTCGGTTGGGAATGTCGTTTAGCTGTTCTCCCTTTTTCACATTTCGCTACCAGCCTTTGCAAGGCAGAGGAACAAAGCGTATTTTGCCGTTTCATCCAACCGGCCCGCTCGGGGTCTTCTGTTCTTTGATTCGTCTTGTTCAACGGATACACAGTTCAAAGACGCATGTACGCTGGGACGAGATCATGGCTTCTATTCTTCCTTTGCATTAGCTTCGTCTTGGCTTCTTTCTCACCTGCTGGCGTGGGATTGGTTGACTTATACGTTCTTCGGGGTTCCTGTCCTTCTTTTGGATACAGGGCCATTAGTACAACGGCCCTAGCTATCGTTTAGGGACCAACATGCATCTCAACTTTCAGATCAAACACAACGGATATTCTGGTGCAGTGTCTTTGCGCGAGTGGACGCCGTAGTCCACAGTCCTCAGCTACGCCCATTGACCCAATTCTCGAGTGCCAAGGTATTTTACTGTCGCCCTCGACGATGGGCTCCTGAAGGCAGGCCTGCGTATCTTTGAGCACGTCGAAAACAGCATTGCTAATGTTTGGCTTCAAAGCATTCCACACGTGTTCAGTGGGGTGTCTCGCTGCAGGTAAGCTGAAGTACGAGCTCCTTGCCTCCTCGGATGATCTTCTCGCCACAAATCAGCAGGGCCCTCGGCTTCCAGAGATGTTTGAATGGGCGGTTAACCAGTGCAGAAAGACGGCGTGCAGGGCATAGAGGGTGATGTTCGAGGGGTGGACGACTCGCAGGCCTCACAAAGGTGCAACGTAATTCGGACAGTGATGAGCGGGCACTGGGCGGCGCACGGGCCGCAACAATGACGACATGAGGGCAATGATGGAAAGCTCCCCCAGCAGCACATGGAAAGCCGAGGACCCCCATAATAAGACCTGTACCACCTGCTATCGGTAGCATTTCCCTTTATCTTCTCTCCCCACCTCTGTCCTGCACTCCGCGCCTCCACCAATTTTTGACTCGCTCTTCTACCCAAGGTACGTGAAAGCGTGCGAACGCAGCCCTTTCTTAGCTCCCCTCGCTACGGAAACCGGCGTATAGCTCACAAATCATCCCCACCTCTCCATCCCTTGTTGCTACTCCAACCCCCTCTCGCGTAATTCTACTCACGTCTCTCACTCTGCTTCCACCCTGATCAATCCTACTTACTGACACTCCAATCGTAACTTTCATATAGCATCTCTCTGCCTGCTCAGCACCATGTCCGTCCTCAGGAACCTCGCTCGCGTCCCACGCGCCTCCGTCTTCGCCACCCAGCGCATGAGCTTCCAGACTTCCGCGACAAGGCTTGCGGGCAAGGAGTCGAAGCTGCGTAAGACTCCCTTTCCTTACTTGATTTAACTCCGCTTTCCCGATCACTGGATGGCTCGATTAGCAGAACATGGGTTTGGCAGGGGCAGAAGCAGCAGCAGAGAGGCACCAGTGACGGCAATGCGCGACTGGTTCTCGAACAAGCGCACAAATATAACTGCCTGGCCCGACATAGACGCACGACCATCACGATGGCCGCAAGCTTTGTATCACTTCTGATGCTACTGCTGCTGCTACTGCTGCCACCCGTTGCCGCGACCGCCTTCCCATTGTACGAAAGAAGGACCATACTAACTTATTTTCGCAAAAGACACCGAAGAGCGTCCCGAAGAGATTGAGCAGCACAAGCAGGATCTGCTGAAGAAGCAGAAGGAGGGCAAGGGCCACTGGAAGGACGAGCTGGCATCAGACAGCGAGTCAATTGTACGTCTTGCCCTTCTCGCCGAATCGTCATCCAGGACCATTCCAAACACTAACAGTGCTGCCTTTCACAGATCAAGGCAGACCGCGGCGAGATCGAGGCTTCGGAAGACACGATCAAAAAGCTTCAGAGGGAGACAGAGGAGCTTGCTAAGAAGAAGAGGTCTTAGGGCCACCATCTGTTTGGGGAGGTTTTATATGCCTCGGCGCATATGAGGTATTCGACATACCTTTTTAAGTATGTTCGAACGAGGTCATTGATGATACGATTAATACGTGCTCTTCATGGTGAATAGAGTTAATATTTCATCTATGCCTTTTTACTCTTCTCTGTCAGCGCCTTTGTGGAATTGTCTGTGAGCATATCATCTTCAATTTGTTTCTACAAAATATTGCTCCTTCCCAGCCTTCTAGCCGCTTTTGTATGATGGCGAGGCAACACGTATACTGCCATTTTACCCTGGAGCTCCAACAGTGATTGTGTTTGGGGTCCCGCGAGAACAGAAACAATAATTAATTCATATCACGCGACGAGGCACCATTCCCACCAGATATTCGAGGCCAATGGGGCTACGAGCTCCGGGCCGCGTTCTACAGCCATTGACCAATAGCACGAAACGCCGCCCGCCCACAAGCTCTCTTCCACCCCTCGATATGCGCTTCTCTCATCTTAGACTCGCACCTTCTGAACACGAGAGTGGCCCCTGCGCGACTTACCAGACCCTTCCGAAATACCTCCCTCCCCCGTCAAGTACACATGTACCCCATCCCCACAATAGGCCCCCCTTGTCCCTTGACCCAACAATGACGCAGCCCACGCATCACAACACCACCCACACCCCCCCTTTCCATACATATAGAACCCTGCATCAGGCCCCCGTCCAACTACTTCCCTCTGCTCAGTCGAATATTGGCGCCCGATCTGGTTCCCCCACCTCGTCCCTCTAAATTGAAAAGAGTTTATATGTACATTGCGACGACGAACAACGGCATCCACATCTTGTCAGCGCGGCTCGACCTGCTCGTGCACACGGCCGCAGCACTGCTCGCGTACGAACCCGACTTGCTTCTGCTCCGCTTGCGGTGTAGGTCATTCAATTCGTGTATTGACCGTGTTGAGCGTATGATTTGGCTGGCCAAGGACGTAATTTCGTGGCTCTGTAGAAGAGGAAATGAGACTGAGGCAAGACTGAAAGAAGTGATTACTAGGAAGGTGTGGAATAGAGACGTAATGTGTTGGGAAATGAAGTATTGCTGCCAGATATCGTGTAGTAATCATGGTAGTAGGTGTGCAGTGAATACGTATATCGTTTCTAGCAAATTGCATCAAGAAGGAAAACAAGAAGGAAAAGCAGAAAGAAACCAACACCAATCTCGAGTTCACCTCACCAAAAAAAAAAAAAAAAACGAAAACCATCGAGCCCTATTGCCAGTCTACTTCCTGCCAACCTGATTGGCCTTTCTGTCCCGTATTTTTTGCCCGATGGGGTATCACATCCGTTCCAGAAACCATTTCCCCCCAAGACCCCTCACTCCGTCAGAATATCCTGCAAATCTCGGCTACATTTTAGGCAGTGATTAGTACTGACCACCCCAGTACCCACCCGATGGCGGTTGCGGCGGCTGTTGCTGTCCCCACTGCCCCTGCTGACCGTACGGATCGTGCTGTGGAGGGGGACCACCATAACCACCATGCGGAGGCGGCGGCTGCTGATGCTGTCCATACGGACCGCCGTCCTGCCAGCCCTGCTGATATTGGCTGGGGAATGCGTACGGATCGGCAGGGTTATTCTGCGGAGGACCCGGCGGCAGCGGTGCATCCTGCTGGTACTGGTATCCCTGGGGGCCCGGCGACTGGGAATACTGTTCGCCGTAGGGGTGGAAGTTGGATTGGGAGTACGAGGGGCTGTGGGACTGGGGCGGGGAGTCAACTTCCCGCTTGCCGCCGGAACTGCCACCCAGGAAGCTGCTGAGCGGATTGCTACTGCTGCCGCCACCGGTAAGTTTGCCAATGTTGCCGAGGAGTCCGCTAACGCCACCGCTGCTGGAGCTGCTGCCTCCGGAACCCCCCAAGCCTGCGAGACTTCCGAGACTTCCGAGGTTACCGAAGGGAGAGCTGCTACTGCTGCTACTGCCGTGGCTGCTATGAGCGGCGTAGCTGCCATGTCCACCGTGGCCGTGACCGCCGTGGCCGTGTCCGCTCTGGTCACCGGAATGGTTTTTCCCGGCACGAACGGACTCGGAGCTGAGGACGTCGTTCAGGCCGTGCCCTCTGTCTGGACGAGATTGCACCCACTTCTCGACGACGGCGAACATATTACGGTGAAGCTCGCAGTGGCGGTCACGAGCTGCGGGATGGTGGAAGACGCGCACAACGTCGTTAAGGACTTCATCCACCGGCACGTTGGGGTGGTCCATAGCGTAGATGACTCGCGGAGCAATATACTGGAGGATGGCTGAAGCAACCTGACCAGCGGGTTCATTGAGGACATTGGAAAAGTGGTCCTTAGATAGAAGGGAGTGCGTCGGATCGGTGCAGTAGGGATCAGTCCAAGGTTCGTACTGGTGCTTGCCGCTGGCATCGATGACGGCGGAAGAGCCTGTCTTTAGCTGCTTAGAGGCAGCTTGGATGATTGGCTGAACGAATGGGGCAAGCAGAGCAAAGACGAACATAGTCACGCGCTCAGAGATCTTTTCCACAAGACTCTCGAGGCCTGGAATCTTGGAGATGACACTGCTAATAGCTCGGACGACCTTGTCACGGAACTCCAGAATCGGGTAGATTTTGGGAACCACAGACTGCGGATCAAAGTTGGGGTTCATTCCAGGGATCCCAGGGCCAGGCGGGCCACCGACTGAGCCGGGAGGAGCAGCGAACGTGGGATCGGCGCGAGAGCTGCTATAATCGCCACCAGCATAACGGGCATTCTCAGCAGCTTGAGCGTCTGAGGAAGCCTTCAATTCCGCAGCTTCTTTGCAAAGAGATCCGGTGCCGGGAATCTTGCTAAGGAGGCTAGTCAGGGCCTCGACATCACCGCCAGACGGACCGCCACCGGAGCGTTTTCCTGACGATCCTGAGGCATTACCCAGCTGCTGATTGAGCTCGTCAATCTCAGAAGTATCGACGTTCGACTGAGTGAAATGATCCGTTGCCTCGCCGAGAACCGAATGAAGGAAATCCACACCACCAAAGGTTCCAGTGACAAGCGGGAACACGTGCTTGCCATGAAGGTTGATCTGACTGGAGACGCCAGTGTGGGGGAAGACATTGTGGAACCCCATCTCACGGAGGGCAAGTTCGGTATAGTTAGTATGGGCTCCGAAGTCTTCAACGCAGTGGAGGCCTTGGCCGAGGCAACGGAGGGCTTCACACAGATCTTCTTCGCGTCCCTTCTTCCCACCTGCGCCGTGGGTGTACATGCGGCCGAAGTGGATGGCGCGAGCAAAGCTGTGCCGAATGTAGCCTGCACTCGTGGCCCACCCACCGCGCTCATTCGCGATGTAATTCTTCATGCCTGCGCGGGTCAGGGGAATATATGCACATAACGTTGAGTTGCTTACCAGTCTGAGGGTCGATGGCCAGCTCTTCTTGAGATACTGGGCCACGAAGGCGCTGGTCATACTGCCTTGCATCCTGGTTGTCTGCATAGTCCTGTGGCGAAACGTATCAGTAACAAGAAGAGGGGGATAGCACGGACCTCTTTCCCGACTCACCTTGGGGTTGTCAATGTGCTCCTCGGGGCGATAGACTATAGCAAGGATATTCAGCCTCATGAAACAAAAGTGTCAAGAAGCGAGCTCACCACCAAGACGCTCGTGAGTGACCTCGAATTCCCTGGTAGCGTAGCCAAAGGACATGAAGGCCAGGATCCACACGAGGATTCGAATGGTGTCGGCCTGGACGCCTTTGAGAGTGCCGACATCGACAGCCTGGGAGTAGTCGCGCAACCAGTTACCAAAATAGACGCGCTTGATCATCATGGACGACCACTTGTGGCCTTTGAGACAAGCGACGGTCTTGAGCATGTCCTCGATGTCGCCATGGCGCCAGTTTTTGCCCTCAATGGTGGATATTGACGCGATGTTGCCTGCACCAAACGCGGCGGCGGGGGCGGGGCATAGCAGCAGCAGGGCGACGACGAGCAGGAATAGAAGCTTGAAAGACGGCATGGTGGGCGAGTGGGTTGGCTCCTCAGCAGCGGGAAGACGAGGAATTTAACGCTGACAGACTGGAGCTGAGGGAGAAGGTGAGAGAGGAATGTCAGCAGACAGTTGTAGGGCGAGGGTGCGCGAGTCAAGCCAGAGCTGGGGCTTGTGCCGCTTGCCGACTTCCAGCGCAGGGGCCTCCCGGGTTGCCGATGATGTCAACTTTGTGGCGGGGCAGGGCAGGCATGCCACAGGGCAGGCAGCCGCTATCTTGGGCCTGCCTGCAGCCCAACCCTCCGCAATCACGCTCCCTCCAGCCACCCGCGCTACGCAACCCTCAGCCCTCAGCCCCAACACCACCCGCCACGGCCACAACACAAAGACGCCATCAAACGCTATCGCTGACCCTGCCCAGTCGACCTCAGCCAACTGACGCGTCTCCCTGGTGAATCCCTGTCTTTCGGAGTGTAATTAAGCCATGCATTACTTTCCTACCTAGCCACCAACCCCAGTGCCTTCTCTCCCTTGCCTTCCAGTTTTTTACAATACCTTTGGTAATTCCCAGACAAATTTTCCGCCTGGAAAGACACACTCCAGCTCACCCTGCTGCGCCGTTTGAATTCGATGTGTTTTCCTCAACACTTCTTCTGCAATCTCGAACAGCCGACCCATCGCCTCCTCCCGAACCCTCTCACGCTGCTCAAGTGCTTCCGACGGATTCGGAGGCTCGCGCATGATCCGCGTGCTGATTTCCGACAGAGATATAATGATGTCGTCTCCCGTCATCCCCAACGCCCTCTCCACCGAGATGATCTCTTGCTGCTCGGCGAGGAGCCGTATTTGAATCCGCTCGATTGTGTCTGCTGCCTTCGAAACAAGACTTCGCATCATTTGCGTCTTCTCCGTATCCTGATGCAGAAGCATGGCCTGACTGAGGAAGCATCGTTCCCTAAATTTTGCCAATTCCTTCTTTACTACTTTTGCTTTCCCTTCGACATCTTCAAACTCCCTCAAATTTAGCCCAGAAGTGCAAAATCCAACATCTGGCGTTGGCTCTGGAACTGACTGCGTCCTCTTTCCCTCAGCTACGGATACCCGCTTCTTCAGTGTTGGCTTTGTCCTCGGCGGTACACTCTCCTTACCCCGCAGTATCTCTTTCGGCGTTTGCGACGATCGCTCAGGTGAGGCCGGAGAGGTAGTTGCCATGCCTTCGGGAATTACGGCCTCAACTGCATCAGACGCCTTCACACCTCCATCACACGCGACCGAACCAGGCAATGCTAGAGAAGTAGGCGAGGTTGCGAGCGACTCCCCGAAAACAAGGCTTAGCTTCGCTCCTGGCGCCTTTTTGGACGTGTCGAGCTGCATGCTCCAGTAATTGCTCCTCGCCAAAGCCCGCTCTGCTTGCTTGAGCGCCTCTATGAGCAATTTATGCTCCCTTTCCCATTTCTTCTTCTCCTTTTCCCACGCCACGGCCCATCTTCCTCTCTCGCTTGCCCATGCCGCAGACCACTTCTCATGTCTTTCCCGCCATTGTTCCGTGTCTCTTCTCCAACCATGCTTCAATCTGCCTAGGTCTTCCGCCCAGTACATCTTTACCATTTCCATAATTCTCCTTTCTTCCCCGGAAAACATCCGTCCCTGATTCTCTAACTGAAAGCGTAACGATACTGCACGGAAATCGAAATTATCCAACACAAAGTTCAATTGGTCGGTCTGCATATGCAAGAACGTCCGCTCGTCGCGCTCTTCCCGGATTATATTTCGCTGCTCGCGCAGGTATTCTTCTGACTGACTACGTTTGACGCATTCAGCTCCTGTCTTCGGTCGTAGTTCTCCGTATTCTGCGGCTAGTGGCTTCGAGCTTGCTTGCAACGTCTCCCAGCTCTCTCGCTCGTCCAAGCCGCTCACTTGATTTTCCGTGTCCGTTTTCTCCTCCTCCTCGGAAATGTCTTCGTCGTCGCTCCAGTCGAAGTTGCTCCAATCGAAGTCGCTGGCGGGTTCCATACGTGGTGGTGCAGAACGAGGACGGGGCGAAGGATCTGGTAGGTGGACCCCGTCTTCCCAACAGACAGCCTTTTCATAGTCAGGATAGCCTGGAGATGTTGGGCTCGTGGGATTGACTTCGATGTCCTCCGCGCTGAAACTTTTTCTAAGCCCGGATAGTCGGGGCTGTTTGTTGCCACTGGCCTCCCCCTTTCTTGCCCGGACGTCTTTCAAACGATTGCTTTCATTTTCTCGCAAAGTAAAGGCCCGGTAGTACGTACTCAGCTTTCTTGGATCCAATTTACTGCCACTGGATGCGCTATCGCCATCGAATTGAGGAAGAGATGGTAATGTTGCTACGTTTGGCCCGGCGGCGTGCTGCCAACTACTGGCGGCTGCTGGGTCTCCGTTAACTGATCTGACTTGTTCCTCGGGATAATCGCCCGGTTGTCGAGTGGATCGCACATCCTCATTCTCATCTTCGCTCCCACCTTCGTCTTCATCCTCTTGGACTTGGAACCCATCATCGGCTACTACAGGTACGTCTTGGTTATCGCCCTCCTCGAGCCTGTGCATCCTGTCTCCGTCCTCATCGGGGAACTCAAACGACGAGGGTGGCCTGCAAGGGATCTCGTCGCGGGAATTCTGACCGTTTTCGTCCTCCCAGTCGAACTCGTCAAATCCCTCGTCACTACCAGCTGTATCTATATTTTCGTTGCGGAATCTACTGTTACCGGTGTCCGGAACTCCGTCATCGTCCTGCTGTTCGTCGGCGTCGGCGTCGCCGTAGGCGTCTGGAAAATGCTTATCGCCCGCTTCGTGATCAGTATCTTTGATCTCCGCCCCAAGATCGTTGGAGCCGCCCTTCCGTGCCAAGGGTTTGGCTATTGTTTCCTCGTCCTCGTGATATGTAATCACTTGTTCTCTTTCGCTGCTGAAGCTCTCTGAAATTAACGCCGAGTTGTCGGAATGTGTCGCTTGCATTACAACGACAGGTGTTTGAGGATAACTTATGGCAGCAAAGGGAGTGGTAGGCTAGGAAAAGGTGCATTCGTTAATCGTTTGGTTATTGGAGTGTTTTGGTTATTTGATGGGTGACGAAGTCAGGAGTTGAGCTCGCATACGAAGTTTAGAGTTCACCAAAGAAGTCCGGGCTCAGAGTGGGCACTGCACATGGGTGCAGACAAAGAACTCCTCCGAATTCATGCGCATACCACAGCACTTCACAACAACCGATGCAAATTTAACAAAGGATACTTGACCGACGTCCTCGACAAAGCCACTGCCACTATCTTTTTTTAAAAGAGTTCCGGCTAAGTGCTCAAGACTCTCCAGGTGCTCAAACAATATTGAAGAGACGTTAGAGACATATTTTCTGGACGTAGCAGCAGATATGTCTTTGCGAATAAAATCCTGGACCATCCATGGGGCCGTATTGCGGAGCATGACATACACTTTCACGCACAATAGTAATCAAAATAAAGGTGTGCAATAGTACTTCCCAGTGCTATATACCTATTCTAAATCCTAGAAGATGCACGCTAGCTCTCCCCAGCCGGAGACAAAGAATCTCAGTGCCGAACCCACGTTACGCCCACGCCACCAGAGTTCTCTTGTCCCATCGTACCGCCTTCAGTAGTAGTGGTGGTAGTTGACGCCGTGCTGGCCGCGGCGCCTGGCGAAGCGGAGGTATCTCTTGATCCTGCTCCTCTCCGCTAGACCGATCTGGCCGTCCTTGCACTGCGTGCCGGGCGCCACGGGCTGCCAGACCACCTTGCCGAAGTTGCAAATGCCAAACTGAGTCAGGCCGTTGCAGAGCATGGCGCCGTCAGAGGAGCAGGTATCGATGCCCATGGTGCTGTTGAAGCCGAGGGGAGCGGTGGCGGGTGTTGCGATGGGCGCGGAAGGAGTGTCGGTTGGCACTGGGGCATTGATTGGGGCAGGAGAATCCACTGGCGCGGGACTGTCGAGCGGATTGGGAGGGTTCACTGGCAGCGGGAGTACAGTTGGGGAGGCTGCAAGTGTTTCAGCGCTCGAGGTAGGAATCGTGGAAGTCGTGAAGCTCTTCGGCAGGTGCGCACATGGGTCGCAGGGGTCGGTGGAAGACGCTTGAGGGGGGATTGGTGCAGCGACGGCGCTGGAGTTGGCCTGTGGCTCATCCGGCTCCTGGCCCATCGAGGGCTGGTGGCCCATCGCGGGCTGGTGGCCCATCGCGGGCAGCGGCGAGGAATGGTAGCCGCAGTCGCCGGTCATGTTTTCGAAGGGGCCTACGCCATGACGCTCCAGTGAGTAACCTGGGTTGGGCAGGATGGGGACGGTGTTCTCGACGGAGCGGCACGTCGTTGAGGGGATGTTGGCGATTTGCATGTCGGGCAGCTGGTCAAAGACGTCGTTGTTGTCAGCGCCACCAGTCACTGTGATGGGTGCACAATTCATGTACATCTCGCGGTTACCGACCTGCGGTTTTACTCGGCGTTAGTGATGGGCATGAGAGGAAGAGGGATTGGAGAAGTGGCGTACCCTATTGAACCAAGTCCAAGCCAGTGCGTATTCGCCATTCGGGAAACCCTTGGGGAGCGCGAATTGGAAGGTATCTGGGAGGGAGATAGGGCCAGGGCAGTCGCCCTCGATGCTGTGAACGACCTTGAAGACGGAGGAGGCGGTGGGATTCTTATCGAGCGAGACGCTGACTTGACACGTGCCGCCCCCATGGCCTGCGGTGCCGTTGAAACTCAGGGTTTGTGGTTCACCGACTTGAATGTTGTTCATCTCAGTGATGTCGTACACGCCAGCGCGTTGTTTACAAGGGTAGTCGTTGCCCAGAGGGCTGTTGTTCAAGGTGCTTACGCCATAAGGTACGGGGTGCGACATGATCATGTGGGCATTGGCGGCGGAAGCAAGAAAGCTGCCCACAAAAGCAATGACGGCGCCTGCGGGAGTGAGCATGTTGATGGCCGTCGTGGAAGGAGTGGAGTTCTCAAAACTCGGAAAGGCCGGCTTGACGATGTGGGAAAGGAAGTCTGGTCCTGCCAGATGGAGTCGTGAAGTTGTTGAAAGAGAGCCGCAATCAAAGGTATGGGTCTGTTGAAGAGAGAGGGACTCGAAAGATTCTAGTATACCAAGTAGAAGGATGAGTTTTATAAAGGAGGCGGGCCGGCCTTGGTGATAGACAGAAGTGGAATTCAATAGACTGCGGAGCCATTTGGAATAGAACAATGAGCAAGTGAATGTCTTGCGCAGCCTTACTCATTGTTCTGGATCAAACTTTCACGAGTGTGCCATCCACTATTCAGGAACGTGTTACAATCACGGGAGGGCGGCTTCTGCTATTGTTAGGGGCAAGTGAAGTGGAACTAGAGTACAAAATTTGGCCTTGCGAAGTTGCTACCGCTCCTGGTGAGCATCATGGCTAGTACACAGTGCTAGTACCGGGAGAAACCATCATAGGCTCGAGTTTATGCGAGGGTATTGCTCTATGCAGACTCTACTCTCGGTTTTAGCGCATAACAACCGAGAGAAACGGAGGGTTCCGTAATCCGGAAGAACATTAGCAGCACGAAAAATGTATGTGAATTAGAGAGAATTGAATCATCCATACTTATGACAGTAGACGTTTCCAGCGGGATGCAGAGCTGCTTGAAAGTAACCCTCCGCTTCAGCATAGCTTTGTCTTGGATACCCTCAATGATAGTCACCTGTTGGAAAATGCATTGGTGGTTTAAGTCAGAATCATAGAAATTCAAGCCAGTATCGATGCATCTAGAGAGGTGAAAGTAGCGTGGATTGCTCAGCCTGTAAAGAGCTTCGGTTTTGGAACGCGTTCATAGAGAGATCTCGTGGCGAGTCACTGCCTTGTTGATGGCAGTACAAGCTGAGCAAAAGCCGTGGATTGCTTGTAACACAAGTTGTGATGTATGGGCCTATGTTACGGTTTTGACGATACCATGCAAGATTGTGGTGGCGATCTCAAGGGGTGCGTTGGGATGCTTGGCGTGGTGTTGACGAGCGAAAAATACGCGGCCGGCGGCTTAGCGTGGAATCCGCTTCCCTTGTCTGGGCGGCTGCGCGCGTTCGCGAACATCTGCATCACTGGCTACGACCTTGCACCTGTCCACCTTCCAAGTCTTTCCAGCGCATGATCGACTAACTTGTCACCCGTTATCGCCCTTTCGCCTCGGTTGCGCGGAGCACCTGCCTCGAGTCCGCCGACCTCGCGTTCCCGCTGATCTTTACGACACCGCGCGCAGCCTGTTGGCTTCAGCACCTGTGCGCCATGTCGTCCGTCACCGCGAAGGCCAACCCGCCCCAGGCCTTCATTTCTAGCTACGCTCCGCGCATTCGCACCTACGGCAACTCGCTGCTGCAGCCTGTCATCCCGCAGCTCACCCAAATCCCCCCGGCGCGCACCACTAAAAGAGGAACCACCGCTATCAACTACGCTGAAGATGGCTTTGACGACGACGACTTCGAGGATAGCGAGGGCCCCCGGAGGCGGCCTACAGGCTTACGAAGTCTGAGACAACAGGATGATCCTCAGGCGAAGCTTGGCCAGGACGCCTCACAGTTGGGCAAGGAGCTTACGGCACCAATCGAGGTGCAGGGCATCTGGAGAGAGTGGATGGGCAAGCCGAAGCGCGCATTGTGTGTTCACCTATCGCGCGTTGATTGTGTACGTCGAACTAACTGGTTGCAGGACGGAGAAGCAGCTCCAGATACAGTCGCATTTGCCGCTCACCTTGATTCCAATCCGTATCGATCTCGACATCCAGCCCTTCCGGCCGGAGGCACCCCTGCCTACACCGAACAACGCCCGTGACTTTGGCATTGACGAAAGTCTGCTTGCATACAAACAGCCCGATATCACACCTGCATACAGGCTGAAAGATGCCTTCTTGTGGAACTTGCATGAGGCGCTGACTACGCCAGATCAGTTCGCCAAGGTTTTCGTGGAGGAGCTGGACTTTCCCAACGACAGGAAGCCAGTGATCGTCGCCCAAATTGCCAGTCAGATACGCCAACAGTTGGAAGAGTACGCGGGAGTTGCCATGCATCCGCTGTTCCATTCTACGAACACCGCCAACGGCGCAACAACAGCCCCCCGGTCTGCTATACCGCCAGCAACTCCTCGTGAGCAATCCTCAACGCCAGCACCGGCTAGCGCTTTTGCATCCACGCCAGGCCCAACAAACGGCACTCCGATTCCAGTTGGACAAAATGGTAGCAGCATCTCGGCCACGGCAGCACCTCTGCCCACTGAAGATGTCCACAATCCAGATGACACGTATCGCTGCATCATTAGCCTGAACATCAATCTTCTCAACCGCCTGTACAGCGACAAGTTCGAATGGTCATTGCTGCACCCTCCAGGCTTTGCCGAAATATTTGCTAAGCAGACTTGCGCCGACCTCGGTCTCGCCGGTGAATGGGTGCCAGCTATGACACATGCTATCTACGAGGCTGTCCTGCGGCTGAAGAAGGAAGCTTGCGAGAACGGCGGATTAGTGGGCTACGGAGAAATCGAGAATGAAGCCGCCGAAGGTGCCGAGGCTGGGTGGCGATATGATCCAGAACACTTAGCAGACGAATGGGAACCCAAGGTGGAGATACTGTCCAAGGAGGAGATTGAGAAACGTGAGGGCGACCGTGAACGTCAGATCCGTCGTCTTCGTCGTGAGACAGCACGCTTCTCCAGCACAGCCAATATGTCAGGTGGCATGCCGACACAGAGTGATTACTTCGCAAATCCGGACCCTGAGGAGCGTATGGGCAGAGGTGAGCGCAGCAAGAAGAAGCGGCGATTCCGAAGCTTGAGTCCGGCGAACAGGGACAGCCCAGATACGACGGGCGGATATGGCGGGCAAGGCGGAGGTTTGCAGGAGTGGTAAGTGAACACTAACTTGTCCATTCCCTGCCACGGCGAGCTAACAATATCATGCGTACAGGGAAAGGCAGAACTGGCGGTGCTCGCACTGTCTGGTACATGGTTCTGCGGTGTGGGCTGTGCGAGACGGGCCCAACGGTCCCAGGGTAAGTTCATCAGGGTTTGAAACGTGCCTCAACATCCCAGACGCTAACGGTTGTACCTTGCAGACACTCTGCCACAATTGCGGCTACTTGTACGAACGGGACAAGAAACTTCCGCCGTGGTCGCACAACCTTTTTATCTACGATGCCCATACTCGGCGGTGATCGTCTTGTTAGGCGCCCCTTTCTTCGCCTTTCTTGACTCTAGACCAGGCTTATGGAGTATCACTTCTTTTTCGAGGATACCGGTCTGCTACTTTATCCTCCCACCGTTTCATTAGGTGTTTGGGCGTTTTCTCTCCTCCGCGCCCCTAAGGAGCTTTTTTCACCGATGCGGCTGTAACGCTATTACGTAGTGTTGTGCCTAGGTTACTCCTTTTTCCCATCCATTGCAGGGGACAGAAGGTAAAAAGAGCATATTCCATTTGTTGTTGAATGGATCATCAGACTTTTACGGGAATGGGCAAGGTCTCATTAGGAAGCATTCCGGTGTCATGGAGAAGATTACGGCACGATCTGATGAAGTTCTGCATTTTGCCCCTTTTTCAACCAAAGCTTCAAAGATTGCGAGAAGGTAAGCCTCTCGCGTATGTTGTACGATTATTATTTTTTTCCACATCAAAGAGGAAACAGGAATAATGCCTCGAGTATTAGGTGCTATTGTTATCATTGAGAAGGGTTTGACTGTCCGATCCCTGCTATCAAAATTTTCCCCTTCTTCGGCTTCGATTCCTGAGCGGGTTTCCGCATCTCAAAACATTACTCCGCTGAAAGCGAACGCCATAAATAAAAAGAAATAATGCCGCTATCTTCGCAACGAAAAAAAATATGTGGCCTGATTCAGTCATGTAGGAAATATTCCTGAATCCTCGCCATGATACCGCATTTTTATTTCCTTCAATATCCGGGGAAAGTCGCCAGCATGTGTTTCATATCATCATCGTCCGCTCCATATGCCGAGAGCGCTCCAAATCGAGCAGTAGAGTCCACTGTCTCACATTACCATTCCGTCCCAATCAGCAGGTGAACAAGCTCACAGAACAAAACCACCCACATTTAGCACCTCTCAACCTTCTCCCTCTTCACACACCCACCTTGCCGCTCCACTCCCCCCTCCGCCTTCCTCTTCCTCGTCGCCCCGACACCGCCATTTTCATCCTCTCCTGCCCCCGGCGGCGTCTCCGGTGGTGTCATCGGCCCACCAGGCACCACGATTCGACCGCTCTGACCGCTGCCACTGCACGCCATGACACCGCCGTTCGTCGTGATCACCGCCGGGGTCCTGCTGCTCACCTCGGCGGTGCGCTGCTGCGCCGGGCCCAACACGTTGCCGTCGCCGACGATGCGCACGCCGCAGTCGATGCGCACGCTTAGTGGGCGGGTGCCGGGAAGTTGGCCGGGAAGGTGATGCTGCTGCTGTGGCATGCGTGGTAGGTGCATATTCTGCTGCTGCTGCTGTTGCTGTTGCTGTTGTTGTGTGGGCAGATTTCCGTGCAGGAGGGAGAGCAGGATGGCGGTCAGGCGCGGGCCGTCGACCGGGGGAATGGTGATGGTGTTGGAGGAGCCGTGGATGGTGGTTGCGGCGTTTATGGTGAGGGTTTGGTGGTCGTCTCCGTGATGGTCGGTGGAGGAGGAAGACGCGATGGAGGAGGTGTCGTCATCGTCGTCATCGTGGTGGTAGGTGAAGAGGGTGGAGGCTAGGTCGGGCATGATGGCGGGGAGGTGTGGGTTGGGGGCCGTGAGGGTGGAGTAGGCGGGTGGAGGGGCGTCTTGTTGGTTGCTGGCCATGTTGCTGCTGCTGCTGCTGCGGACGGTGGTGTTAGAGGTAGCGCGGTCGGCCATTATTTTGTTATGGGCGTGGAGGAGTGAGTTTAGGTCCATTGCTGGGGTTGAGGTGAGAAGAGCGAGAGGAGAGTAGGTGAGTGAAAAGACACCGGTGAGTAAGAGAATATATGGTGTAGTAAGAATTGAGTTAATGGTACTACCACGCAAGACAGCCAACTGAGAAGGGTGAGAGCTGGTGAGTGAAGAGAAGTTACGAGGAAGAAGACAGCGAGGAAGGTCAGATATATGCATGGTGTTGCAGGGGTCACAATAGACTTGCATTGCACAATTACAGCAAGCGGGCAGGCGGCTACCAGGATCAGTAAGTCTAAGTTGCAGAGCCTTCCGGAGCATGTGCAGCTCGGCTATTGAGAAGGTATTGTGCGGCGGAATGGACTGATGCCGTGCGAGTGGAGCAGCCGCGGCGACAATAGTTATTCAGACAATAGCAGCAGCAGCAAACGTCTCCGGCCGGAGCTGAGCGCGACGCTTGGCTGCACCAATCAGCGCAGCGCCCTATTGGTGCTATTGTGTGTTCTCGCGCGGCCCGTGCTCAATGCGCAATGCGCGAGGCCGGCACGCCAACGTTCGCGCTACCATGGCTGCTATTGTCTCAAACAATCTCTCTTTGTTTGCACATGCTGAGATTTCTCCGCTGACGAATGCCACAACTTGCTGTAAGTGGCGGCGTTGTTAGCCCGCCCGAAGGTTGCACTCTATCCAACACCAAACTCCGTTTCACCCGTCGCATCGAAGAAACTGACAAGCCGGGATCTGTATCCTTATAATATGACCAGCTTAGAGCCGAAGAAGCATTATCGTGGGACGAGCATCGGCATGGCCCTTATAGCCACCCTGGACGAGCTGCCAAAGATCACGCCGCAGTTGGCCGAAAAGGTCAGGAGCCACTTTGACCGCGAGATCCTCATTGCCCTTCGCGGTCAGCGTGTAAACAGGAAACGCATGATGTTCAAGGCGCGCTGCCACACGTACCGCGGCTACGATGATCACTGGCAGTTCGTGCTGAAGGATGTCAAGTGCAAAACCGACAGCGGACGGAGCATAAAGATGGGCTGCTGCACCATCAACGCCGTTTCGACCGGCTTGGAGGAAGAGCGACGAAAGGCGAAAAGGAGCTCCAGTCGCGCCAGTCTAAAAAGATAAAGTGAGCAGGAGATTTGACTTTGGTCAGCAGCACGTAGTTTCATTCAGCATTGGGCTGCATGAAAGCTGGAGGCCAAACTTGCTCCGGGCTGAAAGCCAATCGATACGTGTTTCAGAAGCTTGGCAAAATGTGCTCATGATGCCTGACGTGTAGATCTGATGGGCGGGTTGCCGCGTGTATTCCGTACTGCCTTTCTCTCACACGAGCGAAGCAATATTGGGGAGAAATGACACATGCTACGAAGCGAGATGGCCCATTTCGCGGGGTCGTGCAGCCTCGACGAGCTACGGCCAGTCGGACTGGGATCAGCCGCCGCCTGCTTCTTCCGGATAGACGTCTTCTAGTCGCCCATCCTATGGCCGGCCTGTGCCCTCGGTCCTTTCTAGCACATCTCTTCCGACCACCTCGTCATCAGGTAATTGTGCGATGATGGAGCCATTGGAATGCGCTCGAGGAATTTCCAGCCAGGCGGCGTGTGTTTGTGTACCACAGCAGCGGCGGAAGATGAGCAGCGGTTGCCCTGTCGAAGTCACCACCAATGGCGAGGCCGAGGGCGGAAGGTGCTCCATCCAGCGCTGACAGCACAATATCGCAGCGGTTCGTTGCGGGCAGACGGCGGGACAGCCATTGGCCGTGGGCAAAGTGACTCGTCTGTGGAAGGGTCAGCTCCGATGTACCACATGCGTTCCTCAACTGTCAGACGACGCGCATGCCAGCGCTGCCAGGTACGCGACCTGTGTCGCAAGCGTCTGCCGGGAGGCCCTCCAGTCAGGCACGCGCAGAGCCAATCCCAAGCATGCGACTGGAGAGCAGGCGGCGGGACGGGTAATAAGTAGAGTTGGCGGCGCCGGCGACTTGCGACAGGTACGTCGGACTGCGCCCGTTTCACAGTGGCTAGCGCGCGCCGATGGGCATCTGCGGCCAAGTTGCCCAGCGGCGCGGCGAGCCCTTGGAGTGTGCAGCGGATATCTTGTGACCGGGGGGTTTGGCAGAGGCCACGGCGGCGGCGGCGGCGGCGGCGGCGCGAGCGCAGGCGGGCCCCCGGGTTGTGTGTTCTCGAACTCCGGCGCGCAGCGATCCTGCCACGGTTGCAACTGGGGCTGCGAGCCGTCCACGGTGCGAGGCAGTCACGGCATAAGTGCCAGGCCATAAGGCATAGACCCTTCTCCCTCCCGTTGTTGGACCCAACAACTCCTGGCTCGCCCATTGCCGCCGTCCCTCGCAGTCCTGTCCACCTGCCGCTGCTCGGCGTCGAGGTCGAGGTCGAGGTCGAGCCGCATCCCTGCACGAGCGAGAGCCACCTCTCCGTCTCCGCCCTGAGCTTGAACGGCTCCCGCGCTTCGCCCTCACACCTGCGCTCCGCCTCCAAATCTGCGCGTCGTCCTCACCTGATAAAGCGCAGCCGCCGCCAAAAGGTCGCGGGCCGCCCCTTACATCTCCTCCCGCAACTCCTTCCCCGTCCTTGAGCTCCACAACCTCCCGCCTGTTGGACGAGGGCTCGGCACTGAGATCGTCGCCCTTCGACAGCACACCACTCATCTGGCATCGTGCGTCCTCGGTATGGTACACTCCGCTGCCATTGCTCATGCACGCATGGACTGACCCCTAAATCCCGCAGCACGTCCTCGCCTTCGTCACCATGGAGCCCTGGCAGTCATGGGGCCTGTTTTTGGCCCTCAGCACCGTCGCCTACTTCTACTACAGCAATCAGCGGAGGGCCACCGCCCGTCCTGCTCGCGGCCAGCCCGTAGCCGAAGAGACTACCCCTCGTCCCGCTCGCAAACGCGAAGAAGCCAAGCCGAAGCGTAAGACGGACGGCGCTGCCTCTGGAAGCGACGCCGCCGCTCGGGTCGACAAGTCGAACGAGACCAAGAATCGCAACAAGAACAAGAAGGAACAGAAGGCTGCGGCCAAGGCTCCCACCTTCGTCGCCCAACCTGAAGCTGACGACGACGAAAAGGAGGATAAGGAGTGGGCTCGCCAGCTGGCCGAGCTCAAGAAGGGCACCAACCTTGCCGTGCCGGAGCGCAAGGAGGGCCGCGGCAAGACTGTCAAGCAGCGTGCTGCCAATGTCGATCGTGCGTTCACGTCGGGCTCCTCCACCAACGGAG
The DNA here is from genome assembly GCA_037367355.1 of Neoscytalidium dimidiatum. Classification (NCBI taxonomy): domain Eukaryota; kingdom Fungi; phylum Ascomycota; class Dothideomycetes; order Botryosphaeriales; family Botryosphaeriaceae; genus Neoscytalidium; species Neoscytalidium dimidiatum. Next base: position 1,599,507 of record CM074697.1, on the reverse strand, counting down.
CTGACGCTGATGCTGAGGTCTCGCCGGCTGTCTCTCCCGCTCTGAATGCCACCGCTAGTGGCCGCGATGTTTCGGACATGCTGGAGGCGCCTGCCACCGGTCCTTCGGTCCTTCGGCTCACCGAGTCGACGAGCCCCAAGCCCGAGAAGAAGCAACAGAAGAAGGCTTCCCCCGAACCTAAGGAGACGAAGAAGCAGCGTCAGAACCGCAAGAAGGCTGAGCAGGCGAAGGCCGCAAACGAGGAAGCGGAGAAGGCTCGCAAGGTCTTGCTGGAGAGCCAGCGCCGGGGCGCTCGGGAGGCTCGCGGCGAGCCCGCCAAGAACGGACTCGGTGCCCCCACGTCTGCGCCGAATGCCTGGACTCAGAAGGAGAACTCTAAGACCAATGGCAGTGGTGCTCTCCTCGACACATTCGAGAATGACTCTGGTAACCTTGCGGCCAGCGGCACTTCAGCCACTTGGGAGAGGGACCTTCCTTCGGAGGAGGAACAAATGCGCCTGGCCATGGAGGATTCGAGCTGGAGCACAGTCGAGACGAAGGGAAAGAAGGGTAAGAAGAAGACGGCGCAGGCTGAGCCCGAGGCGGAGCAGTTCGCGGTCAAGACGCCAGAGGTTCGCTCGCTGCCATTGACAGAGACGACGAACACGTCGCGTTCCAACACCATGTCAAGCGACTTCGAGCCGACCAATGGGCTCAAGGGATCGGCTGACATCAGCGATTACATCCAGGGCCAGGTTGGCAGCCACCCTCAGGACTCGGACTGGGCGGTCGTGTGAAGACATCGGACCGAGGCTGGTTGAGCATTATGCTTGGGTGTCGGCACAAAATTGATGATCTTGGACGGGTCGACCTAATAATTGCCTGTTGTCGGGGTGGTGGCAAGCAGCTTGCATGGAGCGTAATCGGCGTATATCCCTTTGCTTTTTGAGGCTCGCGTGCACGCCTCGCTTTCTTCCCTCGTTGTATTCTGGATTTTCAGTTCTCACTCGACATTTCCGCGACAGATTGGGGGCACAGCATGGTTGGAGAGAATGCGCGGAAAACGAAGCTGTCGATGGCGATAGCGCAGCGACAGGGTGAAAAGCAATTTGCGTCTACTGGATGAGTGACGACCCCGCGGCGCGAGGCCGCGGGGTTAATCGGCCGCTCGCCAACTGGGCGGTGCGTCGGCGGTCTGTGATCAGTCTGATTTTCTTTTTACACCGGCAGTTGCGCGGCGGTCGCGACTGGAGGGAACCAGCAGTTGTACATTAGCATGCAGAGCAATTGAATATTTTAGAGCGTGTCATGTACTTGGCTACTGTGGCATCCGAGGAGAATTAAAATGCACTAGCCGGGCTGGCTGCTACAGCGGGTGTGCGGGTGCGGGTGCGGGTGCGGCGCCAGGCCTCCGGAGCAGCAGCAGCAGGAGCAGGAGCAGAAGCACCAGCCACGGAGCGGCCGGCTTGGCGGCGCGCGCGCATCGCCAGTGACAGCTTTCTAAATATACCGCCTTCCATCAGCACGCAGACGTGAGCAAACGCGCGGGGAGGCTCTGCAGCGGCGAGCCCGCAAGGAAGAGAAGCGCGACGAGCCTGGTAGTCTTCGAGACGAGCCGTGCGAGCGGTCAACAAAGCAGCTGCACTTTCGCCTGCCGTATTCATATAAGACCCAGCCCTAGAGTTCCTGGCTTGCCTCTCCCGAGTCGGCTCGAGCATCTCGTGGCTCGAAACGCAGCAACCGTGTCCTCTCCAGGAACCTCTGCCCTCCCCACCACCGCCTCCGACTCCGACTCCGTACAAGTACCGCCGCCCGCCCAACGTCCTCTCCCTACACGCCGCCGCTCTTTCCCGACCATTGCACAAAGAGAGAAAATCACCAACCGGAGCGGAAATGTCGGCGCGAATCACTGGTACTGATCCCAGCTCTCCGTCATCTGCACTCGCGCCCTCGCCTTCCTGCCAATCCCGCCTCCTCAGAACCCCACGGTCTCGCAGCTTCATGCAGCACTTTTGCTGACCCTGCTCAGGCACGGCGAGTTACAGCCTAGGGCCGCAGAGCCCCTTCGGTGGCCCCCAGCGTTCCGATGCCACGAGCGACCCGAGCCCGCTGGACGCCATCCGGGAGCAGACGAGCAAGATTGAGGACTGGCTGGACACGCTGTCGGAGCCCATCAAGCCGTGAGTGTCCCCTCGGACCCAGCTGTTGGATACGCTTCGCAAGGGCAAGAGGGGCTCGCTAACACTGTTCGCGCAACAGCCACCTCCCCGCCATCGGTCGTTTCTTGATCGTCGTCACCTTCCTGGAAGATGCGCTCCGTATTATTACCCAGTGGAGCGACCAGCTCACCTATCTTAAGGACTACAGACACAGTGAGCTATACCGTGGCCCTGCGGAGAGAGAGAGCTTGGCCTTTGCTAACCATGGCCGCTGCGCCGCGCAGTCCCCGGCGGACTCACGCACCTCTTCCTGATTTTCAACGTTATTACTATGACGGTTTGCTCGATCATGATCATCGGACGCAGGCATTCGGAATACGCAGTGGGTGGACTTTTGAGTGTGGTTGTGACGCAGGCGCTGGGCTACGGGCTGATCTTCGACCTGAACTTCTTCCTGCGCAACCTGTCGGTCATCGGTGGCCTCCTCATGGTCCTGTCGGATTCGTGGGTGCGCAAGAGGTTCGCGCCTGCCGGTCTGCCGCAGCTCGATGAGAAGGATCGCAAGATGTACTTCCAGCTGGCGGGTCGCGTTCTACTGATCTTCCTCTTCGTTGGCTTCGTCTCCTCGGGCGAGTGGAGCTTCTGGCGCATCACCGTCAGCATCCTGGGCTTCATCGCCTGCGTCATGGTCGTCGTTGGTTTCAAGGCCAAGCTGAGCGCCGTGCTGCTCGTCCTTATTCTGAGCATTTTCAACATCCTGGTCAACAACTTCTGGACCCTGCACCCTCACCACCCCCACAAGGACTTCGCCAAGTACGACTTCTTCCAGATTCTGTCTATTGTGTAAGTTTTCGGATTCCCCTACGAACTTTGAAACTTGCAAGGTTGCTGACACAGTGCAGTGGCGGTCTCCTCCTCCTTGTCAACATGGGTCCCGGTCAGTTCAGCGTCGACGAGAAGAAGAAGGTCTACTAGGCGGCGGTGAGATTATACCAGAGACATTGTAATGTCGGTGCGATCTTTCAGGACACTACAGCGGCCGGAATCGTTGGAAATGAGGAATCGACGGGACTCGGGTGTTTTCTATCTTCGCCACAAGAAAAGCAGTGCAAAGAGGAGATATCGGGGAAGAAGTGTGTACATCATCATGGTCATTGGGCGGAGCAGCACCGTCAAATCGGTGGGCGTTTATCGTAGTCCTTTCTCCTAGTTCTGCAACCGGAAATATTATTCAGTACGCGGCACTCGATCTGCTGCTCTCTACGCGGAATCCGAGCATTTTCAGAACTGCTTTGCTGCCACGTCATATGCCATTATAAGCTTAACAGAATTATTGAGCCTCCTGCTCTATTCTATTACATAAGCGACCTAATCATAGCCGGTTTGATTGTCCTTAATCATTCGTCACCGCCGGCGGCGCCCTCCGGTGTACTTTTTGCCAAGCCCCGCCACCGCTTCCTATCATGGATGCGGAGCTGGTGGATCAATAATCCCCCACGTTTACTCCCTCTCCATCTTTTTCTTCAGAAGACGCATGCACCATCCTCCCATTGACGCACTCAGTCCCTGACCGAAGTTGACAAATCGGAGTTGTTGTGCAACAAAGTTGGTAACACCATGGCGCCAAAAAGCCGTATCATTATCGATACTGATCCGGTGTGTTCTATTCCCACTCTTTATTTCATCATCTACGCTCCAATAGCGTCGCATATTGTTGAATTTTGCGTTGTGAATTGCCTCAGTATGGCAGCAAAATTACTCGTGACCCCGGGTGTGGACAGTCAGGCTATTCGTGCAAACAAGTGAAACAGTCACACAGTTGCAAGTTTACGTCCCGCTCGGGTGGTGCTATCGATCCTCGGCGCTTGTCGCATTTTTTTCTAGCCGTGTTCTTTCATGAAACAGGCATCTACCAAAGATGATCCTTGCTTGTACACGTGAGGGAGAAAAATGCTGACGATAGTCTACATAGGGTGTCGATGACATCCTCGCTCTGCTCCTCGCTTTCTCTGCGAAGCCGGAGGAGCTCGAGGTCCTCCTCGTCTCTTTGACTTTTGGAAACATCGATGTACAGAAGTGAGTAAGCCAGATTCCCTCATTACTCCGTCCCTAGGTTCTTTCATCACCGAAATCGCGCGTTGCTCGGTCCACCATTCTGTAATTTTGTCCAACTTGGATCTTACAGATGCTTCTCCCTCCTCACGATTCCTCAAGTCCCTTTCGTTCAAGGTGACGATTTCTTCTGACACCCCTGTAGCTGCTTAAGAAATGCTGTATCCCTATTCCACTGGATTGAGAAGGAGGTAGCATGGCGGAAGGAAAATGGCTTGCCCGAAGGATTTGAGGCGCTCAAAGCCCACAAGCCACTTGGTATGTGAAACTGTCACTTGGCCACAATCCCATCTAGTTCTCTACCATGCCTTTGATAGAAGAAAGCGATGATAGAATCCATGCTAACGTGTTGCCTAGTTGCCGTAGGCGCCGAAGAGCCGCTAGCCGACCAACTTATGATGGCGGACTACTTCCGTGAGCGCTCTAAAGTCTTGTCATAATTCTCATCGTGCTGATAGTCTAAAGATGGTGTCGATGGCTTGGGCGGCATCCATCATAGTGTCAGTCAACTCCCGTTTTAAAGGGGACGGTTACTAATTTTCTATATCTCCAGCACCCTCATCTTACCCCCGAGGAGACCTGGAAGAGCCTTTTCGCATCTGCCTTATCCTCATCTGACGTAGACACCGCAGCCGCAGCCCGCGAAGCCCAGCAGCCCAACGCGCTATTCACGCCCTCGACGCAACGCGCGCATCTGGAAATCCTCCGTCTCCTGCGCGAGAACGAGCCCAACACCATCTCTATCGTGGCCGTTGGGCCTTTGACTAATTGCGCGCTCGCCGCGGCAGAAGACCCGGAGACCTTCCTCCGCGTCAAGGAAGTTATCGTCATGGGCGGCACCATTGAGGAAACCGGCAATGTACCACCCCCTCCATCATCATCATATGTAGCCGCTCCTTCAGCTGCTGGACGACCGCCGCCATTCAACCTGATCAAGGCGCCTGACACGCCCCTGAGAGCTGCGCTAAATAAGAGAAACCAGGTCACGCCCGTCGCCGAGTTCAACACGTACGCCGACAGCATCGCCGCAGCTAGGGTGTACGCGCTTACGAGCGTGCTGCCCGAGAGCACGATGCCTCCCACGCCACCAACGCCGCCAGGCCAGGAGAATGAGCATTTGAAGCCGTATCCGAAGAAACTGAGCAAGAAGCTTAAGGTCGTCCTGTTCCCGCTGGGTAAGTGTGCATCACCATTCCCCCCTTTCATCACTTCAGCGCTCCCTTTTTTTCTGAAAAAAAAAAAAAAAAAACCACCGCAGCTCCCACTCATCGCCGAAGGTACTCGGGCTGACGATTTGCGAAACTAAACCAGACATCACATCCAAGCACGAACTCACCCGCGGCCAATTCGACGCCGCCATCGCCGACCGACTTGCTGCCGGCTCGCCGCTCGCGACCTGGACCAACGCCTTCCTGTCCAGCACCTTCCGCAAGATCGAGTCGCTCTCGTCCGCCGCGAATGACGCCGTCCCGGACACCGTCTCGCTCGCTCTGCACGACCCGCTGTGCGTTTGGTACGCACTGCAGCCGGAGTCTCCCCTCTGGGCTTTCGCGCCGGGGCGGGCCGACCGGAAGGGCGTGGTGGGCGAGGAGGAGGGGTACGAGGATATCAGGGTCGAGACGAGCGGGCAGTGGACGAGGGGGATGTGCGTGGTTGATCGCAGGGAGAGGCGGTTGAGGAACGACGATGGCGAGGGTGGAGAGGTGCCGGGCGATACGGGGAATTGGTTGGGGAGGAGCGCCGGGAATAGGGTCAGGAGGTGCGTAGGCACGCCTGGAGGTGAGAGGTTTGCGGGGGAGTTGTTGGACAGGATTTTTGGGTAAAGGCGGGTGAGCGTGGGTGAGAGGGTGGGAGGATGGGAGAAAGAGATGGCGGATTGTTTGGAGTAGGATTTGGCCGGGACAACTTGAAGTGGCCGGTAGAGAGATTCAACACGGATACGGCCGATGGTTGACAACTGGGAAAAAGAGGCGTCGAAAATACGAGAGTGAGGATGAATAGGGTAGGTACAAGAAATGCACGGGCAGGCTTGTTTCTCGGCTGAGCATGAGGTGCTTAACGTGATCTTCCCTGAGGTGAAGGCGGATGGTACCTAAGCGATGCTTTGGGATCTCGGGATATTCTTCCTCCTGAGACAGTGTACGTGCTTTCCCTTCCCTGTCTTTTTTTGGTTTTGTTTTGCTCAATCATTTACTGACTCGTTTCAATCAGTCGACGTCTCATGGGTAAACAGCAACGAATGAAACATTTCTTAAAGGAGTTCCGCAGTGCTTAATGGCTGCAATCACTCATTGTGTTGCAATGATCCTCAAGAATGGGGTTAGGGTGGACTTCCCACGCAGATCGCGGGTTCAGGAACGGGAACACTGCGTCACAAGATCGACTTCCAAAGATAGAGAAGGCAGGAACGGCAACCACAGGCGGTCAGAAACATCGCCTGCATCGGCCTGATTAACGGCGACTTCGCCGTACTTCCCGTCAGGCCTCAAGCGTAGGTCGCCTGTTGCTGGACATAATGGGGCAAATAGGCGAGCATAGACTTGGCAACCTTGTTACCCGCCTTTTCAAGCAAAGGCGCCGTACTTGGCAACCGTGTTTGGTTGATAAGCGCGCCATATAGGCTTGGCGAGTGCCGTCGGCGGTCGCCTTCTCAGAGTACACGGACCAAACTGTAGCAGGCATAAGAACGACCAAGAAACTTGGCTGTGGGACCTTATGCTTCCTTCTCTCTCGTCGCATCGATAGACCGCTGCTGTTTGCTCTCCTGGCCAAGCCCGGCCAGCGGAAATGATGACCACAATTCTCGTAATTCGTACGCCAGGCAATCAAGCTCCAATGGCGTCAAGTCTTCTATGAGCAGTCGGCATAGCTCGCCCGATGGATTTACGAAGATACTTGCACCGAACGGGAAGGAAACAAGACCTGCTCTCTCCACTCCGGAACACGGCGAGCTCGTAGGCAATATGGGTTATTCCACCGGAGTTTGTTCATAGCATCGTGACGAGAGATGACTATAAAGACGACAGCGTTCGGCGTCCAGTCGTGCTGTTCTTCCACCAGCGGACCGCCAATCTCTCAGCCTTCTTCAACGCCATCTCTCCAGAGAAATCTCCATTCGCAACCATGCAGTTCAAGGTTTCCCTCGTTGCGGCCATGATGGCTGCCATTGCTAGTGCCCAGCGTCCCAGGTGCGCTACTACAGAGCCGTCCGAGCAGCTTCTCGAGGTGTCCCACGAGATGGATCTGAGGGAGGCTGCCGCGAGGAAGGCTGGTATCTCTGCTCGTCAGTCGGGCACTATTACTGTTGACACCTGGTTCCATGTCGTTGCCGCTGGCCAGACTGAAGCGCAAGGTTATGTCACGGTAAGTTTTATTCTAGATGTTAACCTGGGAGTGTTTGATCTAACAGACTTCCAGGATGCCCAGCTTCAGGACCAACTTGATGTCCTTAATGCTCAATATGCCCCCCATGGCGTCTCTTTCAACCTCATCAACACGACCCGCACTATTAACCGGGGCTGGGCCGATGACAGCAACCAGCTTGCCATGAAGCGCAGCCTTCGCCGTGGTGACTACAAGACTCTTAACCTCTACTTCCAGCGTGTACGTCCTTTGACCTCTTCTTTTCCTTTTCAAAGGACAAAAAGCAGGGAAATTAAACCCTAGGAATAAACCGCTAACATTACCGAACTAGAACCTCCAAGACAACGCCCTCGGCTATGCTTACTTCCCGGACAACGTCGCTGAAGGGACGACCGACTTCTACCTGGACGGCGCCTCCGTCATGGCTTCGAGCGTGCCGGGCGGCAGCCAGGAGAGCTACAACCTTGGCGCCACCGCCACCCACGAGGTCGGCCACTGGCTCGGCCTCTTCCACACCTTCCAGGGCGGCTGCTCTGGAGATGGCGATTTCGTCGCCGACACCCCCGCCCAGAGCGGCTACGAGTTCGGCTGCCCCGTTGGCCGCGACTCCTGCCCCAACGACCCTGGTGACGACCCGGTCCACAACTACATGGGCTACTCCGATGAGTAAGTGGCCAGCGCTCGATGTCCCGACTGAAAGACGAGCGTAAGCTGACCTGTCCGCAATAACAGTGCTTGCCTTACCGAGTTCACTCCCAACCAGGAGACTCGCATTCACAGCATGTGGAGCCAGTTCCGCGCATAAGCGGCCCATTGATCCTTTGAGGTGTGCATGAATGGTACGAGACTAGGAAGGTACTCGTGGAAATTTTCGGTTGTACAGATATCTACTGTAATTCGTACATATAGGCGAGGCGCAGAATGCGTGCCTTCACAAAAGAAAGAAGTATTAGTTTCTAGGACGGGCTTTCTTCTTCCGTGCCGAGTGATTCAAACATCCGCAATTAGTCAACAGCCCTCATTTCGCCATTCTCACCTGGCAATCCCAAGCGGTGTGTCCTTATTTGAACATCTTTGTATGCTTACAGCTTGCTGTGCAATTGTAAGGACGTCCGTTTAAAGAAAGCACCCTGATGGTCTGCTCCGCTCCAACCTAACCGAAGATGGTAGACGGGATCTGCTACTAATGCAAGATCTCCGTAGCATCACGGGGAACGATCTGCTGCAGTGTAGGCCCAATGTGGAAGGCGTTGCGGTATCCAATGGCTGCGATCGCAATGCGGGTTGCGCTTCATTGTCCGTACCTTCGCGGGCGAAATCGACCACCGCCTACCGAGACAGGACAGTGCGTGAAACAAGGCGCTCACAACACGGGACCATTTAGCAAATAGATCAGACAGACAAACAAGACTTCAAAGAGATTTTTTTTTTTTTCTTTACTACCACGCTCAGATGAAAGAAGTATGGACGATGCTGGAAACTCCTGGTCCCACCTTGCGTTTTCCGCCGTTTGCTCTACTGAATCGCCTTCTTCCCTTTGTTATCGAGCACACTAGACAGCTCGCAGCCGCTCATGCCATTCCGCTCCCCATCTTGGTCACCAAACACTATCACGATTGGCGTTAAAAATTCCAGCGAAAGACCTTCTTTCGTCTTTCCCAACGCGCACGTTCCGCACACCGCGACCCTCCGCTCGTTCCAGCAGTTCCCAGCGCGCCGGCATCGCCCGCCATGCCGTCCGACAAGCAGAACGCGGGATTCATGTTCGCGATGCTCAAGCAGCTCGATCTCAAGTACATCGACTGGAACCGCGTCGCCGCCGAGAACAGCATCAGCAACGGCCATGCTGCCCGCATGCGCTTCTCGCGCTTTCGTAAGGCGATGGAAGCCAACGAGTCAACTACTCGTGACGTGCCTTCTTCTCCCGCTACTGGCGCTGGCCCTGGTGCTAGTGGTAGTGCCGGTGCCAGTGCCAGTACCGGAGGAGGTCGAGGAAAGCCACGGGCCGCGAAGGCTGGCGGGAAAAGGAGGATGGGGAAGATGGACGAGGAGAATGGCGATGATGATGATGATGATGATGATGAGGAAGAATTGGTGGTGAAGAAGAAGAAGAATAAGAAGGAGCACGAGCGTGGCGTGGATGAGAAGGGAAGGCCGAGGAGCAAGGCCAGAGTAGAGGATAGGATGAGGGCTGGAGACGATGCGGAGATCGAAGAGAGTGTGAAGAACGAAGAGGGGATGGAGACTCTGAGGGAGGAGATGAATGAGGATGATATACCCATGCGTCTGCAGTTGAATCAGGAGGACCACAAGGAGCTTAGCGTGGGAGAGGACGTAAAGGAGGAGATCGAGGATGAGGTTAAGCAGGCGGTTAAGGAAGAGATTGTAGAAGAGGTTAAGGAAGGGGTCAAGGAGGAGATCAAGGATGAGGTGAAAGATGAAGATCAGGGCAGTGTGATGTTCGAGGATATTCCGACGATGTGGGACGAGTACGTTTGATGGATTGTGCAAAAGCACCTCTGTGAGCCGGGACGTCTTTGACAACATTGGAAAACTACGAGGAGCTCTAGGCTATTCCTACCTCCTGATTTAGCGCGCGTGCATGATTCATTGGGTGGAGAGGTATTGATGCGGCGGTTATTGAACTCGTTGATAGAGAGCTGAGGTGTTGCCTGTCTCACCCAGAGCCTGATGAAGAAGATAGATACAGTATCTTTAATCTATCTCGCCATCTTCTCTTCCTTTCCATCTTTCATGAAGCACTAAGAATATACATGAAGTTCATGAAATTGAATATTATCTGATGAGTAGTAGAACATTGCAGGAAGCTGTACGTACATTTGGTATCTTACATCTTTCCACAGGGGTTCAACCATCAGCACCAACTACTCGGAAGCGACTGCACTCATGACACCTCTTCCAAACCACTCACTGACAGTCCCAAACTTATCTCTACTTCTCCCTAGCGCGTCCAAGAAGATATCATGTCTCTCCGCGCTCTCCTCCTGCGCCTTCTTGATCGCTTTGATCGTCGCATTCTGCGGCGCGCATATTGGGCACTCTACTCCGCTCATTGGATCCTCAATGTCACGCTCTGAATCAACATTCAGACAGCGTTGATGGAAGCTATGGTTGCACATGAAATGAACGGTTGGTTGGTCGAGACCGCCGCCGCAAGATTGGCAGCGCGTGGATGTGAAAGCAATGGGTTTCGAGTTGAGTGCCTCTAGCTCCTGCTTCTTGGTCGCGGTGTCGGCACTGAAAGTCTGGATCATCTTGCGGTTGTTGCTGATTTCGCGGCGTTCACGGTCGATGGTCGTGGCTAGGTACTTCTTAATCATGCCCATAGTGGCGACGCCGTTGGCGCTAAGTGTCTGAATGACTTGAAGCGGGGCCATAAGTCCATCCTCGTCGATTTTGCGGAGCACGGCATCGAGTTCGTCACCAGCTTCTTCTAAAATCGCGGGCGAAGAGGTGAAGTAGGCGAGCGCGGCAGGGTAGAGTGCAGGGTCCTCTGGGCCATATTTCCGGAGCGCTTTGATAGCGCCCGGGGTATCCTTGGCGGATGTATAGGCCCGGAAAATGTCCGCGCGAAGGCCTTGTTGTTCTCTAACCAGAATTGTTCCATCTTTGAAGTTCGTCAGCTCCGAAAGAAGAAGCACATTCGAGTTGTCAATCGGAATCTGTCAATAGTCAGCACCATGTATAATACAAAATACTCGTAATTACTCACATCTTTGCCTTCCACGAGCTTCTTCGCTTTGCTCTCCCATTCCTCTTTGTCGCCGTCCCTTGTACTCGCTGCGGTGTGCAAGTACATTTCAAATAGAGTGGTGTAGACATCAACCTTATCTTCCTCGCTGATATCCTGCGAATTCTTGCAAGCTTCCAGGAAGATGATGAACTCGTTGGGGTGATCAACAAATGATGAGAAGGCCGTGCGAGGTTTTGGGACCTTGTATTCCGTTGGGTCTTCGTCGACCGCGGTCTCGACAATTTGTGCTTGGCTTGCCGTTGTTTTCTGGTCGCCGGAACCTGGGGAGCTGATCGCATTCACGTTCATATAAGGCAAAGGGAGAAGAGCAGCGAGGTTTTGAACAGCGGTAGTGGCGTTGCTGACGATTCCCATGCCTTGAGTTGCTGGCGCATTTGGAATGACGACAGCATCTTTCTTCGGACGGAAGTGACCGGTGTAGTAATCAATAAAGATTTGCGTAGTGTCTTTCGGACAATGTTCAAGCAACACTGTAGCATATTTCATGAAGTTTTGGTAGGCCTGCTTCAAGTTAGCAATGAAAACTCTCGAAAAGGGGAAAACAATGGGTGCATACGGTCTCAGGTTCCAAGCGCCAAATATATGCAAGTGCTTCTGCGTATCTTTTGGAATCCTCGATCAATATGTCAACCACCAGCTCGTGCTCATTGTGTTTCCGTGCCAGAAAAGCCGCCTGGTCGAAGTAGCCACCCTGCCGGCACATCGTGATGGCAGTGTCCAGGTCAAATTTAGGATCCCCTGGCATCCTGAGGAATGCCTCAAGCTTGTCAACGTCTTTGAGTTTCGCATAGCAATTCAGTAATAGAGTCGTGTGATCTGGAGTCGCTTTCTGATGCTCGTGAAGCTCCTCAAGGTACTCAATAAGATTATGAATCCGTTGCGTGTCGAGAAACTGTGTATAATAAGCTTAAGAACGTAGATTGAACTGCTAAATGTTACCTTTCGAATGACTTGGGAGGGCTCGGTGTTGTCAATGGCCTTGAGGTATTGCTGCATGGCAGTATCATAGTCGCCTTTTTGATACAAGTGATCACCGTATCTCCGGAGAATGACGTTCTGGGTTGCCTTGTCGACGCCAGCCTTCTGAGCCATGTTGATCGCAAGAACATAAAGGTTCCGCTGGTAAACAAGCTCAAGCTTTTGTTGGAATGATTTTTCACGGTATCGCAAGAGCTGCCCATTTTTCAGTCGAAGCTCTATCGAGAAACTGTTCGGGATTGACGTACCTTCCCATCTTGGGTGAGCACGAATAAGTCACCCCATTCGACGAATACAGCCTGCACACCAGATGACAGAGCTTCTTGGTGGGCGATAATCCTCAGGTCGGTGTCTAGTATGGTGAAACTTGACGTAGAAAACAGATCGTCCGCGGCACTGCTGCCGAAGGCGCGTACAGCGCGTGTGATCGTGTTCGCTTTTGGAGGGGACACAACAGCGGTGTAGTCCTTGTATGTGCTAACCATCTTCTTGGCACCTTCATAAGCGTAGAAAGCGCGCCTTCCGCTAAGACCATAGCTGTAGAGGCCATCATCACGGGCAACGATCACATCGCCAGTCGCCTTATCGACAGTCATGCAATCAACTCCGCAGCCTGTTTCGTCCAACGTCCGAGCAGGCTGCCCTTGCCCTCTCCCTGATATGACCAGCGTAGATATCCGGCCAGTTGTGGCGATGTAGAGCGTTGTGATGCTACCCTCTCGGAAAGTGATGCCCGTGATCGGCTCCTCCGACTCGAACACGGTCCGTTGGCGTGCGCCTCGGTCATGGATTAGGTCCCCTCTAACCACAGTGACGGCACCATTGCCAAAGCCAACGGCAAGTTGGGAAAGGTCTTCCGTCGCTGCGAATGCAGTAACCTGAAGATTATGAGCCAATGCCGGCTTATCAGGAAGCGTGATAACTCACAGGAAACTGCTTCCGGCCATTGTGAATGGTGAGGGTGGATTGACAGCGGGGAATGCCCGTCTTCTTTTCCAACTTGTCCAGAGCCCAGACCTTCAATGTCGGCTCGCTAGAGAGGTCCTCGGCAATCGTCACGAGTAAGGACGTGCCCTGTACTTGCTTCATGTATCTGATGGAGCCGACTTCGTGGGCCTGGAACTCGCGGACAACCTTGAAGGCGCTTGAGATGATACGGACGACGCCATCTTGACTACCAAGGAAGACGTTGTCGGAGCCAGAGGCAACGCTGGTAATGTTGCTGTGCTATAGACAGGTCAGGACGACAATAGTAGGGTGGGGTGCGGGTCGGGTACTTCGAAGAGTGATGCGCTCTCGGCGTCCGGGAGCTTGACCTGGGAGACGTCGAAGAACTTGAACGGTTTCCACTGTATAGACGTCAGGATGTGAGACTCCTAGAGCTTGCGATGGCACATACCCCCGCAAAAGCCATGGCATCAGTCCATTTTTCGGGCGCGTCGTGGGATGAGCCAGCGCGAGGCGGTAGCGGAAGTGATATCAGTTGGGGCTGGTGTGGGTCCGTGCACAGCTGCCAGCGCGTCGCGGCCGGCGGGCGGGCTGGAATCCTATGTAGGCCGCCTGCTCCCTTCCTTCTGCCTCGCCCTCACTCCACAACAACCATCATCGCGACCTACAAAGCCACGTCGCTTCATCTCCAGCCCACTCCACGCTCTTGCGATTGCGAACTGCACCGCCGTCCGCTGCTCAAGCCATATCCTCCTTCTTGCCACGCCCGACCAGCGCGCGCCGCCTCTCCGTGCGAAAGCCCTGCCTGACTCCCAGGCTCTGCACAGGAACGCGCCTTCCACAACACTCTCACACCTGAAGCGAGTCGCCGCTGCCGACGCGACTGATTCCGCTTCCACTCTCCTTGCGCCTCCATTCAAAGCTTCTCGACTTCGAGACGCTTTGCTCCTGGTTGATCACCCACGTCACCGTTCTTTGCCCAGCTCATACACAAACGAACGCTTGCAACATCATCGTTCTTTAGCCAAGATGTCCGACAAGCTCAACCAGTCTCTTGACGAGATCCTCAAGGCCAATAAGCGCGCCACCCGTGCCCGTCCCGGTGCTCGCCGCGTTGCCGGTGGAAAGGGCGCCACTGCTACTGCTCCCGTCGGCGGTGTCAAGAAGAACACCAAGGCCCCGAAGGCTGCCGCGAAGGCCAACGTTCCCACTGGACCTGCTCCCAAGGCACATGGAGACAGCAAGATCTTGGTCAGCAACTTGGTAGGTGGCCTTCCCTTCCCATGTCACGAGCCTCGGCTAACACGCGACAGCCTCACGATGTGACTGAGCCTCAGATTAAGGTATGTTGAGCGCGAAGGCCGCTTAGCCTTGGACTTCTATCGCCGTTTCTTTTGAGACGCACGATCCTCGCAAACTTCCTCTTGAGCCTCTCTGGGGCGCGTGGCACTCTCCAAACATATTCAAGGATACGCTGGTCGACCTCACTCCAACAAGGCGGATCTCCCGCATGCTCTTGCTCGCTTTGTCAATGAGCTTGATGCACGCATTGGGATTGATCGCACGTTAGACGTCTCGCAACAATACCAGTTCGAAGCCGTAAGACTGCCTGGCAAGCAGCTGAGCCGGACTTGGTGCGGACTGTAGAGTGATGGCTTGGAGATTTACCTACACGGGTATTTCTTAATCGTACTACGCCAAGACGCAGGCACCGTGTCGTGGCAGCATTGGTGTCAGCGAGCACAGCAGTGAAGCAGCACAGCACAGCATTATGAGCTACCCAGACAGCTACCCTACGAGCATCAGCGCAACCAACGACATGCCTGGAAATCGCCCCAAACCTTAGTCGGCGAGGCAAAGGTCGTTCGAGACACATCGGCCGGGATGAAACATTACTTTTGAGTCTTTCCGACACTTCCGCTTTCGTGGGATCTGGGCATTCCCTTCAATCCTCCAAGCTCTACTCTTTGAGTAAAGGCGTAAAATGCAGGCACAGTAAGAGAAGGGCGAAAGACATGAATTCCTGGCATCTCCTGGACACATCAGAAAATCCCTTTTGCGAATTACTCCGGACTCCGAGAGTGGATGCGGCTTTGATTCTGGACTCCCGTTTGGCAACAACAACCGCTGGGCCTGTGTCATCCGAAACGACCAATGCACGAAGCTACTCATTACTAACATTCACTGCTTGCTCGCTGAACCGATGCTGCTCTCTGATATTCATTGTGATGGTCGTTTTTGGTTCCGGACATGATCGTCGACCAGCCGCTTTCCGTCTCCCGTATTAAGGCTCGTTGTGGGATTTGGAGATGGTTTTATTCAACAGTCGACTAATTGCCTGCTCTCATTATAGGAGTACTTCGCGAAGAGCGTTGGGCCCGTCAAGAAGGTTCTTCTCACCTATGGTCCTAATGGTCAAAGCCGTGGTGTCGCTACAGTCATTTTCTCCAAGGCAACTGCTGCCGCCGAGGCTGCTGCGGCTCACAATGGCCTGAAGGTCGACAATAAGCCCATGAGGGTAAGTGCGATGGGATTCTTTTGTTGTACCGTGATACTAAAACATGTCAGGTCGAGGTCATCGTCGGAGCCTCTGACATTCCCGCCCCGACGGCGCCTAAGCCACTCAATGAGCGTGTCGAGTAAGTCTCCTTTCACATCCAAGCAGGCAGTTTCCTAACGATAGGTAGGAAGCAACCGAAGAACGCCGCGAAGGCTCAGCCCAAGCCGGCTACCCAGACAAAGGCTGCTGCTGGCAAGGCTGGCAAGAAGCGCCGTGGAAAGAACGCTAACAAGCCCAAGCCGAAGACTGCGGAGGAGCTCGATGCGGAGATGCAGGACTATTTCGAGGCGGGCAACGGAGCCGGTGGTGATGGCGACACTGCGATGGCAACTAACGGCGGAGCCGTCCAAGCTGTGGCCAACGGTGGTGATCAGATGGAAGACGAGGTTATGGTAAGTACCCCTGCTTCCGTGGCTTGGCACGATTGCTTGGCGGGGCTGTGGGCTGACAAAACGTGTTCAGTAAACGGAATCTGGAATTCACATGCACCACGTGCAGTCGGGGGCGATCATAAATTGCGGAACGAGTCAGGAAGGGGCCTGGAGGTTCGGTACCCACAGTGTCGGCCTTACGGTAGTGGCGGTTATCTTCTCGGGCTGTACTAAAACTGAACTGCGGAAAGGGACTTTCGACGGGCAGATTGCTTTCTCTATGGGGCCGGGGGGGCGTTCTCTTTTCGAGCAGTCACAGGCTGCTGTGCCTCTCTTTGGCAGGACGAAGCTGTGGCTGGGCAAAGTCCAAGCAATTGATAGAAGCTTATAATAGCAAAGCGTGATGATCACGGCGACTAGCATCCTCGCGGAACCCAGGCGGGCGGATTGTGAGGCTGGGCGGCTCGGATGAGCGCGTCCGCTGATCCAGAGGGCGTGATGGTGGACGTGCAGTTGTTGAGGCGCACCCCCTGGTGCGGCGGATACCGGGGTGCGGACGTTTGTGGGGAGCATGACGGCAGGCGGACTGGCAGCGGATTTGTGCGGAGGAACGGGAGAAGCGCGCTGGGGCTCCAGACGCACCAGTGCTGAGGCCAAAAGCCTCGGCCAGGCGAGGACGCGACGCTGAGCCATGGGCAGCCGAGCCTCCACCAGTGCGGTGCCGCATCCGCGTGTGCGGTTCCCCCAAATCTTAGGCCCTCTTTTTTGTTGGAGCTGCTGAGACTGAAGCCACGCGCCCACCAAAGCCGCGTCGCCGCGTCGCCGCACGGGCAGACGTAGCAGCTCGTAGCTCCTTGGAGCAGCCGCCGCCGAGCTCCGAAACTCCAACCCCCCGACCGGGCGCTCGCTCGAAAGGAAGCCGACAGTGGGCGGTGGGCCCTGGGGCTCCGCGACTGCAGGCCTGGCGAGTCGTGGGCGGGACGGTTCCGCTCTTATCGGGCCTGGCGTCATTGGCAGTGGGCGAGGGGCGAGCTTGGACCGCGCCCTGCTCACGCCCCGGAGCTGTACTCAGGCTCACGGAACATCCACGGCGGGCACTGGCGCGCTGGAGGGCTGTGGGCGGAGAGTGGAGACGCTGGCCAGCAGCTCGAGTGGCAATTGCAAATAGTGATGGAGAGGACGAATCACCGGCGCTCAGGGCGGGCGTGTGGTTGGACAGCGGCCACAGGCGGGGTAAAGCAAGCCCGCGCCCGAGGGGCCCCTCCCTCCAATGCTCCACGATTCCTCACGACCGAGACAGCACATTGCCGCAACGGGCTAGCCATCGCTCAGCCTTCGACGATGCTCGACCGGGGTGCGGGGTGTCGTCGGGCCATTGGCGTGCGCTCGATGCCGCCGCGGTACTTAAGACCAGCCGTCCCCGCAGCCGCTTGACTTCATCGTCTATCTTCCTCTTTCCCCTCTCCATTGATACCCATTTCCGCTTACTTACACCTCACTGCCCTTCTAAAAATGACTTCTGTGCACCTCTCGACGCCGCACACCGGCAAGTATGAGCAGCCGACTGGCCTGTAAGTACCCGCTCCTCTGCGCCTGACGCTGAGTTGCGTCGACCCCGCGCTTACTCCAGACCCCGCACAGCTTCATCAACAACGAGTTCGTGAAGGGCGTCGACGGCAAGACCTTCGAGGTTATCAATCCCGCCACCGAAGAGGTTATCACCTCTGTCCACGAGGCTACCGAGAAGGATGTCGACATCGCCGTCGCTGCTGCCCGCAAGGCCTTCGAGGGCGAGTGGAGGAAAGTTACTCCCGGCGAGCGCGGCAGGCTGTTGGTGAATCTGTCCACCAAGTTCGAGGAGAACAGTGACCTTCTCGCCGCCGTTGAATCCCTGGATAACGGCAAGTCTATCTCCATGGCCAAAGCCGACGTTGCCAACTGCGCTGCGACCCTGAGGTACTACGGTGGTTGGGCAGACAAGATTGAGGGCAAGGTCTGCGAGACCAACTTGGAGACTTTCTCCTACATTAAGAAGGAGCCGGTGAGTCGCAGCGGAATCATGATTTTCTGGCGAGTGGTCGCTAACAACGCATTGTAGATTGGTGTTTGCGGTCAGATTATCCCCTGGAACTTCCCGCTGCTCATGTGGGCATGGAAGATCGGTCCCGCTATCGCCGCTGGTAACACTGTCGTCATTAAGACCGCCGAACAGACTCCTCTCTCCGCGCTGGTTGCCGCGAGGTTGATTAAGGAGGCTGGTTTCCCGCCGGGTGTCATCAATGTCATTTCTGGTTTTGGCAAGGTCGCTGGTCAGGCTATTGCGTCGCACATGGATATTGACAAGGTCGCTTTCACTGGTTCGACTGTTGTCGGCCGTCAGATTCTGAAGTCCGCCGCTGGCTCCAACCTCAAGAAGGTTACTCTCGAGCTCGGTGGCAAGTCGCCAAACATCGTCTTCGAAGATGCCGATATCGACAACGCCATCTCTTGGGTCAACTTCGGTATCTTCTTCAACCACGGCCAGTGCTGCTGCGCTGGTTCCCGCATCTACGTTCAGGAGGGCATCTACGACAAATTCCTCCAGCGCTTCAAGGAGCGCGCTACCAAGAACGTTGTCGGCGACCCGTTCGACGAGGGCACCTTCCAGGGTCCTCAGGTTTCTCAGCTCCAGTATGACCGTATCATGAGGCAAGTTACAATACGTATCACTGGTAGCCCGCAATTGACTGACTTGAATACAGCTACATCGAGCACGGCAAGAGCTCCGGCGCAACTCTTGAGACTGGTGGCAAGCGCAAGGGCGACAAGGGTTACTTCATTGAGCCCACCATCTTCTCCAACGTCACCGAGGACATGAAAATTATGCAGGAGGAGATCTTCGGCCCTGTCTGCGCCATTGCCAAGTTCAAGACTAAGGAGGATGCCATCCGCATTGGTAACAACTCTACCTACGGTCTTGCGGCTGCTGTAAGTTTCTCCTGTCGTCCGGTTAACATTGCCCCGTATCACACCACCTCACACCACCGTCCCCATACTTCTTCCCCATACCCCACCTCCTGCCCCAACCCCTCCTTCTCCTTTGCCCCTTTTTCCCCAACCGGTTCCCCCGTAGTTGCCACCGCCCGGCGGGTCCTGCTGCCCCGCCACAGCTTACCTGTCCATGATAGATATGGAAATATCGCCGACTAAGTGCTGATCCGTTGCGTCATATAGGTCCACACCACCAACCTGAACACCGCCATCGAGGTCTCGAACGCTCTTCGCGCCGGTACCGTCTGGGTCAATTGCTACAACATGCTGCACCACCAGTTGCCCTTCGGCGGTTACAAGGAGTCTGGTATTGGCCGCGAGCTTGGCGAGGCTGCTCTTGACAACTACGTCCAGACCAAGACCGTCAGCATCAGGCTGGGCGATGCCCTGTTCGGTTAAACAACCATCAGGCGTATAAAAGAAAAACAAAGAAATGAAAATATATACCACGACAGAGGTTGCTGGCTGTTATGAGAGGGAATAAGCACTACACCCAGGTGCTGGGGATGTTGATACGGGGGAAAGACATGTCAACGAAATTGAGCTTTTGAAGCGTCACATCGTCTGTGAATCAGATGTGAGCTATTAGCTGCCGTATTATTGTTTGCGACCTGCGCTACGCATTACTTGTATATATCACTACCTCTATTCAAGTCGTTCAGATGAGATATGCTCACGTCTACTCTATGCTTCTCCGAAGTGCTTCGACTGCCCCCTCGCTCTCCTGCTGCGCTGCACGGTCCTTCATGCTCCTAATAAATCTTCGATACACACCAACAAGACACGCAGGTGCGAGAAAAAGTCAACTCTGCAGGCGCGAAAAGTATACTTTCCCACATACCGCGTCTCTGGCTCGACAATCCCTCCTGTCGGCAGACGAACGCAAACCCACCATCATGGTATCGCGAACTCTAAACTAAGTGATTTGGGCCAATTTCAACCGAACGTGCATGCCTGCTTTCGAGACGAGACGAGACGGACCGTTATCGTGGGTACGGCAGAAATATATCTTTTGCACTTTCGTCCGCACGCAGGCCGTCGGTTTGTTTTTCTTATCTCTTTTTTTTTTAAAAAAAAAAAAGGTCGAAAAGTAACTAACGCTCTTTCAAATGCTACGTCTGGCTCATGGGTGGACCCGAAGCAAGCAGTCGTCCACATGTAGACTGAACTCGACAATGGTTCAATTATTCGTTCCGATTCCATTGAGTTAGCTAATCCCTAACATACGAGGTATATCTTACAGTCTCAGAGTTGGGAAAACAGCAGATTCGAGTCCCCCTTTTCGCCACTCTCAACGCTCACTTTACTCGGATCCTCACCGCAGAAAAGAAAGGAGAGAGCTGGTGTTTAGACAGACAAAGCAAGGAGGACGACACAATGTGTTCCGCCAAACCGACAAATAAACAAAAAAAAAAAAAAAACCACGCCAGCGAGCCATGATAGTAAATACCACCGCCGATATCCGAAAAGAGGAGATGGAAAAAAGAAAAGGGGAAAAGAGTCAACCTTATTCTCCCCCAAGATCTCTCACGCAATGCAAATTGGCCGTTCCCGTTCATTTTTCCCATTCATCAGTCAGTCATTCATCCCATTCACCTCCCATCACCACCAGAACAACTCTTTCACATCCTCGCCGAATCCACGCTCCTGTCCCTCTCATGCAGCGTCATGCGCACCGCGTTCCGCGCAACCATCAGCCCGCCGATCTCCCACACGCCATCCGGGCCCTGCTGGACCTTCGCGCCGCCACTGCTGCTGTTGGTTCCGCCATCCCTGCCCCTTCCCGCATCCGCCTCTACGGCCTGGGCGTCCACGACGACGAGCTCGACGCCCTCACGCGCCGCGATGGGGCGAGCATCGCGCTGCTTGCCGGCGAACAGGACGGTCTCGTCAGGGCGGACGTCGAGGCGCTTGAGAGCATCGGTGAAGGAGTTGTTGCTGCTGTCGTCAACGTCGTCGTCGAGGATGGCGATGCGGTCGACGAAGTTGTCGAGGTACAGGTGCTCGACCAGCCAGGCGGCCATGTCGCGGGTGACGGCGAGCGAGCCGCGAGTGTCGGCGGCGACGATGATGCGGGCGGAGCGCTTGAGCAGCGAGCGCATCAGCGGCAACACGCCCGGCGCCGGGTGCAGGTGCGCGTAGAGCGTCTTCTTGTACAGGCGGAACAGGTCTTCCAGCTGTGCATCGAGCTCGGGTGGGGAGAGGTTCGTGGGCGTGTCGGGCGAGGAGAGGAGGGCGCGGAAGAGCTGCTTTTGGTGGAGGGCCCAGGGGTCGGAGGGCTGCGGCGGTTGGGTGGCGGAGAGTTCGGCGTAGGCGGATTCGAGGGCGAGGAGGGCGAGGTTGTGGGTGTCGGAGATGGCGGAGAGGACTGCGGAGGTGGCGGCTGCGGTGGCGGCGCGGTGGTCGTAGAGAGTTGTGTCGAGGACGAAGGCGAAGCAGGTCTTGGTGGTCAGGTACTCGCTGAAGACGTCGAGCGGGTCGGCATTGGCAGTATGGCTGACGGTAATTGCGGGGGCGGCCATTACGGCGGGCTGTTGCAGTGAATTGGAGCGGTTGTCGGGGACGGAGGAAGAAGTGGTGGTGGAAGGGGGAGCGGTGTTGTTGGGCAGCTGGGGCTGGAGCTCGACTGCGCCGGGGGTGTCTTGGATGGCGGCTGGAGATCCAGGCGCAGGTGCAGGTGCAGGCTTGGTAGGTAACTGGGCCGGGGCTGGGGTCAGCACGTCTCCCATGGCTCCACGTGGGCCGTCTGGTTGGACGATCGGCGCGGCGACTCGTGAATCTGGATCTTCGTGGGGTGGGTGTGCGTGTGCGTGTTTGTGCCTGGGCCGGCGGCGGAGCTTGTGGGTCGGTGAGCTCAGAAGAGATTTCAACGGGGCGATGAAGCTGCTCTTGGACGCGGCCATCTGGACTTTTTCAAATGTGGCTTGGAGCACGGCTGGGGAAGGCAGCTGCGTTAGCGGGCGGCAGGGATGCGACGAGAAGGGACAAAACGCGACGTGCCCCAGCAAGAGACATGAAATCGGGAGAGAGACACGAATGAATGGAGTCTGCCTTGGAAGCTGAGGGAAGGAGCAGGATTGCAGGACGGCGAATCAGTCATATAGTCAGACGTAAGGGCGGAGCGTGTTGCGCGAGGCAGGCAGATGGACACGACGCTCACAGTCGCACACATCCCGCGCGGCCATCAGCCGCGCCCATCAAGGTCATCTGCGTGGGGAGTGGGCCAAGTGACGGCCCACGTCGCCTGTCCGGCCATGTTGCTGGGCGGTTCTTGTTTGAGGCTGTGCCGCAGCAGAGCAGCATCTTGCAACTGGTGCTGGTCAGGCGCATCAACAGCGCGGGCGGCTGCGTTCAGCTCTTGTCATCGCTGTGTTGCCAGTCAGTGTGAGGAGGCGGCGGCGCAGGCGGATTCATCGCTCATCGCTCATCGCTCATCGGTGCCTTGGCCGCGGGGGAGATCGACGGCTGGTGCTCGTGCGCAAGCTCTTCCCCGGATGGCGTGTGCCGGTATCGCAGCATCCTGGCAGGGAGGCTCTGGGGAGCGACGTCGTCTGGCAGACCGATGGAGACACGCTGGCGTCGGAGAAATATGATGCGAAAAAGGCGGTCCAGGAGAAGAACTCGAGGTTCGATGGCAGATATAGCAGATTTTCGCGTGCCTTCGCCCGAGGCGGCTGACTCGCGAGCCGAGGTTCGCTGCCAATTCGGTCGGCCCAGCTACAGCTCTCCCCGCAAACACCTCCGCCAACCTGCAAGCCCCCCATGGGGTCAACCTCAACCCTCTCAATGATCCAAAAGTGCTCCGACTTGACATAGCTGCCCTACATCCGGTCAGACATCACATCACGTCTAGCTTGCTCAAGCCCTGACGCCATCCGTTGCCCCACCATGACCAGCGCTCCCAAGTTGAAGCAGCAAGCTCTCAGCGAGCAGCTGTCCAAGCCGCGGGAAGACCCTGGGACTTTTGAAAACATCCCCAAGATCCCCACCATAGCAGGGGACTCGGTTGGCCCGTACGTGATGTTTCCGGTCCCAATGAGAGAACTCTCCGTCTTCTGACAAGCTACTTCAGGAGAGCTAAAGACAAGGTCGTCATTATCACCGGTATTGCTACCACTATCGTCTTTGCCGCCGGGCGGATGATTGTTACGATGTCGCTGTAGCACCAGTTGTCTGACCGGAAACAAGGTGCCAACTCCCCAACCGGCATCGGCCGCGCATCCGCCCACCAGTTCGCCCGTAACGGCGCCAAGGCCGTCTACCTGTGCGATTACAAGGACGAGTACCTCAGCGTCCACAAGCGCGAGATCAACCAGCTGTACCCCTCCGTCGATGTCCAGATCCGCAGCTTCGATGCCGGCGACGAGGCCTCCGTCAAAGCCGTCGTCGAGGACGCGCTGAAGCGGCACGGCCGGCTCGACGTCATGTTCGCCAACGCCGGCATCGTCGGCAGCACGACGCCCTTCTGGGACAGCACCGCCGAGGAATTCATGAAGGTGATGCGGACAAATGCCCTTGGGTAAGAACAACCAACCAATCAATCACAATCATCGAGTCTCACCCAGATGCCTCAACCACACCCGAACCTTGGTACGCAACAACCGCCTAACCTCCACCTCTCTCCCAGCGTCTTCCTCGCCGCCAAATACGCCGCCAAAGCCATGCAGGTCACCTCGCCGGCCAAACCCTACCCCTCGGGCTCCATCATCGGCACGGCCTCGGTCGCGGGCCTGCGCAGCAACGCGGGCGGGACCGACTACAGCGCGAGCAAGGCGGCCGTCGTATCCATCATGCAGACGGCCGCCTACCAGCTGGCGGGCACGGGCGTCCGCTGCAACGCCCTCTGCCCGGGCGTCATCGAGACGGGCATGACGAAGCCCATGTACGACTCGGCGCGCGCGCGCGGCACCGAGCGCAAGATCGGCCAGCTCAACCCGCTGAAGCGCGGCGCCGTCGCCGACGAGGTCGCCCGCGTCGCCCTGTTCCTGGGCAGCGACGAGGCGAGCTACGTGAACGGCCAGGCGTGGGCGGTGTGCGGCGGATTGAGCGCGGGGCACCCGTTCGTGCCTGGGAAGCTAGCGTAGAAGCGCGCGCGCACGCACACACCCACCAAAAAAAAAAAAAAAGAAAGGGACTTGTTAGTGGGGGCATTGCGGGGGAATTGTCGTCCCATGTGTGTGGTTTAGTTTGTTAGTCTAGCGTGCCTTGGAGGGGGGGTCCGTTACGTTCACGCTAAAAGGTCTCCGGACGGTTTCAGTCAGTGGTTCCGCGGGAGTGTACAGTGGGTTGGCGGCGTGGACGGAGAGAAGTAGAAGTCTGGCGCCCTAGTGCCTGCCGGCATGTACAAGCGTTCCTGGAAAAGGCACATGCCGGACCGTAACTGTAAGCGACTTCTCATACTCTAAATTGGCGTTCCCAAATGCTCGAATTTTGAGAGGAAAGAGAGAGCGAAACCGGCCCGGTCCCTATCTCGACGCCTCGAAGCAGCAAAAACCTCGCGAGAAAAAGGCAAAAACTTGTTTTTCGAACACGCGGGGGCGGGAAAAGAGGGGGGAGGGCGGCAAGAAGCAGGCGCGGCCAGAGGAAGAGATGGGGCCAGAAGCCGTTGGACCACAACGTATTTATCCGTATAGATAGCAGTAGGGTACCTTAGCCGTATGCATGTCATACCGCAACAAAGAGCCAGCCTTGGATCAAGCCCTCTCCGACCAACCAACACCAGCCAACCCATCCACCCATCCACCCACCCGTCCTGACGCCTTGCACGCACGCGGGCCCCGACCCTTCTTGCGTTTCGCCCCCGCGGAGGAGCGAGATTCAGCCCTGTAAGCCACCTGACTCGCCTTCAACCGTGTCCTCTCTGAAGAAAGCCGCCCCCCCACCCCACCAAAAAAAAAAATTCCCGGAGTATACTTTTCTCTGCTTGCTTGGCGGACGCGCGAAGGAAGCTGACATCTGCTTACTATCCCTGCCGCTCGCTGCCCATGCCATCTCGCATCGGAACGGCATTTGAGGGAGGGAGAGCAGCACATGTCATGATGCTTGCTTTCCAGTGGTTCCCGCTGACCCATGATGCCATCGGAGGACCGGTCCGCGCGTTGATTGGCGACATAGTGCCGGTCCCAGACGCCGGTTCTGGGCCTGGCGCTGGATCACTGGCCTCGTTGGCTCGCCCGGGGGGCCAGACTCCGACTTCCCGTCTCGCGTCAGAAGGAAAAGAGAGAGAGAGAGAGAGAGAGAGAGTGTGTGTGTGTGAACAGGAGGAGTACACGTCCAAGGAAGAAAATGCTCCGCGTCCGAACGGAACTCGGAGTTAAGGTGAGAAGGCTTTCGTCCGGTCCTTTTCAAGCTTCTGTGGAGGAAGCGGTTGGATGGGCGGGAAATCAGGCGGCAGTTGCGGGCTATGTTTGTGTGCGTTTACGATGTATGCACACAGCCGCACTTATCGTGCCACCTCGGCTGGGTGGAAAGAAATAGACCGTCGATCCAGAGCCTCTTGCGCCGCTGCTGTTTTTACTTCCCACAAATGGCAAAGAGACGGCTCTGCTACCCCGTGGAAACAAGGTTTCTACGCCGAACTTTGCGCTACTGCATCTTTTGCTATTCTCAGCGCAATTGCCTATGCGAAGGTAACAAAGCGAAAAAAAAAATTCAAGAGGTAAAGAAAGAGGCTGTGAAAGAAGAATACAATTCCAATAGCAATGCAACGAGATGGGAGTGGAAGTGCGAGCAGTGCTATCGGCACCCCTACCTTCACGTCAAAATTGCTGGGATACCGCTCGTTTCTAACCGCCTGCGCTCGAGACGTCGGTTTCATGACTCTGGGGTGCATACAGCGTGCAGGCCCCCGAAAGCAGGAACTGAGAATGCTGCAGCTGCGCACGTGTGCACGCAGTCCGCCCTCGTAGCCGCCTCCCCTCCCTACTGCAACAAATTCTCAGCGCCTCGGGCGGCGTTTAGAACGTATCTTCTCGTCCGTCCAGCCAGCGATGAGAGCGGGGTTGTATCGCCGTGCTGCAGTCATGCATACGGAAAAAAAAAAACGTTTCCCGGCACCTCCAAGACGCCATGCCTCGAAGCACTGCCATCATGGGATTGATAATGTGGGTGAGAATATAGTAAGACATCCAAGATAATTCGCTTTCTTCACCAACGTGTCAGGTGGTTTCGAGCCAGTCGGAGAGTGCATGCGGTGCCCTGCTTGTCAATATTTTGAATCTCCTATTGCGGTGTTAGCTTCTCTCCTCAAGATCTCCAGACGCTAGGAAATTCTGTTAGCCGGGTCAAAGCTTATCGCCCCCGAGACTCGTTGCGTAACGAGGACAGAATAATCGCTTGCGCAGATTCCTTTCCTGCGCTTCTTGGATTCTCCCAATTAGGGGAAACAAAAGCCGACCTAAGCAAATTGAGCATTGAACGCCGCCCTAAATCCAGAATAAGACAGCTTTCATAGATTAAAACAAGAAAGAATCCGCGAAAGTATACATTTTACAGGTGAAATGCTGTACTCTCTGTTCTGCTCAGTACTATTTTCTGTTGTAACTGGCCTCCAACGAAGCCCACTATAAGCAATCGAGAGGGACCAATTACCCAGATACCAAGACATTATGGGATTGAGACATTACCACGGACAAAAGGACTGGCTGTAGTGGTGCTATACTACCAAAAAAAAAAAAGAATTGTTGTGAGGCCGTTGAGATAATAGTGTCGAGAAATTGTGCCCGTATGCCCGTTAACACCGCCACTTAAACGGTAATACATACGACAAAAAGCAATTTGATGGACCAAAATGAACGATTGACCTAAGAAAAAGCAGGCATCGGACCAGAATACATGGTGTGGATATACGCAAGAAAGATGCCCATGCAAGAAAAGGGGTGCAACTAAAAAATGGAAGACGAGGGTAGCCAAGTGACGGCTGGCGCTGATTCATCCCTTTTCTGACCTCTTTCTCCGCATCTGACTCTGTTGCTGCAAGCCACTGACTCTGTGCTACAACGACCAGCACGTAAGTCCCAAGAGAGAAAGAGTTGAAACCAGTGACGTCTCTCAATCTCGGCGATACGGAGGAAGCCGTCTCTTTAAATGAAGTACCCTGTCGTGGGTCGTCCAAAAATAGTACTGTCGTATCTCTCCGACAACGTCTGGAGTAATTAAGGAGCGTATTAAGATTAAGTTATTGCTGTAGAGCTGATATGTGTACGTTTGTGAGCGTGTCTTTGCCGATAATGTCTCGGATAATGAGCCGTAGTCGAGTTCTCTCCAACGCCAACGCTGGGATCCAGACCCAAGGACCAATTCCAAATACTCAAGGAAATCGGAGGGAAAAAAAAAAAAAAAAAGAAGCAAAACTAAAGAGAAAGTAAAGAGACAGATAGACCAGTACCGACCAAAAGAAAATAGACACGGAGATAAGGAAAAACACACAGATCGGCTTGCCTCCAAACAGAAAAAGCCGGGGTATATCCAAGAGGCACTTTTTAGGCGTTTGAACAGATATGTAGCGAGATCAACGAAAACCCGAAAAGATATTTTTGCGCCGAGCCAGGAGTACCAAAAGAGCAGCAGCAGCAGGAATGTAGTCGTCTCCCGCGTGGTCACATTTCAATGTGCGCAACCAAAGCAGCCATGGGCAAAATAAGAAATGGCTCAAACATAACGAGTGTTCCATCCAGCTACAGCAGATCATGCCTTGAAATCACCAGGCGTCTGGTTGGCAAAAATATAATTCTTCGGCTGCATTTCGCTCTGGCGCCGCGAATTCGCCTGGCCTCCTGGACCATTCGAGCCATCTGGAGGGGAATACTGGTGAACATAGAAATCGGGCTGTTGCATGCCCATGTGCTGCTGCATGTGGCCGTTGCTCATATCGGAAGAAAATCCCATCCCGGGATGTGGTGGCTTTCCAAAGTTCATTGCGGGATCCTGTGCAAACTGCATCGGGTGAGCAAGCTGTAAGTCACCGTCTGCATTGACCATGGGGACAGCAAACTGCATAGAAGCCATGTCGTAACTAACTGTGCCGCCCTCCGGGAGTGAGGGGCGTCGCTGGGCCTGCTGCTGTGCCATTAATTGGCTGTGAGTATTTTCCATTGACTGGTGATGAAGCAGCTGGTGATGGTGTTGTGGGGGCGGCTGCTGGGGCTGCTGCTGAGGCTGCTGCGGCTCTTCGGCCATAGACGTCTGCTGCGGGGCGAAGGCCGATCGCGGAAAACTCTGCTGCTGCGCTGGCGCGGACTGCGGCGGCGTGTCTCTAACGAGGGACCCGTTGCTGACCCTTGCGCGATGCCCGTGGCCATATAGCGACGCAAGGGAGAGTGGGGTTTCGGGCGGCGAAGCGGTGGAGAAGGCGGCGGACGTCGGAGCCATGCTGTACAGGACGCCCGTTCCGTCTGCGCGACTACTCGTATCCTGGTTGCTTGTTGCGTTGCTCTGCACATTACCGGGGCTTTGCCAAGACGGGAAGCGCCCGGGTTCGCTTGGCGTGAGAGGAGTTGGCGGCGCCAGCGAACCAGTTGAGACGGGCGGGCCGTTGATGCTTGGGCCGCCATAACTGGAAGTTGCGAACTTCGGCGAAACGGCGGCCTCAGCAAACGTAAAATGCATCGGCGAACGCTGCGCGGAGCCAGGGTTGGCTTTCTGGATGCGGCCCCCGTTCACGAGACCGGTGGAGCGGATCCTGCGGAGCGTGTGGTCCGCCTTCAGGTTATGGTTGTTCGTGCCGGGGGAGGAAGGCATGCCTGCACTGTACGATGCACTACGTAGGGCTGCTTGGCCCAGAGCTGCTGGACGAGGCCGCTGCCTGCGTGCCGCAATGCTTGACGGCTGGTCGGGTTGTTTAAATCCGGCGTCGTTGCTCGACTGGCCCTGGATCTCGACGTTGCCCATCGACTGGGCAAGGGCGGTAGCAGGGGAGTCGCGGCGGTGCAGTGCCTCGTCTGAAAATGTGAAAGGCTGGTTGAAATCGGGCTGACTCATCTGGTACATCGAGCCCTCGCTTGGGTCGGCTGCTGTCGATATCAAGGTCTGGTTAGACCTGTTGCTCTGCTGGTAAACGCCCTGATGCTGGAAATGGTTTGCCATCCACTGCCCGCCTTGGTTTGGCACGCTCCCACTCATTGAACCCTCCTGTGAACCTTCGCGCTGGTTGGCTCTGGTAGCATCGTCCATCCAGCCCGACTGCACAGACGTAGATGATGACCCGCCGTTTTGAATCGACTGCCCAGCAGAGTAGGGCGAGGTCTCCGTCGAAACAGAAGCACGCGCAGTGTGCCCAGAGAAAGACGCAGGGGCAGAGGAAGCGAGCGTGTTAAAGTCGAAATGGTCGGTTCCAAAGTCGCCCAGTCCGTCTCCGAAAGGATCGGCCGAGCCAGGAAAGTCGGCAAATGCGAAGTGCGAGTCGCCAACCATGGGGTGGGAAAGATTGGAACCGTCAAAGGACATGAATGGATCGGTGGAAGGGAGACCAGACGGTATCCCGTTGGCACCACTCGCTTGCACCGGATAACCAGCATTGACCAATGACTGCATCACTGCGTCGTAAGAGCCTGGCTGCGTTGATTCGGAGATGGAGGACAGTACATGTCCATGCGCAGAACTGTAATCTTGCGTGGGTATTTGCGCAGCCATCATCTCCTGGGCTTGTTGCACGGCGAATCCGTTCCCGGGCAGCGACGCCGGGGTCATGTCTGGTGGACCGTACGAAAACTCTGGTCTTTGCGGCTGCGACTGCGGTGCGCTCTGGGGAGGGTGTTGCATCTGAGGGTGCATGGGTAGCTGTTGCTGCGACATCTGGGGCGGTTGCTGGGGCGGTTGCTGCGACTGATGTTGCTGCTGCTGCTGCTGTTGCTGCTGCATCTGAACCTGCATGTTGTACTGCGCCATCTGCTTCTTCATGTCCTGCTTCACCTTGGCTCTGCGGTTCTGGAACCAATTCTGCACGCAGTTAGCAGTAGGTCGCTTGGCAGGCGCGTGGATTGGGCGCGTACGTTGATCTTCTCGAGGGGCACACCCAGCGACTCGGCGAAGCCCTTCTTCGTGGTGGTGCTCGGCTTGTGCTGCTGCTGGAAGTGGGCTTCGAGGATGTCATGTTGCTCTTTCGTGAGACGCGGCTTGACTTCCTGGCAGACAGGGTGAACAGGTGGTTGGTGAAGCCGGACGTTTGGTTCGGAGGATACTTTGAGCAGGGTGTGCGGGTGCGGGTTGGGCGGGTGCGAGCCCGCATGGTCGCCCGCCGGCTGCGAATTGGCGTAGGGCGGCATTGCCTGCGGATAGCGATCCATCTGACGCGGTGGTGATGCTGCGGGCGCTGAGCGCTGCGCGCGGCCGTGCGGTCGGGCAGAGGGCAGAGGGCTCTGTGGGAGTGGAGCGGGGCGCGCACTCGTCGAAGCAGCTCTTGGGGGGGAAGGGAGAGAATGAACGACGGGAGTTAGGACGTTAGAGACAGAAGCTGAAGGCAAGGCATGGACGGAGGCAAGCGAGCGTGGAGGCGGCGGCCGGCGGGAGGGCTTGAGCGGACGGAGGAGGGAAGGGAGGGATTAGGGCGAGATCAGGTCGGCGAGACCTGGAGGCGAGTTCGCGCGCGCTGGCGGACTCGGCTTGGCCTCTGCTGCTGGTACAGAGAGCTGCGGGCCGCGAGGCGCTGGGAGGAGCACGGGGCCTGGGGGACGGGAGCTGGGAGGGCGAGTAGGGAGGGCGCTGGGATTGGCTGGCTCGGAGCCGACAGAGACAGGGACGACAGCCTGCTAAGAATAATCCGCGCTGCATGGGCAGCGCGCCCCGTCAGCCCAGCCCAGCCAGTCATCCGACCGCGGCCGATTCTCGCACAGCTGGCCAGCCCGTCTGACGCCGTGTGGTGCCTGCCTGCTGCGGGCTGCAACCTGCGGGCTGCGGGCTGCGGGCTGCGGGCTGCAGGCGGGTGGGCTGCTGCTGCTGCTGCTGCTGCTGGGCGGATGCGCTGGCGCTGGCGCTGGGCCGGTGCTGGTGCTGGTGCTGGTGCTGGTGCTGGTGCTGGTGCTGCCTCTGCCTCGCGCCGGAGAGGGCTTCCGCCGAGACGAGAAGCGCAAAGCGCCCTGATCTCGACCCACGCGGCCGCCGGCTCTGGCTCGCCTCCCCTGTGCCTGGGCGGCGGCGGGAGTGGTGATCGAGCTGCTTCGCCCTGACCCGCAGCGGCCCCTGGCGCGGCTGATCAGCAGGGCTCAGTTTGCCCGCCGGCCGGCCTTCGCGGGCGCCAGCGTGCCAGCAGTCCACGCCGTGGGTGACTGCTGCTCCCCAGCCCAGTCAGCATGACGCCAGTTGCCCGCGAGAGGCGAGAGGCCCTGCGCTGCCAGATGACGCCGCGCTGCGCCGGGAGCTATCGATCGCAACAGCAGTGCCGCCGTGGTGCATGCCCCGACGAGGAGAGAACACACAGCACAGTAGCCGCCCCGCACAGGCCGAGGGTTCGGTGCAGCTGGTTCGCTCGCCCTCTCGCGCGCTCCACCACCCTAGCTGCTGCCGCTGCTGTCGCTGCTGCTGTTGCTCTGCTGCGGCGCCCACGCCCACACCCACGCCCACGTCCCCGTCCACGCCCACGTCCCCGTCCACGTCCATGTCCATGTCCATGTCCATGTCCATGTCCTTATGCCAACAGCTCAGCGCTCTAGCGTCGACCTGTCCCTGTCCTTGTCAATCTGGTGCCGCCGTCGCCGCCGCGCACCTGAAGCCGCACGCCTCGCCGCGGACCCTGCAGCCCACGCCCACGCTGTGCCTGAGCAGCCGATCCACATCAAACACCGCTCGACAAGGCGACTCTGCGCTCCACAGCTGCGCATAGCCTCCCCCGTGTAACCGCCGCGATGCCGCTCTGAGCCGGCGCCTGCAGCCAAAAGGGGCGCTATGAGGCCTCCCCTCTGGATCTCGGGAGAGCCAGCGCGACTTCTGGCGTCGTACCTTGCAGCTCGACGCCCGGTGCGACCGCCAGAGCGCTGTGAAGATGAGGATATGAACCATCCCGACACGGCGATCTGCGGAGAAGTGGACGGCCTTTCAAAGCCCGCCCCCAGCGCGCGCGCCTCCGCCCACCGCTCCGGCCACCGGCCACCACCGGCCACCGGCCACCGGCCACCAGCCAGCGACTCGTCCCAGCGTGCACCACGTCACGCTCGACGCCAACAAGTCCCTGCCCGCCAGGCCCAGCGCCGCAAGCCATGTTCCAGTGTCTAACGTGGGACGCCAAAGCCGCGCGCGCCATGTCTAGCGAGCCCGCGCTTGTCGGACAAACTCGTTCTTAAGTGCTTCCATAACCATTCCTCGTCTGTGTCACCGCCTCCACCGCTGGCCCCGCGCAAGAGCCATCCTCCTCGCGCGCAGATGACGTCCCGCCCGCCACGACGAAGCGAGAGGGCATGACACTATCAGAAAGCTGCATCGTCCTGCCCATAGCCCCCTGAGAGCTTTGCCGCGATTGCTGTGCACACATGATCTCTTGAATTTCATATCTCAAGCAAGGAGGCTTCCTGCGTCGTCCAATTGCCCCTCGCTACGACCGGTTCACCCAGGACGCCATCCCATGATGTCAACGCAATGCGCTGCAACCCTTCTAGAAAATCTGCACTCGCTGAAGGATTCCATGCAATGCAACCCAGACAAGACCGAATGAATGAGAGGGGGGAGGAAAAAAAAAAAGAAGACCACCTTCCCAGCTTATCAGCAACCCCCTTCGAGAGCCAGAGTGAAATTGTCGTCGTGTGAGAGGGCCGTTGCCGGACGCTTGTGCTGCACGAGTGATGACGAGTCGGCCGGGGACGGCGGTGGAGAAATCCCAGCGCCTGCAGTGCTCAGCGAAATGCTACGCAGCTGTTAAGCTCGTCCACTATCCTTGGCTCTACTCTTGCCAGGCGCTGGTGATTTCGATGCTGATTCGGCCGCTGTCTCTGTCATACGCCTTCAGCGTGACACTTCGCATATCAAGCACGATCCAGTCCGCGCCGGCTTCCTTCAGCTGATCAACCGTGTGCGTTGTCGCCAGTGCCACCACCTTGAAACCGGCAGCTTTGCCAGCGCGCACTCCGGACGGGGCATCCTCAAAAACCACCACGGGCTCTCCGGCGGGCAGCTCCAGCATTGAGTGGCCAAGCAGGTAGCAGGCGGGGTCGGGCTTGCCGTGCTCGACCATCTCTGCGCACACAAGGTTATGAGGATGGGCAAGCTTCATCCTGTCCAGCCAGCCGGTGACAAGAGGGCGCGTGCCCGACGTCACGATGGCCCAGCGAGCCCCGACCTCCTCCAGTCGGTCCAGAAACGCACGAGCACCGGGGATCTCCACTGCGTCCTGACCGAATTGCTTTGGGATCAGCCCCTCAACGTGGCAAACGTCTGTGAAAGTGCGTCAGTAACGAAATAATTGTGGAGACGTCATGAGCGAGTATGGGACCGCAGCTACAGAGCATATTTGAACTCGGGGAGCTGAAGAACATTCGTGCGGGCGCGGAAACCATGGCTAAGGTTGGGATAAACTCATCCGCAAGAAGGCTTCAACTCCCCTTGTGCCCACATATGCCACAATACAAAGCTTTACGAGGGGATCATGCAGGGGGCTACTTGCATTCCCAGTTTGCCAAGCTCGGATCATAGACTTTGAGCACATCTATCGAACGACGTCCGTGAGAAGTTGCCAAAATAGCATTCGGATCAACACCGAGCTGGTTTCCGATTCTGCTCCGCTGGTAAGCATCTGCGGATACAGCGGATGTGGCGCTGGGGCTAGGGGAGAAGAGATCCGGGAGCCGGAGCATTTCTCGCATGTCTTACTTGTGCCAGTGCTTAACGATGGCATCAGTCGAATCGATGATAGTCCCATCCATGTCTAGTAATCTGTTGAAATCGGGCCATTAGCAGCTTAAAAGGCGTGTTAAGTTCTCCTTGTCGGGGAGCGAGATTAGGCTTACACGCCGGCGAATCGGTGCACCTCAGGCGGTGCCGAAAATTTGGATCCCTCCTGAATGTGCGGCATCTTGCGGCGGTGGAACGGAAATAGCTGGTTTTGAAAGGCACGGGAACAGGCAAGATAGACGAGGGAACGAAGGTGAGATATAAGTCTCCTCGGCCGCCGTGGGTCGGGTAGCGCCGAATGCGGCGGGCGGCTTCCTTCTAGGAGTTAGGGGTCCGCATCTTCACGTGACTCGGCATGAACAGCTAGAGATTAGGATCGTACCGCATTAAGTCAGTGAACACGCTGTGAGCGCGTCGGGGCTCCCGGGGGCGGAGATCCTCTCCAGCGAATGATGGTCTATATACTTTTTTTTTTTGGCAGATAGTACTACAGTGCGCGTCGTGACACCACAGCTGCCACACAATATGCATAGGTAGACGAAGCGGTTATCTATACGTAAAAGTTCAATTTCCTTTGGTAGTATTCGCGGCTGAGCAATTACTTGAACCGCCCATACGAAGATTTGCTTTTGGAGTATTTGTGTCCTTTGGGGCTCTCGTGCTACGCGCGGCGAAGGGTACGGGCAGTGTTCTCCCACATCTGCTATAGCGCGGCTTTTGGCTAACCGAACATTTGCCGTCCAAAAAACTGTCGAATCCTGGACTGCAAAACCTCATCGTTCAAGACTACTCCACCCCATAAAGTCACAATGAAGGTCGGAAGTAAGTGTTCTGTCATTCGGCATACTTTGCAGCGCTGACCATGTCCAGAGCCTAAATCGAAGCGCGTTCCCGTACGCTTGCGACACAAGATCGAAAAGGCGTCGGCAGCAAAGCAGCGCAAAGCCCGGAAGGATGCAAAGAAGGTACACAGCCTCTGCGCCCTCATTCCTTCGCGGTCGCATGCTTATATTATTGCAGAATCCTGAATGGCGCTCGAAGATCAAGAAGGACCCCGGTATTCCGAACCTCTTCCCGTACAAGGACAAGCTTTTGGCCGAGATTGAGGAGAAGAAGCGCTTGAAGGAGGAAGAACAAACCAGGAAGCGCGAAGAGGCGAGAGCAAGGAAACTTGAGAAGGGCAAGGAAGCCACTGGTGCTGATGAGGAGGAGGACATGGAGGATGCGGAAGTTGGTGAGGATATGATTGACTATGAGGCGTCAGACGATGATGCTATGGTAGAGGTATGTGGGCCCGCGTTCCTTTACAAACAGCCTCACTCATGCTCTTACAGGATAATCCCTCGAATCCCATGGCTGCCCTCCTCGCCTCTGCCAAAGCCCGCGCTGCCGAGTACGAAGCAGAACACGAAGACGACGAGATGGATGAGGATGATGATGGGTGGACCGCGACAGGTGATGATGGAAGTTCAGCACCTACGGCACGCAAGGATTCTTCAAGAAGAGCTTTCGACAAGATTTTCAAGCAGGTGGTCGAGGCCGCAGACGTCGTTCTATACGTCCTAGACGCGAGAGACCCAGAAGGCACAAGGTCAAAGGAAGTGGAGAGACAGGTCATGTCCGCTGCGGCCGATAAGCGCCTGATCCTCGTTCTAAACAAGATCGATCTTGTACCGCCGCCTATTCTGAAGGGCTGGCTCACGCATCTCCGCCGCTACTTCCCTACCATTCCTCTCCGCGCATCGAACCCAGCACCAGCAGCGAAGACTTTCGACCACAAACAGCTTACTGTCAAGGCCACCTCGGAGGCTCTATTCAAAGCTCTCAAGTCGTATGCACAATCGAAGCAGCTCAAGCGGTCGATCTCGGTCGGTGTTATTGGCTACCCGAACGTTGGCAAGTCCTCCGTAATCAATGCCCTCACCTCAAGAATCGGCAACAGGCAAGCTTGCCCTACCGGTGCCGAGGCCGGCGTCACGACCAGTCTCCGCGAGGTCAAGCTCGACAACAAGCTCAAGCTGCTCGACTCGCCCGGTATCGTCTTCCCATCCTCGAGCGCAGGCTCCAAGGCCCAAGAGGCCGAAGAGCAGGCGCGCCTCATCCTTCTCAACGCCATTCCCCCCAAGGAGATCGACGACCCCATTCCAGCAGTCAACCTCTTGGTCAAAAGGCTCTCAGCCTCCGAAGAGATGTTTAACAAGCTGCTGGCTGTCTACGACCTGCCCGCCCTCATGCCCACCAGCGACATCACGCAAGACTTCCTCATCCACGTCGCGCGCAAGCGCGGCAGGCTCAGCCGCGGTGGTGTTCCCAACCTGCACAGCGCCGCCTTAGCCGTCATCACCGACTGGAGAGATGGCAGGATCCAGGGCTGGATGGACGCGCCTGTCCTCTCGGTCGCTAACGTGACCGCACCTGGTGCGCCTGCTCTAGAGGAGGGTGCGGAGCCTGTCGGCGATCAGAAGGAGATCGTCAAGGAATGGGCTGCGGAGTTCAAGCTGGAAGGCCTCTGGGGTGATGACGTCGATAATACCGTGACCATGGAGACTTGAGTCGGGACTTGGGCATCGGGGAGGTTACGAGTTAAAAGGGTACTAAAAAGGTGTTTGGCGCAGGATGAGGTCAGTATTTCTGGCGTGACCACCGGGATCAATTGCATAGCGGATGCTACAAAGATATAGACATGCAAAGATGCGTTACAAGAGGCATGAGAACAGATGAGCCAGTACATCTTCTGAACGTGTATTTCAAGGCTGCTCGAGCGCCATGAATTGAGAAGATATTAATAAAATCCCTGGATAGGTCTTCGTCCCGACACTTGTCAGTTTCTCCCGCGGATGAGAGAGCGGTGGAGTAAAGTCGATATGGGATACAAACGGCTCGTCGAAAGCCCTGATCCGTCCAGCTGCTCCTTTCGACTGTCTCTACCATGTAACTGCTAAGCTTCTGGTGCGCCTACCCTTCAGAGTACCTACACTGTCGTCTAAAACGAGCATTAGGACGCCCTCGCTGAGCTTGGCAAGAATCTCATCACTCTTGCGGATCGCTGCTACAATTTCTGCAGAGATCCCGGGAATGGCAGTTCTAGTCCAGCGCAGGTAGACGCGACGCCCGGCAATGGCGCACTCACTTAGAGCATTTCGTGTCTTGGCGGACGTGACCCCGTCCATGAGTTGGAGAACGTCTAG
Organism: Neoscytalidium dimidiatum; assembly: GCA_037367355.1. Taxonomy (NCBI): domain Eukaryota; kingdom Fungi; phylum Ascomycota; class Dothideomycetes; order Botryosphaeriales; family Botryosphaeriaceae; genus Neoscytalidium; species Neoscytalidium dimidiatum. The sequence continues at coordinate 1,562,233 of CM074697.1, read as the reverse complement.
ATGGTCGGCGAATGTGTAAGCGCAGTATGAATAGGGGGCTCTGATGGAAAGTCTCCAAGGCGTCTCTCTGAAGAATGTGCTTAATTTGGACACCAGCTGAGAAAGGCTTTCAGCAATTGATTCACTGCAGAACAGGACCGGTTTATGATCTCTACTGATTGGCATTTGCTCTTGGCTTGCCCGTTCGCTTCTCGTTCATTCTTCTGAACAGGATGCTTGTTCCGTCAAGGGGACGCAGGTTTCTGTAGCGGTATTTTAGTAGACACGTATTCGAAAGGTGGAGCGACGGAATTCTGATATGATGCAACCGCAACGCTTAGATTGGAAAACCGACTTTGAGTAGACTAATATTGAAGCAATTTGATAGGGCTACAAGTATGTTGAAAGTTATAACGACGCGGACACTGACAGGGCAGAGGGATTCTGCAGACTGGCTGGAGAAGTGCGGAAGGTAAAAGAGAGGTAGCTTAGTAGGCGAATGGTGGTAATTGTGTATTGTCGTTAGACATAAGTTAGTTCATTGGGCGATTTTACTAGGTGGATCGTCGGTGTCAGAGCACTCGGCGACGCTGTGTGAGCTGAAGTTTACGGTTGTGCCTGACAGCAAAGGAAACAAAAAACCAATCGATGTGTCGACAATTGCCCCAGGGTCCATCGCACGGCTCTTCAAGCGGTCATTGTGGGGAACGCCGATGATCGGGGCGCGTTCAGGGCGCGCGAAGGCGCGCCAGAGAGGGCGAAGCCGACGGTAGCCGTGCAAGAGGCCAAAGCTCCTCAGAGCTCCCACGCTACGCACTCCACCTTACTTAACCTTCTGCACTGCTTTCCACTTTCTCAATTAGCCTGCTGCCATCTTGTCACTCCTATCTCTGTCCCGTCACCTCGCCTCCAACCATGGCTGTTTCCAAGGGACAACTGCACAGCTTGTCTCAGCTCACGGCGTGCCCGCGACCCCGCATCCACGCCCCACAATGGCCTATGAGCCTTTCCTCAAGGAAGATGGGCCATTTGGCTACCTTCAAGGTGCCTACCGTCAACAACGAGCCTAACGTGCGTTTTCAATGGCCTTCGTCTGCGCCGTCTCCTTAATTGACACTCCCGCTGCAGCAACACTATGCCAAGGGCTCCGTCGACCGCCAGAAGCTCCAGGAAGCTCTTGAAAGGATGAAGAAGCAGGGTCCTGTGGAGATACCTGTTTTCGTTGGCGGCAAGGAGGTATTTATACCTGTTCGTCACCGTGATATACAGATGCTGACAGCCGACAGATCAAGACGTCTGCTCTCGACACCCAAAACAATCCCTCGTCCCACGCCGACCCCGTCGCTCGCTTCTCCAATGCCACCGCCGCCAATGTCGCCACTGCCATTGACTCTGCTCTGGAGGCTAAACCCGCCTTGGAGTCTCTTTCCTTCGCCGATCGTGCTGCAGTCTTCCTAAAGGCTGCCGATCTGATTTCCACAAAGTACAGATACGATATCATGGCCGCTACCATGTTGGGTCAGGGCAAGAACGCATGGCAGGCAGAGATTGACTCGGCTGCTGAGCTGTGTGACTTCCTCAGGTTCAATGTTCAGTATGCCCAAGAGACTCTTGCTTCTCAGCCGGTTCATCATGCCCCGGGTGTCTGGAACCGCGTTGAGTACCGTCCGCTCGAGGGTTTCGTCTACGCCATCACCCCTTTCAACTTTACCGCTATCGCTGGAAACCTCCCTTGTGCCCCTGCATTGATGGGCAATGTCGTTGTCTGGAAGCCGTCTCCCTCCGCCATGGCTTCGAACTGGCTACTCTACAAGATTTTGCTCGAGGCTGGTCTGCCCCCTAACGTCGTTCAATTTGTGCCTGGTGATGCCCAGGAAGTCACCAAGGTGGTTCTTGGCCACAGGGAATTTGCCGCCCTACACTTTACGGGGAGCACCCAAGTGTTCCGCAGCCTGTACGGCCAGATCTCCTCTGGTGTTGCCGATGGTACATATCAAGGCTACCCTCGCATTGTTGGTGAAACTGGTGGCAAGAACTTCCATCTTATCCACCCGTCCGCCAACGTCGAGAATGCTGCCAAGCAGACGGTCCGTGGCGCTTTCGAGTACCAGGGTCAGAAGTGCAGTGCTACCTCCCGTCTCTACGCCCCCAAGTCCCTCTGGCCCGCCATTAAGGATATTTTGGTCGCGGAAACGTCTGCTCTGAAGATTGGTGACCCCTCCGACTTCTCTAACTTCTGCGGCCCGGTCATTCACGAAGCGTCCTTCAAGAAGCTCTCTGGAGTTATCGATGCGGCCAAGAACGATCCGGAACTTGAGCTGCTTGTCGGTGGCAAGTACGACGGCAGCAAGGGTTACTACATTCACCCGACCATCTACGCGACCAGTAACCCAGCTCACCCGCTCCTTAGCCGCGAGCTGTTCGGTCCTATCCTTGTTGCTTATGTCTACGACGATGCTGCGCCGGATTCCTTTGCTAAGATCTGCAAGACCATTGACCGTACTACCGACTACGCGCTCACCGGTGCCGTTTTCGCTCAAGATAGGGAAGTCATTCGCTTCGCCGAGGAAGCCCTCAGGAATTCAGCCGGCAACTTCTACGTCAACTGCAAGAGCACCGGTGCGGTCGTGGGCCAGCAGCCTTTCGGTGGTGCTCGTGCCTCCGGTACCAACGACAAGGCTGGCAGCGCTAACCTGCTGAGCCGTTTTGTCAGCATGAGGGCTATTAAGGAGGAGTTTTTGCCCTTGGAGAAGGTCGCGTACCCTAGCAATGAGGTATAATAGGGTAGGGAAAGTTATCTTAAGCATGACAGAGTCAAAATTCATGAGGACTATTTAACGAAATTGGGGAGGTGGGAAAGGAACTATATTGGCGCTGGATGGACGGAACGGGCCACGAGGCAGTCTCACTATCAGCACAAAAGCGTCTGTCGTTATGAAACGTAGAATGAAAGATCAATCGACGTAAAGTCTTAAGTTGGAGCTAGCATGTTCCGCTGAGTTTCCGTTATGCAGTCATTTCGAAGTAAATTGTTAACTTAACCGCCAACAAAAGTGCGCCATCAGAGTCGAAACTATCCCCAAACTCATCGGATTGTTCACAACCGGTCGACTGCTTCAACCGCCCTCGGCCCCGTGTTTCTAGACGGGTTTACGGCTAACATTCGGCACAACACGCTTCAAATGGCATTGCAACAATCTTCCTTTGTCCATGATCCCTAAACTACGTTTGGTCGATGCTTGCACCTCCCTTTTCCCCCAAAAGAAGCGCTCCCAACTCTCGTTGAAAAAAAAAAATCAGAAAGGAAAAAAGAAAAAAAACGCACTTTCTCCTTCAACAATCCACCAGCTCCACAACCTCGATCGCCACCTCTTCGCACTGCTCCGCCCACCACCTGTCGTACAGGTTGTAGAAGTCGCCCGACAGGCACCGCCACCACGTCTTGCTGCCTCCGAGGGCCAGCTTCCCGCCGTCCCCGCCGCACACGCTGAAGCCGGCCGTGTACAGCGCGCCGGCCTGCGGCGGGCCGTCGAACTGGAACTGGTAGTTCGACGCGATGTAGCCGGTGCGGTTGCGCGCGTCGAGGAGCACGCCCGACGAGAGGGTCAGCGTGAGGGTCGAGTCGGAGGCGCAGGCCGAGAGGCTGCGTCTGGTCGGCGATTGGATCTGGCCGTCGGAGATCTGGGAGACGGCGGCGATGGTGGTGATGGTGGTGGCGGTGGTGGAGGGGGAGGCGGGTGTCGTGGTGACTGGGGTCAGGGTCGTGCCCGGGGCTTGCGGCTGGCCGTCGCTGATTTCGGAGACGGGGATGACGGAGGTGTGGTCCGGTGTTGGGACGGGCGTGATGGGGGTTGCCGCGGCGGTCGGCGTTCCGGCGGGCGCTTGGGGCTGGCCGTCGCTGATCTCGGAGATGGGGACGACGGATGTGTAGTCTGGAGTGGGGATGGGGGTGTAGACGGGCGTTGGTGTGCTCGGGCTGCTTGCCGCGGCGGTAGGGGCCTGGATCTGGCCGTCGCCGATTTGGGAAATCACGTAGACGCCGGCGGTAGTGCTAGGTGATGGGGTAACGGCTGCCGCTTGGATGTCCAGGTTGGCGGTGGCATTGGAGGCGAGACTGAGAGGTGGGTTAGTCGGGTTCTGATAGGATGGACGCAGTGTGAACCCAAGGGAAGTCTTACCTTGCTGGCGTTGCTACGCTGCTCCCTGAAGAAGAAAGGGCCACAACAGCAATACCGAAGGTACCGCTATAGCTAGCACTACAGCCTGATGGCGCTGCCGCACTAGGAGAGATAGCGGCTGTCACCGCCTGCGGGAACGGAGATGCATGGACGCCACGGGCCGCAAGGGCGCCAATAGCTGCGGCGGCAGCGTACTTCTTCATCTCGGGGGAGGTTTCGACAAGACGGTAGGACCAGAATAGAGGATCAGGAAATTAGGTTATTGCTTGATGGGCTCCCGAAATTGATGGATGTATGGCAATCAACCAATCTCGCTCAGATTGGAAGTGGAGTCGACTGTTAAGGGAAAATGAAAGGTCATGAACAGAGTTACCAGGGCATGCTGAAACGCATATAAATGCGGATGAGCGAAGAGAGAGAGTGGCTTCCAGCCACCTGTTCGGGCTTCACAGCCGGCTTTCAAAACAAGCTCCACGCAAGTGACGTCCTCGTTTGACGGCATCTGCCCTCCGATACGCACACTTTCACCGCGATGCATTACGCAAAGGGATCCTTGGCTAGGGCTTGCTTTAGCCAAGCCAAACCGCCGTTGTAACCATGGTGGTCCGAGTGGACCATGAGCAGCTACTCCGATGCCACGGCATTGATCAGGTTACCTGGCAAGCTCATGCCGGGTGGCTGATGTTTTGCTGTTTCCGGCCGTGAGAGAAACGGTCCGGGGTACCACCGGGAAGCACCAGCGGAGCTCCAGGGCTGACCTTCCAGTCGGAAAGGCGTACGTTATTGGGAAAGAGGACGCGGCACCGGCAGTGCGTGCGTAAGGCGACGGTGGAGAAAGGACGCGTCGTCCCCCTTTAGGATGTTTCCGGTTGAAGTCCCCCTGGTTTGAGGCGCAGGCGGCGCACGCGCCACAACCACCAGCCATGCCGTCGTCATGCCGAAATCCCCGAAGGCGCAGCTCAAGCACGTTCAAGCAATGGCTGGCGGATGCTTGCGAAACTTGTGGCTGGCATGGACGTTAGTGTACTGGTGGATGGAAACTTAAAGCAGATCATTGCGCGGCTTGCCCCACCAGACCATCGCTTCTCTTCCACCACGGTCCGGATTCACGATCAGCTGTTTGCACAGTCGCTAGTCATGGATGATCTCGATTGTTCTATCCAGAGAGCTTGTATATTTCATCAAGCATTCGTGGAAATTACAAGACCAGACCGCCGCCATCCGCAGTCATTTGCTTGTATGACCGATCATCGAGAGTGCTTTGCAATCCTTCATCCCTAGCTGACCCAAAGGAGGGGAGCTCTCGTGACTGCTTTGAGCGGTCTATGGATGCGACGCTAAGAGTGGAGATGCCTGTGAAGAAAATCGTAACGCAGAATCATACCATCTCCCGCAGAAGACACTCGGCTCAGAGAAAGCATTGGTTGACGCCTGCGATGGTATACTGAGGTAGTTCTCGTATAATATCTAGCATACTCGCGTTCGGATTTTATTCAGATAATAACCTGTGGTCTCTCATTGAACACGGTCATAATCGACCTGGTCAAAGCAATGTTATCGAGAATCTGATCATCGTTCACGCATCGCAGCTGGCAATTAGAGCCTCCAGTTCATTTTGGACTTCTAGGCATGAGATTCGTTTGTCCTCGTCACTATTCAGCATGCCTTGGATGAGCTCAGCAATACGGGCACCGCAGCCTCCCAGCCTGGGAGCGAAGAGAGCCGGAAGCCTACCGAGCTTCAGCTCGGAGAGGGTGTGGATCCGCTCTGACTCTGGACTTCAAGTTAGTCGGTGACGTTCTGCTTACGCGTTCAAGTTGCGAGAGAGGTAGTGAGCCAGTGCACACTCTCAGGTTCGAAGCAACTGCTTGGACGGGCATGTATGTCAAGGGTAGAGAGGCACCTTTTGAACGTGTATTCTCGTTCTCCATGTGCGCCTACGACAACACACAGTTTCGAAAAGTAGGGGGGAACTTACTGGTGTCGAACTTCCACAGCAGCTCGAAAGCTATGACACCAAGGGAGAAGACATCAAGCTTCTCGCTTGGCTGGCGAGGCGGGAATGGCGGGCGGTAGAACTCAGTTCCGACTGCCTTCTCTGGGCCATGGTGCGCGTCTCCCTCTGGACGGGCAAGCTCTGTGACGAGTCCGAAGTCTCCGATACGAACTTGCAGTTGAAGATCTTTGCAGGGACCTGCTTTCGCACACTCCTTGCAGACACCAATGTGCACGTGGCCTTTGTGGCGATACTTGTCTTCACCCACGGACAGAAATATGTTTGCGGGCTTGAGGTCACGATGCACCATATTGCGCGCATGCAGGTATTGAACTCCGTCAAGAACAGCCAGGAGGATTTGTAGTGACGGCTTCACGTGGAAGCAGTGACGATACTTAGTCTCACCGTCGCCGCTACCGCGCTCAGGCCTGGCGTAATCAGTGTCTATCTTCAAATAATTAGACAATGTCATTGGGTAGAGCGCCATCTGAATATGAAGCGCCAAGTCCATTTGCGATACGTCACTCGTCCTCGGTGTCCTCGGACCTGAGCGATGGTGCTGGGGCACACGATAATCGTCCTCAAACACAATATCCATGTTGAACGAGTTCTCTCCACGGTCAGAGAGGGCAAGATGGCCAAAGTCTCTCTCCACCTCTTCGTCAAAGTCGTCTTCAGCGCTAAGAACAAAACTCTTCTTGGATACGGAAGAGGACAGAGTTGCGTGGCTTTCCCTACGTCTCCGGTTGTGTCTCGGGGGGGACAGAAGGTCCAGAGGGCTACCGAGCTCCGAATCCAGGTGGTCGGATTTGGCGGGTGACGAAGAAGTCAAGTGACTTTGCCTTCTCTTACGAGGCGCATTCAGATGATGCTCGTGCTGCTGCACTGCACGACCAGGCACGGAATCTTCCCCAAACACAATACCATCGCCGGGGTCCGACAAATGCAGCCTAGAGTCGTAGGTCTTTTCGAAACCCGAAGTAGTCGCAGGCATTTCGCTCGATTCAATACCAGTCGACATGTTGGTGGACCCGAACTCCAAAAGCTTGCGGTTGGATTTGACAAGCTGATGGAGATTGGCAGAAGGTCGCTCAAGCCAAGCACTGTGGTAACGCACGATGTTTGGGTGGTCGAAGCTCTGCATAGCGCGAACCTCTTTCAAGAGGGCATCAAGTTCAGCTTGGCCTCTCCTCTGGATGTTACGGATACGGGCAGCGCTAAGCGGAATTTGCTTGATGGCATATGAACCTCCGTCAATCGGGTGGTATCCGGAGAATACGGTCCCGTATCCACCCCTTCCAATCACGTTCAGGTTGTAGAAACTAGCCATAGAGAAGCTGTGAGATAGAAGTGGGTGGTGGTGGTGGTGGCCGACGATGTCATGCAGTATGTCGCGTGGATCATCCGGGGGAAGCGGACTAAATTGGACAGGAGAACGTTGCGCAGGGGACGTCTCGCCATTGAACGGGTGATCCGATAGCTCCAGAGTGCTCCGAGTGCGGTACATGCTCCGTGGTGGGGACTTCTGGCGAAGACGTTCGAGCGCGCCCTCTCCAGCATCCTTGACCACGTCGAGAGCTTGGTTGTAATTGTCGCGGAGCGGCTTAAACTCGTCTCTGTGGAGGCCGAAGGTGCTAATTCCGTGGGCAGCAAGGCTCGAAGCGACCTTCAAGAACCTCGCTTTGGCATATGCCTTCACTTCCGGGTCATCTTTGGTGTACAGGCGGCCAAGATTGGGATCAGCCTTCTTGTTTAATTCCTCGACCGCCTCAAGAAGGCAATTCCTCTCCAGCAATGCATGTAGAACCCCATCTCTGTGGTCGAACGGCTGTCCAGCGATTTGATTGTTTGGCAGAGAGCGTGAGAGTTCTTCGATAGAGGTGGAAGCGGTGGATCTGGTGCGGGCGAGATCGTAGACATTGCCGGCGCCGTCGAGACCCTCTGCAGTATCCGTAGGGTGAGCTGAGAGCTGAACCTTTTCATCATCGTCGCTGCTGGAAGTGTCGCTCTGCGAAGACGTTTCGTCGAGCGGGGAGCGGAAGAATGGCGAAGACATTGCGCAAAGCTAGCTGCGCGGCGGGCGCGGAGAAGCAGCTTAAAAGACCGGGCGGTAGCGGAACTTGGGAGTGTTCATGACTGCCAGTGAGCGGCGCAGCCAGAGCGCGGAGAGGCTGAGAGCAGGCAACAGAGAGAGCGTGTGGATCCGGAGAGAATGTAGAGAGCGCAAGGAGTCAGAGATGCCAGGTGGAAGTAGGAGGCGTGACTGGAAATGTTTACGGCCTCAACGCGCCCTGCGCATGATCCACGCGGCAAGACCCTGCCGACGTCATTCGGCGGCCCGCGCGCAGAGGGTGGCAGAAGACTTTAATCTTTCGGCCGCGCCAGGATGGCTCCGGAATGGAACCCCCGCACACTATGATGGTTCACGGGCAGTTGAGGCTCTCATCCAGCCGTGAATGCGACGAATACAGCAGAACAGTTACGTCTAGATGCATACTTCAACATCCTTCGCGGATTTCATTTTGTTGTGGTCTAAAAGGCCTGGAAGTCTTTCGCGACTCGTGCGGCCCCGCGCTTATTCGACCCCGTTCTCCGACGCGTTCTCGACTCGACTCTCTTCTCGCACGCGTCGCCGACGATGCCGCGGAAGCTGCCATGGCTAAAGGACAACCCCACGAAGCCAGAGCTTCAGGTGCCTGAACGGTCAACCAAGAAGCAGCGCGTCCTCTCTCCCGAGCCTTCTGATGACCTCAATCCAACCACCCTGAGACGCAAGGGCAAGACGAGAGCCAGTAAGCAATGCGATCGTCAAGCTCGGCCAGTATTGACGACTTGCAGCTCGAACGCCCTCTACCTCTCCTCCGCCGCAACCTCCGAAACAAGAGTATGCTCGTACCCCACCTCCTCCACCGCCATCCGCTTGTTGACTTTTGCCAGATTCATGCGGGCCGGACTCGCCGCGGATGACGCTTGGATGATGGTCGAGGATGAGTTCCTCGACACCGCAAGGCTATTCACCCAACATCTCCACCACGCCGAATACCACCGTTTGAAGCGACTAGCACGCGAGAAGAATGCCTCAGCCGCCCAGAATATATCTCGCCCAGTTGTTGCCCCCAGCAAAATGAGCATCGAGTCACAAAGAAAGCACGAGGCTCGATCACGAGCAGAGAGGCAAGTTGAGGCCTTGCGCAAGCTAGATGGTACCGCCAAAGATATGGAAGAACTCGACGAGGAAGCTCCGTGGGCTCGGGACCCACACCTGGGTGGCCTCATGTCTGGGTCACAGGACTCTTCCAGCCAGCTGGCGACTATTGCTGGCATCAAGTCAAAGACGCGTGCTGCGGCAGGATATGCTGGTGCTCCTTCAAATCCATCTCCAAGGAATATTAGCATCTCTAAGCCACTCACCGCACAGACTTCCAAGTCTTCTGCTGCAGCGCCGGCAGAAGATATGAGACGTGCTACTATTGCAGGTGACGAAGGGGATTTGGATAGATATCCTTCCAGCAGAACAACTGCTAAGAAAATGTCTGTGCGCCAGTCGGCTGGGTCTTCTACGAAACAGGCAACTGCTCGAGAACCTTCGATGCCTCCACCGAAGGCTCCTAGGCATCTGGGACCTGGTGGGACCTCACTGTCTGAGCAGCAAAATTCAATCACTTCGCAAGACTCGAGATACGACATAAGCCCAAGAATGCCCTCAACGTCGGTTGAGGCTCAACGCAAAATTTCGGCAAAGCCAACCAGGCGGAAACTGCTAACATCACGATTCACTTCATTCAGCACATTTGTCGAGCCTGATGATACCCATAAGACAAGCGTGGAGGAGAGTCTCAAGAACAGTCACCGGAAAGGCCCGGAGAAGCCTTCAAGGCCAAGCACGAAGAGAAATGATGATCAGAAGGAGAGGAAGTTCGATTCAGCTGACGAGATACCCACTTTTCTTTTCTAAGCAGGTCTGTAGGCTGCTAGTCCATTCAAAGTCGTGATCACATTCATTCATGAAACCATTACCACTTCTCCACATACGGCCTGATGTCGATCTCCCAGGTGAGGGTGGTCCTGGGCTGCGTGTGAAGATGCCAATAGGCATCCGCAATCTGAAGACCTGATTAGCTTCCAATCTGATATCACGCCCGCGTCGAGCACTTACCCCATCGGCGCTGATCTTCGCGTCCGCCGGCGCGTCTTTCAGATAATCCTTGGTCCTGGGGATGTCAATGACACCGTCAATGATGGCATGGCTGACGTGCACGCCCTCCGGGCCAAACTCCTTGGCCAAGCTCTGCGACAGCGCCCTCAGCGCCCACTTGCCCGTCGCGAACGAGGTCACGCGCGCGTTGGCCTTGACGGACGCCGTGGCGCCCGTGAAGATGAGCGCAGGCGGGTACTTGGACTTGGGCGCCGCGCTGACCAGCCGCGGCAGCGCCGCCTGCGAGAACAGAAACGCGCCCTTGGGCGAGATGTCCAGCTCCGACGTGAACTCTTCCTCGCTCAGCTCGAGGAAGGGCTTCCGCTGGAAGCGGCCGCTGGCGTTGTAGATGGCGGCCTGCAATTCATGTCCCCACCCGCATTAGTAATTCGTGACGGGATGCGGGGACATTTGAGACAAGGTGACTGCTTACAGCGAGACCGTAGTCTGAGCCGAACTCTTCCTCGATCTTGGCGAAGGCGGCTTTGACGCTCTTGCTGTCGGTGACGTCGGTCGGGATGCCGACGGCCTTGCCGCCGGCGGCGTTGATGTCCTTGACCACGCCGTCGTAGTTCGCCGGGTTGCGTGCCAGGAGCACGACCGGGTAGAGCGAGGCGAATTTGCGGGCCACGGCGGATCCGGTGCCGGGTCCAACGCCAGCAACGACAGCGACGAGCTTGGACATGTTGGTTTCCTTTCGGACTGGGTTCCTAGTGTTTAGGTGGATTGAATGGGTTGTGAGGGAGTCGAAGGGAGCTTGACAGCTGAATTGCGGGACGGCGGGACAATGTGGGATTCCCGTAACAGACGGGTGGGGCGAACACTTATAGACGTCTGAGAACACAATGTGGAGAAGGCTATGAGGTGATAGTAATCGGATATGGAGTACTCGTTGCGCGTAACGAATGTCCGAAGCCGAGGACACTGATTTGTAAGGATGCAATTGCATCATCACCACTGAGCTGGGGTAGCTTTATCGATAAGTGAGGGGTCATTGATTTTCTCATCAATAGCGTGCATGGCGCGAATCTTCGTCTCTGCGTTTACTCATTGCCCGACCATGCGCTCTCTAATCGACGGACACAGGCGGGGCTCCAATCAGTCTGTGATACGTGTTGTTTGGCTTTTTAATCTTCGAACCCCACTGAATAGCTCTTCTGGTCGCCTAAGCATGTCGAAATCTGCAAAGGCCGAGACTACTACCTCCCACTAAAATTATGCGAATATAAATCTCCTCACACTTGTCTAACACAAAAGTCATCATAAAATAACGAAGAATGTTTCTACTGAGCTTTCCTCTAGCCCACCAATTCAGAAACAATTTTTCAGGTTCCGAAACTCGACTTGTGTTCTGGGTCAATCTGATGCACATGTATTCAACTATGCACTAGTATATCTTCAACTTACAATAGGGGCATAAAGAGTCGTTCTGCGATCTGTACCAAGGAGGCAGGTTAAATTGGAGAATGGCCTCGTCGATACGTCTTCCGCAAGTGCGGCATCTCCATGTGTGAAACGCCCACAAGCACATTGCTCTCTCATCAAGCCTGGACGCAATAAACCAAGGGACGGCTCTTCTCCGTTCTCGAGGCTACACAAAAGTCCTGCCATATCGAAGTTGTCCGACAGCCATGGATCTGCAGGGTCAATGCGTCGATAAGTAAGAAGTTCAGTCTGCACTGCAGCAAATACCGCCCTCAAAGCACTGTCGATAACCAAAATAGTTTCCGCCTCGTGTGAATCACACATAGGAGGGTGTTTGTAGGCTCTTTTGAGGTAAGAAGCTTCTTCAGATCTGTACAGGAGTAACTGGAAAAGTCTCCTGCCCGTTTCAAGTTTGTCCGACCAGCAACGTGCCTTATACTTTTGAAGTTCAGACATAGCTTAGCCGACGAGTATTCTTGGTGTAAGCATCCTTTTACAGAAATATCCCAGTCTCTGTCGAGCAGTTGAATGATACATGGGCTTTCCGCAGCAGGTAATGATCATCATGCGAGAGGATATTGAGGAAGATCGCAGCAATGCCGAAGAGGTCCTCATCCTCACGGCCAGCCTGTGCAACGAGAAAAGCGACCAGGGCTAGAGCGTGGTACCGCGTCAGCTCGAGCTCCATGCCACAACTCGTACAGCGCTTCAGAAACAAACCACTTCTGTCCGGCTGCCAGAATCTGGAGAAAACAATATCCATCGAATGGAGGATAGCCTGAATAGAAGTGTGACAGAGCTTGTGTTTCCACTTGCAAGCGACTCTCGAAACTTTGGAAGATTTCAGTTCTCGAATGCAATCCGAGTCGGCATACCATCTGCCACATATGTCGGCTTCCTCCCCGAGGAATTGGCTCGCCTCGTTAAAATCGTCTAAAGTTGAAGGTTGGATGTCCGTGTGAGATTTGATCATCGCAATTATTAAACCATCCAACAGTGTATGACCTTTGTCATCAATGTAGTCGCTGTAAATCAAGGCATCCGAGGCCAAGATGTCCAAGACACCACAGCAAGCCCCAGCACCATTTAGGTAATTTATTGCGAGGTGAAGTAAGGTGGTGATGGTGAACTCAGATGTGGAGACTGTAATGGCCTTGGTCGCCAGCTTTGAGACAAGGTCCAAATTGTTTGGTTACAATAGCCAGTCTCAGAGATTCCAATAGCAGCTCCTCAAGTGATCCTTTGATAGCTTTTGCAATCATTGAACCGGCGATGAGAAGTTAACTGACCTCATAGTGGTGAAGTCATTGCTTTTCAATGCATCTTGAGGCCTTTCATGGATTGGAGCTTCCCCCTATTCTTCCGGCCAGTCGTCTTCATCATCGCTGGGCTCCTTTGAAACATGAGCGCTCCAATGGCACAGTTTTGTAGGCTGTTCCGATGTAATGTAGGTTTCCTGGTTCGCGCCGCTATGTGTGACAGGCCAAGAGCCATCAAAGCCAAGCAGACGAGCGTCCCAATATCGCGGACCACGGCCCCAGTGCTTAGCTGTCTTGAATGAAAAAGTTTGAAACTGGGATATCCATGAGAGCATCAATCTTTTATGTATCAGCATTGAATCCTGTTTCAATCATTGAGAGGCACCTACTGCGCTTGAGACTCTGAAAGGCTTTTAAGAAGATGTCCGTATCTTCCCTGAATGAACAATCGCGCTTTCCCCAACGCAAAACCTTCATTCAAAGATGAAGTCATTCTGTCCTGTGTCTGCTGTACCTGCAAAAGCGATTCTTGATCTGATGGAAATCTCACAGAGTAGCAAAAGATGGGCGACGGTTGCATACGTGGAGAAGGACTTCCGGTTTGTCCAAAGATAAAATCTCGAAACTGTACGCTCCGGTTAGCAATACTATGAGAATGTCAGTCAACGAGAAAAGGGAACCTCTGCCCCTCGCTTGTGAACCAAGCGGAAGGCTGATGCATGACCCAGGCAACTGAACGAGTTACTTTAATGCAGACTTGTTAAGGGCTATGAGAGGAAACGTTTTGGGGGGATTCGTAGAATTTGTATTTCAAATTAAATGAAAAAAAAAAAAAAAAAAGCTTCAAATTCCAGCTGGGAGCAGTGGATATTGATTGATGAGCGAATAAGATCCAGAACTTTCTTCTTTTTCTAAAGACAGAAACAGAAAAAGGAGAAGGGCAATTCTTACAGCAAGTCCCCGAATCTGAGCTTCGCTCCGCCCGAAGGATATTGTGGAGCACAGGGGCTTTCTCTTCGCAGAATCATTCCCTGGCGTGCTTTGTTCTTTGAGTGTCGGCGAAATTTTGCCGAATCGACCCTGCGACCTTTGCTGTCCTCGATAATGGACGGTCAACCGGATATGGCTCATGATACGAGCATCCGTTCAATTCGCGTCTTCTCCTTCGCATGGAGTTTCTTCTTCCAACCCCATTTCTTGAATTGATGTTTGTACTGGTGTTCACTAACAGATTTTTTAGCAGGAGACTCATGTTCGCCTTCGCCGATTGGCGTGGACTCACAAAGCCGTGAAATTGAAATTTTCTTCATGTGTTGTGCTAGCTTTCTGACTGAAAAATTCTCGTCAAGGTACCAATACCCGATTTTTGGCTTCAAGATCTCCCATTTCTCCTCCCATTTCGCTGTAGCTGGTGTCACAGTGCTAGGCTGAGGGCTGTCAACCACCATCATCGCGTATTTTGAGTGAAGATGGCAAGATTTTAGAAAGCTAGACGTGAAAAGAGGCGAACGAGGCTTTGTTTAGGCTTATTTCCGGGAACATTAGCTAGTCTATATGGGCTGAATGAATACGAGCAAGATTCAAGCAGCCCTTCTGCGGTTAGGCTGCGGTGATGTACAAGTGGAATCTCATGCTGTCAGCCAGCTAGTGTTTCGGGCGCCAAGGCTTTCAAAAGGAGACCACCCTATTAGGAGTTGGCTTCTTTCTGGCGATTGGTCCATCTATTAGGCTACAGTCCTATCTTGTCCTCGTGCATACTGATGGATGCGACTGCATGCGCACCCGTCTCACACGCAGGACGGATCAAGTCCTGCAAAAGGAAACCAGCCAATAAGATATTCTACTACTTTCAGATCAGAGATTCATCAGTTGAAGGCCGCAGCTATGAGGGAGTTGCAATTACTTTTCAAAATAGAGGCTGAAGTAATGTTCCACACGGAAATGTATTTTAGCGATAGAGACAGACATCTTCGAATGCAGGCTTCGACTAATCATGCCTGTTATTGTTGAAGCGTACGCATCTTTCGGATGGTGCTTATTTAGTCGTATTTTTTCTGGTCATCATGAAAGTGACGGGTTCCGTGTATTTCACTCAGCTGAGAGTCTGTCGCATATTCAAGTCCTGAGAAACACGGAGTTACGAGGTTCGTCACCAAACGGTAGCAACAATAAGCATGAGAGTGTTCGTGAACCTGATGCAAACTTCAAGCTGCACAAGCTGCACATGGTTAATGAGAATTCATGCCCTGAAAGGTGTTTTTATTCATTTCGGTTTGTGGTTTAGAGGCATCCTTATTGTTGCGATACATTCAGATCCCTCAAATGCGACCCGCGTGTGCATGTTTTTGACTGTCTGCTGGCCCAACCCTACAAAAGGAGACCGGCCAATCGCAGGTTCTTAAGTCAGCACCGTAGTAGACGAATTTCCCGTTTCGGCTCCCACATGCACACTTACCAGAGTAAAAGAGGACTGTCAAATGAGAAGGCGCCATGTTCTCTGTAAATTTGCCACGCCGCACGATGCGGCTGATGTAATACAGAAGGGCAATGCCGTTGCCGGTCTCTCCAAGCAGGCAACCTCTGGGTCTGATGCTTGCAAAAGGAGACTATCCAGTCGAAGAGTAGTTTGAGAGTGATATAATCCTTGTTGCCTCATAGAAAACATCCTAAATACCTTGCAAAAGGATGATCAACCAATACGAGCGCTGTTTCTTCGAAGATTGGCAAGTGATGTGTCGAGCTATGGAGCCTTACAACGTACAAACATCCGTTTAATGCCAACAACTTGTATGTCCAGGTATAGGAACGGCGATTCGAAGGCTCGCTATGAAAACATCACAACCTATGGCAAGTAATGAGCTTTCACAGTCGTTTTTTGATCGACCTACTCACTCGCAAGTAAAAAAAAAAAAGTGCGTTTCGGTCAATCTCAGCAGAGGAATAGCCGCAGTTCTGCTGCTTGGCGTAGGTCAGTTGGACTAATTGCTCTTTTCTACCATGTTATACACTAAAAGGTTCTTAGTTCCTCGCAGTCTCGACGAGCGTCGACAGGCAGTGCCCTCCACCCTAACCTAGCCCAACGCTCAACACCTCTCGTAGACCGCCTACTAGTCTCACACTCACTACCACCGCCGACCCCACCCCCTGCCCCTACCGCAGCGCCATCCTCCAGCCCCAACCACCCTCCAACAGCACATGCACCTCAACCCACGGGCAGAGCCCACTCGACCGCTTCCTGACTGAGGGGTCTGGGGAGCAACACGCCCTCTTCAACAGGTGTGACAACGGGTATACGTCCTTGTCACGCGGCTGCACCTGCATGATCGCGCTGCATGCGTACGGATACCAGCTGGAGCTGTTTGACGAGGTGGATAGCTTAGGCGGTGATCAAGCCTGAGCGGCGGTCAGTACGTGGCAAACCAAGAATAATTTCTTTTCAATATGGCGCTACTTCCTATCATTCGCTAGTCTCCTATGTAGCTGGGTCTAGCAGTGAAGGCATCTGATCGAGAGTTTCGGCTTCTCAATGGATCGCGAAGTGGGCATGTCAACTTGATAGTGAGGCTAGCAACGTTAGTAATATGAGTTATCTGACTTTCATCTGATCGACTGCATCTACAGCCCACGAAATGCACTAGTAGACGGTCTCATGATTGCGTATTTGGGGTGCCCGTCCCGTACCAGCGCATTTTCGGATCACGTGAATACGTCAAGGGGAGGAAGTGGGTCATATCATTCAGGTTTGGATATTTGGAGATAGTAATTACAGGATTGTCGTTCTTTCTGTATCGCTCAGCGCAGGGTCGTAAGTCTGTGGTTGCGGGGACGTGAGGAAAAGGAGAGGCGGATAATTATCCGCCATCGTAACTAGAGCATGTGCGCCTGTCGGGACAAGCCACCTATGAGCGGGCTGCAACGGTTCACGACACCGGTGTCGCTCGATTCGCGTCTTGATTTGCGGCATGCATTGTCGTCTCGGATCTGGTGTCATCGGGAGCCACTGATCTGGGTCATAGTGTTGCAGGGGCAGTGTGGGAGTGGCCGTGCTGTGATTCGTTCACTCTTCGCGGCCATGTATTCATGGTGGAGTGATGATCGGCTGTTCCTTCGTCACTGCCTGAGCGAGACCTTCTGGTGCCTGTCGGTAGAGGACGATCTCGGACTGCTTGAAATAGCGGCGCGCATCTATTTCATTGAGGATTAGCGTTTCCTTATCTTAAGAAAAGTGATAGTGGCTGGAGAATATTGACATACCCTCATCAATCAGGACAAGGCTCAGATAGTAGCGGGTTGAGTATTTCTTGTTGACCTCACGGAATGTTGGGGTAAGATCAAAGCCTCCCAGAAAGAGCCGGATGGGGATTGTTTCGCCTGATTTACGTGAGCATGGGTCTGGAGATAAGTAGGTAAGC
Organism: Neoscytalidium dimidiatum; assembly: GCA_037367355.1. Classification (NCBI taxonomy): domain Eukaryota; kingdom Fungi; phylum Ascomycota; class Dothideomycetes; order Botryosphaeriales; family Botryosphaeriaceae; genus Neoscytalidium; species Neoscytalidium dimidiatum. The sequence continues at coordinate 1,544,789 of CM074697.1, read as the reverse complement.
TCCAACATACCTCTCGAAGGCGAACCATCCATAATCTTGATATAAAGTCAGTCATATATCTCACCAGTCTGGGGGCACCCGCTGCGTACCTCAAATCGCACCAACGTCTCGCTCTCATTGTACTGGTTGGGTGCAGCTCCTGTTGTTTCCCTCCTGATAATGGACAATTCCATATGCTTGATCTTTAACCGAACTAGCAAGAAATAGATGCGGCCGACAATGACATCTTTGAGATGGTACTTGGACTTTGAGTATTCGAACTCAATGTGCAGGCAATCCTCGATACCAACATCCATTTTGATGGAGCTGTTGGTCTCTGGGGGTATCCTGTACGAGTAGACCCAGATATCCTTCTCGCGCACAACATCAGCCATCCTCCGCGAAACGGTCACGCGCACGAAGTAGCGCAGCTTGACGTTGATGCCATTGTACGACTCGTATTGCTTCTCGACGTTCTTGAAATTGAAGTCAAAGGTCTGGGGGTGTTGGAGGTCACCGGGGGCGGCAAGCTCTTGGCCCAACGAAAGAAATTCGTAATGGTTGCCGCGGTCGAAGAACATTTCTATAGACGGCGCCAATGGTCAGCCCGTTGCCAATGTTCCCAGCACAGTCCAGGCAGGCGCACCTATGGTTCCAATGAATTGCACCTTGATTCCGGTGTGCTCGAGACGCTTGCCGTCCTTGGGACGAATGGTGACCTGGCCCTTGACAGACTCGCCATCCATATAGAGCGGCACCTTCTCTCTACGGTTCTTGTCAAGCTTGACGTCGACCATGGCGCGGTCATCGGTGTCCTCCAGGACAATGTCGATATCGACGGGGGTTGAGAAGAAGATCGACATGGCGAACGGCGGGGCCCCGGATCACAGCAAGGCGGTCAGTCGGCGGGAGCGCACACGGACGAGGTATGGACGGCGGGGCTTGGCGGGTGTTGTGGAAGCAGCTGAGGTCGGTAGGGTCGCAGCTCACGCCCCAGGCCCAGCGACGCGCGAGGAGCAGGCAGCTCCCGCCGCAGCGCGGCAGCTCATGCGGGCCGAGGGATATTCCGGCCGCGGCGCGGGCTGCCGTAGTGCTCAGGAGGGAAAGACGGTCGCATTTTCTGGAAGAAGCTTGGCGTTCAGCCTTACGAGCTGTTACGTACGCGTGGCAGCCACGGACGAGGCAGCTCCACGCTCCGCAGCCCCCAGCCGATCGCACCTTCGACCACCTCTGTGCTGGATTCACCTTGTTTGAGCGGCGCACAGGTGCGGCATCGCTCACTTCGGCCTGGAGGCGCGGGCCCTCCCCCTCATGCGCGGATGCAGCCGCATCGCGGCCACTCTCGCAGGCGCACCCCTTGCGCCGGAGCGCGCTAGGCTGGCCGGGGCAATCCCTCACTCGAGCAGCTGGAGAGTGTGGCAGTGGCAGGGCATGCCGCCGCGAACTGCCTGGATCGCATCCGTTCCCGTCGCCGCTGGAATTAGGTTGCCGACGCGCCACCTGCGACCCCCACGCTACGGAGTCCCAAGCACCACGGTTTGAGACCGCGGATCGTTGGGCAGCGGAGGCGCGGCGTGTCGCGCGACCGCGACCGCGACCGCTACCGCCCAGAGCCGCTGGGCCCGCGTCACTGCCTTGGCCCAGTTTCCGGACGGGCCCCGTGACGCCGTGGTGACTCCATTTGGAACTGCTGCCCGGGCTGCCGGCGGCAGGAATGGGAGGCGTTTCCGACGCACAGTGAGCTGGCAGCTGGCGGAATTGGAGGAGACGACTGGGCAGGCGGTGGGATGCAACTCTGACAAAGAAGACTGCGGGGGACGGGCCACGCTGAGAGCTTTGATGAGCGTGCTGAGTGCGGCGCTCCCCACGCTAATCGCTCGCTGGTGGCCCCCATCAAACGCCGACCGGCCCCTCTGCGCGCCCCCATTCGCTGCGGTGTCCGACCGGCTTCCAGCGTCTTCGCCAAACGCCTGCATAACGCGAGCCGGAAGCGTGGGTTAGCTTTTCCGACGCCTCGGGGTGATGTCAACTGCCCTGGTTGCGGCTGGCGGCTGGCGGCTGCTCCTCTCTTAGGCCGCGAGCTGGTCCGTCTGCCTGCCCTGCCGTCGCAGATGCTTCACATAATAACCCCAATCACGCCGCCCACTCTGGCCCTCTTGTTTGCATTTCGACCCGCTTCCGCGCCCCAGGACCTCCCGAGTGACCTGCGCTCAACGCCTGCTGCTGGTATATAAGCCGCCCTCGGGCCTCGCCTCCCACCAATTTCCCGCCTACCTCCTGCCCCTGGACTGTACTCTCCTACACGGCCACTGCTACCCGCCTAGCTGTCTCTCTGCCTCCAGCCGCCATGTTGACCTACGACAAGACCACGCCGACGCTGTACGGCTCGCAGCCAGCCAGCACTACCTTGGCGCCGGCTGTGCCCGCAGCCAATGGCGTTCGCCCGCAGCCGCACCACCGGCACATTTGGATCATTACCGGCCCCGCAGGCTGTGGGAAGAGCACCGTCGCGAAGTACCTTGCCGACCAGTTGCAACTGCCTTATGTTGAAGGCGATGAGGTTTGTTCCGCCAATTGCGCAATTATTCGTGCATGACCTGACTCGTCTGCCGCAGTACCATCCGAAGGCCAACATCGAAAAGATGGCCAACGGCATCCCCCTCACGGATGCCGACCGGTGGGACTGGCTCATCTTGCTCCGCGAACAGGCCGTCCGCGAGCTGGAGACTGGCGCCTCCGGAGTTGTTGTGACTTGCAGTGCGCTGAAGAAGAAGTACCGCGACGTCATCCGCGTCGCCTCATACAACAACGCCAAGGTCCTCGTGCACTTCGTTTATCTTAAGGCCAGCGAGGAGTTGTTGATCTCGAGAGTGCGCGCACGCCCCGGCCACTACATGAAGGACAACATGGTGCGCAGCCAGTTCGAAAGCCTTGAGGAACCGGACGAGGAGGAACTCTCTAAGGACGTCCTCTCTGTTGACGTCAGCGGAACCATGCCGGAGGTTCAGAACCTCGCGCTTGGACTCGCGCAGGAAGTCCTGAAGAGGGACTCTGTTCCAACTTCGGCATGAGATATCTGTCTTCTTTTCCGTGTGATATTCTCTTTTGGCTTTTGAGCGTTAGGCATGGCAGGCGCATTCACATAATTATTGGGCATTCAGGATACCAAAACGGACGGAGCCGTCGGCGTTGGAGCTGCGCGTACATGTGGCTCTAGGATCAGTTTATTTCAATTCCTAGCCGTAGACGACTGGGATCTTGTAGGATCTCGGATGCAGCAGCGAATATAGCAATCACAGTCGATTCCACTGTACTAGAGTCCGCGCCGGGTGCTCATCCGGCAGTACCTGCATCAGCATGCACACCTGCGCCGAAGAGGCAATGACTCGAGGCGGCGGGCATTCCCAGGCGGAAAGCGCAGGAGGCGCTCGATCTTTCCGGAGTAGGCTACCGGCTACTCGGGTTTACCTCGACTTCTCCGCTTCCCCGCATGTCAGCGCGTCCTGAGTGCCACGCTTAACGTCGGCTTTGTCCTACAACCCCAGCTCCCCCATAAAGATGTTTACGCGCCGCAGCCTGCCTTGTACCTCCCTTTCACTCCCCTCCGTCTTTCGAAAATGAGACCTTTCGCCGCAAGAGACGCCCGTTGTCTCGTCGCCTCTGCTCTCGAAGCGTCCTACCCGCTGCGCCGCTTCAAGAACGTGCGCAATCCGCGTCAGCATCCTTCCCGGCTCTTCCACGCTTCCGCTGCACTCCAGGTCGTCAAGCCGTACCTTCTGGCAGACATTGGGGAAGGTATATCCGTCATCTGCCTGTCCACTGGTTGAGTGGGGTTTGGGGCTGACTAGCTGCAGGCATTACCGAGTGCCAGGTCATCCAATGGTTCGTGCAGCCAGGAGCCCGCGTCGAGCAGTTCGACAAGATATGCGAGGTACAGTCGGATAAGGCAACCGTCGAAGTAACTACAGAACCTTCCCGAACGAATTGATCGGACCCCTTGACCAACTTTCGTTGCAGATCACATCGCGCTTCGATGGCGTCATCAGAAAGCTATACTATGAGGCAGACGAGGTAGCCAAGGTTGGGAAGGTTAGCAAACCCGCGTGTGGATAACGCATGCGAGTGTGGCTGACGTATGCTTCAGCCTTTGGTGGACATAGATATCCAAAGTGAGATCTCGGAAGAAGACCACGCTATCATTGAGTCGCCAGAGGACAAGGCGCCACAGAGCTCGGGTGAAGCCTTGGAAAAGCAAGCTGGCAAACTCGCTGAGTCAAGCAGTCAGGATGGATCTGCCGCAGAGCGCAGTATACGAGCATCGCCTTCCTTGGAGAGGCCACCACCAGGGAAGCATGCGAATCTGGCGACGCCCGCCGTGCGGCACTTGCTGAAACAGCACAATCTCAATATCGGTGACATAGAGGGCACAGGAAGGGATGGCCGGGTCCTCAAGGAGGACGTACAACGGCATATTGCGAACTCGAGAGCACAGTCCACTGCAACGCCAGCATCGCCTCCATATTTCCCACCACCTACCTCCGCACCCCTCGCCGGTGACCGCGAAGTACCCCTCACGCCCATCCAAAGACAAATGTTCAAGACCATGACTCGCTCCCTGAGCATCCCGCACTTCCTCTACACCGACACCGTCGACTTCACCTCCCTGAACTCTGTCCGCCGCAACCTAGCCGCTAAGGACCCCTCATCCCCCAAGCTCTCCGCCCTCCCCTTCATCGTCAAAGCCGTCTCCCTCGCCCTGACTTCCTACCCGATCCTCAACTCCTACCTGGACACGGCTACGGACCCGGAGAAACCGCGCCTCATCCACAAGGCCCAACACGATATCGGCATCGCCGTCGACTCGCCGGGCGGCCTCGTCGTCCCCGTCGTCCGCCACGTCCAGGCCCACAGCATTGCGACGCTCTCCGCCGAAATCGCGCGCCTGGCCGGCATGGCCCGCGACGGCAAGCTGACGTCCAATGAGCTCTCTGGCGCTACGTTTACGGTAAGTAACATCGGCAGCATCGGCGGTACAGCTGTGGCGCCTGTCATTGTGCCGCCTCAGGTCGGCATCGTCGGCATTGGGAGGGCCCGCCCGGTGCCGGCGTTCGATGCGGAGGGGAATGTTGTCAGGAGGGAGGAGTGCGTGTTCAGCTGGAGTGCGGATCATAGGGTTGTGGATGGCGCGACGGCGGCGAGGTGCGCAGAGGAGGTGAGGAGGCTGTTAGAGGATGTCGAAGGCATGGTCGTGCGGTTGAGGTAGCAGTAAGAAAAGTACATTATGCATGCACTGCATTTCACGCTGCGTTTTTGGTGGATTTGGATACAGCATTAGAAAAGAAGCATTTATTTAGTCAATTCATAATCGAAATCATGAGATGGAGTCGGACTGCTATTGGCTGCGTATGAACTTTGCATCCGTACGGCTTTATTTATTTGTTTATGTTGGCAAACTACATTCGCAGCGGCCACGGTGGAGCATCAAGACCGCCTGAATGGTTTGTAGCATGCTTGTTTGAGATTATCCATCTTGGCAAGTGAGGCAGAAGCGGCTGTTCAACGAACGACAATGTAGTGAGAACGCCGCTGGAGTAAAGTCTCGCCGTACTATTCTTTTGAGGTATGATTATAAAAAAAAAAAATGAAAAAAAAGATACGCGCGGCAAGGTACCTATTTAAAGGCAGCTCTTGGCTGGCTGGCCTGACATCGACTGAGCCGCCCGTTATTTCTCGTCGGACGTTACACAACTGCCTGCACACCCCTCTCTTTCTCCACAATCCAACCTGATTGGGGAAGCTGGAGCGGACGAGCAAGGGTGCAAGCCGGGGGGTTATTGCATAACAGAAACCTCTGGAGCCTCCACGTGCTCCCCTCCTCTCCAGCGCGTACTCCGTCTGCTCCCGGATCGCGCGGTTGACGGCGTCTTCTGTGACGCGACTCCGATCCGAAAGCTCCGAATGTCAGAATAGAGTTGCGCGTATGTGGGCATCATCCGTTTGGCGAGAAGGGGACGTTGCGCACGCACGCAGTCGCAAGATCCCGGGTACCCCTGCGCTGTACAGTGTGGGGAAATAGCCTTTTTCGCACCAGCGACAGCGCCGCGCTGCTGGGCCCAGGCCGGGTCCCCCAACTGTCTCCCATGGATCGGCCGGAGTTCCGGAGCCGCGCGTGGGGAAGCAGTCGGTGGCAGGGTCTGTGTTTAAGCCGTGGAGAAGAGAGGGACGGAGGTAGGTTTGAGAAGCTTATGTATCCGCATGCCTGTGGGTTACAGCGGCTAAGTCTATATATTCGTTCGATAAGCTTCTTTCACATCTTCGGCGCGTGGGGGTTGAGTTTTACGCTTCTGGTCGCGTCTCTTTGCTTTGCAGGTATTTGTCTTGAAAGGGTCAAACTTTGACCGCAACGTCGAATAGTATGAGAGACGTTCTCTTGCCATTTCTTTTCAGGTGGCCCACAGTGGATGGTCTCAAGAGGTGGCCTCTTAATACAGATTTGTTGGCCACAGCCTGCGCTGAAACATATTGAGCGGATAAACACAATTCAAGACGCAAACAAATAGCTTAATGATTATAGGTGAGAAGACATATCCTTAACGAGCATGGCAGAAATCTGGACTACTAAAAAACTCTAAGCCGCAATAAAGAGAATCAAAAAACACTTGCAATTTCGTCAAAGGGTTCTCGGAAGCGAGGAGAGACATAGATCGCATAGGTGGTTTAATCTCTTTAGTATCTGGGACGCAGTACGACATTGATGCCTTGCTGCATGACAAACCACCTACAAGAGTCAGCTGTGCATGCACTATAAAAGCCATTGTTTGTACTCACCAGCATCGTTCGGTCCATTGTGCCTCTGGATCCACAAATTGCAAGTCGTAATGCATGAATAAGGTGGGAATAAGCTGTCAACAGTCAGCTGGGTTGCGATTCTCCACTTCCGACTCCGCATCTCACCTTGGACATTTCCATCCAGCTGATGTCTGCAGCTTGTTAGTGAACAGGATAGCTTAGCAAGTGCGGGGCACTTACTTCTGCCGATACACGTCCTGGCGCCAGACCCGAAAGCAAAGAAGAAGCGGTCTTTTTCTTCGCGTCAGCTTACTGGCGTCATTTGCGGGGCTTTGCAATTAGACTTACGCATATCGCCGTTGTCCTCTTTGAGCCACCTATCAGGTCGGAACGACTCGACGTCTTCTCCATAGACTTCCTTGTTCCGATGCACTACCCAGGGGTTCACTCCGACTATCGTCTACATGATGTCAGTTCGTTTGAATGAAGCTCATGAATCTCGAAGTTTCACTTACACCAGCTGGTAAGTACGTCCCATCGATCTCAGCGCCACCGGGCGGGACCACACGCGGAAGACTCATCCCAACAGCGGGGTGGCATCTAAGAGCCTCGTACATGACGGCTTGGAGGTACGGCATATTGTTTGCCTCATCCAATGTAACTGGATCGCTGACTTTCCCTTGTTTGCGGAACTCGTCGATCTCGTCAACGAGCTTCTTCTTGTACTCTGGATTCTTCAACAGATAATAAATGATGGCACGAGTGGAGATAGCCGTGGTATCACTGCCAGCAAAGATGTTGGAACTGGCCATGGATACAAGGTCACTGTAGTCGAACTCAGTTGGTCGCTCCTTGTGAACAGAAAAGAGCTTGCTCAGGATGTCCTTCCGATCAGTGCCGCGGTCTTTCCGAGCTTCAGTTTCGCGCAGAGCAAACTGTCGGAGGGAGCCATTCCGCGCCGTGATGCCAAGGTGGTTCCCAATATAGGGCTGGAGATAGTCATGTAACCAGAAAATCCAGGGGACTTGGCCGAGCCAGGCAGCTGAGCGTAATGCCATTTCGATCGCCTGGAAGGAGCCATCGTCCTCTCCGACGTCCATAAAACCGAAGCGTTTGCTGAAAGTGATTTCTCCGATGATATCTGAAGCGTGTGAGCAGCGCTCAGCGGCAGTAATTGAGTAAACAAGATCCTACCGAAGGCAAATAGTTGAACCCATTTACCCATGTCAATGGGCTTGCTGACCCGCTCACTCATGTTTTGCATGAAGACCTTGATGGATTCATCGACATATTGCTCGAGATCCTTGAGCGCTTCCATAGAGTACGCCCTGGCAACGAGCCGGCGGTGCTGGCCGTGAATGGCTTCATTGCGGCCGGCAAAAAGGTCAAACTTTCGCCGTCCTTGCCAGACACCGTACCACTCTGACTTCTGAAACTTGGTACCGGCTCCTGTAAGATGCCTTCAGCGAGAGGCACTGGCGAGATCGCCCAGCAGCTGGTATGCCGAAGGGCTAGGCACTTAGAGCAGATCAGACCTACCATAGATCTTCTTAATTGCGGTGAGATCAGCAACGCTCCTGTAGTTGGATCAGCAATGATGTCGGGCCGGATGAGCCGAAGTAGTCATACACTTCATTCGGGCCGGTGCGGACGAGGTTCCCATGCTGCTTGTGAAGCTCGATGACCGTCCGATGCGTGTCGCCATCCCAGGAATGTTTTGTGATCCACAGCCTTGAGAACTTGGCCCAGAACGGGCCCGGGATCTTGGCGAGGGGCGACAGGAAGAGTTGGTAGACGACATATGCGACGACAGCTAATAATGGACCCACCGCGGATACAACGGCTTTGTGGTCGGCAAGCGGTCCGAGGACGGCGTTGAGGAAAGGCATGTCGATAGCTGTATGATGCGCTCTGCGTTTCCGACGGAAAGGGCAGAGGCAGCCGTTTTATCGAGCCGGAGGGCTGGGGTTCTCGGTTGGCCGGTTATTCCCAGAGTAAGCTTGTTTGAGGGGCCTTTGGTGTTTCGTACCAGCAATCAATTAGAGTATGCATGTAGCGTGGTTGTGACAGCCATGACTCGCTGGACTATTCGCTGAATTCGGGGAATAGACGGCTATGTAGGTTATCACCAGCATTCAAGGGTCTGTGAGGGCACTGCATTGCTGTGTAGATCAATAGAATTGTGGGTAGGAGAAGCTTGTCAGTGGGCGGCGCAGCTATCCGAGTCAGTGGAACTGACTACGCCAGAAGCAATTCACAGCAGCAGATTCTTCACAGCTATGTGCGCCCGATTTTGTGACGGAGGATGATGCAGCTAGATCGTGGAGGAGGGCGGGCGGGCGGGTGCTGGCGAATCAGGGGGAGGTGGATGTCATGGCTGAGGGAGGTTGTGGGGAATCCTGGCGTCGGCGACTTTCAGCTTCAGCCGAGGTAGACGGAAGGGGCTTAGTGCCCGAATAAGCTGCACACATGCCGTGCTTCGTCCCCGGACTCTGGCTGACGTACCGCATCTCCCGTGAATCACAGCCGCAAAATGCCAGACGCCTTCTCCCCGCACACCGGCCAACGGATACGATTTTCGGGGCCATTCGAGCCTACCGTTCGCCATCCGATTTTGCTTCCCGCTGCCTCTGAACCTCGTGCTAATTTACCGAACCATGGCTCGGCTTCTGTACTTTATCTACAGCTCAACCTTCACGATGCTGCCCTTGCTCTCCAGAGACCGCCGCCTCCTTCCACCTCGTCTTTGTTGTAATAGATAATCCGGTGTAGCGGTGCCACCAGCTTTCTCGGCGCAGCGCCCTTCCCTCTGCCCCCCCTAAATTTCTCTCCTCGCCAATTTCAGAACTCCATATCATGGAGAGGTACGATATCGTCATCATCGGTGCCGGTCCGGTCGGCCTGATGCTGTCTTGCCAGTTGCAAAGATGGGGCTACAAGATCAAGCACATTGACAACCGGCCCGAGCCCACGCCAACCGGTCGCGCCGATGGCATCCAGCCACGCTCCCTTGACCTGCTGCGGAATATGGGTCTGAAGCGGAAGATCATGGCACATGACCCGGCAAAGGTCTACGAGGTCGCTTTCTGGGACCCAAGCAAGAACGGCATTCTCCGCACCGGCACATGGGCCAGTTGCCCCAAGTTCATTGACGCGCGCTATCCCTTCACGACGCTGCTGCACCAGGGTCTTATCGAGCGAGTATTCATTGAAGATATCGAGAAGAATGGCGGTAAAGTTCAAAGACCATGGACTATTAAGAGCTTCACGAATGATGGCAAGGATCCCGAATATCCCGTTGAGGTCAGCATAGCAAACGTCAACGGCGAAGAGATCGAGACTGTGCGGGCGAAGTATCTCTTCAGCGGTGAGGGTGCAAGAAGTTTCATCCGTGAGCAACTGGGCGTGCAGATCAGGCACAAGGATCCCATTGCCCATGTCTGGGGTGTTATGGATGGCGTTGTGCAAACGGACTTCCCTGACATTAAGGTGAGCTCACTTGCCACTCTTACTAGTTGGCCAACTAATTCCAGTAGATGAAATGCACAATCCACTCGGATCACGGCTCGATCATGGTCATCCCGCGAGAGAACAACATGGTTCGCCTGTACATTCAAATCGCCTCCTCGACAGATCCGGACTGGAATCCCCGCAAGACTGCCACCGAAGAGGAAGTCCAGAACCACGCCAAGAAGATTCTCGCGCCCTACTACATCAAGTGGGACCGCGTTGAATGGTACTCCGTCTACCCCATCGGTCAAGGTCTGGCCGACAAATACACGCTGGACGAGCGGGTGTTCATGGGCGGCGACTGCTGCCATACGCACAGCCCCAAGGCCGGCCAGGGCATGAACACTGCCTTCCTCGACGCCGCCAACTTGGCCTGGAAGATCCACCATGTGGAATCCGGCCTGGCCAAGCGCGAAATTCTCAAGACGTACGAATCTGAACGCCGCCTCATCGCCGACAACCTCCTTAACTTCGACGCCAAGTACGCCAAGCTCTTCTCCGAGCGTCTCCCCTCTGCCGGCGAGGTTGGCGCTGCGAACCAGCACACCAAGGACCAGCAACAATCCCACGAGGAGAACGAGTTCGTCAAGACATTCAAAGAGTCTTGCGAGTTCACCTCGGGCTACGGCGTAGCCTACAACCCCAACATATTCAACTGGTCGCCTTCGCACCCCTCCCGCTCGCCACTCTTCCTCGACCACGGCGCCGGCACGACCAAGCTCCGCAGCGGCCGCATCCTGACGCCCGCGACCGTAACCCGCGTGGTCGACGCCAACGTGGTGCACCTGGAGCAGGAGATCCCGCTCAACGGCGCGTATCGCATCTACGTCTTCGGCGGCAACCCCTCGGCCACGCGCAAGAGCCTGGCCGACTTCAACGCCGGGCTGCGCAAAAAGAACAGCTTCCTGTCCGCGTACGCCGTGCCCGACGAGAAGGCCGTCTCCTACCACGAGCGCTACAACCCCCACAGCCCCTTCTTCACCTTCGCCACCGTCTTCGCCGCCAAGCGCACCCAGATCGAGATCCTCGAGCTGCTGCCTGAGATCCTGGCGCGGTACAAGGACCTCGTCTACGCCGACGATATCTGGGACCAGCGCGTCCCCGATGCCAAGGCCGCGGCGCACGCGAAGATGGGGTTGAGCGAGGAGACGGGCGGCGTGGTGGTCGTGAGGCCGGATGGGTATGTCGGCTGTGTTGTTAAGCTTGTGGAAGGTAGTGGAACGGTGGATGCGTTAAATGAGTACTTCTCGACGTTCTTGACGAAGAACGTCGGTGGAGAGAGGGCGGCGTTGTAGATGCGGTCTTAGTGATGAACTTCTCCCCGGTTTGCTTTCTTGTATAGAGATGGTTTCGCTTCACTTCTTTTTGGCATGTGCCCCTTTTGGCGCTTCTCTCGATGGTGTTGAATAGCGGATGGGTTTGATTCCCAATAGAGTTTCCCTGGGTCATGAGAGAAAGAAGGGAAAATGAAGAGCTGGGAATGATAGAAGCTTCGGCGTGAAATACGATGAAAGTTACTTCATATCGCAGGTGTTTGTGTACTGATTGAAAGTGTCGATAATGCTACGGATGTTGAAGTGATGTATTTAAGGCAACATAGTGGACGATTTTTCTAGCGGAGATGTTGGTCGTCGATGGAGAATCCAGAGGAATATCGATGGCAGATGCCAAAGCCGCATCATGGATACCCCTGCTCTTAGATGTTCGAGTAGCTGGCATTGGCAGGTGTAGAATCAAAGATGAGAAGCAAGTGGTGCATTTCTTCCTTTCTTTCTCTTTAATGTGATAAAATCAAACCGGGTTTTTGTGTAGTTTGATCAGACGTCCCTGGCCCTGGGCTAAACAACTTCCTCTCAGACTGTGCTTACGTATGAGGGAATATATTACTGGTTCATTTCAAATGACAAGTCCAACAAGACAGGAGATGCGAGGCAATTGGACTCGCATGTCAGCTTTACCTCGTGGATGAGGTGCTGGTAATGGCGAATCATCTAGACCTCTACGCTACTATTCTAGTCCCGCCGCAAGGCCCGCAACGATGCAGGGCGGTACGCGAAATTCGTTTCGTATTGGGAATCGAAGTGTTCCGCAACCTTATTTTGAGAGCCCAAGCTCACCAAATGACCAGCATCCGTTGGCCTCGTGTCATCTTCGCCTTTTTCACCTGAGCAACGCCGAATTGCCACCAAAAGCTGATATCTGGCTAGCCGTCTCAGTCGACCTCTGACAAGACGCACACTTGGGTATCGTCGGGAGATTATCAGCGGTGATGGTGCAAGAGCTGTCTTCGAGGTCGCAAGTAGGCTCACTCCTCTCTCCTCCTGACATTCCTGTCCTGAGTCTGAGCGTCTGATCTCATGCCGCCGACGGCATCCTGCACAAGACGCCTCAGCTCGGCCTGAGCCTCCTCACTCTGGTAGTCCTCGCGCGCGGCCAGCTCCTCGATCTTCCGTCTGAACTCCGGGTCGACGACATCGTCAGGTACATCATCCGCCGACATAGTCCCTACGTTGACCTTCACACCACCCGGCAGCGGCGGCGGATGTGTTAAGCCGTCAGAGCCATTCTGCTGGGCAGCGGCAACAGCATCGCCATTGCTCGCGCCCGAAATCCTACTCCTCAGATATGCCGACACGAGCGGGAAGTCGCCTTCGGCTTCTATCTTCTCCTCGGCGGTCTGGCCATCGTCGTTGCGCGCATGGACGTCGGCGCCCAGCTCCTCGAGCAGGCAGCGGGCGGCGTCAACAGTCTCGGCAGCAAACAGCGGGGTCTCCTCATCCTCATCGCGGATGTCGGGCGAGACGTTGTACCGGCGGACCAGGGCGCGCAGCAGGTCCAGGTGGCCGTAGGAGCAGGCGGCGTGGACGAGCGAGTAGCCGTGGGCGTCGCGGGCGCCTGCGAGGTGCGGGTGCTGGGGCAGCTGGTCCAGCACGGCGGCGGGGTTGTCGGCGGCGAGGTTGAGCAGGCGGTCGATTGTCACGGCGGTCATGGCGAAGGTTCGCAGCAGCAGGAGGCTGGGATCGGTAGTTGGAGTACGGCGATGGCGCGGGAGTTGTGATATTGCAGGAAGACTTGTTCTTGGGGCGGGCGGCTTGGCGGGACAATTTTTGGCGCGGGATGAAAATGAGACCTAGCGGACGGGCGCTTCCAGGCCAGGCTGCCCCGCCCAGGCTTGGCCCCGCTGATCACCAGTCAGGGTCGCTGCGATGCGCCAACCACGCCGCACGCCTCCGCAGCTCTCCGCCGCCCCAGGACCTGCGACGGGGGCCGCCTATTGGGGCTTCAGCTGCAGCCAGCGCGGCACAGGCTGTGGGAAGCTCGCGAAGCTCTTCCCGCCACCGCTCAGCGGAGGGCGGCGGAGGCAAGGACTGGCGCTAGGCCTGCGTTTTAGGCGCTCTCTGACGGCAGCCAAGCACCCGCGCCCTCTAAGCCTCCCCAGCTGTCGCGTGCCCTCTTCCAATGACGGTGCGGTTGTCGCGAACGCGTTCTTGCTCTGCGACGGGAGGCCGGAGCTCTGTCTCACGGCCCTTCTGCGGTCCCTGCTTGCTACACCCCAAAGCCTTTCCAGCACTGTTGTACTGCCCAGGGTAAGATTAGCAGCCTGGGCACATGTCGTCCGCTTCGTGGCTGCGCAGCACTCGCATTCCACCGCTCCCTGATCATCAAATCCTGTCATCGCCCCGTTCTTCTCGCCCATCCCCGGATTCCGCTGAGTCCTCGTCGCTGTCGTCTCAACACCCCATTTTGCCCAGCGCCTTTCTTGCCCGCTTCTGCCACACTGGCACCATGCCCATCAACATACAGGCCTTAGGCCTGCCCTCAAAACGCCTGGTAGTTTCGTACATTTTCGACTGGGTCGTGATCATGTATGGACGCTCGACCCTCTCTGCTCTCGCTTCCGTCCAGACATCAACTGACTTCCGCTTCCCAAAACAGCGCCATCGCAGCCGTCGGCGCAGCATGGAATGACATCACCCCTTACCACCGTCCCTTCTCGCTACTCGACTTGTCCATATCCTATCCGCACACCGACCCGGAGACTATTCCCACCTGGTTACTGGTTGTTGTCGGCCTCGTTGCTCCCGCCGCCATCATCTTCTTCGTTTGCTTGATCTTCGTGCCGGGGCCCACCGCGCACCCGTCAACTCCAAAGTCGCTGATCTGGCGACGAAAGTTCTGGGAATGGAACAGTGAGTCCACTCAGTCGCCCGGGGCCTCTTACCGAGCGCTCTCGTGTATAGCCTCGTATTTCGTACACTAACTTTATCTTCCACAGCTGGTTGGATGGGGCTGGGCCTCAGCCTCGCAACCGCATTCATGCTTACCCAGGGCATGAAGCTCCTTTTTGGCAAGCCGCGTCCTGACCTGCTCGACCGTTGCCAGCCCGATTTCCAAAATGTCCAGCAATACGCGACTGGTGGCTTTGGCCAGGATATCTCGCAACGCTGGGTGCTCGTCACTTCCGACATATGCCAGCAAACCGATTCCGACATCCTGAACGACGGCTTCAAGAGCTTCCCCAGCGGCCACGCTTCCTGTAAGTCGGCGCCCCGGCCAACCCAGCCCCCAGCCACAAGACGGAATCCTAACCTCCCCCAGTCGCGTGGTCCGGCCTCCTCTACCTCTTTCTCTTCCTCTGCTCGAAATTCGCCATCGCCATCCCCTTCCTCCCGCCCCGCCCCTACTCTGCCAATCCAGCCCACACCGCCCTCGAACGCGAACAGCGCCTCTCCTTCCCCCTCCCACTCTTCAACAGCAACCGCCACCACCACGCCGCCAAACCCTCGACCGCCTCCTCCTCGTTCGACACCGGCACCGATGGCGCCAACCCGGCCGCCCCACCCGGCACCGTCGTCCCCATCCGCAACCAGGCCGCCGCGCCGCCCACCTACGTCCTCGTCCTGGCCCTGGTCCCGCTCGGCGCCGCCATCTACATCACCGCGTCGCGCTTCTTCGACTTCCGCCACCACGGCTTCGACCTCATCTTCGGCTCGCTCATGGGCATCGTCTGCGCCTGGTTCGCCTTCCGCTGGTACCACCTGCCCATCCGCCAGGGCGCCGGCTGGGCCTGGGGCGCGCGCTCCCGCGATCGCGCCTTCGGCGTCGGCGTCGGCGTCGGCAGCTACGTCGGGCCGGAGGGGTGGGCCAGCGCCGGGGCGGACGAGAAGGAGGAGCGTGGTGCGCACGATGGCCCCCCGGCGGTGGCGGATTTGGAGGCTGCCGTCGGTGGCGCGGCCGGCATGGCGCAGGCGACGAGCTTGAACGGGCCTGGCTTGGATGGCGCGAGGGACAGTGGGTTTGCGCATGCGGAGAGGAACGGGGCGTGAGGGATTGGGTTGATTTGGAAGTCTCGGATTCGTACGTCTTATATAATACGGGAACGACGCCTCTATTTGAGGCCTAACTCGAGGCGTTTTCGGATGGGGAGGGGTGGGTGGAAGATAAGGAAGTCGGAGCGAAAGCTACGACTTCGTGTATTTGACTCTGTTTATCTTTCGATGTCTTCGTTACGGGGGAATATTGATCAAGGGCGTTGGGACGTCCGGACAATTATTGGTGTATAATACCATTCGCAAGGTAACAGGTTGAATTAAGCATGGAAGACTGACGAGCCGTCATTGCATGGAATCAGTCTGCGCGGAATGCACGTGCAATTCATGGACTTTGTCATGGGCTATTCAAGCTTCCGTCCGAACATGACCGTGCAGAAGGGATCAGGCCCTCTCCCTCTGAAAAGACTGCCCAACTTCCCAACGGTTCGAATCGCTAGTGCACGAACGCTCGCCCTTCACGCCTTCAATCGATCAACGATGAAGTTCCATCATCCCGTGAAAAATCATTAACACATAGCCAATTATCGTACAACGTCGTACGCCACCAAGACGCAACTACTGCTTATGCGCGCTCGCAGCCCCCTCCTCCTTCATCCCCTCACACCCGGTCACCTTGCCCGCCATCTCCTCGACCTTCCCGTAGCCGTCGTGCGCCGGGTCGCGGTTGGCCGAAGCCTGCTTCATCGCGTCGACGGCGTGCGCCTTGGCCTGCTCGCCTGACTTCTGCCACGCGTTGCTGCCGGTGATGGAGCCGATGGCGCTCTGTAGGTGTCACAGGATATGTTAGCTGGCACTGTGATAGAATGGACGCAGACGAGAGTCGGGGAAGCTGCGAACCTCTGTGGCACCTTTGATGTACTCAGCGTGGCCGGAGACGAGGCCGGGGTTGCTGGCGGGGTTGTTGTTGGAAGACATGTTGCAATAGCTGTTTCCTGAAGCGTGGGTAGTATGCGTGTGTGGCTAGCAATGTAGATCAAGAAGAAAGTGGGATGTCTTGGAGGGAGGACGAGAGTGTCAGACCGCGTGGTGAAGAAGTACTTATTGTTGCGCTATCTCTCATCTGCACGAGCACCGGCCAAGGCTGTACAATGACGATGACGCTGTTATGCGGCGTCGTTTCGTCTGTAGTGTGTCTCCCCTTCTTGCAAGGTACCTTGCGTTGACGTCATTCCCCGCTCCCGCATCTCACAACGACCAGAACTCCACCCCGGAGACTTCCAATCCCGTGAGACCCCAGATCGGGGGAGATCTCTGATCGACAAGACGCGCCGCGCGCCTTGCCGTCCGTTGCTTTTTTCTTCTTCGGTCATCGGCGAGGCCAGGGTGACGTGGTTGGTCTCAGTGGCATTGCAACGGCAACCCGGTGCAGAAAGCGTGGGGAGCTGTAGTAGTAGTAGTAGTAGTAGTAGTAGTAGTAGTAGTAGTAGTAGTCATCCAGACATATATGTCGTGAAGTTGCTCGCATATCCACGTCCGGATGAATTTTTTTTTAACTCCCATGGCAGGACCGTTTGCTGAAGAAGGCGGTGGTCGATGATGATGATGTTGATGAACGCACGCCCCTTCGCTGTCTCATATATGAGTTAAGACAATGTCTATCTTGATTCTTCCCCCTGCTTAGTAGTGGCTGGGCTAGTCTCAGATACAGAGGGTGTTGCCGTTGTCGACGTCGGTATCTCTGCTTCAGAGTTCTTGAAGCCTTGGAAATACTGTGGATGGAAATTGTTAGTATCTGCTCCTAGTTTCAGAACCTGCTGATTTGGTGTGTTACCTTCCGACGGAAAGCGTTCAACTCATCCGCGTGACTTCCTTGCTCTTTACTGCGCTTGGTCCAGGTCACTGACTTGTCTACCTGTGCGTTCGGGATACGGCGGTACGTGAGAAGCCTTCGAGACCCTGGAGCGAGCATGTTAGTTTGAGAAAGTAGGAGAAGTTGCTCGGAGGAAAATGAAAATAAAGACGTACACTTGTTGAAAGGCTGAACGCAGACGCTGACCAGCTGCAAGCACGGGTGAGAGGGAACTGCCAGTTCTACCTCCTCATCGTTCGCCGTTGGCATCCACATGGATAATCTTCCCTCGTCAACCAGCATTTCGGTGGCAAACTCCAGAATATCGTCGAGCATAGCCTCGAAGCTGTACGGCTTCTTCGGAGGGATGTAACCTTCCCGTCTGGTACACTCCAAGATCAGCAAAAATCACAATACCAACCCACCACACCCCCCGGACGATGATGGCACACAACTTACAGATGCGCCCATTCTCCATCAATCATCACCGCCTCCTGCCCACTCCCGTCCTTCCGCCCCAACACCTTCAGCCCCTCCCTGACCCCGTATGGCGGATCGCACACAATCCCATCCAACCACCTTCCTCTCCTCAACGGCGAATTCGTCAGATCACTCACGAAATTGTCCAAAAACCTGCCCATCAACCCATACTGTCTAAAGTTCGCCACCACGCCCCTCCCCTCCCCCTTCCCCCTGATACTCCTCCCGTCAATATCGCTGCCCACGGCCTGTGCGCCAAAATGCGCGACCGCAACCGTGAAGCTGCCGGTCCCGACGAACGGATCGAAGAACACCTTCCCAGGCCCCGCCAGCGCCAGATTGGCCGTGACGAGCGCGAGCTCGGCATCCATCGACGTGGTGCTGATGTACCTCCGCTTCTTCAGGTCGTACGTCACGACGTCCCTGCGCGCGCCGTCGGCGATCCAGCGGCCCAGGAACACGCGCGCGGGCGCCGCCGCGAAGGCCGCGTACTCCTCGAAGATGCAGAGGTGCAGGGCGGCGTCCTTCATGCGGATGGGCCCGCGGAAGTCCATGTAGCGGAACGAGTCGATCAGCTCGCGCTGCGCGGCGCTGCTGCGCTTGCCCTGGAAGGCGTCGACCGAGAAGCGGAACGGCGTGGTGGCGTAGGCGGGCCAGCGGTGCGCGGTGCGCGCGCGGACGGACGCGTGCAGGGCGGCGTGGTCGGCCCCGTGGCCCCACAGCTCGTAGATGCCCATGCTGAGGATGCTGCGGGAGATGACGGCGCGGGCGGCGGCGTCAGAAGGGAGGGTGACCAGGGCGAAGGGGGTCTGGGACGAATGGTGAGTTTGGGTATCTTGCGGGGGTGCGTTTGAAGGATGAGATAGTAGAAGAGTATCGTGATTTTTTAGGGAACGTTGACCGGTTATGAGATGATCTCGTGAATGATTTAAGAATTCAAAATATAGAGAAGAATAAAAACATAGGACATGGGGAGGGACAGGCGCGATCAATGACATTAAGAAGCTCAGGAAGTTGCACGGCGCAGGAAAGAGGTAGAGAAGGAAAATGGAAGTGGACGCACACTCTCAGAATAGAAATCGAACTTCATCTCAACACCTGCAAGCGTAGCTAGTGCTTCCAGCTCGGCTTTGCGAAAGCTCTCATGCTGCTGGACGCAGCGGATGAGGTACTCTGGCATTTCGAAGGGCGTCGCACTCATGCAACGAGGTGGACTGTTGACGCGAAGACCTAGTTGGATTTGGAGTGACGGATGGAGAATACTCGTCGCACACTTGGTGAATGTAGTAGTATAGTAGGTTGGGTTATTTCGTGCTTTTCTTCTGCCAACCCGTGCGTATTCACTTCACCTGGCGTGACGGTTTGCATGTATGTACAGGTTCGGTTGAGCGCGTGGGGAAGGAAGCAGGCAAGCGAAAATCTTCTCCACCCGCGAGCAGAGTCATCACCCAAAGCCCATAGATAGCAGCACGAACAAGCACGAAACGCCAAATTTCGTCCAAATTGTGGCAACATGGTACTCTCTCGCAAAGTATTTGAACAGCATATCTATTCAACTCGTGTAAAGAGGCGGATGCGGGCTACCGTTGGCAGTAAGCAGCAGGGACATATTGGATAAACAAGCCAAATCGCGACTGGATTGGAACTGCTTCAGATGGGTGAAGCACTGGTCCAGGCCACTTTGATCTTCTCACCAAAAAGGCATCTCCCCCCCTCTAAGCGCATCGGTTTGTCACAGCTCCTGCTTGTAAGAGACTCAGGGAAACTAAACATCGGCCGTGATGCTCGGAACTGCGTCATGCATGTTGCCTGATCCCGGAAACTCGAGGAAAGTGCGTAGACATACATTGTTTTTCTACCGATGCTCTGCTCTGCACTACTGAAAGCCACGAGGCGAAGCCAATACGCGGTGCTCATGCTTTACGCGTTTCACCCAACATCGCACCAGTCAGCCGACCATGTTTGAATGCCCGGGTATCATGTATGCGAAAATGCAAGCCAGAAAAAGAAAACCCAAGTTTCCTTGCACAACTGTGCAAAGAGAGGAGCGGAATTCGTAGCGACCTTATGGAAAATCCTCACCCCACCCCACCGTTGATGCCAGTAAAACACCCCGTAGCCTCTTCCCAAAGAGCCTGTTCAGCTCTTCCCTTGTGATCTCCTGGTACGCCGTTGAAATGCAATAGGCCATTACCCGCTCGTTGCTCGTGCGAAGTCCCTTATAGTCTCCAGCAAAAAGCCTCGCGGTCCTTCCTCGCCCCCTCCTTCCTCTGTGACCCGGGTTGAATTGAAACAAGAAGAAAAAAAAAACACGCAAGTCACTGAACTCCGTCACGTTTTCGTTTTCCTCGTGATACCAGACCCATAATTGAAGCAGGCGACCAAAGAACGCTCCCTAGTCAATGAATCAACTTCTTCATATCTTGCGGAACGTATGAAGTAGGTGATATCGTTCCCGACCGCGACTGTCTCCTCTTCTCTGCCTCTGCTGCCGCATCAACATCGCCTTCAGCCTTGATGCTCTTCGTGTCTAAGCTGGGCATCACCTTTTGCGGATCACTGTGCGGGGGCGCCGTATTATTCTTTGCCGACTGCGGCGACACAGGCGCCATTGGTCCATTCGCAGCATCAACCTTCTTTCCACGCTTCTGCGGCTTGGGCTTCGATTCAGTTCCCATTTGCGCCGCAGGTTTAGAGGCACCAAAGGCACTCGTTATTTTCTCGTTGGGCTTCGCGGTTGTAGATGATATGTTCTGTTTCTTTTTTGGCCCAGGCTTCTTCTTCATACCCGGCGTCTTCGTGGTTGTGGGCTTCGCCTTAGGCCTTTCAGCAAGAGGAACGTTGTTAAGATTTTTACCCTTGTGTTGAGCGCCAGCCTTCTTGGATGGTGTTGATGGCTTTGCAACAACTGAAATCTCATCGCCAATCTCGTCGTCCTGCGGAATGATTTTCGGGCTTGCAGCAGGTGTGGGAATGTATTTAACCTGATCGACACGGTCCTTACGAGGAGAAGCCATGATGCGAACCTCCGGGCTGGGCTTTTGCTTCGCGGCGACGTATTCTTCCTCGCTGAGGATCTTGTGCTCGTTCGCGTCCCAGATGCGCAGGGCCGCTTCACGGGCAACGGCATCGCAAGGCCCGCGCACAACCAAGTCCCAGCAGTTCTCCAGATCAGGGCCCTTTGGTTCCGGTTCGTTGTTGATCCATACGGTATAGCCGTCCCTGCGGTCTCTTACTGTGTTGATCATTTCACGGGTGATTCGCCTCACACCAGGGACCTTCAACGTCGTGCCAACCACAATCACAGCATCCGGGCGTGCTCTCAGATCGGCAGTCGTAACGGAACCAATGGCCTCATCATCAGGCCCATTCTCGTTGTAGAGCACCATGCGAGGGCGCAGCAGTCCGATGCCATGACTTCTCTTTCCAGCGTGGAGGGTGCGCACTTGGTCCGCCTCTTCGCACGCCCTGCAGGCGGGCGGGATGGGGCCATGGAAAAGATCTGGCTCAAAATCGGTCACATCGTTGCACTTCGCACAGACCATCTTCTCCAGGCCTCCGTGAAGCAGAACCGTTTTTGGCCAAGGCGCCTTCTGGGGCAGCGGAATCTGAGTGGCCAGCGGCTTCAACGAGGTCTCGATGCCGTCCACGTTTTGCGAGTACAGGCGCAGTAACCTCCCTTCGTCGGCCAAGGCGGCAATGAGTTGGTGGAACGCGGTGGGCTTGGCCGACTTGGCCTGCTGCGACAGCGACCGAACCATTTCGTGAAACGTCGCGGTGGTATCGGGATCCCTGTACACAGACGCGTCGAACAAGTCCTTACCCGACGATTTGAGGTTATGCTGCTTCTTGAGCGTGTTGAACAGACCCTTGGAAGAGCGGAAGTCGGGAACTAGAGAAGGTCAGTTTGAGTTTGACGCGACGTGGGGAAAGCTGGGGGCTCACTGCCGGCCGCGACCGAGATACCTGCACCCACAATCATAACAATCTTGCGCTTCTTGTGGAGGATCCTCAGCAGCAGGTCGAGAGCGTCGCTTTCCTCGGGGCTGATGCAGTCGTTTTGCAGGTCCAGATAGCGGGTGACGCGCGGCTTGGGCTCAGTCGTGCGCCTTTTCTTTCGCGGAGGGCCGTCATCGTCGCCGGACCGGGCAGGTTCCATGGCGTCCGGGAGCGGTGAGCCTTTGGTGGATGGATCCTGCGACGGGGGCGGGGAGGGAGGAAACCCGTAGTCGGAAGGGGGGCAGGGCGACGATGGCGGCGAGCTCAAGGGTGAGCTCTCGCGCGAGCTGGCGGTGGAAAAGGCGTCAAAGGCCATTGTGCAGGGTTGGGGTTGACGGCCGCAGAGTCGGCAGAGGGGAACGCGGCAGGCACGACACGGGCGGGGACCGTCTAGGTCATGAGCGAAAGAGACGTGAGCGAAACGTGTGGAATGGCTGTCGTAAAGGCTGCGACGGGGCCTGGCGGAAGGCGCAGCGGAGAGGAGTGCGGGAAGGCCAGGTCGCGGGTGTGGATGGGGTTGGGATGAGGTTTGAGGAACGAGGCGTGAGCTGATGGGCTTTGCTTGGCGGCACCAGTGACGCCGGCCTTGGTTCTCGCGCTGTTTATTTTGCCTTGTCCGTGCTCGTTGGCGACACTTGCAGCCGGCAGGGCACAAAGCTGGCAGCGCGGCCTACCGCTGGAACCGCGAAACTGGCCATCCCTTGTGCGTTGCGACCGTGGGCGCGGCGCCAGAGAGCGCGGTGTGGCTTTCACCTGGCCGCACCCGCTTGACGTGAGCTATCTACAGTACAAGCTGCGCTCAGCCCATGCCACAAACAATTGTCGAAATGGCATGGGCGGCAGGATCGCGATGCCAATGCACGCGTGACGCCGCAGCGCATCGGCTGCCTCAGGGGCCTGTTGGCGGGAGGAGGTGAGCGCGCGGAGTTCGTGTCGAGTCCGTGATGGGAAGGAACAACACAAGGTTCTCTGTTCCGTAAACGGGCTAGCGCGAACGCTTAGTCACTGCCCGCCTTACATAGGCGAGGCCAGCTTCCGGTGCTGCGCACCGCCGTGACGACTGAGCGGCCGTCTTCCCTGCCCTCAGACGCGGCCACCGTACCGTACCGTGCCGTACCTATTGGAGCTCTCGGTGAGGCCTACGCTTTTCTACCCCACGTGCGCGCGAAGCCTCCGAACCATTCTCTGTTTCATTCCGCCTGACATTCTCTTGCCTCCCGGGATTTCTGAGAAGCTGGAAATCTACCGAATCCGAACTTGCCGTAATCGTCTACGCCGGCTATGGAAGCGATCGCTGCTAAACACCGCTGAATAACCGCCTTGTCGTCCACCAGTCAGTCTTGCTCGGCAGCCCTCCGTTTTTGCCCCACAGAATCCTCTTGTCGCTGCCCAGCCCACGGCATGCCCTTGATTATGGATGACGACCAGTACATGGACCTCTTCAATGAGGCCGAGCAAATCCCAATCGCCGTGCCGACTCCGCCTGTCAAGAAGCTCGCACAACGTCTCGATGAACTGGGCGAGTCCGGCTGCTGCCAGTAAGATATTTGACTACCAACCAGCCTATGCTCGCGAAACTGACAGACCCAGGAAGATTTCGTGGTCCAAGAGTGGTTGTGTTGCATCCATCACCCGTGATGGGCGCGGGGTGAATCTACGTGCCTTTCAGCGCAATCCCGCCGATGGGAAGTGGATCTTAGGAGACGAAGCTCCGCTTCAGATTCCTTCTGTCCATGAGGAGTTTCCGCTCGTCCATGTCGCCTGGGGCCATCTTGGAGTCGACCTGGCTGTTGTAGACGCTGCCGGTAGGATCCTTGTTTATACGGCTGCACAGGCAGCAGACAGAATGAAACTCTCAAGAGAACCTTTTTCCGATCATGAAAGCGAGTCAAATGCTCTGGTCGGGCTACATTGGTTGCCCGTTGCTCCTCAGCAGGTCAAGGTACGTGAGCATTTCGAAAACGTCAGCGGCAACGCGTCCTGCGTGAAAAATTGAAGCATTGATCCGATGGTACCATCGTCTTGCTCTGTGAAGAATAGCATTGAGATGATTGCTTCGGCTCATGCAAATTGCTTCCATGCTGTCGTAATCCACATGAAATTGTATCTTTCGTCTCACCTGGTCTGCGTTCTAACATCCCTCCAGTACCATATGATATGGTCGGGAGATCGCACAGAGGACAAATGGCAGTATCGTATGACCAGTCACGCATGGAAAGAACCGCATAATCCAGTGCATCCGCGTATGTCCCTAGGCGCATTCATTTGTTTCACCCGTGGGGGCACCATTCGCCTACTCTTCCAACAGCCAGATCAACAATGGTACGAAGCAACTGCAGAGGTTGAAGCATCAAACTCAGCAAAAGATGCGTTCACCCACGCTTCGTTCGCGTCAGACTCAGGTATTCCAGTCTATGCCGCATTATAGTCCGATGGCCGGCTAATTCTGTAGAACATTCACTCCTACTCGCTGCCCACACTGTTTCCGGATCAATCCTTGTCTATCGAGTGAAAATAAACTGGAATGCCCAGCCGGGCAAAAGCGCTTCTCCAACATTCGAGATCTCACCGTTGAAAGCAGAGGACAACTGCTCTCCCCTTGGTTCTGACTTCGATACCGGCGATGCTGCGCTTGGCTCAAGCCAGAAGCTCTCGTTTCCTGCGAAACTGACACATCTTTCGTTTGTGCCCACCGGCCCCGAGCCCGGCCCAAATCCTTCACATCCTACAGTCATGGCTGTATTTTGTCATACGCCAGCTCCCATGCCCTCGTTAATGGACCAAACACATGCTCAGCAGCCTCCATTCAGCATAATATCAAGATGGGAACTGCACAGTTCAACTTACAGTCTTAACTCTGCCTTCGACCAGCTGACTACTAAAAAGAAATCTCCCGGGTCTGTTGGCCATCGCGTGAGTCCCCTCGAGTAATCAGACGCTTCCAGTGCTTACATTTTATTAGCAAAAAATGAGCCTCAAACGCTTGCCGGATGTGGTATTGGGCACCGCTACGTTAGGAGTTTTCAGTCTTGACTTTCATACAAAATTTGCTTTTTACCAAAGCAATGGTGGTGTTGAGTTCAGAGATCGTTATTCCATGGATGTCATCACACCCGATTTAGCCGAAGATAAGGTGTCGTCGCTACCACAGGCTGGATTTTCGTTCCCACCAAGCGATCCGGGTATGTGCTCTATAAAGTTGCGGGAGTTGTTTCTTCTGACCATTCTGAAGCCCTTCACATGGTTCTGTCGCCCAGCGCTTGCATGTTGGCGCTTTTACAGCAGGATGGAAGCATCACCTTGAAGACGATGGAGTTTGGACTCGGCTCGTTGGATAGCGGAGACAGCGACCGTAAGTTGCGGAAGGATGGTGTTTTTTTTTTTTTTTGGGTTTGACGCTGACAGTGCACAGCCAAAATCATAGCAGCAGTCGCGGCCTTGGTTCTTCAGTACAGTTCTGCTTCGCTGCAATACATGCTTGGAGATGACCTCTTTGCAATCATGCCGCCTGATATGGATCAGAGTAAGTGATTGAATGCTACATAAATACAGGCGCTAACTTTCCGAAGACCTGAAGCGTTTATTCCTCCAGGGCACGCACCTCTGCATGAATGTGGTGGCCGACTATCCTCTAGAAGATACGTCACAAAAGTCCTTCGAAGCGATTTTCCGCAACAACGTCCTTCGCGGATGTCTAAGTACGCAAAACCTTCTTGGAATGAGTGCCAATGGATCACGCAATTTGAGCAGTAAATTGGCTTGGATAACGCTGAATCTCCGGTTTACGTCTTTTCTCTTGAGCATTCCCACGAATCAGGCACGGAGCGGGGGCCAGGAGTCATTTACGATAGGTGAGTGTCGGTTACTTGCGCTGTAGTAACGAGTGATTAACGCAGCGATACTCTTAGAAATGGCCAAATCTGTCACTGGCTTGCTCAAATGGGTTATGGACCTCATGGTCTACATAATGAACGATCTCATTGAACTCTCGCACGAGTGCAAGAAACACGAGGCAGACAGGGGTTTCGTTCAAAAGAAACGTAAGTGCATTGTGGCGAGACGCATGCACTAGATCATAAATCTGACATTCAATTTTGCAGTCCAGGAGCGGTGCTCGCCTGGGTTGTTCCTTCTGCTATGCAGTTTTCCGCGAGCAATATTCCGCGTTACCCGGCAACCCCTGCAGCTGTTGTTGTCCATCAGCCAATGGCACATCAAAAACGCGCCGACGGTAGTACATCGATCGATATTCAATGGACTGTTGGTAGCTATGATCGGATCCCCGGTACATCCGCCACACATGGCAGCACTAGTAGCCGAAGTGGACAATCAAGTGCGACTCTGTTACACCAAGGCACAGTACACGGATGAGCGGCGAAGAATGACAGAGCGAGATATGCTCATCAGTGCTGAAATCCCTGATGTACTGATGCCGGTGGTGACACGACTGCTCACGCACGGCATGGACAAGCTCCTCGACTCGGTGGATCCAGCCAAAGTCATGTACTGGGATCTCCGGTGGCTGGGGCTGAACGGAGACAAGAGGGAGAAGCAGTACCTGGAGAAGAATGTGGTGGATGTGCTACGGAAGATTGTGATAAGCAGCAAGGACAGCAGGCGGCGGAGATGTATCAGATGTGGCAGTGAAATGGAAGACATGGATTGGATGGGCGGACAGAACAAGTGTGCTTGCGGTAGTGCATGGGCCATGGGATCATTCACGAAGAAGGCTTGAATTTTTGCGTGTTTAGCAGGGTGGATAGAATGAATAGAGAGCTGAGTGGTTGGCGACTCATGTGCAGCGGCGGATTTGGAATATGACCGGCGCCGTTGAGGCTGGGAGGCGGGCGAGAAAGGTGATTGGACAGGGGTAGCACCACTGCCCCTCGAGCCGCGTCCATACGCGTTGCATGCAACAACCATGCTCGTGCGGATGGAGGAACGGCTCCAATTGATCCTCTGTCTGCTTTCTGGGCTCTGACTTCCGCATCGCATACTTCTCGAGTATCCTCGATCCGGGGCTGTCCACGGCTGCGACAAGAGGCGTGCTCGCCAGTTTAGCCGCAGTTCACACGACGCCGACCACCCTTGCACCATGGCTCCGCCGCTGACCATCCGGAACTTGACCTCGTCTCCTCTTGAGCTGAAGCTCATCGAGCGCTACGAAGCCCCCGGGTCGACCAAAGGCAAGGGCCTGGGCAAGCTGACGCACAATGTCACCACCCTGGTGTCGCCATCATCCAAGAAGCTCGCCGAGAACGCGCAGAGTTTCGCGCGTCAAGGTGCGCTCCAGCTGCCATTGAACCTGGATGACGCGTGCTGACTCGTTGCTGCAGATGTGAGCATCCGCATCGATGCCTTCCAGAGCCATACCACCGACATCAAGGCCTCCGAGCGTGAGGCCAACGAGACGCTGCGCTTGACGTTTGAGGCGGATGGGCAGCGCTACCGCATCGACACGCCCTCGCATCACCGCGCATCCCAGACCTTCACGCCTCTCGTGCCCGACCCCAAGCGCCAGTACACGGGTGTCTTCATCCGGAAAGACAGCCATCTCTCCGTCTTCTCGTCGGCCAACCTACAATGCTGGATGCGCGAGCTCAGCGACGGAACCCCGCTGTCCGGCCTCTCCATCCCCGGCACACACAACTCGCCCACATGCCACCGCGCTCTTCCCTCTGTCCGCTGCCAGGCTGTTTCGCCAAAGGAGCAGCTGGATAATGGCGTGCGATTCTTCGACATCCGCGTCCAGCCCGAGCATCCCGACAATCCGTCCAAGGACGGCCTGGTCCTCGTCCACGGCGTGTTCCCCATCTCGTTGACGGGGTCGAAGCACCTGCGCGGGCTGATTAACGATGTGCACGACTTCCTCAAGCGCAATCCGTCCGAGACGGTCATCGTCAGCCTCAAACGCGAAGGTCCCGGCAATGCGACAGACGAGCAGCTGAGCATGATCCTGCATGACCACTACGCTAACGAAGACCCCAACTGGTGGTACACGGAGCCGCGCATACCAAAGCTAGGCGAGGTGCGCGGCAAGCTCGTGCTGCTGCGTCGCTTCTGCATCGACAACCGCCTCAAGACGGAGCACAACGGCGCTGGCTGGGGGCTGGAAGCCGAAAACTGGGCCTACAACACGCCCGATGACACGCACGGCTTGGTGCGCGTGCAGGACTTCTGCGAGGTGCTTGAAACGGAGAACATCCAGATCAAGACCAAGTACGCGGAGGAGCACTTAGCGCGCGCAGCTGAATGCGTAGCCCCACTGCCGGGCATCACTACTGATGCTGTGAACCCCGTGCCGCCCGGTCCCTTGTACCTGAATTTCCTGAGCGCGAGCAATTTCTGGAAAGTCGGCTGCTGGCCCGAGAAGATTGCAGCGAAACTCAACCCTGCGATTGTCGAGTATCTCTGCACGAAGCATCATTGCGACGCCAAGGTTGGAGACGGCACAACGGGAGTCGTGGTTTGTGACTGGGTGGGCGAGGATGGGGACTGGGATCTTGTGAGGTGCATCGTGGGGATGAATAGCTTCTTGGAAAGGCGCGAGAAGGAGGCAGGCGCGTAAAACATGAGCCGGCCCGGAGCACCTACCAACCTCATCCTCAAGCACGCACATACCTCTCTACCCAAGAGAGTAATTCTTCGCGCTTCAGATGCCTTTTCGAGTTGATTTGCGCACTCGTTTGGTTAATGTGCGCACTCAATGTACATACGAACTTCGGTTCTAATGCTTGCAACAACGAGCTGGAGTACGCACATATGTGGAAGTGACGCAGTCGCCTTGACTTACATGCTGCCAATGCCTTATGAAATTCTGTTCGGATGACTGCTCCGACTACTACCCATGCGATGCGCTCGCCGTTGCAATTCTTTTGGAACCGACCTCGTATCGGAATCGGCCAGGAACTTAGTCATGGGCGTGGTCTCCGCGGTGATCTACATGCTGATCTCCGCCATGACGAAACTCTCACGAGCGCCGGAGAGAACCCCATGCTTTCTTGGTCTCTTCTTTTACCCGACACCTCCGAACACCAAAAAAAAACCAAACGGA
Source organism: Neoscytalidium dimidiatum (assembly GCA_037367355.1). Lineage (NCBI taxonomy): Eukaryota > Fungi > Ascomycota > Dothideomycetes > Botryosphaeriales > Botryosphaeriaceae > Neoscytalidium > Neoscytalidium dimidiatum. Next base: position 1,515,856 of record CM074697.1, on the reverse strand, counting down.
CTTCCTCGTCACTCTCCCACCATGACGTCCGCGGGCGCAGCCTCAATGCCGCCGCCCATGATGCTCGCTGCAGCTCCGCCGCCGTCGTCCTCACTCACACCACCACAGCCGGCATCCTCCTCCTCGCCACCACCACATTGGGCCGCCCACTCACCAAAACCTCACCCCGCCGACCCGACAACGGCCTCCTCCCCACTCTTACGCCTGCCGCCGGAGCTCCGCAACCTCATCTACGCGCACCTCACCCCGCAGCAAACCATCTCGTACCCGCTGGGGCCCAACACGGCCATCTCGGCGCTCTCGCACCGGCCGCCGCCGCTGGCCCTGCTGCTGACGTCGCGCCAGCTGGCCGCCGAGGCGCTCGACCACTTCTACCGCGTCGCCCGCTTCCGCATCATGCTCAACCCGCCCGCGCCGCTCGCCGACCCGCACTTCCAGCGCCTCAACGCCCTGCCCCAGCTGCGCCGCATGCGCAACCTGGGCGTGCTGCTCGACTGGGACTTCCCCCGCCTGCCCGGCTACGCCGCCGCCGCCGGCATGGGCGGCTACGAGTTCGGGCTGGAGGCCGAGGTGCCGTTCTTCCGCCAGGTGCTGGATCGGGGCCGGTGCGCGGACATGCTGCGGCTGGCGAAGAGGTTGGTGGTGGTTTTGGAAAAGGCCGGGGAGTTGAGGGGGTGCGCGGTCAGTTGGACGGATTTGGTGGAGGGATGTTGGGAGGAGAAGAGGGCGGTTCTGGACGTGTTGGTGGCCGGGTTGACTGCGAGGGGCGTGAGGGTTGGGAAGGGGGAGGTCGTTGCGTTGGATGAGGCGGGGGTGGGGAGGCTGTTTGAGGGGTTGGAAGCTGTCGGGGAGAGGTGGAGATGAGGGGTTGGGTAAGTCTCCTTTGTTGTGTTTGTGGGAGAGTTGTGGAGAGTTTGTATTAAGAGGTTTCGGTATACCATTCAGTCTATATACCCGCCCTCTCGTGCATTCCGGTGTAAATGTTTCACAGTTTGTGCCATCCACTAGGCCGGATGCCGATCGACAAAAGTGTTGATGCACGTTCGGTCCCAGAATATTGTGACCGCGAGGATGAACCTTTTGTGCGCAGCCAAAGCGGTCACACAAACGACTGCTTCAAGTGCACGCTCAATGGCCACCGCCGTTACCATCGGCCTCGTAACGCGCACTGTTTCGGGTGTGGATTGCTTCCCCAAGTATCCGATTCCAGGGAACATCGAGACCACAACGGGAAAGAACTGGACGAATTCAGTACACAACATGCTGCAAAAGCCTCACACTACAAGTGCAGTTGTCTTAATTAAAGTATTTATCTGGATCCAAAAGCTCAACAACGTTCACATCCAGGACGTTGGATAATACCTGTTCCACATCTGCTCTTTTTCTTATATACATGATTCCGTCAGACTTGACTGGAGCCGAATACCCCGCGTCGCAATTTCTCTAGGATGGGGGCTGTTCACGTGAGCATTATAACACTACCAGGGTTGATTGGTTCGGTAGGAGGCAAGGACCCTTGTTCTCAAAGTAGGCCATATGTGCTGACACGTTGTCAGCACAAGGCTGAGATGGGGCTGCCTGCCTTGCTCGACCATCAAGGCTTTAGGAAACCTCTTAATTTTGACGGCTTTTCGACTAAATGTCCATATGCCCTTCGCTTGAGCTGCATCAAGGAAGGCCGATTATCACCAGCAACTGGCAACCTTACTCATAGAAACTGTTCAGTTAGCAACCCGCTTAGGCGCGAATAAGAAGGTAGAACGACTAAACGACGTTATCCACGGATCACCCCAATTGACTACCCTACGATGGACTCGGAACGTCACCGACAGCGGACGGCGCGTCATTTCAGCGAGCTCGCAACAGGGCTTGCCCGATGACTTGTGGATCTCGGAACCTCAGACGTTAAAGTCTTCGGATCCTGGATACCTACCCGCAGCCTGTCGGCTGATCAACTTCAGATCCTTCTTCCGTGAGACGGCCCCGGTTTCCGATGTTATTCTGGAGAGGTATACCAATATGGTTCAGCTATAGGAAGAAGAGTTTTGCACTTTCTGTAGATTGATTGCTTTCGGACTGTTCCGAGGCGATCCAATCCAGGCTGGATATGAAGAATGCATGTGGCTCCGTCTATAGCAGGCAGGAGCGGTTGGCATGTAGCGATAAATGCTATGGAACCAACAACTTACGGCTCTACGAGAACCATCATTGTAGCAGGACAGCGCGGCGACTAGCTGCTAGAAATGCTATGGGTAATTGGCATTGATCAATTTGGTACGCGGCCACGCCAAGGACGCATAATCGGCCCGAGGTTTGCGTATGGAGACTGCATTCCGCGGGCATGGCTTGAAAAATGTGAGTTGCAACATCTGGCTGAGCCGTCAGGCACCGCACTAGGCAGTTTGGTCATGATCGACGCAAATCAGAATTGTGTAACACAAGTCACAACCCCCTGTCGATATGCTGCACTGAGCTATGTTTGGGAGTGCGTTACACAAACACAGTATATAACGCGCACTCGAGACAAACTAGAGAAATGCGGTGCTCTCCGATCGGATGAAATTGTATTGCCTCAGACTATCGAAGAAGCCATAGATTTTACAGCGCTACTCGGGATACTCTATCTCTGGGTGGACTCTCTTTGTATGTCACAGGATGATTTGCCTCACGGGAGCAAATTTATAGCTATGATGGGTTAGATCTACCAAGAGGCATCTGTAACAACAGTCGACACCCACGGAATAGATGCAAACTCGGGGTTGCCTGGGATCAGCAGATCACGACTCAGGACTCAAAAAGTGGCCCGGATTCAGGGTATGGTGCTAGGGGTTTCCAAAGTCGAAAATGGCCATTCCCATCTGAACTCCTGGCAAAGTACTTCCGAGAGTTTTAAACATTGCAAACCGCTCTCAAAAGGCTGGACGTTCCAAGAGATGGTATTGTCAAAGAGACTCCTCATTCTCATCGACACGGCAGCCCGGTTTGTCTGTGGTCCTGAGCTCTTCTCGGAGGACTTTGTCAACGACACCTCTGCACGTCATAGGCTCCCGGTGGATTTACCTATGGATTCGATCCCACGCTTGTACCTCGAAAAAAGGGCCATGGTGGAATATATACGCTCGTGCTGTCCATGGCTTTTCCTCTCAATTCTTCCCGTTTGAGGAGGACGTTGTCGCCGCGGTCGGAGGTATTTCAGGCATTCTCAGGGCTGGCACTGCAACGAGGTATCTGTTTAATTTGCCAGATACTGAAGTGCACGAGGCTCTTCTCTGGTATCCGAGAAATTCTAAGATTACGCCAGCTGCAAACGTTGGCGAATGGGAAATCTACAGAAGGAAAAGGCTGGAGAACGTAAATAGCATATTCCCTGATTCGGATCCCTTGGAGTGGGACGCAAAGCTCTTTGAGAATGTTAGCGAACCATGCAAGGATGCCGAACATACTCCCACCCACCATCTGGAAATACCCCTCTGGACAGCAGATATCGGGATTACCACCGTTTCAAGAACGAATTTTATCCATTGTACAACGTCCTACTGGTAGAATGGATAGACTTCATTGCGTAGCGAGTTGGCATCGGCCATAATCACACCGACGCCTTCCACGCCGCGAATCCAACATGGGGTCCCATCCGCCTTGGGTGAGAGCAGTAACGAGAAGAGGTGAAGAATGGTTGACGCAAGATCTCTGGAAATCTACCACATCGCTTCCTCTCAGAATAGGGAAAGCGGAACCGGGTTGTGACGTCGAATCAGCACGTATCTGGAAGAGTCCGGCGTCCTGGGGCGTCAAATCACTCAGCGCTTCCGCACTTTCGACTCTTTCTGCCCAGCTCTAAGACACGACAACCTACACTGACTGCATGAACCTCGGGGATGGAAGCCGCCACCGTAGTGGAAAAGGGGTAGACGGTCCGCTCAGCTCAGACCCTCTTCCTTCCCAGCAAGCGAGCCCATCACCCTCGCCACTGCATTCGCCGTCGCCACCATTGCCGACCTCTACACACGCCCCAGAGCACAAGCCCAGAGCCACAAAAAGGAAAAATGAAAAAAAAAAAAGTCGTGCCCCCGAACGCACAACCAACCTCCTTTTAGCTCCCGGGACGAAGCGTGCGGATCCATCGGCACTTAGTATCCGTCGGCGCCCCCTTCCCGATCTCCCTCTTTCTCTCCCTCTCCCGCTCGTTCGATCGATCGCTCGCTCGCTCACTCGGAGCACAGAGCCTTCCGGCGCGGAAAAGGGAGAGAGGGGGAAAAAAAAAAAAGCTTTGTTGTTTGTCGTCGATATAGGCGGCGTCGCATAATGCCAAGACCAGAAGCCAAGACGCGGACGGGTCGGTCCCTCTTCTGGGATCTGTTTCCGAAGGGGGTTTGGTTTGCGAGCAAGGATGCGGACTACGGACCTCGGGATTTCCGACGCTTGAGGATTGGTTTGTTTGGTTTTATAAACTGTAAGGTTGGAAGAGGGGGTGGAGGAACAGCCTTGCCGACATAGATGGGTAGGAAGACTAGACAAGGCTTCTTGCGTCCGGACGGCTGCTTCAGCTCTTCATTGCAGGAGGAGCAGTGGCCATGGTCTCTGAGCTGTTTTCAGGTCTTGGTGGTGTTGATTGTATGTAGGCAACTGAACGGTCATGAGAATATTGTTTCTCTGTACCGGAGTTTGAGATACATTACTTTCCCTTTGTAGCCCATCTGCGAATCGATCGTTGCATCTATTTTTATTTTTGGTACGTATTTGCCTGTGTATGAGACGCTGGTGGTTGCGGATACGAATAAGCGGCGCATGCAACAATCATGAGTGGAAACTAACAAAAGAGGAGACTATTACGGTCTTACGATATCCGGCGATGCTACTGTGAATAGAGCTAACACACTTATGTCTTGTTTGAAACACAAACTGGGCTCTCACACAGAGTGCAGCTGCAAAGAGCTTCTGGTGTGATATAAAGCACCCGAACTTGTTAATTGCGAGATGACGAAAAGAGTTGAAGAGGTCTAGAGTAATAAGAGTAATGTGTTGAAAGAATCATTGGACAGTGGTCGTTATGAAGCGAGTTGTGCTGGTTGTAGCGCAATGCCAAGCATGCTGCGATGAAGAGACAGATATATCGTAGGCGGACTCAACCATAGCAGTGACTTCGGGACGAGACGGGACGGAGGTAGCGAATTAAGAACAAATCGAACCTATTGGCTGGTCTAAACCTCTAAGGACTCTCTTCCATGCAGGGTCATTGAATTTTGCTTCTTGACGTAGGACAATACTTTTTTGCGGAGAATAACGTTAGAAGACTAGAGAAGAAAAGTTACTTCTCTCTCTGTGTTTGTAATGTATTATCATAATATCGGTAAGCGAGGACTCGACCAGGGAAGCTTGCATTGCCTGGCTGTTGATGATCTTCACAGCCCCGATCAAGAGCCGCATGGGAAATATTCTCTTACTTTTTAGCTATGCATACACCGGGTTCCTTTCCCGTTTGATCTATGGATTTCCGGCTAGAAGCATTTTCCGCAAGACAAAAAGTCTAAATCATCCGTTCGTAGACAAGAGCCCCCTCTCTGTACCATGGTGGATATTTGTATCGTTCCACGTTCAGCACAAGGTAAGATTTGGTGTGGCAGGGTTTCGATGGAACTTCTGAGATGTGACACCGGTTTTTTTTTTTTGGTGCGCTAATGCAAGCTAAAGAGGCCTCATGGTGTGGGGTGCCGAAAGGATAAGGGAGAGCCAAAAAGAGGCGGGAAAACCTTACCGCACGCTCAGTCCATCAAGAGAGCTTCAACGGGCAACCCGATCAGGAAGTGATACTCCCGATGCATAAGCCGGACCGTCCCCTAAGCAGCCCGAGGCCTGATTATCGCCGATCGCCCCACGGGTGTGAATTACCCGCCACGCATGAAGCAACAGCACCGTGTTACTGGTTCCGAAGAATAGGACGTCGATGTGTAACTTGAGCGGTCAATGCTGGGTCGTCCGACGCTACGCTCAGGGATCGCCTCCTATCGAGGGCAGCATTTCCGTCCCGCGCGCACGAGTCCAGGGGTACGGCGCTATGCCCGGGGGGCGGATCCGGACTCGGGGCGCTGCTATCGAGCAATCTCAAGCCGCAAATTGCATCTTTCTAGAAATGAGAGAAGAGGCTTGGCAGGCTCTAGCATAGAAGCACTTTGAGTGGGCGCAGACTTCGCGCGAGGCAGCAACGACAAGATTAGAAGTCCGCGGCGGCGGATAGACAAGCTGGACCCTGGAATTGACTGCTGGCCTGGCAAACCAATCGGACCTACGTCCCTGGAGGCGCTGGCATGGCAGCGGCAGGCTGCCGGTTGGTCGAGTAGGATAGCTAGAGTGAGATTGAAGCGGGTGCGGGCACAAGCGCTTACAGAAGCGCCAAAAACTGGGGAAGCAATCTCTCGAAAAGCTAGCAGAGGCCAATCGGGGCGATGGTCGGGCAGTGGTCGGGCGGGTGAGGCTGGTTGGCTAGCTGCAGCGGCGCGGTAAATTGGGAGAAGGTCGATCGGAATTTTGCAGGACCGGCGAGCAGCACAGCGTTCCAAGGCCGATCTGGCTGATGTCATCGGGCTCAGATTGTGCGGCTGCAAGCGCGTAGGGATGCTGAAGCATTGCCGGAAGGGCAGCGAGGGCGTCCCGGTCGAGCGGGCGCTGGAAGAGGAGGGCTCACGGGTGTTTTGGTTGTGGAGTATCGAATATCTGCAGGTCATTTGGGACTGAGTCAGGAATGCCCATGGCAGATCTGAGGTCTGAGATGATGCCATGTGTCTCGGCACACCGCACGCTCCGGCGGACGCGGACGGGCGCGCACTACGTAGTGCGTGGCAGCACACTTGACCCTGACGGCGTCCCTAATTTCAGCAGCCCTTAACAGTTCACTGCCAGTCGAACCAGTCGTCCGGACGTGAGTGTGACCAGCACGTTTGAGCATCTGCTGTACGTCCGCGCGACTGGGCCCAGCCGGGACGAGCGGGCGACGAGATAAGATGCCGATGCGACGGTTCCTTCTCGTGTTGGCAGTCCCGATCGCACGGCGGTCAGGCGCGCGGGAGCAGCGGCGAGGCGAAGAGCGGCGTGGTCGAGGTGCACCGGTCGCCGGTGGTGGGCCCGCATACTGTTATGTTATGCGATGCTGCGAGCGTGACTCCGAAAGCATTGCGGCAGCAGGTGGTGGAGGTGTGTGTGCGCGCGCGCGCATAGAGACGTCGAAGCGGTCATCCGTTCGTTATTGTTTCGACAAGGCTGATAACGTCCACGCACCGGCGGCTGCTTTAACAGGCGAGCAATGGCTCTGGAGGCGGCCTCTGAGAGAAGCGAGAGGCGTGGTGCTAGGTAGGTATAGGTCTCTCTTGCTATGTACTATGGTACCCAGCATAAGTATTGTTAGTGCGAGTCCGTGCGGCGCACGGGGATGCCCGGAGACGCTACACTAGAATTGCATAGAAAATACGCGAATATCTCCGAGTATCCCTTTGTCAGCTTAAAACACCCTTGTGCCTGTACCTCCCACTGTACATAGCGCACACACGCACACACGCACACACACGCACACACGCACACACACGCATACACACGCACGCACGCACGTACGCACGCACGCAGCTATGGATTTAAATCCGCCCTCTACGCCCTAGCCTAAGAGATATAAGGAGCCTAACCTATTACGCGATAACCGCCTACGATGCCTAACCCTACGAGAGATTAGCTGGCACTACGACGAGATTGCTAGCCAGATTGGTTGTACGCTACGCCAAGTATAAACGGCCTGTAATACAAACCATCTAACGCCAAAGAAACGTAAGGGTAGGCCAGGTACGCTATCTAATAAGCAGATTGACTCTCTAGAGACGTTCGTCTGCTCGTCACGTACGAATAGGCTCCTCTCTTACCTCTAGCTCTCGGTTGGCCCATTCGCTCATTACGGTGTAGGCGCCGATACGATAAGAAGAGCGCTATATAGCCGTGGCTATAAGCGCTACGTAGCATATTAAAAACCACCTCTCTCTAAGAAGAATCGACAAGATCGACTACGCTTTGCTCTTAAGCATAAGGACTGGATAATTTACTAGTAGAGCCTAGTTCTCTGGACTAATAAGACGTGGGTAACTGGTGGAAGACATCGCAAGTAATACGTTACGAGAAAGAAGGATAAGGCGCTTAATCCGACATGCGTAGTAGAGAAGATACGTCGAAAACGAGGGTGGATATTTTGGGGCTCCTTTTATAGCTGTATACTAGGGCCAGCCCTCTTCTGGGAAAAGAGCTGGGGGATAATCAATTAGGGCTCTTATCGTGAGCATATTCTGCCTATTCTAGAGGAGTACTTAAGGAGCCATCCGTACCTCTATATTATGCAGGATTACGCCCTAGGTCACTCTGCTACGGCGACTATAGTAGATATGGCTAAGAGGGGTATTCCTATAATTTACTAGCCTGCTTTCTTACCAGACCTAAATCTAATTAAGATAATATAGAACTGGATAAAGGACTAGATAGAGTAGAACTATCCTAATAAGAATCTAAGCTATAAGATGCTTAGGGAGGCAGTTATAAGAGCCTAGCACGTAGTAGTGACTAAGGAGCGGCTGAGAGAGTTACTCAACACCATGCCACAGCGCTGTAAGGACGTAATCAAGGCTGGCGGATGGCATACAAAGTGGTAGCAAAGTGGAGCATAGCGTAGTAGGAGAATTACTGTAATTTACAGGCGTTTTTAGTAGAGTTTCTCCGAGATTCTGTGCCCCACTTTTGATGTGCACTAACAATACTTCTGCTTGATACCACAGTATTGTGGTGGCGCGGATGCGGTTTGGGCGTGGTGGAGGCAAACGAATCAGGCCCGGAGCAGCGATGGGCGGTGCCTGCCAAGGCGCGGGCGGCGCCCAGGATGTTTCAGCTCGAAGGCTAGCGCAGACGATGCCCCAGGCCCCCCCTGAGCGCCCACCTGCACACCTCGTCATTGTGCGTGCCCTCACGCTGCTGATTCGCGTGTGCTCCTCGCGACCGCCGCCAGAGCAGAATCGGCGCATGAACTCTACGCGGCCATCGCACGCGAGTCTGCGCGCGCCCTCATTGCCGCGACTCCAGCGGGCCTCGCTCCCAAAACCGCTGCCCTGCCCGCCGCCTCGTCGATCTCAGTGCCTGGGAAATTGGGCGTCGCATCACCGCCTGCCTCGACGGCGCTTGCGGGCTGCGCGCCGGAGGCAAAGCTGCCTGGACGTCCCCACGATACGAGCGGCATTGCCAGCACAGCCCGTGCGGATGGCAGTGGAAGTGGACGTGCAACGGAAGTGGAAGTGTAAGTGGCAGCTCACGCGCGCGCGCCAGTCGTCTCAAACTAAAGGCCTCCCCGGTGGGGCGGTTCTCTGCAGGTGCCGCGCGCTGGGGCCGTCGTCTGCCCTGCCGCCCTGCTCTCACGAGCGTGCGTCCGGCCTGCCCCCAGCGTCCTCTCTCACGCCGCCTGCTGGACGCGGCAGGCCGGCTTGCGCTGCTCTGCTCTGCTCTGCTCTGCTCCCTTCTCGTCCTCTCTCCTCCGGCGACTGACCCGTCGACGCAGTCATCACACTCTTTCTCCGCACCGCGAGCCGCGAAGCTCCCCACGCTCTTTGACAGAGTCCCGCCGCTCGCGCAGGCTTGCCCGTGTTTCATTCTCTAACACCTTGCTCTCGCCGAACGAGGACTCCCCTACCTGCAGACTTGCCGCGCCGTCGAGACTCGTTCCGACCGTACCCTAGCCCGACCTGAGCCCTAGTTGGCTTCTTGTTACCTCTCGCGTCTCTCTACAGCACGCCCACTGCGCCGCTGCCTTCGTCGCTGTGTCGACCCTCCCCTATCGCGGCCCTACCGGCTTCTGGACGGGTTCCAAACAGAAACGCATCACCGTGCCCCCGCCGAAACAAAAACGTAAACGATCTTACCTGCTGGCCTTTATCTTGCCTGGACTCAGGACTACAACCGTGGGACGGGGTTGGGATCATTGGGTTTGAGGCTGGATCTCCATCATCGTCGGGAAGGATAAGGAACCGCGCTGCAGTCGCTGCAATCCGTCTCGGACGACCACTCTCGATCCCGTACCAGTTTCGAGCGGCCGCATCATGATCGCGCAAGACGCATACTAGGACTCTTTCGCGCCTTGGACATCTTGAGCATCTCTGCCACGCCGCTCTCTACCCACCACGCCCCCCGCGTCTCATATCGCTACCCGCATTCCTTCCTTATCTTTCACCTACTTACAATTCTATCCTTACTATGGCGCCGCCGAAGCCCGACGTGCCGCTGAAAAACCATTGCTCCGTCGTCCACGAGAATACCCTCTATGTCTACTCTCCGGATGCGTTCCAGTCCATATCGCTCACGGAGGATGCCGAATGGAAAACATTGAAATTCAGCGTCGCCGCGACTGGCGCACAGTGCGTGTATGGCGGAGGGGCTCTATACGTTGTCGGAGGAACTGTTGATGCTAGTCTCAATTACCCGGGCCTGATGAAGTACGACTTCGCTTCCAAGGATTGGGAATGGATCACCCCTACCGACACTATCACTGCCAACAGAGTGAACCACGGTGCCACTTATCTGGACTCGACATCCCAGATCCTCATCTATGCAGGCTCACAGGCGACCGGAGACACCGGGGCATCGTCAGGTACATATACTATTAACACAGCCGCTCCCTACAGCGTCTCATCCTATCCATCTGGAGGTGCTCCAAACGTTATCTCGCCGATCCTCCTTCCTTGGGATGACAGTTCTGCACTCATGCTCGGTGGAGGCGCATCGCAGACTCAGATCTTCAAATTCAGCGTTGCCAATGGCTGGGAAAACCTCGGCGTACAGCTTCCGGCAGGTATTGCTGACCAAACCACGACAAAGTGTACTGTAGTCGACGGTGATGATGGTAGCAAGGTTCTTGAGCAGTACAATCTTGGTGCTTCGCCCAACGAAGTGACAAGGCTTGCTCTGTTGGGTGCTGGCGGTGCTCAAGCTACTACCGGAGAGGCAGTTGGTGCCAAGAGGAGGCGGGATCTGACCTTGAGCGACTGGCCTTCATACAACAGTTCTTTAGCCCCCGACACGGTACGTACTGGCGCCTCAATCGCCCAGGACTCCCAAGGTCGTGCCATCATCAGCGGTGGAAACGACGACGATCCCATCGCTATTTTCAACGAGCGCGAGAACACATGGATGAATGCCACCGAGGTTTTCTACGGTAGTCAAGAGCCTACAAAAATCTCGTCAAGCTCATCCTCCTCGCGCTCCTCCACAACCCATTCGGCAACGTCGTCCTCGCTTGCCGCTGTCTCTTCCACTGTCGCATCGGCCATTGCGTCTGCAACTGCTTCTGCTACGGGTATTGCGTCAGGATCTTCGTCTTCATCCTCCGATTCCGACAACGAGCACAAGAACCGCATGCTCACGGTTCTGGGTGCCACCCTCGGTACCATTTTCGGTTTGGCGGCTGTTCTCATCATCATCTTGCTTTTGCTCCGCTGCAAGCGCCAGAAGAACAAAGGTGCTGGAGGAGAGAAGGGCGGAGAGAAGGATCGGCTTAGCTTTGCGGACAGGGGCGTCAGCCAGTTTGGCGCCTATCCAAATGCACCCAGTGCACCCCCATATATGCAGGACAACAACGCTTCTCAGACCTCGCTGGCTATCATTTCCGGCAAGTTTAACACTGCCAAGGGCCCGAAGACGCATACTCGCGGTATGCCCAGTGATGCCAGCACGGCCGGCCTTGTCAAGAAGCAGAGCCCGCTTGCTTACAAAGAGTCGCACGAGATGTCACCTATCGGAGCCGCGCCGCCGTACAGCGTTGCGAATCCCATGACACAACCACCGCCGGCCGCTGTTGGCGACGAGAAGCCAAGCCGGAGCCGAAGCTCAGGATGGAGCCGTTACTTCGCGAACAATGAAGCTACGAACCTGGCCAGTGAGCCATACGATCGCTCGACTTACGCGTCCAATCACTCCAACAGGCTTAGCGGTGTGAGTCAGTCTGAATACGACACCAACTCGCGTTACTTGAGCCAACCCCCCAAATTCAACAACCCGTCCCAAGTCTTGCCGCCGTTGGATGTTAGCTTCGCCAACAACGCATTCGATGGCAACAGACTCAGCCGGGTTGTGACCGGAAGTCCGACCATTGGTAACTCCCGTGAGGACCTCTCTAGTCATGGAATGGGAGTGGGTACGCCCATGCGTGCCGAGCTGGCACGTGCGAACAGCGTCAGCACAATTTCGAGTTTCGAGTCCAAGAGAATGTCGCACGCTGATGGGCAACAAAACTGGACGCCTATCGAAGGCAGCCACTGGAACAACAGGGCTGCTAGCAGTCTCTACCCTGACAGCCGGCCAACAAGCGAGGTCCCGTTCCCCGATGGCACAAGCTCATATTACCCCAATGACGGCACAAGCTCCTACTACCCAAAGAGCAACACCAACTCTTTGTATCCGCCAAGTCTGCACCCTGACGCTGCCAAGATGCCTGCCCCTGGCCGGGAGAGCACAGTGACTGTCTTCCCGAGAGGCGTGCCATCTACGGTCCCAACAGATGAAGAGAGGCAGAAGGCTCTTGGCAACCAGGACATGAGCTGGCTGAAGTTCTAAACCTTTCACCTGACTCAACCACGAAATCGCATCATCATCTATCACCTCTATACTTATTACTATCAGCTCGTCGAGGCTAGCGGAGCGCTACGGATTCAGACGGAGCATCATCACCGACTGCACCGGCTGGAACCATCAAAAGATCAGCATACTCGAGCGCCAGGCGTTCATCTTCATCGCTTCTTTTCTTGTCGCCTAGCGCTTCTCTTCATACCCAGCCGCCGCTGCGCGAGCAGCTGCAGCTATGCGTCTTCTTGTCAATACTTTCATCATTTTGACAATTTTTTCTTACCTTTCGAAACTTTTGATAGCTCTCCCGGAGGTGCCATTGCGTAAATAGACGCCTTGACAGCACCTTGCAGTCGTTACTGATACCCTCCCGATTGTCTTCCGCGCGTCCTGTCATCCTTTTTGGTTATTCATTTTCACGAGCCAGCTTGGGGGAGGAAAATCACATAATCTGCCACCATGTAACATTACGCATGTCAGCCAATCCCGATCTATCTACCCCGTATTGGTCGTTTTGCAGTTACAGCGTTTTATGTTTGGTTTCTTTTTGTTCCTGAAGAAGGAAGGGGGAGGGGGGAGTTCGACTAGGGGTGTTTCTGGAGTGGAGGTGAAAGCGGGATTGGGGTCTCTATCTCTTTGTCGTTTTTTTTTTTAACAAGAGCTCGTTGAGAGAAAATGTAGGGGGCTGTGGAGAGTTCGCTGAGAAAAAGGGTGAAGAAGGGAGAAGAGTGATGTTGGAATGGCCTCTGTTCTTTTTCTATCGCATCATCATCATCATCATCATCATCATCATCATCGACAACACGCGCCACACGCACCAAAGCAGCTAAATGTCTAATTTCTCCCGGTTCACTTTTTGTCGAGATCTCTTCTTTCATCACCCATCGCCGTCGCTGTTGTTTGAATGGGAGAGAGGGGGGGAAGCGCGGGAGCAGCAGGGACCATGTCTTCGATTAGTTTCCGAGTTCAGGGCAGATATGATCAAACTTGCTTCTCGACGTGTCTCTTCAGAGCGCCCCGAGATATACTTCTACTTTTTCTAAAAAGGCATTCCGAGATCTCTTTGCTCTCTTTATGTGAGTAGGATGACGCTCCGCTTGTCTGCGTGGCAGACTGGGCCCACGTGATAGTCATGATGTCCGCGAGATACTTATCTGAAACTTGAGAGAGTTATTCCGTTTCGTTTCTCATCTTCCGGCCTCCACTCTGTCACCAGATGTCATCCCCACCACGGGGCCTTCGCGCGCGCGGGGCAGTGGAGCGAAGAAAGGAAAAGAAAAATATGCGATCGAAGGGGGCGGGCACGTAACAGATGGAGCGGACGTTTCCAGAAGCAAGGGCTCTTCGGCGTCGCTTGCTCAACGCCTCCTTTGTCGCGGCTTGATTGAGGTAAGGGAGCCGGAGGAAGGGGTGGACGGGAGGAGGCGCTCTGCACACGTGTACCAGCTGCATATCTTCGAACGCAGCAGACGGAGAAAATCCGTAGGAATCGCCCGTGTTTGGAGGGTTTCTTCGTCGAGAGGCGAGGACGAGACGGAAGAATTGTGGAGTGTTTGCCTCCACCCCCCTGGGAACTTTCATGCGTCTGCGTTTTGCGTTGCGAAGTTTTTCTTTTTTTTTTTTTTCGTTAGCTTCGTGTTTCTTTGCGTACTTCCTTTTCTCGTTTCGCATGAGGGCTGCGTTCGGATCGGTTGGGTAGGTGGAGCATTTTAGTGGTGTGCAAGCGCCGTTTGGGGCGCCTGCAGGACCGCTTCGTTGGCGAGCTTGAGGCTATTTTACTTTCTTTTTTTCTTAGCCAGGTACCGGTTCCACTTCCGTCCAACCGTCTCTTTTTTTTTTCTGGCCTAGAGCGATCATAGTTGACGACAAGAGCCGATGAGTATAGATGCTTCAACAGCTGCGTTCTGGATGCAATTGCGTTTCAGATCTGGTAACTAGGATGTGGATTTCCGGATGAAGGAATCAATGCACCCATGATTCAGGCGTGAAGCGTGGTCTGTTCATGATGGCCTGTTCGAGGAGGTGTTATCTTTAGCGCTATCTGTCGGCTGCAAACGCTAACGTTTATGCATACGAGCGTGTGATTCGGAAGTCCCCGATTCGGTATATGCCGGCAGGCATGGAGGTCGAGTGGATATCTATATATTGGTGAAGGCGTCATACGTGCCTCGGTGGACCCTTTGGATATGTGCCATTCCACCAGTAATTGGAAGGCGCTAAACACCTTTATTAATTCGGATGCTGTGATGCTAGTCGTAACTCTTGCGATGCGCGCTATGCCCATGCCCATGCCTATGCTGATGCTTGCTGCTGTATGCTGGAATGAATGTGCGTTGTTGTCACCGTGCCGCCGTGGCGGAAACAACTCAAATCCTTTCTCCGCCACTAAGAAGAGGCGCAACCAACCTCCCTTGATCCCTGATTCGTATTGTCCCACATCTGAATGAATCCACTCTTCGTTTAGAACCCTCCAATAACGCCGTCTCATGCTCACTGGATCTTGTCCTCCAGCTCGAAATCACCCTCTTCAGCCCCTTCCCGCCTACTAGCCTTTGCAAGCTTCTTTTTGTCGTACCAACCCTTACTCTTGTTCATGAAGGCCCGAGTCAAACTCTGTGCCATCATCTTCCCTTCCAAAGTTCCAGACACGACACTGAAGCCGAATATGGCAGCTATGCTGATACCCACGACAATACCGAACCACTGCCAAAACTGCTTGACGGTGAACTCCACGCCTTCAAACTGGCAGGAGAAGTAGGCGGCCATGATAGAGACAGGCATGAATAGGAGAGTCGCTTTGCCAAGGAGGAGGGTGATGCGGGTCAGTCGCTCGACGGAGAGAGATTCCTTGATAGCGATTAAGTTGAAGTTCTGTCGCGCGTTAGTTTCTGTGGTGTCGTACTGAGGATTGGAGGGACTGACCATCATGACAAGGCTCTCCTTCTGGTTTAGGCACTCCTCGATCTCGCTGATGGCATATAGTCTGGTCCGGTACTTCAACCGCTTGAACCTCGCTCTAGCAGGCGAGCTTAGCGCCACACCTAGCATACTCGTCTCCTCGTCTATCTGAGGTGCGTTGCTGCTGGCGCAGTAAGAATCGTCTACTGTGCTGCCGTTACCGCCATCAGGCAGCGCAAAGACGTGCGAGTTCTTGAGACTGGCTAGAGTGGCTTCTTGCTTCTCGAGTACGCGGTCGATGATGACCTCGTAGCTCTGGTACATGCGTTTCAGCACCGACAACTGGCGGCCAATATGGTGCAGGCGCTCAACATGTTGTAACTCCGCCTTAACCATCATGTTCCGGCGCAATTCGTCCAAGGCAGCGGCGTACTTGTGCTCGCGCCGTGCAACGAGGCCATAGGTTGAATACCAGTCATCAAAGAGGTTGTAGAAAAGCAGTCCAGGGGCATCACTTGGTCGGTGTGCCCGTTCCTCTTCGCTGTCGCCAACACGCCGCCTGATGGGCAGTACGGCAATCGCGGGGGCCCGTGAGACATCGAAGCATTTCGAGAGGTTCCGGAAGACGTTGAGAAGGTTTCTCCGGATGGAGAAGAGAATTTGATACGACTCTTTATCGTAGTAGCCACCTTTTTCGGGAAACGGGTCTTCATGGATATTGAGCACCGTTTTATCTTCACACAGCACCAACCAGCTCCATACCCTCTTGCCTTCGGGGAGACCAGGGTCCATCGACTCGCGGTTGGTAGTGGTGCTATGCAAGGAGTTGTAACCCAAACTCACGTACTTTCGTCCTTCGTCCACAGTTGACCAATGCCATACGTCATTAATTAATCGGTAATGACTGATCATTCTTGGAAGATCATCTTCCGTTTCATGGGACCAGGCAGCATAGCCCGATTGACTCTCCGGATCAAGTGCTGAGGAGAAGCTATGGGCTACGCTGGGTGGTTGATGCTGCCGAGCTTGACGAAGGGGATGTCGTAATCTACGTTCAAAAAAGGACGAACTGTGTTTTGAATCTGGGTGCTTCGAGGCGTTTGGAAATGGATCCGACCTCATCAATCCGTAGAGCCTGGGGGAGAAATTGTAGTGTTTTGCGAGAGTGCCGATTATGTCTTTTTGCTTGTAAGGCATCCATATATTGATCCACCTCCCGTACAGGTGTGATGGCCTCTATAAGGTGATTTGGTTAGCGACAGCAGTACTTTAGTAAAGATGATGCCAAGAAAAAGGAAGATAAAGCAAGTTTGAGGAATATACGAGTCATAACATGTGTATCCCGGATGATTAATCCATTCTCTCGTAGCATATTTCGGTGTGACTATGGATAAAACGAATCGATAAGCTAGGTTACATCAACTTACGGGCTTGCTCATCAAAGCCTTGAGTGCGTCGTCGCTAAGATCGAAAGCGCACCAGGCACAATCATCACCGAAATCGACGAAGAAGTTGCGGCTTGTAGGTAGCATCAAATCATGTTGGAGACGCCTGAACTCTTTCGGATCGTCGAGATTTCTGATTTTGCTCAGGAGCTCATCGTCGTGAAGGCTGTGGTAGTAGCTTGGCAGAGCTCCAGCAGCAGCTGCTGCTGAGGGATGGAGGTGGTTGTTCTCGGCCATAGTGCGACGTGGGGAGTTGCACGCAGCGCCAAGCGAGATGAATGAGGAGATGATGCTCGGATAGCAGGGGAGATTTAACGTCAGTCGCGGAAGCCGGAAGTTTGCAGAGGTAGCCTTGTGATGCACGGTAGGCGGCAAGCTATTCAGCATGCGCCGGGGTCACGCTTCAGCCGCGCGCGGTCACACGCAGCCGCGGTTCGCGTAAGCCACTGCTGCAGCGAAGTGCTCGCGTCCAACAATCGCGCAGTAGAGTCATCCTCGCTGCCCGCGCCGATGAGACATAAAGCGCTTTCGCCTTGGACGCTACGTCAGAGCATCATCCGGTTCTCGGAACTTTCTCCTGCCGCCAGAATTTGAGCGAAGCTGCCCAGAAAAGGTGCCGACGGACTATGGCCGCCAACGCTGCCGCCATTGCTGCTCTGCCCAGGCACTGCTCTGATCAAACTGCCTGGAACGAGCTCGTCAGCCGCCAGAAGGATTTTCGCCTTCTTTCTCTGAGGACCGACCCGGACGCGTTTGGCTCGACCTACGACCGTGAGCTGCAATTTACCTGGGACACTTGGGAGAACCGCCTTAAAAACCCGCAGGCAACCACCTTCGTCGCTTTCACTGGCGATCCGACCACAGGTGCAAATGCTCATGATGAGTCCGAGGCTAGAGAAGTGCTGCGACGGGAGTGGCTTGGCCAGCTTGTATTACTTAGGATGTACCAAGAGGACCGTGCGAAACTGTCAGCAAACAAGTCTCCTTGGACTGTTCTGAAAGACGGGGACACAGATTCGAATGCTCCGCGTCATTACCACTTCAACGGCCTGTTCGTTGTACCGTCTGCACGAGGCCAGGGAATAGCTCGGAAGCTTATTGAGCATGCGCTTGCAAGCAGTTCTCATAACTGCAACGTGACTCCGAAATACACAGTAATCGTTTGGGCTGAAAACGAAGCTGCGCAACGCGCTTTCCAAGGCTGTGGATTCAAGGTTATCGGCCAAGAAATGTATGAGAGCGGGAGCCCAGAGCGGCCACGGCAAGAGCCAGCTCTCATGTTGGAGTTCGGGGTCTCATCATGAGTTCTCGGATGACGGTGTGCTGGCAAGATTTTGTTATGTACCTGTTGTCATTTCCATGGTTTGGTAGAGGCTGCCAGACAATACAACTTGGCAGACCTCTGGATGATAATCGTACGAATAGAATCAAAACAGAAAAGAGTGGCATTACGGCCTGGACATAGTCAGATAAGGAAGCTTTCGCAGCCAGCGCACGGGAGCATGCGCGCCGATTTGGGCCGAGGCGCCGACGGCGCTATCCCCCATCTAGTAGAGTCTTCGCTTACTGGCGCCGCCCACACTATCCAGTGCGCCGACTTCACTGCGAGGCGAACTTTTCCGACTTCAACAACGACACCTGCGCCTAGTCCCCACCAAAAGACCCTACAGGATCTCTTGGAAGACGGTCATTCATCATGTCTAAGATCACCGTCGCCGGCGTGGTAAGCAGCCTCGTTCTTCCTCGGCCCCGGCCCAATTCCTGAGCCGCTGCCTCCATCGGCATAATCCATTTACTGAGACCACTGCGCAGCGCACCAACGTCAAGGAGCTCCTTGAGTACTCCAACGAGACCAAGAAGAGGAACTTCCTGGAGACTGTCGAGCTCCAGATCGGTCTCAAGAACTGTACGTTCTTTTATCCTGCGAGCCCCCCCGCCGCGTTTGCTCACCCGCAATCACAGATGACCCCCAGCGTGACAAGCGTTTCTCAGGCACCGTCAAGCTCCCCCGTGTTCCGCGCCCCAACATGAGCATCTGGTACGACTTCCTCGCGCGATACATCTTCCGATAACACATTCTTGCGAACTTCTGGAGGGGCGAAAACGTGGAAAAGCGGAAAAGGTTGAAGGGGATAGGGCTGACATTTGCACAGCATTCTCGGTGACCAGCACGATATCGACCGTGCTAAGCACGGTGGTGTTGACGCCATGAGCGCGGACGACCTCAAGAAGCTGAACAAGAACAAGAAGCTGATTAAGAAGCTCGCTCGCAAGTACGATGCCTTCATCGCTTCCGACACCTTGATCAAGCAGATTCCCCGTCTTCTGGGTCCCGGTCTTTCCAAGGGTACGTTCGAGCACTTCTCGCAGGCGCAGGCGCAAATGCTAACATACTCTGCAGCCGGCAAGTTCCCTACCCCCGTCTCGCACGCTGAGAACCTGTCGGACAAGATCACCGAGGTCAAGTCCACCATCAAGTTCCAGCTGAAGAAGGTTCTCTGCATGGGTGTTGCCGTCGGCAACGTCGACATGACTGAGGATGAGCTGATCGGTAACATCATGCTTGCCATCAACTACCTCGTCTCCCTGCTTAAGAAGGGCTGGCAGAACGTTGGTAGCCTTACCATCAAGGCTACCATGTCGCCTCCCAAGCGCCTCTACTAGAGTGGTGCATGGCTGGCGAATGCGAACCTTTGGGCCTTACGTAGTGTTTCCATGAGAGTTCCTGCGTAATCACAAAAAAAAAAAAAGGAAATGCAATCAACGAGCAACATTGCCCTTTAGCAATAATATACACCGTGAAATGCAGGCTCGTAGCGTGAAATTTTGAACATGACATTCCAGTCTATCGATATGGAAAGGCTGGAGAACAGACATTGTGTAGGCGAAATCTATTCCCTGCCGCGGCAGTGTTTTGACGATCAGGCGGTGCAAGTCATGAGACGCGCTCAGAAGCGATGCTGCATGAACAATGCAAGAACTCATCCGGAAGCGCTCTCTGACATCGACAGCACGAATGCACACGCGGATCTGGTCGCTACGAAATTCACGTAGCAGTAAAAAGAAAAAAGGAGATAACAACGCGCGCGAGCGCGTGTTCGGAGAGAAAACTCGCGATAAAACCATAGTTTGACTCAAGGCGATGTTGCGGCCATCCCACAACCACGATCCACTGATAGGAATGCGCGCGGTTGGTAGGAAAGACGAACGCAGGTCGCTCGAGGAGGCCGGGAACGGAACGAAAGTCACAGAGAATAGGACTGACACTCAGCAAGTCGCCGTAGCGAAGCCTCCGTAGGATTAGTTCTACTGATGTGAGGAAAAAAGAGAGGGAGCTGTGAGGGACGCGCAAAGTTTTTATAAGACCAGGCGCGCGTTCGCGCTAGTGTGTGGGGCGCAACTAAGCGGAGATCTGCCGGCTGGAAGTCGTGGCCGCGTCCGTCTCCTCCGCGGGTCCTCCTCGCCCTAACAACACCACCAACCCATCGTCGTGTTGAACGCGCGACCACTTGATCGCACGGCCCTGACTCACTGCAGACGAACGCTGACTGCTGCCGGTCGAAACTCGGGAGGTGGAGCCCGCGGCGCCCGGATTGCAAGAGCAAAGGACGCCGAGCTGCGCCGCCGCACGATGGGCTCGCTGTCGCTTTCCTCCCCTCCACTGGCGCGCCCTGGGCTTGTCAATCGATTTGATAATCTGTTCGCATTCGTCCCGCTATGACGACCAAATGCACGCCAGGTCGTCATTTTTCGCCAGAAACCGGCAAAGCTCAGTACAGCGCTCTGATTCTTTGTTTTACACCGCTCCCACTGTGGTTTAGCGGTCGTCATTCTGCGTTCGCAATATTAGCTGATTTTTAATCCATTCGTGACCACTACTGCGGTACATGCTACGTACAAATATGATACTCTGAATCGCTCCAAACATGAGAGACACTCGCCGCTCATCTGCTCTTCTTCTCTATTTCTTCTTTACGCTCATGCCCGTAGTAGACATGCCTGCTGCCAATATACAGCCCAGTGCCACGTCTAAGTAAGTTGCAACCCCGTTCATCATTATTCCTCCCATCCCTTGCAGGGAAAATAAAATCCGACAATCTAATGCTCAATCTTCTACATAGACCCGAACCTCAGGACTTCCCCGACCGAACGCCAAATGTCGAATCTGATGCACCACCCAACCTCGAGGGAGAGTCTGAAGAGGCTCGCTTGGAGCGTTTGGGTAGACAGAGGCCGGATACATTCTCTTCTGTATGGGAAGAGATAGGCTTTGTCTACTCAGTAGCCATGTCACAAGCTCTTACAGTGGGTATAACAGTTCCTTCTCAATGCAAATTCTGACAAGCCGTGCAGGAGTACTTTGTATCTGGCTTCAACGTGATCCTTCCTACCATAACCGAGGAGCTGCACATTCCAGCTGCCTCCAGCACCTGGCCTGCCAACGCTTTTTCACTTGTCGTGGCATGTTTTCTTCTTACCTTTGGACGCTTGGGTGTAAGCTGCCGCGTAGACGACGTAATGTGCTCATGTGGCTGACAGAACTTCCACAGGATATCCACGGAGGCTACCCGGTCTACATGGCGGGACTTTCCTGGCTCACTGTGTGGTCTTTCATCGCAGGCTGGTCTCAAAATGAGCTCATGATGGATTTTTGCAGGGCCATACAAGGTCTTGGTCCCGCTGCTTATCTTCCGACCGGCCTCATGCTCCTCGGCAGTGTGTATCGCCCTGGACCACGCAAGAATATGGTCTTCGCCATTTACGGTGCTATGGCGCCTTTCGGTTTCTACTGCGGCATCTTCTTCGCTGGCATCACTGCCCAGTACACAACGTGGAGGTGGTACTTCTTCATCGGAACAATATTGTCTCTGAGCACAGTCATTGTCACCTGGTTCGCCATACCGTCTGACAGACAGGAACGCAAGAGTATGAACGTCAAGATGGACTGGTGGGGTGCCGTCCTCATCTCAGTCGGTCTTATTCTTGTCGTCTATGCCATAACGGATAGCGCACACGCTCCGAACGGTTGGGCTACTCCTTATATCTATGCGCTACTGATCGTCGGGGTACTGATCCTGGCTGCGGCCGTTTACGTTGAGGGGTGGATTGTCGAGCAACCATTACTCCCGTTTGACATTTTCCGGGTGAAGTACATGAAGCCGCTCTGTGCTGCTCTGCTCTTCTCGTACGGAAGTCTCGGCATCTTCCTGCTCTACTCCACTTTTTAGTAAGTTCAATATTTCCCTGCATCTCAGTCGCCTCAAGATATTGACATGGACAAGCATGACGAATATCATGGGTGGCGAACCGCTACAGATAGTTGCTTGTAAGTCCTCATCATTCAACCCTTTAGCCTACCATCTGCTCATACTGCCTTCCAGGGTTCACTCCCATGGCACTCGGTGGATGCATCATCTCGACCGTCGGTGGTATGGTGCTTCACCGAATTCCCGGTACTTTCATCATTATCCTCGCCGGTGCCGCTTGGATCGTATCGCCTCTCCTCTTCGCGGTCGCCCCACGCGGAGCCAATTATTGGGCGTACACGTTTCCCAGCATGATTTGCGCCACAATCGCAATCGATCTCACTTTCACCGTCACAAATATTTTCGTAAGACTATCCGCCCATCCTTGGGTAACCCACAACAGAGGCTGACTAAGAGCCAAACTGCAGTTCACGACGAGTCTTCCAAAGAAGAGGCAGGGCCTCGCCGGCGCCCTCATCAACAGTCTCGTTCAGCTCAGCATTGCCATTTTCCTTGGCTTTGCTGACGTGGTCGCCGCCGAAACCAGGGGCCAGGGCCAACGAGACAGCTACAAAGCTGTCTTCTGGTTCGAGGTCGCATTAGCCGGTGTTGCGCAAATCCTGATGGTCGGCTTCGTCAAGCTGAAGCCGGCCACGAGTGATCTCACGGCAGACGAAAAGGCAGCTTTGGAGATGGCAGAGGCAGGCGCATAACGACAATCGGCACAAGTAGCAGCACGAGAGCAGCACGGGACGCGACAACACTCAGCAGAAGCTTCAGCGTGATGGAGTCTCTGTTTTTCTCTTTTTTTTGAGCGTAGAGATCATCCAGGCGAAAAGGCGTATCGTCCAATCACAGGCTTTACAGTAATGCATGCGGGGAAAGGATCGGAAGAGCGCAAGGTGCGGATAAGATAGCCCCGCCTCCGCGTCATTGCACGCCATTCCGGCGTGATGTACATATTTATTGAATCTCCGATAGAATTCGCCCTTTCGGTGCCTATGTCTACGGTTCTCCGAAGAAGACATCAGTCGACCAATTAGCGATCATGTCGGGAAGCGCAGAGCCTCAACACGACAACACCAACAATGCTCTGACCGACTACGACCTCACCCAACCCCTCCCCACCAGCACCGGCCTGCGCCAAGGCCTAACCTCGTATGGCGATGCGCACTTCTCGCTCTTCCTGCGCAAGGCCTTCATCAAGGCTGCGGGCTACGGCGAGGACGCGCTCTCGCGACCGGTCATCGGCATCGTCAACACCTTCTCCGGCTTCAACCCGTGCCACGCCAACGTGCCGCAGCTGATCGAGGCGCTGAAGCGCGGCATCCAGCTGCATGGCGGCCTGCCCGTCGTCTTCCCGACCATCTCCGTGCACGAGAGCTTCTCGAGCCCGACGTCCATGTTCCTGCGCAACCTCATGAGCATGGACACCGAGGAGATGATCCGCGCCCAGCCGCTCGACGCCTGCGTGCTGATCGGCGGCTGCGACAAGACGGTGCCCGCCCAGCTGATGGGCGCCATTTCGGCGGACAGGCCGGCCTTGCCATTGGTCACGGGGCCGATGATGCCGGGGAGCCATCGCGGCGTGAGGTTGGGCGCTTGCACGGATTGCAGGAGCAATTGGGCGGCCTATCGTGCGGGGGAGATCGATGTGGAGGAGATTGCGGGCGTGAATGATGAGTTGGCGCCGACGGTATGTGCTTCCGCATCTTCCCGAATTCCTTGAGAGATGAAGAACATTATCAACGGAAAGAGCTCGGGCACGTGCGGTGGAAGTGGAAAGGGGAGGTGAGCCTTGCGGAAGACACGAAACCACGGACTGATCCTTTCCCTCTACCACCAGGTCGGCACCTGCGGCGTCATGGGGACCGCCAGTACCATGGCCTGCATCACCGCCGCCCTGGGCCTGATGCCCCTTCGCGGCGCCAGCGCGCCAGCCGTCTCCGCCGCCCGCCTGCGCATCGCCGAAGAGACGGGCAAGAACGCGGTCCTGGCCGCGACGAGCAAGAAATCCTCCCTCCGGCCCTCCCAGATCCTGACGCGCGAGTCCTTCCTCAACGCCATCACCGTGCTGCAGGCCATCGGCGGCTCCACCAACGCCATCGTCCACCTCCTGGCCATCGTCAACCGGCACCCCACGCTCGCCGGCACCATCACCCTCTCCGACTTCGACGAGATCGGCCGCAAGACGCCGCTGCTCGTCGACCTCAAGCCGTCGGGCGCCAACTACATGACGGACTTCCACAACGCGGGCGGCATGCCGGCGCTGCTGCACGCGCTGCGGCCGCTCCTGCACCTCTCCGCGCGCACCATCACGGGCGCGACGCTCGGCGAGACGCTCGACGCGTCCGGCTTCCGCGCCTTCCCGCTCTCCGCGCGCATCGTGCGCCCGCTCGCCGACCCGCTCTACCCGGCCGCCTCGCTCGTCGTCCTGACCGGCAACCTCGCGCCGCGCGGCGCCGTCATGAAGGCCTCCGCCAGCAAGGACCGCGCCCTGCTGCAGCACACGGGGCCGGCCGTCGTCTTCCGCGACACCGCCGACCTGGCCCGCCGCGTCGACGACCCGGACCTCGACGTCACCCGCGACTCGGTGCTCGTGCTGCAGAACATCGGCCCGCGCGGCCACCCGGGCATGCCCGAGGCCGGCCTGCTGCCCATCCCGCGGAAGCTGGCGAGGCAAGGCGTCAGCGACATGGTGCGCGTGAGCGACGGCCGGATGAGCGGCACCGCGGGCGGGACGATCGTGCTGCACGTCAGCCCCGAGGCGGCCGAGTTGGACAGCGTGCTGGGGGTCGTGAGGGACGGGGATGCGGTGAGGGTGGATCTGGAGGGGCGGAGGTTGGACTTGCTGGTCGATGAGGAGGAGATCGAGACGAGGAAGCTGGAGCGGAGGTTGGCGGCGGAGCAGGCCCGGGTGCACGAGGAGTCGAGGAGGGACGGGAAACGGCCGAGGGGGTACAGGGCGCTGTACGATAGGGAAGTTAATCAGGCGGAAGAAGGCGCGGACTTCAAGTTCTTGACTGCGAGGGGAGTTTGAGTGTTTTGGGCAAGTACGGAGATAGTCCCCCAAACGATTACGCAAAATAAAGTGAAGTATATGCTGTGTTGAATGTTTAGACAGTGCTGCAGATGGCACAAGACTGCAATATAGATAGGCAGTTGTACAGCAAAACTCGCATGGACAGAGAAGCAGTCGCCTTGGCGTTAATATGTAAAGGAACTAGTGATAATTGTATCCGGCCGACTGCTTTAACGACCCATATGATATCTTGGCTTTTGCAAGACTTCAGAATCAACCCGTATGCAAAATACTAGATCATCCGCTACTATAACAGATCGGTACCAAAGCATTGTAGAAATCTCACACGTTGTATCTCGATTTGATGCTCTCCTTCCACTCCACGATTGACTTCACCTGTGTTCCCACACGCACCTGATCTTTCGGGACAGGCTTGAACTGCCGTACCTCTAGGAACTGATGACTCTTGTCACATAATCGGTACTCCATAGCCCCGTTGCGCAGCTTCTTCAGACAGTCTCCACAGAAGATCGTGCGGATGCAGTCTCGGCAAATGTGCATGTCCGTTGCAAATTTCCACCGCTGCCCGCACAGGTTGTCGCATGAGGACTTCAAGCGGCCTCTGAAATACGCGATCTCCGCAAGGTCATCCGCGGAGTCCGTCCTCCCCCATTCTCTCTGCAAAGGTCCAATGAGAGATTTCGCGGCGAGCGCGTCCTCATCGTCATCCATATGGCCCAGAGTGTTGGAAAGAGAGGTGTATCCCTCCCAGTCGTTCCCCAGATCTTTGTCGTAAAGGATGTCCATCGCAGGGCCAATATGCTTTGCTGCAATCTCCTTGGCCTTCGTCTTGTACCCGGCAAGGTGATAAGCGCGGGCCAGGAGGACTTCCTCCGACCCGGTCCATTGAAACTCCGTGCTTTTCTGCTCGACGAGATTCTTTAATTTTGTGACGTAGAACCACCCGGCTGAAGTGTGGAAGCCGTACTCTCTTGCAAGCTGCAGGTATACGGACGAAAGCTTGAATGAGGTGATGCGGAGGATGTACGTGCGGCTGGGGATTTCACTGTCAAAAATATTCTCTTCCCAAGCGTTAATAGCCTTTTCTGCGTCTTCCCTGGCTCTGTCCTGCTGATACCACAAAGCCAGGCCGTAGTAGTAGCGCAGGTAGGCAAGGGTATCTGATCCGGGTTCTGCAGCTGCAACGGCGTCTTTGTATACATCCTTGATGAAGCCAAGTCTCCCTCCTTGTCGTGCAGCGAAGGTAATCTCGTGGTGAAAGACCGGAGACCGAGAAAGGCTCAGAAATAGTGTCGTCAAGGGCGTGGCTCCTTTTTCACTCTTCGTATTTGCCCAATCTTCTAGTAATTCGATGATCTCAGAAAATTTTCCCAATCGCTTCATGCAGTGGATAGCTCTACCCGCTGTCTCGGGGTGGGAGGGAAGGCTGGTGAAAAGATCAAGATATGCGTCTAGCGCCTCTTTCCAATGGCCGCGTTTCTCTTCTGCATCCCCGTAAAGGTAGATGATTTCTTTCCAGGTACCAGGAAGGGTCTGCTGAAGATTGGGTTCAGAGCGGAACTTCTGCATCACTGGGCTGAGTGATTCAAGTACAGCATTGTGATCTTGCTGTACATATTGCTCTCGGGCGGTGCACCAATTCCTCATCCAACCACTTGCGTCTCGTTTAACGGACTCATTCAGGGCTTTGTCTGTATACCGGAATTGCATCAGGGTATCAATCAGCCGCGCGTCCGACATTAAGTGTCCGTCAACGCCTATTCCGTTGGTTTTTGCCCAGGCCTCGGCTTCCAGAATGGCTTCAAACGGGGGGCTTTGCTTCTCTAAGTCTCTGTAAGGCTCAGAATTGTTCCCGGAGTACCTTTCGGTTCTCTATGGGTTGGAAAAGTCAGTATAAGGAACATTGAAATGAACAAGGTCCCACAGAGTGGGGGAAATAATCACATAGGCTCTGGACAGTCACCATGTCCACAGAAGAAGATATAGAACCGCGGAGAAGAATGACACTCGTGGAGGAATGTGCTTCATTTTCAAGAAGATGGTAGACTCACATTCTGAATGAGGCCCAGGATCCACCAGAGTGTTTGGGTAACATCCCAATCCTCACTGGCCAGCCATTTGCCTGCGACCATTTTAGTTGCCTCCAGGAAAAGGTCCCCAGGCTTTTTTGAGCCGTAGATAATTGTATTTATACGTTCTCGTTCGTCAGCTCCGATGCCGCCAATCACTTCGGGGTCTTTGAACCATTTCGTAAGTACTTCCTCTGCTAGGCTGTTCTTGTTTTGCTTTGGCGGATGATACAGCCATTCATGCCGTACGTCCTGTATACCAACTGATGTCATCCAATTTTCAATGCTTTCTCTGTCCATGAAAAGGCTGAACAAGAGTTTCCCAATATGTTTCCGTTTGTCAGCCTTCACGAGCGGTAGTTGATCTGGCGTGATCTGTGATAAGTGCCATCTGAGGTGTGTGATTGCGTAATCAAGCAATGGCTCAGCCTCTGTCTTAATCCTCTGATCCCTGGCACAGAGAGCTTTTAGGCAGGCTAGGATGATTCTCGCATGGCCATCAACGAGGTCAAATTGAACAATGTTGCCGGAACGGGACTGAAGCCTGTCGAAGAAATTCTTGAATCCAAATCTTTGGAACAGTTTCGGATCACAAACCGCGACGAGGAACTGCTTGACCATGGCAATTTCGGTTTCATGAACCGGACAGTCCGGGCTGTGTGCCGATGAATCCATCAACGGACCAAAGGCTGGTCCGGCAAAATTGTTTGTGGCAACTATCGGTGTTTCTGGTTCCGGCTCTTGCGATTCCTGGCTTTCCTCTCCGTTCTTGAAGTACTTCATTGTAGAATACGACCTCACGAGCTTGCCGTCGACAACCAAGAGCGGGGCGTATTTCTCTCGTATCAACGTTTGGAGGGACATAAGAGGCCGCTTTCCGTATTTAAGGAAGAGTACGGCCTTCAGCTCACTCATAGTTGGCCAGTCGTATCTCGGAAGAACAATCCAAGGCAATATCTCATTCAGAGTGTCGATTTCGCGCTCTGTAAGTGTTTTCTGCAGGCGATCTATCTCCCGCCTGATCGTTTCTTTCCGTGGCTCCCGCGCACGCTCCAATATTTTGTCGATTTCGTCTTTCCCGGCTTTCTGAGCAATATCGATCAACGTGAGGTTCAGCTTCTCATAATCGCCATCTGTCTTTTTGAGAAGCTCCTTCACGACATGCTGTTGATATTCCTCGTTGTCAGAATTTGGCTCCCAAGTCTCGCTTATTTTCTCCATTCTCTTCTGGATGAACAGCTCAAGATCTGACTTGTTGTGCCTGTTTATGGTAATGCTGACAATGCGAGCTCCTCCACGCTCGTCCAATGCATGTTGGAGTTTATTCAAATCCCTATCTGCGCCGGTCAGAAGGAGTCTGATGGAGCAATTCTGGTCGTCGAATAATGAGACATCCTGAACAATTCGTGAGAGCTCTTCAAAGTCTTCGCTGGCATGCTATTGAACTGGTTAGTTGATGGGGTGCTGTATTGAGCAGTAATGATCAGTAGAATGAATAAATTGGCATGCTAGTAAAAAACACCGAATGAGGGTGATTATATACATTCAGTATACGCTAATAAGTAAGCGAAATTAGTAGCGGAATTAAGTGTAAAAGGAACGTGCTATAATAGAAAAAATAATAACTACAATACTAGTATTTAATACACCCCCTTCGCAAGGTGCGTAGAGTCTTACGAAAAGACCGTAGGGAGCCTTATTAAAAGCTATAGAGGTATTGCTTTACCGTATTAGTATAATAATAAGTAAAATCTTTCTTATAACTTTCTAAGCACGTATTAATAATTAAAATTAATAATTTTATGATTTTCTAGGTAGTTAGAAGCGTAAAGAACGAAAAAATAAAGAGTATAGTAGTAGGGAGGTAGTCGTATAACGTGATACCTATGTGGGGCACCAGTAAACGAGGTACTTATAACCCCTATAGAGGAAAGAAAGTTAGTAGTAGAGCGAGGGTAGCGAGTATATATATAGCGTTTTCTGCTAGGCGGTCGGCGAAAACGTGACGTCCGAATACGGTAGTAGGCGTAACGTTAGAATGAATAATTCGCTATATCGTATAGAACCAACTAGAAAACCTATAGTATTAAATAGGTTTACCGGTAGATAACCACTAATTACTCCGTATTCGGTATATCGTATAAATTTAGTAACTATACGAAAGTAAGGTATTATTACCTTATAAGTACTTTCGTTATACTATTAGCTACTATTTTAGCTATCGGCGTCTATTTTAGCTTGATTATCTATATCTATACTTCCTAGCGAAGCTAGTATTAGTGTATATTAATATGTCGTAGGCTAGTATTAAGTTTTAGTCTTAATTCGTTTATAAGCTCTAGTGTTCGCCTATTATCGCATTATATTTTAATTTCGTGTCCTAGATTAAAGCTTATATTCTTAAAGAACCTTTTCTACTAAATAGTATGGCGAGCGGTTTCTAATAGTACGAGGAGTTTAGCTTTAGTAGTAGAAGTTAAGACTATACGCTACTTTCTAGCACTCTAGTCTACTAGTATACCGAAAAGGGTAAAGATAAATCCTTAGTGGCTTTTCCTTATATCCGTATCCGTAGCGAATAAGGCATTACTACTAGCTACGAAAGTGCTTTCGCCTATATTAGAGCCGTCTATAAAGAGTGCTCTCCTTCGTATATTTCCTAAGTATATAAGTACTTACTTCGCTAGCCTTTAATAGTGCTCTAAAGGGTTTTATAGGTATTCTAAAAGCTTAGACGTTGTAAAAGTAATATTAGGGCGTATAAATATAGAAGTAAAGTTAATTAAACTAACTTTACTCTAGTACTTATAAATTTAAGTAGGAGTTGCCTACTTAGTATTCTTCGCGATTTGCTCCTAGGTAGGTAGTGGTGTTAATATCTTAATACTTTTATCGATATAAAAACGCTTAATAAGTGTCTTTATATATAACTCTTATAAGAGCTATATATACCTTCTATTTCTATTCCGTATAATCTATACTATAAGGAACTATTATACTTTACTAATTAGGCGTATTTCGTAGTACTAGAAGAGCTTCTTTTAGAAGCTATTAACGTACTTCTTATAGTTCTTACTATAGGCAACGATAATATCGTCTACGAAGAAGAAGACGATTAGGTATTCGTTTTTAAATAGATATAGAGCTTCTAGTACTTCCTAGAGCCTAAGCTCTTAAAGAGTTTTATAGAGATGCTTCTACTAGAGCGCTAGTACTTATTTAAGGCCGTATAGTACTCGTAGTAGGCGTAGTACTTTTCTAGGCTTGACATTTATACCGTTTAGTAGGTAATAGTAGACTTCCTTATCTAGAATAACGTAGGGGAAGGCGTTCACTACGTCGTACTAACGAGTTTCGAGGTCGAAGGCGGTAATAAGTGCTATAAGGGTTCTAAGTATACGTAGAGCTAATATAGTAGTATACGTGTCTTAAGTAGTATACTACTTATCCCCTCTTATATATATTCGTGCCTTATACTTCGTTAATTAGCCGAATTCGTTAAGTTTATATTTGAATACTTTAGTAAGTAGTATAACCTATTTCTACTTATTAATAGCTTCGGTAATTAGCACTTCCTCCTAGACGTTCTTTACTTAGAGCTTTCTTATTTTCTCTTATAGAGCTTCTAAGAACTGCTCCTTATACGGATAAACGAGTAGCTCTTTATAGTTACGTAGTTTAGGAGGGAGGTCGTATGCTTTAGCTTCTAGCCGTGTTATTTTCGGTAAGATAGACTAGGCTGCGTAAAAGGCCGTCTTGTGCTAGTAGTTTTGCTATAATAAAGCTACGTAGGCCGTTTTCCTAAACCTAGTGCGGCGTCCTTTAATAATATTAGAAGGGTTGATTTTAGGAGAGATTTCTACTGCTCTTAAGACCTAATTACCTCTTTATAGCGATTCCTAAGCTTTCTATATTATTATAGTCTTACTCCCTACTCTAGAAGCGCTCTATAATAGTAGTTGATTTTCTACTTTAGGTAAGGCTTTAGAAGTCGGTAATTAACCCTAAGGAGGGTGTATTTTAGGGTCTTTGCGGAGACTATAGCTAGGTGATAACTATTTTATATAAAAATTTAGCCTACTATCGTCCGCGGAGGACGTAGTTCTTCGTATAGAGCTTTCTTCTTCCTCCTAATTACTCTTACTTTTAGAACTTAAATCGATTATATTATTTAGGTCGAGTGTAATTAGTGGGTGCTCTATTAGAGGTTCTACTACTTCTTTAGGTGCCTTTAGTATAAAGGTTTCTTTTTCGTAAGGCTAAAACCTTATTATTTCGTCGAAAGTAACATCTCGTATAATAATAACCCTTTAATCCGGTAGGTACTATATTCGGTAGATATTTCTAGAATTATAGCCGATTAAGTAGCCTACTAGGGCTCTATCTAATAGTTTATCGGATAACGTAATGGTTTTATTTAATATATAGGCCTTACTACCGTATACTCGTAAGTATACTAGCGAAGGCTTACTACTATATACTAACTTGAATAGAGTTTTCCACTTTAAGCGCCTACTAGGGGTTCGGTTATAAATATAGGCCGCTGCGGAGTAGATTTCTAGCTATAGTTCTACTAGAAAGTTGCCTTCTACTCGTAAGGCGCGAGCTTTAGTAGTAAGGACTCCTCCTAACCGTTCTAAATGTCTATTCTATTTAGGAGTATATAGTATAGAAGCCTCCTAGGTGATTCCTTACTTTCTTATAGAGTCGTAAAATATATAAGTTAAGGAGGTCTCGTTGTTAGAGCGAAAGAATACGACTTTCTACTTAAAACGGGTTTGAATTAACTAGAAGAACTCCTAAAGAATATCTACGTATTAGTGTTTATTTATATGTAAACGAACGAGTATATAGTTCGTTGCTATATATTCTAGGTGTGTAATATATCTATACTTATTATACGCGTCTATTATAATAATTATATTAAATAAGACGCGAAAGAAGGGTTCTAATAACTATTCTTCCTTCTTTTCTAAACGTGAAATAATCTAGTGCGCTTTCATTCTTATATATATATTATAGTGCGATTCCTAATTCGATTAAGGTTTAATTTTAGCTTCTTAAGCGGCTTTAGGAAGGTAAGTTATTACTCCTCTACCTATATAAGCTATAATCTTATACTAGTAATTAATTAGAAGCTTTCTAGTAGTTATAGTAGCTAGAGCGTAGCTTATATTCGGTAAAGTTGACTCCTAGTAGTATTTAATAAAGTAGGTGTCGTTTTCTACTATAATATCGTAGAAGGTAGACCGATCTACTATCTCGTATATACGTCTTTTACTAGCGTCTATTAAACAGCCTGATTTCTTAATAGTTCGGATTGAGATAAGGTTCGCTAATATATTAGGTACGTAGTAGACGTTCTTAAGGAGTATTTTAACTTCCTTACTATTCCTTTATACTGTAACTGGCACGTCTACGTAGCTTTTAATCAGTTAAGGTCCGCTGCCTAAAATAACGTATTTACCGTTTACTACTAGGCGAATATTCGTAAGTCGTTATTTTATATATTTGTAGTAAATATAAGCGTTTAAGCTAGTATCTATAATCTATAAGAGCTATATCGTAGTAGAACCTTACTTTTAAGCTAAGAAAGCTGTTAGTGCCGTCTTTACTATAGCTACGAGTGACCTAACTTCTATAGTTAGTACTATAGGCTTCTTTTAATTAAGAATTCGTTTATTCCTTACTAGTACTATATCGACTTTCGCCTTAAGTTTAGGGTTTCTAAGTACGTTATTAACTTTCTCTACTATCTTCTTGCGTGGTTACTAATTCGTAGGACGAATAGATAGATTAATATAATAGTATATAGAGTACTAATAGTGCTTATTATAGAGGTATTTTAGCTTTCTCTATCCTAAAGAATGGCCCCTAAATTCTACTAAGAAGGCTTATTTAGGTTACTTATATAGGTTCCCTTTTAACTCTATCTCGGTTCTATACTATTTATATATTATAATAACACTATAGTCTAATAAGAGGTTATTCTTAAGTAGTATTCGTTAGTTTAAGGAGATTTAGTCGTCTTCTAAAGAGTATTACTAGAAGGCTATACTAGCATCTTAGTAGTTATAAGGGTAAGGTTATTTACTTCATACAAATGCCTATTCTTTCTATTATCTATCTATAAGAGGACGTTTTAATAAGTAGGTAGTGTCTAAAGCTTCGTGTTATTCTATATATGCTGTTCGATAATACTATCTTCTAGTAGTACTCTTTCGTTTAAAAAGTGCGGAGTAGCGTCTATAGGTAATAATTCTTAACTCTCCTAAGAACTAGTTAGTATTAACGTCTAATTAAGTTAGTAATAATCTTAGATAGCTATAAAATACGGTCCTTAGCCTTTAAATAGCGCGAGAGATTCCGTTTATATTCTGCTTTAAGTTTATTATTCGACTATAGGTTAAGATTTAATAACGAGGAGCCTTATTGTTACGGCACAGTCGCCCAGAAAGGCGGATAACGAAACCCTACGACTACTCACCGCCCACGTGACCAACTCGGGGCCTAACTCGGCAGAATACCTACCGACACTGATGCACCAGACCACCGCACACTCGCTCAGCAAAGCTCGGACCACCGATCAGTACTGATCAGTGGGTTAACATTACAGATCACTACTGATCGTACCGATCACTCCATGTATATAGACCACACTCATTTATCGTAGTTAGGACCCTCGTGGTCAACTTGTCAATTGATTCCTACCCTACTATTGTACGAACCTCCCCTGCCTACCACTGTATTGGCCCCTAGAAAGCCCAAGCTGCCTGACGACGCGCCTCGACTCCCAGAGAAGAGTCCCGGCGTAACACTTTGACCACCTTTCTTAGGCACCGGAGGTAACCCCACCCTGAAAACTACTAACCATGACATCCTGGACCGAAATCAGGAACAACCTTCCGACGGAGGAGGAACAGCTTCAGTCAATCCGTCCCTTGATCCCTGGAAACCCAGCTCTTAACATGAGGCTGCTCATTTCGGAAGCATATTCCTCGGGCATAGCCTCCTTGAGTCGAGCAATCAACGGACCCAGAGTACCAGAGAACGCCAGTGAGGACTGCGGCCAAGTCCTTCTGGAGTACTTCATTCGAGGACAAGCCTTTACTGTCAACCGTACTATGCGGCCCTCCACCCCAGCCACCCCGCGACATCAGAATCGACCCCACAACACCAAACTAAAGATCAAGACCCCGACACCTACGATGGGGATCGGCGTAAGCTCAACGACTTCCTGGCCCAACTAGAGAATTACTTCGAATTCTACAAAGCATCATTCAAGGACGATGAGGAAGGGTCCGCTTTGCAGGAACCTACCTCCGAGGTAACGCAGCACGGTGGTTCGAACCCTATCGAAAGGATTTCCGCTCGGCCATCCCGTACGGAAACCAGTAGCCTGTTCGCCAACTACAATCGCTTCGCCGACGCAATCAGACAAGCCTTTGGTAGCAAGAACGAGGAGCAGGAGGCCGCCCTTCAATTCAGGACCTCCGACAAACCCGATCAGTCTCGGAATATGTCACGGAATTCCGCATGCTCGCCTCCTACCTCAATTGGAACGACCAATCCCTCAAATACATCTTCTACAAGGGCCTAAAGCACAATGTGAAGGCCGAATTCGCCCGCACCGGATTACCCAAGGACCTTAGCGAGACCATCGACACGGCCATCCGAGTCGACCAACAACTGTTCAATTTCAGACAAGAGACAGGCCAAACCCGATACTCGGCCAACACCGCGCAACCTCGAAACAACCTACCCCGGGAACCATGGACTTAGATGCCAACCAACGACGAAACCCTCGGCTGGCGCCGGAGGAAGAACAGCGACGGCGTGAAAGGGTCTTTGCTTCCACTGTGGAAAGCACGGACATATCAGCAGAAACTGCCCAGACAAACGAACCAGCAACCAGCGAACCAACGACAAGAAAACCACCTCGGCTACTGAAGGACGACCGGAGACCCCAACCATGACACCATCCACTGGTCCACTTGCAGCATCGAAGCCTGCCCCATTCACCAGGAAGCTAAGAACATCAGCGGGTACCACCCAAAAAACTAGAAACGCCTACTGAACTGGGGCTACAGCAGGCGAGGCCCCCCCACAGGACCATAGCAGCATCGACCGGAAAAACCACAGGACACCCACCAGAAAGCAAAGGAGACTCCGCAGAATACGGGAACCACTGGGTTGTCGTGACAAAAATCAATGGACGCCGAGCGCTCACCCTCATCGACTCCGCATCACAAGGGAACTACGTCTCAAACCGATTTGCAGAAAAAGCCAACCTAAAACCAGAGAAAGGACCAACCATATCAGCTGAGAACTGTTGATGGATCCCCCAGCTCCTTTGGAGATGGAAAGGTAATCATCGAAACCCCGAAACTGACCCTCGAATACAAAAACCA
The DNA here is from genome assembly GCA_037367355.1 of Neoscytalidium dimidiatum. Taxonomy (NCBI): domain Eukaryota; kingdom Fungi; phylum Ascomycota; class Dothideomycetes; order Botryosphaeriales; family Botryosphaeriaceae; genus Neoscytalidium; species Neoscytalidium dimidiatum. The sequence goes on along the minus strand of CM074697.1, from coordinate 1,480,123 downwards.
CAGGGAACGTATCTGTCTAGACGTTACCAAGATCCCCAAGTATGATGTCATTCTCGGCATCCCTTGGCAGAAGAAATGGAAAATACAATACGATTGGGACAATGGAGGAATTACCCTCAAGTCCAGAGAACGAAACCAAGAACCAGAATGGAAACCACGCACCATAGCCGAACCGATTACCCACGTAAGCCTAATTTCGAAAGCTGCGCTGGAAAGGACCCGAAAGAAGGGGCAAGCAATTGGAATGATGTGGTATCGCCCCACCACTACAAACAAAGAAAGAACCCGACAGATTAGTGCCACCAGACGAGAAAAACCAGACTACCCGACACCCGTGGAGGAGACCCCACCAGGATACACGAACAGTACCTTGATGGCGTTCCTAAGGAATACCACCGGTTCAAGGAAATTTTCAGAGAAAAGATCGAAGACGCACTACCGGAACACAGACCATGGGACCACGAGATCAACTTGAAACCAGGCACTGAACCCCGATTTGGACCCCTATATCAATGTCGGAAAAGGAGTTACAAGCAATGAGGAACACTTGGACTTACTACTGAAGAAGGGATACATCCGACCCTCTCAATCCTCAGCAGGATTCCCCGTCCTCTTCGTACCAAAGCCCGGAGGCAAGTTACGCCTCTGTGTGGATTACCGATCCCTGAACGACATTACCATCAAAGACCGCTACCCTCTACCCATCGATGAACTAAGGGATCGCCTCTCCGGGGCACGATTCTTCACCAAGTTAGACCTGCGGGATGGGTACCACCTTATCCGAATCAAGGAAGGACATGAATGGAAAACCGCATTCAGAACTCGATACGGTTTGTACGAGTACTTGGTAATGCCTTTCGGACTTACCAACGCCCCTGCCACATTCAAGCCCTTGTCAACCACGTCCTACGAGAATATCTGGACCGATTCTGCACAGCCTACCTCGACGACATCCTGATCTACTCAGAAACCCTTGAAGAACACAAGGAACATGTATCCAAAGTCCTCCAGAAACTACTCGAATACAACCTCTCCGTCAAACCAGAAAAATGTACCTTCCATGCCCAAAGGGTAGAATTCCTAGGCTTTATCATCGAACCAGGAAAAATAGTCATGGACCCAAAAAAGGTGGAAGACATCCTGAAGTGGCCAGAACCAAGGAACGTCAAAAAGTACAAGCCTTTTGGGTTTGCCAACTTCTACCGACGATTCATCAAACGATACTCGCATGTAGCCGAACCCTAATCCGACTCACGAAAAATACCCTTTCACCTGGGAAGCACCCAACAAGAGGCGTTTGATCAACTCAAAGGGCCTTCGTAGAAGCGCCGGTACTCCTCATGTTCGATCCTGACAAGCCACTCTACCTCGAAACTGACGCATCCGACTATGCCATTGGCGCTACCCTCAGCCAGCCAGACGACGAAGATTACACCCTATCGCGTATTACTCTCGCAAAATGTCACCCGCCGAGCTCAATTACGAGATACACGACAGAACTGCTTGCGATCGTCACAGCGTTCAGGAATGGCGACACTACCTTGAGGGAGCTAACTACGAAATCACGGTATACTCGGATCACAAGAACCTGGGATACTTCACAACCACCAAGGTGTTAAACAGAAGACAAGTACGATGGGCAGAACAACTCGCCCCTTCTACTTCAAGATCCACTACCGCAAGGAAATTGAAAACGGCAAGGCCGACGCACTTAACCGCAGAGCCGACCACGTGGAAGGAAAGCCAGAACTATCACCAGCAGTACTACGACAAAATGACGACGGCACGTTAGGCCCCAACCGCCCCGAATCATTGAAGAAGACGCACCCTGGGAAGAACGAATACTGGCACCCATCATAAGGCTAGGGGCCCCATCGACGACGACGAACCTCCACGAAACCCAACACCAGAGCAGGAGCCGGAGGACGAAGAGGAACCGCAGGACGAGGAACCCATACCAACACTTGAAGAAACCACGGAAGAGGCAGTAAACGAGGAAGAAGATGACACCGCCACTTGGGAACAAATCATCAAGGAAAATATAACAATGATCCGCTATCCCAGAACTGCTTCAACGAATAGGCACCCGAACATGACGACCCCGACCTAGTCCAAGACCATAGAGGCAACATACTATTCCGCGGAAAAATCTACGTACCCACACCTCTGCGCAAACGGCTGACAAAGGAATACCACGAGTCCGCAGTTCACGGACACCCAGGAATGACAAGAACCTTGGAACGGCTTGCAAGACACTTCTACTTTCGAATGAGGAAAGTAGTAGAAAAGTCATCCAGGAATGTGACGAATGCGCAAAAAACAAGGTGGCACGACATGCACCATACGGACAACTACAGCTCATCACAACACCAACCAAACCCTGGGAATCGGTCACAATGGATTTTATCACCGACCTGCCAAATTCAGTAGACCCTGTGACTAAAGCACGACACAACGCCATCCTGGTCATTGTCGACCGCCTGACAAAATGGGCATACTTCATCCCTTGTAACAAAAAATCGGGCAGAAGGCTGCGCCTACCTCTTCCTCAGATATGTCTTCGCCCACCACGGGATGCCCAAGGAACTAATCACGGACCGAGACCCACGATTCAGAGCTAAGTTCTGGCAAACCTTGGTCCACAAGTTAGGAACTAAACACAAGATGTCAACAACGGCACACCCGCAAACCGATGGACAAACGGAACGAACCAACCAAACGCTAGAACAGTACCTAAGATTCTACCTGAATTACAGGCAAAACAACTGGGTCGAACTCCTACCATTAGCCCAATACGCGTACAACAGCACATCAACGGGCCACACAAACCACGCCCTTCTACGCCAACTACGGATTCGACCTACTGCCTTCGGAGAACCCAGATCTGCGAAGTACTCGCCCAAAAAGCTATGCTCAGAGCAGACCAGCTACGTGAACTACACCAGGAACTGGCCCGAGACATCAAATTCACCGCATACCGAATGGCCATGTACCATGACAGACGGCGCCAGGCGTCGCCGCCCCTGAAGGAGGGGGATAAAGTCTGGCTCCTCAGAAAAAACATCAAAACAACACGATCGAACGACAAATTGGACCACAAGAAAATCGGACCCTACCAAATTGAGAAAAAACTTTCACCTGTTTCCTTTAAACTCAGATTGCCAGAACAAGTGGGTATACACCCAGTTTTCCACATCTCTTTACTTGAACCCGCACACAGCAACGCCGAACCTGACCCAGAACTTGAAATACACCCCGATGACGCCGACAAAGAATGGGACGTAGAAAATCTTGGATGGAGACTGGATCGACGGTCAATTTAAGTACCTCATCAAATGGGAAGGAGCGGATTCCGCCGGGAACCCGTGGGAACCCTCATGGGAACCAATCTCTTACCTTAACTGCGAGGAACTCATCCATGAATACCACCGACGAAACCCTGACCGCCCAAACCCAGAGCATCCTCCCACGACGCAAACCCCGGAGGAGGCGTCAAGGACACCTGAAACTGGTCCACCGGTGCCTCTCGAGGAACCAGCCCGTCGGAACCCGCCACGTCACCACCGCCTGAACCAGATAACAAGGACCCCTGAGCCGCCCGCGCCTCCTGCGCCTCCTCAGCCTCAATGGCCGCCAACTCCCGCTCAAACAACTCCTGACTCCGGGAATCCAGGAAGGAAAGTGTCCGCAACAGGCGGATCACCTTGGACCGAGAAGTGGCGGTACGACGAACAAACGTTGAGCCTCCTCTTGCAACCGCTGAATCTCGGCCTCATCCCTTTCGATCTCGCGCTGGGTCTGCTCAATCTGAGCCACCCGGTCCCGTTGTTGATCACACGACGAAACTCAATAGGGAAGCCATGTCAGAAGGAAAGGAACAAAGGTGGCCTCGCTTGCACACTCGTAACACCTCTTGGAATCCGGCGACACAAGACAACGAAGACGAGGTCTCTCCACACAAAAGGAACAACGTCTGGGAGCGTCAGTACCGTTACGAAGGATACGGGCGAGAAGCGCGCGTCGACGAGCGGAACTGGACATGACGGCAGAGAAATAATCTCAAGGAACTAAGGAGGGCTCAACTACCTTTATACTCGACCTTCGGGCCGAAGGTTGCCTAGAGGGGATAGTGTTACGGCACAGTCGCCCAGAAAGGCGGATAACGAAACCCTACGACTACTCACCGCCCACGTGACCAACTCGGGGCCTAACTCGGCAGAATACCTACCGACACTGATGCACCAGACCACCGCACACTCGCTCAGCAAAGCTCGGACCACCGATCAGTACTGATCAGTGGGTTAACATTACAGATCACTACTGATCGTACCGATCACTCCATGTATATAGACCACACTCATTTATCGTAGTTAGGACCCTCGTGGTCAACTTGTCAATTGATTCCTACCCTACTATTGTACGAACCTCCCCTGCCTACCACTGTATTGGCCCCTAGAAAGCCCAAGCTGCCTGACGACGCGCCTCGACTCCCCCAGAAAGAGTCCCGGCGTAACAAGAATTCTAGAAAGATACCGCGTTAAAATTAAAATATCTACTATATACTACTTAGAGATAGACGGCTAAAGCGAGAGTAGCGTTAAAACCTTTAAATAGTATCTCTATAAATTTATTAACTACGCCTAAGATAACTAGGTTAACTTCTTACTAGACGCGGAGTTTATAGTAAATATCTATATTAGCGTATCTACTAGTGTCTCCCTCTTCTTCGTAGATAATGGCTTTTATCCGCCTACTAGTCTAGAATCTAAGAATATAGAAAGCCTTTAATTAGCGGAAGTTACTAGAGTAGACCGCCTCTTAGACTACTATAACGCTATAAGGGAGTTTCTCTAGAAATAACTCTACTAGGTCTAGAAAGAATAAGAACGCTATACTAATAAGCTCTAATAATCTTATCTAGTTTTTAAACTTAGCGATAAGGTCTTTATAGACGCTAGATACTTTAACCTAAATAGAGAAACGAAGTCCCTTAGACCTAAGAGTATAGGGCTCTACGAAATTATCTAGGTTATCGATAATAAAGCCTACGAAATCGCGCTTCTAGAATATATATAAAATAAAGGTCTCTTTAATATCTTCTATTCTTAGAAGCTTTATCTCGCCCTAGATAATCTTTATCCGGGCTAAGTATATATAAGATAGCTTAAACTAAAAAGATAGTATTACTATTAAAAAGAAATCTAAGTATAAAGAGAAAAAGAAGAGAAGATAATAGAGAGGTAGATAGATAGATATACTTAGCTACCTCGGCGCTATTATAACTAAGCCTACGAAATAATATTATTCTAGTTTCTATCTAATCTACGGAGCCGCTAGATATTTACTCGACGGTCTAATCTACTATTTAAGCTTTAAGAGCCTAATACTATTCTCCCCTTTTTTAAGCGAGGTCCTCCGAGCTCTAGGAGAAAAAAATCTAGCGGGGGTTCTATCTTAGAGTACTAGGCGTAGTATTCTCTAACCTTATCTAGGGCGTTCTTAAAGTTAGTCTAAGGCTAGAGAGATAGAGCGGCGTTCTAGTTATTTTAATCTAGCGTATAGGTAGCTCTATAAATATAGTTTTTAGCTAATTCGCCGTAGCTAACTATCTCTAGTACTTTTTATTCTTTATATAGCGTATCTTTATCGTCGTTCTAGATTAGGACTACGGGGTCTAGTTCTTATATTTAGCCTAGGTAAAGGTTATCTAGGGCGAGATAAAGCTTCTAAGAATAGAAGATATTAAAGAGACCCTTATTTTATATATATTCTAGAAGCGCGATTTCGTAGGCTTTATTATCGATAACTCGGATAATTTTATAGGGTTCTATACTCTTAGGTCTAAAAGACTTTATTTCTCTATTTAGGTTAAAGTACTTAGCGTCTATAAAGACCTTATCGCCAAGTTTAAAGACTAGATAAGATTATCGAAGCTTATTAGTATAGCGTTTTTATTCTTCTTAGACCTAGTAGAGTTATTTCTAGAGAAACTCTCTTATAGCGTTATAGCGGTCTAAGAGGCGGTCTACTTTAGTAACTTCCGCTAATTAAGAGCTTTCCGTATTCTTAGATTCTAGACTAGTACGCGGATAAAAGCCGTTATCTATAAAGAAGAGGGAGACGCCGGTAGATACGCTAATATAGATATTTACTATAAACTCCGCGTCTAGTAAGAAGTTAACCTAGTTATCTTAGACGTAGTTAACGAATTTATAGAGGTACTACTTAAAGATTTTAACGCTACTCTCGCTTTAGTCGTCTATCTCTAGGTAGTATATAGTAGATATTTTAATCTTAACGCGGTATCTTTCTAGAATTCTTCTATATAGCTAGGAGTTTATAGCGCTTTCTCGGTCGAATAGAATACTAAGAGGGAAACTATAGATACTAAATACTCGGCGCTAGAGGGCTTTAATAACTTTCTTTAACGTAAGAGAGATTAGTAGCTCGTAGATTCTTCGTTTAGTAAGGTAGTTAGTTACGACTAGATAGTATTAGAACGTCTACTCTTTACGGAAGTATAGAGTAAGCTTTTCGGCGAAGTCTATTAAGATATTAAGCTACTTCTACTAGGGAATCGGTAGAGGTTATAGAAGTTCTTATTTTTATTCCGAGTACGATTTATAGCGGCGGTAGTAAAAGTAGTTCTTATAATAGATCGCTATATTATTACGTATATTAGGCTACTAGTAGTATTCCTTAAGATAGTAATATATAGCCTTATAGCCTAGATAGCCTAATAGTTAGTTATTATAGTAGCTCTTAAGAACTTATAGGCGGGTCTCTTTATTATCTAAGACTATAAGGCGATTCTTATAGTATAAGCGATAGTCTAAGATCCTAAGATTAGCTATATTTAGTTTATAGCCGTGCTCTAAAAGATACGTAGATATACGGCGGAGTTTCTTATCTACTACGACTATAAGGTCTTAGAGGTATTTATCGCTCTCGTAGCCTAACTTTAGGGCCTTCTCGATTATATCTTACTTAGAGTCCTCTTTAACTTCTTTAGAGACCTTATTATCCGCGAAAAAGATAGAATTTAAAGCGATCTTTATATCTTCTTCGATATTATAGTTCTTAAGTATTTATTAGAACCTATATTATCTATAGAGATCCTCTACTTCTTAGGGGAGGTTCTATAATTGGCGTATAAGAAAGTCCGGCTTTTCGCCTTACTTATTAGGGCGGTACGTAATAGTAAAGTTAAATACTAAGAGAAACTTAGTCTATCTCGCTTATCTACTAGTTAGCTATTTAGTAGTTATATAGTACTAGAGATTCTTATAGTTAGTAAGGACCTTAATTAGCTTCTCTAGCTTAACGCCTATAAGCTTAGACTTCTAGATCTCGAAGAAACGAATAATTATAAGAAGTTCTTTATCGTAGATTATATAGTTTATCTTAGCGGGGGATATCTTCTTAGAAAAGAAGGCGATAGACTTTAGAACGTCTTCGTATATTTAGGAGAGTATACCGGCGATAACGAAGTCGAAGGCGTTAGTCTTTATCTACGTTTTCTTTTTAGGATCGTAGTAAGCTAAGATCGGAGTAGTAGTAAAGGCTTTTTTTAGCTCTTTAAAGGCGGACTACTTCTTATCCCCCTAGAAAAATAGTACGTACTTTATTTTTCTTTTACTAGTTCTAGTTATAAAGTATTCGCCTTTAGTAAGTTCTATAAGCGGCCTAGATAGTCGGAAGAAGTAGCGGATAAAGTAGCGATAGAAGTTAGTAAATTCTAGAAAGGCCTAAACGTCTTTTACTAACGCGAGTATCTTCTAGTTTAGAATTACTTTAACTTTCTTAGGATCTATTTAGATACCGTCGACTCTAACTATAAGGCCGAGGTATTTAATAGTTTTAACGTTAAACTTATATTTATCGATATTAAGCTATAGGCCTCTTTTCTTTAGTCTCGCGAGGACTTTATTAACGTATTTTATATATTTCTCCTTATTCTCGCTATAGACTAGTACGTTATTAAGATAAGCCGTATAGAATTAGTCTAGATAGTCTAATACGAAGCTATTAATATAGCTTTAAAACGTAGCGGATATATTATAGAGTTCGAAGAATATAACTAAGTACTCGTATTATCTAAAGCGGGTATTAAAGGAGGTAAGGTATTTATAGCCCTCCTTAATACGGATCTTATTAAAGGCGGTAACGACGTTAAGTTTAGTAAAAATCTTAGCCTTATTTAGGCGGGTAAGGGTCTCGTTAATATTAGGGATCGAGTACCGGTTCTTTTCGGTAATTACGTTAAGGGCTTAATAGTTAACGTATACTCTAAGGCCTCTAGAGGATTTTCTAATAACGAGTATTAGAGTAGATACGTAAGAGGTACTAGAGTAGATCTAGTCTTTACTTAGATACTTTTAGATATACTTCTATAATACGTCGCTTTCTTAAGAGGATATCGGCTTATAGTTCTTAACGTAGAAAGATTTAAATTCGAATTTAAGATTAATCTCGTAGTCCTCTAGATAGTAGAGTACGAGCTTATCGGCTTTCTTAATATTCTAGAGGTTCTCTATCTAGTAGTAGGCTTAAGATAGCCTAGCGAGCCGGTTCTTCTTTATAAGTTTTCCTTTATCCTTTATAAACTTCTAATAATCTACTTTCTTTACTACGGCTACGATAGTAGTAAAGGCGGTTCGTAAAAGCCTTATTTAGAATAAAGCCTTAGTAGTCTTTTTTATAAGTAAGGCGGATAAAGGTAGCGGCACTATAAAATTAAATATCGATATCTTACTGGAGGGTTAGATAGAAAGGCGGTAGTCTATAGCTCTTATTATATATAGCTTATCGTAGGCAAGGTATTTATTCTTAAAATACTCCGCTAAGTTAAACGTTACTATTCTATCGGCGAAGCTAATACTAGAATTATAGTACCGAAGCTAGAAGTTATCTAAGATAATAGAGTATGTATCTATACGCGCGATATAGTAGAGGGCTTATTTTTAGTACCCGTCTATTATAATAGATACTAGGTAGCCGTAGGTTAACTATTAAAAGAAAGACCCGTCTCTAAAGATTATATAGATTCTTTTTATAAGAGGGAAAGTACTAAGTTTATTTACGCGAGTAAAGAGTTTATTAACGAGGTTAGCTTAGCTACTATTATCGAGAAGAATACGTATATTTATACTATTTATAGTTGCCTTAAAGATTATATAGGATTCTTTTTCTATACGAGAGCGGTTATCTACTATAAAGGAAGAAACTAATACTTTTAACCTTAAAATAGTAGGTAGGCTTCGCTTATTCGTAGTCTCTTCTATAGTATATTCTAGAAAGCGACTTAGTTCTAGAACTAGAAGTTTTTTAAATCGCTAAGATAGCTAGAGTTCTAAGAGTTAGAGGGTTTAAACTTAATATCGATACTACTAAACTTAGTGGGCTTATTCTTTAATAGGTAGTAGAAGTCGATAGTACGATATTCGAAGCCGCGGTAGCGGTAATAGCGGCCTTACTAGCTAAGCTAGAGTCTAGCTTAGAAATCTCTAGCGAGGCTCTTAGAGTTAGATTTAGGTTCGTACTAGATACCGAATTATTCTAGAGGCTTAGTTATAGTAGAAGTAAGCGCTAAGTTTAGATTTAAGCGACGTTTACTATTAGTAGAAGAAGTAGAGGTTATACGGCTACTATTATTATTATTCGTAGTAGAAGTAGTCTAGGGCTTATCTTTATTACGAGGGTAGTTAATACGGATTTTATCGAAGCGAGCCTTAATACTACGTAGAGCGTTAAGTATTTTATTAACAGATTCATACTCGGTAGCTAGAATACTAAACCTAAGATTACGATTAATAGAGGAACGAAGAGTCTCTATTTTTTCTTCCTCGTTAGTGCTAGCTAGGTTCTAAAGAGTAGCGATACGGGCGTAAAAGACGTTAATAGCCTCGTCGGACCTTTATAAGATTCTAGTAAGGTTAATCTATATCTTTCTAGCTACGTTATCTATACCGTAAGTCTTTCTAAGTCTTTTTAGAAACTCTTTAGCGGTTATACCTTCTTTAATAGAGAAAGAACATATTATACTAGCGATTTCCGTACTTAGGCGCTACTAGATATAGCGGACTATAAGGCAGCTATCGCCGCGGAAGTATCTAAACTTAATAGTAAGCTTATCTTTAATATTATCGCGGAAGTAAACGAAGTAATCGAGTACGACGGTAGTAAGCTTATCTATATTACTAGTAAGTATCTTACGAGAGCCTTTAGTAACGTTTTTCAAGAGTCGACTGGTTCTGCTTAGTGGCGCGGCGGCGTATTTATCGAGGCACTAGAAGATCTAGCGGTTAAGCTCGCGTAGTTAGATATTTTCGCGGTTTCTTTCTTTAAGAGAGTAGATAAGGTCGGTAATCTAGTCTTCTTATTTAACGCCTATACGCTAGAGGACGTCTTATTCTTTATAGAGGTTATTACGCTTTAGGCGAATACGAGCGAGATTCTTTAAAGTAGTATTAAGTTTAGCTATAGTCTCGTAGAGGTAGATAAGAAGTCTAGCGCGGGCGGCGGCGTTAGAGAAACGGTTACTAAAGTCCTTAAAGCCGTAGATTTTTATATTCTTAAAATACTACTACGGCTTATAGATGAGAGACTACGCTAGGTCTACTTTAAGGTCGATAAAAACTCTAATAGCGGACTTAGGTAGAGGGTCTTTAAATTTAAGTTAAGAAAGGTTAGCGTTAGGTAGACCTTTAATATCGTCTAATAAAGGCTCTTACTAAAGATACGCTAGCTAGAGAGGCTAATAATAGCTACGCGGAGCTATATATCTTCTTTACTAATCGTCGTAGAGCGTTCGCGAGTCGTTAGTATAGTTCTTAGTAGTTAGTCTTAGAGAGTCTAGAACGTCTTAGCTTTTATCGGCGGTAGTCTATACTAAGTAAAGATTTTCAGGTAAAGATAATCTAGTCTTTTTAGTACTAGATAACAAGAGTTCTTCACAGGTCTAAGAAGGTTACTAGATATTACTAGGTTAGATAGTAGCTAAACTACTATATTAAGGTTTTAGTACTTAGATTATATAAGGTAGCTTAAACTAAAAAGATAGTATTACTATTAAGAAGAAATCTAAATATAAAGAGAAAAAGAAGAGAAGGTAATAGAGAGGTAGATAGGTAGATATATCTAGCTACCTCGGCGCTATTATAACTAAGCCTACGGAATAACGTTATTCCGATTTCTATCTAATCTACGGAGCCGCTAGATACTTACCCGGCGGCCTAATCTACTATTTAAGCCTTAAGAGCCTAATATAGCTATTAGTAGCCTAGAATACGTTCTAGCGTATAGGGGAAATTATCGTTTTCTTATTCCTTTTAGTTATATAAATTAAAGAGGTAGAATTAGCTATTTTCCTCTATTATTTTTAGAACTATTAGGTTAGGGGATTTAGTTACCGCGGAGTTATAGTTAATATCTATTCCCGTTAGATAACGAGATATATATACTAACGTACGCGGTCTTTCCGTTAGAGAATAATCTAATAGAATTTAAACGAACGCGGGGTAGTTAACCGACCGCCTTTCTCTAGGATTTTCGGGGTTTATTAGCTATAGTTCTTATATAAGAATTAGACTAATTTTAAGTTCAATTACTTTAGATAGAAGGCTCTCTATAGCTAGAGCGTTTCTATTTAAATTTACTTAAAATACCCTTAGTTTATCTATAGATAAAGGGGGTTAGTTAATTCGAATTAGAGTAGTACTAGTACCGTATACCTTTAGAGGCTTTATAGCCTATAAATTTACACTTATACTCTCTCGTAAGGTACTTCTTTTCGTAGATTTCGTATATAAGAGTCCTCGTATACTTCTTCGTTTCGTATCTATTTTTAAGGTAGTTTCGGTATTAAATTCCCTTAGAAATAGTTCGTGCTTTTTCTACCTTATAGCTTATTCTATATATAAAAAGACGGCTATTAATAGCCTTTTTCTATTTCTTTTTAGTATAGAACGAGACTATAATAGATTCCGCTAATTATTTTTCTCTTTTCTTCTTCGAAGTAGCCTAGTAGAGCTTTCTAATAGAAGATAGACCTTTATTAAAAGTCTTTATTTCCTTCTTAATAAAGAAGTCGATTAGAATATTCTTAGTTTTCTAGATAGAAATTCTATAGATAATAACTTTATACTAGGCCTCGACTAGTTTCGGATTAGAATTAGAAAGGACTTTTCTAATAATATCCTCTTTTTTTAAGAGAAATTAGTTAGTATAGCCTTTAGTACTCGTAATTAGAATATTTCCCTTAAAAGAAAGGGAAGTTCCTTAGATAACGGGTTTATTTACGAATTCGGCTTCCGCGAACGTAAGGTTTAGCTTTTACCGGAGTTGGATTCCATTAAATTAGTCTCGTATACTATCGTAGAAGACGGTAATTTATCTATCTTTAATTAACGTTAGTTTTACGAGCTTTATAGTTGTTTTTTTAGTTAGTTTTTTATACGATATAGTTATAAAACCGTCGTTTAGAACTAAACCTACCGCTACTAAGGCGTAGGAGGTAGGTTTTTTAGCTAGGACTAGCTAGCTCGGCTGGGGTTTTTCCGTAGGAGCTATAGAGGTAGCCCCGAGATTCCTCGTTTTATTCGAAAGCGTACGGGATACGTTTTCGAGTACGCGGACTTTAGTTACGAGAATCGACTTAGTAAAGTCGATTTTCCCTTTCGCCGTATATTCGCGGAAGACGGTAAGAAGTTCGCTAAGGTTATTTACCTTAGACCGGTCGTCTTTAAGGTCGATTACCTTAATAAGGTAATCGAACGCGGCTTTAATATATTCTATAGAGGACTTTAGTTTCGATTCCGGTATATACCGGGTTCTTTTCTCGGGGCGGTATTCGAACGGGTTAGTGCCCGTAGTTATCGGCGAGAAGGAGAGTCTTTTTCTAAGAGTCGGCGTAGGCTTAACTATTATCGTTATCTTTAGCCTTCTCGATAGCGGTATAATTTCGTCGTTTTCTATCTCGATATCTTCGATATTACTCGATCTCGTAGTATTCGAAGATTCGATAACTACTAGCGTAGTCGATAGTCGAATTAGAGTCGAGGGGCGTAGGGGAATCTAGAGGGTCCGGGGGCGGATATTCTTAGTTTTCTATACTCTTTCTAGAAAAGAAATAGTAGAAATAGAAAATTAGACTAGAAAGAAATCGCCGGCTTTAGTTTCGTCTAAACTAAGCCGTAAACAAACGAATTCTAGGCGAGCGTAGGGAATTTTCTTCGTTACTTTCTCCCGAGAAGTAACGAAGCGTTTTCGGGGCTATTCGGTTAAGCTTTTCGCTTATTTTCGGTTATTCTTAGTTCGCGTAGGTAGGAAGGTAGTAAAAACTCTACGTATACGGGCCGCGAAAAAGAGGCGGAACGAAAAAGAGAAGAAAGCGCTTCTTCGTCTTAGATTTAGGTGCGTAAACGCGCTCTAAATCTAGTATAACTTCGTACGGAGGTGCGCGTAGATGTTTTCGGTAGATTCCGAAAATTTCGTACGTTTTCGGGTCGATTTAGGGATTTCGTAGGGGTACGGAGGTAGAGCGAGGCGGTTCGACCTAATAAGGTCTCTTTTCTACGCGATAACGTAGTAGCGCGTATAGCTACGAAGCTAAGATTCGAGAATCTAGCTAAGGAAATCGAGAGCTTTCGATAGATACCGGTCTTAGCGCTTTTTCTCGGAGTCGAATTTAAAGATAGGTTATATAGGGGGACCTTAGGTCCTACTACGAGTAGTAAATATTAAAGTCCCCGGCTATAATACTAGGAAATTCTAGCTATTAGTAGCCTAGAATACGTTTTAGCGTATAGGGGGAATTATCGTTTCCTTATTTCTTTTAGTTATATAAATTAAAGAGGTAGAATTAGCTATTTTTCTCTATTATTTTTAGAACTATTAGGTTAGGGGATTTAGTTACCGCGGAGTTATAGTTAATATCTATTCCCGTTAGATAACGGGATATATATACTAACGTACGCGGTCTTTCCGTTAGAGAACAATCCGGTAGAATTTAAACGAACGTAGGGTAGTTAACCGACCGTCTTTCTCTAGGATTTTTAGGGTTTATTAGCTATAGTTCTTATATAAGAATTAGGCTAATTTTAAGTTCGATTACTTTAGATAGAAGGCTCTCTATAGCTAGAGCGTTTCTATTTAAATTTACTTAAAATACCCTTAGTTTATCTATAGATAAAGGGGGTTAGTTAATTCGAATTAGGATAGTACTAGTACCGTATACCTTTAGAGGCTTTATAGCCTATAAATTTATACTTATACTCTCTCGTAAGATACTCCTTTTTATAGATTTCGTATATAGGAGTCCTTATATATTTAGCTGTTTCGTATCCGTTTTTAAGGTAGTTACGGTATTAAATTCCCTTAGGAATAATCTATGCTTTCTCTACCTTATAGCTTATTCTATATATAAAAAGGCGGCTATTAATAGCCTTTTTCTATTTCTTTTCGGTGCGAAACGAGACTATAACGGATCCCGCGGATTAGTTTTCTCTTTTCTCCTTAGAGGTAGCCTAGTAGGGCTTTCCGATAGAAGAAAGACCTACGTTAAAGGTCTCTATTTCCTCCTTAATAAAGGAGTCGATTAGAATATTCTTAGTCTCCCGCGTAGGAATTCCGTAGATAATAACCTTATACTAGGCCTCGACTAGTTTCGAGTTAGAATTAGAAAGGACTTTCCTAATAATATTCTCTTTTTCTAAGAGAAATTAGCTAGTATAGCCTTCGGTACCCGTAATTAGAATATTTCCCTTAAAAGAAAGGGAAGTTTCTTAGATAACGGGTTTATTTACGAATTCGGCTTCCGCGAACGTAAGGTTTAGCTTTTACCGGAGTCGGATTCCGTTAAATTAGTCTCGTATACTATCGTAAAAGACGGTAATTTATTTATCTTTAATAGACGTTAGCTTTACGAGCTTCGTAGTTGTTTTTTCTATTAGTTTTTTATATAATACGATTATAAAACCGTTATTTAGAACTAAACCTACCGCTATCGAGGCGTAGAAGGTAGGTTTTTTTACCGGGACTAGCTAGCTAGGCTAGGGTTTTCCCGTAGTAGCTACGGAGATAGCCCCGAGATTCCTCGTTTTATTTAAAAGCGTACGAGATACGTTTTCGAGTACGCGGACTTCGGTTACGAGAATCGACTTAGTAAAGTCGATTTTCCCTTTTACCGTATATTCGCGGAAGACGATAAGAAGTTCGCTAAGGTTATTTATCTTAGACTAGTCGTCTTCGAGGTTAATCGCCTTAATAAGGTAATTAAACGCGGCTTCGATATATTCCGCGGAGGACTTTAGTTTCGATCCCGGTATATACCGGGTTCTTTTCTCGGGGCGGTATTTAAACGGGTTAGTACCCGTAGTTATTAGCGAGAAGAAGAGTCTTTTTTCTAGTATCGGCGTAGGCTCTATCGTTACCGTTATCTTCGGTCTTCTCGATAGCGGTATTACTTCGTCGTTTTCTATCTTAATATCTTTAATACTACTAGAATTCGTAGTATTTAAGGATTCGATAACTATTAGCGTAGTCGATAGTTAAATAGAAGTCAAGGGGCGTAGAGAATCTAGGGAATCTAGAGAGTCTAGAAGCGGATATCCTTAGTTTTCTATACTCTTTCTAGAAAAAAAATAGTAGAAATAGGAAATTAGACTAGAAAGAAATCGCCGGCTTTAGTTTCGTCTAAACTAAGCCGTAAATAAACGAATTTTAGGCGAGCACGGAGAATTTTCTTCGTTACTTTCTCCTAAGAAGTAACGAAGCGTTTTCGGGGCTATTTAGTTAAGCTTTTCGCTTATTTTCGGTTATTCTTAGTTCGCGTAGGTAGGGAGGTAGTAAAAACTCTACGTATACGGGCCATGAAGAGAAGAGCGCTTCTTCGCCTTAGATTTAGATACGTAAACGCGCTCTAAATCTTATATAACTTTATATAGAGATGCGCGTAGGTATTTTTAGTAGATTCCGAACTTTTTACGTCTTTTTAAGTCGATTTAGGATTTTAGTAGAGATACGAAGGTCGAAGAAGTCGATTTAGCCTAACGAGGTCTCTTTTCCACGCGATAACGTAGTAGCGCGTATAGCTACGAAGCTAAGATTCGAGAATCTAGCTAAGGGAATCGAGAGCTTTCGATAGATATCGGTCTTAGCGCTTTTTCTCGGGGTCGAATTCGAAGGTTAGATAAAACTTATATGTTATCTAGTCTTAAATACTATGACAAAAATAATAAACCGTAACGACTTATAATTCTCAATCTAGGGTTACTCCTAGATTATCATGCGTTGCTCTTAAGCAATAAATCAGCACATACGCATTTCCATGCCCCCTTATTGGGCCGCATTTTTTCGTATAGCAGACACCCGGAATCCGAGCCTGGCGGGCCGAATCGGCTGCCCCATGGGCTAGGCCGTATGCAAGTGATCGTAATATACGACTGACAGATTCATAGGCAAGAAAACATGGAGGTGATGACCGGCGAAATGAGCGTATACGGAGACATTCGCTCTGGATCTGCGCCGGTGACGATGGCGCTACGGCAATCGCCGGCATTCGCCGGCCTTTTTCTGGGCCGATATTACCGGAGTCTTACGCTGACGCTCATTCCCGGTGCGGGAGAATTGATAGAGGAATAATTAGAGATTTGAATCATTGGCGTATCCTGATTGTTCGCTATTTACAAAAATAGTACGAAAGAAATACTTTACAGCACCATCAGCAGGGTAACAGCTACAGTAAACATAGTTAAATAGCGGCATCCCTCCTGCCCCGATCTCACTGTACACGGCCTCATTGATTGGCTCGCTATTGTCAACCGATTATTCGCCTACATAGCCTTTGGTATAGTGAATTTCACCACCCAATTAACAACATTGCGTAGAGCTCTTCCCGCATTCAATGAACAGGTAGCGAGTTCTATAATTATAGTATCTACGGTCAGATCTATTGTCTTACTCGGGAGAGTAACTATAGGTGTCATGGATGAGAACATGATGGACATGAGGACGGTAGATGGAGTTATTTGGTCCATCGTCATAATCGCGGTAAATGTTGGCGAGCAATAGACGACTGACGGAATTGTGATCGGGCGGCAGGTCGAGGAAGTACTCCGGCCAAATATAAGCGAGTTTAGTTGCTGAACAGCGAATGGATGAATATGAAATAGAAGAAATAGAAAATGTTAGCAAGAAGCGTCAGCCAGAGAGAAAAGTCGTTGAAGATAGCGCTGCAGTCAACATCGCCTATCACCATGCTCCGACCCCCGGGGTCCATTATCTCCAACATTTCTGCTGCACCTTACAGGTGCTGAGCGGAAATCACGAGAGCTGGATATCCCAGTCTATTGATGCTTCATGCTCGATTGGGGCGAACAGGCTAAAAAGGAGGCTGGATATGGCGTTGAACAAAACGGATGCGATTAAATCGTTCAGAATTTTACATCACAGCAGGCATTTATGATTACCGTAACTTTCAGCTCACACGGGGTTTGACGACTTCCGGGAGGAAAAGGGGGGGGTGGGGGGGGTGGAGAGCTCGCGTGAAGTGAAGTGCCGCAGAAGACAATAACCTACAGAAGAGCCACAAAGCTAGGTCTCCGGCTCGGAAGCATCAGGTACAAGGCGATACAGCGCGCGAATCAAGGCGGAAACCGGAGCCCGTTCGGGAGCGACCCGACTGGGTATTAGGGAAGCCACACATTTCGGCTCTTGTAATTCTTTTCTGCTCAACCCAGAGAAGAATGGCCAATGCGCATCAGTAGCTCGAACAGCACAACCTTGTCACTGATCCCCTTCGGCTTGCCGGACTGAGGTCGGATCGTCCTTGTGCTTCAAAAGTTCAGGAGCGATCAAGTCGATCTGTCGCCGTCTGGAGGCAACTCAGGTGGGCCCTGACTCCGGATAATTTGGCAATACATCCTGGGAGATAGGATGTCCGCAGTCACAATTTACTGAGAGGTCTCTGCTGGTGTGCAATATGGCTGATCAAGTAGCCTCCAGGTCCTTAATTCTGACCGTCATCGTGCCAAGTGCAGGGGCGTTGCCTGGATGTTCAACTTTCACGGCTTTGCTCACCGGATCCGGCGCATGCGGCGGAATTGCCGGCGTGGCGATTCTACTTGGACATAATTCGGCCCGTGGGGCAGGAATGAGTTAAATTGATTTGTAAACATGCCTATTGCGACAACGGTAAGTGCTGGTCAGGTGCAGGATACGATCGATGTGTCAACATTCTTCCGATAGCTTTGCATCTGGTATCCCCTTGGACCCACATTCCGTGCCATTATCCCACCTTAGCATCACATGAAGCATTTCACAACTTTTACCAACGTCCAGCTTACGAAGAGAGCTCTCATAGGGCCAAATATTACCTGCACGATCACATTGACTAAGGAAGGTTTACAACATAAGTGTATGATAAAGGAATTAAATGTTGAGGTAACCAAGAGGGTCCTATTACTAATAAATGATTTTGATCGAAATACAACGAGAAATCAGTACGATCAGTAGTAATGAGTAGTGATTGCTAGTAGGGATCGATCGTGGTGATATGGGCTGAGCGTCCGTGTTGTCCTGGATCGGGCAGAGCCACGGGGTAAACGGGATCCAGCACCTCTCATGGGCGGTGAGCCAGTAAGTTTTAAGGTCCCCGCCTGCTGCGGTGTAGAAACATGCTGTTAAAATATAAGACAACTCAGAAATGTCTCTTTGTTGGATTCATAGAGACTAAGCTATTAGAGGTTGCAATGAATTTGGATTTTGTGCCTGATATTCGTGTGAGAGGTACTGTTTTTCTGTCGTATTCGGATTGATCAAGTTCCTGTACGAGACGGATCCTTCGGAGTAGAGCGCGGAGTTTCTGTCCGCAAGGTCGGCGAATCGGAGTAAGAAGGCCGTCTGAGTGCTGCAGGTGACTCCGAAGCCTAGCGGAGGAGGTCCGTGGTCACAGAAGCATCGATCTGACCAACAACATTTCCCATTTCAAATTCGTGATATCACTCAATCAACGCAAGCTATATACCAAGAGTATCCTTATTGCCAGAATTATCGGCTTTGTAGGCGTTCTTTGTGCCTGAGCCGCCCTTGCCCGTGGGCAAGAAGTCCGAGGTCTGGCTCGCAACCCCGCCAAGCTTCGCGAAGATGTCCGTGGACAGCTCAAACGCTTAGAGATCCTATCGAGTACCTATCACATTGCTGCATTTGAGCGGACAGATGCAGAAGTGAGCGCGATTGTCAGCACTCTAGCCGTGGAGCCCGAGATGATCTTGGAGACGCAGATGGTGCTTCTCAGGGAAGCGGAGCGTGCTGAAGTAAAGGTGCGTCTTCTTGTTTGTACCGTGACAATAGCATCTATTTCGAAGCTCTAATATGTACCCTAGAGATTTCGCGCGGACAGCCGGAGCTTCGATTCGCGACGTTCTCATGGCGACCACGAGGTCTACGTTGACATCACAGCCTTCGCCCACCGTGTTTAACTCAGCTCATGCATCAAACCTATCAATATGTTTATAGTGCGATGACTAAATGTTATTTCTCTAGGAGCCCTAACGTTCTTGTACCTCGGACCCTCCGACTTCCGCATGCGCTGCACAACGGCGAACGATTACGTGCTCGAAGCTATCACCTTTCCAATGCCGCTGATGGGAGATCTATATCATACAAAGCTTCGAAGTTGGCTCTAATTGCTATTCAAGCGTATAGCGTGGCAATAGAGATGCGTGTAAAGGCTACCGTGACGCGCTTGGGAGGAGCGGAGGATACAAAGGCCAAGTCGGACGAATTAAGGGCCAAGTATTAGAGAAAGGGCTGGTATAAGCATATATGGTATTGCTATCAGCACTATTCACCTATGTGTACGTGGAATTATGAGCCGGTGAATGTCGCTCGCTTCTCGACTATCAAGTGAAGCAGCTTTAAAGAATTCTTCCGTCAGAACCCGGATGCAAAGGTCGTAGCGGTAGGAAACCTTTGATCCACTTTCGTCGCTCAATTGACCACCATTATCCCGATGTCCCGTTCATTGCCTTAATTAATTGCTTTCCTAACTACGAGTCAAACATCTTCAGCATCACTCTATCAGTAGCATTCGTTGCTCACGTAGTAACATAGTGCTCTGGATTGTTGGGTAGGACGATCAATGGGGGAACTGCGTGCGGTGCCTTGGATGAGCCGAAGGCTTTGCTCTTTGACATCGTTGCCTAGCTCTCGTTTCCGATCACTCTTTTTTCTCTTTTTTCTCAGGTATTGACCTCTATACCTCTCTTCGTGGCAATTGTTAATGATGCTCAGTCCTTCCCACGCCGTCCCTGCCGTGCTCTTCGCGAAGGCTACTACTGTTTCTACAATCTTGCCGCGCGGTGACGAATCTTGCGGAGATGGTACCGCCTCGCTCGTCCAAGTCCACAACTTGTCAAAAGAGACCGTCGTGCTCCTCTGAAGGCGTACGATAAGTACGGTTTTCCCGTCGGCCCAGAACTCCACTGAGGCTATTTCCATCAACATCATATCAAGCGTACGATCGGCAGTGGCGCTAACATACTACCGAATACAGCTCCAAATAAGTCACGCCCATCTCCATTTGACACTTCAGCTCAAGCTTTTGTGCGCGAGTTCGATACCGGCTCCTCCGACTCATGGGTTATTTGCACTAAGACACCCAGCAACGAGGTAGACTGCCAGGCTAGATACAACCTAAGTAGGAGTGGTGTTGTTTCCAGGCTTAGCGGTAGCATATGTCCTATCTAGTACGTTCATGGCAGCATGTCCAGTGGTGATCTCTTACCACAACGCATGGATGATCGGCTCTATACAGCAAGATAGAAAGGCTATCCGCACTGGCAGTATATCAATTCTTGTTTCATAGATACTACAGCCGTGTTGAAACATTGAAAAATTCTCCCTCAGATCTTTATGACGACCGTTTTCTCCTCCAGAAAGTTCTTCAGGCTATGCATCATGCCCTCTCTGCCGATACCGCTGGCTTTATACCCTCCAAAAGGCATATCCTGGGCGTGTGCCGGACTGGTGAGGTTGACCGCCACCGTGCCCGCTTCCAGACGTTTCGCGACACGAATGGCGCGGCTGAGATCCTTCGTGTACACCGAAGAAAACAGGCCGTACTCGCTGTCATTTGCCTTTTTGAGAGCCTCCTCCTCTGTTTTGAACACATGAATGCTAACAACAGGGCCAAAGATTTCTTCCTTCACGGGGCGTGAGTCCTCAGGCAAGTCGGTAAAGATGTGAGGGCCAACATAATAGCCGTTGTTGGCGTTCTCGATGGGTTCACCACCCAGGATCATCTTACCGCCAGCCTCACTAGCCATCTCGATGTACCTGTTAACCGAGTTGAACTGGATCTCGTCGATGAGAGGCCCCATATCCACGCCATCAGTCGTCGGCGCGCCAACGCTGACATTAGCAAAGTTTTCCTTGAACGCCGCGACAAAACGTTCCACCACCGTATCCTGTACGTAGATACGCGTGTTTGCGAAGCAGGCCTGGCCTGTATTCCAAGTCATGCTGGATTGCGTCTCTTTAGCCGCCCGCTCGATATCCGCATCGTCAAAGATAAGCGCCGGCGACTTCCCACCTAACTCGAGGTAGACATTCTTTAGGTTCGACTTCGCGGCGGCCTCGCTAACGACACGACCTGTGCGGCCGGAACCGGTAAATGAGAGGGCACGAACATCCATATGGGATGACAGCGCTGCGCCAGTGGGGGACCCGTGGCCAGTAATGACATTGATCACTCCAGGAGGGAAGCCAGCTTTCTCGACCAATGTAGCGAAGAAAGTAGACTTTGACATTGTCAGGTATCAATCGGTAACAGCATTAGGCAAGTGCTTACAGTCAGAGGTGCCTTCTCGCTACTCTTCAGAACGACAGTGTTGCCAGCCGCAAGCATGGGCGCCGTCTTCGTTCCAATGAAGATAGCCGGTCCGTTCCAGGGGATAATGGCAGCGGCCACGCCGCACGGCTGACGCAAGGTCATAGCCAGCATACCTGGGTTATTCAAACTCGCATTTCCCTGTGCATCCCAACCGGCCTCAGCAAAGTGTTCGTAGTAGTCTGCGCACACGAAAGTGTCGAAGTATGCTTTCAGGGGACGGCCCAAGTTGAGAGCCTCCAGGTACGCCATCTGCCCGAAATTCTCGCGGAGCAAGGCTGCCAGCTTCTTCATGTACGTGCCACGCTGCGTGGGCGAGAGAGCGGCCCAAGCTGGCTGCGCCGCCTTGGCGGCTGCAACCGCAGCGTTGACGTCGTCGACGCTGGCTTCATAGACTGTGGTGTAGCGTGAGCTTTGGCCTCACCCGGTGTCGACATGTACGTACCGTCAGCGATTGGTTCACGAGTGGAAGGGGAGAGCAGCTTGAACGTCTTCTTGTCTGACGACTCGACAAACTGGAAGAAATGCTTTAGTAAGCCTGAGGATCTCTAGCAGCAGGCAGCGAAAGGCGCACCTTTCCGTTAATGAACAACCGCGTCTCGATTTTGGATGCTGCGCCGGGTGTGGAGTTGTCTGCCATGATTCTGATTTGAAATAACGTGCTGAGATGATGTGAGAGATAATTAGTATCTCTCCGGAGCTTCCGGGTGTTAGTTTAAATACCTGATCGTGCGGTACGCAAGACATGCATTTGAAATGGGTGGCACAGAAGAATGACGGAGATAAGCTGGCTTTTAGGCGCGGTTTTTAGGAGGAAATATGTCAGTCAAGCACTTGGCAATTATACAATTAGGGACGACTATACCTCTATAGACAGAATTGATCTAGTGTATTAAAGTTCTACACGCCACGTCGGCGCTCATTTTCTCCGACGCCCACTCGGCCGAACTCGCTACTCTACTTTTCCAAAGAGGCATCTATAGCGACACCTTCTCGTAAAGTGTAAAAGTGTGAATTTGCATGGCGATTGACTTGAGATACGCCTTTCACTTGGCCTATTAGCTTGCTTGGCGTTTGAGCTACTTGTTCCACACCATTCGTATCTCGCAACAACAGCATCGCTTCTGCAGTGTCACGGTTATCCAGTGAACGGGTAACCACGCCGCAATGCCTTAGGTACTAATGCACGTGACAGCGCCGATTTCAATACAGAGCTACTTCGTACAGTCTTCGCTACGAAGACCGTGAGACTTCTTGCTTCAGCCCGTGCTCGTTGCATTAGCTTTCACAGTCATCTGAATGAATGGATAGCCCCTAAGGGCTCAAGCAGCTCTACATAATGACAGCCTAGCACAATATCGAATCCATCCATTCATTCTAATCTCACATTTCGTTAGCATATCCACAAAGGAAAAAAAAAAAAAAGAAAACCCCCTTTATGGTGGTGGCACACGCAATCCTCGGAGTATCACGGCCCTACACTATACTGGATCATAGTAAATGTCGGGGTAAGAAGGGAAGCAGCATCAGCAGTCGGCAGCAGCTGATAGCAGCGTACAGCAACTTGCAGCATCCCACACTCGTTTACAGGAACCTCTAGGTAGGAGGAGAGTATTAATCATGCCTGCACAGGTGTCATTGTGCCGGGAACCCAGAGCATTCACCACACACACTTGCCATAAATTCATTCATTTACCTGTCAGTTAGAACTTTTACCACGTATATAATTGGTAAGATCCCCACCCTCACTTTCTTCTTTCATTTTCTCCTTAAATTAAAAATTTTGTTAATCCACACTCATTCGGCAGCAGTGTACTCATGATGCAGGTCTTGATACAGGGGTTACGGTTTCCGTCAATAATTTTGCCCTCGTTGCCAGCGCTGTGGCCTAGGTGCTTCACCAGACCAACTACTGCGTTTCCTTGCTCACGTTACCATCGACCCTCCTATTAAGCGTACAGTTACCGGCAACATCTGTGCATAGGTGGTTAGTCTACTCTGCCAAAGAGCCCCTTCCTCATGCTCGATCTGACGTTCTGTTTGTCCTTCAGGGGTCCAGAGCAGTACTTATGGCTTCCATCCGGGTCGGACTAATAAGCTTACTAGTAAATGTTGTCGGCTTGTCTCTCCTTAGTCATTAGCGTACGTGCTGTGGGGACGGGAAAACCCGAACACGACATTCGGCGAGACGCCAGCCTGTATCCGTCAATGGGCGTCGAGACAAGTGTGCACTTGTGGGTCGGTGCACGATTTTGATATCGCATATCAGTCCAGCGTGTCTTGCATCTCCGTATTTGAACAGCGTGAGAAGATTCAGTGAGACATCGCCAAGCTTTTCGAACATATAAGCCATAGGAATGCGAAATCTTCTGATTTTGCTCCTCGGCAGCATCTCCATGGAAAGTGCGTGAAGATGAGTTTCTTACTTTAATATTAAATACTGGGTCTTTTTTGCGCTTCAATAAAGAAAAAAGTCATTCGACAAAGAACGCAAACGCGCCTGAACACGGTCAGAAAACTCGTATATGCCTAGATAAAGTGAAACACATATCAGACCACGTGAGCAAAAGCAATGGCCAACTTCACGAGCTGTACTAACCACAACTCTTAGTGATAAGCATAAAAGAAGCGGTCTGGAAACTGGAGATACGAAAAAAAAGGGCTCTGCGGACCAATGCTTCGGAATGGTCGACTTGGATTGGCGTCTCCGAGGCTCGGAAATTGTATCAGGTTGATCTGTGCCTGATCCGGCTCTAAGGCCACCCTCGGAACGTCCACAGAACTTCAAAAGTGCCAACTGCCATATTCTTATTGGTTATTTACGAACCAGAACACATGTCATCTTTCCCTCTTTACCGCCTGTAGGGTCCCAATAGGGAGATACCGACTGATCTCAGATGTGGATTAAGATCGGCGGCAATATGAACATGAATACTTGTGAGATTCAGACGTATTTTTCTCAAGTCTCGTGTGATTACCACCATAGCTTCTCCAATATGTTCGTTCCGGCAGCTGATGAGAGGAATGGGTTTAGTAGAAGCGCTGCTGTAAAATACAGCCTAAGCAATCCACAAGATTTGTGATTATTTGCGTGAAAAGGCCTTCATGGTATCTTCTAGTAGTATCTTTGCTAACAGAAGAATAGTAGCAGTGACGGCAGCAGATACACTTCAACACTGCTCCCATCCCATTCATGATAAGGTTTTTAGAATAGGTAATACAAAGTCGGATCCATTGCCCGATTTAAAGAGGATCATTTCAAGACAAGTTTTATTACATGACACTGCCTGGCCCACTTCTCTCTATCACTAAGACCGCTGCTGACAGCCAGCATTGTACGTCGGGAAATCACGGCAATGGTTAGTTTTACTTGATCAGCTGTTCATACCAATCTCTGAACAGTGCCTGCCTTCTTTCCAGCCAGACCTTCGCAGCCTTGGCTGAGGTCTCATTGCTAAGGCGTCCAGCTCTAACCTGTTTAACGATCGTCACGGTTGCACGCTCGGACAGAGAAAACTTGTAAACAGCCTTAGAGCTCCAAGGGGTGGTGTTCGAGTACGTCTCTATCCGGTCTCCAAGGCCTTTATTTAAGCAACTGGATCTGCCTCCCTGTGACCTCAAATAGACAGAATCTCATCATCAGCTTTTCAAATCATCCCGAGTAAGTGAATGGCCCCCCACCGCTTCAACGGCTCTGCTCACTAACCATCAGTCAGAGCATCTATCCAATCACCCACTTCAACCACTTCTCTGGCTCCATTCACGATCACTCGTTAGTGCACCATTGAGTGTTAATATGATTGCTTGGTACTTACTCTGTGCAGACAATGGTTTCCGTCAAGCTCTTCGCCCTTATGGCCGCCGTTGCGGCTCCGGCTCTCGCCCAGTCCGGCTGCTGCATCAACTTGCTCGACGTCACCATCAGCCCTCCCGTTGAGCGTCAGGTCATTGGCACCACCTGTGTACAGCCAGGTGGCAACGGTGTCATTTCCGCCAGAGACGCCAACTGGTTCGTCAGCGCCACCGAGTCTTGCGGTCTTGGCTTTACCGGAGGCCAAGGTACTTCTGATGTTTCCCTGCAGAGCTGCGGCCGTTGCTAGAACAAGACGGGTTTTATGTGGCGTGTCGGATAGCTTTTGTTCTAGGGAACTGTTTCAGATAAGGAGGCTTCTCCAGCCCCGTTAATGGTAATCAATACCTGTTTGTACATGGTCTCGCTCGCACGCATTAGCTTCACAATATGTTTTAATCACTATTTCTTGGAAAAAAAAAATCTTCTTCGTACTTCTACTTAAGAAAGTATTGCTATCAAGAGAACGCTGCATGCATTTGACGTCTAGAAATAGTTCGAGCGAGCTACACTTTGGCCTACATAGTTATTTCCAAATATTTCACGTGTTTTTGCATAAGACCTGTCGCTATCAAGATATCTCTGTGCATGTCCACTTGCATTACTATTTTGTTGCATGATGCGAGCCAGGCTACCCGGTCCAGCTGGCCTTATTCCTCGCGGATACTAGCAGGACACAAGCCATCTGTCGCAGCCTATGTACGCTACATCTTAATTTCTGGTAAATAGCAGCATTTTCGGTAGACGGACCAGCTAAAATGTTGAAAGTTTCTGAGAAGTTGCTTCGAACGTGGCGACGATTTTTGATAAAGCTCATACTGTTGGTGTCATTTATATGGACACTACAATAATCCCGTGACTGTTGATCAGGGCGTAAACACCTATGTTAAGCATGGAGGAGCGCACGGTATGTAAGAGGTGAAGTGCAGGTTAGGTTAGATACGGGGTTGATCAATCAATCACATCGACTTGATCTGATCCCAAATGATTATAGCATCGGCTTTCGTATTCGTATGTATTCTGGGCATTCTCGGATAACACGGCTATTTATATCCTTTCAAAGAATGAGATTCATGACCTGTCATGGCGTTCAGTGCTCCGTTTAGTGAGAGGGTTGGCTTGAGCCTAAACGGCTTGCCGAGCTCGCACAAGGAGCGCTGACCCATCAGACGTGGCAAAGTAGCCAAATACAGTAGGCTTTAGGGGGTTTTCGTATAATTGGACCAATCAAAGCTACAGGAAGTCGTCTGTGCGGCCTTATCAGCACTTCGTCTAATACAGCTTTGAGTTAGCCAATACATATGTCATGACATTGGCGTAAGAGGTTTCCAAACAGGAGTAAGGCAACTAGCGTCGACACATGCCAAGAACAGTAATCCTATCGAGCTATTTAAAAGGCGGCGCTGCCCCGCAGATATTGATTTCTCCTCAGCAACTCAACTATCAACGATTTCTCCACCTATCTTCGGATTAAACCATTTGCCAATCAGTATGTTACTTCCCACCGCCTTCTTCGCTATGCTCCCCGTGCTGGCGCTGGCCACTCCGCCTGTCGAACTTTCCGCCCGGCAGGACGAACTCAAGACCTGTTGCTTCACGACCGATGTGAGTATCATCTATTCGTGAATGGCGGCGACAGGATGAGCAAGCTAACAACTATATTTTCCCTTGGCGAAGAACCTCAGCAAGCTTACCTTCTTCACCACTGGTGACGGCGATTTCCTTGACACCCTCAGCTGGTGCTACCTCAGGGTTAAACGGTATGGTGTCGCTTGTTGTCACCGTCGACTTCAAATGCTTATTTACATCTAGTGATGTTTCGGACCCGAACAATTGCTCCAAAGCATCCGCGCATATTTCTTCGGGATACTGCAGTACTAGCGAGGTGGCTGAAGTAATCGACTGCCCGGCTAACCCACCCACAAGAGGCCAATAGCCATAATATGCTTTGGCCAGATTTATTGAAGGAGTCAAATCCGTGATCCCTGTACATTCTCATATATATATATATGCCAATAGTATAGAATCTACACCTTTTCAGAAACTTCATGATCGTAGACCCAGTCGGCTCAGTCTCAAGTGAAGTAATGCTCTCGGAAACTTCCAAGCAAACTGACACTGGTACGACGCTACTAATGCTACAGTCCGCAGCACCTTTATTATTCCGAACGCTCTAACCTCCACCGAGCTGTCCTTTTACTGGAGCCTCTGAGACACTGCTGGACGCAACTTTTAGGAACCCGGCCCTATCCTGCTCCTTCACGCTGGTGGAAGCAAAGGAGAACACGTACTATAGAATTATGCATGGATACTATTGTCACCAGCTTCACAGCCCGGTCTAAGATATGCGAAGCGATACCATGTGAAGTGCAGTGAGAGAGGGACGAAAAACTGCAGCAGAGATGATGATTGGATGTTTTAAATGCAGCAGTTGGGGGTGAGGGAAGATAACCCGGCTGAAGGGTTTGCTTTATGTTGGTGATACGGAGACGAAAAGAAGGAGGGAGAGGTGGCTGTAAAAAAGAAAGAAAAGAGAAGGAAAATAAAATGAAATTGTGCCCTGTCTCTTTGCGAAACCAAATGGCTTGATTTTGCTTTGCCGAAGTACTAGCAAGCTGTCTTAGTCAACTATTGATTGATATCCAGTCAGATCTCGACTAATAAACAACTTAGTGAGACATCAGTCACGATGGGGTGGATCCGATTAAGGCGTTTATTTTTCTATTTTTGTGGTCGTGTTCAAAAATCTCTGGAAAAGGGAAGAGTATCAAAAGTAACGAAATACCGGCTGCTACGCCATTTCATTAGCTTTCCATGGTGTTCAATACTGGGTCATGCTAGTATGACAGATCTCTCCAAAATTCGCCATGTTTCTCATTCAAGCCCGACAAAGAAGCAACCCCTTAAGGTGGTGGCAGAAAGAAAAAGTGGCAGGAAGGAAAAGGAAAGAACTTGCATGGATCTGACGGTTTCAAATAAGGTTTAAAAGAAAATATCTTACATATCTCCACATATGCAGAAGCACACAATAATGCCAAATGATCTAATATGTGGTCTATTAGTTACTTCTTGTCAAAGTGGCCTCGATCGATGACGCGGACATCAGCTCAGAGGCGTTCAGGCGGCACTGGTGGCGGCTGCATCCCCCTTGTAAGGATTGGGACAACTTGGATTCCGCGTGCTGCTTTGCGCAACGTGACAGTGTTTGTAGTACATATCGTTGAATTAGCACGATGGCCGTTAAAAAGTAAGTTTGAAAGCGGAGTGCGGTGCTAACCGGATAGGATGACGTTCCCTGTTCGCGACAGCCAGCCTGGTTGGATAGCCGTTACAAGTTTCTAGCCAACAACCTATAAGCATACACTTGAAGGTTAAACAACCTCGGCTGTTTCCTCATTGCATGACCCGCAGCAGGGTCATTCCTGTGCCTATTGGGGGCCTGAATGTCTGTCATCCGGACATGGCAAAACGACTTGCGGGTCACACCGGGCGCCTGAACCAGGTTTGAAAGTTTCAAACAGTAGCGAGCGCCTGTACGTAAACCTCATTTCGAACAGATGTAATTTGAATCACTTCTATAAGTTGTGCGCTGTCTTCCTCCAAGTCCAGTGTGCCGGCCGCTCTCTTTCAGTGCTCTCGTCAATCCTTTAGTCAGTCGTTCTTTCAAACAGTATCAGCCGCTCTTTGCCCACCATGAAAGGCTTCCTTACTATCTTTAGCACCTTCCTCGCTGCGGTCGCATCCGCAAAGCCCCTACCGGCCGAGGACGCCCGCAGCCCATCACTCACCGCCCGCGCCTTCAGCTCCACAACGCAGAACGACCTCGCCAGCGGATCGCCCTGCAAGAAAGTCTCCCTAATCTTTGCCCGCGGGACTTCCGAGTCCGGAAACATGGGCAACGTCGTCGGCCCACCGCTGGCGACCAACCTGGCCTCGAGCATCGGGTCCGGGAACCTGGCGGTCCAGGGCGTCGAGTACGCCGCGTCATACCAGGGCGCGGCTTCGGGCGGCGACGCGGACGGCGCGAAGAAGATGGCGAAGCTGGCCGCCGACGTCGTCAAGAAGTGCCCGGACACGCAGGTCGTCCTGGCCGGCTACAGCCAGGGCGCGCAGCTCGTGCACAAGGCTGGTGCGCAGCTGGATGGCGCGACTGCGGCTGCGGTCAAGGCAGTCACGGTGTTTGGTGATCCGTATAACGGGCAGAAGATTCAGAATATTGAAGCAGCGAAGGTGAAGACGTTCTGTAGGGATGTAAGTTTGAAGCCTGTGAAAGTTCATAGGGGGTGGGTTGGAGACTGACTACGTTGGTGACCAGGGCGATAGCGTTTGTGAGGGCAGTTTCGCGATCACGCAGGCGCACTTGCAGTACGGTTCCGATACCCCTGCAGCTGCTAGCTTCGTAAAGGGCAAGGTGTCTGTTTGAGCCAATTTCTAATAACGGAAGAGGAAGTTCATAGATTATGTGGGCTCTAAATGGAAGGAATTCAACATTCCGGTGACTAATCATTGCAGGAGGTTTGTCTCTCTGTATATTAATCCCTGCATCTATATACAACCCTTCATTTATAGGACACCATTGACCGCTACTCTGCATGTGCCTGGAGAAGATGTGACTACGTTGCCACTATCCTACTCGGTTCTCCGACCGTTAGGATAGTTACGTGACCATCGCTTGGGCTGACAACGCTTAGAGAATTCTGGTAGAAGATAAAAAGCCTGCGATTCTTTCAACATAGTCTTTGATGATTTCTTAGAGAGTCTTTCTTATCTAGAAACTCGAATGATGTTGATAGACTCATCATTCAAAACAAATCATAGACTACAACAAAAGCACTACGGTAGATGACTCTCAGTTTCCTTGTGAGCTACTCCAAGTTGTTGCAGAATTGACATTGGATCCTGGTCTGCTCTTCTGAGTTCACCCAAACTATTCCAAGCATGGCTGCAGCATTCGCAGATAGCTCTCCCACCTTCGCCTTTGTCCGGGGGACAATCATCATCCATCGCTGGGTCAAGACCACGTTGTGTGGAAATTTCTGGCTGGTGGACCAAAGTTCTCGAAGCCCCTGATATATTTCGACAAGCGCCTCGGCATCCACATGGTCAGGTAGCTTCTGGATTGAATGCCAGAAAGGGACATCTGCCGCCTCAAAATTCTCTGATATATCTTCGAGCAACTCAATATCCATACGTTCGTTAGAAGGTACTAATGGTGGTCCACGCACCTTTATCTAAAATTGCCGCATCAGGAAAGAGCTGATGGTCCTCCGGATGAGGACGTGGAATAATCTGCATGTGCTTATGGCCCACAGACGCACCAGCAGCTGCACCGCAGTTAAAAATCGCCATATAGTTGCTTCCCAGATCTAGAAGAACGCTCCACAACGCGCGAAGATCGGCAAGACTGAGGGACTCGTCTTGGGATTCGAAGTCTATGGTATGTAGCACAAATTGTGGGCGAACTACACTGTACTTGTTCAGAATCAATTTGTGCTTCGAGCCAATTTTTCCCAGGCTGAAATCCGGACTGTCGTCCGAAAAGGCATTGTCGACCTTTTTCTGATGAGAGGTCCAGGGTTTCTTCTTAAGACTTTCCGCAATCCGGAATTGAAACTGCGCGAAATCATCAATTCTGTGCAACAAGGTGTTTTGAGGGGAGCGCACACATTGAATGGTTCGGAAGAAACATATCGAGGATGCGCATCAGCCCAAAGTAGTTCTCCACTGCTGACGAGGTTATCGAATTGGGCTGTTGCTCGGCCCTCGAGTGCCATGCCGGCGATGTCACGGTCGGGAAAGATTTTCGAGCGGGGAAAGGCTAGCACGAAACTTGGAGGTACAGGCACAACTTATAGAAACTTGTGTGCACCAGGCGTAAGCGAGGGATCCGCTAGTTTGTTCTCTGTTTCATCTGATGTTTTCACTCCGTATTATATCAGATCGAATATAAACTCATTCGTCGTAGACCGGAGGAAACGTTGCGTGCGACGTGCAACTCAGGCTGCTCGATCTGTGTAGGACTATATAAGGCCACTAGCCAGCACTGCAAAACAGTGCGGCGTCGTACTTTTTCAGTCCGACAGTTATAAGCCCGGATTTCGCGATGTAGCTTCCATTTGCAACATTCAGTGTTCCAAACATCAAAACTAGGACACACCAACACACACTAGGGTACCAACACCTATTCAGTCTACTTCAGATTCTGCGTTCGAACCGCGCACATGCGGTGCATCAGCCAGAAAAAATCATCATCCAATCGTCAAGAGCATGAAAAAGCGCACCTGTTCCACCAATACCGCTCTTCTCATCGCGCCACCGGTGAGGGGGTGTGTAGGACTATATAAGGCCACTAGCCAGCACTGCAAAACAGTGCGGCGTCGTACTTTTTCAGTCCGACAATCTGATATTTCTTCTCTAGCTTGCCCCCTTCACTGTGCAGGAAACCAGACACAATTTTCGACATACTTCCGTGGGTGCAATTTCTTCTTACTCCCTTGCTTGTCAAAATCTAGAGAGGAGATATTGCATCATTGAAAACTTAACGATCTATGACACCTTGGCGGACTTCGATGAGGTGGCCACGAGTAAGTGTGGACATCTACCTGAGTCATGATCGCAGTGGTTCCAGTCTCTTAAGCGCGCCAGGCGATTCAATGTCTCTATCCGCTCACCTTTTCCCAGAATTGTTCTACATGCCGTCGAGAGAATTCAAGAACGTGTCCCCATAACTGAAAACCTTCCTCCTTTCCAGATTGTTTTCCAACATTTCTCAGGATGTCCGAGAAATCTTCTTTTCTCGGATTTAATAGGGAAACAAGGAGTAGGTTCTGTGGAGCGTCGAGAAGGGTGTCCTTCGCGGCATGTGCAGCGGTATTCCTTTGCGCTTCGCTCGTCGCGTACATGGCCCTTTTTGCACCATATGGTACGTCTCTGGCTCGTTGGTAGCGCTCGATATTGAGATTTACTTGTTGACTATAGTCTTCGATGTCCATAACTCCCGGACAATTCACTCCATCTTTGCTCTTCCAACGCCACAAGCTTCGTCTACTTCTCTAGACACTGAGGGGGCCCCAAGACCAGAGGTCTGCCACACACAAGCATGCAAGGATTTCTCCCGCACCATAATGGAAAGCCTCAGCAAGAACTATAGCGAAATCGATCCTTGTTCTGATTTTGCTTCTTATGTGCGTGGCGGTTGGTATGAAACTCACGAAATCCCACCAAACAAAAGCGGTATGTACTGAGCGTCTCCTGGTCAAGATGTGCTTCTGATTTAACTTCTCTGCGCAAGCTGTTAGTGTTTTCAGCCTGCTCCGCGATAAGAATGTGGAATTCCTCCGCGATCTCCTGGAACAAGGGTATCCTGGGGACAGCAGGTATATTGGAAATGACGCAATTGCCAATCTTGAGAACTTTCGCATGATGCAATCTGCATACAACGCCTGTGTGGGAATGGATTCTATTGAAGCCCTTGGAGCAGAACCGTTGAACAACCTGCTTGGACAATTACCCGAGGCGGAGCGGTACCAAAGTGTCTCGGGGCTCACGAACACTCTGATTTGGCTGAAGAGGCTCGGAGTAGATGCATTAATAAACGTTTATCCTAGGGTAAGCAAGTTCAATCTATACTCGGCGCTTCTGACTTGCTTTCAGGAAAATGACATCCAGCCCGATGTAATGACCATCTTCGTTAGCGGTGGCTCCTTTACATTACCATCCAAGGACTACTACAATAAGTCTGACATTGTGGGAAATTATACCGATACAATCTCAGAAGTTTTTCAGACCATCTTACAAATCAACGAAAGGATGGCGGATGATCTAGCAAGACGTGTCGCGGCGCTCGAAACACGTATCGCCAACTTGCAACCATATTTCACAGATCGAGAAAATGACGTGGCAGTAGGTGAAGTTTTTTGATAAATAAGCTGCCTAGAGTACTAACAGAATGTCGTCAGAGCTATTATAACCCTACTTCATTTTTTGAGCTCAACGATCTGGTGCCTCAGATCTCTCTTGTTGGGCTCATAAGCGCATTTACGCCAGTTGGATACTCTCCCGACGAACTTGTCCTTACTGCGCCCAAATACTTTGCAGAGCTGCCAGCAATTCTCCAAGATACAAGCCCAGAGACGCTTCAAGCATATTTTCAGTGGCTAATCATACATCGATGGGGGCTCAAAGTGGATGGCCATCATAATGCCGATCTGAGGCGTTTAAAAAACTTGCTCGCTGGACGCCCGCTGGAGTCTACGAAAGAACGCTGGGAGACGTGTGTAGGAGAGATCGATGATTACTTGGGCTGGATTGACAGTTCATTCTATATTCAGCTAAAGTATGATAACATGACCAATCTGCTCATGAACGCCATGGTTGAAGAACTCAAGAGCATTTACCATGAGCGGGTCGACACGTATGATTGGATGTCAGCGGAAGTGAAGAAAAAAGTCCGACAAAAGAGTTTGTGTCCCTCATATTTTACTCATAAAGACAGCTTCAGAATAGCTAACTCTGCTTATAGTCGACCTAATGGGAGCAAGTATCGGCTTTCCTCGCAGCCCGAACGTACGGGATCCGCAAGCAATCCGTGACTACTACAGGAGCCTCTCCCTCAGCAACACTAGCTACTTCGAAAATACTCTCGCTCTCAATACCTTCCTGCTAGAGAAGGAATGGCAAAGGCTACTTCACCCCGGCGACAAGGACAGCTGGATCATGACAGTCCCCACAATCAATGCGTACTACAAGCCTACCACCAACAGCATCTACATCGCAGGTGGCATCCTCCAGAGCCCGTTCTTCAGCCTGGACCTACCCGCATACGTGTCGTACGGCGGCATAGGGTCAGTCCCTCCCCCCTTAATCCCCTCCACCCTAACACAGCAGAGACACCACTGACACACCCGCACCAGCGCGTTCACCGGGCACGAAATGACGCACGCCTTCGACGCCACGGGCAGCCTGTACGACGCCTCCGGCGTCTACACCACCTGGTGGGACGCCCGCACCCGCGCCGCCTTCTCCAACAAGACGCGCTGCTTCATCTCGCAATACGCCAACTACACGGTCCCGCTCGAGTCCTCCTCCTCCTCGTCCCCGTCCACCACCCTTGCCCCCATCGACGGCGCCCTCACCCTGAACGAGAACATCGCGGACGCGGGCGGCCTCTCCGCCGCCTACGCCGCGTGGGCGCGCCGCCACGCGCGCGCCCCGGACCCGCTGCTGCCGGGCCTGCCGCCCGCGCTCGCCCGCGATCCGCGCCGCCTGTTCTTCGTGTCGTTCGCGGCCAAGTGGTGCCGGCGGGCGCGGGCGGAGGAGCGCGCGCGCGGCCTGAGGGACGATCCGCACGCGACGGGGATCGTCGGGGCGGTGGCGAACGTGCGGGCGTTTGGGTAGGCGTTTGGGTGCGCGCGGAGGGAGCCGGTGTGCGAGTTGTGGTAGGGAGTGGATGGGGGGTTACTGGGTGGTTAGCGGGGGAGGGATTGGTGATGGGTGGTGGTGGCGGTTGCTACTGGTGGGACATTCCGGTGAAGGGGGGGAGGTATAGGCGGGTTACTACGGCTTGTGGTGATGCTGGTCTTGGGGGCTCGTACCTTCGGAGCTCTTGAGTCCGAGTCCCTTTTGTTGTAAGCGTGCCGCGAAATGGGCACGTGTATCGTTGGCCTGGCACTATTGAAGAGGTTTCTATTGCATGTCTGGGTCTCGATGAACAATGAGGTGTTGAGGAAGTCTCGTATCGGTTGCAGATCCTATTAGTTTCATTGACCCGAGTCAGAGGTATGGGGACTGCTCGTGGGATGGATTACTGCATCAAGCACGTCCATGCGCGATGGGGTCGATGCAGAGATGTCAGCTCTGTAAAGTGATGGAAGTTAGTGGAAGCAGCGAGTCAAGCAATGCTAGCTGGCAAGGAGCTTATCAACCAGGATCCAGGCCTCCCGCCAAACAAGCTAAGCCAAGCCGAAGCTTCCAGCCAGCAAGCCGCCATGATGCTCCAGCTCGGCTTGGCTTCTCGTGGCCTCCGCATAAACTACGAGTGGAGTGCAGGAGACATGTGCCAGGTCAGCCCGTCATCGGGCCGTAAGGAGTTAGATATGGTAGGCCAACTTTCCTCCGCACGGTGAGAATGACTCGGTCTAGACCAGCGGAGTTACTGCCTTACCTACGCTATCGCTGATCGGAGGTGCAAATACAGATCAATTGCCTCGAAGATAGTGCGCTGATTGTGCCGGTTGAGGGGCAGCCTGCCTGAACGTGAATACGCAGAGAGAAATTTCCTTATGGGAAATGGGAGCCCTTGCCTCATGCGGCTAGGGCATTACAAGCGCGAGAGGGTCGGGCCGGGGGTGCCAGCATGGCGGACCGCACAGGCGAAATTCATGAGTCGTATTCGTCTATCTACGTGGACACTACAAGTCGCCCACCTCAACCATGTGGTCGATCAAGCGCTGATTCTCCTCGTTGTGCCGCTCAAGCGCATACTTCTTGGAGAAGTCATGCAGAAGATCGAAGTTGCGGCACGTGTGGTAGCCGTCAAAGTGCGGGATCAAGAAGTGCGATTCCTTACGCCACCTCAGCATCACCGGTGTTGCGTCGCCGTTGCACATGATCCCTTGCCGGATGTAGTCGATGCAGTGGTCTGACCATCGTACGTTAGAAATCCTGATTCCATAGGTCGGACGGTCCAAGTGGCTCTGAGAAAAGAAAAAAAGCACTTACCGCGGTGCATGTCGAAGAGTCTATCCACGTCCTCCTTGCCGTAGTACTCGGGATAGAAGGCGCGGCGAATATAGTCAACACAGTGCAACTGATGAAACATATCAAGCCTTGCCACGAAGCCTATCAGTATTGCCTTCTACGACGGGTAGGCAGTCCACTTACCCAGTGCGCCACAAATCTTCTTGGGGTTCCTCCCATGTCATTTTGGTCATTTCACCTGCCAATTCGGTGGGTAGATCTACTGCAGAAGCGTACAGCAGGTCTTCCCAGGCCTTGTCAATCTCCGGAGTAGGCGGCCCAACATAGAGCGGTTGGTCTTTGGGGTAGTCGCGGTACATTGTCCCATTGTCGTGAAACTTTAACATGCCGGTGAAGCGAACCCTTTTCGACTCAATCCATGGCTTTGCAGCCTCTGGTATGCCGTCAATGAGGCTTTCTGATAGGCGAGACCAGGCCACTCACCAAGGTCGGTAGAAAGGCCTGTCTCAAAGCTTCCCACTGGGGAGGGCAAATACACAGCCCGCGCAGTCAGAATGCCAGCAAATTGGATTAAGGTAGTAACGAAGAAGAAGACTGTCGAATAAATCCAAGGGTTTCCTGGTGCGAATCTCTGAAACCGGCGCCGAGGCTGCCTTTCCATTCCCATAGAAAGGTCTTCATTGCTGTCATAAGGATTCTTCTCCCCGAGAAACGGTTGAGTGACTGGATCATAAGATGAAGAAGAAGCCATGATGTGGAAAGCGTTGCCAATAGGAAGCATGGTCGCTTGAGGAGGATAGTTCTTCGATAAGTATCCTACTGCAATATATCAGGACACCACGTTCCATGTCAAGCACACGGGTTTCGTTTCCTTAGACGGAATTGCATAGTCATGCACCAACTGCTGTCTACGAGCTACCAACATTGCGAAACAGTACAGATGTGTGTATATGTGGCTAATCATCCACTAGCTACTCTAGCGCTTTGGCTAACGACTCATAAGTGGGGCTCTACAGGCGTCGTAGCAGGAATGACCAAGGAGACCGCCACCAACAATTCAAATGTCGGTGCTTCAAGTGGCCTGATACCAAACGGTGAAGAGCTCACTGAAAATGGTAATGATTCTGACTCTGTCAGCTCAGCTCCGAGCATCAGAGCCGAGGTCTGAAACTAGAATCCCAGAGATCGGCATATCTGTTGCGCATCCTGCCAACACGGAGTTCGGGCGCCGAGTACTTGTCATACGCATCGATACTCCAATAAGCTCCTCACGATTCAGAAACCCTAACATTGCAGAACTACAATCAACCAGGCTGCGAGCACAGTCACCGTCTGAACCTGTTCCGGGTCACAGCAAGGGGAGTGACATATCACGTCATCTCAACAGCGACCGAAGGTTATTACTTGTGCAATCGTTCGGGAGAATTAAATGGCGGGTCAATCGTTCCCTAAAGCGCACTGACCGACAAGAAACACTACTATCATCACTTTACCTGAAGAATACTGAGTGTTGATCCGCTAATGACAAGAACCACGTTCAAAGGGCCACAATGACCAGAGTATTCATGTGGTGCTTTGCGAGCCCTGTCTGCACTTTTTCTGCTGTGCAAGAGGAATGCTTTCTTATATTGACCCGGGTCACACATATTTGCCTGCAGCTTATGTGCGACTCTGGTTGATCTCCGTCATTCTTCGGCCCGCAAGTTTTGAACCACACCAAGGTGCATGCACGATGTCATCGAATCAGCAGCACCCTGCCAGCACGGCGGGGAGCCTGAAAATTCTCGTATCGTGCCATCTAGAGCCCTGGCACTGCACCATTGTAATAACCCGGAAAGGCAAAACGAACTTTGGCCAAAGTAGTTATGACAAGTGCCAGTTGGAGTCGCCAGATGGCACAGTGGGATATATAAAGGGCTGTGAGAGCTGTGCTTTTCTTCCCCATCAAAACATCCGATCATCTTCTATCACTCTGAGCCCCAAGAGAATCTCTATTTCTCCATTATTCAGCAATCACGCGCTTCGCTCACATCATCATTGCTCTTTCCGCCCTTGCGGCTGCCGCTCCCATCGAGCAGGACAAGGCTCTTGTCACCCGTGACCGCAAGGTCATCGCAGCTCCAGAGAGCTTGCCTGACTCTGACGCTATCCTCCCCTACAAGGAAAAGCGTGACCGCAAGGTTATTGCCGCTCCGGAAAGCATTCCCGACTCCGACGCCATTCTCCCTTACAAGGAGAAACGCGATCGCAAGGTCATCGCTGCGCCCGAGAGTCTTCCTGACTCCGACGCCATCTTGCCGTACAAGGAGAAGCGTGACCGTAAAGTCATCGCGGCCCCCGAGTCTCTCCCAGACTCGGATGCAATCCTTCCGTACAAAGAGAAGCGTGATCGCAAGGTCGTTGCAGCACCTGAGAGTCTACCGGACTCTGATGCAATTCTTCCTTACAAGGAGAAGCGCGACCGCAAGGTGATTGCGGCTCCCGAGAGCCTTCCAGACTCTGACGCCATTCTCCCGTATAAAGAGAAGCGTGACAGGAAGGTCATTGCTGCGCCTGAAAGCCTGCCTGACTCCGATGCCATTCTTCCGTACAAGGAGAAGCGCACCGGTTTCTACAGCAAGTACGAGGGTCACTCCGATGATGAGTAACCAAATCAGCTCTGCCAAGGTGCGAAATGCTCTTACCTCGCTTCAGGTGCAGAATTACTAACAACATGTTATTCAGGGATACAAAAATCATGACAACCTCACGAACTGGAACGAGACCATGGGGGTGTAGGTAGGAGATGAGGCGGATGTGGACAAGATTGGATATGTAGCACAGACAGTATGATTAGCCCTCAAGACTCTATCCTTCTAGCTTCGTAAATAGGAGAAGAACAGTAGCTGGAGCAACACGAATCTTGGTGGTTTCAATATCAGAATCAGAACCTTCTTTCCCCAATATCTTGGCAATATTTTTGGTCATGACGTGCACACAATCTTTCTCGGTGTCTTTCAAATCTGGATGAGCTTCCCTCCAACGCATGACCATGCTGGAAGTTCCGAGGCTCTTGGCCAAATCTGCCAAAGTAAGTTCCACGCTGCCACCAAAGAAGTCCGGAGCACCGTCAAGTGAGCCGTTCCTGTTCCACTCGAGCCGGGTAAAACGATCCTGGGAGAACGCCGAGACCGGGGGACTCATCTGCCACGGCAGGAGGAGGTCATCATACATGTCATGGGACAACTTGTTCGAAGGGAGTTTAAAGGGCCCAAGGACATTATCCTCGAGATCAGACATCGCCCGCTGGACCTCGGCTGCATTCGGCGTATCTGGATCTGCAAGACGGGTCAGCTCCTATCCCTGCAAAGATAAGCCATGCCGGAACC
Source organism: Neoscytalidium dimidiatum (assembly GCA_037367355.1). Lineage (NCBI taxonomy): Eukaryota > Fungi > Ascomycota > Dothideomycetes > Botryosphaeriales > Botryosphaeriaceae > Neoscytalidium > Neoscytalidium dimidiatum. Next base: position 1,440,318 of record CM074697.1, on the reverse strand, counting down.
CATGGCAGTACAGAGACGAATGTGTCCAAATGGCAACAGTGCCGCCCGGCTTGACAACATGGGCGGCACCGTGCCAGAACTGGTCCATATGGAACCAATGGGCCTGCAGTTGCCGCACGCAGTTAGCACGGGCTGATCTATCGGCCAGCGAAGCAGCCAATGGCCATTGCGCTCACCGCCATCCCTGCAGTGAGCAGGTCTACGGAACTGTGCGGCATTTTGCGGAGGTCCTCTGCCGTCAGCTCTTCGTATTCGATTTCACCGCCAGGGGAGCCCTTCGTGTGCCCGCCGGATTGGCGCGCTTGGGCGATCATGGCTGCGCCGGGATCGACGCCGGTCGCCTTATCGAAATTCTGGCCCAAGGCGCGCGTGATGCTGCCTGTACCGCAGCCGACATCGAGGAGGGCTTTGAATGAGCCTGAATATTGCCTGTGGTAGTCGAGCACGATGTCGTACAGGCTGCTGGAGTAGCCTGGGCGGAAGGTGGCGTAGGAGGTGGCTTGCTTGCTGTCGTACCGACGGAATGTCGGGTCCAGGGACTTGTTTTCGCGGATAACTGAGTCGGAGGCCATCGTGCAGCAGTTGGTGAAGAGTAGTAGAGCCCAAGTTCGGAATTGTGCTTTCTCAATAGTTCGACAGGGCTGGACGCCTTTTTCAAGCTCAGCAGGTTGACTCAACCATCTGATTTACCCCGGTCGGCCCAGCCCTACTTTCGTTAAATACTGCTAATCTTCTTTTTTTTGTGAAAGTGAACACAGAGATGAAGTTGGCAACAACCCTGACAACGTTGAACAGCCTTGTGCACTTTGCTCTTGCATCAGTTTGTTCGAAATTGGAACAGTCTTTTGGGTCTCAATCAGTCCTTCATCGAAGATATTGAGTCCCGCAGCCGTGAGTGCGGGTACGACGCTTTCCTCCAAACCAATCTTATATATCCTCCAAGCGGAATGATTCCACCACCGCCACCTGATGGAGGTACTGGTGATAATCTTTCGGAACGATGCGATATCTGGAGTTCTGTCCTTGCTGCAGCCACGCTGGTGAACCCGGTAATTTGTCTCCTACCAGGTAATCACGTGGAGTAAGGAGTGATGGCTGACGAAATACAGTGTTTCAGCGTTTATCAAATTACCACGACTTGCCCTCTCCTTTGGGATGTCATGGGATTTCCCGGTACCTTACAGTACCTCCCTCAGGGTGCGATGGTCTACTTCGATCGCCCGGAGGTAAAATCTGCAATCAACGCACCGCAAGTTCCGTGGTCTGAAGCATCCCCCCGTAAAACCTACAATACAAGCACTGGAGTTTCAGAGAACTGGTCCAAAAACGAATTCACTGGATTGACAGTCCTTCCGAGTGTCATTGAGCGCAGCAAACGAACGGTGATTGGGCATGGTGCTCTTGACTTTATTCTTCTTGTCAATGGCACACTTCTAACCATCCAAAATATGACCTGGAATGGCCTACAGGGCTTTCAGGGTCCAATAGAGGATGACCTTTTCATTCCTTTCAGGCAACAGCAAGAAATTGCAACCCTCGCCGGCGGAGGAATCATGGGTAAAACAAGGACTGAAAGAGGCTTAACATTTTTCTCCGTCAGCCTCAGCGGGCACATGAGTGAGTCTCTGCTGTGACAATGATGGCGACGTCCGTTAGCTAAAGCTTTCTGAATTATTTTAGTACCACAATTCGCTCCCTCTGTAGCTTATCGGAGCTTAGAGTACCTACTTGGTCGGATACCCTATCTCACTACCTCTGAGCAATCTTCGACGAATACATAGACACCCACAAATTCATATATTTTGTTCCTGAAGCTCAGACTACAACGACAGCTTTAAGGATGACATGGAAAATGACACTTGTCGCTGCATCAATTAATCGACATTATCTACTATTTCGTATCGGCTCGTGAGCATGAATAAATCCTGGTAGACTTGTGCATTTCATGTACTCGTGTAACGGCTATTATATCGCCATAATTTTGCTCCAAAACTAGCACGAGATAAGTTGCATCAATGCATATACGAACATTGATGTAGCGATCCGAATCCCGCTCTCTCTAGTAGTTATATAGATAAACAATCTGAACTTTGCTTCAAGCAAATAACAAAGTTTAATTTTCGACTATGTATACGAATTTCCCCTTGGTCCCGTGATTTTTCTGTTATTGTGTGCCGTTCCTTATATGAATTTGTTTATTACAAAGCAGTCTCTCCCACAGAAGCTCATCCCATCACCATCATGAAACCAGAATGCCATCGTTGCTAAGAGGATCCGAACGTCTTTGTTTGCTCATAACAACATTCAAGCTGAGCTACAATAGGGTATTCATCATTATATTTCTGACAACAGTTAATACATCTTAATACTTCAGATAGATCATAAATGCCTTTATATGATTTGGTATCTCTTCTCTTTGTAGAATATATTGTCTTCTTTGAGATTAAAGGGTTCCCTTGGCTTGATATTCTCTTTTTTGTATCTTGGGCCATCTGAGCTGATACTTGGCGCATTACAGTCATTGTGAGCTACATAGAAAAATGACGTATATTCACAAAGGCTCCACAGGCATGACCCTGGCGAAAGACAGCTCCGCGGAGAACTACGTTGAGCTTCTCTACATCTTACTTACCTCTTTTCAATGCCGAGCACCCGATTTCGGCGACATGCGAAGCCGCGCCATCAGGTGACTCATAGCTGCATAAGCTCGACGCACCCCTCACCCATATATTTACAGAGAATTCCTTGGTCAACAACAACATCAGCACAACTCACCATCTTGCAATTCAACAAAGCGCGACCCAAAATGTCATCTCCTTCCCCTATCAATGCTCCACCCCACATTCACCGCCTCCTCACCTCTCTGCACCAGCTCTCCCTCGAACAAGAGGCGCAGCTGAAGAAAGACAAAGAGTCCAAACGCTTCGTCTCCAGCGATGCCGCTGCGGCGACGGACTTTGATGGATTGATGCGCGACAAGTTCATCGCGCTCGACGAGGACAAGTGCCACTTCCTGTACCAGTTGATCCGCGCAAAGGGCGCCACCACGGTCGTTGAGGCTGGGACGAGCTTTGGCGTCAGTACTATCTATCTTGCGCTCGCGGTGGGGAGGAATGCAGCGTCGCTGAAGACGAAGGGGCGAGTCATTGCGACGGAGAAGGAGGAAGAGAAGGCGGCGAAGGCGAGAGCATATTGGAAGGAGTGTGGGGAAGATGTAGAGGGCGTAGTGGACTTGAGGGTTGGAGATCTGCTGGAGACACTTAAATCTAATGTGGAGGATGTGGATCTGCTGCTCCTAGACAGTAAGTGCTCGTCGTTACTACTATGATAAGAGAAGTGGTTGGGAAGGAGGAAGCTGACATGCGTTAGTCTGGTCTCCGTTAGCTCTGCCAACACTGCAGCTGGTGCTACCCAAGTTAAAGCCTGGAGCGGTTGTGCTGACCGATAACACTGTGGCATCGGCAGAGGGGTATAAGGACTTGTTGTCATATCTGCATGCACCGGAGAGCGGGTTCACGAATGTGACTCTACCGTACAGTGGAGGGTTCGCAATGAGCGTATACTATCCTTACTGAAAGGATATGAACAGTAATCTCAATATCCTCCGACTTTTGATACTAAGTAGACTATGTATGGACCTACGTATTGTCTACGCGCTCAGGTTGTTCAGAACAGTCTTACTTCCTTATTCACCGAGAATGTAACCATCTTGCTGGGACACTTGTACAGCGTTTTCCCCTCATCATGCTATCCAGTCACGTTGTTGCTAGACTCCGAATTAATTGGAAGATCATGTATGGACTCCAGACCTGCTAGAGAATCGACTTCTGACAGCATCTCCGATTTGCCTAACCTCCTCGTCCATATTACGCAATAAAAACAGCGTGGTAGGGTGATGCGTTTTTGAAGTCTGCGTTACAGTCACTTTCAAGAAGGTGGACACAGCTGACTGGCGGTTTCAAACCCAAAGCACGCTTTGATTGATGCAAAGAGGATGAAAGTCAAGGTTTGTTGCACACTACTTGAATCGACTGGCTGAGGTAATATGTAATAAGGGAAAGATCCAGTGACTAAGCTGCTATCAATACCGTCGCAGGGAGTTTGTAGGCAGCCAGTTTTCGTCTTCTATTGGACTAAGACGATTCCACTACGAAATATTATAGCCATGTCTCGCAGTCGCTTCTTCGTCAATATGATTAGTAACGCCTCACCACATTTACGGCTTCAGGAAACGCGCCGGGCAATTATCATACATGCGAGACTGAGGCACTGAATTCGGTCAATTCAAAACGAGCAAAATGATCTTCAGAAAGAGGGTTTATTTGGTGCGATACATCGTTTCTGATAGAGACCTTGGTTTGCATGGTTTGCACAATACGTGAAAACAGTAAACCTTAAGCTTGTCGCGCCGCAATTGTCCCGAGCTAACAAATCTTACGACGGATTTTAGGCATCACGAATAACATTCACGAGAGCTATTACAGTGGAGTCTGAAGCCTATCCTCCATTCGTAACGGCAGAAATCAGCAGAGTCGCCTTTGAAGACCGGTGAATGGAACTCGCGAATTATGCAGCTGCTCCGCTTTCGCTTCCCTCGGCTTAGTGCTTACTCACCGTGCGTTTCTCTTATCAGCAGTGGATCATCCCGTGGGGTCAAAAGAAAAAAAAAAAATCTGCACACTTTGTTTGTGCACTGCATAGGCTGCAATAAATACGTGATCAGCCCATGTGTAGTCAGAACTGAGGCACCGTCTTTATCAGCAATCGTGAATGCTCCAAAAGCCGGGAGAATGGTGGGATTAAAAGGAGCAGTATCCTTGTCCCGCGGCTCGCAATAATAACCGTTTTTATCGACCGCCCCTTGGCAGAAACTTTGCACTAATCGGAGGTCTTGCGTGCTTGCCGAAGTATAAATAGACTCGTCGGCTACATCCGCTGACTTTCCACCTTGACAACTTCAATTGCCGACATGGCAACATCGTTGGAAGCGCACGCCGTCATCAAACTACCTTTAACATCGCTTCTCTTCGGGTCGATTGTGCACATATCTAGTCTTGGCCTGCGACTCGATAGACATGGCTGGTATGTTCTGGGCCTTTGGAACCTTGTCCTGCTGGTATCCTTCCTGGTACTCGTACCAAGTTATAGCTATGTCTTGGCAGCTCAGCGGGTGCTGCAATTTTCAATAAACTTTCTCCTTGGCTTCTTCGGTAGCATGGCTATCTACCGGCTTTTCTTTTCACCAATACGCGGCTTTCCGGGCCCGTGGCAGGCCGCACTTACGTCTTTCTATCGCGTGTACATTGCCATTAAAAGTAATGTCCGGCTCTTTGCCGAGATAGAAAAATTGCATAATCAGTATGGCGATTATGTCCGCGTCGGGCCTCGAGAGATATCCATCCTGAATCCTTCAGCCATCCCTCTGCTCTATGGACCCAAGTCGCAGTGCAGGAGAGGACCATTCTACGACCATATTCGCGGCCCGGAGGAGAACAAGCATGTGTTGAACACTACCAACCCTATCGCTCACTCCTGGATGAGAAAGGTCCTCGACAGAGGTCTAAGGAGCAAAGGCAAGTTCCGCCCCACTACCCTTTCCGAAACTCGACTCTAATGTGTATCAGCTCTTACCGATTATGAGTCCCGCGTTGAGAGAACAGTCAATGAACTTGTCGAGGGCCTTGAGGCCCGCTCAGGGTCGCCAATTGACATCACAGATTGGGTTAATTTCTTCTCGTTTGATGCCATGGGACGTATATCTTACAACAACGATTTCGGCATGCTCAAACGCGGCGAAGGTATAGTCGAGGTAGAGGGGCGATCTACATCTCTCAAAGCACTCCACTCAGCAATGAAGGCGTTGGGCATCCTTAGCCCGGTCCCCTGGCTGTTCAGGATGCTAAGCCAGACAGGCGGGGGTGGCGAAATAAAGACATTCTTCGACTGGTGTAATGAGGCCATACGAATGAAGCAGCGGGTAAGCCATGGCAACGCTCCCTGCACCTGACCCATTCCGAAGCCAAGTTGAGTCAAGTGGTTAAGCAAACTGGGTTCAGACGTTCGACGCCGCCAATGACACGCCCACCGACATTGCGAGCTGGATCCTCAAAGGTCAACACGACGCCTCCGATCCCTCCAAACGCCAGAACCAGGCCTCCCTCGAGAACACGTCCAGCCTGCTCATCCTCGCCGGCAGCGACACCTCCTCCTCAGCCATGAGCAACGCGCTCTTCTACCTGACCCGAGAGCCCGCCGTCTGCCGCAAGCTCCGCGACGAACTCGACGCCCTGACCCCTGCCCAGCTGTCCTCCCCCAAATCCTTAGCCTCCGTCCGCTACCTCGACCACGTCATCAACGAGACCCTCCGCCTCAAGCCGCCCGCCTGCGAAGGCCTGGTTCGCGAAACCCCGCCCACCGGCCTCACCATCCCGAACGGCGGGCCGTTCATCCCGCCCGGCACGATCGTGGCGATCCCACCGTGGACGCTGCATCGCGACACGCGGTTCTGGGGCGCGGACGCGGCGTCCTTCCGGCCCGAGCGGTTCGAGGGCGTCGATCTCTCCGCCGAGACGGTGCCGTTCATCCCCTTCACGCGGGGCGCGTGCACGTGTCCCGGGAAGCAGCTGGCGTACATGGAGCTGCGGGCGGTGATCGCGGCGGTGGTGACGAGGTTCGAGTTGAGTTTTGCGGAAGGGCAGGGGGTGCGGGAGTTCGACGAGGGGTGTATCGATTCGTTTACGTTGACGAATCCGCCGCTGATGATGGTTTTGAAGAAGAGGGAGGGCTGATGGGGGCTAAATTATTCAAGAGCCGGTCTTCGCTTTACTGGGTTGGGATGAAGCGTCCGGCCGCCAATGTAAATTGTTTTCTCTGGCAATCGCCTCTATAGGGAAGCTGCGAGTCTTCACGACTATTTATACTCAATGTCCTCTCGTGAAGTACAGAGACGTTTAATCTGAAAAGAGAAGTTTCAGGCACAGGACATGACTTCGGCCTAGCGCTGTCTTATGCAGAAGCGGATATCTGTTCGTTATTGTTACTTATTCTTCACACACTCTGCCATATACGCCCACAGCTTGCAGGGTCTGGGGCTTACGCCCACTTTCGAAGGCAGAAACCGGGCTCTGAAAAGGTGGTACGATCGATCGAGTTGGCCCCCACCTGCTGGATCAAGTGAGAATGCAAATTCAGAGCGTCGATCCTTCTGTCGCAACGCACAGTAATACGAGAATTCATTACCCAATCAAAAGCAACTCCGATCCGACCCCAGAGACAAAGAAATACTGGGGATTCTTAGTGACGAGTGATTGCTCATTAGCTCAAGGTCCGACTTGGGCTTCAGACAACTCGCACAGAGGCCTCTTATACAATCACATTGTCTCTTGTTTACACCGTTATTACGTTTGTCTGTTCACGAGTTTGCCTTTCCATAAAATATACTCGCGAAAGATAGGTCATGTAGATTGCATGCGATGTCAAACATGAAGTCTGCATAGCCGTTGTCAGCTACCCACTTTTTGCCACTGCTGTACCACACACACTAACCCTACCCTGTAGGTGCTGATCGCTATCTTTGCTAGGCACCAACTGATTGCTTCACAAGACAGACCACATATATATCCGGCCTGCCCACGCCCTTCCCCTTTTCACGTCGCCCAAGAGAACACAATAGAATTTGCAAACATCAGAAGACTCATTGTCAACCCTCGATACCTCGCTTGACTGGTGTATATCACATTTCGGATCTCTTTACCATGTACTACCACAAGACGTCCCTCCTCGCCAGCCTTGTCGCCGGTGGGCTCACCTTTGTATCAGCGCAAGTTGGAGGCAGCAACCCCATCACTGCTCCGGAATCAGGCCAAGTCCTGACTGCCGGTTCACCCTTTGCTATCAGGTGGGAACCAACCACCGAAGGCACGGTCAGCCTCAACCTGCTGGGAGGATCTAGTCCTTCGACCTTGGAGAATATCGGGGCCATCGCCGAGAACATCGATAATACTGGGTCCCGCACATGGATTCCATCGGCGAGCCCTGGGGCCAGTGTCTACGGGATTCAGATAACGGCCGCTGATGAAACCTTTCACTACTCTTTTCCGTTCAGCATCTCGGGCTAAAGTCTCATCTTGATGCTGTGGCCGCTGATGGAAAGTACGGTTATGAGTAAAGAATGCCGCGCAGATAAAGCAAGAGGAACGGGGATGCACATGCAGAGATAGCGGAAAGGTCAATGCAACATGCGCTGGAAGCGAAATCACCCTGAATAATTGCACATCATGAGGAAACTATGTTGGCTAATTCATAGTACCGCTTTGACAGCCCCGAGTATGGTTTGGGGAAGAGATGTTAAGTATCCTGTTGCAGCAAACGACTGAAGTTGAGAACGATAAACCTTGTGTCATATGGAGGGGGGCGTAAGCTGCAAGGCCATTTCCCCAGGCCGGAATGGCCGGAACGGTCCTTCGCGGACCGCGAACTTATCAATGCCCCACGTACAGAAAAAGAAAAGGCTCTCTCCCTCCTTTCTCACGTCGCAGACGTACAGGTTTGCCCAGCCTCTCCAGAACTTACCTCCATGTAAATAACTTCACCCCTCTATCCCTTTCTCCACCTTCTTCAGCCCCTCCTCAGGTAGTATGCGCAAATCAATGACCTAATTGCAGACTTCGTGAATAGCCTCAACAGCATTTCAATAAAGTTGCGAGGCAAATGTAGGTCCAGCCACAGACTTTGTGTCGAACTGAAAAAGTACGACGCCGCACTGTTTATAGCGCTGGTTTCTGGCAATGATACTGTCTAACTCCCTGGCCTAGCTTCTGTCTGGGCTCTGTCGTAGTGCATAGTTGAAAAAATGTAGACGGTTGGAAGCCGAGCGTATGGTAGGTTTATCTTGTCACAGTGGGTTGTAGCATTCGTCCAAACCCGTGACGAGTTCCTCCCTCATCACCTTCACTCATAAGCAATATCCAAACCCCGATTCTCGTTAGTGATAACTGTAGATCACACATTCCCATTGACTGGGGAGTATAAACATGTAAAGAATGTATGAGTAGCCTTGCTGCTCACAGGGAAGTGATCGCTTGCTGTTAAAAACCTTTTTTGCGACACTTTACACCACGTACAATCATCAGTCGCAGGCTGCAAGGCTTCCCGTCCGCTCTCTGGAATGATTCTTGTTATATATTTACAGCCTTTAAAATCTAGAAGAGTATGTATATAAAGCCTTCACGAAACTCCTCAGACTTGTAAAATTCTGGGCGGATTTACACGATAGGCTGAGAAAAGAAAAAGAAAAAGAAAAGCACTTCACGCGGGACTCGAACCCGCAGCCTTCAGATTCCATTTCACACTAAGGTGTAACCAATAGAAGTCTGACGCGCTTCCATTGCGCCAGTGAAGCAACATTTAATGCGAAACGTTGCTCAATAAAATTATATAGAGTAAAAACGTCCGGAAGATTAGTCCCGATATTCTACCGTTCGTCTCGTAGGACAGGCTTGGCGACTTGGAAGTTTGAGCGTATCGGCAAGGACTTTTGTCTTTTGCTTCTCGGGCGGAACGAGAGAAGTTGATGCCGAAAATCGTCCAAACTTCAAGGTCACCCCTGACAATCTGCAGTAAAGCTATGCTACTAATACCTATATATGAGCCGTATAATTCAAGGAATTAGCTTAAGATTGTCTCCAGTCCGAGGGCACAAGGGCTTTTTATAATCTTAAGATCCAAAGCACTGCGGGGGATAGCGAAGTATTCGGCACCAAGCACCTTACTAAGGTAGTAGCTAGAGCCCGCAATATGAGCGCGCCCATAGGGGACCTGGAAGTCAAAGAAAATGACACAAGTTAGAAAGCTGCTATTATGGCGGCTGTGGCGGCACCGGCCAAAATTTGTCCCGATCATATACAAGCGGCCTGGGTCTTCTTTTCAATAGGCACTGGTATCATTCTCAATTGTCCAAAATAGATTCTCGCTCTAATTCACGTGAAATTCTCTGTTTGTTTCAAAATTCTCATTCTTGATTCAGGATTTGCTCGGTTTCCCGTGTCTCTTTTGTCATCAAAAAACTATCATACACATTTCAAAGGCAAACTCCACAAATGCTTTTCCAGGAAGATGCTATTGCAGAAGAAATGCAGCGCGCTTAAGAGCAGTTGGTGCCGCCATAGATGAACTCGCCATCGGAGTTCTCACAGCCGCAAGTGCCATCATCAGGGCTCTTGATGCAGCCAGTGCCAACACCGGAGCTCTCGCCGTTGTCGCTACAAAGAAAATTGTCAGTCATCCACCACACACCACTATGACATCAAAGGAATCACTCACTTCCAGAAGAAGGTCCAGTAGTCCTCACCGTCGGTGAGCTCGGAGTCGGTGGGCGCAGTGCAGGTGTAGGCCTCGCAGGTGCCGTAGGGGGCGCCGTGCGAGCTGTCGTACTGGTGGTCGGTCTTGAAGACGGCGAAGGTCTGGGTGCCGGAGACGCGCGTGTTGTGCGAGCACTCGGCGGCCTGGATGGCCTTGCTGGTCTTGGCCGGCGAGCAGCCGGGGCTCTTTGGGTACTTGCCCTTGGTGTTGGAGGTGGCCGGGTCCAGGGTCGCCGAGACGGTGGCGGCGACGGCCAGGAGGGAGACGAGGCTGGTGAGCTTGAACATTGTGCAAAACGAGTGATCTTTTGTGGAAAGCGAGTGTGGTGTTGTTGAGTTGAGGCTGATGAGGCTGATGATGGACAAGACTGCTTGGCTGCGCATCCTCCTCTCTTATAGGCGTTCGCCCGATATTCCCCCCGTACGATCAGGACGATGTGCTTCAGGCATCGCGGTTGAAGCTCCTGCCGGACGCGAGCGCGATGGTGATCCGTGATCTCCAGAAGCCTACCTGGATCCCCGGACCGTCGATTCGAAGGATACGTATTCCGCGTCTCGAACGCCGCAGCCAGCCAGCGGTGGAACCTCCGCACGCTACGTAGCGGTCTCGGAATTTCCAGGAGGCTTGCTCCTGAGAATAAGACGACGCCGTTGCGCGGACGGAAGTCGGCATCAACGAGATGACGGGTAGCCTTACTGATGAGGTGGAGCTTTTGTGGGGCCCGGCTGTTTCGAAACGGCTCTTGCGACGTGCGCACTGGCGTTACAGCTCCCCTATGCAGCGCCTCATTCGATCAAAGCCCTGTCCGTGGCGAGTGGTGGCTGCGCCTACGGACGTGAGTGTGCTGCGGGCGTCTCGTCCTGAGGGAGCTGGGTCGCTGCGGTTGTTTCCGCTTGCGCGTCATCACTACGGCTCTCGTTTCACTGATCTTGTCCGAAATTGGATGATATGGGAAATAAAAGACACCCGACGCCTGCAGTAGTAATCAATCGCAGAACGTTGCGTCGTACGCATTCTGAGTACAGCACTCCTGCACTGTTAAGCGCATGCCCCGTAAGGCTACGCGTTTAATCTCACCTCAAAGCCCCAGCTCTTCGAAATGCTAACGTAAATGTCATGCGCTATTTCCGCGGACGTCCTAGACTTTGGTATAGATAGCTTGAAGATCCAGTCCCATCTTGCTCTTATGAGGTATGTTCGCTACGCTAAATTTTTTAGAGACTAATTGGCTCGTCTTAGTCCTGTCTTGGTTTGATTGGTAATACTAAATGAAATCTACTTGGAATCGTATCCGGCTTTAGTGGAAACACGTGGTGCGCAGTGATTTGTTTGCTTTTTCAGGGAGGCTGTCATGAAAATTGTTTCACAGAGGGAGGTGATCCACCAATTCCACAGAAACCTCGACAGACATTTCAACAAAAAAAAAGGGAAAATAGCTGGTGATCATATCAAGCTCACAGATACAGATTCAACGGTAGACTTGCATGCAACTATAATGTGGCGCAGTCAATGCACATCTGGGGATCACAGGATTGAGTTGCTGTGAGAGAACGGAAGTATCAACGTTAATTCAACTATCAGAAACTGTATTCCTAACGAGTGTTCGCTTCGCCAATTTTGGCTGAACAGCGCCGCATAAGCACCAGAGTCCACATATCACTAAACTGATTCAACCACGTCAACCCCCTCAGCTTCATACCCCTGAATTAGAAATAGTAGTAGTCTGGCTCATCATATATCCTGTGGTGGAGAGCTAAACAGACGCAAGAAGAGCATCGTCTTCCGCAAGCAAAACTTCATCCTCGGCCAGCAGAGCATCATCGCCAGCAGGCGGCGGCGGAGGCGCCGCTGGAGGCGTTCCCGCGGGAGGTGGAGGGGGAGGAGTTGCAGCGGGCGGTACCGCGGCAGCAACAGGAGGAGGCGGCGGCGGCGGCGGAGTGCCAGCGGGCGGTGGTGGAGGAGCTGCAGGAGGAGTTCCGTCTGAAGGCGGCGGAGGGGCCGCTAGCGCTGTCGCATCAGGGGCGGGCGGTGGCGCCGGAGGAGTTGCTCCTGGCGGCAGAGCAGGGGGACTGCCCGCTGGAGGAGGAGGAGGAGGGGGTGGTGGAGTTCCTGCCGCTGGCGGAGGAGCGGCGGGCGGAGTGGCCCCAGGTGCTGGAGGTGTAGGGGCGGTGGCGGCGGCGGCAGCTTCGTCAGCTGGACCTTGGGGCGCGGGGATCGCTGCGCCGGCCACCAAGACAGTCGTGAGGAGAAAGCTGAGTGTGGTGGTGAAACGCATGGTAATTATCTGTTGGAAAGTCGTATGCTGTGGAATGGAATGAGCGTGAGTAGTGGCCGTCACAGACGTTTACTAGTTTTTTTTTTTTTGACTCTAGCATTGCGAGGAAGCCATCTTATATATTTAGTTATCCTATGTGTCTTCTTCTTTCCCAATGTAAGGCAACGCTCTTTGGAGGCTTTGCGACTTCAACGGGAGATGGTGTTACGGTACCTGAATGGGGCTGTGCCTTCCCCTGCCTAATCGTGAGCAAATATTTTCGGCGGAAGGATGACAGGTCGGCATTAGAATACCCGCTTCCGCATGACAAGGAATGGTTAGATTCAAACGTTGAGTAAAGTTTTATGCATAAATACTTGGCATGCTTAATCCGCCCTCCTCTTTTCTGCAAATTTTGATTCGTGAAAAAGTCCCGGCGATGGGATGAACAGTCCTTGTCGTCGGGAATTTGAAAACAGTGTAGGTGTCCGTATCTTCAATCCTTACATCGGGAAGCCTGGTTTGCTGCATCGGCGCGGGGCAGAGGTGCCCTCGGAGGCCCGCGGCCGTGTCGGATAATATATAACAAGTGCCCGAAACCGCAAAGCCTGGGCCGTGCAGATCCCTCGCCGAGACATTACTGGTTTGGACTTTCCAATTCTGGTTAGTAGCCGCTCAATCGCAGCAGATGTTCAAACACTCGCCGAGTGCCAAGACCAAAAACTGTTTTGAGCCCCCCGCAGAGCAACATTGCTGAATATGAACAGAGTAATTTATTAGTTCTACTCTTGATTGTAAGGAGGAGCCGAGAAATTGTAAGTGAGTTAATCAAATCTGTACAGGCAGGTACTGGGACATCTCGACATTCTCTCACATTTGAGCTTGCTTTGCGCCGAAAAGACGTTTGGGGATGCAAAGGCCTTGACACCGCGGCGCCGCGAAAAAGCCACAGCGACGCACTATTCCAGCTCTGAGACGACCTATTTCCTATTCGTGCTACTACTTTGTGATATAACACACAATGCCACCGTACCTGTATCAGGATTGAAGATTATAGGCCGTTGTCACAACGACTAAAGAGCGTTGTAGACCTCTAGGGCCGGGTCTCTGTGACGATCATTACATTTCAACAACTCTCTTACCAAACACATCTGAATCTCTTGTTTGGTCTTGTAATATTAAAGGACTATTCATACGGCTACATTGCCACGCTCTCGATTTCCGAGGTGACGGGAGCCCGATTCCTTGTGTTGCATGCCCGAGGACCCGCCAGCCTTCTGAATCGGTCGCTCTCAGGTAGTTTCGCTTAGCAGCAGAAATTGGAAATTCGTACTGAATGCTTTGAACAGGAATGGATGTATTTCGATTCTAGACCCAGGTCAATCCTGCTGTAGGACGCTCAATTTGACACAAAGCGTACTCGATTTAGCAATGGGTCTTAATAGGCTCCCGAGTTGATATGCAACGTAGCGAGGATTCGTTCTTACTCATCACAGTCGGTAGGGTGTCACAGCGTTATTAGGGGAGCAACGGGGTGATGCGGCTGTGAAAGACGTAAGTGAATTTACTTGCTTCTCCATCAGCTCTCTGTGTGCTGAGGCTGTGTTGAGCTCGGAGGATCTCATACGTATGTGAACCCGGGCACTTTGAGCCCGGTGTGCCGGGTGCCTGATGTGCAGATCTATCAAAGCGGCCCCTGCTATACAAAGTGTGTTGGGGCTGGAGGCAACAAAGGCGTCATGATTGTGACTTTGCACTAATCAGTAGCTTGGCCATCTTTCCGACAACCTCGTCAGTATTTGACGTATCTCATTGCCGCTTCCACTCAGGAGCTGATGCTTCTGCATAGATTCTATATATCCTTGCTTAATCTTAGGGCTTTTCTTCACTTTCTCATTCTGACATTCGCAAACTCATGTGATTTACTATACTTTTGCATCACTCTCTGACTCTTTGAACTGTGGCCTCTTCTATAGTTGACAAAGGGATCGGTGACGACGTTGCTGACTGCTTTTGCTTGCGATGCAGCCTTCGTGACATTAACATGTTGACGAACTAATCAGCATACTCGTAGATCAAACATAAATTGTCCTAACCTCATTATTGCCTGAACAGGATAGGCATTAAATCTAGTAGCGTGCATGTGAAAGGCAATTTGAGATTGTTCAGCAGAAGTTGCGGAAATGGCAAGGAAAGACCAACGTTGCGAGTTCGTGGAGGGGTCATGGGGTTGCTGAGTTGCCATGATTGCCAATTATGTATCCCGTCTGACAAGGCTCGGCCTATTTCAGTAATTAAAGATATATTGAGAACTATACCACGTTTTCTGCTGTGTTACGGCTTCAATTCTTTCTGCTCGAGTGCTGGCGTTCCCAATTGTGGGCTAGAGTAAATTATTAACAAGTAATCTCGAATACATTGTTTCGGTCTGCACTGCATCAATCGCCCGTAGACTACATGCGGCCGGAGTGAATTTGCCCGATCATTCCAGATATTAGTGTGCTGTCTGACAAGTATACAGACAGAATCTCAGCCCACCATTAGCGCCATAATTGTGCAGGACTGGACTGAGCCAAAGTACGTTTGATTTTCGGCAATAAGGAGAGCCAAACTCCTTGTTCTGATAGCTTTGCTGAAAGAGTCAGCTTGCATGCACGCCTCTAGCATGATGAGCTAGCTACGCAGTCTACATGCTTGAGAAAGCGGGTGTGCGCGGAAAAATGTGATGGCGACTTGTGTTGGGGGCCAAAAATGTAGCAAGGGTTTGCTAAATAGGCGGCTCAGCTGGCTATCCTATTGGAGGAA
This sequence comes from Neoscytalidium dimidiatum, assembly GCA_037367355.1. Taxonomy (NCBI): domain Eukaryota; kingdom Fungi; phylum Ascomycota; class Dothideomycetes; order Botryosphaeriales; family Botryosphaeriaceae; genus Neoscytalidium; species Neoscytalidium dimidiatum. The sequence goes on along the minus strand of CM074697.1, from coordinate 1,424,900 downwards.
CCTGCGCTTTGCCCAGAGCAGACGACCCGTCTCGAGCTGATAGCGGTGGGGGCCAAGTCATGCTGCGCGACGATAAGCCGTGCGACAAAGCCCTTGCATTTACTACTTTTGTCGTGCTCAGGTAGCGTTTTGAGATGTTTGCAGGTGCAAGGTGGAGAAGCCGGTCGGGCATGCCAATTATATCTTCGGTAATTCCACAGACGGTACTCAGGTCCGGGTGATATGTAGAAAGTGAAACTATTCTCGTAAAAACGATTGACGTAGTACTGCACAACCCCAGTTCTGTAAGCTACTTGCATGCATATACCCATGCGTTCTGTCTATCACCTCCCAATTAAGCTTAAGTCTGTATGCAGAAATAGCATACGTGTACCTGCTGTCATGTTCATGTAGCCCACTTCAGCAGCACCGACGAGGATGTCGAAACTCAGCCCAAGCACACCTTTCAATTATCCGGCTAAGCATCCGGCTTGGGCTATCGAATGAAGCACTTCACCACACGCACGCCGATCGCGTAAGATAGGGACAAAATTAGCGCTGAAACACCCTGGCAATGCAGCCAAATAATTAATCTAAATAGATAGTATCCATCGCCCGAGAGCAACAGCTGTTACAGGTTTGCTTCACACAGCCTTTTCTGCGTCAAAAAGTCTGCGCGCTTTAAAGAACAGACTCAGAAGCATGGATTTCACAGAATCCCCTACACAGGCCAATACATACGACATATACACTGGCGTCTGGACAGACTGGTCCCGCGGTAGTTTCCTTGGACTTACCCTCACACTCCAACGCTGGGACGGAAACCTCTTGGTTGCCTTTCTCGCTTTATTCGTCAGCTTCGCTGGTACCAGCTTTTGGAGAATAGCTTGCTGTGTTATCCACCATTGCTTCTCCGTAAATACAGCACAGGATGGGGTGTATCACCAGAGGCAAGCAATTCTTCGGAATTCCTACAACAGTCTCAGCGGAGTTGCAGGACTCATGCAAACGCTTATTGCATGGCGCAACCACGGCAAACGCACCTACTCACGACTACTACCATTACTCTGCTTTGCCATATGTTGCGTCCTTGCATTCGGCGTTGCCGGCACATTCTCATCTCGCGTCTCGACTAGCATCGGCAACGAAGTATTGGTCCGTACCAACTCCAAGTGCGGATACATCAACCTCTACCAGGATCCAGTACTTACAGATGTTCAAAATGGCTTCCTTCCTTACATGACACAAGTAGGGATAGGTCATGCCAACTACGCACAGCAATGCTACTCGAACGTCACTGACCTTCAACAATGCAATGCTTTCGTCAAAAAGCGACTCCCCACAACCATCACGAGGAACGCTAGTTGCCCCTTTCCTACAGAAATGTGTCGGACACAAGACAGAAACATTATCTTTGACACAGGCTACTTGGACAGCCACAAAGATCTTGGTATCAACACACCTCCGGAAGAGCGAGTGCTATTCAGGCGGGTCTCCGCTTGTGCGCCTCTTGTGACAGACGGCTATCGTAGATCTCACAATTACTCGAAGAGCGGCCCATACGTACAATACATGTACGGAGAGAACCTCCTGACGGCTGGCTTCCGCCACCCGGACTTCGCGAATCTGACGGACGAGGAAAAGCGCAATCTGACATTCGAGTACCCAAACGCAACTCTCCATGGTGCCCACTACGACTTTGATATCGCGTAAGTGCTACTGCCTCTACATCATATACCGTATTCTCACCTTCTTTCAGTATCAGCGACTCATTCGTCATCAACGGCACCATGACGAACGACTATTCCTCCTTCCAGCCCATCCCTTCCCTCTCACTCCAAGAAGCCGACCTGCACCTGATGTTCCTCGCCGCCAACTCGATCCGCTTCTCCGAGCCGGTCGACGATCCATGGTACTCCGCGCACTGGTTAGTCGAGGACGCGGCATCCGTCGAGCGCGGCGTCAACGTTTCAGGCACGATGGAAATAATCCTGCAAGACGAGCCGCTCGCGCCGCTCGCGTGCACCGTATCAGAGCAATACTGCAACCCCAACCTGCCCGAAGGAACGCGCTGCCCGCGCATGGGCGGCACGTACGAGTCGGAGCGGCTGGCGCGCGACCTCTGGAGCAGCGAGCGGCAGCGCAGCGTGTACAAGTGGATCGCGTACATCAACACGCTGATCAGCCCGACGATCGACTTCGTGCCCAAGGCGCAGGGCAGCGGCTCGCTGACCGCGAGGTACAAGGCGCAGGGGGGCGTGCAGGGCCCGCTGCCGGACTACCAGTGGCAGCTCGAGACCGAGTATTGGCACGCGGCGTCGCTGGTCGCGCTCCAGTGGTGGGTCGTCAGCATCGCGACCGGCCCGTCGGATGATAAGATATTGCCGTGGTTGGTCACGCTGAATGGGACGGATGCGAGCGCGTTGTGTGAGAATCTGGTGAGCCCCCGCCCTGCACTCGCACCTCGTTGGTGCAGAGAAGGTAGCTGACTATGGTGTAGAAAGTCTTCAACTCCTCTTACCTGAACTTCTCCGTAGTCGGTCTCATTACAATATTAGGTGTAGGAGGTGTGCTCATTCTTTTGTCAAATATAATTGAGCCTGTCGTCAGCCTGGTGCAGAAGCGGTGCAAGCTGGATGCCTACTCCCGCCTCGAGTGGGCCACGAATGAGACACTCCAACTACAGAGGCTTGCCCACGAGGAGCTCGGAATGGGAACGTGGAGACGATGCGCGCGGTCTGTGCCGGTAACGAAGGGGGAAGAGCCGTTGGCTACGCTTGATCTTAAGGACATGAAACACCCGAGACTGAGGGGCGCTTCTTACCCGCGTGAGGCTGACTCATCAGCCTCTCTGGTGGTACTCGCTAAGGATGACGAGCAGCGTGTTGAAGATAAGGGGGCCATGGAAATGACGCAAGAGATAACGATGCAGCCACGGATACAGAACGTGGAGCAAGCAGATGACCTGGGTATCTACCATGCCGATTGGAGAGCTGAGAGATCAGGCTCGGAATCAACTTCATCACCAGTCAGCCTCCGGACGGAAGACTCTCCGGCCGGCACTTTATATAGACACCAGGACAGTACGAGGACCTTGGTCGATACGAGAAGTTTGGAAGATCGAGCCTGAGGTAGAGATACAGTTTTCCTTAGTACTCAATGCTAGTTGATTGCCTCTTTGATGAACATCAATACGCGCCGACAGGTAGTTGTGGGACTGGAACAGGTGAAGAGGTGAGTTGAAGCGGCGACCGTAAAGGCCATGGGTAAGACCGTCCATAGAGAAACGGCCTAGCTGTGATCAGGCCCAATACCAGGTCTCACCTGTCATGCAACGCATCATACGGTGATGAGAGACCGAGCTTATCATTGCGAATAGTGTTCAAAATAAGCAAGTCTATGTAGAACAAGTCATCAATCTATCGGAAACAATTAGCCATGAAGCACCAGACTCTCCGACGGCGGGGCCGTCAACTCCCGCACAGCCGCAACCAGCTGCTCCAACACCGCGTCCGCGAACGCTGGATCCCTCTCACTGCAACAAACTCCAACGTGCGTCTGCCCGCCGCGCACAAACGAAACAGCCTTCAATGGCCGCGCCGCATCGCCATGCGGCTTCGCGACATCGACCTTGCAAGTGCCGCGCCCGAAAGGCATCGTATCGAAATCCTCTTCTGCGTCCTGATAATGGATGACCGAGTCAAAGCAAGTCTCCTCAGCCGACGGCGTCGACCACCCCACAGCCGCAGCGATCCTCCTGAAGCCGACGAAGTCGTGAGCCGCCGACTTGGCGCTTTGCCGCTGCACGGCGCGCAGGAGGTCGGCCGTGGTCCAGCGCGCCTGGAAGCGCACCCTGACGGGCGTGAAGGCATAGCACGGACCGATGACATTCTCGACGCCTCCCAGGTCTGCGGTGCGGCCGGACGTGATACTGCCGAAGACAACGTCCGAGGTGCGGAGACGGCGGGCGAGTACCAGTGCCCAGGCTGCCGCTAGCAGGGTTGCGGTGGTGGCTTCGTGGGGCCGCTGCGACATGTCGACGGGATGCGAAAGAAATAGTGCTTTATCGGCGGGTTGGGCGGATGGGCCGACGAGGACGGACGGGGTAGAGCCGGCGAGAAGGTCGCGCCAGTAGGTGAGCGCTGGATCTTGCAAGCGGGTATCATGGGTATGTGCGATATACGAGGAGTACGGCTCGAAATTGATGATAGCGGCGCCCGTGTATAAGGCATCCAGGTCTTGAAGCAGGCGGGGCAGGGACACACCATCGTATTGGGCGTGAGATAAGCGGATGACGAGGCAGCTTTGACTACCGGCGCCTTGAATGTGGACGATCTTGAGAAACGGTGAACCGAGGGCGAAATCTGCATCGATGTCCACTGTGCAGAGGTCGGCGACGTATTGCTCAAGATCCCTGTCGGCTTGTTGCGTTGCCAAAGGAACGTCTAGCTCTTTCAGGACTACTTGAAGCGTGTCCGAGCCTGCTTGAATGAATACAGTGCGCAGGATATCATTAGTCTTGACCAGCTCGTTGCAAGCATACAGCAACCGTTCTTGATCTACTTCCTCAAAATACAACATTGTGTACTGAACCGACGTCCTCGGTGCATTAACGGTTGCTCCGACATCGAGTGATTGCGTATCCGTCACCGGGTACACATCTTGCACAGTCCAACGAGGATCCGCAATCTTCGGCCGCACTACCTGGGACAAGAACGCATCCACATCCACCTGACTTAGCGTCGAGAACGGCTTATAGGGCTGTATCACTGTTAGTGCTGGCGCAGAGTTTAGCGTCATAACCTTAGCCGCATCGCAAAGACGCATGTGCTGGAAAATATCTGCCACTGACAGGCGAAATCCTTGCGCACGGAGAGTCGAAACCAGCTTCATCGCCAAAACAGAGTCGCCTCCAAGGCGGAAGAAATTGGCGTCGACGTCGATCTGTTCAGGAGCGACGCCGAGAAGCCCTGCCCAAGAAGACCGCAGCACATCCTCTGCACGCGTCAAGGTTGGCTGCGTCACGGTCTTCATCCACGCCTTTTTCATGCCTTCTCGAAGCTGGCTGAGCAGCTCTCGAGGGACAGACGAGATGAGCTGGCTCAGGAAGCTGTGATGTGATTGTCCCGTAGCGGTGGGGATTTTGTCGACTATGATGTACGCGAAGGGGACCATATATGGCATGAGGGAGTCATGAATGGACTTGTCGAGCTTCTTTAGCGCCACAGTAAGGCTAGCGGGAATCTTTGCAACAATTTGCACATCCTCGCCATCACTAGTGAAATTATGCCCTGCCGGCATGATTTCGACAGTCTCTCCTTCAGAAGCTGGTTGCTCCACAAAGACAACTAGTTCTTGCTCTGAGGGCCGTTGGCGGCTGTCCGAGTTTAACGTGATCACAGCCACGGCTGTACGGATGTTTGGTGTGAGATGCCTTGAGAAGTGAGACTTCAATTCCGCGAGATCAATCACGTGGCTCTGGATCCTCAACACTGCATCTTTTCGGCGGACAAATACCAGGCTGCCACTCTCCAGCAACTGGGCCATGTCGTCAGTCGGTTGCACTCTTCCCATGCGTCCCACGCAGGTGGAACTTCCGGTGACAAGCCATGCTGGAGACTCGACACTATCGCCAGGTAGGAAATTCCCCTCAAGCCAGAGCTCGCCGACGCAACCGATGGGAGACAAAAGCGATGGATTCTGTGAGTCACAGACCCAAGGAATCACAGCACGAGGATAGATGGAGCCCGGCCTTGTGTTTTCGTCTGTGCGGAGACTTTGCGAAGACTCCTCGAAGGACAATGGAGGGGTCTGGTTCCACCGCCAGATCTGGTCTATCTCCGCCTCGGGCAGGCAAGATATCTGGCCGACTCGTCTAGAAAGAGGGCCCCTAGTCAATTGCGAACACACCACTTCCAGCTGCGCAAGGATCCGGCGCATTTGAGCAACATCGACCAGGCTCTTGTCGAAACTAGCGCAAACCCTGATGCCACCCTTCTGTATCCCAAACGCCAGCATGACCGGGTATGCATTGAAGTGGAGCGCTTCCCGCACAACGTCTCCACGAGTGAAGCCGAGGTCGTCTCCCACGTACTCCGGTTCCGGCTGAATTACCAGACCTGTGCCCGTCTCGCATGCGATTTGGGCATCTTGGCTAACCCTTCTGATGTTTTGGAAACCCATGTGCTGGTACGGTGTCCGGGCCAACACGCCTTGCTGCACGGCCTGCAGATAGGCCTCGATGGTATTCGATCGCTGGATACGTATGCGGACAGGCACCGTTGCAATCAACGGACCCACGATGCTTTCGACCCCCGGCAGCGAAATGTCACGACCGGTGAGCGTCTCACCGAACACGACATCGTCGTTTTCTGCGTGCTTCGACGCTACGAGGGCCCAAGCACCACGGATCACTGTTGCCATTGTGAAAGGCGATCTAGCACTCATCTCGAGCGATATCTGTCGTTCAATCATGGCGTTCGGGGTGGGCAAGTAGTCTCTGGAGGGCAAGCGTGGGAACTGAGGTCCAACAGCGCCTTGCAGTTCCCCCCGCCAGAACTCTCGCGTGGCGACGTCATCCGTACTGCGCACCCATTTGACGAAGTCCTTCATCTGCGCCGGGACCTGGGTGGGTTGATGCTGCAACAAGTTTCTGACCTGCTCCAGCAGTAGCGGCTCCGACCATCCGTCGTAGAGTACATGGTGAATGGTCCAGACCATATATCGCGTTCCGTCGTTTGGCGGCGTAACGATGGCATACCGAGAAAGACTTTGACCTAGCTCCATCTTTTCCTTACGGTCGTTTTCGAGATATTGCGCTAGATTTGACGAACGTCTCCAGGTTATGCCTTCCTTCAGGACGATCTGCTGGAGGCCAGGCTCTTGTACCTGTGCCAGACGACTACGCAGTATGGGGTTCGCTGCAACCACCTCCTCCCACGCATGTTTCCATGCATTAAGATCCACGTGCGGTGAAATTCGCGCCACTCGCTGGGCAATGTATGCCTTGGTTGATTTAAGCGCGAAGGTGAACAACGATTGCTGTGTGGGAGTGGAGGGGTATATGTCTTCGATAGACGTCTGATCTGTCTCACAAGCGCGCGATGCTTCACGACGGGCGCTATCGACGTCTTGGGAAATCATTGAAAAGGGGGCCACCTCAAGGCGTGTCTGCGAGTCGATCACGTTCGCGACATCAGCCATCGCTGAGAGGATGGGGTTCCCAAAGGTGCTGGTGACGGAGAGACCGAGTCCATGATCTCGGCAGACAGATACAAGTCTCATCGCCGCCACTGAATCGCCGCCTAGTGCAAAGAAGTTGTCGTCTGTCCGGATGTCTTCTACGTCAAGGCTTAGAACCTGGCTCCAGGCCTGCCGAAGGCGCTTTTCGAGGTCACTCAACTCGCGTGCGGCACTCGTGGTGCCTTGATCAATCTGCCGCAAGTCCACCGTCCGGCCGAATTGTCTGAGTGTCTTGCGATCAATCTTACCTGATATCAAGACGGGAATCCGATTGACAGGTACGTAAGCGGTAGGCACCATATAGCGTGGCACGGCCTTGGCCAGCTCCACATCGGCTTTCGAAAGCATAGCGCGCAGCTCTTTGGACGGTTGTACCGTGCGGATCTCGTTGTCTCCGTACCCATTGTTGGTCTGGGAAGCGACAAATGCCACCAGCGTATGCTGGACTCCACACCCTTGAGGCACAATCACCTCCGCGATCACACTGATGTCGGAAGGCAGCCCGGCCCTGAGCTGGCTCTCAATCTCGCCGAGTTCGACACGCTGCCCACGTAGTTTAACTTGGGTGTCTTTCCGTCCAGCAAACACGATGCCTCCAGAACCGTCCGGGTCGTATCTGCCAAGGTCTCCGGTCTTGTATAGACGCCCGCATCGGCCAGCATGGCCCTTCCAGCCAGCAACAAGCCAGGATGGATCCTCGATGAAGGAGGCTGCTGTTTTGTCCGGGTCGTTCAGGTATCCCTGTCCTACAATTGGACCCTCGACGAGCAACTCCCCAACAGCGCCCACCGGTGCAAGCGAATCGTGATCGTTCGGGTCGACGATCCAGATGTTCGCTCCATTCCCTGTGCCGATGGAGATGTAATCCCTACCCGTAGCAGCGCTGCAGTTGACCGTGCATCCGATGGTGCATTCGCAAGGACCGTAGCCGATGACTATTCTGGTCTGGCGACCCCATAGCGCAACATCTCTCGTCGAGGCCGCCTCCCCTCCTAGCCCCAGTGCATGGAGGGACGCTATAACATCCGGCTCCAGAATCCGGGCCACGGAGGGCGTGATCCCAGCGTAGTTGACCTGCATCTTTCGCATCACCTCGTTGATGTCGTTCAGCCGGTCCTCGTCGGACGGGATGCATAGACAGCCACCATTTGCGACCGTCAACAGCATGCTGTCGATGCTGACGTCGAAGGCGTAGGATGCAAAATCAAGGACTCGCCAGTCTTCCGAATACCCGACCGCCTTCGCTCGGGGGATGGCACTGCTCGTGTAGGTCCTGTGGGAGATGGTGACACCTTTCGGCGTGCCAGTGCTGCCGGAGGTGAAGATGATGTACATCAGAGCTGATGGCGGCACGGGTGCCAATTTTGGAAGCATTTCCATGGTGGAATCTCGCGGGAATGTGTCATCCTCTACGACAATGTACGTTCCACCCGGCAAGATGGAAGTCGACAAGCCGTGCTGTTTGCGAGAAGTGAGCAGCGTCTTGGCACCCACTTGAGCCGCCATGTTCTGCAAGCGGGCAAGTGGAAGTGTTGGATCCATAAGGGCGAATGTTGCGCCGACTTTCATCACGGCGAGCACCGCGACGATCGTCCATCTTGATTTATCGAAACAAGCTGGTACGACGTCATGCAACTTGACACCCGCCTCTTTGAGCGAGTACGCTATGAATGTCGAGTACTGGTCGATTTGAGCGTATGTCAAGCTACCGTCCCAGGAGAAGATGGCCATTTTATCAAGTGACTTTTGAGCTCGCTCGGATATCAGGTCATGCATGCAAAAGTCGTATGCTGTAGGTAGGGCGTGGTTCCAACCCCATATGTCGTCTAGATCTCTTAAGGTGGGTTGAAGGCAGTCCTCGATGGATGTATCAGGATTTGAGATACACCTTCGTACGGTTTCAACCAGTATATCAATGTGACGCTCCACGGTAAATTGGGGCACATTTTTGGAGTGCCATACAAGGCGAATGCCGAGGCGATCATTCGCAAAACATACCTCGAAATGAAGTACACCCTTTGGTCAAAATAGTCAGCCATAAACTCGCTGCAATTGGCCATGCACTCACTTCATCTCTCACTTCCTCAGACGACTTAGATAGAGAACTGGTGCTCAAGAGGAGAGAAACAGGGCCTGACATGGCGGTCCGCTGAACAGGTGCGACTGTCATCATAACGTCTAAGACCGCTGCAGAGACCTTTTCGATGCAGTCTTGCAGTGATTCCATCACCTTGTCCAATGAAATAGATCCGTTGGCTGTCTCGTATTCCAGACCGGATTTGTAGGTCCAGTCGAAACGGATCTGGCTACTTTCTCGGGTCCGCAGGAGCACAATGAGCCAAGACAAAAGCATGACTTCTTCTCTCATGCCTGTCGGAGAGGTGTCTCGATCAGATGCAAGTCCAGGAATCTCGTAAGACTTGAAGTCTACGCCGCAAGCCCTGTCTGTTAACGGCATATCGAGAGATCCGTTTTTCTGCTGATTTACATCAGTTATGTCGGCTATAGGTGTAGTACCCATGCTGCCAGCTGCCTGCTTCCAGAATGTCAGATTGAGTAGCAACTCATGAGGAGTGTCTGCTTAGTCCAATACAGCGCACTCCCGGGGTAGTCAAACCTGATTCGTGTGGAAAAGACGGATGGGGAAGGTGTTGCTGTGTTCTCGTAACCTACGCACGTAACATTTGTATACCGAAGACGTTGGCCGTCTACGCGGAACCCCGATCATCTGATAAGATGGGCGGGTCATACCATTGAGACGAAACGCCGTGAACGGTGCGTGCGTCCGGGCATCGGCATGGATGTGTGTGGGACTAATTCCAGACTTAGGTTCGGAGTCAAGTCAGCTACCTCTCCTTCACGGCATGTGCCACACACTCGTATTCTCTGGCAAGCTCCGTGCAGTCCAGGAAAGCGGATCTTGATACCAATCGATTGTACGCGCTAGAATGAAGGCGCAGTCCGGAATGCACGCCACGCAGGGGCCTGAAAGCATAGACTCTCCAAGGGAAGATAACATAAATTCGGGTAAAGGCAACTAGTCAGAAAACTAGTCAAAAAACGACACCTCTATCATCCATGGCTCTCAAATCGATGCCCGCGCAATTCAGACATTTCCACGTTTCTTTCCCCCATGAGCGAGTTCTTCAAGTCACTTTGAACAGGCCCGAGAAGCTGAACTGTATCGACAAGCTTATGAGCGACCAGATCAGCGAGATTTGGAAACTCTTCGACCGCGACGATAGCCTATGGGTTGGCATTATCACCGGCGTCGGGCGGGCCTTCTGCACCGGGGCTGACCTACATGGTACGCTCAGCACTCAATGTCCCCTGATTCTGACTCGAATTTGACGGAGATTGTCAGAATGGCATGAGTTGAACAAAGCCGGCGTTGTCAATGACATGACAGCCCCAGGCCTTGCTGGTTTGCCCCGCCGAGCAGGCAAGAAGCCGATTATCGCTGCGGTGAACGGCATGGCCATGGGAGGCGGTTTCGAAATGGTGGCCAACTGCGATCTCATCGTAGCTTCCTCGTCCGCTGTTTTCTCCCTACCGGAGGCGAAGCGGGGAATAGCCCCTGTGGCAGGGTGTCTGCCGCGGCTAGAGAGAACCATCGGACTGCAACGCACGTCAGAACTTGTCCTGACCGGCAGAGAGGTCACCGCAGAGACGCTCTACGAGTGGGGCCTTGTTAATAGACTAGTTGATTCGAGCGCTGACGTCGTTCGGGTTGCTGTCCAGATTGCGCAAGATATGTGCAGCAACAGCCCAGACTCTTTGATCGTGGGTCGCCTCGGCATTCGCCTGAGCTGGGAGGCGAGCGGCGTGGAAGAGGCAGTCTCTATTCTGGAAAAGCATTGGTACCCCCGTATGATGGACAGCCCCAATTTTGCCGAGGGCATCAAGGCATTTGTGGAGAAACGCCCGGCCCATTGGACGAATTCAAAGTTGTGAGAGGGTGGGCAAATGCTACATTGTTGAGCAAGATTTTATCTAATTGAATTGCTTCGTGTCTCCTCAACCTCCACCTTTCTCCTCTCGGAAAAATCCATCCGCGTGGCCGCATATGTGGCAGAAACGAAAGGTAGGGCACTTGTTGCCGTGGCGTAGCTTTCGCTGTCGGCAGTCGTGTCATCGTCGTTTGCGGGTCTCGGTGGCTGTTTTCTTGGCGATGATTGAGTGTGGTTTGCAATTGGGCGTGTTCTGGACGGCAGCATCAGTCGCCAAGGAAAAGGTCTCACAAACGACGGATCTCGGAAGGAAAATACGATAGAGTAGCCTCGTGGAACTGCTTTACTCCGAAGGCAGTATCGGCCTTAACAGACAGATTCTCGGACAAGCGCCGCGGTCCGAGGGAGGCGATGGCCAACCGCGCGCGAGTGCCCACTCGAACGCTAATTTTGCGCCAATTCCGGAATTTCCAGCTTATCAGATGGCCGGTTGCCGAGAGCATGTATTTCCGAGTAAGCTCAATCAAGCGCCGTCTTGGCTTCGCTTATACAAAGAGTGGGAACCATTCGTCCTCGGCGCCCCATTCCTGGTACTATCGGACTGTCGATCCGTTATCGGAAGTCTCGCGCGGGGAGTACCGGCAATATGCAACTCATGCAACGCTTCAGATCAGACCGCAGGACCCACTACGACTCGTTGGCCCCTGCTGTAGATTACTGAGACCCTCGAAGATTTCCGGATTGGGCAAGAGGTAGCTCAAGGTGAGTGAAAGGGACAGCCACTTTGTGAGCTTACTTTTACAGAAGCTATATAGCTTGCGGATATCGCAATCTTGACGGGATCATACATTGCTTCTGACTTCCACCACTGCGCAGCTCTGCATACCTTGCTGAGGTTGGTCTCCACCGTTCGAGGCTTTCCTGGTTACACTCAAAACGAATCGTTAACGCTTTCCACTGTAGGTTCCTTAAAACCCTTTAGCCATCTGCAGTGGCAAAAATGGCATCTAGCTCAACACCTACACGGCCGTATCCTGTCGTGAAGCTTCCGCACCCTTTTCTTACTACGTATCGAGTACACACCACCACCGAAACGACACCGGCTCGGCTCTTCTTGACTCTGGAAGATCAGCCCCCAGCCGGAAAACCTCTTCCTCAACCGCTACATCTCGGCTCGCTGTCATGGCTGGATCTGAAGTTCGCGCCCGAGAATGAACGTCCACCCGTATCCAACAACAGTGCTTGGGCACGAGCACGCCGGAGTTTGCAAACCACGTTTCAGTGGACAGGGAACAGCGCGCCATCTTTAGCCCAGATCTGGAATATTGTCCACGCGATATACCTCGCTCATCCAGCATGCGAGCATTTCAGACTTGCTCTGCTTGGCGCCGAAAAGGACGTCGTCCGTAGCGAACTGCTTTCTACTGGCTTGGGTATTGAGCACCCGAAACCATGGCGTCCCGCGGACAAGCCAACGGCACATACTGAAGAGCTCTTGATTCTTCGTAGTTCGTTTTGGCAAGGGGCCGCTTCTCCAACAGGCCCTCGCCCAATCTGGGTGGCAGGCGACGGAACAGACGGTCCTTTACGGGTGCCTTTATCTGAGTACCCGATCATGCCCGAGAACTATGAGTTCTCAATGAAGTTTCCAGACGAGCCGGTGTATACTCGGCACCCCATCCGTCGCCCAAAACCCCACCCTGGATCAATTGTGTACAGTCGCTACATTCCCGAGGTAGACGAGCACTTCTCCCTCGAAGTAGTTGACTGGCGAAATGCCGAGCATTTGCAGCTGTTCAACACGTGGCAGAATGGCTCACGTGTTGCAAAAGGCTGGAATGAGACCGGGACGCCGGACCAACACCGTGAATATCTGCGTCGTCTGCACTTTGACCCCCACGTCCTCTGCTTATTCGGCCGCTTCAACGAATCTCGCTTCTCGTATTATGAGATCTACTGGGCAAAGGTAAGCTCCCACCCCAATTGCGTTCCACATTCAGTTGCTCACATCTTGACAAAGGAAGATCACTACGGGGCCCATTACGACGCTCAGGACTACGATCGCGGGCGTCATTCTCTCGTCGGTGACGCGTCATTCCGTGGTGCCCGGCGGGTCAACGCCTGGTATTCCAGCTGCATTCATTACTGCTTTCTGGATGATCCGCGGACGGGAAACGTTGTCGGCGAGCCGCGAGCCACAGGGGCGACTATCCTCTCCTATGAGAATTCCCAGGGCCTCGTCATCGGCAAGTACGTTGACCTAGGACACAAACGATCTGTTCATTCGGTTTGCAGCCGGGAAAAGTGGTTTCAGCTGTGCCCGCTCTTCTGGGACGGGCGCGAGAAGCCGTTGGAATCTGCTGACCGCGCTGCGTGGAATGCAAAATTGTAGGAAAATACTTGATTCCGGAAAGTGAGCCGTCCCTCGAATCGCAGGCCGGTCAATCTTCTCGTGATTTGGTAGTTTAGAATGTTTTCTGTACGTTGCTTGCCTGTAGGCCCAATCGAAATTGTATTTTGTTTAGAATATTGTGAACGGGATCACATGGAATGCAAGCTATTCTGACGTCGCCGCCTGGAGTCATATTGCTGCTACCGTTATTTTCCTGTCTTCAATGTCAAGTGGCTAAATACGAGCGGGCACCTGGTCCACTATCACTAAACCACCCCCTCCCATATTCCACTTAACAGTATTTAGCTGACGTTTTCAAAGTGACATTATATCCAAGCTCCATATACCTCTCAGGTCGCCACCGTCTGATGCATGACGTTCGCCCTGTAGCTCTCGGACCTCTCGATCAACTCCTCATGCGATCCTTGATCCACACACCTGCCCCCCTCAATCAAAAAGATGACATCCGCCTTCACAATCGTGCGCAACCGATGCGCAATCGCGACGACCGTCGTCCCGCTCGCCACGACCCTGTCCAGCCCGTCCTGCAGCAGCCGCTCCGACTCGGCATCCAGCGCGCTCGTCGACTCATCCAAGATCAACAGCCGCGGCCGGCGCACGAGCGCCCGCGCGATCGAGAGCCGCTGCCTCTGCCCGCCCGAGAACCGGCCGCCGCCGCTCCCGCACGGCGTGTCGTAGCCGTCCGGCAGCGCCTGCACGACGTCGTGCACGTTGGCCAGCCGGCAGGCGTCGGCGATCTCGCCGCGCGACGCCTCGCGCCCCGGCGGCGCGCCGAGGCCGACGTTGAACGCGACGCTGCCCGCGAAGAGCGCGCTGTCCTGCGGCACGAGCGCGACGCCGTCGCGGAAGCCGACGTCGTCGGCGCGCAGCCGCGCCACGTCCGTGCCGTCGACGAGGACGGCCCCGCGCGCCGGCGTGTACAGGCGCTCGACCAGCGCGATGATGGTCGACTTGCCGGCGCCGCTGGGGCCGACGAGCGCGCAGAATTGGCCCGGGCGGACGGCGAGGGACAGGCCGCGGAGCACGGGGACGTCGGGGCGCGCGGGGTAGGCGAAGTGGACGTCGCGGAGCTCGATGCTCGATGCTGGAGGTTCGTCGGTGGTGTTGGGCGGGTGAGGTGGGCTTGTCTTTTCGGCTGTTGCCTCGAGGTCTTTCTCTTCTTCTTGGGAGGAGGATGAGGACGAGCAGGCGGTGGCGGGCGGCCGCACGTGGCCTTGCATCTTGGTTGATCCGATCTGGATCAGGCTTAGGATGCGGGCCATGGCAGCGCGGGCGTTGGACAGCTCGGGGGCAAGGGCGAACATCTGACTCCAAAGCAGCGCGCTGACGAGGAGCGAGAAGACGACGATCATGAACTGCGTCTGCGTGTAGTTGCCCGCGATGATCTGTTTTGCGCCCCACCAGTACGCCAGCGCGTTGACGAGGTTGCCCAGGAAGTAGGTCATTGCCTGCCAGAAGCTTGCTTGCATCGTCACTTGCAGTGTTTCCTTGCGAGGCCCGTCCAAGGAGCGTCGATAGGTGCCGAGGGTCTCGTCTTCGAGGCTGTACGACGCGATCGTCTTGATCGACGTGATGGCTTCGACGCCAATGTCGACCGACTTGGTGTACGCATTTTCGTGGCGCTCTTCGAATTTTCCGAGCACGCGAAGCTCCATCAGGCCCGCTCCGAGCAGGAGCGGTACCAGAGCGAGACAGACCAATGCAATTCTCCAAGCAATGATGTGAGTCAAAATAATAGCGGCGAAGAGATTGACAGTGATTGAGAACAAGGTGCCGATGACTGAGCCGCTGAAGCCGGCTAAAGCATTGCCGTCTCGCGTGATATATGCGAGGAGCAGAGCAGGTGATCGGCCTTCGGATTGATGCCATAGAAGGTCTTGCTCGAACAGCGAGCGAAAAGATAAAACTCTGACCGTATAAACGACCTTTTCCGAAACCCAGCCAAATCACGTCCAGCTGAAGATGTTCGCGAAGAACTCGATGATCGCGAGCACAAAGAACATGAGTCCGTAAAAGTCGCCTTTATCTCGAATGCTTCCCGCGCTATGGCAGAGACTCAGGCTTCCGACCGTGTTGCCGAAGATTACAGCTTCCCCAGAGAAAGCTCCACCAACGATGATCGAACCCAGAAAGGCAACAGCAATAATGAGTAGATGTGGCCTCAGGGCAGGCGCATAGCCTCGTGCCAAGGCCCACAGAGATTTGTTTGGGGTCTCAGGTTCTTCCGCGTCTTTCGCGGAGTCAGCGACTGGACACTCACTTGCTCAGAATTGGCCTTTTTCCGCATTTTCGAGCTCATCCTCGGACTCGCTCGTCTTCTCAATATAACCGCTTCCCCTGGTAGAGCCATGGAGCTTGGTGATGCTCCGGATGCCGGACGCTGTTTGCGTCTGTTCAGAAGCGGGCGCAAGAGACTGAAGCTTGACCAAATCAGCGTACGCTCCATTCCGTGCCATCAACTCCGAATGGGTTCCTTGCTCCAAAATGTGTCCCTTGTGCATGACGATGATATTGTCCGCGCTAGCAATTGTTGACAGACGATGAGCGATGGTGATGATTGTTCGGCCGCTGGTAATATTCGCGATGGCCTGCTGGATGCGCTCTTCGCTTCTGGAGTCCAGAGATGCAGTGGCTTCATCCAGGATGAGGATGGGAGGATCCTTAACTAGGGCCCGAGCGAGGGCCACACGTTGTTTCTGCCCACCGCTAATGAGCCGCCCACTCGAGCCCACGGTCGTGCCGTATCCATGCTGCAACGCAACAATGAAGCCATCGGCATCTGCGAGAGCAGCAGCTTTTTTGACCAATGTGACAATCTCGACGAAATCCGAGCCCCTTTTCTCCGCTGCAGCCATGAGGTCGCTACCTTCCCTGACTTCGCGTGCGAGGTCTGCAAGTTGTGAACCGAGAAGTATCATTTTCAGATGCGCATGGTTTGGGTTGCTCGAATTCATTAAGCCATGCGCAATATTCTCCAAAAGGGAACGGTCGAGAAGAGAGGGCTCCTGCTGCACCAGGCCTTGGAAGCTTCTCAAATCGCGAGCGTTGAGATCTCGTACATCCTGGTCATTGAAGAGAATTTTTCCTTGTGTAGGATTGTACAGTCGAGTAACGAGGCCTGCAATAGTCGATTTGCCACTTCCCGACAGCCCGACGAGGGCAGTGTGTTTTTCGGGAGGGATACGGAAACTGATATTGTCGAGAACGGTGATCTCAGGTCGGGATGGATAAGTGAGTGAAACATCCTTGAACTCAAAGCCAGCCCCTGTCTGTGGAAGAGTAAGGCTTGATGTAGTCATGCCATCAATCTGTGGCTCGCGGTTCATATCTTCACGCAATTTCTGGAATGAGGCGACGGCTGCTGAGAACAGATGGATAAATGGCGCGACTTGGCTCAAGAGCAAGGTAGCTGTATTTTGTTTTTTTTGTTAGTCGAGACTCTATAGCAATATCTGGTCAAACGCACCTTCGATGAGAATGAAAATTACGGTGAACGTAGAGCCGACAGTGGCACTGTCGGAGTCGTCTGCAACGGAATTGGCGATATTTTTGCTTCCTTGCCAAAAGACAAGACCGTTTGCCGAATAGGCAATGAAATACAAGACGCCACTTTGGATGCCAGTCGCCGTAGCCTTCTTGATACCCTCCCGTTCTGAAGACCTTAATGCCTTTGCAAATTTGCCCTCCAGCCTAACATTTGCGCCGAATGCCTGGACTACGATGATGTTTGAGAGGGCTTCGGAAGCGATTGACGCAGCAGAGGCAGCGTAATCAGACATGAGTCCAGAGTATTTTTCAATATAATGACTCCCGACAAACGACATCATGAAATACGCTGGAACTAGGGAGACGAGGATTCCTGCTAACTTGTCGTTCTTTATGAAAGCAACAATGTACGCCGTGACGAAGAAAGATACGCTTGAGAGGCATATTCCGACCTTTTCTGACGTGCCCGAGCGGATTGTTTGGGTGTCGTTGTGAAGCCGAGAGGCAACTTCGCCAGGAGGCAGATCGTCGAAAAACAGCGGTTCTTGTCGCAACAGGTTTCGCAAATAATTTTCCCGCAGTCTTTGAGCCAGTCGTGCGCCGTTGAGGCTCCAGCATAAGAGGTGGACATAGATCGTGACAAATTGAGCGATGGCCAGATAGACAATGATCAAGATCTTGTTGTTGATGCTGGATTGGTACCCAGAATCAGAGTCGGAGTCGTCTGATGAACTGCATGTTGCACCATTGAAGTCATCAAGAAGCTGACCAAACAGGATTCCAATCAACGGGAACGGTATTCCAGATGCTATTGCGCTTATAATGCCGAGCAACAAGGTGCCCAGATCTACTCTGCAAGGATCACCCGCCAGGAGCAGGCTAGGGTAGCCTGCGAGCTTCTGGACGGCCTTCATGGTGATTGAAAATCGTCGATGTTTGGTTTCAAACACTATAGAGGCTTGTTAATGTCCTGATGGATTGATGAGGAGTAAGTAGTGCTTTTTTGGAGGCCAACTCTCCAGTCTTTTCTCCGGGCGCTTTAACGCTATGCTAGAAGAACGTGGTCTAGTCGAATTGATCCCGAGACTCTGAAGACGGGAAAATACTGAAGCTGCTTTCACGGCGAAATTTGTACATATTCGAGTGACATGTTGAGGGGAGCATACAGGTGCGCCATATTGTGGGCCTTCGCGGCGATTTCGTGACAAATCTTATCTGATCAAATCTGCCCCAAGCGGCGCCTCGTAAACGCAAACGGAGGATTCGCCTACGCTGGAGTGGAGGTCAAGCAACTGACCCTCGGACTTAAGTTTCCAGCCGAGGTGCGCCACCATTTTCACTAAGTCACGGATCATGCCAGACGTCCTTTATCGGTTGTTAAGCGATTTCGTAAAATGTTAGCGTTCCGAGCCGAGGGCGAGGCGTGACCCAATTCTCCACGTAGACTCTTTTAAGATGTAGACCAAGCTTCACTGGCAGCCACTTCATTCCAGACGGTCATCCGCCCTTACTCGAATCTTTTCCCAGCATGGCCTCAGCGTTGCGGAAGAAATTTTTCCCATCTTCAGAACCATCCTCAGCAGAGGTCGAGACAAGCGCTGTCCAATGCGATGACAACGATCTCTTAAACGGTCCCGCTGGGCCCGATTCTAAAGCTCCAGCTGAAGCGGTTAATCAGTTCAACGGCGATCAAAGACCCGACGAGACTGCCCAAGATGGAGTTGCTTACGCGGAAGCCATCACTTTGACATGGACAAAGACATCGTTGGGTGCTGCCTATATCCTGCAAGTCGAAATCTAATACTGTGGGAAAATGATTCCCTGCTAACCGCGGACAGCATGTGGTTCTTATACTTTGTGAATGCTTTTCAATCACAAATAACCTCGAACTTGTCAGCCTACATTACCAGCGGCTTCGAATCACACTCCTTGCTCCCGGTCATCGACATTGTATCTAGTGTCATGGGTGCAGCAACTTACATGCCCGTTGCCAAGATACTGAATCTCTGGGATCGCTCCATCGGATTTGCGCTCATGACCCTGTTCGCGATCTTGGGGCTCATCTTGAGTGCCCTGTGTTACGACATTGCAACCTACTGTGCAGCACAAGTACCCTCGGCCTTCTTCCACTTGGCTTGTGGCAAAAGAGCTTACCATTGCACAGGTGTTCTACAGCATCGGCTTTTATGGGCTGATTTTTTGCGTGGACGTTATTACAGCTGATACGTCGACGTTGCGCGATCGAGGTCTTGCCTATGCCTTCACTTCCTCTCCTTACATCATTACCGCATACGCAGGCCCGGCTGCCGCTGGGCACTTCTATGAGTCGAATTGGAGATGGGGCTATGGCTGCTTCGCTATTATTCTTCCCGTGTTTGCCGCGCCAATGTTCTGCCTTCTGCGGTGGAATCGCCATCTGGCTAAGAAGAGAGGTCTTCTGCCCAGGAGAGAGCGGAGTGGGAGAACAGTCGTGCAGAGTATCGTTCACTTTGTTATCGAATTCGACCGTGAGTACCTCGTGTTCTGCATCCCTATATGTGCAAGTCGCTGACGCTTTCAGTCCTGGGAGTCATTCTTCTTACGGCCGGCCTGGTTCTTTTCTTGCTCCCTTTTACCATTGCTGGCTCGACAGAGGATGATTGGAAGACTGCCCATATAATCGTCATGCTTGTAGTCGGCATCGTCTGCCTGCTTGCCTTCGCAGCAGTCGAACACTGGGTAGCCCCCGTGCCCTTTCTTCCATGGGAGATGCTAGCCACCAGGACGGTCCTTGGTGCCTGTCTCGTCGACGCTACGTATCAAATCGCATATTATTGTTGGGACGACTACTACACATCCTACCTGCAAGTGGTGTACGGGGTGAGCATCGAAACCGCTGGATACATCAGCAGCATTTTCGACGTGGTCTCCGGAGTGTGGCTGTTGGGTGTAGGGCTGTGTATCAAGAAGACAGGTCGTTTCCGATGGCTGCTCCTTTGGGCAGTGCCTCTATATCTCCTCGGCGAAGGGCTGATGATCTATTTCCGGCAGCCCCACTGGTCTGTGGGCTACAACGTCATGTGCCAGGTGTTCCTCGCTCTCTCTGGCGGTACGATGATCATCGTCCAGCAAGTTGCGGTGCTAGCTGTAGCTGACCACAACAACGCGGCTTCGGCCCTCGCTTTCCTCAACGTCTTTGGTAACATGGGAGGTGCTGTGGGAAGCAGTATTTCTGGCGCCATCTGGACGCACACATTGCCTGCCGCATTGCGACGTCTTCTTCCTGAGTCGGCAAAGGCGGACTGGGAAGCCATATACGATTCGCTCGACGTGCAGTTGAGCTACGAGAGAGGGACGCCCGTCCGACATGCTATAAACCTTGCTTATGCCGAGGCACAAAGCAGGATGTTGATTGCTGGCACCGCTATCATGGCGCTTTCTCTTGGTTGGATGTTCTTGATCAAGGACTTGAAGGTCACCAAGGCACAGACCAAAGGTGTTTTGTTCTAGGCCCTGGTTCGCGCTTGTCAACTACAACGGACTGAAGGTCAGGTTTTGAATGGATCAAGGTTATATTGCAGGGGTGTTGGAGAGTCAACCATCTCGGTTCTTAGACAGGAGTCGTGAAGAGTCGATGTATGTTTAGTTGTTCTCGCAAATCTATCCAGTATATGCTCTAGCCACAGCCTGAAGCTAGAAGTCATAGATGCTTTGAAAACAAGACACTGCGGCAGAGATGAAAGAACAGAGTTATCTGATCCGGATGTCTATCATTTAGTGTACCATTACCTCGGAGTGCCATCTCCGGGACGTGCACGCCTTAGCGAGCTTCGCCTTACATTCCCGAAATCTTGCCAGAATGTTTGGCCTTGGCTGACAAGGCTCCCCTGATTGATGGGCAAAAGAAGCCCCACTTTTAAGAAAAAGGTCTGCCAAAAAAAAAAAAAAAAAACCTTTGCACTAGTGCGAAGAGGTTCACGCATTGACGCAGCGGTGGTACGCAAGCGTCGGAGTGTTCGCGTCGGCCAGCGGATCAGATAACGGCAATGTCCGGCGCACGAACTAAAAGCGGATCTGATTGCCATTGCAGCAGCCACCGACAGATCGCCCTCAGCCTGCGTCCGATTTCGCGACCACCCCTCCTTTCGCCGGTCTACCCGAAGAAGCTCCAGCTTCCAGAGCCAGCTTGGCCAGGCCATCATCCGAGGTGGCTGCAGCCAAGGATCATGCAGCACTTTAGTCCATTCAAATGACTCTTTCCAGTGGGTCTTCTCTGCACGGCTTCCGGCGTTGACAAAAGAAGGCCTGTGTCGGAGACGTGTTCGGTCCAAGGAACAGCTAAGCATGGGAACAGACCATCTTTGTGCGTAATTACATGCTCGGCCACGTCAAGAATTTTTCCTCCATTCTCCTTTCTATTGCTCCCCATTCACTGTGAATTTCCGCCTCGAGTCCAGCCCGCACTCCAACATGCAATCCAACATATACTCAAAGTTCTGGCCAAAGGGCGGCGTTCCAGGCATTATTCATCATTATGTAAGCTCTGCCTTCATTTGGTTCGTCGATTATCCCACATCCAGCTGATTCCTGTAATTTATAGACCGAGAGTCTTGTGGCTTTTGAGTTCACTTCCAACAACGTCCGCAAACCTCACAGTCTGGTATTCGTGGGGGGGTTGGGTGACGGCGTTGGCACAACATCTTACATGGCTGATGTCGCGCGCGCGTTAGACCCGACCGAATGGTCTCTCTTCACCCTGAACCTCACGTCCTCTTATCAGTCGTGGGGCCTTGGCCACCTTGACAGGGACACGGACGAGATTGCCCAGTGTCTGAACTATGTAAAAGAGTACAAGGCAAGCAAGTATGGCAACGGGAAGATTGTACTCATGGGCCACTCTACCGGAAGCCAACATGTGTTGCATTATCTGTACCGCCCGAATCCGCACACGGAAACCCCAGCCTTCGATTCGGGCCTCAAACACGTGAAGCGCCTTCCGCTCGACGGTGCCATCATGCAAGCACCAGTATCGGACCGGGAAGCCATCAAGTGGGTCTTGCAGCATGGCTGGATTGGCAAGTCTCCAAGCGAGACCCAAGCGATCTTTGAGAAGCTGGTGGCTATGGCCAAAGAGGCTGACCGGGGAGATCAATCATTCGACACCCTGCTGCCCTTGTCAATGACATCTGCGATTGGCTATCCACCCAACGTTCCGCTAAGCTCTCGGAGGTTGTTGAGCCTCATCAGCCCGGAAAGCCCTCAGTCGCCGCGGGAGGATGATCTTTTCAGTTCTGACCTGAGCGACGAGCACCTGAAAACAACCTTCGGCATGATCCAACAGCAGAAACTTTTGAAGTACAAGCTGATGGTTATGATCTCTGGGGCGGATCAATCCGTTCCAGACTGGGTCGATAAGGAGAAGCTGTTGTCGAGATGGAAGAATGCCACCAATCATGGTGGAGAGTTTCAACTCTGGGATCAAGACTTTAGCGGAATTATACCGAATGCTTCTCACGCGCTTAGTAATGATGATCAGGCTGAGCCCCGGAGGGATCTCGTCGAGAGGGTGTTGGGGTACCTGCATGCATCAGAACAGGCGGTATAATCCTTTCAGAAATAAATTTATTTTTTTCCTTTCAAACATGCTTCTTTCTCCTCAGTGCTGTTCTACCGTTATTGTGGGGACAAGACGTGTTGCTATTGTATATGTCCTTGACAGTGTACCTGAGAGATATATGACAGAAGGACACTAAGGAACCTCACAGCCAGAGATTGAGGGCGGAAGCTCTCTCCTTGATGAACAGACAGCAACAACACATCAGCACAAGGAGCACGGGTTACTGGCTAAGGTCTCCATTGGAGACTGCCGCGAGGCATTTTCGTTATTCATTTGGATCCAAGAATGGATTTGCTTGGTGGATTCTATCCTGCTTTGCCCCTCACACGGTTCCATGTGTCTTTGCCCTCAGGCTTTCTGGGCGTTCACCTGATGAGCGCTCCTCCCGACAACACCGTGCATGATGATGATGATGGGTCGCAATATATAGCAAAATCATCTGGAGACCACAGTCGAAGCGGAATGCTTTACCTCAAGACTTTGAATTTGTCGGAGGCGGATGTCCAACTGACCAGGGTAAAGCTATCTTGGGGTACGAGTAGCGCTCGTCTCCCGATAGTAGATCTTCTTCCTTCTGCGAAAACCTCAGCCTAGTCAGCCAAGTCCTTCTGCTTCAGACTCCCTTGCCAGTTGCCAGACCAAAGGAGAAAGATCTAAATCCTCCGCCTAGTTGCACAATCACTCCTCTCTCTACAGACGTTATGACAGTTCCCAAGATTACTGGAACGTAGATTCTTGTTGGAGCCAAGCATCGAAACTATAGATGACTTTCCGTTGCGACGTATCATGATATCCAGATGAGGAACATTTTAACGTATTTTCGAGTCTAACCCTAACTATACTACTCCAGCTGTGAGAGCACAAATACATACACCGTCCGTACTCCCTATCCTAATGTAAAAATATATTGCGCGTGGTTGAGCTCAGAAATCATAAGACCTTCAGCCTGAGTCCCTTGATATACTAACTTAAAATCTTTGACTTATGACGGTTGTAACGCTCGTCTCATATCCGCTCTTTGCTTTACCGAATTTGGGAGAAATCAAATTTGGACTTTGGTCGCAATGCTTCATGAGACGACTACTCAAATTTCACTGCGGACGAGTTTCCCGCCAACGTGTCTTCCACACTGGCTTCTTTCTGACTTTACAGGTTTCCATCTGCCTGAGGGGGGCAGAAAGGAGAGGCACTTTAGCTGAATGAAGATCTTGTTGAAGTAGAATTGCCGCTGCATGAAACAAAAAAGTCTAGCGAAGGACATATCATAGGCTCTCCTCAAATAATCTTTGAATGTTCGGCCTGGGTTAGGCAAGTGTGCTCGGACCAGTTAATGGTGCTAATCTGGGTTCTTGAAAGTCGGCCCGCAGTTGAACCTTACCCGGCGAAGTTGACGAACAACAAACGTTCCATGATGGAAGCCATTCAAACGTCAAATATCGTGATACACCGGAAAAGCTAGGGCTGAATGATTTCATTCATCCAACAGTTGATACAGATGAGCTTACCAGAATGCCTACAGTTGCATCAGTATGCATGTCCCGCCCTGTCGATCTTTCACATAATCGTCTGACAGGCTGACACCGTAAGCACGCTTCAGCCACTATAAGCTTCTACGCCACCGGAATATTCCTCATACCTTCTTGGTGATGCCCGCATCCTTTCTTGGCGCCATGCTTACCAATGTCTGCTCATGCCGTCGTGGAAGATTCGCATTCGCCATATGCCATGTGCGATCCAATGCGCGCACGGCATGTTCCAAGTACCATTAATAGCCGGAACACAGCTTCAGAACCTTCTCAGCGTAACTCAGCAGATCCAAGAAGGAGTAAAGCTTTGCCCGATGTCTCCTTCTGTCCTGACTTCCTTTTCCTCTGACCAGACTCTCTTTGAGCAATTTTCCCGCGACGAGGACCGCGAAGTCTGCTCCGGCGCATTCAAGCGCGTCAAGCTCTACCACGATTCCTCCTCCCCATCCGATGCAGACTCTATTGGAACCTCTGCTGGAGCGTCAAGCTGCTCTTCTGGAGATGATCCGGAGACGCTGTCAAGACAGGATCTGCCAGTTGATGAAAGCCGGGCCGTTCGTTCTGACGACGGCGTAAGTAGAGTCATGACTGCAGAAAAAGCTCCTCACGAGGAGAGCGACGCCTCCTCGAGCAGCACACCTAAGCTGGTCGATGACGAATACCAATATCTTCCCGGCTCAACAAAGCTCAGAAGATTGCTCGAGCGGTCTGATCGCCTCGTCGTATGCCCCGGTGTGTTCGATGGCTTCTCAGCCCGTGTGGCAATGTCCGTAGGCTTTGAAGGCCTCTACATGGTATGTTCTACTTCAGATTGAAGTAAGCTACTTGAGCTGTGCTGATCAGTGACGAAGACCGGTGCCGGAACAACGGCATCACGCTTGGGAATGCCAGACCTGGCAATCGCACAGCTCCACGACATGCGCGAGCAAGCGGAGATGATATGCAACCTCACGCCCTACGGTCCTCCTGTCATTTCTGACATGGACGGTACGTATGCGGTAGCTCTATATAAATTCTGCGTTACTGACCAGCCACAGCCGGGTACGGAGGCCCAATTATGGTCGCCAAAGCAGTACAGCAGTATGCTCGTGCCGGCGTAGCAGGTTTCCACATCGAGGATCAGATCCTTTCAAAGCGCTGTGGTCATCTGAAGGGTAAAGAGGTCGTCGACATGAACACATTCCTCATGAGGATACGAGCTGCGAAGAAGGCCAGAGAGCAAATTCGCTCTGACATCGTTCTTATCGCTCGCACAGATGCCTTACAGACACGTGGATACGATGAGTGCATTGCGCGGTTGAAGGCAGCACGCGACCTCGGTGCGGACGTGGGTATTCTCGAGGGGTTCACTTCGAAAGAACAAGCCCGCCAAGCAGTGAAAGACCTCGCTCCTTGGCCGCTGCTTTTGAACATGATCGAGAACGGTGCAAGCCCGTTAATTTCTACCCAGGAAGCCCAGAAGATGGGCTTCAGGATCATGATCTTCTCACTGGCGGCACTCTCCTCGGCATACGTAGCGATGAAGGCTACGTTCGAAAAGCTCAAGTACGAGGGAGTCACTGGTGTCCCGGAGCATGTCACGCCAAAGAAATTGTTTGAAGTTGTTGGGCTTGACGAAATGAGGGAAATTGATGAAAGCGCAGGAGGAGCAGCGTTCTCCAAAGTTTAGATCGTATCATTTTATGTTTTTAGAATACCCGAATTCAGACTGTGCCTTCAAAGCGCCTAATATCATAAACGTGGAGAAGAAAAAAGGCACATTAACATGTGAAAAGCGGGAAGCTTCAGACTGAAGTGTAAGAGAGCAGTCATTACTGCAAATATTCGGAGCTGTATCATCACGTTTTGTGAATTAGTCAATAGCTCGAGGCCAAAGACGGCGCGGTCTTTCGTGCGTTAGGCTCCGCCAAATCGGTCCATTTCGGCCTTCGCGCAATCCGCAATACTCTGCAAGCACTTGCAATACTCCTCAAGGCCCTCCGTTACCTCCGCAAATGAAGAAGAGCTTCCAGTGCTCTGCGAATCAACTTCCTCCTGATGGGCTGATGCTTCCTTGAGCGCATTCACATTAACCAAAAACTCAAATCCCTCCCCACTTTGAAAAACAAGAATAGCATCCAGCTCATTTCCTCTGTGAACGGAAAATTGATGCGACTGCTTTGCGATCAGCCAGGAAAATTTTGACGTGATTTGCTCAGTACTCACTGATGACGACGCGGTTTTGCTTAGCCTTCTTCTCTTCCGCGAATTTCCGCTCTCGCAAGGGGATGCAGAGCGCTTCCTGCTAACTAGAATAGCGTCTGAGTTCATTGCGGGGTAAAATTGAGAAGACGGTCTTAATTTCAGAAGTAGAGGTAGAGATGCTGCGCTCTTTGGGATGCAAGTTTTGTTCACTCTCAGCTCAGCCGAAGAAGCGGTCGGCACGTGTAGTTGAATTACTACTTCAGAACAAGTAATCCTGCACCCCATCCCCTGTCTCCTTTCACCGTTGATGCATTCATCCTCCAGAAGCGCAGGGCCATGCAATTCCGTTCTACCGTTTCCTGCTTCACGTCTCAGACTACGGTCTTCAAAGTCGGGCCGAGTTCTGTGAGACGAAGCGAGCAGTGCACACACGTGCTCGCCGGACCTTGACTCGTATCAAGTAAGCTTACAAGCGAATAGTTACATGATCTAAATCTTCGTCTGAGCATGTCTAATACCCATTTCGATTACCCAGCCAGCTCCACAAGAGTTGGAAGCAGGATGTTTGCGCCACTCTGAGATGAGAAAGCAACTTGCTTTAGCTCTTCATCTTTAACAGCCGCTAAGAACAGCACGACCGTACCATGTGAACAGCAAAATTGAACTGACTATGTATTCGGTTGTGACATCGCTTTTGAGCTTACGCTCGTTCTTTTGGTCGTGGGTTTCGTCCACTCCGATATGCCAGTCCCCGTTGCAGAACTGCCCAACCGCCGTCATGTCCACGCTCACATCTTGTCTATCTCCCGGTTTCGACTCCTCTGCAATTATCATTCCCGGCACAAATAACGGTGGTTGGATTTCACATCGGGACCTTGCCCGTCGTGTCAGAGAATTCCAGCTTAATCTCGCAGCGATCGGCATCACTCATGGATCCCGTGTGGCCTTTAGCCTACCAAACTCCCTGGAGCTGATAGTGGCGTTTTTTGCTTCGACCTGCATGCGCGCCGTGGCCGCACCTCTCAACTTCGACTACAAGCAGTCCGAGTTTGAATTCTATCTGCAGGATCTCAACGCTTCTATTCTCCTCGTTCCCTGGGGCTCCATTGACAAGAATATCGATGCTGTCCGAGCAGCTCGAGCTTGTGGTGTCAGCGTTGCTGAAGTCAGTTTCAATGGGGGAGAGATTGTCTTCTCCACGCCGACCAAAACCACCGTTGGTGGGGTCAGCAGGCTGAATGCACTCCAAGCTCAACCCGATGACATCGCTCTCATACTCCACACGAGCGGGACAACAGGAAGACCAAAGGCTGTTAGTATCTTCTAGCGTCACTTCGAATAAAAGACTAACTTTCTCAGGTTCCTCTCACGCACCGCAATATTACCCAGTCGATCAGTAAGGGAAATGTTCCTTGAAACCAGACTTTGAATTCTTACCATGTCTTGCAGAGAATGTCCAAGCGACCTACAAACTCGGTCCCAGAGACAGGGGTCTCCTGGTCATGCCTCTCTTCCACATCCACGGCCTCGTCGCTGGCCTGCTCACACCTCTCGCGAGCGGCGGATCAGTCATCGTCCCGCAGCGCTTCTCCGCCTCCGAATTCTGGAAAGACTTCATCGGCCACGGCGCGAACTGGTACACAGCCGTGCCCACGATCCACCAAATCCTCCTCAAGAACCCGCTCCCCGCCCCGCGCCCCTCCATCCGCTTCATCCGATCCTGCTCGTCCCCGCTCGCGCCCACCGTGCTCGCCGCTCTCGAGCACGAGCTCAACACGGTCGTCCTCGAAGCCTACGCCATGACCGAAGCCGCGCACCAGATCTGCTCCAACCCGCTGACGCCGGGCGGGCGCACGCCCGGCTCCGTCGGGCTCGCGCAGGGCGTCGAGCTGCGCATCAAAGACGACGGCGGCGCCACGCTCCCGGCCGGCAGCGTCGGCGAAGTGTGCATCCGCGGCGCCAACGTCACGCGCGGCTACCTCGTCGCGGACCCGGCCGTCAACGCGTCGACGTTCACCGCGGACGGCTTCCTGCGCACGGGCGACCAGGGCGTCGTGGATGCGGGCGGGTACGTCCGGCTGACCGGCCGCATCAAGGAGCTGATCAACAAGGGCGGCGAGAAGATCAGCCCCGTCGAGCTGGATAACTTGCTCCTGCAGCATCCGGACGTCGGCGAGGCCGTCAGCTTCGCCGTCGACGACGCGCTGTACGGGCAGGATGTTGGGGTCGCGGTGGTGCTGAAGCGGGGCGCCAGGCTGACGGAGGAGGACGTGAAGGATTTCTTCCGCGCGCGTGTGGCGAAGTTCAAGGTGCCCAAGAAGGTGAGCAAATTAGAGGAGTGGCTGATCGCGGCGGCTTAGCTGACTGTGCTGCAGGTGTACTTCACTGAGACTATGCCGAAGACGGCGACTGGTAAGATTCAGCGTCGGCAGGTTGCTGCCACGATGATCATGATGGAGTCGCTGCGGGCGGAACCTGTTATCGAGGCTGTTGATCAACCAATGATGCAGGCTCGTCAAAGCGGCTTGGTTCATTAAATTTCTATCAGTATTCCGGGTGCCGCGTGCATGTCTGCTGGTGGGCATGGAAATTACGGTGTTTTGGTAGACTTGCATATGTTAAATCATTTTTTGTTTGATCAATCGACACAGAATTACCACAGAAGCCATCACTATGCGAAATTAATAATTCATGTCTTATGTGTCTTGCGATGTATTTCACTCTGATGTCAAAGCTTCCAATGGCCCTCTGATAACTGCCAACTTCTCGAGAATCCAATTAATCCGCCATCAAGCACTTTTCAATCTGGCGTGCACTCTCTGCTGAAAGTACACCCGGCGACGGCACACAGCCCTCGTATGAGCCTAGCGCAAGCTCTCCAAAGAAGCACATAAACCAGCCTATTCTGGACACCGACAGCTGATTGTTGATTTTGAAAAATTGGAATCACCATTTTGAGCCTTGACAGCACTGGCACATTAGCACTTGCGTCGAATAGTGTGCCTGCGCCCGGGCTCGCTGCGCCCTGTCCGCATTGCTGACCATTTTGGGACGCAAAGTGGAGCCAGTGCATGCGCATGATGGGGTCCAATCACTCCGAACGGGAAACCTGTGCGACTTGCAGATCATAAGCCCGGTTGTTGGACAGCGTCAGCCAGTGACTCGCGTATAAGCACCCAAATAAGCTTGGGCGCCTCAATGCTTATCTGCGACCGCTGCTTACCCGACACAATCACTCCTGTCCTTACTACTTCTTTATTATCGTACTTCCCGCTACAATTTTGCCTCGATTGTACATCTCTGCCCCAAAGTTCACCTCGAATATCAAAATCTATCAGACTTTACTTCAGAACTATTTGCGCACCACTGCACACTCGATAAAATGCTTATCTGGAGCCTCATCAAGAAGATCAAGGGCGACAAGAATGGCCCTAAGAAATAAACGCATTTTCTCATATCTATGGTTTGGCTTCCCGGTCTTCTCTGTTGATCATCGACTAATGTTTCTCCCAGGAACTCATGCTGCCAATAATCGCATTCATTTTCGTCCGGCGCACCATCCTCGGCCAAGTCATGGACGAAGATACCCCGCACAACCGAGCCTGGATGATGGAATGAATTAAGTGACCAATGTCATATGGGAAGGGCATGGATATTACCACTATCAGACCCTAAGAATATATCAGCTTGAATAGATCAGTTTCAGACCCTAGCATGTGCGAGTTACTACTGCAGCAAAAAAAACCTAGCCTTTGTCCGAGAGCTCCAGCGCTAGCTTAGCCCCTTCTCGTTGCACATGGAGACACATACAGGCATGTGGATAAATGGTGAGCTTATTAAGCAATGCAGTCTTCTGTCCTGGCTGAAGCCCACTTGCGTCAACCAGATTCGGTCTGGTAAACGTATACGCGTAGCAAGCGCACGCAGAACATCGGCAGTTCTATTTAACGTGCACCCACTCATTACTACGGAATAGTATTGAGTGACGGAGATAAGCCAATTTTTGCTAAGATTTATCCTTTAACACCAATCCCTGATTACTCCGCATCCAGGCCACGGTGAAACTCGCGAGCGTAAGCTTATACGAGTCTCGCCGTGCCAATCTCTCGACAGAAGCCAGTATTGTTATGTGTCTCCAGCTTTCAAGAAGTCAGATCATTCATTCCTCCAGAAGTCGCTAACGCTATTCATGAACGAACAAAATGGATCCGACGTATTCACTACATTCTATATCACACCCCACAAACCCACACCGAGCTGCCTAAACCCCCCTACTCTCTCGGCTTCACCAACCCCACCGCCACGAGCACGTACCCCAGCAGCACCTCGGGCAGCCACGCCAGACACAAATACAACACCCAGCTCCCGGTCAGCGGGTTGAACACCTGCGTCCTCGTCGTGTCCACCGTGGCCGCCACGCCCACCGTATACGCCACGCGGGCCGCCAGCAGCGGCAGCGCCGCGAACGCCACCGCCGCGTACAGCCGGGCGTGCCACTCGCCGAGCGCGCGCACGCCGGCCGTGTTCGTCGCCACGACGACGGCGATCAGGACCAGCGCGCCGGCGGCCAGCCCCGCCGCGGCGCGCATGTACGTCTTGCCGTTGCCGCCGGGGTCGGGCGAGGTCGAGAAGACGTCGAGGCCGCCGGCGATGCCGAGGGCGAGGGAGGCCAGCACGGCGAGGTGCGAGAGCCGCGTCAGCCGCGTCGTGCGGCTGGAGACGAGGGCCTTCGACTTCTGGTCGGGCGGCGTGGCGGTCCTGCTCAGGAGCTCGTAAGCGGGGCGGTCTGGGGCGAGGTAGGTGGTGGTGGTTGTGGTGCCCTCGCGCTGGTGGGGGCCGGACGGGGCGTACTTGAGATTGACTATGCCGCCGACGGACATGATGAGCGGGGTTAGGACGATGGTGCTGAGGATGGCGGCGGGCGTGTAGAGGCTCGCGTTGTTTTTGAGCTGCACGTCAATCGTCATGGCGGCGCCGACATATTTTACTGAGGTGGCATCAATTGGGTTTGTCTTTTAGGTTCGCTGAAGGGTTGGCTTACCAAGGATGAATACTAAGAGGCAGTAGAATGACTTCAGACGGAATCTCTGCCTGAACAGCGTGGCCAGGGTTCCAGCCAACAGTGGCAAGTAAATCACAAGTGTGGCGACATTGATCCAGCCGCGCTCATTGAGGTTGCCCATGTTTCGGAAGGCGGGATTGTCGAGATGGGCCGAAAATGTGTTGTTGGTGGTGTTGCCAAGCAGCGCCACAGACCCATTGTATATGCATCCTATCGCATACATGCGAGTCGTGGATTCGCTCTTTCTCGCCAGAGTGGACCATTTGCAAACCTCTGACAGGGTGTCTTGCTGAAACAAAGCAGCGGCGTAAGTCTTGAGTCGGACCGT
This sequence comes from Neoscytalidium dimidiatum, assembly GCA_037367355.1. NCBI lineage: Eukaryota > Fungi > Ascomycota > Dothideomycetes > Botryosphaeriales > Botryosphaeriaceae > Neoscytalidium > Neoscytalidium dimidiatum. Next base: position 1,393,134 of record CM074697.1, on the reverse strand, counting down.
TTGGCTGCCCACGCGGCGCGGATGATCACCCGTCAGCTTACACCGCCCTCTTCGAAACCCCGTCTAGCATCCATCGACCATCTAGAACACCTCTACTGTATGGATGCTGGAGGATATGACTAGGTTAGCTTCAGTGTTGAGTATTGACAGCGATAATTTTACAGTTGTTCTTGCTATCTACTGGGAAAGGTACCACCACGCTCACCCCGATCCTGGATGAAACGAGACTACAAGCAATCATTAGACGCAAGAGAGACTGGGGAGGCCATGTCTTCCGAGAAAGTATCCGAGAGCTCCTCCGCAACGGCGGTTACCAAGTCGACGTCTCCATCAATTTCCTCTAAGACTACCATCTCAGAAAAAAAGCGCGAGAAACATCCACGAAGCAGCGCATCCATACCATCTATGGAGCCTGACCCTAACACAGGACCTGAAAAGCATTCAGAGAGGGATATTGAAGCCGTGCCAGCGTCTAGCAAAAGTCCTTTGAGCGAGGACGAATGCCCTGGGACGCCAAAGGCACGACGGATTGCCATTGGCGTTGCGTTGGCACTGACAATGTTTGTTGTATGTACAAATCAAGGCTTTGGGTAATACGGAGGTTAACAAAATCATTATAAGGTTGCTCTGGATTCTACTATCATATGTGAGTGGTTCCGAATTTCAATTTACACCGATCCATTCCTGACAGTTCTTAGCTACGATTATCCCGCACCTCGTTGAAGTATGGGGAGACCTATCCGAATTTGGGTGGTATGGCTCAGCATACCTACTGCCAATACCTGCTTTGCAGCCTCTGTTCGGGAAAATCTACCCTTTCATTAATACCAAATACGGCTTCTTGGTTGGAATGTTCTTCTTCGAGGGTAAGCCTCGCATCTTATACTTAGCTTTATTTTCCCTAATATGCAATCCTAGTTGGATCTTTGATATGCGCTCTGGCGAAGTCGTCCGGGATGTTCATTGCTGGACGTGTGGTTGCGGGAACATCTGGCGCGCTCATGGCACCCGGCGTTATGCTCATCATTGCCGACGTGGTGCCTAAAGAGAAGCGCCCCTTGTTTACTGGGCTGAATGCTTCGGCGGCTGGTATGTCTTCTTCTTATCCATTCACTTTCTTTACTAACGAAAATCCCGCACGCAGGAATTGCGGCTTGTCTCGGTCCCGTTATCGGCGGGATCTTGGCGTCCCGCTCAACCTGGCGTTGGTGTTTCTACATGAACTTACCGATTGGAGGTGCGACTGTTCTTGCAATGACTTTTCTCTACAGGGCGCACCCAAGAACCCCGAAAAATATGCCTCTACTAGAAAAGATCAAATCCCTGGATCTTCCTGGTAGCGTGTTGCTGGCCTCCTTGGTGACCTGCCTGCTCCTCGCATTCACTTTTGCGGGGGAAGGTGAATGGTCCGAGGGTAAGGTCATAGGGCTGCTAGTCGCTTTTGCCATCCTTCTGATGTTGCTGGTCATCGAACAGCGTCTCATTCCCGACGTTCGTGCCCTACTGCCTCGTAGTATCATTGAGAAGAGAGGCATAATCATATGTTCTATCTTCGGTTTCCTAACTGAGGTCGGCTCCTCTAGTCAGGTTTACTTCCTTCCATTCTATTTCCAGGTAAGCTTCAACTCTCTGTTCCACTTCGCCAGACCCTGACAACATTCCACAGGGTGTGAAAGGCAGTACAGCGGAGGGTAGCGGCACGGACCTCCTCGCCTACCTCATCAGCCAGACCGTCGGCGGCATCCTCACCGGAGTAGCAATTAACCGTCTCAAACTTTTCAACCCATCCATGCTGTTTGGTGCAGTTGCATTCTCGATCGGATCTGGGCTGCTGCACACCTTGTCCGTCGGGACACCTTCGAGCCAGTGGATCGGCTACCAAATACTCGCCGCCTTCGGCACGGGATGCTGTCAGTTCATCGCCATGGGGATAGCACAGCAGGAGCTAGACAGGAGTGAAGAGGCGATTGGTCTCGCTGTGGTCTACATGATCAAGATGTTGGGAAGGTAAGTCGTTTTCGATGTGCCCTCGATTGTTTCGGTGCTCATACTTCTACTAGCTCTGTCGCTGTATCCCTGTGCAGCAGTATCTTTTATAAGGAGCTCAAACACAGTTTGCGGTCATCCGGACTCTCGCAACCTGTCATCGACGGCGTCTTGCATAGCCTCGTTATGAAGGGAAACGGAACTTCTGATCCGGCGGTCCGTGTTGCGGTCGCGAAGGCGGTGGCCAAGGGTGTCCAGACCGCTTTCATTGTTCCCATTGTGTCTGGGGTCCTCTCATTCTGCGTCGCGACGCTCCATAAGTGGAAGAGGATTGGAAATGATGAGAAGGCTGCAATGGCTGATGAGTCAGTGAAGGCCTGATTTGCACGGATTGGAATTTTGTCCTTGAAGATAGACGCCACCGGGAATTAATTTACGTTTTTCTTGGGAATTCAATGTCCGAAAGGCTCTTGTTCAGTTGGTGACGTCTTTGATATAGGATAAATTTCACTTACTGTCGAGCGTCAAAATCCTCACACGCGGAATGATTAGATCTCTCTACCTTGTATAATACGAGAAGTATCCAGGAAACAGTTGTGTGAGCGCAAAAGTCTCACCGAAGATGTCTAAAGTAAGAAACAGTCCCTGATATATTCGCTGCACTGCATTGTTGGAGAACTAGATCGAAATTCCCGATCGTTTTGCACGGCAAAGCTATCTTTCGTCAATACACCTGGCATGTGCAGCGTGCAGAGATTTTAATTGCCTGAACCGGTCTTGAACCACTCCTAGTCTTTACACCTGACTCTGACCAGGGAATGAAACTACGATGGGCGGCATGTAATAAATATATAAATATAACATACGGATGGGAGCGTCGGTCAAGATTTCGAGATTTTATATGTAATTTATCCAATCAAAATGCTAATGAGAAACTATTCTGCCCTGGAAACCTTGACCATCAGGCCTCCGCGAGGCCGCAGCGTCAGGCCAGGAACCAGATTATTGAGAGGATTCTCGCCATCATACTGAAAATCAAAGCTCCCCACCAATCCAATAAGTACAGCTTTGAGCGCCCTCAGCGCGTACTCTTTGCCAATACAAGCCTTCGTTCCGATAGAGAATGTCAGGTACGAGCCGTTAGTTTCCATACCCGGCTTCCGATTCTCAGGGTCCCATCGCTCCGGAATGCATTCGTCTGCGGTCGGGCCCCACACTGCCTTGGACCTGTTGATGGCAAAGTTGGGGATAATCATCTGGGTACCCTTGGGAATCTTGACACCGGTGATGGTGACGTCCGTCATCGCCTGTTTCCAGCTGTTTGGAATGGAGGGGTACAGGCGTGTCACCTCCATGACGAACCAATGGAGATATTTGATGGCATCCATCTCCGTGCTTGTAATAGGCTGGGTAGGGTCTGGTATGACCTTTCGGATTTCGTTGCGTAGTCTCTGGGTGATGCTCGGCTGGGTGGCCAACACGTAGATAGCCCATATCAAAGTAGCCGCGTTAGTTCCGAACCCTGCGGCCTAAAGGTATATTAGCGAACAACGTGACACACTTGGCAGCTTCATGTCCCTACAGTAAAGGTCATTGCATTTTCTATCATGTCGTACTCGGTTAGATCTTTTGTGTTGATCATGACCGAAAGCATGTCTGTCTTCGTCAGCGAGGTAAATTTGGAGAGGTGTGGAAGGTGCACGTACCTTTGTGGTTGCCCTCCTTGTCAGTAGACATATCCTTGGACTTTCTTTGCTCAATGAATCTCAGGTAGCCATCGTTCATCAGCTTACGGTCTTTAAGCTGTTCTTGATACCTCTTGATAGGCAACTTGTTCAGGAGATGATGATCTACGAAGATTGGCAGGACATAGACATAGAACGCATCCCATCCTTTGTGTCCTTCGATAGGGAAGTTGCGGTCGAACAACTCGTACCATGCCGAAGGATCTTCAAGGCCCTTGAAATCAGCACCCCATGCGGTCGCACCCAGGATGTCAAAGGTGCAGTAGTTGGTCCAGTCAAGCATGTTTAATTCGGCAATATTGTCTGGTTTCTCATCAATGATTTGAATGAGCTTCTCGCGGAATCTTTGCACATGCTTCCACATGTCCGGGACAAGATGGCGCTGCTGGGATGGTGTGAATGCGGGACCAAGAGCTTTCTTCATGCGCTAGATTTTGTTAATATTTTAAAGGTTTGATGGGGACAAGAATTCAAAACTTACCCTGTGCCGAGGTCCTTCGGCCAGGACAAGGCCATCACCAAGCTGGTAAGCCATAGTCTTTCGCAGCTCCGGTGGCCATTGGACGTCATCGTTCGTGACGAGTTGCCTAACGGCAGCTGGGCTCATTGGAACCAGCTTCTCTTCGCCAAAGAAGCCAGTGAAACGCATGAAGTTCTCATGTTCAACCTTCTTGCCCCATTCCCACGCCAAAACACCTGGCGAGCGGCCCAGCTCTTCGAGCGCATGGCCAAACAGAAAGCTTCCTCCCTAAGCATTTGCCATTAGTAACCATGATAAAATTCTTCTGTGAGGCTACACTAACCTTGGGGCTTGGTATTTTTCTCAGAGGACTGAGAACGAATGGCCATATGTAACAGACAATGATGAGGTTGACGGTAATCTCGGCGACCAATGCCATGAAGAACGTACCCCATTGTCCCAACAGAGGCAATTGTAAGTACTTCCCACAGACATGTGCGAGAGCCGAGAAGAATAGTAATTTGGAAAGCATGATTGGTCTTGTGCATTTGGTGCAATAGATCTCCTGCATTCACATATACATTTTCTCGAGTGTCTACACTTGAGTTGTCGTGCGAGGTCACCCCATCACCATACCAGAGAATCATCTCGCAGATTGAATGATAAGCGTGTTGGTTACGCATGTGGAGCCAATCCTACCAATTCACGATTGCCGACCTGGCTGCGAGAAAATTACCTCGCAGATGGAGCTTGACGAGATATGGGTCCTGACAAGCATGCTTATGCTTATGTGGATGACCTCAGTGCTTATGCGTCTAGTACGGTGATCCCTATGAGACGGGCCGATGCGATATCACGCATGACTAGTGAGCGCGCTGGTCATCCTGCGACTCATGGAAAATTGATTTCTCGCAGTGGTACGCTTTTTTCGGCAAGTATGTGAGATCATCCTCGTATTCTCCCTTTTGATCATCCCAGCATTGCAAGCCATGCCACGGGCCAGCGCCGTAGAGTTCAAGAGCAGCTCTTCGAATCACCACAACTGCGAAGACCTGACTAATCAGGACAGCTGTGCGGTGCAAAGCGGTACGCCAATTCCGGGGTCATCAAGAGGTAATACGATCAATCAAGAGAGAATCTATTGTGGTATCAAGGAAATATCCCTACAATTTACTCCTGGCAAGTTGCATACTGCTTCAACTCTGTATCTTGCTTCAAAGCGTCAAGGTGCGCTTGGAACAGATCAACCGCAACCTCAAGACCACCTGGATAGCCCTTCGCATCTTTCACTGCGGTGTCTCTAAGACCGAATGCCGGTAGAACGCAGATCAGCCCATCGAACTGCCCACCTCCGGGCAACCGCATCCTCTGAAACCTGCCGCACTTCAAATCCACATCATCCATGCTCCCAAAAGACCTCTCCCATGACGTTGCAAGCACATCGAAACCCATGTAGCAATTCCATGCATTCACCACATCTGTTGCCTTCGGCTGCGAAACCACCAGCTCCAGTTGCGCGCGCAGGAAAGCATCCGTAGTCTTCGCGTTCAAATTCTCCCTGATGGCCGCAGCGACGCCCGCCAGGGACTCGCGGTCCGACTTGTAAAACACGTCGGCGTCGAGCGCGGCCGTGGAGAAGAACGCCGCGTTGCCGAAATACCCGTCCGCCAGCGGCGGCTCCAGCTTGCCGCGCCCGTTGACGGCCAGCGAGAACTTGCACGCCGCGGGCCGGTCCTTGGGCTTCGCGGCGGCGAGCCTCGCGCGCGCGATGCAGCGCCACACGAGCGCGCAGACGGCGTCGTGCGTCGAGATGCGGAGCGGCGACTCGGCCTGCAGCGCGCGGTGCAGCTCCCGGAGCGCGGTTGGCGAGAAGTGGAAGATGGCGTTGTCGATCTTGGGCTTGACGAAGGCGAGCGCCTTGGCGACGAACATGACGGATGCGGGCGGCAGCTGCAGGCCGAAGATGTGGGGGGAGGCGCCGGGTTTGACGGTCCATTCCAGCGAGGTGTCTTGCTTTGGGACTCCCTCCTTGAGTGTCATGAGGGAGGTGTTGTCGTGGATCTTCTTCGCCTTGCCGTCCCGCTCGATGGCGAGTTGCGCGTCCGGGGAGGAGCTGCCGGAAGAGCAGAGACGCGCCCGCTCGAACCAGCTCTTCATGAGGAAGCCAGTGGCTGTGGCATCGAGGAGATAGTGGTGCTTGTTCACCATGATGACGTAACCGCCGGTGATGAAGGTTATCTGCACTTGGAATGTATCCCAGCCGCCATCGCTATCAGGCCGTGGAACCGCCTCGATGTCTGTTGCAAAGATTTTAGGGTCGAGGTATTGGGAAGGGAAACCAAGCTCCGGTCGGAGAGACTCGATCGTAATCTTGTCATGGGAGGCAACCGCGAAGGGGAGAGATGAAGACTTCTTCACATGGACGAAGAGCCTTCCGTTGTCTGGTCTGATGTATACCTTGCCAAGAAGTTGGGGAAAGGCTAATGCATTATCTTCAGGCAGGCGGAGGAAAGACTGGAGACTCTGCTTGAGGCGGCCCACCAGCTCATTGCGGTAGACTTTCGGATCTCTCGTCTCGCCGCGTGTATCGTAGATGAAAATATAGCGGCTATTGATCGCAGGCGGGATGTTGTCGGCCGGCGTCAAGTCAAATTTTGCCTCAAATGGCTGTGCTGCTTTCAAGTGGAAAGTCTCATTGCTCGAGGGAGATGATCTACGGAAAAACATCGTGACGAAGTGGGGAATATTTAGTACTAAGAAAGACACGTTTGGTGGAAAGCGGATGAAGACCTTTAATGCCAAGCTGCTCTCAAATGCAGAATCCTTTGGAAGTGGTCTTGCTGGTTCCCCCGATCAATGTTCCTTAGCCGGGCCGAACATTGCGGCAAGCTGATTATCTCGAGGGGAGATTAGAACGCACAGTAGCCGACTAGCGAATGGCTTGTAAGCTTACTCAGATCTCTCTGCAATTTTTTCGAGCACTGAATTTCCCATGTACGTGGGTCCGGTTAGTCTCAGCGTGATACACGAAGTCTCGAGTACTAGAAATAACTGAAATGTCTCAGATGAAAAGGCTCTGGAGGATTGATCTGGGATAGAAATTAAGCGCACACCACTACAGACTTTCATTGTGTCAGTCTTGTTGATCATTTTTCCTTCTTGCAGTACCTTTTGGAATCTCCACACATAGAAGGAATGGCTTCGACAGTTCTCATCACCGTAGCACATGATGCTGCCACCGCTGGTGTAGCGTACTTGGGGACTAGCCTTCTCTACCGACAAACGAAAACTTACCTCAAAGCGACCGTCGTTGACTGGGAAAATGTCAAGCCGAGCGTTCAGAATCGCATGGCATGTGAGATTGCCCTGCTACCGACGAGGGCCATTCTCTTCCTCTTATGTGCACCTGCGATCTTGAGCGCTTTCGCAGCGCCAGATGTATGGACGCATCTGGACACATACCGCACAATCTTAGCCTCGTAGGTTTCCCATGGAGAGATACCTGAGTAGTAGATACTGACAAATAGTAGAGCTATTATGGGAGGCAGCTACATGTTCGACCTGACTATCGAAAGGAATGACCTCCTTTCCCTTATCCACCACTTCATGGGTCCGGCACTCTTGTTGTGGGTCAGGTGCTCCTACTCAGCTTTCAACTCCTCCGACGCGTTGATGTGTCGCATCCTCGTTTCCTTCGTCTTCTTCGGTGCTGGCGTTGGCGGATCGGTCACGACATGCATGCTCGTTCTCATGAAGTTGCTGAAACGGCAGCTTGAGAAGCCCACGCTCTATCGTTTGATCACTATTCTCTCCTGGATCCTTACCATCAACACCTGGCTGTCCACCATGTACGGTTGCACTTACCTTCTCTGGACATTTGATGACCTCCATCGCCACTGGGGTCACTATGCCGGGCTTATCCCTTTGTTTCTCTGTGGGTTCGAATTTTGGCTACAATGGCGGTGGGCTTTGCGGTTTCAGGGCATTTCAGAGACCCTGGGTATTTCAGCAGGACAGCTGATGCCAGTGAAGATGAAAGTTGCATGGGCACCGCTAGAGCAGATGAGCCGTACAAGAATTGGAGCGGGGGCTTTGGCGCTTTCATGGGCCGCTACATACTCAAGTGTCTGTCTGAAGGTCTTCCACAGGCTTGCTCTTCAATTTATGTAGAGGGACGCTGTAAATCAATCTTAGAGTCAGAAGAAGCAATAAAGTAATTTCGAAAATGCAGAAGGCGTTTCTTTTCCCTGAATAGATGTGCTTAACGGTGGAAAACGAATAATATGAGACTAAATTAATCCGTATGAAGTCGGGCACCTTAACATCGAGACTAATTTGACAGGACTTCAGAGGCTCACGTTCCTGTATACGCCAAAGAGCCATGGGTATTCACATCATGAAAGGCATTCAGAAAGTTGAATCAGGCTGTATGAACAAATTCAATTCTGAACAGACCCCGTTCGAGAACACGGACACTATTCCCAGCAAACGCGAATGCGTGTCGGCTTTGATATTGAAAATTTACGACATCTCCACTAATACAGAATGCCACATACGCCTCAAACCTCAGTGCTTATCGTCGCTCGCGGGATCTAACCGTATCTCTCATCAGTGCCAAAGTCACCTACACTGGCAGCGACTATTGTTCAAGCCTCATTACGAAGGACGTGCGTAGGCCCATGCGGGACAGGTTCGCCCGCACGGGCCTGAAATCTGACCGATAAGCTTACATGCATCCTTCTAACGCCGACGTTATCCTTGTCTATAGCGCGGTCAGTCTCCTCAATCATGCTCACAGGCAATTAGCTCATCACGCGGGCTCAACGGCCTCGCTGAGGCTATCGCTGAGGCTCAACGCTGGCAGCGAAGTCTGATGGCTGGTCGAGTATGGCTCTCACATAGGTCCAAAGCATCAAGAACAGAAGAATAAATGTTGTAGATCTAGACGAGACGTACTTCGAGTAGAACATCAATACTCCTCCGAAAGCCAACACACCTCTCGGCTGCCCGGAGACATGGCAACCATTACGCCACTATGGAGTCTCTTCTCCAAGTCGTGGCAGACAATATCCGGGACCCCTGCCAACGAATTCTCCTTCGTCCCGGAGAAGGCCGCGTTCGCCACCTTCAACGAGACGGCTGCTATGTTGGTGGTGTACTATGTCACCATATTCGGGGGCCGTGGGCTCATGCGGAACCGGCCAGCCTTCCAGCTCAAGATCCCATTCATGATACACAACTTCCTCCTCACGGCGGTATCCGGCGGCCTCCTCCTTCTATTCCTGGAACAGCTCGTCCCGACGGTCTGGGAGCAGGGCGTCTACAGCTCCGTCTGCGACGGCTCGGCTGGCTGGACCCAGCCCCTGACGCTCCTATACTACGTGAGTGATGATGGAACCCTGGAATCGCAATCACCAACGGACTCACCTGCCGCAAACAGCTCAACTACCTTACGAAGTACGTCGAATTCATGGACACCGTCTTCCTCGTGTTGAAGAAGAAGCCCTTGAGTAAGCAGCCCGCCGGTCCACCCATCCCCGCGTCAAAGCTCTTTCGGCTACCCGCCGTAGTGATCCCTTCCGCTGACCCAGCACCCGCCCGCAGCCTTCCTACACACGTACCACCACGGCGCTACCGCTCTGCTGTGCTACGTGCAGCTCGTCGGCGAGACGCCCGTGTCGTGGGTGCCCATCACGCTGAACCTGGCCGTGCACTGCGTCATGTACTGGTACTATTTCCAGTCGGCGCGGGGGGTCAAGATATGGTGGAAGGAGTACATCACCGTGATGCAGATAGTGCAGTTTGTTATTGACCTGGGTGAGTCCCTGTCGCGATAACCTTTTTCTTTTTCGCCGCCCCCACAAAGTCCAACAAACACAAGCCTTGTCAAGCTATCGCGAGGAAGTGGAGACGATGATAATATTCCAACAGTTTTATTTCCTTTCCTTCTTTTTTTCTCCTTATCTCTCTCTCTCTCTCTCTCTCTCTCTCTTGCTGACGGCGCCACCAACAATGCAACAGGCTTCGTCTACTTCACCTCGTACAACCTGTTCGCCAGCCGCCACTTCCCCCACCTGCCGCATGTGGGGAGCTGCAAGGGCAGTGAGACGGCAGCGCTGACGGGCGCCGGCATCTTGACCTCGTACTTGTTCCTCTTCGTCGCCTTCTACTTCGCGACGTACAAGGCAGGCGGGCGCACGGCGGCGCAGAAGGCGTCGGACCTGCGCCGGCTGGGCTCGAAGACGGCAGACACGTTTTCGGGGGTCGTCAAGGTGATGCCGGTGGTCAGCGAGTGAGCACATCGCAGCGGTGGGTCAGCCGGGAGGAGTGTGCACTTTAAGGGGAGAGAGAGGTAGTAGATACGGAACGCGGCGGAGATGTGAGCAATTTGCTGGGAAGTGGGGGTTGGTGTGGAGTAGGTTTCACCCCGAGTATTGTGTACGTAGTTGCTCCACTGCATACCAAATCATCAGTTTTTCGTACACCGCGTAGAGCGTATGCACTTGACGACTGTTATCCAATCACCAAGGGGCAATTAGTCGCGTCAGCCCATGTCCCGTCCGGACGCCGCCTTCGCTTTCGCTTGTCAGTAGGGCGCCCGGAGCGCATGTTGGCCTTGTATTTTGCCGAGCAGTTGGTGAGGATGGAAAAGTCGGCACGGGCTTGGGCGAGAGGGAGAGAGGCGGGTGGTGTTTGTGCATTCTAGACCGCGCGTTCAATGGTTGCTGACAATGTGGGAGCCGGCGGAGTTAGTAAAGCGGTGTATATTCGGCATCCCGCCATGGGCAGCAGCAAGCGAGAGCACACTGATGGATCTTGCAGATCATCAGTAGTACATGCTCGATAAGGCAAAGGCCAAATTAAGCCCTATCACGGCATCCTCCGACGCGGCTGGCTTGGGGGCCATTCCGTACCTGGGCGGCTCCTCCCGGAGATGTGGTGGACCGTTTCGAGGCCTCAGGCGCCCCTTGGAGAGGCTCGCATGCGGACGAGCTAATCTGAGGTATACGGGAGCAGTTCGTCGCGCAGTACGTGCTCCCTCGCCAAGGAGCCAAATTCGGGAGTCCGGGGTTCGCCCCGCGAAAGCCATGCGGCTGCCACGAAAGCTTAACGCAACAAGATCTCTTGTCGGTGCTGGGCCGCCATCACACAACAAGAGTAGCTTGGTGAATCAAGCGCCGTGCATCTGCCGCTTGACAGGCTTGTTGAGGAAGGATTCCCAAGGGTCCAGTGAGGCTGGCCGGGCTCTATCAGGAGCATGAGGCTCCGCCCCGCTCAAACCTTGTATACGGGCCCTCCAATCCATTAGGCGATTGCAAGTGGCTTACTTGCGTGGCTCCCGGATAGCACGTGTGCACGAGATAGGCTAAAGCATAACCCGCCTCATCCAGTCATGGTCCATTCGGTCCGAGAAGTGCGGCGCGGAAAGAAGATCTACGACTCGTACTCCGAGCACCCTTTTGAGCGCAGAGCCTCGAACTGAGTCGTTGAGAGCAGCAGGATCACGCAGGAGGAGCAGGAAAGCGAGAGCGCTGACAATGAGCTTAGCACCCCGAAGTTCTCGCCACGCCACCCAGTGGGATAAGAAGTCCCCGTTCAACACCGTGCAGCCCTCAATGTTCGCGCCAGCAATTCGCTGCTCCCTCCCATGGCTGCTCGGGTGGTCTCTGGCATAACCGATCCAATGGCAACCTTCCAGAACGTGTCGCCGGTGTCCACCTTTCCCCCACAAGCGGCCATGCAAGCAATGGACGCGGGAATGTGCTCGGATGAAGAGGACTGGACGACCGTTGCGGATGCCGCGGAACGGAGAAGAATCCAGAACAGGAATGCACAACGCAAATATCGTTAGTCGCCCTATCACCCAGGTGTTGATGAACATCCAGCAGGACTGACCTCTCACATGCTCAGGACGAAACTTAAAGCGACGAGTACAAGCCTTGGAGCAGCAGCAGAGCAACTCTGCCGCTGTTAGCCAGCCTCAACCTTGCAATGGCGCCATCACCGCCTCCATACCGCCTGGCCATCAGCACCTCTTCACGCCGACGTCGTCCGCTTTCCCTCACATGACCCGCCGGACGAGTTACACCACCACGATGCCAACGGGTAGTCCCATAGCAGCAGCAACCACTGCGCAGATGCCCACTCCGCCCGCTGAGACGACCATACTGTCACAATGCATCACCTGTTACCAATGCGGCAGCTTGATCCCACTGCTGCAATCGGAGCACTCACGGAACCGGAGCATGAGCACACCGTCCTTCGAACGCATAGCCGACGACCTGAGGCCAGAGACCCTATTTGAGGATCTCTCCGGCATTGGCGGCGGCGGCAACCTTTCTGAGAGCGTTACCTCGAGCGTCAGCGTGCCGGGATCATTCTCGGGCATGATGAGTCCAACAATGGGCGGCCTGAATATCTCATTCAACAACAACGGCGAAGCGGCCAAGAGTGCGGAGAGTGACAACCAGGCCGGCAACGGCGTCATTAGGCGGCCGATGAGCCAGCAATCACTCCGCAGCAGGACAGCCAGTCCAAGAGTACGTTTTTGCCCCTTGCGATCGCCTCTACCCATGGCTCAAAACTGACAGATAGTTCCAGGACACGGCGATGGTAGATCGCAGTCCTAGACACTCCATCTCCGGGCGATCGATGCTGCACATTGCGGCTGAGCGGGGAAACGAGGCCATGGTCAGGTTCCTGGTCGAGCAGGGAGGCGATCCCAATGCCAAAGACGATATGGGCTGGACGCCTCTCCACTTGGCTGTGGAGCAGGGCCACCAGGCCGTCGTTTGCAGACTGCTCGAGGCGGGCGGCAACTTGTTTGCCAGGATCGAGCGGTGAACTGCCGAGACCAGGCGGAAAGGGATTCCGACGCGCAGATAGTTTGGGAAATTATGGGCGTTCTGGCGGGCGGGCGGGCGTCGTTGTCACATTCGATATCCTGGACCTGTTAATGGTGGAACCGGCGGCGTCTTCGTTTCTCTTTTTTCTTCTTTCCTTTGTTGGATGTCTCGCTTGACTCGTTTCTTTGGGAGAAGTGGGGGATCGGGTTTCCTAGCTGACGAATACCCCCTAAGGCAACAAGAGTAACACCTTGAAGTTCGGGTCGTGCCGTGCATGGCTAAGCCTACGTAAGCTTCTATTAAGCTCCCGCTTGGCGCTGTGAGATCTGCATGCGGGCATTTTGCGCCCAGAAGGCATTTGCCGGTGTCGGTGCGGAAATTCGGCGCTGGTCAGTACTCCGGCGATCGGGGAGTTCATGCCCTTTCGAAATCCCAGGCGCGTTGACGGGTAGCTCTGGAGCGGGGACTCAGCAAGGTGCCTATGGGGACCGTGAGATGCATCGTGTAGATTGGCGTTCCACGGTCAAAAGTCAGCTAATCATTAGCCCCGAGCGTGCCAATCCCAAACGATGTACCGGAGAATCGTGGTGGGCTGGCTCGAGGATCGCCATTTATCCGGAAGGTGAGCGTCATTTTTCAAGCGGCCTTTCTACACGTGGTCAACTCCGCGTAGATTTCCGAGCGAAGCATCCAGAATATTGTTGACAGCTTTCTGTGCTCCGCCATATTGGTCCAGACGCATGAAATCTGGCATCTTCCAGATAGGAACCACGCGCCGATGTTGACAAAATCGAGGGGCAAGGTACCTCAGCCCAAGTGGCGAATCAATGCCGAGGGCTGGCGAACGTGAGGCGCGTGGTTCGGAAGCTGCGTGCCGGCTTAAACTCTCTTCCATTTCCATATACGCGTGAGAATTGGGCGAAGCGTAGTGTCGCGGAAGAAGAGGCTTTCCTTTGTCACTTCGGCGAGCTCGTAGGCGAACCGCAGAACGCTATCAAGAGGGCGACCATGCTTGCATCATATGAATGGCATAATTGTGAAGTAGCCCAAGGGACTCACTTGAGGGACATGGCGTGGGCATCACGGAGGCTGTGATCAGTGGCTTGGCGGGTTGTTGTGTTTGAGGTTCGACTGACGCGACAGCGACGCGACGCTATTTCATCGCCTTGGAGAAAGTCCTTGCCGTATGAAGTAATTAGCCAAAATACGCACCACTACATCGCCCTCTGGACATATACTTATATTTCTGACATACGACCCATGCCTATAACATCAGCATATTTGTAATCTACTTTCTACTTTTAACGTATCAGTGAGTTGACGAAGAGAAAACATATGCTATTGATATCAACCAAGGATAAATAGACATAAACTGTCGTGTCTTTGTAGTCTGTCACAGCACTCGCACTGTTTAGCAGCCGGAGAGCTACAATCTGGTACCTAAAAAAGAACTTGTCGCAACGCTCTTGACTCGTTTCGCGAAAAGTCCTCTTCACTCTCGCCGTGCCATGCGACGATCCCATCTGGTCTTACGAGAACCGCTCCTTTCACGCTCACACAACGCTGCTTGCGCCAGCTACCATGCGAGTCATTCCATCCTCCATTTCAAATCAGCTCCACGTAATGAAGTTCCCAGGATCGGGATGATGCCTCGACAGCGGACAGCGAAAGCGTGCCGTCACCACATCCGCAACGCCCTTCTCGCCGACCCATCTCACGCCCAGCTTCTCCATCACGCCACTCTCCCCCAGCCGCCGCGACGACGAACCTCGCCCTGACGTCCTCGGCCACCGCAGCCCGCTGGCCTTAACCCGGTCTGGCTTCCGAACACCTTCAACACCATGTGTGTCGCGCCCTCCTCCTGCAGCACGTCCACCACCTCCGACGAGTACCTGATCTCGCCCGAGTTCAGCTCTCGCGCGCGCGGCGCCAGGATCGGCTCGAGGGGGATCTGCAGCAGGATGGTGTACCGCGACGGGCTGTGCCCGGCGTAGACGTCCTGCTCGATGCCGAGGACGCGGAAGATCTCGGTGGTGCGCTGTTTGATGCCGCAGGCCTTGGTGTGGACGGACGTGGAGGTGTGGCGCTCGAAGAGGACTTGGGGGATGTTGCGGAGGGAGAGGAGGGTAGAGGTGTTGAGGCCGACGGACCCGCCGCCGATGATGGCGACGAGGCAGGTGTCAATTTGGGTGTTGGTCAGTTGGGTTGATTCGCTGACGTGTGCAAAGGTGCTTCTCTGCGTTGGTAGGTGATGCTGGAGGCCTCAAAAATTTAAACTCACAACCTCAGCACAGTGGGAAAGAAGCAAAAATGCTGCAGTACATATAATTATATGCGGGAGTGTCTTACTGCCTGTCCTTCTTCCAAACTCCTGCCTTGAAACATGAAACGGTGCGTCCTCCTGATCTCCATTTGAGATATCTATTCAAGGTTGAATGTGGCTGGTCAACGAGTCAGTTCTGTCCCATACCGGAATTTTTGCCTATACCTCACCGAACGGTGGAGTTCGTGATCAGC
This sequence comes from Neoscytalidium dimidiatum, assembly GCA_037367355.1. Taxonomy (NCBI): domain Eukaryota; kingdom Fungi; phylum Ascomycota; class Dothideomycetes; order Botryosphaeriales; family Botryosphaeriaceae; genus Neoscytalidium; species Neoscytalidium dimidiatum. The sequence continues at coordinate 1,377,580 of CM074697.1, read as the reverse complement.
TGGCTCTCTTGGTGTTTGATATAACTGTCAATCTCATTGGACGATGCGTTCTGTTGCCTAGAAGATTCGTTTTCAAACCAACCCCGATGCCGTGCCGCGATTAACTTCGAACACAGGTTCGATAAGCATGGACGCCCTCGCTTGCCACTTCACATTCTTATACCTGCACGACTTGATTGAACATTTAATGCAGAAGTCCTAAATAGACTCATGTTGATATTCAACAAAACTCTCTAGTCACTTTGATATCCTTTGTCAACGGAGAACCACACGAACGCTATGCCGTACCAGAGAACAAACTCCCTTTGCCTTGAACCCCATCTGAAAAAACAACAGCAAAAACGCCTCACGCGATGCCCGCCCGTGCCGGCTCCATTCGCCGCAACGAATAAATCATCAAAGCCTCAACCCCCTTACAACCCACCCAAAACCTCCCCCACACAACTCCCCAACACCCCGAACCCAAACCACCCCGCCACACGCTCGTACACCCTTAACCTCCTCACCATCTCCTCCCTCTTCACGCTCGGCACCCACGTCCCACTGCACGCGCAATGCTCCATGAAACAACTCGTCTCGCTCTGCAGCCTCCCGCACTTCGCGCACTTGACGTCTTGGCTCGCCCACTTCAGCGCGAGCGCCTGCACATCAGCCGCCAAGCGCGTCTCTAGCCTCGCCAGATCGTGCGGAGCGCGGCAGGACGGGCACCTGAGGTTCAGCGATCCCTTCGCAGACGCTCCGTCCTCTGCGTTCGCGGCGGAAGACATCGACGCGATGACATCGCCATCGCGGCACAGGTCGACATCCCGAACGGCCGTGCAGTCGTCGCAGACGAGCCCGCGCACCCACAGGCTTGCCGCTGGGTTCGCGAACGCGGCGTCGGCGCTGAACTCGCGGATGTCGAAGAGGCGGAGGAGGTCTTTGCGTAGGAGGCGAGCCTCGAGGTTGATGCTCTTGTCGAGGGAGAGCACTTGAGTGAGGTACTTGACGAGCTGGAGAGTAGGGTTTGTGAGCGAAGCCGCCACGTCCGGATTGGTGCCGGGAAGTGAAGGGAAGAGCCAGTCGGGCGCGAGCTCCGCGTGCAGTTGTTCTTGGTGCTGCCGGCGGAGGAGGGCGGCAATTTCCTTGGTGAGCGGCTTGGTGAAGGATCTAGCGAGGATAGAAGTGGGGGTATCGGGGTTATCTTGGGTGAGAGGGCGGAATGGGAGCTGGGTCAGGCGAGGTGTTGATTCGACTTGTACACTGCCATTCGAGTCATCGCCGCGAGAGGAAGGACGCTGTTGTGGTCGTTTCCGTGCGTGCATCAGCTCGATGAACTCCACTACCCAATCATTGAAGATAGGCTGTAGAACTGGCGGAAGGAAGGTCGCGAAGTGCCAGCACATAATCGTGTCGAGCGTCTGTTTCTCCGCCTCGACGACCTCTTTGCATCCTTTACCGCCATAGTTGAACTCGTCGTACCACGCCAGGTAATCCCAATACTCCCTAATCTGCAAATCCAAGCTTTGGAAGATTGGCTTTGCGTGGACGGTCTTCAAGATGTACTGGCTGTATGCGTATGCATTTCCAACTTCCGCCTTCGTGGTCTGAAGAAGCAATCGGTTTGCGCTTGCAAAGACAACGTGCGAGCCCACGCGCCGGAAGTCCGACATCAGTTGCTGAAGAGCCTTCTTTGACATCATCTGGACGTAATAATGGAGCGCCCGGTCGTAAAGGTAAGACCCTGGACATTCCACCCAGCGGACCAGGTGCTGGACCATGACGTCTGCCATGTAGCTTCCCTTCTCAGCCTCTGACCACCAGGCCTTCACCATCTCCCGAAGCACCAGAATACCAGCGGATGCGAAGGCATTATCAGAGTATATAACATTCGATCCGTCGCTAGGTTGATCTTCCGTTGGCGCTGCTGGATTGAAGGAAACCGAATCAGATCCCTCAGCCTCGTTTATGATCGATGACGATAGAACTGTACTAATTGCCAAGTTCTTAATCTCGATATCAATGCAGACGGACGAGTAGGTTCCAGGATTGTTTATCGACGGCATCTCCACAGTCTCCAAAGGACCAAGAACATCATCCTTTTCATAGCCGGCGTGATCTGGCTTCGGGCCTTCTGACCACCAGAGCACAACTTTGTCCTTCTGTAGTCTTCGGGCGTAGGCGATATCGATGAGGAAGCGAGGATCATCTCTTTCCAGGTTGCAAAGAGGAATATCGCCGTACCGAGCCAGACCAATTAGATGCGCCACCCACGTGCCGAGGTCAAGGTAGTGATCTACGAGGCGTCGCGCAACAAAGGTTTGCCAACCTAGTGGAGGTAGTTGCTTGTCGGACTCGTCGGCTTGTAAGGGTAGAACAGGAATATCTCTCAAAAGTGGGATGTCGTGAGCAAGCAGCTTCTGATTCTCTGCGCGCACAACCATGATGATAGGCCGGGACTCGTCGTTCTTCATCTTCTTTATTACGTCTGCAACCTCGAGATGCGCCTTCCGCTTTGTAGTGACCTGGATAGTCTTAAAGTGGACACTGCTCTGGTACTCGAACGTCTCTTGCCACGGTTGACCCCCGGATGCTTCAAAACGTGCAGCCAGGTGATCTTTATAGATTTTATCCAGATTCGGAAGACCTTGAACGTCCCTTGATCTGTTCAAGAGAATGACGTGAGCCTGTTCCTTGCTGCTCGAGAAAAGCGCAAAGATCTGCCGATCACCGGCAATGATGTGGTGAAGGTAGAGGTAGCCCAAAGGATTCTGGGAAAGATATGGCTGTGGATTCGGCACACGTCGAAGCGCGGATAGATCGAAACCTTGTTCCAAACCCTTACCGAGAACGCCACGCTGTGTCTCGTCGAAGGTGCAAATGCCTCCTAGCTCTAACATGGCGCGGACGTTCAGAGGCACCTGCGTCTCGTACACTCCTTCCACACTCGGATGATTGAAGAGAAGATTGAGACTTTTGGACTCGTTGACGTAGGTTTGCTCTGGTAGAGTCAACTTGAAGAGGTGAACGGAAGGGTGGCCGTTCGGTAATGTGTGGTTGACGACCTTCTCTACGCTGCAACCTTCTATTGACACGTTTGGTAGATCATCGCTGCGCAGGTTCAGGTAGACTTGACGAGGGACGACAATCTTGATGATGTGCACCTTCTTGTCTATCAGAATAAAGGCCTTCACCTCACCAGGCATGTCCCCTTCGCGCAACTGTAGAAGCTGCCATGTGTTCATGTAGACTAATTCGGCCTGGTTCCTGAAGAAGGATCCAAGTCCATCAGATGCGTCGGCGCGTTTCTCACCAAACAATTGGCGTCTCCGGATCCTCTGCTGCTTCTGGATCTTCCACTTCTGCTTCTGGTATTTGAGCCAGCCTTGGTAGTCCTCCGTAATGGAAGGCATTTTCGGGGGCAAGCTTGCGTATGGATCGGCTGGCGCTGAAGGCTCTGGAGCCTTGCGCTTCTGCACCATTTTGGTTGCTGTCCCTTTCTTAGGCTTGTCCACCTGTGAACCTCCGAAGTCTTCCAGATCGGTCATCTTCTTAGCAACCACGTTGGCATCGATATCTGCCAAAGCCTTCTTCTCGAACATGTCCGTCATCTTCTTCTGCTTGAAGACGTCATCCTTAATACGAATTCTTCGCTCAAGCCAGTCAGGATGCGCAACGCGGGGGACAGGATTCCGGATCTTCTGGAGTGCAGCGGGGATAGTGATGAGCTTCTGAATGACGGAACCAAGACGTTCAAGGTAGTAGCTCCAGTCCGTGATCGTTCTCGGGTCACAGTCTCCAGGATCAGACTTCAGCCACTTACGCAAGAAATACTTCTTCACGGATTCCTCGGCGGAAAAAATAGCGACGGGGATGGCTCTCTCCGTGACCGGAGCATTCCTGGGCTGGGCAGAGATAATGTACTTGCAGTTCAAGCCCTTATCTTTAATCATTTGTTCACCCAAGAACTCGGCCAGACGTCTCGCTGTTGTAATGGCAGTGGTTTTCGCACCGCCATACTCCTCCACAGTCTTGGTCATGCTCTTATTTTCACAAATAAGGTCAATAAGCTCCTCATCAGCAAGCGTAGTTCCTTGCGAGTAGAGAACATCGAGCCATTGGTTTGCCACCTTAGCGACAGCGGCATACGTCTCTTGCAGCGTGGACCCCTCAAGGAAGAACTTGAAGATTTGGGTCTGGAAAATTTTGATCAGCTTCAGCTCTCCTCTTCTCTTGACTTCGAAGCCCTTCAATTCAGCCAAACTGCCGTCGTGGTTAAACACAGCATAGCGCTTCTTCAAGTTTTTGTCTTCCTCCTTCGAGGTTGGTAAGATCATAGCCTTATAAGGGCCATCTACTTCGAAGAAGATACTGTTGTCGCTGCGAGTCTCATAGCGGAAGGTTGCCGGGTCTTTCAAATCCTGGTACTGATGATTGGTGAACTTGTCGTGGACGCGATGGTTCAACATCACGCAGGGGTATGATATGGCGACCTTCTTGCCGTTCTTCATCTTGAAGGCAAAATTTTCGGGGAAAGTTGCAGGAAGAATGCACCAAATACCATCGGTGTCAAGTTCCAGGGGTCTCCCTATCCTTTCAACCAGCTGACATGCCATTTGGATGATACTCGCTCCGGTGTAACAAGTAATTCCGGCCATTTCGAGAGAGTACCAACGTGATCCTTTTCTCATGACGTAACCATAGAAACTGTTCAAAATGACCTTGTGGGCAAGCTGAAGCGAATCGAATAGGACGATCATTTTCTTGGCCTCGTCAACCTCAGCAGCGCTGGCACCAGACGCTTTGAGGGCTTCCGTCTTTCCTTTCCAAACTTTTTGCTTGCCCTTGAAGTCGTACCGACGGTCACGGAAAGTGCTGACTGTGTCCACGTAGAAAGGATTCTCTCGCTGGCAAATGATGGATTCCCGCACCGTCGTAGTGGACTCGTGAATCTTATGATAGATTTTCTTGCTGTAGTCCTGCAATCGCTTCTTGACCATGGCTGCTTGCTCGTCAAGTGACAGTTCTTGGAAGGATCTTGTCGTACCCGGTCTCTTTCCAGGAAACCGCTCATTTTCTAGAGCATTTCGGATCATGTTGTACTCGTCTCGTTTAGCTGGCAGGTATTCTCCTCTCCATGCCCATGGTAACCGCCGATCGCATGTCTTCCCTGGTCTGTTGAAATCGCAAGCAGCGCAGTCAGCTTCAGTGACCATGGAATCCGGTTGGAGACGATTCGTTGTCATGATGTTGGGGTACATGGATGCAACGTCCAAATGGTAGATGGATGGCTTCTCGCTTCTGTTTGGGGTATCCTTCAAATTCCGCAGCTTCTCGGCGATTTGTTCTTTGACCTCATCGTAGTTTATGATGTCGTCCATTGACTTCTTTTCTTCGACTGTGATGGAGAATTTCAAGGCCGCATCTAATTCGTCGATGAGTTGCTGAAACGCAGCTGGGTCGAGGGCAAAGTCGACAGGAATGTCGCTGCGGAAAACGCCAGCTTCAATACTCTCGACGTGTCCACCGACGTATGTCTCAGACTCGAGCAGGTGGCCATCCCAGAAAGCCTCTCTCGGAGCATGATGCTTGTTGGGGAGCACAATCTCTTTCTGGTACGCTTGAACCATGAGCAACATCTCGCAAAGAGTGCCAGTTCCTTTTCTCAACACGTCGTCCGGACCAAGAGGAATGATGGTGCATAGTGAGAAGATGAAGGGATGGACATATTTCATGTACAAGTAGTAGGTTGCGACGGCATCCGATACGGAGTACTCAGCAAGAATCTGGGGTTTCTCCGAGGCGTAAGGAGTCATCAGTTCAGGATCCAGCTCGTCAGGATCGTAACCAAGCTTGGCAACAGTGACTGCTTTGAGACCACGGCTACCCTGGGGAAGGTAACTGTCACGGTTCACCCACGCAAAAGCATCCAGATGGCAACAGTGATCCGACTGGTAGATGTCCTCGCTGTTTTTCCTGAATCCGATCTCCCGGTACATGTCGATTCCGAGGATGCTTGCTCTTGCTTCAACAAACGGCCAGTCGAAAAAGTCACCGTTGTACGTGACCATGACTGTCGGTTTTGCCATTTTGATGTGCTCGAAGAACCGCTCAATCACAGCCCTCTCATCGGGTTCGTTGAAAATCATGAACGGGCCTTCATACTCGGGTTTAGGAGTGTATTCGAAATCGGCAATGTCTTCGGAGACTATTTCCCTGTTGGTTATGAGGAATCCTTGGCCATCTATCATGTAAGAAATCATCATGATTTGATCGACTGAAGAATCGGGGAATTTCAGGGGGGCTTTCGAGGTTTCGATATCGTAGGCCATCACGACAGGATCGGCACGCGTTAATCGGTCTTCGATACAGGTCAAGGTCGTTGTGCCATGCTTCGCCTCTACCCAATACCACTTTCCGATGCGGATATCTACTCTCAATCAGTAAGGTCCACCAGTCACAGCCCAAGGATACCGACCTAAATCAATGGCGACTCGGACGTGGTATGGCACATCGTATTCTCGGATATCAACAATGAAATCGCTCGCTTCTACAAATCCGTTAGGTCGTTTCTCATGATCTTGGTCGTCGTCAAAAATGTCGAAGCCGGCGTTTGCGCTCCAGTGAATGTCAGCCTTCTCCGTCGAAAATTGAAGAATATGCTAGTATACCTCGCGACCTCTGCGTATGTGTCCATAGCGTTCATCTTCTTCTTGTTGGTTTCTGCAATCGGCAATAACGTTTTTCGCACTGCCAACAGATCCGGAACATTGACGAATGTGAGCTTCAGAAATGTCCTGCGGTAACCCAGAAGATGGTTTGGCATGCTGAGATCCTCCTTCTCGATTTTTGAGACATTCTTGATCAGACCCTCAAAGGAGCGCTTGCACCATTCCTCAACATCTGCCTCCTTCCCTCTTTTTATTGCCACCAGAAAGTATGGGTCGTATCCCACCGTCGCTTTGAAGTAGTCTTCGCCGTTGTCGCCAATAAAGTAGAAGTCGACACCTGCGCGGCCTCCTGGATGGTTCTCGTCCTCGATGGTGGTGCTATGCATGTTGAAGAGCCAGCCCGCTTTCTTCTTCCCTGATTCATAGCGCATGAACCCGAAGGTTTCGTCGATACTGTGGGCGAGGCGTGTTGCTTCGAGCTTCTCATTTTGGGATGTTGCTTCGCTGCTGCGGAGGGTCGACACGTCTACAGTTTTAGGACCTTTCCGGGGCCCATATGAAGTATTTCCATTCTTGCCTAACCGCCTGAAAGGCTGTCCAGGCCGGCGGGGAGGCATTATGAAAGAACGATGAAGCCGCTGCGGGCTTTGCGGGGCATTCGATAATCGAGCGGTTTAGACGGGTATCATTTGGATTAAAGCAATGGAAAAACTGCTCGGTAAAAAGTTTGGAGGGAGGGCCTGGGTATATGGTGCGGAGAACTGTTGTTGTTTGGTACGCAAAGCGGGCAGCTTTGCGTGGAGAATCTCGGGCTGGTGCGCGACGCGCGAGCTCAAGGCGCGTCGACGCGTCCCGCGTCCGGCCAATGGCCGCCAAGCAGACGCTAATCATCGGCGATGATCGCGCCAAATCCTCCGGCGGGCCAGGCCGCCTCATGCGATCATAGAATTCCTGGAGCTTCGCATCCACTGCAACGCCCACACCACCATGGCCGACGATACGAGACAAACAACAGATCCCGCAAGCGACGTAGCAGCTGCAGGCGACTCCAATGTGAGGCATGCAGGCAAAAAGTACGAGAGCTTCACTCCTGCAGCACCACGCGACAATCCAAACATCATGCCCGGCGGCACACAGCACACAGCCGGCGGGGAGAAGATTGAAGGCGTGAGGCTATCGGAAGGCATCAAGACTATTCAGCCTAAGGACTTCCTCGAGTTCCACAAATATCCCTGTGTCAGGGAAGCTCTATTAACGAGCATTGGCACCGGATTTGGAACTGGAGGGCTGATGGCTATCTGGGGCAGTAAGTAGCCATCCAACACAGGTGGTCATTCTTAGGTATCGTGCTGATATATCCCTCCTAGAACCCCTCGTCAAATCCTGCAACTGGGCTGCCGGCGTATTCATTTTCACATCCATGGCGTCGTTCGAATTTTGCAAGCAGAAGCGAAGGCTTGAAAGAGAAGGCATGGCCCGGGCTGTCGAAATCATGGATAGAAAACGGGAAGAGAAGAAGGCTAAGAGACAAGAGCTGATTGAGGCACGGCGAAAGGCAAAGGAAGAGGCTGATAGGCTGGAAGAAGAACGTATGAAGTCTGCCCAAAAACCGTGGTGGAAAGTCTGGTGAAGAGGAATGGCAGAACCTTCTGCGATACGTGTATAATAAGCTTATCTCTCGGAGCTATGCTCGGGAGCGTTGCAACCATACTGTCATCAGCGGGTGAGGCGGTCGAACCGGGTGGTCGGTTCGTCTAGTATTGCACCAAAGGGCTGCGTTGGACCACGCAGACAGTCGGGGCGTTCTCCCGGACACAGTTTTGCAAGGAGAGTCGTAACGCGCAAGTCTGGATGGACAATCTCAACTCCCCACAAAGGTAGCAGTGTCCACAGTTGCGTTACTACTTAAAGCAACCTCATGGTAGATGGCTTGCTAAAAGAAACTAGTGAAGTCATACTGATCAACTCTTAATACCATTCGAGATTCTCATCAACTGCAACAATCCCTTGTTGGATTGGATATAACTTTTGGTGCTGAAAAGACACTGACGAGCAGCCGACGTTATTGACCGATCAGTTCAAGGACTATTAGTCTCCCTTCCGCGTTCGGACATGTCTGAGAAATGCACGGTCTCAGTTTTGGCGTCATGATGCCGCACGTCAAGCGCTCGACGGCCGGAAACTTTCGTGCGGCGAGGTCTGCCTTACCATCAGCGGAAAGCATAGATCTTAAGGCTCTCACACACTTCGTCTCATACGGGCAATCCGGGTCGGCGGCTTTAGGCTTCTTCCTCAGCCCTACGGGCAGGCGGATCGACGTGCAGAAAGTGAGGCGCACGTCACACACACGGAAGGGCGGCAGGGTCCAGGCTCCAATGAGGGCGGGCGCCGCTCCGGTCAGCCATGCGCGAGTCACAGCGGGAGCGAGCGAGCGAGCGAACGAGCGCAGTGGGCAGCTACAGTGCTACACAGCCAACACCCCCTCTCCAATACCCACTATCTCCCCCAATTCACAACTTCCTCGCATCTCAGTTCGTTCCAGATGCGCGATCCGGATCCGCCTCCTCGACTGCAGACCAGCTTCCAAAGCCCCGCCCAGCCCCAACAGCAAATGACCGTCTCGCCGAAGCGCAAGCGCGGCCCTTCCGACCCGACGCAGCCATTCGCACCCCGCCTCAATACCTCCGCCTTCCCCGGACCCATCGATGTGCGTTCTGCCAACGACGAACCCCACAGTGCGCCCGGCGCATTACTGGCTGCCGCGACCGTTGAGTCCGGCTCCGAGAGCCCGCGCTCGAGGGTCGCAAGCCAGCTCGAGCGGCTGCAGATAAACAAGGGCGGCGGGGGTTACGGGCTGCCTGTGATAGACTTTGGCAACAGCGGGGACCTGGGCGCTGCGGTGGCGACAAAGAAAGCAAAGCACGACGACGACCTCTCCACACACGAGCTGTTCGCACCGCCGGGCATCAGCCATCTATCGCACATGGACGAGCTGAGCCCGCCGCCGCAGCCGGTGCAGGAGATAGCGGAGACGCCACGCCATGTCGCCTTCGCCGGGGACGGGCTGAACCAAGCGACGCCTCCACCGCCGTCTTCCTCTCCCTCCATGAAGCTCTTCCTCTCCACGCGCCGCCCGAATCCCAAGCTACATCGCCGGTCGCCGTCGCCGTCGGTTCGGAGCTTCGCGACGACCTCGTCCTCTTCATCGGGCGCCGCCGCCGCCGCCGCACCACACCCACCCGACCAGGCCGCGTTGACCTGGCAGGACTCGGAAATCACCGGGCACGAGATCGACCACGAGCACGACGACGACGGCTACGGCATCAACGGCATCGGCTTCCGCCCCACCCACCAGGTCGCCCAGCAGCGCGCAAACAAGCGCCGCCAGCAGATATTAGAATGGCGCGCCAGGCAGGCCCGGGAAGACCGCCAGAAGCGGAGCGAGAGGAGACGGCTAGGTGCCGCTCTCGCCCACCCCGAACGGAAAGTGGGTGAGGCGGTGCAGAAACGTGTGGTCAGATTTGCATGAAATCTATCGGTACAGCAATGTTTTAATGAGTCTTTCTTTGATATTCGGCGATGTCTGGCTTACTTCCAACCCATCACTCGGGGGTCCTCGGAAAGGTTTACGGCGTTGTTTCTTTTCTTATGATCAGGATAACCACTGGTCTTTTGGGCTAGTGGGGTACCACGGCTGGGGCTTAGGCGTTACACTTCCGTCGTTTTCTTCCAATGATCGATTTTGGTCTGAGGCGCACTGCTACAGGAATGGCAAGATGCGAGCGGGTAAAATGACGATGGGCACCGGGTTTCTCTCCGAGGATGGTACAGCATTCTCAAATCTTTGGAAAAGGTGGGAGTCACGGTTGGCTACATAGGCTTCATAGCCACGCAATGCGTTTTGATAAGGCTCCTCGGGTTACACAGGAATGTGACGAGCCACAATCTATCCTCTGATCCTGTTTCTGCTGGTCGTACATTGCGCAACTACACCCTGGTGAATGGCGAATCATGCCCTACAACAGACTTCGAGCATCGCTGATCCGCAGCTTCCCCTCCCCCTCACACATCCACCGTCTCCCCGCCCTTCGCGGCCTGCCCCTTGGGCACGATCTTCAACGAGAAATCCACGTGCTTGACCCCCTGATGAATGCTGCTCGTGCTCACCACATCCACATCATCGCACACATACGCCTCGACGTTCTCCTCCGTCAACCCGCCACTCACCTCCACCAGCGCCTTCGTGCCCCATTTTTCCTTCAGCCGCCTCGCGCACACTTTGACCCCATCGCCCGTGAAATTGTCGAGCATGACGACGTCTGCGCCGGCGGCGATGGCCTCGTCCGCCTCCTCGAAGGACTGGCACTCGACCTCGACCTTGATGCTGAAGCCGCCGGCTGCCTTGGCGGCGTGCACGGCCTTCGTGATGCTGCCCGCACACGCCCAGATGTGGTTGTCCTTCAGCATCGTCATGGTCGAAAGGTCGTGCCGATGCGGGTCGCACCCGCCCACCAGCATGCCGTACTTCTCGACCAACCGGAAGCCCGGCGTCGTCTTGCGCGTGCCGGCCAGCGTGTTGCTGTAACCGGCAGCACGGAGGAGAGAGAGCAGGGAGGCGGATCTGCGATGTGTGGTTGCGGTTGTTAGATTTGTTGGGGTTTGTTTGTATTAGAGTGGTGCGGCGCATAAGAACACGGGCAGAGGCTCTGGATGGTATAAGGAAGATGTGCGATTGCCCAATTAGGAACTTGGAAAACATAACACCATTTGATGGAGAGGGACGATGATATATGCAGGCAAAAGCTTTATGCAACAAAATGGTACGAGTTTCCCACAGATAGCCCAATTGCAAAGGGAAAGGATATATACTAACTTTGTAGCAATGCCAGAGCATCTTGCCAAGGTGTTCAGGGCGACCCTCTCACCAAGGAGCACTTTCCTGACAGGCCCTCTTACGGTCGCGCAGTGCTTAACGGGCTCGAAGCTCTGGCCTTCTTGTATATGCCATTCGACTCTAATTTACATGTGAGTGAATTTGATCGACCGTACGGACTAAGTTTTCGAGTGGCGAGAATAAACTCACGTGCAATCGAGCTGTTTGAAGACCTCGTTGAAAAATGGGACACCAGCCAACACACCCTAGATAAGAGGTCAGTAAGTGATCTCCCATCGTTCCAAAACTATGTCCAATATGTGCGAAATCCATGCTGCTCCACAGCCAGTGCTCTTCGTTTTGTATATTCTCGGGATCAGACGCAAGGGAGCAAACGGAAGTGCGCGATAATACGAACTAACCTTGCTCTTGCCCAACAACCTGGCCTCAGCCATGTCCTCACCAACCACAAAGCCACCATAGTCGAGACTGGGAGTGTCTTCTTCTAGCCATTCTGAGACCAACCGCTTGTAGGTCTGAGGCAGCAAATGCGCCACTTTCCCATGGGCCGGTGCTCCTTCGGTGAACGCCATCATCGAGCTCAGTTGTCAAGCAAGCCACGCAGCGATGTGCGAGATTCAATGTGGCCGGAATTTATCGATAGACAGATAGTGACGCAAGAAGAACGAGGGAAAGAGTCAGAGCACGGGTGGTGGGGTTTTGAGTCCGGGGCACTTCGCGCCAAGACGGATGCGGGCCGGGGCCGGCCTGACGTCGCACGCCTTCCGGTTTCACCCTACCTTGCCTTCACCGCTACCGAACCGTCCATCATCAACCTACGCCCTTGCTCCTCTCTTACGCGCGTCACTTTGCAAGATAGTTGTCTCTGGCTCAATTCAATCTTTCAACTGCCTGCTTGACGCGAGTAAGCTCTATCCAAAGCCCGTTACCAGCGCTCCCGCTGCCAGCCGCGCGCATCAATTCTGTTCTGTACAGAAAACTGCCTACCATGCTAGGTGCTTTGCCGGTCGAACTTCTTGACCATATATTCGCTCACGTCGTTTGGGGAAGAGATCTGATCAATATTGCATGCGTGTGCAAACTTTTTCACGCTGTTGTCGAACCGCACATTTACCGCTCACTTGTAGCCTGTAATGATCACCAGCTACGTTCAATCAACCTCGCTTTGACTGCCAAGCCCACGCGGGCCAAAGACGTGTTGAAGCTTACCTACATAAGACGTCCCAACTTTCCCACCATGGGAACCTTTCCTATGAGCGAGTTTGCAAGACCCATGGATCCACTGCAAGAGTTTCAAGACAACATTCTACCGAAACTCACGAGACTCAAAGAGCTTGATCTGATGATCACCACATATTTGGACTGTCCCGGATGGTCGTTGGCATTTAAACGCGCCACATGGGGGGAAGTCCTACAGTCCCTCCAGTCCTGTAAGTCCAGATTACTGCAGCTTTCACAAACAAGACTGAGTCCTCACCGATTCAACAAGGTTCTCTGAAGTTCCCAGTCGACGGAGGCGGACGCATGCATATTAGCAAGCTGTCAGCAATTCTTGCCCATCCAAAACTGAAAAATCTGTACATCGATGCGGCCGACTGCACCATGTCTTCTCTTGGTTTTCTGCTCCCTGAAAACAATGCTTCAACAGCGCTCCGAAAGCTAGAGTTGGTGTACTGCCGTATGGTTCCTGGGGATCTGAAATGCATTCTGTCGAGAACGAGAGGGCTCAAGGAACTAGTAATCTGGTTGGATGAAAAGGCGAGCGAGATCACCAACTTCCATGATTACGCCGAAGATCTGCAAGAGGTTGCTACTACTCTTGAGTGGCTCGCCATCGACACAACCGGTACACTCTCAGGGTCGCCCTTATGTTTGGACCAAATGATTGCTCTTCGAGACGTGGCTGTGGATGCCAGTATATGGTTTGGACTGCTTTGCTCCTACCCCGAAAACACAAGCGAAAGATTTCTGAGAAGTGTCTTTCCTCCATGCCTCGAGACAATGATGATAGGGGGATGGACTGTCACCGATAGTATGCTGGAAAATCCACCTGCTGATCCGTTATTGGAAGTGCTGCAGCCAATGTTCGACAACTTTGAGGCTGTGGCCCCAGCATTGAGGCATATAAGCTTTGGATCAGAGCCGCTGCCAAAAGTATCTGCGGCATTCATGGAAGCCTGCGCAAAAAGGGGTATATCAGTTGATCTTTGAGTGATCCCATGCAGCAGCATGCATTGCATCCAATCCGTCCCTTCTTACCGTAACGGTTGGCCTTTCATTCAAAGAGATGAGGCTCAGAAGAGATTGAGACGGCCGCCTAGGTATGAAGCTCGTGGGTAGTCCTGCACATCTTCGCCCAATTAAGTATCTCAACGCCACAGAAGCTGTCTTGTTCAATAATCGAGTCAATACAGGAATTTTATTCTATATTGTCCCACCTGCTCAAGGATACATATTTTGAGTACTTATTGAAAGTTCAGCATCCCTGCATTACGCACAGACCGCCTGTCGAGGGGTAGCTCGGTCTCGCTCGACCTCGCTCGCTAATCCAACACATTCCGTACAATCGATCAGCCTTCCGCCTCCATCGACTGCCCCTACATCAAACCATCAGGCGATCGCTGCATCATGCCAAGTCTACTTTCAGTACCACCAGCGAGCACAAGGACCAACCCGAAACCCCCTCTTCGAAGCCAACTAGGTATTATCGCTTCACGCAGACACATTCCATTTAGAGCTGGAAAAGCCACGTTATCTCAATACTGAGGGCACAGTTCCATCAATGTCGACTGCCCCACTTCAACATCAGCCGCAAGGGCTCAGCAGATTTGCGAATCTGCCAGTCGAACTCCTCAACCTCATTTTCACCGTTGTCCGGTCAGAGGACTTATTTGCCGTGGTGTGCACATGCTCGCTATTCTGCAAAGTTGCCAAGCCCTACCTGTATGAGAAGGTCGTTATTAGAAATCAAAGAGCGCTCCGGTCTTTTGCACGAACTCTTCTCCGCGAGCCTGACAGTGCCGAGAAAGTGCGCCATTTTATTAGGAAACAAAGTGGAACTGACCCCAACAGCGAAGAGGCCGCGGGAGCTGGTCTGGGGATTCAGATCCTCCAAAAGCTTAGCAATATTGAGACTCTAGAGCTTTCAGCAGACTTCTCATATTTCAACTGGGACGAGTGGCACAACATACTGGACAACGCAGCCAGCGGCCAAATCTTGCGACAATTGAAGAAATGTAAGCCACGCACTTCACACAACGTCGCTCTCAGCGAAATATTTCTCACATATCGAATCACAATGGCTTACGTAAGTGGGTGTCATAGGCTCGCTCTCTTTTCCCAGAGAACAAAATGGCAGGTTCCCTTTCGAGTATATTGAGGACATTTTCTGCCTGTCGTCTCTTGAAAACTTAACCATACGCCACACCACCATCCACGCATCCGATCTTTCACGTCGAGAACAGGATATCGGAAGATCGATCAAACGACTAGCGCTGAAGCAGTCAGAAATCGACCCTGAAGTGCTGAGCGGCATCTTATCCGTGACCTGGAATCTGGAGGATCTAGTGATTGCCTTGTGGCCTGGGAATGTCGACCCTTATTCGCACTTTGGTGATGTCCCTGGAGTCTTCGAGCCTGTCAGCAAAACCTTGAAAAGCTTAGTTCTGTCCAAGGAGTTTGCAGAATTGAATACGTGGCCTATCGATCTGGAAAGCATGGTAGCTCTCAGATACGTAGCTGCTGAGGCCGATGATTGGTTCGGATGTGGAACAAACGAGGATGATATAGCCCAACTCAACGCCCTTCAACTCCAAACGATCTTGCCCCCTAATCTGGAGATTATGAGAATTGGTAGTTGGGGCATGTTGAGGGGCGGATTGTACGACGAGGAATCCGCAATGGGCGATGGGTTGATGCCAACGCTGGTGACCTTGATTGGAAAAAAGGAAACGCTAGTGCCGTCACTGAAAGAGATACAGCTCGATGCGAAAATTGTCACAGAACTTTGGGAACTAGCTGGATTCGCTTTTGCGTCAACATTTAGGGACATGTGCCAAAACCATGGTGTCTCCGTCATAATCATCGAACGAGACGATTTCTTGAAGGATTTCAGCACTTAAGCTAGTCATACCCTGTGGCTCCGTCACCTCCGACATCATTCCGTCTTCTCAAAAGGCGAGCGAAATCCATATAGCTTTTGACGCACGGACGTGTATAGACAGCCCTTGGAGGCGGGTCACAAAAGTGGTCAAAGGTGGAGCTTGGATTTGCGATAGCCTAGCAGGGTACGTTGTCACTCCGACAAGTCAACTGCGGGAGCGCGCTCTTCATTCCACAGGTCGGGTAATCCTCTGATTTATAATCCAGAAAGGCACATTGGCACAAATTATTATGTCTGCACCTGAGGATCACCTCTACAGCTACTTGGCCATCAAAATATTCGACTCAACCTTCAACTCAATCATTCGAACTACACTCAGTTTTCTGCGAGATTGTAAAGCTCTTCTGCGCTCTTGCAGCATTGGACACTACCTCCCACCATCATTCGCAGTCAATGAAGAGAGTCATAATCTCCGATCCCATGGTCGTGATAGGATTGCCCCGCTGCCAGTCGGGCTCCTTGATACGGTCTCTATTACGTCCGCCTGCAGGAGACGTTTGCTGTCCCGTGAACTGCCGTGACTTTATGGCCTCGAAGAAACTTCTTCACATAAAGAGCAGCAGGCATTCATGCGTGTCATTGCTGACGTAGGAATATTCTTCTGGTCATCCTTCACAGTGGAACAGACGTGCGCTCAGAAAAGTATTTCCTCCAACTTCGAGATGACTTTGGGGATATATGTTCCCGGACTATACGAATGGACAAAGTGGCTTGCTAGGAGCTACGTTGACGACCTTTCTGAGTTCGTCTTGAGCCCTTCCTTCGACAGCATCAAAAGCTTCTTGTCGCCCTGAGACAAATTCAATCAGATCACGAAGAATCCTTCCAAGTTGAGAGCCAAGAGACCATGCCAGAACTCTCACCTAACCCAAACAACTGTGCGATACCCATAAAATTTCCATGTCATCTACAGTATGGGGTAAGCATTCAAGCTGGTTCGGGCTCACTGATCACGTGTTGCCGGATTCCGAGGACCTGCCTTCAACAACCTTTTCCAGCATCAGACGTGATTTCGCGAAGTCATTGCGGCTAATCCTTGAGAAATTCTCGCACACAAGCATGTACTGCAATGGTTTACTCAACGTCCCGCGCTTGGGCTCTTTAGCTTCTACTTTTGGGAAAGCGAGCAACGGTCTAGCCATGGCAGACGCCGAATCCTCTCCCCGAGCTCGTATAACAATTGTCTATATTCGTCCCTCATTCGCTGTTGCGAAGAATATCCGAAGTCCTTCGGACGTTTTCGAGATGGGAACACGGCGGCACAACTACCAATAGGGCTCCCTCGTTTACACGCCAAGCGCCTAACCGGTACTTCGAAACATATACGCCCAAAATTTTGGCTAGGGAGAGGCACAAGGTGGGGCGGCTCAGATCGAAAGAAGCAGGTAAAAGACTTGTTAATCAAGAGATGGTGCCAAGATGGGAACAAGAGAAGGCTTGTGCTTCCGCGTTGTTTGGATTGGGAAGGTGTTGGCCCGGTACGAGCGGCACACGGCATCTCTCGGCGGACTCCAAGACACGGCACGTCATCTCGATCGCGCTTCGCTGCTTGTGAGTGGATGGCACAATTCAGTCGTGATAACGCCACAGGGGAAGGGTGGACAGCTGCGCTGGCGGAGGTGAGCGACGCTCATGCCAAGCTCCGGGCTTATCATCCTCCGCCAACCCTCCGACACTCCATCTTGGCGTCTTGAACACGCTCGCCAAGCTCTCCGCTCCCCCAAGACTTTCGGAGTGCTAACTCGTTCTCTCTTTCTTCTCCGGCTCTGTCCCTCTGCTCCTGCCTGACAGGGCAAAAAACATGTCCATCATTGCACCTTCTCTCGCGCTCGCTTTCATTAACACCATCGTGACCACTTTCGGTGCATCTATAGAACACATGGAGCACGGAGCAAGATCAATTTTCTACGAAGTTGAAGGAAAATATAATTCAGTATCAATGATACTCACGCGATGAGTCCCGCTTCTCAGACTACCTCAAGGGATGCCTGAATCCGTCGTATACTCGAAGGCATGGCTACACCATCGGCGCTCATGGTGGAGCAACCGGAAAGGCGACATCAACTTTGATTGCTTCAAGGTCACAAATTCCCCGCGTGCATGGAACGCTGGATCGCTTAGAGCTGTAGATCCCGCATCATGTGCCCCGGACGATACAGAGCGTCGTGCTTCTCCGGAAAAACGCCCAGAAACCGTACATTGTATGGCCTCTTGGCTAGCACAGACGCCTTGTCCTTGAATGCTTGGATATGCGGATGGCACCAGAACCTTGAGCGGATAGAGAATAAAGCAAGCAGCTTTATCGCATCAAACCACTCCGCATTTCTTCCTTCTCTTTTTCGCCTGGTTCCGTCCTTGGCTATTCTGGTATCAGTCTCAGATGTGTACAGGCTCTTCGATGATGATAGACTATAAATTGCGGTTTCTGTCTTGCAGGATGCTCGTCACCATCAGCAGAGCGATTCTCGAGTTTCCCTCAACCCAAGCCAGCAGTCATTCAGCATGAAGTTCATCGCCAGCCTTTCCTTCCTGGCCTCCTTGGCTGCCGCTGTCTCTGTTGATGTCAACAAGCGTGACACTCCTCTGGATGTCAAGCTCGAGGTTGTTGGAAACACTGGCGTCAAGGCTTCCATCACCAACACCGGTTCCACTCCTCTTAAGCTCTTCAAGACCGGCACTATCTTGGACGAGTTCCCCGTTGAGAAGCTCGAAATTCACAATGCTGGTGAGCGTAGACTCAACGTCAGAAAGCCAGAGCTACTATATTGATACCACTCACAGACAGCAAGATTGCTTTCGATGGAATCCGCTACCAGGTCTCCACTCACGGTCTGACCGAGGAAGCCTTCCAGAGCATCGCTGCGGGCGAGACCATCGAGGTCGAGTTCGACACCGCCCAGACCCACGACCTGGGAGCCGGCGGTGTATTCGACATCCTCGCCCAGGGTGCCTTCTCCGTTGCTGATGCCGACTCGACCGAGATCTCCGGCGTCGTGCCCTTCGTCAGCAACACCGTCTCCGCCGAGGTCGACGGCGCGCAGGCCAAGGCCGCGCACACCTCGTTCGCCGAGAAGATGAAGCGCACGATCGTGCAGTCCGACTGCACGGGCACGCGCGGCACCGCCACCCGCAACGCCATCGCCAACTGCCGCTCCCTCGCGGCCCGCGCCCAGACTGCGGCCTCCTCGGGCTCTGCCGCCAAGCTGGAGGAGTACTTCAAGTCGTCGTCGACCTCGACCCGCAACACCGTCGCGGGCGTCTTCGGGCGCATCGTGACCGAGTGCGGCAGCACGACGTCGGGCAGCTCGCGCTACTACTGCTCGGACGTGCTGGGCGCGTGCGGCAACGGCGTGCTCGCGTACACGCAGCCGTCCAGCTCCATCATGGTCAACTGCCCGCTCTTCTTCTCCGCCCTGTCCCCCACCAGCAGCGTCTGCCACGACCAGGACCAGCAGACCACCATCCTCCACGAGGTCACCCACCTCAGCCAGGTCCGCGGCACCTCCGACTACGGCGGATACGGCTACAACTTCGTCCGTTCCCTGTCCGCGTCCCAGAACCTGAACCATGCCGATACCTATACTCTCTACGCTCAGGGTAAGCTGATCCGACTGAAAGACTGCGCGGCCGGATTTCGTATGCTGACTGATCATAGCTCTCTACGTTGGCTGCTAAATGTGGTAATCTATGATCATTTCCGGATGGGGAAACATTGGGGGTTCTTCGAGATTCTGAAGGGCGCGCTGCTGATGGCTGGGAAAAATCGGACCAGATGGGTACGGCTTGTAGATACGATTCGCCATGACATATGTTGGTCTTCGGTGTTTTCATTCAGAATGAGTGCTGCCAGTCAAGTTTCCCTTCCTAGTCACACCGAAGAAATGTTTGAGGTTAAAATGCGGCTCAGCCACCAACGCCCAGGATGGTACGCGTCATTTTACCTGCATGTGCCAAGGATGACGACAGCTGAACATTCTGCAGGGTGGTGGCCCATTCGCATTTAGCAGGAATGATGGCGTAAGATGTTGGGTAAGTCACCCATCTACGGATGGGGCTCAGATTTACGAGCAGTTGATCAGGTGGAAGACATCGACTCCCCCAAAAGGTATATTTGTAGACTCCCGTGATTTTCTAGCTGCTCAAAATTATCAGCGCTCCACTGCACGTGGTGCACACACCAGGTGCGTTTTTCACATGAGTGGCCTCTACTACTTGATATCTATTTCTGAATGCACACCCTCGCATCGCCGTAGATGCGGAAATGCACGACTTGCTTGACGCCACTGCCGTTTTATCCACTATTCATCCACACCGTATCACTTCTACTGTGAACATGGTCAAGTGCGATCCCTGTACCTCCGTTGCGGCTCACCATCTTCAAGCCCACAAGCTGAGGATATACTAGATTCGAAGTTGACTATACGTGGCCTCGACTCTCGATGATGAACGACGTACGGGTCCGCCGAAAGTGTACACTTACAGGAGAACGCTAGATTTCCTAAGTCATGGGCAGGTCATTTATCTTCAGGTAGCAAGCCACAAGAGTGAAAATGTGTTTCAAGCATTCGTTGCTCGACAAGAAACTAATCGAACCGCGACAAATAAAAAATTCACCGTGCAAAGCACACAGCTTACAAAGCCACTACAGCCCCAAACTCAGACCACCTGATTGCCACATGCTACCATAAGATCAACAAGCCACTTTTAATGACCGACCCTACTCCGAACGCCAAACGAGCCCCAACCCACTCAACCACTCCCACCCCTCACCACCCGCGCCTTCTCCGCCCCCGAGAAACAGGCTTCCCCCTGCTGCAGCGCATGCACGAGCAGCGGCAGCGCGGCGTCGCCGAAATCCGGCGCGTTGCGCACCTTGTCCAGGTCCTCGGCCAGCTCCTGCGTTACGGTGCGCAGGTACCAGGGGGCGAACGCCGCGGCGGCGGCGGACGCGGGGAGGGAGTCTGGTTCGGAGGGCGGCGTGGAGGCCGATCTCGTTGGTTGCTTCTGCAGAGAAGAGTTCAGTCAGGGGAAGGCGAGGGTGGCGATGGGATGGGATGGGATGGGAGGGACGTACGGTCTCCCGTGCGGTGGGGTTGGCGGATGGGGAGGGGCTGGCCGCGCTGCTGGAGGAGTCGGTGTCGCTGGAGCTGGGGTCGCTGCTGCTGCTACTGTCTTCACTGCTGCTGGAGAATACTGTGCGAGAGGATATATTAGAATGGGTTGAATAAGACTTGGAGAGACGAGCACGCTGATGTTGAGTTTTCTTCTTGTATGAAAAAGGGAGAGACGGAGAGAGAGAGAGAGAGAGAGAGAGAAAGAAAGGCAAAGGGAAGAAAACACGGATATCAGTTTAGGCTAATGAATTCAGCATAGAATGAATATGTCAACGTTGTTATTGATTACCTTCAGTGCGCGACTTCCTACTCCGTTTGGAGTTGAGTTTCGGCTTTCCTGCACTGGCGGGATTGGCTTTGGCGGGCATGGTAATCTGTCTCAAAGCGCTCGGGATTGGGACGTTGAAGAGTACGCAGGACTAATCAGAAAATTATTGTGGCATAAGGACGAAGTATGGCCGGCGTTACTGCGTGCGAAAGATTACAGCGCACAAGTTGAACGCTGATGGAAGGCGAAGTTGAACAGAAGTTGTTGCCGCTGAGAAACTTCGACAGCGGGAGCGCTAACCACTTCCGCGCACTTTCTTCGGATCTAACCTTCTAACCACTGCTACACTCTCTACACAACTACCTCCAACGTGGAGTCTTATAGAACGAGATACAGGTATGTAGTTTCTATCATTAGCTACGTCGATTATTACCATACAGGCGTGGGACAATCCACCGAAATCCCGGCTCGTGGGGACCTTGACAGTCACGACATCCCATCTATATTCACATCATGATATTCTACATAGTAAGTTAGAAGTTGCTATACGAACAGATCTACAGCGGTTTTACGGTCTTCTCGACATGAACGCATTGTTTATACACGACCTGGCATCCTTCCCAAACTGTACATAGTCCTCCACCTCTTCGTCGCTCGGCCAGGAACCAAACCCTCTCGGCAAACTTTCCACCATCTCCCTCACAAGCATGATCAGCTCCTCCGGTGCTGGTTCGAGTCTTGTTGCTCTTGGTCTGGATTCACACTGCGCGGCATCGTCTGAATCTTGGCCCTCACAACCCTCATTGGGCACCGCTCGCTGCTCCACAGGTTGCAGCTCGAACTTGCGTTCCAGGAAAACCCTCATGGAGATGATCAAGCGCCGCAAGCGGAGCTGCCCGTTCAGCTCGTTGTCGCAGTGATGCAAGAGTCCCGCGAAGTTGTCTCGTATGAAAGTTGCCACGGACAGCACGCCCTCGTAGTCCCCCATAGTGGCCAGAGCCCTGATGTAATCGTGCAGAACTGTTGGTGCAGGCACAGACAAGAACAAACTTACGGATTGTATTGCCTCATGGTTGATTGCCGATTTCTGATAGGACCTTAAATGAGGAAGGTCATCCAAACCAACGATCTTGTTGAAGAGGGCGCGGAGAAATCTCGAGTCAGTTTCGTTGTGGTAAAGGTGGTCTTCCCACGCAGCTTGGATGGATTCTTCTCCTTGTTTGGCAATGCGGTCCTCTCTGACTGCAGCATTAAATCGGAACGAACGGCAGACGACTCGGAAACCTTCGGAGTCCAATTCCACTCCAGCCCGATCCAAGACCTTGAGCGTTTGACGCATGAGTTCCGTTGTCCCAGTTCCATTCCTTCTGACATCGAAATTGTGAATTGCGAGCAAAATCCTGTTCCAGCCAGGGCGGTATCTGGATTCTCTCAAATCCATGAGCTCAATCGCCCGGTGGATGAGGGGACGACCGTCACCGGATAAGCCATG
This sequence comes from Neoscytalidium dimidiatum, assembly GCA_037367355.1. Classification (NCBI taxonomy): domain Eukaryota; kingdom Fungi; phylum Ascomycota; class Dothideomycetes; order Botryosphaeriales; family Botryosphaeriaceae; genus Neoscytalidium; species Neoscytalidium dimidiatum. The sequence continues at coordinate 1,355,000 of CM074697.1, read as the reverse complement.
ACCTCTCTTGTGGTATTTGTCCACTTTCGAGAATTTCTTTGCAAGTAGGTCAATGTACGAATTGAACACTACTTCCGGCACGGCACGAATTTGCTCTGCATTGACCGAGAGCTGCAAGAGCGCGTGCACCCGTTTGTCGCGGCTCGCCTCGATGTATTCGAGAGCTCGGCCAAAGTCTTGAGCGGTCTGGATCAAGTATGCCAAACACTTGTTGTTGAGGTATATCCCCGATGAGATCATCCTTTCGAATAGCTCATCAACTGATGGTGGCTGCAAGCGTGGATCCAGACGTTCGTGCGGTGAATCAGGAGTTGGCAAAGCCTCCCTTTTATCCCCAGGCAGTTCCTCTTTCCTTTTTCCTTTGGATTCAGGTAATGTTCTGAGGTTCCTGCGAGATTGAGCCTCGAGTTTCCTCGCTCCAACGATCCTCTCGAACAAGGCCAAGTACACTGTTATTCTATGTTGCACCCGTCGAACCTTCATGCCGTCATAAGCCAAGAAGATAGCCCACGACTCCTCGAGGGTTCTCGTCGTACGAACTCGAGCAGCCCAGACTTCATGGTCGATGTCTCTAAAACAAGAAAATTCATCTGGCATGCGCTCCTCGTTCAAAGCAGAGGCGAGCGCATTCTGGATCCTCGGGACAATGAATCTGTTTTGAATGACGGGGCTGCCATCGGAATCCCAGCCAGCGAAAAGTAGAATTATTTTATCCCAGTTGTATGAGGGATACCCGGCTTCGTGCATTCGAAGGATACTCTTGCCAGCACGCGATATTCCATCGTCAGGTCCAATTGCCGAATCCATTGCAGTACGGTCTTCTTTCCACGGAGGCCAAGACGCAGACTTGAGTTCCGCCCACTTCCGCTCCTCCTTCGTCTTCAGATGTGCTAGCTGAACACGGGCCACCGATCGATAGCCCATCTGCGTGATGAGCAGAGGTGGCAGGTATTCTGACATTCGCCGGAGTATGGCAAACTGGGCGCGTAGCTGAAGCGCGGCTGAAATGTAAGGACGTAGGGAAGTTGGCAAAGAAAGTAAAGAGAGCATCCGATTATACAGCAGAGTCAAGTGGGTCCTTCGCTTGCTCAGTCTCTCCTCATTTCGCCTCCTATCGGATGGCTCCTCTCGAATAGTGCCAATATGCAAAGGATTGATGCGCGTGACAACAAGATTTGCGATGTGCTCGATGCTTTCCGGGTGTCCGATGCGAGCCTTACGAAGGAGCCGGATGCAGATAAGGAAAAATGTCTTTTCATCAGTTGTTACAGCGCTCTCGAAGGCGCTATCGCTCCTATCAGGGCCGACAACCATATGGCTTTCGACGTACACGAGGAGCCTTCGAACAGCTGGAGCTGAGAAATCCATTCGCCGGCAAAGAAGACTCGTCACCCACACAGGAATTGGCTTCGAAATGGCCAGATTGTCTACCTTACCATGCAAAAGGATGTCGGCAGCCTTCATAGGAGTCTCGGCGGCAAGGATCTTGCCCCAAATTCGAAAGTCGTCCTCAGTGTATCCTTGCCGTCTCAGCCATGTTCGGACCTTTGATGCAACTGGTGTGTTCCATCTAAGCCTCTTCTTCCGGCAAACCTCTTTCAAGTATCGGGCTAGGTAGAACTGAAGCGAAGGTCGAAAGAGCTCGAACGGATGAGCGTAATGAGGATGCGCGCGAACATGAGGAGAGCGATGGTTCGCATAGCTCAGATTGGCCTTTCCAGAGACGACCCTCGGGATTCTCCAAGCCTGCAATCGTTTCCCAAGGATTCTGATGAGAAACTCATTGGGACTCCGGAATCTCTTTTTCGTCTCGCGTTTGGAGCCAGAAGGAACAGTCCATTTCCATTTAAGTGGGATCTCTTTCCATCTCCATCGCTCAGAAGACCAACCCTTGTGTCGGATGACGATTGCTGATTCTTTTGGAGGAGATACGCGTTCCTTGGCTTTTATCCGCCGTTCGCTGGTGCTGTACCATTGATTTCGTTTGTTATGGCAGGATCGTGAACTTCCGATCAAGCAATTAGGCCCGAAAAAACGCACGGAGGTACGACGGTAAAGTGGTGGCCATTCTGGAGTGCTGGGGACACGAGAGCATCCCGAGAAAGACTATAATACTAGATCAGTGATTGATACAGCGGGGAATTTTTCTTCGCGCAGCGAGCATACTCTCACGAAAGCGTCAGCGCAGCCATTAGCAGTAGCTGCCGCCAAGTCAGCAGATAGGAGTCTGCGTGTTGCAGGCAGCAGGGCATTGAGGGGCATTCATGGACGTGACGAGCGGACGGCGTGGGAACGAGCGGGAGAGCAGGCGGCGGGCGAGTTGAGCTTCGAAAAGTCGAGGCTTGGCTTGGCATGGATCTCGCAGGCGATCCGCGCGGAAGCACCAGCCCAAGGCCGCGCCAGTGCCAGAGCCTTGCAGCAGCAACAGAAGCCTTCGCCGCGAGCGCGCACAACGCATTCACAGAGCACCAACCAGGCCGCTCCGCCCGCATCGCGCGCCCTTGCATCGCTCGCGTCAAGCACAGCGACGCGTCGGCGGACCGGTGGCTGCAGGTCTTGGCACGGGCGCCCGTGCCTGAGCGTCGCCTTTCGACCACTCTACCTGCGCGCCCAGCTTGACCTCACCCAGCACCAGGCCCATCGCGCACACCCCATCCGCATCGCTTCCGCGTCCGAGGCCCCAGACAACCACCGCCCACGCGAGCCATGTCGACCGCCAACGGCGCCCTCACGCCCCCTCCGGCCGCCCAGTCTTCGGACACCCACGACGCCTCCCCGTCCACCGCGAAACGAAAGCGCTCGACGAGCCAAGTAAACGCGCTTGCAGACCGCGATGCCTCCGCGCAAAAGCCCCAGCCCGCGCATAACGACACCCACTCGCTCAAGGCCCTGCTCGAGGACGTTCTCGAGATTCTCAAGAGGTCTGCGCACCCCGATCGCCCTGCACCACGCCCTGCAGGCTTCCCGCCGCCGCACCGGCTAACTTTCCATCTGCCACAGTTACGATACCACCCCGTCCATCCTCAACCAACCCGTACACAACAATGGAGACCGCGCCGTGTCCGGTGAGCCCACCACCAAACGCACCAAGCTCGCGCAAGCTCCGCCTGCAGGCGCATCTATTGCTGCAAAGGTCCAGTCCAACACTTACGCGTCCTTGGACGAGCTGGTCGCCGATGTCGAATCTGTCTGCTCCCACCTTCTCGCCTCGATAAACCCGCAACATGCTTCTTCTGAAGCCGATACGAAGCTGATCACCGGCATCTTGGCCTTCAAGAAGGTCCTGAAGAACATTGTTATCCGGGAGACTCACCGCAAAACTGCAGCCACGAAGGCTGTAGAAGATGATGATGAAGAACAAGAAGAAGAAAAAGAAGATGGCGCTGCGGATGAGGAGAAGACTGAGGTGAATGGGATTATCAAGAAGGAACCCGCCGATGGAGAGGACGACAGCTTTTCTGGCAGCAGGGCTGTCCTAACCCTTTTTGCGTCGGCGCAAGGCAACAAACAACTCTTCTCTAGCTTGCAGAGACCAGTAAAGGTTGGGGGCAACAAAGCGAAGACTGAGCCTTCTGAGATAGACGGTTCTGTCGATGTGACACTCCCTCTGGATGAGTCCGGTCTGCCCAGCATGATCTCCACCACCAAGATCATCCCAGTGCACACGGAAGATGCCATTGGTGGAAAGAACAAGGGTCCTACGTTCGGAGAGGTCTTCGGTCCTCCTCCTAAGTTCAGAGATTTGAAGCCGCCTGTGCCTGCGAGCCAATCAGCAACCAAGGGTAACACCATCATTTGGGGCCAACAGGATTTGACTCTGCGACCAGGCCGTCGCGGCTCTTCTTACTCCAGTCAGAAGCTCACTACAGGGGACTGGCTTGGATACAGTGGCTTGGACATTGAGAAGGAACCATCATCACCCTCAGCAAAGAGAAAGCAGAGGGATCGCGCGCTCAGCACCGGAGAAGTCAATCCTCCACTCCCAGATGAAGAGCAGGCAAAGCTGGACAAGGCTAGAGCAGATGCGTTGTTCAGGAGTGTGTACTCGAGCTTCGCCCCCACCCATGATGACGGTGTCGCCGTTGTACCCGAGGAGACCAAGAACCGACTGTGGTGGCAGAAGGTTGGGGAGAAGCGATTTAATGAGGTTTTTGCGGTTGACCCAGCACTTGTGGATGCTCAGCCTGGCGAAGCCATGGAGGGTGTGTCCGTTGAGGACTTGAATGAGGAGGAAGCATTCAAGGAAGCCGCTGAACAGTTCGAGCCTGAACAGCTCAATGTTCCGGAGAAGTCGGAACAAAAGAAAGACAACAAGGAAATTGACGAGCTTTTACAAGAGATCTCCGAGCTTTTGGAAACGCTCCACTCTTATCAGCGCATCAGGCACAGTACCTTGACTCCTTCGGCAAGGGCATCCGCTGGCCAAGACAGCTCTGTGCAGCCTTCGACCCCATTGCCAGAGGAGGTTGACGTATACAACATACTGAAGATGCAACTCTCGATCATGATCTCTCAGTTGCCGCCCTACGCCGTCGCGAAGTTGAATGGAGATCAATTGGAGGATTTGAACATCAGCAAGAAGTTGGTCATCGAGACCAAGGACTACCGTGGCGTCATGGAAGAGGACCAGGTTTCCAAGTTAGCAAAGTCTGCTGCTATCGGCGCGACTGTAGGTGCACCAGCAGTTCGCCCACCTGGAGCACATTACCCACCTGCCAGCCAATACGCCCGGACTCCATCAGCACCTCAGTACGCATCCAGACCCGTCGGAGGGGCCCCTTCTTACTACCCGCAACAACAAGGACCCAATCGGACCCCGTCTGTACCCCGTTATCCACAACAAGGCTATCAAACCCCTGGAGCCTATGCATCCACTGCGCAGCGCCCTTCTTATCCCGGACCAGCCTACGCTCAAAGTCCTCGTCAGCCATCCTATGGCGCTGCCGCCTCGACGTACGGGCAGACACCCTCCCACACTTACTATCAGAGACCGCCAGCTGGATACGGCATGGCCTCTTACTACCAATCCACACCGCAAGGCGCGGCACAAAATCGTTACGTGCAACCCGGCTCGGCATACCCACCACGTACGCAAGGAGCAGCGCCCATGTACAACTACACGGCCACGGGTAGTCCCCATGTTCGAACGGCCTCACCGCTTAAGCAGGGACAACAAGGGGCAGGCCAAACCCCTTACCCTCCGCAGCGTCCACCGTCGGCGAATCCCTACGGCACACCTGGTCATCAGCAGGCTCAACGTCCGTCATACTACCCCCATACTCCATACGGCACGAGCTCACAGCCGACACAACCGTTGACACCTTCGGCGAGCGCCAGCTACCATGCTAGCATCCAGGCACACGCGCGGGCGACGCTCGGTGTTTCCGCAGCACAAGCCAATATGGCGAGAGCATCAAGCGGCACACCGCAACCTCCTGGTAGCTCAGGCTCCGGTGGACAAAGTCAATTCGGCGGACAAAGTCAGAGTCAAGGACAAGGACAAGGCAGCACGACAGCAGTGGCGTCGTAGATGAGTCCTTGATCAATTGAAAGACCTGGGAGGGCATGTATGCAAGATCCATGAAGCAACACGGCAAATTTCGATTGACTACTGGATACTATGGACGATTTGAGTAATGGAACGAATAATTCGGAAGGGCGTTTTTTTGTTCAATTTTCGCGAAAGATTCTGCAAAAAGGATCTTGAAATGTTCTTCATGTTGACGCAAAACCGGAGATCGATTCGACCCGCTAGTTTCAGGGCAAAATGGAGCAAAGAGCCGGTACTTCTTTTTCTCGTCGCCATGGCAGCAACGCCCCCGGAGTCGTACGGTGATGGATCGTGGCTTTGGTCTGCTTCGTCAATCATCTGATACTTTTTTGTTATTTCTAAGTTGATCCGCGATATATGATATAGAATTCTTATTATGAGCTGTGGCCGAGAGGCTGGCAGTTTCCAATGCAAAATTTCACAGATTTGGTGCGCCTTTTGATTATGGAGGAGCTGAACTCGTTATTGTTGCAATGCTGCCCGTCGCTTGTGCACGTGAAGCGCAAGTGCCGAGGTGGTGTTACTTAAGATTGCCATCCGGGCAAAGTAAGTACTAACTAGACGTCCGTCCGCCGTTCTCTTTCTTCACGCCCTTTGTTGCGCCTTTGCACGGGTGGGTCCGACGACCCGGCGTGACGGTCACGCACGGGGGTTTGCTCCACAGCTGCATGCTGCAAAAGCAAGACATGCCGATTTGCCGTTCGATGGTTATCTTGACTACCGCCGGCGATTTGCCAATGTCTTTATGTGTACTATACATCCCTAGGCCACGTCGTTCAGCGATGCACAAGGCCGAGTGAAGCTACTATGTAATCGATGTCCAGCGGATATAACAGTGATCTCATTATTCCCGATAACCTAGGTAGTTTGCCGCATGCGGGAATGCCGACTAGAGATCGACTAGGGGGGCCGTGGGCGGCACAGCTCCACCCCGCAGCACGTAGACTATGCTGGCTAGCTCTACACTATCGTCGCGAGCCGCACTGGTGACATCATGCAAAGATGAGTAGAACCTTTTCCTACTTCTCCGCACGCTTGCGTCTGCCCCTCTCCGTCTCCCCGAGCATCATCTTAGAAATCCACACCTTGCCCTTTCATTTTCTCTAGACTAGAGTTAGGCAATTTCATCCTTCACCCGTCATTTTCTTTCTCTCAAGACTTAAAAAAAAAAAAAGTATCAAGCAAGTCAAAATGGTCACCGTCGGCCTCGGCGTCCCCGTCCCCATGCTCGCGCCCATCACGGCGACCTGGACCGCGCCCTTCGCGCTGTACCTGGTCTACCTGTCCAACCGCGTAGCCTACTATCGGATCAAGAACTCGACGTTCGTGTTTCTTCCCCCCCTCAACCCCACCTCCCACACTCTCACACCTTCCAACAACACAGCTACCTCGGCGACCGCGCCAAACCGCCCGCCTCGACCGCCGCCACGACGCCGCCGCCGCCGGAGGACGACGCGCTCTTCGTGGCGACGCGCTGCCACGCCAACTTCGTCGAGAACGTGCCGCTCGCGCTGCTCGTCGCGGCCGTCGCCGAGCTGAACGGCGCCAACCGGCGCGTCCTGCACTACGGCCTCGCGGCGCTGTTCGCGCTGCGCGTCGCGCACGCGGAGCTGGGCCTGCGCAGGGAGTTTCGAGGCATCAAGGGCTTGGGGCTCGGGAGGATCAGCGGGTTCTACGGGAGCCAGGTCTTCGTGCTCGGGGTGGCCGGGTGGGCGGCGTGGTTGGTGAGGGGGTATTGGGGGTTTTGAAGGAAGAGGGGCTGAGTGAGTGAGGGAGGGAGGGAAACGGGAGGAGCGATGGGTCAAGGTGGGAAATCTGGGTGGAGAGTAACAGCCGTGCGAATGGATAGGCCTCGTGTGATGCTGCGCTCCTTGGAATTGGTGCGGTTGCTCGGTCGTGAGTCTTGCGTCGGTCGATATCATTCGCCTCTCCGCGTTTGCCTCGTATCCGCCGGTGTCTCTTTTCTAGTTCAGCGCGTTGGTACCCTGCAGATTGGGTCGACCTCATTTTGGTGGGGCAATGGGAGATGAGAGGTACGATAGGGCGCGGGGGGTGGGATGCCGGGGCGGAAGGTTGGCAAGAGATTATTACGATGGCTGCGGCTGATGATGCGATGGTGCGCATGACCAGAGCGATTTTGACGTGTGCTATAGCTGCGCGCCTGGGGTAATGAATCAATTGCGCATTCCTGCTGTGCTTGGCACAATAACTTGTGGACGGAAGACGCAGCAAAGCCGGGGGCAGTGGAATGAATGAGCGATTCCTCAGCGGAGCTTATCGGCGCCCCCGACGTCAGCGGGCCTGATCGAGTAGCACAATGGACAAGCGGACGTATAGGCGGTGATGGGCGCAGGAAGGGCCGTGAAACGCAGTGCGGGCGCCGCAATTGGATCGTCAGGGCTCTGACACAGCTGGGTCTGCCCATGACGTACCGCCGCTAGTGCCCGCCTCGCCCTGCCGTTGCCAAAAGATGCCTGCTGCCCTGGTGCGCTGGTGCCCTACCGAAACTACCAACCACACTACTTCCAAAGCCCAAGCAACTACCACCCGCTGCCTCAAAGAAAGAACAAACCGCTTCTTCCACAACCATCGCCCAAACAACACCACCCGACCAATCCATCTGCCGCCTGCACTCTCCACCGCGCTCCCGCCCGCCCGCCCGCCCTAGTCACTCCACCCCGCCGTCCGACCACTGCCCGCCAGCGAGACCAGCCTGCCCACATCCCTCTCTCTACAGCGCCTGCCTTCACCATGTCGAACGCTCCCACCCTGATCAACCTGCCGCCGCCTCCCTCCGACCCGGTGACGCCCTCAGATGTCCCGTAAGCCTCCCACCCACCTGCTGCCGCAGCCCAAGCCCTCAGAGCCCCCTTCAAATCCTCAGGCACACCGTCACCACTACCACACAAGGGAGGACCACATGTGACGGCGAGGGATGGAGCTCGGTGGACTCAATAGAGCACGCGCGCTGACAGCAACTCCATATCCCGCAGCGGCACGCCCAACTCCACCACGACGTCCATGTCGGAGCTAAGCACCGTCGCCATCAAAGACGGCCACCGCGGCCACCTCCCGCACCACCACCAGAACCCGCTGGACGCCGAGCGCGCCGACCGCATATCGCGCCTGGCCGGCCTCGAGCGCGTGGCCGCCACCGGCGCCGGCCGCCCGTCGAACCTCAACCCCTCCTCCGCCGCCTACGGCCACCACGCGACCGGCAGCAGCGGCAGCATCCCGCCGACCCAGGGCTACTTCGACGCCAACAACCAGCCGCAGATCGTGCGCGAGCGCAGCACCGTGGGCTCGGCCTCGGCGACGGGCAGCGTCGGCGGCCGCACCACCTGGGCCTCGGGCAGCGACGTCGGCTACGACCCGTCGATCGCGGACCGCATGAGCGAGGACCAGGAGATGGACACGAGCAGCGTGGGCGGCCTCAGCGACGAGGGCGCCGCCAGCCTCGTCGGCTTCGGCGAGGGCGCGCGCACGCCCGCCCGCGTCAGCGGCGGCGGCAGCGGCGGCCCTGCCGTCGGCAGCCCCGTCGTCGGCAAGGCCGCCACCCCGACCACCAACCCCGGCTCCGCCGTCCCCGGATACCTGCGCGGCGAGGCCCCGCCGTCGCCCATGACGGGCGTGAGCGGCACCGGCAGCGGCGCGAGCACCCCGAGCACCGAGGCCCAGGTCCGCGACGCGCAGCGCATCGACGGCGTCACGTACGATGCCGGCGTCACCGATACCACGACCAGGACTCCGCCGCCGCTGTCCGAGGGCGCTGCGAACGCGGCGCATTGGATTGACAGGCAAGCCGAGCACGAGAGGTCTGAGAGGCAGTAGGGGGGTGGCTGAGCGCTGGATACTCTCTGGCTATCAGCCTCTTTTCAAAAGCCTGTGAACTCTTGTTTTCCCGAATTTTCTTTTTGTACGATTTGCAGTGGATTGAACGTCCGATCCCTTTTCCCTTTTTTTTTTCTTTACTACCATGATTATACCAAAGACAACAAACTTTTCGTTTTGCTTCGAGCCTGGGGAATCGAGAGACCGACAAGGTGGAAGGATCATTGCGGAGGATGGCGGATCGAAGGAAGGTTTGTTTTTTTTCTTTTATTGAAGCAACGGTGACAATACGGATTATGATGGACAATAGGATTTTCGATGACAAGATATTGGTACCAAGGGACCACGTGGGAGGATATCATGGGAAGATTGTGAGGAAAGAAGAAAGAAAGGCGTGGGAAAAGCCTATTCGCTTGCCTTGCTGGTTACTTGCTTTGCTGGCCGACTAAGGCTTTCCCTTTTTTGCGCGCTTGAGGTAAATGGTGTTGAATCCTTTCGTGTGGTGATTGATGGTGATTGGAGGGATCGGGATTGCTTGCTTGCTTGCTTGCTTGTTTTAGCTAGCTTAGTAGGCTAAGTAGGGAATATGAGAGTGGTTCGAGAGCGGATCCTGTTTATTATATCGGCTTCATTTTATTGGTTGGTGAAGTGGAGAAGGTCTACTTTTGCGAGGGAGGAGCACAGCGAGGCAGGCGCTGATAAAAAAGTTACCATTCTCAGGCTTCACGTTATATCAGAGAGTGGGCGATTTGATTTGGACGTTAGATTCTATCAGTTGCTGACATTTATGATGCAGAACACTTACTGGGCTTTTCCTGGATTAGCATCGTTCGTAAATGGAGATGTATATCATGTTGGGCGAATTGTTCCAAGATTACAACTTCTGATGCACAGTTCTCAAACTGATTCTTTGATACTACTGACAAGACAAGGGACCCAAAGTAGACGTAAGCTCGTGTTACTCAGGCACCATTTCTGGTTTGTCGTACCAAGCTGCTGACTTGAGAAGCTTTGGAGACAGTAGTCGACGCGTAGAGGGCCATCCTTTTCTTAGCCTCCAAGGCAGGTACCGGACTTTTAGGATGACAAGGCGTGATATCCATCCAAAAATCCACCTTTCAGAATTCCTTAGCTGATCCCACTTAAGATTTTCACGTGCTGGATTTTAGAATCTCTACTTTGTAAGAGAGGAGGGGTGTGTAGGTAAGAGCGGTTGCTGGAAAGTCTAGAAAAAAAAATCGAAACAGAATATATGCTGAAGCTCAACAACATGAAGCAAAATAGTTCAGTCACAGGTTGAGCTAAGGTCCTAGCCTACTCCATCCGAGGCCTAGGTAATCAACCCGGTATACACGGAATATCACATCGCACCAGCTTTGTTACATTACTTACGCTCTCTGTTATGGCAGGTACGCTTAGCGCGGCGCTAGCGCCGCTGGGTAGTTTAGCTCCTTCGCTCTCTTCCAAACGAACAGGGAGACAACGAATACAGATGCATACGAGTTTTTGCTCCCAACACTCTCGTACTATGTGACGCTCGCAAAACTGTTTATATATATCACCCTGTCAGCAGCTGCCCCAAGCGCATAATAGCTAGTCCGTCATTGGAGGGCCAATCAAATTCTCCGCTCTGTACGTCAGTAAACTCCTTCAGGGTGGGCATTTATTCCTGATGTTGATCCTCACTTCATCCGTCTCATGAACTGTCCTTCTTAAGCTCATCTGAAGCATCCAGCACCTACCAGTCAGCTCTATTCCTTTCCTCTTCCAGTGACTTCTCAAATGATCTTCTCTTGCAAGCGTATTCTTCTTCCGGCCTGGTTCTCCCAATAAATACTCTGGGACAATCCTCATCCGGCCCCGCCGGTCCCCACGCATCTTTCTGCTTCACACAGACATCTCTCGCACCCGGTGTGTCTTTCCGCGCATATGTGCGGCGTCCGTCCTCCCAGCTACCGACAGCACCGCACGAATCCCAGCGCAAAACTGTCTATTTAAAAAGCGCATTCCTGTACATGTTTGCCTACGCGAACATGTCGGAATGGCAGAGGGCGTTGTAAGCGCAGTTCTCGGCTTCAGGTGGAAGATATGATAACAGCCAAATCGTTGACCAATATCTAAGAAGGGTGCGCAGACATATGGCTGGGAGGCCGTTGGGCAAACTACAGTTGATATGTGGGTACAGTTTGAGCATTGGGCGTGGAAGGAAGGGATAAACCGAGCCAAATGTCTTTCGCATTGTCGCATTATACGAAGGATTTTGAAGATATGCCAGTTAAAGGCTCTCCGCGGGCGAAGGTGAGCGGTTTTCGGAGCACCCCGCGCGTGCCTCAACCCTCTCTTTTTCTGTCACGGAGACCATAATATATGCTGTCCGGTATTGGGCCACATATTGATATCGCAGACCAAGCACAAAGAATATAGGCCTTCTCGGTAATGTTAGGCAGAGCGGACGAGCTACGCATGGAATCCCGCGTTCGATCAGAGATAAATCTTGTTAAATCAGGCCCTACTTGTTGGAGCAAAACCTCGTATGCACTTGTATTCGTTGTTGTTGTCTGTGAAAGAGAGCGAAGGAGCTAAACTACCCAGCTACCCATCGGCGCTAGCGCTGCGCTAAGCGTACCTGCTATAACACTACTTGAACATTCTCACAACGTTTGCATTTTCAAAACTGCAAGTATGAAAGCCACGACACGCTGAAGAGGCAGAAAGAATGCCCACTTCTTTTCTTTTCTGATTTTCTCAGAGCGCCGCTAACTCCCCTCCTCTCCCAACCGCCTAACGTGTGGGCCAAAAAGCGTAGAACATTTACGTAAGCTTCAATAGAGTCAAAGCTAGACTCCTCATCAACAGGCAATTCTGCTGCCCAACATGTTGCAACCAAGCGATACTCAGCAGTATTATAGACCGACGTTGATCCGCGCTTTCGATAATGGTTGGCCTATATTCAATAATAGTCTTTGAGATACCGGCTCTGAGCTGACACAAATGGAGCCCGCTGACCAATAGTAAATCGAAGTCATGAGTTTAAACTAGTATAGCAAGATTTGCAGCAAACCCCTGTAACTTCAGTGTGATAGTTGCATTACTGGAGCAAGCTGCTGTTGATATCAAAGGTGCAGTATGGATGGCAATAAGAAAAAAGGATCAACCCAGGCTGTTTCCCATGTGATGCAGGATCTGTAACATGTCCCGTATTTGAGTAAAACAGCTGAGAAGTTCGGGCAAGGCTTCTCGTGATACTAGAGCAGCGTACATGATTAGATCGACGGCGAACATTATTTGTGTGGAGTATAGAAATTATACAGCATGTTTCTGCAGAACAATTGTTCAAAGGCGACGTTTTTTCAAGGCCACTCTGTCACCAGCAGCATCCATTTGAGCAATGTAAAAGGAACGGAAGTTCTCATGGTTCCCCTTACGCCATCGATGCTGTTCCCTCGCTGCTGCGTTTTGTCTTTCAAGCAACAGACAAAATGAGTTCATAATCAGCATCATAGCGATATCATCTGGTTCCACGGGCTGGTGTTTTCCACCGGATCATGTTGATGCTGATCATTACGATTAGCCCCTCCTGCCCTGCCGTACCCGAGCTCTCTCAACTGGACCGGCTCTCTCAACTGGACCGGTAAAGCGCGACCGTATCGGGATAAACGTTCAGATTATCCTTGTAGTTCGCGACCTCGGTCCCATCCCTCGAAACCATACTGGTGGCTCCCACGGTGTTCAAGTTGAACATCGAGACGTAGCTGTTGCCCTCGACGCTCATGATGCGCGTCTGGCACAAGCCGCCGGGAGCGTTCGAGCACGCTGCACCAACACACCGCGAGTCAGCAAGAGTCCTCCAACCGGACCAGCCCACCCGCTCGTCATGATCCGCAGGGGTAGAAAAGAAAAAAAACAAAACAAAACAAGAATTACCACTTACCGGTGCTGTAATTGCTGAAAAAGCTGTACAACCCCGCGCCGTACACCAACACGCTGCTGCTATCCACGACCCTCAGCCCCCACCCGCTCCCGCCGTCCCCCGCGAACACCGGATCCCCCATGGTCGCGTTGGCGGGGAAGACGGCGCCGGCGTCCGGGTTGGGCTGGTAGTACGCGGTCTCGGTCTGGACCTGGCCGGCCCAGACGTCGCGCGCGGCGCGGAACTGGTACTGGTACTTGGCGTGATGCTCGACGCTGGTGCCGACCAGCCAGACGGGGCCGGCCGCGCTCTCGACGAGCAGGCCCCGCCCGGCGAGCACCGTGACCTGGCGCAGGGCGGGGTCGTCGATGTCGTGGTCGGCGGCCCACAGCCACACGTTCTCGGCGTACAGGCCGGCCGCGGCGGCGGTGACGTGCATGCTCGCGTACGCGGCGACGCACTTGGGGTTGACGGTCGCCGCGGAGGTCGCGGCGACGGCGGGCGTGGCCGGGCAGTCGGCGATGCTCTGGCCGGAGCCGGCCCAGCCGCCGATGCGCGTGTGGACGTCCCACAGGCCGCTCGGGTTGCCGGCCGGCGCCGCGAGGTTCCACTGGACGAGCAGCGCGCCGGGCGCCGCGCCCTGCGTCGAGACGAGCATGTCGGACCACTCGACGCGGCCGGCGGTCACGCCCGCGCGGCCGCCGACCTGGACGACGGGCTGCGGGGACGACATGTTGGCCCAGAAGGCGCCGGAGGCCATGAGCGTGGGGTAGGCCTCGCCGACGATGCGGAGGCCGGGCGGGAAGTAGAGCGTGCGGGTCAGCTTGTAGGTGCCGGCGTCGACGAGGAGGACGGCGTTGTAGTAGGCCGCGTAGGTGATGGCGTTCTGGAGCGCGGTGGTGTCGTCGGTCTTGCCGTCGCCGCGCGCGCCGAAGGTGCGGGCGGAGTAGAACTTGGAGGTCGCGAGGTCGGCGTACTGGGGTTTGGAGAGCTCGAAGTATTTGGTGCCGCTGAGGAGGGAGGAGGGGCGCTTGGTGGCGGGGATGGGGCCGAGCACGTTGGTGGGCCCGCTGGGCGTGTAGGTGTGGCCTTGGGCCCAGGCGGCGATGGTGGTGCTGCCGGTTGTGCCGGCGAGAGCGGTCGCGCTGTCGGGGCCGGCGATGGCGGTCGGGACGTTTTGGATTTGGATCTGGGAGCGGGTGGTGTGTCAATAGGAGACGCCCGACGAAAGAGAAGAGGGGAAGATAGGGGCGGTGATGGGTACGTTTTCGATGACCAGGCTGCCGGCCGTTGCGGGAGAAGAGGAGAGATCGTGAGCTGTGATGATGCCAATCTTGGTGTTGCTGATTGAGCTGTCGAGGACGGTGACAGAGCCAACTGTTTGAGCAGTGCGCCCACCGCCGTTCATGGCGATTCCGGTGGAGCAGTTGTTGATTGAGACGCTCTTGTACGTCCAGCCCCAAGACCAGATCTGGTTAATTGCGGTGACGGCATTGTAGAAGGTGAGATTACGCATCGTGAATTGCTGATTGCCGAAGACGGCGCCATTGAGGCCGCCGTAGAAGACGAGATCGTTTGCGAAGCCGCCAGAGCCTGCAAAAAGTGGTGTAAGAATTAAGTGGTATGGAAGGTGTTTCCTTAAGTACCTTCTTCGATGAAGATGCCCTGGTGTTGTGTTCCAGAAGCGTCGGACATCTTGAACACAATGTTCTGGAGACTAGTCGATTGAGCTGTCGGCCAGTGAATACCTGTAGCGCTAGAGGAAGCCGGAACTCCGGTCAAATCAATGATCAAGTTGCGGATCTGCCTGTAGAAGACATTTGTAGCGCCGAAGCCAAGAACACCACCAGCTTGATACTGATTCCCGTCAATGACGCCGAAACCGGAAAAGTTTGGAGTTGCCTTCAGGGTGGGGAGACAGTTGGGATTGCCGATAATCAAGGTGTTATAGTAGTCGATTATAGAAGAAGAGACGATGTAGGTGCCCTTGAGTACGGCATAAGCATTGGGAACATCACATTCTGGCGTTAACTCACAGCAGGGAAGTAGACGATAGCGGGAGTGGTGGTGCTTGACGCACAGACACCAGGAGCGCAGCGGCCTCCGTCGCTCATGGCACGGTTGATGGCGGCGGTGTCATCCGTTACACCATCACCTGCGGGGATTCCTTATCAGTATCGCGAGATTCCAATGCGGAAAGATTAGGGAACACTCACCTTTGGCGCCGTAGCTCTTGACGTTACGGAAAACGACATAAGAAGAATTACTATTAAAAGCAGCCTTGCCCTGGTGCTTGACGTTCTCCAGCCAGTAGGGGGCGCATGCCGCAGCCTGACGGGTCTGCAAGTCAGTGGCAGTTGGGCTCGTGGGAGCTACGGCGTGAGGGTCAATTGCGAGCGGAGCTTTATCAGCGCCCTGGAAGGTTGCGTATTGTTTGTACTGGTCAAGCATGCCATCGACCAAGTCCTGCACCTCGGCAATCTTGTAGTGCGGACCCTGGGCGGCGGCAGCGCCAAAAAGGGAGAGAAAAGTGAAAAGACCGGATGCGCCACGCATGTTGGGCGACGATGATGTGGAAGGAAAACGAGTGACTGCGCTTCAAGGAGAGAGGAGCGGCAAAACTTGGGAAGGAAGGCATGGAGGCGCCTTTTTGTATAGAAAGCGACTTAGGCTGCAATGCATTTCAGCCGCAGGAGCTAACTTCTGTGGAGAAAGTCCAAAGATGAAAAGGCGTTGTAGGCGGCAGAAGGGAGATTGGGTGGCGGTTATCGTTAGCAGCA
Source organism: Neoscytalidium dimidiatum (assembly GCA_037367355.1). Taxonomy (NCBI): domain Eukaryota; kingdom Fungi; phylum Ascomycota; class Dothideomycetes; order Botryosphaeriales; family Botryosphaeriaceae; genus Neoscytalidium; species Neoscytalidium dimidiatum. Next base: position 1,338,928 of record CM074697.1, on the reverse strand, counting down.
ACACTAGGCCGAGTTGAGGCGTAAGCGCTCCCTATTCAGAAGGCCAAGTCCGCGAGAGAGGAGCATAGCGCAAAAATAAGCCGTTATGATGCTTAAAGTGGGTAGCCTGGCTGGCTGAAGTATGGCGAAGGATGCGAGTCGTCAGGCACAGGCTCGTTAAGACTGTGCAGGCCGAAGAGCAGAAGCGAGAAGGACCCCTGACCTAGAGCCAGCCACGCCCCGGCCGCCCCGACTCAACAGCTCTCCACGTGCTTCCACGGCACCTCCTTCTGCTCGGCTTGAGCACTGACTATGCCCAATCCGTGGGCTTTTTGGCTGGTTCAGGCCAATACCCGGATGGCATCACAGCATCCCTGTGGCAGCTCTTCGGGTGTACCCGCCCGATCCGCACCCAACTGACTGGATCTTCGGCACTTGGCCTCCAAAAGGCGTTAGCTTGGAGGCTATCTTGCCGCAACTCAGATCTTGGAGATCTGTTTGGTATATCGATCAGCATCTGATCCAGGATAACGGCGTTCGCATCGGCATTACGACAGCGAGGCCGTCAAATGTCCTGGGCAGCCGAAGAGATCATCTGAAGGTGGATATCAATTTTGGATATTCATGCCCGGATGAGCTAGCTCTTCAGCAGCCCGTGCTTCCTTCTTGGCGCAATGCTGTTAGTAGCGTTCCCATGTCTGCTACTCGTATAAGACTGTTAATTAATTCTATCTTTTATGTACTTCTGTCAAAGAAAATTGTTTTGAAGAGCGTTGATTTCTTGCTATCAGCGATTGGTATCTTTCTCATCCCCATTAAGTAATTACCACTATCTGGAATACTCATAATCATGATCCAGCGCACTTCTTTTGGTGGTATCCATCGCGCCATTTGTACAACATCAAACTCTCCTTTTGTGTACATCCCTCTTCCCATCATGCGATGGACATAGTCGCCAGAACGACACCCGAACGGCGGCGTTGATATCATGCCTTATAGAAAAAAAAAAAAAAAAAACCCCCAACTCCTACGCTGAGATCCATCAAAATTATATGCATGTAAAATCTTCTCTTATACAGCACCAGAAAAATCACCTCTTGTTTTTACGCTCACTTCTTCGCTGCGCTCGAGTTTGCCCGGCTCCTCGCCTTCTTGCCGCCAAAACTCTCATTCGTATTGACACGATCGATGTCGAAGGGGTTCGCCTCGTAGGCCACGCTGCGCGTGCTCCGCGTGCTCCGTATGCTGGCGTTGCTCTTCGTCTTGGACAGCTCGTTCGGGCCGCTCTTCGTCTTGATGGCGGCGAAGCGGCCGGCCTCGGGCTGGTGCTCTTCGTCGTCGTAGCTGTAGTCGATGGCCTCGGCCTCGAGCTCGGCCTCGCGGTCGGAGTGGTGGTGGTGGTGGCGGTGGTGGTGCGAGGGCGCGGCGTGGTGCGACGAGCCCGTGTCGTCCTTCTTCTCGGTGTTGTCGTCGTCCGGCGCGGTGGAGCTGCTGTCGTCCGGGCCGGTTTCTTCTTGCTGCTGCTGCTGCTGCTGCGCCGCCGCTTGGCCGCGCAGCCTCTCGAGGAAGGCGGCGGCTTGGGCGGCGTACTTGCAGCGCGTGCGGATGGCCGGGCCGTACTTGTAGAAGAGGAAGGGGAAGGGGACGCAGGCGAGGGAGAGGAAGGCCGGGATCATGGAGGCCCAGTGGATGCCCAGGTCGTTGTACATGTAGGTGGTGAAAAGGGGGAAGGCGGCACCGAACAAGCTGCGGAGGACTGAGTTGGCGGCCAGGACGGAGGCTGCGAAGATGAGGTAGGCGTCGATGAGGTAGTTCATGATGGACAGGAAGACGAGCACCATGCCGAATCCGAACGGCGCACCGGCTGCGATGGATGCAAACCAGTGGATACTGGGGTAATTCGTCCAGGAAAACCAGATCAAACCGATGGGCATGGCGACGGAGCCGATGAGCGCGGGTGGAAGGCGAGCCTCGGGTGGTGCGAAGCCGGACGGGGAGTTGGTCATAGCCCTAATGTAGCGCTTGTTGTCCCAGATCGAGTAGCCTATCGCGGCCAGCATGCCTACGCATACACCAAGGAAAGCGAGACCACCGATTCCCGGGGACCAGCCGCGATTCTGCTGGTAGACGATGGGGAAAGCGGCGAAAAGCATGTACAGGGTGCCGTAGATGATCGCCATGTAGATGGACAGCAACAGGACAATGGGCTCCCGGATCAGCAGAATCCAGGGCCGAGAAAGAGCGGTCTTGAAGGCGGCACCGATGGTGACCTTGCCTTGTTCTGCGTCTGCCCGGCTCTTGTAAACCTTGCCGGTGATTTTGGACAGCTTGGCGGCACGCTTCCGCAGGAGCACGGGTGCGTACGTCTCAGGGACGATGATGCCGCAGACGATCCAAAGAACTCCGGTAAAGATGGCCATCACACCCTCGACCCATCTCCAGCCAACGGTCTCGCCGACAAAGCCGCCGACTGTGTCACAGTTAGCGTTAACTGAGGGTTTCACGAGGTTGCTCATCGAAGGCGGCACTTACCGATGGGGCCGATGACGGGACCCAGGAAAGGAGCGGCGGCGAAGAGGCTGGTAGCCAAACCGCGCTGGGCGGCAGGGAACATGTCGGCAATGACGCCGCCGGCGTTTGTCAGGGGGGAGGAGCCGAAAGAACCGGCGAGGAAGCGCAGGACGGTCAAAGTAGCAATGCTTTGGGCGCCGGCAGCGCCAGCGTTGAATGCGGTGAGGAGCATGTAAGTGCCGAAGAAGAGGTACTGGCGTCCGAAGAGTTCTGCAGGACGTCAGCACTTGTCTCACGTAGGGCCAGATTGGGTAATTTGAACTCACCACTCAGCGGGGCCCAGATCAAAGGACCAATAGCGAAGCCCAGGACGAACAGCGAGATTCCCAACGTAGCGATGATCTGAACGACGCCAAACTGGAGGATAATCTCGCGGATGCCACCTGAGTAGGCAGAGGAGACGAAGGCGACGGCCAGGGTGGCAATGGCTACCAGGCCGGTGATTGTCCACTTGAGGGCGAGTGGGTAGTTCATGGGGTTGACGGGATCGTCATCCAGCCATGCGACGATGTACGGATCCTCCTCGGTTCCAGAGCCGTCATAGTGGGCATTGACGATGTCGTCGTTGATAGCAGCCTGGTCGAGGACTCTTTTGAAGTGTGGGATCCGTGCAGGACTGCCGGACTCGAGGTCCTTTTCGGCGGACATGGCGGTGACGTCGGAGAAGATCCGACCAGAGGTGGAGCGAGAGATCTGTGCGCGTGTGCCGGTGATTCGACTGGGAAAAGTGAGAGTCTCAGGCTCGGGCTTGGTGACGGGAGGGCAGGTTGGGGGGATGTTGCGCACGGCGCAGGGCTGCGGCGGCGGTGGTGGTGGTGGTGGTGGTGGTGGTGGTGGTGGTGGTGGTGGTGGTGGTGGTGGTGGTTGGAGTGGGATTTCCTGAGTGAGAGGGCCGGATTGATGGTGAGGAGCGACATGGCTGTACTATAAAAGAACTGGGCGGTGCAGGAGTTTGGCGGCGTTAAACGAGCCTTACGGCGATAAACATGATGTCACGCCCCAGTGCCGGATGCGGCCAAGAGCCTCGGCTGACTGAGCGGCCTCTCCGTTCACAACGTGCATAACTCGGCCAAAATCGAGCCCACCATCCGACCCAGCCGCCAATGAGAGAGCGGCGTCGGGGCTAAGCTTTCCCACGCGGCTGCATCATACTTCATCGAGTTAAGGTTAGATGCAGCTTTTCTTCCAGAATCGCCAAGAGAGTGCCGTGCGTTGCTCGGCCGAGCGAGTGCGTGCCGTGGGCCGATGGCTTAAGCCTGAATCTCCTCCCGTCGGCCTCTATTCATCCCTCTAAGCCTAGAAATTATCAATTCCAGCCTGCCTCGCGACCCCACCCAGGCTTGTTTCGTCCGGACTTTGGCGGCTCTATCGCAACCCTTTCCCTTTGCAGCACCCCGCCGCCTCCTACTCTCTTACAACACCTACTTTCGCCAGCTCACGCCGGCCCGTCTTTCGAAAGGGTCGACGCGTCGAATACGAATCCGACCGCCAGAGCGTGGACTGAGACGGCGAGATTTTCGCGCCGTCTGCGCAATCCCAGCTCACCCCACCGCATTTCTCCTCTCTCCGCTCGCTCGGCCCTGGTGACTCAGCATGTCCCGTCCCAAGACTCAGCTCCTTACGGCCGCTTCCGCTCCGCTGCCCTGCTGAGGACCACACACCGTCCCGAGTCCGAGTCGCCTTCAATCTATCGTAGGGAACGCTACCGCTCTTCGGTGTTTCCGCCCGCCCCGTTTCCTCGGCCAAGAAATGCCCATGTAAATATAGCAGCAGAAGTGCATGTTTGTTTCGGTCGCATGACAGCTTCAACACCCATTAACACCGGTCCCGGACTTTCGGTTCCTCCCAGAACCAAATCTTTGGCCGACTAGATAAGGTTTCAGAATTCGTCCGCGCGTCGGACGTTCCAAGTACCCATGCTCGACCATGGCTCTGAGCTTTGGCCTACCGGTGCATGCATTTGTGTGGGCTGGACCGCTCATGTAGGCTTCCCCCCCGGATGCTCCTGAATCCGAAGACCCACTTCGAACTTGCACAACCCGTCGGCAGGTCCCGCTTTGCATATCGCCACTCGACGATCATAGATCACCAAGATTTGTTGATCAGCTACGAATTCACCAGACCCTTACCTCCAAATCCGTTGCCCAGCCGCTTCGCTCCGTCCCCGCCCTGTGCCGGTGCTTGGCCTCTTTCAACGACTGGGAATCGAGAATCCGCCAGACAAGCCAGACAAGCCAGAAGCCGGACGCAGAGACAACTCTCTTACCCCTTGCTGTCACGGCACATTTCTAAACTACCTCGTACCGACGTTACGCGACATCAAATATGGGCTTGGCAACAGTCAGAAGTACGCATCACACTTCACTTCAGAGTCCCCGCTCTCGGAGATTGCACCGTCTTTGTTTAATGCATTGTTTCCACCAGCCTTCCTTTGAGATTGCCGCGTGGGTGCTCACTGTGGCAATGCCTTCTTCTTGGACGTTCGCACTCCGCCGAGCTCTCTTTGCCATGGGCATTCCTGGAAAAGAGACGTCGCTACGGAACCTATATTTTCAGTCAAATGTATCTCCTTCCCACAACTCTATTCCTACGTCTTCCTCACATCAGCACATATCTTCTTTGTTCTCTGCCGTGATAGACCTTGACCAAGGCATTGTTGACATGTGCCCTTTCACCGGCTGTAGACTTGCAACAAAGGCCATGCAATCTTGCTTTGTACCTGCTGTACTTGATCTTTTTTTCAACAATGAAAAAACAACGGTACCACCAATGGTCATTTATACGTACGCCATGCGAAAGATGGCTATCTCAGAGCTGCATAACATCTCCAGGCCTCGAAACTCCCAGAACACTCACTCCAAGCAGACATCACATCAACAGCACAACTAACAACCCCAACGAACTCACAAACCCACACTCACACAGCCAGCCTTCCAACACCACCGAGCAAAACACCCCAGCAAAAAATCCCCACCCTCCCAAAAATGGCGAGCCCATCCCCCCTCTGCCTCCCCCGCGACCAACGCGCTGCCCTCCTCACCGGGCCAACCCTGACCCTCATCCTCCCGCTCAGCTCGACCCCAACCCCGCACACGATCCCCAACCTCCCGCGCCGCATGCTCTTCGCCTTCAGCCGCCTCGCCGCGACCGAGCTCACCGTCGCCGACGGCGTCGCCCGGCGCACGCCCTCGCCGCCCAGGACAACCACCACCTCATCTTCCTCCTCCTCCTCTTCCCCATCCCCATCCTCCCCTTCTCCATCTCCCACCACCACCACCACCACCACCTCATCCTCCTCCTCCTCCTCCTCCTCCTCCTCCTCCTCCCCCGAAGAACCCACCCCGACGACGACCACCACCACCCCCCGCAAAGTCGTCCTCCCCACCGACGCCTGCACCCCCGCCGCCCTCGAGTACCTCCTCTTCTGGATGAAGCAGTCCTGCACGCAGCCCGCGACGCCCGCGGCCGCCATCGCGCCGCTCCCGGCCTGGCGCCAGAACTGCCAGGTGTACGCCGCGGCGCGGGCGCTGCGGGCGGCGGACGCGGAGAAGGCCGTGGGCGGGTGGCTGGTGCGGGAGATGCGGGCCACCGCCGCGGCGGCGTTGGGGATGCGGGCGTTGAGGCAGTTGGTCGAGGCGGGCCGGGGCGAGGGGCCGGTGGTGAGGGAGGCGGTGAGGCGGTGGGCGGGGTGGGCGCGGAGGGGGGAGCTGGCGGGCGCGGAGGTCGAGGTGGACGAGGTGCGGGCGTGGTTGGGCGACGAGTGGGGCGCGTTGGCGACGGCGTGGGAGGAGTGCGACAGGCGGGCCAGGGAGGGGACGAGGATCGATACGACGTGGGCCGTGCGGGAGGCGGAGAGGTTGGAGGCTGAGGAGAGGGAGAGCGAGGAGGCGAGGAGGAGGAGGGAGGTCGAGGAGTTGAAGAGGGAGGCTGAGAGGGTGGTGAGGGAGATGGAGGAGAGGCTGCAGCGGCAGCGCAGGCTCGCTGGTCTGGTTGACTAAGCGGCTTGCGCTGAGTGTGGGTTTATGTCAGGCTTGTGTGTTGCCGTGGTTCGGAGCGCGCAGGTGTGGAGGGGTGCATTTCCCCGCTTCGCGGACGCGAAGTCAAGTAAGCCATTTTACAAGATGTTCAGGTTAATATTACTATTTCTTAAGAAACAAGTACGACAACAAAATTGTAATCATACATGCTTCTGGTTGTGAACATGTTAGAATCGGCTACTGCGGTACCTCTGCATGTGCAGTCCCTATAGCCCGGGAAGTGGCGTCCCGTGATGCTGCCAAACAAGCGTCAGGCATATGCCCCTTCTTAGCTTCTTCTTAGATTATTGCAACCACAAAGCTGAGCTGTGCTCCACTTCTCCTTGTAAGGGTCCTCAAAGACCTGGAACAACACAGTCACAGCTGTCGGCCCCTGTCAGACTGAAAAGCTTTGGTGCCGATTGCCAGTAAACACCTGCCTGATTCAATAGTGCACACAATGATAGTGCACACAATGGCGGATGTTATAATATATTTAATAGACATTGTTATAATATACTATCTATTCATCAGCATATATTCTGCTCATATAATCGAGGGCTTACAGTTGCCATTGTTATTATACAAATTCACTCCTCTTACTCCTCATCATTGCTCAGTTCGATACAACACCACCCTTATTCAATAAAAGTACGGCACCGCACTGGTCACAGTACTGGTTAGTGACCTTGATATAATCCTACAGTCCCTTTTACACTTTCTTTTAGCGGTTGCATATGAGCCTTTGAGGAATGTTCAGCAATGGCACGAGATTCTGGCGAACTGCTTGAAGCTTACTAGTGCTATACCTCGACCGCTACTAATAGCCCTACGCTAGTGCCGAATCTTCTCACTCTAGGACACAAGACATCACCTCCCTTCTCAGGGGTCAAAAGCCATCATAAATCGAATCTCCTTCCGCTTACCAATTTTTCAGAACCGTGGGTCGCTTGGCCATCTTGGAGGTAGTCATTTGTTCCGGCTTCACGCACTGCTTTCAGCTAACAGCCTTATTCCTGCCGTCAAGCCGGTATCGAGCTGTATGCACAGTCATCCTGGACAAGAAATCAGTGTCTTCATGAAACCTATTTGTCTTTTTTAAAAGAGAGGGATCAGAAAACACTGGCGTCCGCATGTCCCGGGGTTCGTAACACGGCCTTGCCAACTGCACTCCAACCTCGACCTTTCACTATTGATATCGTCACCACGGTCGCGGCTTTACAGCAAAGCGCGCGCTCGCCGTCTCACGAGTCTCGACCCCGATCGCAACACCACGCATTTCAAAATCATTCGAAACCCGCGGGCAGCAATTTCAGCCCCGAAAACTACTAGACTTACCTTTTGTTTCTGGAATCCCACCAACTATTTCCACCTTTAAGTAGGTATTGCGTTAGGAATAGGAGGCGTGGTAGGGGTATGTAACATTCTGCAGTGTGGAGGCTGGAGAGCCAACGAGAGATAAGATGTATGTGTAATGGATGTGCTTTCAGGATTGAGAATAGATACTAGTAGATGTGTTGCGATGATTTGGATCGGAGATAGTCTCGAGCTGCAGGGGCTTTTATGTTGCTGCATGGCTAGGGTACAGCCAAGGCTTTCGCACCATCTCATTCACTGTCTGTGACACAACATTATGCATGGCGTAGTGGCGCATACCTCTCCCCCTCTATTACGTCATCCGATATAGATAGGATATACAAGATCTGTTAATCAAATGACATCGGATTCCAAGCCTGAGAGTGACTGTTGCCGCATCTATAATAGGACGTAGCTCAGAGCGTTATAGCAAGGGAGTCGATCATCTAGAACAATTGTGAAACCTGAACAATTGATCAAGCAAAGGAAAGCGATCCTACGCTAAACAAATGTATTGTGTTGTACTCAGAGTGTTTTAATCTACAGACATGTATCCATATCTTGGGGACAGCTGGATCGACAAATTCAGAAACAAGACGGATCTGAGAAAATATAAATACTCAAGCAACATCAAGACTCCGCTTTAACATTCACCAACATAACTCACTCACACGAAGTAAATATATCCTACCAGCTCTCCAAAATGGATTTTATCTATAGGGATATTCAACTCACGATTATCGCAACTGCGGAAATGGTTCCAAGTTCGCGCAACTTCAGACTGTGCCAGATATGTACACACTTGTGCTCATAACCTATACGCTTGGGGTCCCTCTCGAAGTCAAGTTTACCGGTGCATGCGGTAAGGATAGGGCCTTGTCCATTGACTCTTGGATCCTCTCCAATAAAGTTGTACGGAAATACAGGCTCGAATGGCTTGGCACTTTCCAGGTAATTGATCTGCTAGTCTGGGTAAGCTTGGTTTTCAAACCCTGGATGTTATTCCTTGAGGTGCTCGACCTTGTTTCCACCGACGATCAGTAAAGCTCTGTTGGTCCGAACGCGATCAGCAATGACTCGTTAACAGGATTAGCTTAATAGAGAATCTGACTTTCACCAGAACGTAAGCCAAAGCGATAGCAGTTTCAGCCGAGTTCAATCTCTATTGCCTTGTTTCCCTCGCTTGATCTAATTTGAGAACTGTCCATCGCAATGGCTAGGATACCCATGGATAATAATGTAATCTCACAGATTGCAGCATTCACAACATTTATTTGCGCTTGGAATCCAGGCTGCAGTAGAGAACGGAGCGTGCTGAGTTTCCATCCTTGTAGGATCTTCAAGAGAACAGCTCTGTCAGACAGTCCCAGCTGCGTTCTTTGGGCAGATAATGTCTGTTCTTTCGCATCAATCGCATCTTTTTCGCATTTGCGCCAGCAGCTAGCATCTACAAGGATGCTTTCGTGCACGGCACCAGGCTTCTAATTGAGCCGTGCAGGTTACAAACTCACAGTCTATCATGGCAAGGTCTGGTATTGGAAGCCGCGGAGCTTCATATGGTGCATACCTATGCTGTTGGAGCAAAACCTCGTATGCACTTGTATTCGTTGTTGTTGTCTTCCTGAAAGAGAGCGAAGGAGCTAAAGTACCCAGCGGCGCTAGCGCCGCGCTAAGCGTACCTGCCATAACATGGGCTGAGACTTTTGATGTTGATCCATCCACCAATGACAGAGGCTCCAATGAAGCGCGACGTGACAGGCCTGGATTTGCTTTCCCGATAAGCTGTTCATTGGGTTATGTTCGAATGCAAGACGCGACTGCCGATTCTCGTGATTCGACAAACTGCGTTAAGCCTACCTCAGAGGAAGTTCCTTGTGCTTGGAAAAGGTCTTTTGCGGCGTCAAGAAAACCTGTGGCCCACGTTTCAAAAGCTTCTTGAGATGCGGGATCATCTTGATGAACGATGGGTGGATCGATAGCATCAGGCCAAATGATTTGCCTTTTTGCAAGATCTTGGTTCCTCTGCGGCAATCGACAAGGATGCAGACTCTACCAGCCTTGGCTGAATTCGACGATCCAAGTTTGTTCGGCTTGTCGACTTCGCCTCCTCGTATAAGCAATCTTCAAGAGCGCCAACGGTTATGAAAGGGACGGTCAAGTTCCGGGGTCGCCAAAAGGGGATCCAATGGATAAGAGCTTCAGAATTTCAAAGGCAGCAGGCCTCGCCTTTGGCCACTCCACAGCCCAAGCCCCAAGCGCCAACTTGTCCGTTTTCTCCTTCCTGCGAGCCTCGATAGAGGACTGGATGTTCACTTGAACAAATGCTGCCGCTAGCGCTAGGATTGCAATTGCTAAGGATGCTGTCGCGACAGCAGTATTCGTATCCATCCCGTACTTCAACTCAGAAGTTGAAAGCGTTATGATTAATGGTAGACACAGAAGTGATGGGTTATGAAGAGATTATAGTTGGAACGGTTTAGCAGTTGTGTAGACTAAACTTATTTGGAAATGTCTTGCCCCAAAAAAAAAAAAGAAAAACATTTGTTGGTAACCTCAGGACTGCCTTGCACTTTATTTCAGCAATTTGGACTTAGGCGATTAGTAATTAGGCAGCACTTCCATTTTGAGCGCTCTGCACATGTCCGACCGGTGACACGCAAGCAGTATAAAGCATCTTAAAACCAAGTAATACGAACGATTGAATCTCTATTTACATACTCAAGGTCGTCTATCTTTCCTATTGTACGCATCGAAGGGTTTATGGTCTGAGGCGCTATTGTTACGAATCAGCAGCTGGTCCATTCCCTCACATCACGTGCAAACCCTCTGAGCAGGAAGTTGGCGGAAACGGCTGGAAGCACCCACCTCCCGACACTCACCCTTCCGTCACAAATTAACACAACTTTCCAATTTTACCATGCTGTAGCTTATTTACTTACCGCCTCACTTAGCGCCGCCCATGTTTATATAAATGCCTCCCCCTCCTCCTCCTCCAGCATTCCGCTCGACCCTCCTAGCCTAGACGGATCTCAACGGAATAGGTTATTATGCCACCTGGGAATAAGCGATGAACTCTTGCGAGTTTAGGACGGCAGTACGTGTAAATATTTTCTATTTCAGCCATCAATTAAGTAATTGGCGCTAGATTCATTCCACAGACGAATGGCGCACTATCTGGGCAAAAAGGCCAGGGAAACATGAACCTTTGAGAGGGGGAATAAATCAAACGTAGATTTATTACTAACTCGACGTACTCACCCTTACATAGTCGACTCTTGAGAAGCCTAGATATTTGTTTTTAGTGTGCGGTATCACTTAGCGTTGTTTCAAGGTGTGTGTGATCCCAGATGCTCTTATCAGATTTGCAGTAATCAACGGTCACGAATCATCAGCCAGTGAATTGTGAGCGATAACACTTCAAGGGCAGCAGGATCAGTTGTCCTATGTTTGCTCTCTTTTCTTCCTCAAGCTTACCGAACGACAGCGTCGATGGCTCTTGCAACGATGGGTACGTTCGTCTCGTTCAGACCAGCCACGTTAATCCGTCCGTTGCTTGGCAAGTGAATGTGAAATTCAGATCCCAATCTTTCAACATGGGCTGGGGTGAGTGGGAGAAAACTGCGAATAATCAGCATGAGTCTTCGTGGACACCGTGAAAAGAAGGACTAACGAGAACAGGCCGCTCTCCTGAAGAATGTTGCTCCAATCCCCTGGCGTCTAAGGTTCCTATGTGTCAGCATGGCTCTCATACGGCGCTAAGTCAGACAGACCTTCAATTCCTCCGTTAACAACCTGTGAAGCTCCTTTCTATTCCACTGCAACCGTTCCCTCATGTCCTTCAAGTTCTCTAGCCTGTACGACCCAGTCAGCATCCCAACCTCAACTCCCGCCATCAGCGAGAGGGGGGAAAAAGAAAGAAAGACTCACCACTCATCCCAATACTCCTCCAACACGATCTTCGCCAACGTACCCCCAAACCTCGGCGGACTGGACCAATCCGACCTGACCAACCACCTCAGCTGATCCGCCACGTTCGCCGTCTTCGCGGCATCGCCCACCACGACGTGCGCGACGCCGACGCGCTCGCCGTACAAGCCCAGATTCTTCGAGAAGCTCTGCGCGACGATGACCTCGAACCCCCTGCGCACGAACTCCCGCACCGCCCACGCGTCCTCGTCCAGGTCCTCGCCGAAGCCCTGGTACGCGATGTCGAAGAAGGGGAGGTGGCCGCCCGGCGCCAGGGCGTCGGCGACCCGGCGCCACTGGTCGCGCGACAGGTCGAGGCCGGTGGGGTTGTGGCAGACGCCCTGGAGGACGAAGACGGAGCGGGGCGGGGCGGCCGCGATGGCGTCGAGGAGCGCGGGGAAGTCGATCGACTTGGTCGCGCGGTCGTAGTACGGGTACAGCGAGGTGGCGATGCCCGCGTGCGGGAAGATGTTCTCGTAGTTGCCCCAGGCCGGCGTGCCGATGTAGGCCGTGAGCGGGGCGGTCGGGGTGAGGCGGAAGAACTTGGACGCGAAATTCGCGCCGATGTGGCACGCGCCGGTGCCGGCGATGGTTTGCACGCTGGCGATCTGTGTTGGGGGGGTGTTGCGTGAGTTGGTGTTTTGGATGGGCGGGAGGGTGCGAGGGCTTCAGCGCCAAAGGAACGACGTAAAAGAATTCCAGGAGAAGGAGAGAAGTTCGCAAAAAAAAAATTTCGTTTTGTGAGAAGAATTGTAATGAAAACAAATATGGAGTATGAAAGCAAGTAGATGGTATAGAGATGATTCTCAGGAAACGGAATTTTCTTTACCTTTCCAGAGTTCAAAGCCTCGCTATCCTGCCCGAAGATGACTTCCTGTGCCTTGCGCAGGAACTTCGGATCTCCCACATTACCTGCGTACTTGAATTGCGTCAAACTTTATTCCCGCATCCATTACATTCAGGAGGCTTACATCGTGGTTGACAGGCTGAGCCGCAAGGACCTTCTTGGCCTTTATTCAACGCGTCTCGTCAGTCTCTCGTAACTCCAGCCAAATAAACTTTCCAGCTCTTGTTTCCACCATACCTTGTTAATGACTGGCAGCTCATAATATTGCCCATTCTGATCGCGGTAGACGCCAGCACCCAAATTGATCTTGTTGGGCGTCTTGTCCGCATCCAGACGCAGCTTGAGGTCCCACATTTCATCGCGTCCGCCCTTAGGCACGACGGGAAAAGCCTCAACTTTCTCTGTTATCGAACCCATCTTGCTGCCTTCGTTAAATTCTTTACTCGTGAAGATTGGTTGTGAGGTCCGGACGAGGTAGAGGATGTGATTGGAAATGGGGGAGCGCGGGAAATAGGACACGGCGTATTTAATTGCAAGTAGACCATGACGCCTGGTTCCACAGCAAACGCGTGCTCCGACCTTGACTCGGTATCCGGGCCCGAAAGTGGTGGTGGAGGGACGTGGAGCTCTCGGTTGCGTGCTCCGAGTTCCGAAACGAGTCAGAGCTAGTAACGCTGCGGACGATTGCGAGATAATGGCATACGATTGCTAAAACGTCTGCGTTGCCCGATTGGCCTTCGACTCACTACGTGCAACGGAGAAGCGTCCTAGTCCCTGTGTGTTTTGCGGGGTTGCCCGAGTGGTGTTGCGGGGTTGTGGACTTTTCCCATGGTGAAAATACTAATATTCTGTTATCCAGCATTGTTTCAACACAGTGCGACCGTTCTTCCCTGGTGGCAGAGCGTTGCGACGGATCGCAATCCGATATTAACGTGGATCAAATATGAAAGGTCGAGTAGGGTGGGTGACCGGTAACCCTCCCGCCCCGGCAACCTTCCCGGCCCGGTACGTCTTCCGCCAAAACTAAAGGAAATTCCAAGCCATTAAAGATCTGCCTCAGTGCCCTATCGATGACACAAAGTTTCATTCCTTGCATGAGCGATACATTAGGGCTTTCAGGGTCCATTGAAAGGTCCAGCCTCTTCCCGCATGACTCACCGGGAGATCCATCATAGAACCATCCCCGCCACACCCTTCTACTTTCTTTGAGCGCCATCCAACTCGGATATCTCTGCAGGATACAACTCGTGTCTTGTTTGAGCACCCGACAATTCTTGCACCGGAGAGCCTAGAAGCTCTCCTCCTTCCTTCCCAGGCCCCGTCCTTGCCGCCTGCGATTGAGCATCGGCATAGCGGCGACTCGCCCGCCTGCCGAACGTGTATCCAACTGTACAAGCCGCAACGATCAGGAGAACTCCAACGGACACTCCCACGCCGATCCCTGCTTTCGCGCCAGTGCTGAGGCCGGAGGAGCTTTGCGAGGTGGCCGTCGCTGCCGCACCTGTCGCGGCGCTACCCGGCGAAGCTGAAGAAGATGGACTCGAAGAGGCGGTGCTGGCTGGGAGCACGTTTACCCATGTGCGATCCGACGTAGCTCGTCGCACGATTGGGCCATAGGCGCGGACGGTCTCTCCTGCCGTAACGGTGACGGCTGTAGTGCTCGAGTCTACGTCTCCGGCTCCGATGAAATTGTAGCTGCTCATCGATAGCAGACCGCCTGACGCGAAGGAGGAAAGACATGCGAATATCTGGTCCGTTTCGACCGACGTGCGGCAGTAGTATCCACTACATGTCGGGTGGGCAACAATTTTTTTTTCTGGTCAGGAGATACAGGTGTGCGCTCACGAAGGGCAACATGTTGCTATTGTTATGTCATCTGTACCATCCGTCGTTGCTCGCGTGCAGGCGTAGCTGTAGCCTGACGGACATATTCCGGGAGAGTAGTACAGCGCGGCATCGCGGCTGAAGTTGTCCGGTAGGCACGATGATGTTTCTACGAGTCCGAGCTGAAGCCAGTCTCCGATGGTATTTGTTCCGTAGAAAACAGAGGTCAGGCAGTCTCCAGTGGCAGGTGTGAAGGTTGTGGTCAAGGGACCCAGGTTTGCTGTTGCAGCCATCTTCCTGTGTCTCTATGCACAGAGTGCAGTCCTAATAACGACCAGCTGGGCCTGAGCGCTCCGAAGCTTGCTTGAAGGGGATTCGACTTTTGGAAGCGACTGCGAAAGGGTAAAGAGCGGAGAACCTTGTATCTTTGACCCTCTTCAGACCTTCGTTAAGTGTGCGACGCTGGGAATCTTACATCTGGACCGTTGGTGCGTGCTCAAGTCTGCGGATACTGAGTGGAACATGGAAACTGTTATTGCGCATGGGTGAGGCGAACTGTCTCCTTTCTGTCCCATGCGGCCGGGAGCTAAATTGAAAAGGTGGAATGCGGCCTGTGCGAAGTCGGCTTGATAACTTCAAGCGGCTTTTGCATGCAGACTAGGTGCCAATGGCCGATGATCAGTCCTTAAGTTGCGCAAACCTCGTCTGGTTGATGGCTTCTGATTTGATGAGTTCTTGGCCCCCACAGAGAGCAGCATCCTGTCAGGCCGGTGGAGTGGAGACAGACGTAAGCTCCGTCAACCAGTGATCTGCCATGCAGCCCGACAGAACGGGGCCTCAGCACACTGAACTGTACGGAACTTATGCATGTCAGCCAACCCCTTACACCGAAGTCGACAGATGTTGCAAAAGCTCGCTGGATAGGTCAAAGATTTGCTCGGCACTCCAGTCAGGACCACCGATGCGAGTTTGTCTTCCGATCTGCCCGCAATATGGCCGGACTCTGTATCTGTCAATCTGCCTCTCGCAACGTCAGAGTAAGCTCGATACACAAAAAGTCTTTTCCTGGCTACTCATCTTGATGCACATATGCCTTGGCTCGAGTCTCAGATAGATTATCTGCTTGAAAATAGCTAGCTCGAAGGCCGAGCACGGTCGGTTTTCTCGATGTTCGTTTCTGGACATTGCTCTAACCCACCGCAAGTTATGTTTAGAATTGGAATTTCAGTAGTGATAAGATTAACCAATGGTAGGCCTGCTGTCAGGCACAGAGCCTACAGCTATATCTCTTCTGCTATCTCAACCAACCACTTGCAATAAGCTGCGCCGTAACCTCGAAATTGGGGCAATGCATACCGAGATGCAACCCAAGAGGCCACCAATCAGCTCATTTTTCAGTCTTGCGATATGAATATATTATCTGGAATTCAGCCTCCCTTTAGAAGGAAGACTACTCACGACAGCTTAATCACTTATATATTAATGCGGTCTAAAAGCGAACACGCGCCTTCGCGTGGTCCGGTTGGTAGCCACCATCTGCTATTGTTAGTATTTGACTAAAATGAGTAGCACCATGGATCTACTGGCATTGGAGGGCAGCCTTCAGCTTCACGTGTAAGTCTGTGGACCTCAGGAGACCATGACATGCATGCAATACATGAACCAAAGTCTGCATCCGTCCTACATTTAAGCCATCCGGACACCCGATCGGCAGAGAACATCCAGCTTCTTGATGTCCACGGCAGGCCCTCGAGAAGCATCAGTCCGAGCTCCGCCAACGAAACAAAGGCTCTATCCTTGTTGCAGCGCGTCGGATCTTACCTGATCGTGACGGATCTGCTAGCAATTTTGTTGCCGACCCTCGCCATCTCATTTGTGTCTTTCCTCTGGTTTGGCAGTGACAAGAACGCAACCTGGGGACGTATCATGGTCGGAGGCTGGCTCGGCCGGGCCGTCACCCTCTCCACACTTGTCATCCGCTTCGCTGTGGCTATTCAAGCTGGAACACGCACGTCCATGCTTGCCAGCGTCTGCCTCGAATCCAAGAATATGGGAGTTTTAGCTCTGAGAAACGCTCCCGCCCTCTCTCTGGCCCGCTACACCAATTCCGGTCCCCCTGTATCTGTAGTGGATTTCTGGAGCAACTTGCGCTGGAAGCTCAACGGTTGTGCTTTTGGTCTGTTGTTCATGCTTGCCTTAACATCTCTCGTGTCCCAGTTCACGTCGACCTTGTTGCTCTGGGACGTGCGGCCAGGCGTGGCACTCGACTTCAGCGTCAGTAGCGAAATTGCGGTTGGTCTCAGCATGTAGAACTACATTGAGAGGTTCCAGTCGATCCTTACGCGAAGTCCCGACTACTGGGTCTCCTCGCCCGTAGAATATCCCACCTTTGCAGAATTCAGCGATAATACCCTCTCAAACTCCTCCGCCGTTACAGACACGGGCCCTTCTGTCAGAGCCTTCCTGCCGCTGAGCGCTGAGAGAGACCGATCAGCCCTCTCAGAATACTCCGGGCCGGCCTCCGTCTTCGGCGCTCGCATAGCATGTGTAAGGCCTGAATTACCGGACTGGAATTTCGCAATTGTACAAATATGGCCACCACCTGAAGAGCCCGCAAAATCACAGCCACGTTTGGAATGGAATTCGCAGAGCCATCAATTCGACGCCGGACTGGCAAGAGCTCAGCTCGGGGTGTTGGAGCAAAGACTCGTATGCATCTGTATTCGTTGTCTGGTCTTCGTTTGGAAGAGAGCGAAGGAGCTAAACTACCCAGCGGCGCTAGCGCCGCGCTAAGCGTACTAAGCGTACTTGCCATAACACGGGGCGACCAGAGTGCCAGACAAAGAACGAGCTATCCTAGAGTTGGACATGTTCCATGTCCAAGAAGGGGTGCAAGGAGCATCGGAACAGTGGACGCTTAATGTCAACAAAAAGTTTGTCGAAGGTACTCTGATACGGCATCTAAAACCTCTTGCATATATCCGTGGCCACTCATAACAAGTTACAGGTACAAGGAGTGTCCTCCAGTACCCAAATTCGATATACTACCTGCCTCCGCAGCCAGATTTGGAAGACCCAAGGACGCTGGACCTCACCGAAGTCTTCGACAAACACAATTACTCGAGACCGGAAACTGCAGATTTCTTACACAATGTTGTTTGAATGCTACAATGGCAACCGGGAGTAGACTCATCCGAGGTATACATCCCTTGCGACAACTGCAGCAAGGCTGATTTAGAAGTAACACGCCAGACGACTTTGTCCGCCTATAGTTGAGCCCCGTCCTCAATTGCGTCTTCAAGGCCGCCATTGAAGAGACGAATAACCCTGCTCGGGCATGGCAAGCGCTGCTGACAATGGTTATCCGGATGGCTTGGTACGATTGGCTACCCACTTTTGACGCCCTCGCCGAGACGACGACAACTTCCTTGGCAGCTTGTCAGACTCCTCAACACGCAAGGGGCTTCATCATAGTCATGGCAAATCTGGCTCTGCATGTCTTGATATGCCCTCTGATTGCAGTATTGTTCTATGCGACTACCAAGTACTCTAAGCTTGGGCAATCGTGGCAAGCCGTTGCGCAGCTCGAAACCCCGGCAACCGAGTCTATCCTGGCAGAATCGACAATGCTGGACGATAAAGAGGTAGGAAAGAGATTCCAGAGTGCTGAAATAAGGCGGCGCTACCGCATCAAAAAGCATGAGGACCGAGATCGGATTTGTCTATTATAGAAAACGTTTCTGAACTGAGAACTTGAACTATCGATATATCTTTGTAAATAAATAACATAACGTGAATATTGGCAGAACGATTCCGTAATGAGGGATTACTTCAGGAACGGGGTATCAGACCTGGTGTAAGAAACAGACTGTTACAAAAACAACGTGGAAACGAGCACAGGGACTCTACTGTTTACCCCGCAGGAGGCACCCAAGGATGTTGCAACAGCAAACTGACACCTTATTTTGGGATACGAGCATTTTAGGTAGTCACGCAGGAGTGAACACAACCAGGGATACCGAAAATCCACGTCCGGACGACTACTTCAACCTCAAATGTGAAATCCGTGAATCTTGAAGGACGCTCTTCTGCTATCTCGAGATGGCAGGAGTCTGGACAGGAGGCCGTTGATCGCAGGAACATCCCATATCGTTCGAAACATGCATCCGTAGGCCATCCATCAAGTCCACGTGAAATCGACACCCAAACTCATCAGCGATTCCTCCCACGGGAAAAACCCCTTGCCCGGGGTATCCCTTCCCACCGCGCCATTGTGATAATCGTTCAGATCATGAGTCCTCCACGTCTTCTCGACAACCCGTTGCACAATCGGCGTGGTATCGCCATACCAGTCCTCCTTCATCAGGTACCGAAACTTCTGCAGCACATGCATCCGATCCTTATCCGTGGTGACGTGGCATGCGGCGATGAAGAACGGCCAAACTGAGCACGTCTTGGCCGGGTCGCCGGGACAAGCGATGACCTCCATGAGATCCAGGATGGCGCGGACGGAGGCCTTGATGGTAGAGGCGCGCTGCCAAAAGTCGTCTTCTAGGTACTGCAGCAGGATGATGGCGCCGAGGCGGTACGTCTCGGCCGTGCGCTTCGCCAGTTCGTACGCCGCCTCCTCGTCAAGGTCTTGCTGCTCCTCCTCCGCCCGGCGCACGGCCCGCAACGCCGACGCGCTCGGGATCTGCTCGATCGTGCGCAGTCGCAGCTCCATCGCGTCCTTCCACTCCCTAACCCTCTTGTCGTCGTTGTCGTCATCGCCGCCACCGCGATGGTTGCTACCCCTCTGCCGCCTGCGCCACTGGCGCGCCGTCGCGAAAATGATGTCGAGCAGCTCGTTCGAGCAGCCGCTGAAGCAGTTAATTTCCTGCGTGGGGCGATCGATCTTGCGCAGCCAGTACGCGCCCGCCGCCTCGAGAATGTCTTCGTTTGCCGGGTGGTCGAGCGCCGTCCACGCTAGCACGATGCGCGGCGCGAAGTACTGGCCCAGAAAGCTCAGCAGTGCCGAATCTGTCGAGGTTGATAGTGGCCCCATCTGCGGGAGCTCGGCGATCTGGCGCGCGCCGTGGAAATGTTTGCGCCAGTCACCTTGCCTGTCGTCTGGGAGGTCGTAGAAGCATAGGATAAGAACTGTCGCTACGATTTCAGTCTTGGAGAGCGTGTGCGGTCCTTGAGAGCCGAGAGCGTGGAGGAGGGAGGCCAGGACAGAACCACGGTAGTTGAGAGCGATTGTAAGGTAGTTCTGGTTGCGGTGTTTGAGCTGATTTGCTGAGAGAGCCAGAACAGCGCGGAGGAGGAGTGGCGATTGTTGGGTTAAAGGGACGATTACTTCCCTGTACGTGTTGTCGTTGCGGTCGGAGAGGGCACACATGGAGCAGACGCCTTGGGTATCTGCATAAAGATGTCATCAAACACAGCTTCAAACAGCTATTCTCGCTTCCGCTGAGAGACTTACAGTATTGGAACAACTTCATCTCGACTTCTGTCATCTTAGGCATCGTGGATGGACCAAGTGCGGGTAAGGGGCATGACGGGGTCATAAACCCTGACAGCGGTGATGTCTCAGGTTGGAGGACTAAGGATCCTGATTTGCAAGGCCCATCGCGAGCAACGAAATCTTCGAACGTTGTATTTAGGAAGGGCGTATATGCACCTCCGTCTCGGTCCAAGATAGAGTCTCTTCTTTCGAAGTCCTCGGTTGTTATGTGCATGTCCATTTGCGCTTTGGACTCGGAGGGCTGCCATTTCAGGTTCACTGCGTACCCGCAAGATTGGCCTGATTTTCGACAGCGCTGGCATTCTGGTCGGGTTTCTAAACGACAACGATGAATATCTCGCACATGAACTTGACATGGATGGGGCTGTACCGTCACATTTCACCTTTCGCTGACGACAGCGAATGCACCCTGATCTCGAGCGCAGAATGCGGCGGCGTCCGTAGAAGTTCAACTGCATTGTGATGAAGGTCTTGGACGGCTGAGGCAAGTGGAGTCTGCGTGAGGGAAGGATTGGTGAAGTCGGGGTCACGGCACGACAACCGACCCGTAGATCATTTATTACTTCCCTTACTATGGAGCGTTGGCCCCCACCCATCGCTGACCTGGATGTGCTGGGCCCACTGTGCTCCGAGACACTCGAATCAGCTTCATGCACTCTACGAACACCGCCTCCAAGCTCTCGGGTACTTCTCACTGGTTGTCCCGGTAGGAGCAAATAGGCAGCAACAGCTGTAGTCGTATTTGCCCTGTAGAAGGAATGTATTTCACATAGCGCCAGTCGTGTGATAGGATCCCAGGAAGATTTCGGTCCGAGCGTGACGGAAAAGGCCGCTCCAACGTGGGGAGATCGAGCGGAGCTCATCCGGTCTCGACCAAACGCAGATGCTTTCGCGTACTGTGCGCTCTACGGCAGCTTCCAAAGCAGCGGTACAATATTCATTTGACGGTGAGCTTCCATTAGTTGCTTACACCTCTAGAGGGGGTACTCACGGTATGCAATGCTACGTTAAAGGCCGCTCCAACTCCATGTAAAATTCTGGACCAGCGCCGGACCGAGTGAGTGAATCGAATAGGTATGGACCCGAGTTGAGACAGTGCAATGTTAGATGTGGACAACTGGAGCCTGGACTGCATCGGTCAACAGTTTCTATGGCCGTTCTTGGTGATGATGATGCGGAATGCGAAGCCGAAGGACGCCATGCTCACCGCAGATCTGTACATGCACCGAGATGCGGCTCAAAAGCTCTGTGGGGCTGTGCTGATGAGCAAAGACATGTACAAGGGAAAGAATACGACGAAGCCAAGATGTCTAGTACTTTTGACAAACATGCTTTGAAGTGGAGTACAACCGATGTTCTCGAGCAAGGTTGTGTCGTCTGTAGAAAAGGAGAAGACTTTGTGCAATGATTATATCGCTTTGTCGCATTTGATGAATAACGACCCAATTTATGGGCAATGAGTTACTTCGTCTAAAGAGTAGCCTTGCCAGCCAATCTCCAAGTCTCGGTAGTAGGGTCGTGAGTGATCTTTCCCTCGTCTGTTAACTTATCGAGAACCTGCAGGACGCCCCTCTGGGCCGCTTCGTGCAGCGTTTCAGGCACATCCTGGTATATCTCTTTGACAATTTGCATCGACTTCCAGCCGGCAGTTTCGCCAGTAGTTCTGCCAATGACCTCGAGCACCTGTGCCTCGCGCTCTTGCCTGTGTTTGATGTACTCCAGGACTTTGTCCTTGCCGTCTTCAATGACGGGTCCATGTCCAGGATACGCGCGCCCAGAAAACTGCTCCGACATGCGAGCCAAGCTGTTCATGTACGTAGCCAAGTCTTCGAAGACGGCAGTCCCCGCACCGAGCACATTGTCACCGGTAAACATAGCATCCTCCTCTTCGAGTACTAATGCCATGTGGTCCGTGGTATGTCCAGGAGAGTAGAATGCCCTCAGTGTTGCACCCTCAGTCTCAAACCGCTGGCCGTCGACGATGTTCAGCTGGCCCTCATCAGGCCTATTTTTATAGACCTTTGTTGCCGGCGAAAACTGGAGGAGATCAGGGACGCCTTTCACATGGTCTGGATGCCAGTGGGTGAGGATGGCATAGTCAATTGAAGCATTCTCTTCTCGGAGAACCTGTTTGAGTGTGGTAATCCAGGCTGGCATGCCTTGACCAGTGTCGATGAGGAGGCGTTTCGGGCCTTGGCCCACAAGGTAGGTATTCGTGCCTACATTATAAGTTGCTGTGCAAGAGACATCCGAAGGGATCAAGTACCTTGGAGCGTGAACTACAAAGGTTGTAAGCCTCCGAGACATGAACGAACAATGATATACCTACCTTGCCAGGGTTTCCACCAAGAATACGGATAACCCTGGGGCTGAGGCGTTCAACTTCCGGAAGCGGAGTGAGTGAGGCGGCCATGGTGGAGTAGCGTCTCGAGACAGCTCCCCGCATGAGGGCGCATGGTGGAGGTGATGATGAGCGCGGCGGAGGCTGTTGCGACATAACCGTCAGGCCTCGGCTAGATATGACACAACTAACCAACTCCACGGATTTTGGCGGATCTAAACGCCGGCCTCGCTAAATTTTAGCGTCAGTTTCGAACATGGAAGTAATCTTTCGTGAACGCTCCACCAAGGTGTCCAAGTTGACTCTGATTTAAGAGGCCCCGCGAATGCTCCGAGATAAAAATGGATTCCCTCCAGGACGACGATGACGTTCCGTATGTCTCTCCGTCATCGTCGACGCTGTCAAATTACATGGATCTTCCCCTGCCCAAATGGTCACTAATATGAGCCCAACAGCCAGCTCTCTTCTCACGCGCTTAGCGCTCTCCAAGAATTTTTGGGAGAGCGTGACCAACGCGCGAAGCAGTTCGAAGAGCTGAGAACAGCAGCTGAAGATGAATTCGCCGAGGGT
This sequence comes from Neoscytalidium dimidiatum, assembly GCA_037367355.1. Lineage (NCBI taxonomy): Eukaryota > Fungi > Ascomycota > Dothideomycetes > Botryosphaeriales > Botryosphaeriaceae > Neoscytalidium > Neoscytalidium dimidiatum. The sequence continues at coordinate 1,315,952 of CM074697.1, read as the reverse complement.
CAACAGCCGCTGTCCATGGAAGCCTTTGTTGAGGACTGGAACGCCTCTCAATTTTGGGCAAGCAGCTTTTCTCGCTACCTGGAAGGAATGGGTAATAATTGCCTATTAGTACAACGATGAGACAGCAACTATCCTCGCCAAGCAACTGCTCGACAAGGCAACCGATGATACCAAGATAGCAGTTGTCTCAGCCCCCAGCGTCTTCATCCAGCTGAAGAACCTGCTTGTAAGTTTGCACCTTCCCCACTTTGGAGGGCTGTTTTTGCAGCCTCCCTGATTGTGCTAGGACCATCAGGCTGACAGCACAACGAAAGCGGACTCCCGACTATAAGATCAGGCCTGAAATCAAGTTGCTGGAGTTCGACGAGCGTTTTGCAGTGTTCAAAGAATGGGTGGCCTACGACTTCGCCCATCCGACACGTCTACATCGTACGATCTTCCTGGCCCCCTCGAAAACCGCTCCGTCAAACGCTGACAGACGAGCATGAAAGCGAGTTTGAAGGGCCACTTTGATCGCATTATCTGCGATCCTCCATTCATCAGTGTAGACTGCCAAACGAAGGGTAAGCACCTCGCCAGCCCCACTCTTTGCAACCGAGCGTTTTATTTACTATAGAGCATATAGCGGCTCTCACGGTTCGTTGGCTTGCCAAATCCTGGGACCCCGCAACGCTCCGTCTAATTATCTGCACGGGCGAGCGTATGGAAAGTATGATTGGCAAGCTTTACGGCAAAGCAGGCGTGCGGACGACCGACTTCGAGATCCAGCACGCCAAGGGATTGAGCAACGAATTCCGCTGCTACGCAAACTACGAGAGCAACGTCTGGCGTTGGCACGCCGAAGAAGAGATTAAGCGGGACGAGTAGGAACGCGGGTGCGACCGGCGAACGGCAACGGTGTCCGCGTCGGCCGCGAATGCGCCGAGAGATGTGCTCTCGAAGAGCCGAAGGGCAGCGAGAAATCTTATCAAAATGGAAACAAAATTTCCCCAGCCCATCCCCGAATACGTCGGCCTTGCTCATGTCAGAGGTGATCCCTGCAGCTTTCCGCTGCGCTCAAGTAACCCCACCTCCATCCATCCACCTTCCCACCAACATCCGAGCTTAAAGACACTCCCATTCTCTTGCTGCAACCTCCCACCTTGTCCCAATAAACATTGTATGTACAGCAACAATGGCTGCAGCCTGCATCTTCTGCAAGATCATTAAGGGTACAGTACATGCGCTCCAGCACAAGCTCCCAGACCGACATCGCAGCTAACGTTTGTCCAACCCCGCAGGCGAGATTCCCTCGATGAAGCTCTTCGAGAGCGACAAGACCTTCGCCTTCCTCGACATCGGTCCACTCTCGCGCGGCCACTCGGTATGTCTGCCTTGTAACCATCAATCCCACCATCAATGCACCTAGCCGTCTAAGCTCGACAACCCACACCTCCATCCACCCGAGCATCACCCCGCAGCTCGAAATTCCCAACGCGCGCCAAACCCCGTCCCTCTCATGTTCCCCGCGCTGTAGCCCTCATACTGCCGCATTGTTCTAACCCTCTCTAGCTCATCATCCCCAAGCACCACGGCGCCAAGCTGCACGACATCCCGGACGACCAGCTGCACGAGATCCTGCCCGTTGCCAAGAAAATCGCCCAGGCCGTCGGCTGCGAGGACTACAACATTCTGCAGAACAACGGCCGCATTGCGCACCAAGTCGTCGATCATGTACGTTCATATCCCTGCAGCCGTGTCAATCCATTCGGAGGCAGACTCCGCGCAAAAGGAAGGCCTTGCGTTTTGAAAGTCGTCTTTTCCTCCTTGGCTAACTCACTTCGGTCAACTTTCAGGTCCATTTCCATATGATCCCGAAGCCCAACGAGAAGGAGGGTCTGAGCATCGGCTGGCCCACGACCAGCCCGGATAAGGAAGAGCTACAGAAGCTGTTTGAGGAGATCAAAGCGAAGATGTAAAGTGGAACGCAAGAGAATTCGGAGGCAGGCACACAACATGTACCGATAGAGATACCAATGAAGCAAAAGGAGGGTGGCTGGTGTGGGAAGACATCAAAAATCAAAGCACGAATGGAAACCGTCACGGTCATTGACGTGAGCTAATGCTTCATTGTGGAACCGATTTGGGATATAGAGCATGCTGTTCTGTTACGCATATCAATAGGCTTCATATCTCAGAACGTTCTCATAAAGACAAATGACTTTATCTCTGCCTAACCCACAACTCCACAGAATTGCTCTCCACTAAAATGACGATCTCCAACAACAGGACCTACCAATACGTCCCCCAGCAAGACTTCCCTCTTCTCCTCCAGTCTACCTTGCACCATCAAACCATCGTCACTCCCCGCTCCTCTCTTCCGAAGCAAGCAAACAAGCACTTTCCAATAGCCACCACCAGCACCAAGACGCCGCAATAGCAGCAATCTTCCTTGCGCGACACCCGCTCCACAATGCAGCCGTTAACGAATTCGCCCTTCAATTTGGCACCGGCTTTGACAGGCGTGTCGGAGAGCTCGTCGACGAAGAGCGGACCCAGGGCAGAGTATGCGGTTGGCTGCTGGCTATCCAAATGCTGCCAATACACGTCTGTTTGCTCATCTAAAGCAGTACTAAAGAGAAAGAGCCCAAAAAATGGTATAGTATCATTGAGATCTTTGTAAGATAACAATCCGAGGATAAAAAAAAATCGCATGGGGTACTTTCGACATATATAAAGACATTCCAAAAAAAAACAAGGAGATATATGAAGGGGAAAAACAAGAGAAAAAAAAAAAGCTGGCGATGAAACAAAGACACCCTTTCCGATGGAGAAGAAGTAAGACTCACCGCTGAGCGGCCCACATTCCCTGCTGCGTCTCCCTGATGCGCTGCTCCTGCGCCCTGATCATCTCCTCCGTCTGCCCTCTGCCATCTGCGCGGCCGTCGATATCCATCGCGTTCTCCTCGCCCTCGACCGGCTGTGGGATGTTCCCGGCGCCCGGCCCGCCGTCCCTGCCGGGCTCGTTGCTCCTCGCGCCGTCCATGACGGCCGCGCCGCCGCCTGCGCGGAGCTGGTTGATGGCGCGGATGGTGTCGATGGCGGCGTGCAGGGTGCGGCGGGCGTTGAAGTTCTTCTTGACGGTGGGCAGCAGGTCCTCCTTGCCGCCGCCGGGCTGGGGCGTGTTGGTGGTCGGGTCGGCGATCCACGGGTGCGACAGCGCCTCGTGGGACGTCATGCGCTTGTTCGGGTCGATGGTCAGGCAGCGGCGGATGAACTCGCGCGCCGTCTGCGAGACGCCGCGCCAGTACTCGAGCGGCGTGAACGAGTAATCGGCCACCAGGATCGCCTGCATCTCCTCCAGGTTGGAGTCGCGGTCAAAAGGCGTGTAGCCGCAGAGAAGGAAGTACGTGATGACGCCGATGGCCCAAATATCGCTGTCATTCAGGGTCAGCTGATATAGCTTTGGGGTTGTATTCTAAGGAACAAAACTTACACAGGCTTGCCGTGTCCGGTCTTCTTGAAGATTTCGGGCGCCATGTAGCCGGGCGTGCCGCACGTGGTCGTTAGCACATGGAACTGCTCCTCGTCCATGATCCTGCTGAGCCCGAAATCGGCAATCAGAAGATCCGCATTATCTTCTGGCGTGCGGAATAGCAAGTTCTCCGGCTTCAAGTCACGGTGTACAATGCCGTGGTCATGCAGGTATGCGACAGCCGAAAGGGTGGCGCGGATTAGGTCGGCAGCATCGGACTCGTAGTAGCTACCCTTACGGCAAATACGGTCGAATAGTTCTCCACCCAATGCTAGGTCGGTGACGAGATACACTGATACGTCGCTGTGGTCAGCGTTCCTGCAGGAAAGATCACGGCTTGGCGCTGTTCAGGCTTACGATTGTTCATAGTCTCGAAGTAGTCGACCAGCGTAAGGATATTCTGGTGGCCCATGGAGACTCTCTTGAGCACAGCGATCTCGTTCCGAACCTAGCAGGCTGGTCAGGTCTTGCTACGAGGCTCAAGACGTGCAGAGTGGTCTGCGCACCATATGTTCTCTCCCCGCCATGAGGCGCTTGTTAATCACCTTGGCCGCATAGTATCGCCCGGTGTCGATGTGGACACACTCCTTGACCACGGAGTAACTGCCTGCTCCCAGTGTCTTTCCGGTCTTGTACCTACAAGGCTGAATCTGCGGTTGCGCTCCGTTCGAGGGTGCCGCCATTGTAAGGTTGTTGTTTCGGAAGCTGCAAGAACTCGGCGCGGGGTCGCGGGGCGCAAGGAACAAGACTTGTCGAGGGAAATGGCGGTGGTCAGGAAGCGCGCAGGGGAGATGTGAAGTATGGGCTGAGCGTTGGGGTCTATGTATTGTACGGCCGGCTGGCTGGGGAGCTCAATGAAAGAGTGTTTCGGTGTCGTGAGGCTGACCGTGGGCGGCGCGTTCCGGGCGGTAAGTTGGGCTGTGAGCGGAGCTGCGGCGATCAGCGGTGGCGCCCCCTGTTGCAAGATGGTGTGTTCGGGCTGGGATTGCACGGTCTTTCAACGGCGGCGGGGTGTGTTGTTTTGAGGCAGAAGAAGCCGCGGATAGCCTCAGGCTCAAAGATTGTACATGTCACCTGTACTTTCACGCTGGCAGCTGTGTAAGCTGAGACGTAGTCCAAGCGCGGGGCTCGTGTCGAGAGCGTCGGGACATCGAACTTTGCTGGGACGGAGGCTCCACTGCTCCAACATCAGGGTCCGCCAACGGCTCGTTCACGGACCACGCCTTGCGGGGAGCGCCTCAGGCAACCAAGTCACGAGTATCGAAAAAGGAAAGTTACTTGCGCGTCCAGAATCCAGAGGATATCATTCACTACCCACACACAAAGAAAAAAAAACAAGTCAAGTGGTCGCTGTTGATGGATGCTGTTCCCATGTTTCCGTCCTTGAGATTCACGCCAGCGTTCCCAAATCCCCCATTACTCCCTTTCCTATGAAAAACTCCTGATAGTTTGCTCGTGCTGCTGTGGCCGAGCTGCTAATAGGCCCATGCTTTTTGTCTCTTTTTTTCGTTTAGACAGACTGGGAAGGATTCTCGCCCTCCGCAACGACCGGCACGTTCAGCCCGCGGTTGGAACTTTGCAGCACGAGTTGCTCATGTCGTCTTGCGCGCAGGAAGTCCGAAACCGACCGGATGAGGATGAACCATCCAACAATCATAAGAATGTACGCCAGCCATTCGCTGGTAGTGATCTGCCCGCTTCCACTGCCAGAGCCGTCTCCGGACACATCATCTGGATCGAAGTCGACGTTGTTAGGATCCTTGGGTGCATTTCCAAAACCCGCTCCGGCGTCTGGCGTACCTCCAACCATATCGCCAGAGCTGGCACCCTTCATCGTAAAACCATATTGGACCAAAGTGATACCGAGACCGGCGCGTGCTCCGTTCTTGGCGGCGTGCGTCGTGTGAAGAAGATAAGTAAGCAAGAAACCGACCAACTGAAAGGCCATGGAAATGATAGCGTTCCAAACAAACGAAAATATAGAGCCGACGGGCAAGCCATCCACGAAAACTTCGTCGGTGTGGAGGCCAGGTGCGAGAATTGTTGTTTCCCAGTAAGGCGGAGTAGCATCTGCTGCAGCTTGCTCATACGACTGGAACTACAGTTAGCATTGACGCATTATACGAACGCAGGAACCCGTGTCAACATCACGGGCCGCACAACTCCAAGGGCAAACATACTGGAGGCTTCTCCTCGACATCCTCATCCCGACTGGGCTTTGCACTCAAGTTCGCAAACACTCCGTCATTGCCCGAGCCTCCTCCGACAACTCGGCCGGCCGGCACGAAGGCCGGCAGCTGAGTGACCCTTCTCACGATAGGCCGCGGCCTGTTGTCTTGCTGACTCGAACCCTCAGAGCCATCGTCATCCCTGCCCGAATCCGGCTGTCCGCGCATTAATCGCTGGCGATCGTCCACACCTTGGCCGTTCTCGTCATCGGAGTCCTCATCATCGGAGGGGGCAAACGTCTCTTCGAGCTCACGGTCGGCGTCCGATGCAAGAGGATCGTGCTCGTGGAGCAGGCGCTGGTGAGAAGGCGACGAGGCGCGCGACCTGAAGGATGGGGGTGGCGAGGAGGGAATCGGGTATTGCGGACCTGGGGCAGCGTGGCCGTCGGCGGACGAAACATGGTCGTCTTCGTCGTGGGCAGACACCTGGAGATGGGGTTCACAGTGAGCGGAGGCTCCAAGTGGCGCGATGCAGGGGCGTTGCGACGTGGGTGGGGATCTTACCCGCTCGTAGCGTTGCTGAGGCATGACTGCGGCTGCTGGCGGCCGACCGTCGCGTTAAGGAGTTTGTATGCACGAAGAGTGGCGGAGGGAGCGACGAGGAGGGAGTTGGAGAGAGTAGAACACGGTCGGCGAAATAAGAAAAGGAGATTTAGCGGCGGATGCGACAGGCCTGGGGGTAGCAGGTACGGAACAAGGCTGGTGAGACGTCGAGTGGTGGTAACAATCACGCCGGGCCGGGCGCTTGTCAGTCAAGTCAGTCAGTCAGGCAGTGCTGCGCCTCTGCGCCTCTGGGTGGACGGCCATGCTAAACCCTAGCCTTAGTCCTAAATCGGCCAGATCGTAGCGTCATCCATGAATTCCTCGTGCCGACCATATTTGATCGCCGCCACCCGCGCATTCCACCCTCTGCGCACCTGCACTCCGTCCCTCGTCTGCCCGCCTCTCGCAATCACCCGGCGGCGCTCCCAGCATGGCCACAGTGCGCGTTCTCCCCTGCTCGCTGGTACAAGGCTCCTTCTGACCTAGCGACTTCCCGATAGACAATCGCGAAACACTACGCGCGCATCACCGGCGCCTGGCCCAAAGACATCCTGCGACCCACCGTACAGTTTCAAGACGCCTTGAAAGCGCGTGCCGCTGCCGCCTCTTCCGCTCCCGAAGCCCAAGAACTCAAGAACGTCAATGCGCTCTACTCACTGCTGGACAATCGCTATGCAAACAAATACACCGTTTCGCCCGCCCTGTTGAAGCCTCGCAGCAACCCATCCTACTATGAGGACTTGATGGTCGAACTGTCCAAGGCTCCAGAGCGCGGCTGGTTCGAGCGCTTCACAAACAAGTGGAAGGGTTTCCTGAGGTTCAAATAAAGAATTTGAGACCAGACACTGTGGGGACTTGATGCATTCCCATGCTGTATATTATTGTACGATAAGGTCAGGACACAACACAGCGTGCATGACACGGGTTAGCCGGCATTGAGTGTATGACCCAAATATTTTGTGATGACTCGACCAGTTCTGGAACAGTCGAGCACCTTAGTTTTCTACCCGAAAGAAACCTACGGGGCCAGAATAGAGTATCCGATATCCGAAAAGGAATGCAGAAAGAATTAGTTTCACGTTACATGGAGAGAATACCAGATAAAGTTAATGCATGTTTTTGAGAACTTTCTATCGCGTACCAGTGTTAATCTATAGTACACATTTACTCTAGCGCCTTGCTCAAGGTGAATCCCCTTGGTTCCCACCTAAAGCTCCAGGTGCAATCCGAAATGCCTTGCAGAAAAATGATGTAGCGTGAAAAGAAGCAAAGCCCAGCCAGCCAGCCCGTGAAAGCCCCCAGCCAGTATCGACAACGCCCCCCATTATCCCCATCCATTCCAGCAACTCCTAAACATCCCATCTAGTAAACAGAAATGCCATTCACCTCGGTTGAACACACTCGACATGAAATGCTCCGGGATTCTGATGTATTAAGAATCCGGCTGCCATGTCCGAAAGCAATTGTGTCCATTAGTTAGTAACCAAAACCTGTCCTTACCCCTGCTAATCCAGCGGCATAATTAGGAGACAGTTCCAGGGAAAGGCGCCATGGGCTTAGCAGCTAGGGTCGCAGCCATCTTCTCGCGCTCCAGCTTCTCCGCCTCCATCATGGCACGATCGGCTTTGGTTACACGAGGCTTGCGCGTGGTCATACCCCCACGAGATCCACGACCACCACCACCGCGCCCACGGGCTGCGGCCGCATCGCCTCGGGTTGCGCCACCTCGACCACGACCTCTGCCACGTCCACGAGAGACGGTGCCGTCGGATCTATCTGAATTAGTATCGGCGAACGTGTAAAATGAGGCACCTATAACATACCTCTCAACAGTTGGCTTCTCTCCCTCGGTGATGAGAGGCCCGCTGTAAACGAAGAAACCGTCCTTGGCCATCAGAGCAGACTGTTCCCAAGCCAGTTCCGTGTCGTCGATGAAGTCGTCGTCCTTGTCGTAGTCTTCAACTTTCTTCTTCCGTTGCCTCTTCTTGCCTTCTTGAGTAAGTTCCTCTTCCATACCCCCCATTTCCACGTTACTCTCATTCTCCGAAAGGTCCACGGACATGTCGTCGGCAGACGCAGCGCCTGAGCCCCTCTCCAAAGCGGCAGTTGCGGCCGCCATCTGGCGCCTCCTTTCTCTCGCCGCAGCAACACGCGGGTGAAGAGCCGCAAAGCCGTACTTCTTTTCGACTTCACGTGCAAAGTTGATGGTGACGTTGGTCTGACCCTTGAGCGGGAAAGTGAGCCAGATATTTGTACCTTCGCCGGACGAGCTCTTGGCGGGTGGAGGACCACCGAAAGGCATGCCTGAAAGTAGACCACTACCACCGGGCAGCGGTGGAGGAGCCGCCTCTTTAGGCTTGTTGGACTTCTGAGGTACGGGTGGAGTGGGTGCAGCGGATGAGCCAGCTGACTCGGTCTTCTTGGGCGCCGGTGCCGGTGCCGGTGCCGGTGCGGATGCAGGTGACAGTGCGGGTTGAAGAGCGGGCTGCTGTGGCGGCGGTGGCTGCTCCACGCCTTCCATAGGTGTCGCGGTCATTGGTGGAGGCTTCGCTGTTTGCGCGGTCTCACTTGGAGGGCCGAAGGGATTGGGTTTTGGTTGTACAGGTGCAGGCGACGCAGGCGCAGAAGTTACGGACACGGGATATTGGAATCTATTCTGCTGCGACAGGTGTGTTTGGTTGGTAACTGAAGGCGGGTCGATTAGACTGTTTATGGAGGGTGACGCGCTGGCGCGGTTGACGACACGCGCGGGCGGCGAGACAGGAGGCATGCTGCTAGCATGGTGATTCTGGGTCACAGGAACAGTGGACGAGCGAATTGGGTCGTACAGTTGACCACTCGAAGCCGGGCGTGAGCTAGACGAAGTTGCAGCAACAACATGAGCGACAGCAGGGTTGGGGATGGGCTCGGGGTTGCTTGGTGCTATGGGAGGAGAGGGTGCAGCAGGAATGGTGCCGACAAGATCCGTGATCTTGGGTTGCCGCGAAGCTGGAGACGGGTGCTGGTGCTGGTGCTGGTGCTGGTGCTGGTGCTGAGGCGGTGCAGGCTTGTCTTCAGATGGCGGAGCGGGAGCGGGCGTGGATGTGGCAGCGGCTGCAGCCGTCTCCGCAGCGGTCTTGCGCTTCTTGCGCTGCGTCGGCGGGGCGTTAGGATCCTTGGGAGCGCGAGTGCGGGGAGCGCGCTTGGGCTTTTCCTCGCCATTCGCATTTGCATTGCCATTTGCAGCAGTCTCTTTCCTCTTGCGTTGCTTTTTGGGAGCGGTTGTGGTGGGTGCACTTGTGGGGGGTGGTGCTACACCACCAAGATTCTGGACGTGGATCGTGGATCGAACATTGGAGTTGGCGACGCTTGTGCCTGACGACGGGGAGCCAGGTGGCGTCGACAGATCGTCTGGGGACGAAGAGCCGCCCACCTCAATCATTGCGAACGCGAGCAGCGCAAGACAAGCGGACGGGACTCCGGAGCCGGGAGAACACTACAGTCAGGACGCGCGGTCGCAAACTTCACCACCTGCGGCGACGACGACAACACTGCACGCAACGAGCGGACGGAGCAGAGTTGTGCAGGCGGCGGCGGATGGCCTAAAGCGGATATACAGCTGCAGCGGGACCGCCGCAACTCGGTTTCAGGGGATGAGCGATGGGCGCAGATCCGAAGCGGCCGTATTTGATGGAAAAGGTCGAAATCGGAGGAGGACGAGGCGGGTTGTTAAGAGAGGAGCGGACGGCGGAGGGCGAGAAGGCATATAATGGGGGGCGACGGCGTTCGCTGCGACAAAATGCGACTTGAACCGCGGGGACCGACAACCTGAGAAGCCAGAGCGAAGGGTCCAAGCCCAAGCCCTCGCATGGTTCGAACAACTGCCTGCCGGCGAGACTGGCGGGCGGGCTGCATTCAGCTGTCAGGGCCTGATATCGCTCGCCGCGCTGCCGCCGGGCATTGGCGGGCGGTTGCCGTGGACGGTGATGCTCTGAAGATTCAGCTGATGTGCATCATGAGGCCATCTGGCATCGCATGCGTTGACACGAGCGCGTGCTGCAAGTTGAGAAGCGCTTTCGGCTCATGTCCTACAACCTCTCGTCCCGGAACGACGAACAACGTGAGCGCCTGCGCCACATGAGGTGTGGCTTCCCGATCAGCACGGACCACCACGCGGAGATCACGCTTATTTTCGGCGAAATAAGGTAGGGCTGGCATGGACCTGCATGCGCTCGACCTCAACCCTCTCTCGCTGCCAAACGAAACACCACCCCTCACCGCTGCGCGTTCCGCACCCCCGCCAACCATGACTGCACTTGGCAAAGGCGACCGCTTTTACGTCAATTTTGACCACCCTGAGCAAGGCATCATCGGCGACCGTGTGGATGGTGATGACGGTGCGCCTGCGCGCCATGACGCACCGCCAGCCTTCCCTGGTCTTAGCTTCGTGGCTGACGTGAAAGAGCGCGCTGCATCGGAAGTGAAACCACCCACAGCGCCCTCGTTCAAGAGTACCTCTACCGGCTTCCCCGCGCACAAGAAGCGCACGCGCGTGTCCGCCTTCAAGCAGCAGCGCAACGCCACAAAGGAACCGTCGGCGCAGACCGGGTCGGATGCAGAGACCGCCACTGCCGCACCCGCCGTCTGTTCTCCCAAGGCCGAGAAGAACGATCCACCTGCAGTAACCACGGCGCCACGAGATGACGCCAGTGTTGAGGAAATAGAGCGTCGACAAATCGACGAGGACAATAGGAAAAGGCTGGCAGCGATGACGCCAGAAGAGATCGAGGCAGAAAGACAAGAGCTTTTCGCCAGTCTTAACCCCGCATTTATCCAGAGATTACTCGCAAGAGCAAACATAGACGAGGGCACCAATGAGCACTCATTCCCCTCAGCAACTGATCTATCGCAGCCAGAAATCCATACAAGTTTGCCCAGTGAACCAAATCCACCCAAGCCAGCGAAGAAAGTCACTTTCGACGAACCGGAGAAGCCCGAACCTAGCCTTCAGCCCTCAGAAACAGATGAAACGGAGGCCGATATCTCAACACCGAAGGCAGCGCCGGAAGGCTCGATATCAGAAAGCGCATTACCACCAGCCGGATCGATTCACTTCCCACGACCACTCGCGCCGCCCGAGCTCGACCCGAACGACCCGAACTTCTTGCAAGAACTGCACGACAAGTACTTTCCCGATCTCAAGTCCGACCCGGAATCGCTCTCGTGGGCTGCGCCTCTGCCCACACCGGGCTCCGAGGCGGACAAGCGATCTCCATACCACCCCTCCTTGCGCAGCCTCGACGCCAAGGACATCCGTTTCGGCTTCAACGGCGCCATCATCCCCCCGAAAGCGGCGAGAGAGATGCCCGTATCTCTCGGCCTCCATCATCACGGGGAAGCGCCCGAGGCAGCGGGTTACACCATTCCGGAGCTGGCGTTACTCGCGCGCAGCAAGGTGCCGGCGCAGCGATGCATGGCGTTTCAGACGCTTGGGCGGATATTGTTCCGCTTGGGCCGTGGCGAGTTTGGCGTAGAAGGAACGATTGAGGTTGATGGGCCGGAAGTGCTATGTGAGGGGCATGAGGATGAGCTTGAGCGACAGAATGAGCGAGATATGTCGATGTTGGCGAGGGGATTGTGGGATTGCGTTGAGGAGAACAGAGTCATTGATACGCTGTCGGAAGAAGTGAACCGGCAGAGTGGCCATCTGACTGCAAAGACTTATGCGGAAGAGGCGCTGTGGTACTGGAGGAAGGGTGGTGGGAGGAAAAAGAGGGCCGTGTAAAGTGCAGGTGAACCAAGGGGTTAAAAAAAAAAAGTTGCGCGCCGTAGAAAAATATATTTCAGTGAGGGATTTGCAGAGGACAACCCTAAGCCTATGCGCAGAACACTGCTCAATGAAGAGGAGGTCATGGAGCACACGTCGAATGAGGCATACGCCCCAGGCGAAAGCAATCAGTGGGTGTCTAAAAGTGAAGTTGCATGAAAACCATTTCAGTCTTTTACGAAGCCAGAGACCTGTCCCAGTGTCCCTAAACTCCTAGTAGGTAAACCATACTACATACTTACCCGAGATCAGGCAGCGCTTCGTAATTATCTACTAGAGCCCCAATTTTGCTTGATTCTTAGAAGTCTACGTTCAAATCTTCGGCCACGCTGGCTACGAGGGGGCGCCGGAATATCTAGATCCTCCAGAAGGGAAACTCATTCAACCACCGGATTTGCTCAATAGGAACATCAAATAGTACTCATTAGGCCGATTTAGAAGTGCAAAGGAGTCCGAACTAAGAGGAAAGGCGTAGCATGTTCAACAACATGTAGTTTATTTAATTATGCTTAAACAAGACGCCAACCAAACACCAGTACCTGATCGATTCTGCCTTCAATCGTGATCTCATCATTGCTCGTTTTGATGTTGCTCAACTCAAATTACCTTGATAAACGCGCTTTGACTGCTAGGAAATGCTGTCGGACTGCTATCCCGAAAATATCTCTCATCGCCGCTCATATTTTCTTGTTTTAATGCTTTCTCTTTTCGATGAGGCGATCTTCTTCAATGCTTCGGCTCTATCCCAACAGCCTTCAGAATTTCTTCCAAACCCAGCCCCGGACTCCCAGGCACAAGGTCTTTCCAAACGTGCTCAGAGGTGCGCTGATCAGCTGGCAGGATGCTCCAATTAGGGCTGTGTTCGGCCTTGAGCCACTTGAAGTCATCGACTTGGTCCCATAGATTGGGCTGCGCAGAAGGGTCCTCAAGAACCTATACAAAAACTAATCAGCAACTGATTCGATGATACTCCCAGGTCTATGGAGGGGCTAAGGGTACTAAGCTACTCACATAAGTCTCCGGCAACGGCGCAAACCTGATGCCTTCGCAGTCCTCGATGATTGGTCTGCTCGCGCATTGCAGATACACATCCACATTCTTGCACTCATGCATGCGGAACTGCCGCGTATTCACCACCAGCACGCTATCCTTCACCCCCGTAATGTGAATGGCGCCCGCAATCCGCCCACATACCAGCAGCGAGTCCCGCACGTTCTTGACGGCCAGGCCCGCGAACGGGGCGCCGCCGTTGGCCACGGCGGTCGGCTGGCTCATGTCGATGATGCAACGACGGAGATTGGCGAGCGTGCCGGCGCTGGTCGCGTGCGAGGCCGTCGGCGGGAGGATGATATGCAGATTCGAGTGGCCGGTAATGGCGACGCTGCTGGTCCCGCTGAAGGACGGCTTGCGCACCGGCGAGCCCGCCTGCTGCTCGCCGTTGAGGTTCTTGTTCACGAAGCCGTCCTGTGCGGCGCCGGTGGCGTCAGGATCCGCGCCATTCTTCCCGCTGTGGTTGTGGTTGTCCTCGCGTTCGTTGGCCGGGGTGCCGGGCCCAGCAGGCGACGCGAAGGCGCTGGATTCGGCGGTCGAGGTGTCCCCGGAACTGGTGGCTTTGGCATTGCGCGTGCCGGGAAGCTTAAGGCGCTGCTGCGAGGCAAGCTCGGCGGCATCTTCGAGCGAGATGGCGGAGGGGTTCTTGTGATGCGAGAAGGCGGAAGTGGCGCTGGATTTGCGGGTGGATTTAAAGGAGAATTTGCTGCGCGGAGCGAAAGAGGCGCGGGTCTGGTTTAGTTTGTCGTTGAGCGCTTTGATTGCCTTTTTAAGTGGGAAGGATAGGGTTAGCTTGTTGTTGGGGTGCCAGCGGAGGGGTGGTGTTTAGTGGGCCAAACCTCCGAGTATGTTCGCTGGTCGTATGCGGGGATGTAGCTCGATGCGTCTTTGACCTCGCGCGACAGCCTCGCAATTCCTGCTAAGCAATGCTCAACCCCATCAGCGCGCTCGCCGCCCGTGACGGCTTTGTCTCCGAGCCTGTTGATTTCCTCCTGGAGCGCTATGAGGGCCAACTGTCAGTCTCTACTACAGTGTTGCCATGCTCGCGTGCTCACCAGTCACCTCATGTTGGAAGTAGCGAAAAAAGCGCTCCTTCAGACCGCCGTCAGAAAGTTGTTGAGGTGGAAGACTGGCCATTGGTTAGGAAATTTGGATGGTACTGAGGCGAAGTAGAGTTCTGCAGTAGAGTAAGATCGGTGAATCCGCAGGATGGCGGTAGTGGTTCAGTTTAAGCAGCGGCCGGCATGGCGTCCGCTGTGGCGGGAAGGACACGCAGAGGGCGGGTTTTTAGGTTCACAGCGCGACCAGGCTCTGCTGTGGAGTCGATAGAATCTAGGCGTCAAGCGGTCGATCCCGGTACCCGTCCACATCTTCTCCTCACGTTGTCCCAGCAGGTCAAGGTGGTGGCGCGGGGCAGTCAGGGATGACACTTTGACGGTCTCTTTAGAGAAGAGCTCCGCCGCAGCTAATGCTTGCTAGGCCGCTCCTAATTGCCACGAGGCGGAGCATTAGTTGCCGATCCTGCATGCTCTACCAAACGGATGGACGCTTTCTGGTACCGTCCCGTCATGCGAATGATGCTTTTCGACGCGGCACGCCTACAGAGGCAGGCGAGTCAGTGTCTGTGGTGCGGGGAAGACACAAGGACGCCTGCAAGCGCGGCAAGCGAGACAGTTGCTATTTCCGCACGGTACGCCCCGCGAAGTGCGATGACGCTATGGCAACCATAAAACGACCTCCACGGACTGGAAGTTCTCCTGCCAAGACATACGAAGAATTTCTAGACTTTTACTCATCTGAGCGTCATCGAATATGCCGGCGGAATCAAGGGCTCTAGTTCGTGGTTCTGGTGTACACTTCACGGAAATGTACTCTCGCGTCTGTATCGTACAAAGCTTGTAGAGCGACTTTCTTTCAAAAATTAGATTATCAACTAGGCCGAGCGTAAATAGAATGGGAACTGAACATTCGACACAGATTTCCGTCTGGATATGTGATAATACTGTCAACTTGTTCCACTCTTCTCGTTCCTCTGCCAATAGTTACGAAAGTACATGCTAAACCATCTGCCAGTATATTTCATCGCCTAACCCAGGTATCTGGCATTAGCTCTAAAATTTCAAACCTATGCAACCTGTTCTTTCTTTGGTTCTTATTTCTCAAATTTTTTTTAGCAGGCGATAGAGGGTTTCCTTTCAAATTTCCTAAGGATTAAGCAGGCGCGAATGTAGCGCTCGATCCATTGATGCCAGCCATGTTGCATACAATGCTTGAAAAAATAGAAATACGCATTATATACTATGCGCGACACCATGCATGATAAATCACCTTTAATGACGTCAGTTTCTACTACACTGAACAACATTCCACAGCCGTCCTTTTGGAACGGAGTTTGACAGAAGGAAATTGCATTTGTACATATAGACCAGTTGTGACTGGTGGTATCTTGCTCTAATTTTGGAGCAATTTTAGGAGGCCATGAGGCAATTGTGATGTGCCATCCCTTAGCATTGTATGCTCTATACTCGCTTTCCCGCGATACGAAATTACCCCGAACTTATTGCTGCTTATCCACTCAGTGGGCGGACGGGGCCGTAATCTCGTAGCCGTACTTCTCCTTGAGCCTCTGCCGTCTCCTCTCTTCGTAACCAGGGGGATAGATACCTGTCAATTATTAGCAAACTCTCGTGCAGTCAAGCACCAGAAGACCACCTACCACGGCCCTCTCCAATCTCAGCATAAGTCTGCTCTGCCGATGTTCTATAGTTCTTCCTCAAGAACTCTTTTCTTTCGAACTCATCCACGTTAGGGTCCTTGTGGTATCCGGTCAAGGCGTGGCCGCAGAAGTCGAATGTACTGAGAATGACGGCGAGGCCGGCGCCATAGCCAAGTACCGCGGGCGTCGTCCGGACTGGCAACTTGAGTGAGCAAAAGTACACCGCTACGTTATGCATCGGCATCCATACCTCTCAAGCCGAGCATAGCACCGCCGAAGAAGCCGCCAATGGCCTCGTTCCAGCTATCGTCCTTCTGGCGCAGGTTCGCCGAAGCGGAACGGGCGAATTCGTAGGCACCACCCATGGCGGCTGCAGCTGGTCAGCGACTTGCCGGGTCAATTGCGATCAGGTAAGCGCGGGCATACTGAAGACGGCAATGGTGCTGCCGCTGCGGGTGAAGATACCCATCGGGCCATAGTTCTGCTTCTGGAGGGTGTTCTGGATGGCGGACACGAAGGTGCCAGCACCGGCCATGACCAAGGTGGTCTTGATGGTCCGGCCGATGGTGTCCTTGGGGTGGTATTGGTGGTCGTCGTGGGCCATGGTTGCGGGCGATGGAGATGGGGTGGTGGTCGACGCAGCGTAATCGAGAGGAGCGAGGTTGTAATTGGCGGCGAGCTACCGACCGCCTTCGATTCTGCCGGGCTCGGCCGCATTGTTGACAGCGGAGCTACACACGGCGCTCCATGTGTCCGCTGGAGCTTTGACATCACTGACTAACTTCCTCAAAGGCAAAGCTGCCCGCCGCTGACGCCTATTCTTGGTGCCTCACTCACGCGGCAAGACGTGGCGCTCCGACTCAAATCGTGGTCGTGTGCGTCGTCCAGTTTGCCGCCGCCGCAGTCCGCGCTTGCCAATGCGCGCGGCGCTCACACATTATCCGCCTCATCATTCCCGTCTCTCTACCTGCAAAGTCGCATCTCGCATAGCTCACGGCTGCGCGGCGCCTTCTCCCTCTTCTCTCCGCCATTTGCCCTATATCTCACCTCTCCAGCAATAACCCAACCTTCAGCAGGCCTGCTGATATCATAACCCCACATGCTGCCACCAAAGCCAGGTACCTTGCCGCTGCAGTCTGTGACTCCTGCTCACTAGTTCTGACTGTAGCTGTAGGGAAGACCGCGCCGCGCCTTCTCGAAGACCTCTACCACTACGATCCTCGCCAGCGGATACGTTGCGGGCGCAACATCCTCACCGATGCCCCACCGCACTTCGATGAGACGAAACCGCCCATGTCCGCCGTGCCCGGCGGTAGCTGTCGCCACAACCTTACGCTGAAGCCGGACCAGTGCGTGGTGCCTGAGAGCTGGGATCGCCGTCCTGATGGCCAGACAATACACAAGGTCGCGTCATATTGTCGGCTGTGTCGGCACCACATTTCGGTGGTAGTGGACTTTCGCCAGAGAACCAGCACTTGGCCGTGCCCGAACGAGGATTACAAGCTACACCACTTCATACACACGCCGACTACGACGAGGCGTGACAGCGTGGAAGATGACTATGTGAAAGAGAGTTACCGCTTCGAGTGCTCGTCCCCGCAGTGCGGAGCGATAGTTACCATAGAGGTTGCCCCGCCACGTCTTTCGCAAGAGGATGTGACGCTCTTATCTGACAAGAGAGTGCTTGAAGAGCGTCTCCAGTCTGCCAAGATGATCGATCCCGATCGACCCGACCTACAAGCCGCCCGCCCAATCGATGGACTCTACATTCTGCATGCCTATATCCGCGATGCTCTCAATGGGAAGGGTGGATCACGCGTCCCTCTGCGAAATAGAAGGTTCTTGGTGACCTACGGAGCAGACTGTGATGACCTATTAATACGTCTCGGATTCTCTAAAAAGCCGGCGCAGGGTGAAGAAGAGGCAGCTTGGATTCTGCCGACTCCTCCAGAAGAGTGGGACCGTTTGCACGGAGATGCTCTCAGAGATCGTCTGGATGACACATTCCAAGAGCTTATGTGTTTGATTGATCGTATGCCCCGCTCTGCAAAGCAAGAGTTAAAGAGGTACAGTTACCAGCCATCCTCTGCACGTGAATCTCTTGAAAGGATCTTTGGTGCCTACAACTGTGAGTCGCTTCCCATGCCGCGATCAAAGCCCCACGACCTCCGGGCACTGACATATATCAGACCCTCAGAAACCTGGCTACACAGCGAACGCCCAGGGCGTGGAGGATCACCCGTACTATGCTGGACTAGGCGCTCTCGGCGGTTTCTCCGACAGTCTCCTCGCATTCGCATACGACCGCCAAGTCACGACCGATCCGCAGAATCAGGCATACTACTACGAATGTCTTGCTGATCTTGCGAACGGACGACGAAGCGACGAATTGGACATGAAGAAGGTAATGGAAGAATCCAAGGGAATCGTGAGTCGGAAAGACGCACTACAAGCACTTCGCCGCTTCAACCTCGAGCCGGAGCGCTTTGCCTCGTACACCGACGAATACATTATCAACCAATTCCGTGTCCGCGTCTCCAGTGTTGGTTCTTATGAGGTACCAGAACTGCGCGAACATCTGCGGAAGATCGGCGTCTACAGACAGAGCCAGGCGATTATGGATGCTGCTGGAGACGTTATCCAAACGTATGAGCAAGCTTTATCTTGGCTGGGGGCAGAGGCTAGCCACGGTGACGATCAAATCATTGCTGTGGCAGGGTTGAAGAAATCGGAGGAGCCCTCTAGCGAACCAAAGATTGCGGAAGCCATCAAGATCATTGCCGATCACCGTAACAGCGAGGCTCTGAGTGTCTGGCTACAGACAGGCGAGATTAAAATGGGCAATGATCCAGAGCTGGAAAAGACCAAAGCCTTTAGTGCTTTCGGGCTTAGCAACCATCAGGGCGCTGTTGACCCAGAGATGCTTGAACTTACGTTGAGCGACCTCAAAGAGAGAGACCCATCCAAGAGCGACGAGTACGATCGCTATGCCGCCATCGTTAGGGCCGAAAGCGGGAGAGGACCTGCTCCTGCTCCTCCACCGAGGTATCCGCTTGATCGATGGCCTGTTGGCATCGAAAACCTTGGCAACACTTGCTACCTCAACGCTATCCTACAGTTTCTATTCACTATTAAACCGCTGAGGGAGTTTATTCTCAACATAGATGATCACCTCATGGACATCAACGACGAGAGCATGCAAAAGAAGCGAGTGGGAAGCAGAAAGGTCACTGCGGAAGAAGTACAGCGATCACAACGTTTTGTGAAAGAATTGAAGGAACTCTTTGATCAGCTAATCACATCCCCTTCGCATACCATCCGCCCCAAGGTCGAGCTGGTGCAACGGGCGCTGGAGTATGCAGCACCAAATGAGGAGCCAGCTCCATCGGGGACTGACACGGTTGAGCCGGTCTCGAAAGAGGAACCAAACAGCATCAAGGACGAAAAGGATGTTGATATGGTCGATGGCCCCATTGATGCAGGAATCGATCTTAGTTCGCAGACAGAAGCAGGCGATAGCGATGTAACGCTGGTCGGAGACTCCCAAACATTGCCGGATGCTGACAAAGTAGATGGCGATGCTGCGTCTGAAAACGCCGACAAGCAACCACCGCCACCCGAACATCCACCTCCAGTGCCTCCTCGGAACCAGAACAGCACATCCTCCGGAATTCCTTACACCATGCAGCAGGATGCTTCGGAAATTCTCATCAATATTTTGCTACAATTGAGTTATGCAATCCGTCCAGACAGATTTCGGGAGGACGGCGAGCAGATGGACTTCATCAAGGAGTTGTTTTATGGTGAAGAGGCTGCCTCACTCAAGAGAAAAGGGAAAACAACAGAGCAGAAGTCTCTGTTCAATACGCAATATGTCACGGTAGTTGACAAACCCAAACATATCTACGAGGCGATTGACGATACCTTGGACATGGGAGCAATCGAAGACTCGGACAACGCAGAGAAGTGGACGACAATTCTACGGGCGCCTCCAATCCTCAAAATCGATGTGAAGAGGCTTGGATTCGACAAGGCGAAGAAGCAAACAGTCAGGTCTGAAAACCACCTGCAACTAGAGGACACAATCTACATCGATCGATATCTTCATGACGACGCCACTCTGCAGAGAAGGAAACAATCGTGGGAGAAGAAATCGAAGCTCAAACATCTTCGGGAACGTAGGGCTGAACTGGCTGCTACAAAGATTGACGTCTCGATGTCTGAGGCGGTACGAGCTGCGTCTGAATTCATCAAGACGGTCGAAGATGATGAGCCAGCACAGTCCGACGGGCTATCAATCAACGGCACCTTTGAAGAAGAGATGTCAGCCAAAGCTGAGGAGACAAGGCAAGAAATTGCCGCTCTCGACGATAGTATTGCCACTCTTGAAGCGGAGATATCCTCGCTGTTCGCCGACATGACTTCTGTGCCGTACAAGTTGCATTCTCTCTTCATTCACCGCGGGGGGACCGGCGGAGGCCACTATCTCGTGTCGATTAGAGATTTCAAGGACGGTATATGGCGTAACTACAACGACGAGACCATTACTGAAGTCACCGATGTGGAGAAGAATATCTTCGGACAAGGAGACACGTACTCGAAAATCATCACGACCTGCGTAGTTTACGTCAGAGCCGATCTCAAATACGGCGAAAAGGAGCTCGTGGAGGCCGTGCATCGCAACCCCATTCAAATCGAGCCTCCCGAGCAGGACGTCGAGATGACCAGCTTCAGCAATGACGATGTTGCAGGGATGAAGGTCACGGAGGGAGTCGATCCAGAACATGAGCCGGGGTTCGATACGGAGGGGTATGACAATTCGCAAGTGGACTTCACGCCAAGTGAGGGTCGATGGTGAGGCACGGATTAGACATGATAATCATCTGCCTACAGCCTTCTATCCTTCTTTTCCTCTTCCCGAAGACCCTTTTCCTCACAGAAGCCGCTGATATCCTATGATCTGTTTAGTTTCAGTGACTACAGCTCCTTCCTTCGCGATCTTCAACGAAACTCGGCGTTTGCAATTGAAGAGACGATTCAGAGCGTATGCGCTCATGGTCGCGCCGAGTGTCGAGGGAGGTTTAAGAATTCCAAGAAGCGCCATCGTTGGGAATGACCATAAAGCTTCTCCTTTTACTTCTTTGTCCGGAACGTGCTTTTCTGATTGGTTGGAAGCATGAGCATATTAGAGGAGCGAACGACAATATTCTTTTTTTGGGGCTTGGATGGATCGAGTCAGTATAAAACTCGGCAGGTCGGAATTACCACCGGGAGACCATAAAGACTTTCATACAGTAGATAAGCATTTCTTTCTGGTTGCTTTCTGGTATGATCTTGCTTTCTCTTCTTGTTTTGGTTGCTTTTGCTTGGGCATAGCGTGGGCAAGATCAACAGTGTGCGGGTGTGTATGCATACATATGTTACAGATAGTGACTATCAATCCGGCGAGAGGCGATCGGCGAATGTGTATCATTGGTGTGAGAATTGGTCTCAATGGAGAGCTCTGTCTCAAGCCCACGGACGGTGGAACAAGATGTAAGCATGTTGTCTACTGAGTTCCCACACACCCCTACGCTTCTGATCTGTTCAGGAAATCACAGCCAAGACCTATCGCGTAAATAATGAGCAGCAGAAGATCCAGATGTCATCAAACGAGTGTTCTGTTCCCTACGGCAGAAACTGCACGCGCTACGATCCCACCCCACCCTATCCTATCCTATCATATCCTATACCTTATTCAACTCAAACCACTACGAAAGCGTCGGCACCGTCCAATCGACCCAATCCGCCGTGTTGACGTTCTGGTTGCTCTTCTCAACGCCGGCCGTGCTGGACGAGCCCTTCAGCAGGTACTTGTCGATGAAGGCCGACAGCTCCGGCTGCTGCGCGGCCGGGAACGAGCAGTGGTTGTGGCCGCCGACCAGCGAGAAGCCCATGGCGTCGGGCGCGCCCGCGCCGGCGTACACCTGGCGCGCGACCTTCATGCAGGCGGTCGTGCTGACGGGGCCGAGCCAGTCGATGTCGTTCTCGACGACCAGCAGGCCGCGCGGCGCGACCAGCGCGGCCAGCAGGTGGTGGTCCTCGGGCAGGGCGGGCACGCGGCCGGCGTAGCCGTCGAAGGCGCGCGAGAACCACGCGTTCTCCGTCACGATCTGCGCGGCCGTCTGGACGTTGGCGCCCGCGGCCTTCTGCGCGTCCGACACGCGCCAGCACGCGGCGCCGCCGGCGCCCGACTCCTGCGGCACCGTCAGGGCGACGCGCGCGTCCAGCGCGCCGGCGACGAAGGCGCCCTTGCCGTTGCGCGAGCAGCCCGTCACGCCGACGCGCGCGGCGTCGATGCGCGTCGTCGCCGCCGCCGCCGGCCCGGCCTCGAGCGCGTCGATGATGCGCGACACCCCCCACGCCCAGGCCGTCATCGCGCCCGCGCCGTGCGAGGCCCCGTAGAGCGTGTAGAACTTGCCCTGGCCGCGGCTGCCGGTGCCCTGCTGCGCGGCGAGGTCGTCGTTGTTGAAGGTGATGGTGGCGACGCCCGCGGGGATGGGGATGCTCGGGTAGCCGTAGGCGATGATGGCCGGGTAGGGCGCGCTGCCGGAGGAGGGGTAGGCGATGGAGACGGAGAAGGAGATGGACTTGCCGCCCTCTTGGGCGGTGATGGTCAGGGTGTTGGAGGAGAGGGTGGAAGTGACGGAGGAGGGCCTGGGCGGTTTGGGCCCCAGCTCGAATTGCTGGAAGAGCGCGCTGATCTCCTCCTGGCGGCAGGCCCACGCAGCCTTGGTCGTGATCTTGGTCCCGTTGATGAAAGTGAAGGGGTCCGGCAGCTTGGCATTCTGCGGTGGCGAGTAGTTGGCTGGGATCGTGCCACAGCTTGCTGCTTGACGTGGGAGCACTGAAGAAAATGCACCGAGCGCAAAGAGCGCGAACAGCAAGAGCGATGATGGATTGAGAAGCATGTTGACAGCGTGCCTGAGGCAAAGGTTGAGTTGCGGAAGCGTGTTGGGTGTCATAAAACTTTTTTTCCCTGGCCATTATATACTCAATAGATTCCATAGATCCGAATTACTGCTGTTCCCAAACGGTGTTTTATGTAGTGCGGGAGGCGGGCCGCTGTATATAGCCTACGCTGCTCATAGAGTAAGTGCGCCTGACCTTTGTTTCAGAACGAAGCTCTTTGGATTTTATTTTCGACATCGTGCAGCTTCAATTAGCATGAAAACGTGATGTCAGTTTTGCGGGGATGCATCATGTCGCAGGCAGGATGGATAACAGGCTATTAAACACGTTTTTCTTGGCGTGCAACCATAGCCGCGTTTCCGAATTTTGGCTAATGTTGTAGGCACACCACCTAAAAAGCAGGCAGATGAGGGGCCATTCTGGTGGGAATCCTTGCTGGAGAAAGGGGGGTTAAAATATGCCGAATAAGACCATAGCCAGCAGCGCGCTAGTTCTAAAGGCGGGGTCGTTCAATCTCAATTTACACTCACTTTCCTAAAGCAGTTGCTTCAAATCTGCACGCTTCCCCTGTTCGGATGTGTCTTTGCATCTGCGTTGCAGATCACTGATGGTCTCGGCTCGGCTTAGCATGGTCATTCACTTTAAGACCCTGCTGGTGCTAGACAAACACATGCGAAGCACACTGCAGTTGATGGAAAAGATATCTCATATATGGCCATTCAAACGAGGCTTCGTCGTGATGGCTATATTGCGGCAACGAGGACCGAATTGACAGCAATATCTTTTTGCGTCGGCGCAGCTACCCGTCCTACCATCCCATGAAAATACGAGCACGAAATGATTGAAGCCAGACCTTCCACCCTGAAAACATGGCCCCCGTTGCCCCGAGACTGAGTCACTCAATTCTCATATTGCGAAAAGATCGCCTGAGCCTCATCAAGCTCTCTCAGGATAGTCTCTCGCTTGGCCTCATCCCTCAACTTGACAATGCATTCGTAGTCATCCACGCAATGAATGAACCCATGCCCTTCAGTCTTCGACTTTTCCTGCAGCTTCGGATCAACGGAAAAATCGAAAGCCCAGAGCAGCTTTGCCGTCCCGATGATCAGATTCCTCTCCGCAAGGTGTATGCCCGGACAGATGCGGCGGCTGGCTCCGTAGCCGACGTGGTCGCGCTTCTCAAAGTCAGGAGAGGCAGCGTAGAAGGGAGCTAGCTCCGGGTAATCCTTGTACCGCTCGGGCATGAATTGCTCGGGCGACTCCCACTTCTTCGGGTCATGATGCAGCGCCCAGACGTTGATGATGATCTCGGAGCCCTTGGGGAGATGCATGCCGTTGATGTTGTCGTCTACTCTATGGTCAGGTTTTCTGCATGATCGATTCAAACTGCAAAGTTACCTTGGGCTACAGCGTGCGTGACGCCGAGAGGGAGAATGGGGCGCCATCGATGCGCTTCCTTGATGATCATGTTGATGTACGGCAGTTTTGGGAAGTCGGACCACCTGGGTGACCGATCACTCCCGACGACGGCATCAATCTCAGCATGAGCCCTGACAATATCGTCAGCCCGCAGTGTCGGAATATCAACCAGGCGTTCTCTTACCGTTTCTGGACCTCTGGATACATCGTCATGGCTCGAACGATAGCAAGCAGCAGAGACCCCGAAGTGTCTGATCCGCCCTTCAGCAGCGTTCCCAGGAGGAACATCAATTGGTGATCGCTGAACTGATTCTTTTCCTGCTGGTCAAGCACCCTGTCTAGGAACGAGTTCTTGTTGATGCCTTCTTGCCTTCGTTCTTTGACTTCGTGCAAGATCTCGTAGTAAAGACTTTCCATCAGATCCCTGCATTCGGTCGCTTGGCTCTTCCAATTGCCAAGTAGCCATTCTGGGACGTATTTCAGAACGGGAATGGCATCGAGTGGCGGCATTGCCCCGACTTCCATGACGATGGACCACTTCTCCAAGATGTGGTAGAGGCGGAGGAGGTATGGGTCATCGACATCCTTAGTGCGCCAACCAAGAACTGCATAGGTCAACAAATGGGTGGAGCGATGACAGTTCAAGAGCCTCACCAGTCGAAGTAGTCATACTGTTGCTGAACCGCCGAGGGTGCATCATATTCTTCTCGGGCATGGTGAGGAAGTCATACAGCATCTGGCTCGCTTCCGCCTCCTGTACCTTGTAATGCTGCCTGTCGCAGGCGGATTCCATGAATTCCTGGTGGATCAGCTTTCGCATTTTGCGCCAGGCGTCCCCATACTGCATCACAGCGATATTGTCGGAGCGGGTGACGAAGTGCGATATGTAAGACTGCGGCCTGTTGCTGTATATGTTACTCTTCTTGTCGAGCAGGTTCTTGACGTAGAACCAGTCGTTGATAACGATGCTCGTTTTCTGGAAGCGTTTTAAGGAAACGAGGCCGCCGTATTTCCTAGCCCATTCGGTCAACCTGATTCGTCTTGGTCAGCGGCAAGGAGAGTGATTTGGACGAGGCGGCCTCACAAAAGATGCAGACCGGTCCTGGGAATCTGATGTTCATTCCCGAAGAGGGGAATGGTCGGCGGGCCTTGTTCAGAGGTCGCTGGTTAGTTTCTACATGATCTGAATATCTCCCGAGCCATTACCGGGTGGTAAATCATCATCACGACTGCCAATCCGGAAAGCGGCCAGGAAAGCCATCAAGGAGAAGATGACAAACACTACGGCCAATCCTAAGTGGATGGTCGTAGTGGTAGGAAGGCGGTCAGTTAGTAGGGAGGAAACCATAGTGAAATGGATGGAGAGAGTTGAGTCGCGAGAAGCTCAGTACTCCAGGTGCTAGCACCTCTATATATATATACATATATGAGGACCCTTGAAGAGCTGGTTGGCAAAATGTTGAGCTGACGCATCTTTTAAGCATCTACAACTGTAGACAATATCCGGTTGCTAGTGTTGCACGGCAGCTTGCGCTCAAGAGCTTTGCGTGTGCATACGGGCAGCCTGCCCGATAAGGAAATTCGTATGTGGCGCTTTCATTTTAGACGAATGAATGCGACGAGCGGTTTGTGGACCTCAAGCATCCAGACGTCACACAGCGTCCAGGTGCGGTCCGTGTGCGCGGAGAATAGGGTTCAAGCTCGCAGATGTGTGCCCGCTTTGAGGGGTAGGTGTAGAAGCGTGACGGCATACAGCCAATACGGATGCTGCCATTACCTGAAATCTGTGGGCTCTCGCGAGAGGCAAATGCAAGCATGCTTATCGAGCCCAGTAAGCAGGAGGATTTGCCAAATTTGCACACAGTTTTGCAGATCATGCAATGTGCGCATTAGACCCTACATAGCATTTGCATGAGGTATTGGGGGCAGATAAAGATACGCGACCGAGCCGCGTTATCGTGTGGATGCGTCTCCGCAAGCCTGCGAGTATCGCTTTTGTTCTGCTGGCAAGTCTCGAGAGAGAAATTGTTGGCCGGCTTTGGCATTGATTTCCTTAAGAATGTCAGAAGCCGAGGAGCAAAGCACAAGCGCGCCTTGCGCCATCGGCCCTGCACCAAAGGCTAGAGTGGGGGCGGGGACCAATACTGTTGACGAGATCTGTTAACGAAACTGCGCTTCCTTCTCAATTTTCAACTCGATCATCGAACCGAAAATACTGGACTTCAGAGCACGGAGGTCTTGATTACAGCACCTGCAGATATGACTCTCATCCACATAGGTAAGAGAAGCACAACATCTCCGTGGTTCCAACAGGCGTCTGACGGGTGAGGGGTCAACAGTCCTCTTCAAATTCCGGCCCGAAATCAGCGACGAGCACAAGGCAACCTTCGTCAAAGAGCTCAAAAAACTGAAAGACCTGCCCAGCGTCAAAGACAATCGCCTCATCGTGGGTGGGCCATCTGTTACCGATCCCATTGAATCGAGCAAAGGATTCCAGTTCGCCCTTGTCAGCTACCACCAGGATCGCGCTGCCTTGAAAGAGTATCAAGTCAGTCAAGAGCACCAATGGTAAGAATCTTGTCGTGCCATGAGATGCGTGATCCTGACTGAGGCGCAGGGTTACGTCCACCTATCTGCATCCTTTTAAAGAGGATCTTGTCCGGTTTGATTTCGAAGTTGCCCCGGAGGATGAGCACCTGTGTGAGCATCTTACTTCTGCCTTTGTCGGCAGTCAAGGGCCCACTAAGATTTGAGCAGACACAAATTTTCTCAAAAACAATATCGGGATATTCAACAAGAAGGCGATGAAAACCCTTGGTATATGTTGTCATGTGATCCAGCACTTAGAAAGCCGGCTTTGCAGTTCGAAGTTGTTCCAGTGTGCACGCAGAATCCAATATCCTTTGCAAGAGTTGTGAGTAGTCCCAACCAAGCCCAGCTGCAGCCAGGGCTGTAAGGCTAGCCTGATCCTCCCTACCGGGTCTTCCTGGACCAGTCATATTCTACTCAACGTCAGCGGAGCTCAATGTGTGTGACCATGCAGCGTTTTGCTTACTGGTTTCATGTTGACGTCGAAAAGCGCAAACGATGAACCCCTCTCATCCCCGAAGCGCCGAGCGTCAATTCGAATCGGAGCCTTTGTTTGGAGCAGACGAGCCACCTCCTCGCATTCTTTCGACAGTGTGCCATATGCGTGATCCTTCGCTGCTTCCTCCTTCGCAATGACCCTGGAGTTCGCTGTCACGGCCACAGCACCATTGTACGGGGCGATGCCATCAATGTGATTGAATCGAACCACAACGGGAAGTGCCCAGTAGTCGGGATGGTCTGTAGACGGCGGCATGACAGTGACCGTAGCTTCCTGGCCCGAAAGATACTCTTCCACCATGATGGACGGAGATTCGGTGAAAAGACGTCCAGCATGGTCGCGCAGCTCGGGGAGGGAATAACACAGCCTAACGCCGTGGCTACCACGTCCGCGTATGGGTTTTGCAACGACAGGCCATTTGTCGAGTTGACCGCGAGCTAATGCTGCGCCGAGGTCGTCTGCTTCCGAAACAATACTGGATCTTGGAAGAGTGAACCCTCCTCGCTGCCTGAGCAAGCTATTCACATAATTCTTGTCGTCGTAGGCATCCACAAACAGCGGCGGTTGCCCAACAACGCGGAGATTGGCTTGGTGTGGATCAAGAGCGGAGGATGTCTGAAGTGGGTGGTCTTTGAACAAAATGGTATTTGCCCATAACCAATTGGCACCGGCTTTGACAGCATCTAATGTGCCTTGCTCGTGGTCGGGGAAACACCAATCGGTATCCTTCGCCGGGTCAGGGTTCTGCGCAGGAGTTGCAAGCGGGATGCGACCTTGCTCGCGGAAGACGTAAGCAATATCTGCGCCAGAATCGCGATATCCTACACACTGTCAAACACGCTAGAGCGGCAACGAAGGACGGACCTTTCACTCACGTACCGCCAGGCTTTTTCGGCTTGCGCACGCCATTGATGACGGGTGGGTCCAGTGCTTGGTACAAAACAGCGACGCGGGGCTTGCCCGAAGCAAACGTTCGGCAGAAGATATGGCCGGAGAGACGCCGAGCAGGTGACAATGGTGGCGGCATGATGGCTGATGCAGCAACCATGGACAGGGTGGTGAGACTTTAAGTAGTCTGGCCGGAGGAAAGTGGTGGCCGAAATACTGGATCAAACCGAAATTGTGGATTCTTCCCGGACGCAAACGCGGACTGCTCCGCGTCGCCCTTGGTATGCTACGAAGCGGTTGCGCTCTCCAGCCCTTCCACTCCAAATGTTTCGAACCATTCCAAGTCGAACCATCCGCTCATATCTCCAAGCTCATCAGCAATCAATCCTGTGGAATCAAACAAGGCGCTGAAGCTCTCGCCTGTCCAGTCTATGGCCTCTCCGGTGTCCTCCAAAGGTGTGGGCTGCTCCTGGTCCATTGAGGACGGAGGTGGGTTGGCATGTGCGTCCGAAGGCTCCTCGCGCCTCCTCCACGACTCCCTTGTCGCTTCCGCCAGTCGATCGAATTTCACCCGTGCATCCTTTGCCACAGACCACGTCTTCCCAAGCGCATGTAAAGTTTCTGAACATCTAGTAACGTGCTCACTGAACGTATCCCTCGCCCGCCTCCGGATGGCGGGGCTGATCCAAACACAGTAGAGCATGGTTATGCCAGAAACAAAGATGCAGTGAGCCGTGAGCCACGAATTCATCATTTGACCGAACCGGTGCAGCTCAAAATGAATCCTAATGGTTTCCGATGCACTGTCGAAGCAAATGTTTAGGGATTCAGCCGAGGGCCGTGGAAATGCAGGACTGGGGCGGAACAGCAGCATTACGCATTGATGGTATTTCAACTCAATGGAGGGGAGAACTCGATATGAAAGTGCGCGGGGAATACCTCCCGTCCTCTGAGATAGGGTGTACTTCGCGTGGTCAAAGAGCTCCTTGCAAGAAAGATGGACACGCTTCCGCCAACCCTCAAAGTCAGATGGCCATGGGAATCGTCTTGGAGACTGTGCAACGCGGTGAATCATCAGTTTCACCTCAGCCACGATGCGGTCGAATCTGAATGACAAGTTGGCAGCGTAAAAACTGTGAAGAGGCTGTAAGTCGGTCCGCATACGCTTCTGTTGACGCTGAGGAAGTCGTCTGTTCTCCTCGACAGACGTTTCAGGGGCCGGAGGACTCAAAGATAGAGCTGCCCCTTCGATTGCATCGAGATCGACTTCCTCTGAGCCTTGCTGGCCAGGGAACTCTATGTCTATGGCTTCATCTCGTAGCGTGAGAGGGCGGCCCAAAGCTGTACATAGTGTGCGATCAAGAGAATAAGCAGACCAGAAAATGCTGCTTCTCATATCGTGTACACTAATGTTGCTACCGATTGTGGCACTGGTTCTATTCTGATCAGGCGCTGGTTCGCGGTCAGCTGTACGTGGGAGCCTGGGAGGCTGCAACTGATGGGTCATACATGTAGGTTGTTTTCTTTGCAGCCCCAGATCCAGGCAGCTTGCAAGGATTGTATGGGTCAAAAACCAAGCGTTTAGACCCCCAGGAAAGCAGAAGCTACTCAGGACAAGAAGAAGCATGATCTGGATGCCATGTATCGACTCATGAAGAGGTAAGTCAGCCAGTAAATTTGTAGCGGCAGCCAGATACGATGCTGAGGCAAAGTCGGTACCAAGTTGAGACTCCAAAACGCGTGAGCCTAGAGCGATGATGAGAAACAACATGCATGAGTCGGAAGCAGTGCCTGTGGCTGGGTCGGTGGAGTATTTTTCGACGAGTTCGTCGATATGAAGCTCGCTTAGAAACGGATACTGATGATGAAACTGATCAAAGTAGGCAGCCACAAAGCGGTGAATCTCAGGCAGAGAAGGGAAACCTGATGCACAAGATATGTCTTCGAATTGAGACTGAGGTAAACTCGCAGAAAATTTGGTAGAAAGCCCTTGTGTATGCGGCGCAGAGGCAAAGATCAAACGAGCGAAGGCGACGCCAGAGGATGGGCCAAGGTATTTCGGAGAATTGGCAGCCTGCAAGGACAGAAGGCCGACCTCATGGGCGAGTGGCTGCTCCGGACCGATGCATGGGGTTGATGGAGTATTGGATTGGTACGGGCTAGGATTCGACCGCGGATTCGTTGGGCGCTCGTCCGGTGTGCACGAAGTAGGGTTGGGTGTGGGGCCTTGTTGACTCTGCGAACGGCTGACTAAGGCCTCCAGCTCATGGATGCGGTTCTCTAAGTGTTGTATATATCTACAAAAATGGCGTTAGGTCTCGTGAACTGCAGAGCCTGGCGCAATCTGAACCTTTGTTGCGAGCCTGCGCTTTCCTCGCACGACACCCGGGCTTTGGCACAGTTGCCACATGGCAATAAGCCGTCACACTTGACTTTTCGGTGTCTGCACCTTACACAGGCGGTGAGTTTCTTCGGTTGCTGGGGACTGGGCGGCATTGGAGCGAGAGAGCGGAGTTTGAGCGAAATGTGTTGCGGCTGAGCGTTAAATGCGGAAAGTCGTGGGACGGTCAAACTCCGATGCGAGCTCGGAGCAGAAGCCGAAAAGACGGACGTACCCCGCTTTGGCAATCACCCGTACGTTTATAATCACACTTTTCTTGACATCGCTCTGTTTCCTCACCTCAAAATACCCCCACATGACGTTTTACAATAGAGTTTCGATATTCACCAGGTTTCCATCTTGTCATGGAGGCATGCGATTGTCTCGCATTGAGAACTTTTGAATTTCGTGTCGATGGTAACGTCTAATGGAATGTACAGTACATAGAAAAGAAGGCATGTCATACACCGGGTGTCCTCTTGCTAGTATCATACAGAAAGCAATTCAGACACAATACTAAGGACCCTTTAAGCGGAACCATTCAGGATGATCTCCGCCGCCTTCTCAGCGACCGCATACACGGTACCCATGGTGTGGGCTGCGGGGACAAGAGGCATCACACTGCCGTCAACAACACGCAGCTTTTGCACGCCGTACACCTTAAGCTCGGCATCAACGCATGCTCCCTCCTCCTGCTTTCCAATGTGGCAGGAGCCAACCGGGTGGTAGACAGTGGTCGCGCTGTTGCGGACAACGTCGCCGATTTGCGCGTCCGTGGTCACATTAGAGCCAGGGACAAGCTCGACCGGGTTGAGCGGGGCGAAGGCGGTGGTGTTGAACAGTGTACGGGCGAACTTAACCGCCTCGGTCAGGACAGCAACGTCGAGCGGGTTCTTCAGGAAAGCTGAGTCGGCGAGCGGAGCCTCAAATGGATCGGTCGACTGGATCTTGACAGTACCACGCGAGAAGGGGTGCATCAGGGCAACGAGAACAGTTCCGTCAGACGGAATGGCCTCAATGGTTGCAGCGTCCGAAGCCACAAGGGTTTCGGCCAGCTGAGCGTGCTGCGAAGCATAGCCAGTCTTGAAAGATTCCGGGGTGTCGGCATCAAGGAAGTCGCTGGGGCTTTGTGCGATCGCCTGGTCGTGAAGAGTTGGACCAGCGGTGGTGTAGTTCTCGGTAGGCAGGAAGAACAAAATATCACCGGTAGCAGTAGAGTAGGGACCAGTCTTCTCGCTGTCATACTGAGCGCGGGCTTCAGCAGCAAATGTTGTGTTTGACTGCAGGTTGGCGGATTGGAGGGCAAGATCGATGTTGTGGACGATAGGGACCATGACGTGGTCGTGAAGGTTGTAGCCGACGGGAAGGTCCACGACAGGGGTAATGCCGAACTGAGACAACAGAGAAGCAGGACCAATACCAGACAGCTGCAGAATCTGAGGGGTATGGATTGCACCAGCGGCTAAGATAGCCTCCTTGCTGACCGAGACGGTCTGCCGTTCAGCGTCAGCCGAAGCGGCGAACTCGACCCCGGAGACAGTTGAGCCGTTCAGAAGCAGCTTGGTTACATGAGTGTTGGGAAGGAGATGGAAATTGGTGCGCTCAGCTGCAGTGTCCCAGTAGCCATTGCGGGCAGAGCTCCTAGTAACAGTGTCCGGGAACTGGGCATGGGTCATCCAGTAGGCACCCAGCGCTTCACCATTTTGGCCATCCACAGGGATATTGATGCCAAGTTCCTTAGCGCCTGCGGCATAGTTTTCTAGTTTCTCGTCAGCATTCAGTCACCTAATGTGATGCTTGGTTCAACACCACTTACCAGTTGATGGCCAGAACCAGGGCGAGTACGAGGCATGAATACGGCCATCGGTGCCATGAGCAGATTCATCATAAGTAATATTGTACTGAGCGGCAATGTCCGCATTGGGAGGAGTGAAGATTTCGCTCTGCTCGGGGATCAGTAAATCTGCATCCGGCAAATATCATGCTTAGCCATACCTTCTTAAAGAAGGGCAACAACCCAGACCAGCTCCAACCCTGGTTGCCCAAAGCCTCCCAGCGGTCGTAATCATGCGCAGAACCGCGGTGCATGAGCATACGGTTCAGCAATGTGGAACCGCCTACTGCCTTGCCCTGGGGAATTGAGACAGCACGGTTGTTCACATCGGCGGTTGCAACATATGTCGTGTTCCAGTCGTACTTAGTACCAATTGCGCCGCCTGAGAGACCGGGCAGCTCAATAAAGTCTTCGCCTTGATCGCTATAGTGAAAGGGATAAAAGTCAGCACTCAGTATCCTCTAGTCGCGATTGACGCAGTCTCACAAATCTCCAGCCTCGATGACAAGGACAGTGGTGTCTGCCAAGCTATTAGCCCTCTGAATCAACAATTCGGATGTAGACACAAACCTGGGTTCTCAGTAAGACGGTTGGCGACTGTCAGTCCGGATGCGCCACCGCCAACGATAACGTAATTATAGCAGGGGAGAAGGCCAGTGGAATTTGCAACGACGCGCGGCTTAATCGACGAAGGGTAGGCAAGAGCAGGCGACAGCAGACCGGCCACCGCCGTGGCTGACAACGTTAAACGCAGCATGGTGGTATCGAGGGAGGAGACGGCGTGAATGAGTGACTGGACGGTAAGAGGATTGAGATGGGAAGCAGAAATGCGCCGGCATATATATACGCCTTCCTCTTTTATCATGCAAAAGAGACTATGGGCCGCTAGGCCAGCAGTTCCCGGGTTGCCGATCCCAATCCCGTGCTTTCGTGCGTGTGCCGGGCACCTTGGCGTCGTTCTAGCTCATTTTGACGAAGCGGGAGGCGCCTACTTTCGTATTCCGCAACTCCGTGCCTGAGCCCGGCAGTTAAAGCCATTCGGCAGTGTAACCCGTTTCAGCCTCCCGTTTCGCCATGTTTTTTAGCCGTCGGAGCAAGAAGAGCCACGCCGGCGCCCTACGGAAGTGCCACCGGTGATGGAGCGCCACATCCAAAGCTTCCGGATACACAGCTTTGTTGTCAGCCAGCGTGTGGAGGCTTACAAATTGCGCAGTTTTCGTTCAGGCAGACCGTTAACCGGAGCCATGGCGCGAAGCGTTGCCTCGGTATGCATGACTCCTGCTGACTCAAAGCGGAAATGGCTGAATCGAACTGACGCCACAAAACTGCTCTCATGCACAGGCCCGAATCGGTTGCGGGCCATCAGCTATCATTAACACACCGCGTAGGTGAATTTATGGTCCGGTAGCAATACTATGATCATGGTGCCACTTTAGCAGGCGTTCGGTACTTGGACTAGACGGTCGGCACATGGTGAACACTATTGAGCCACCGAAAGAGCACAGACCATGCCCCTGCATGGTGTGGAGGCCTGAAAGAATCGTGGGGACTGTGCCGCATGCAAGATGGATTGGTCTGCGGAGCTCTCCAGGAGGTAACAACTAGCGTGCGTTGCTTGGAAGTGCCAGTATTAGCGAATGCAGTGGAAACAAACATGGACCAGAGGGGTCGGTTAACATGGTTTGGCGCATGCCGAAGCTCGTGGCGAGATCCCGTCGAGGAGATAAGGTACCCCCGGATCGCCCTGTGAGTTGACGGGGTCATGCCTGCTCCAGCACTTTCACTGCCGACGCTTCATTTCCCATGCGTCGTGTTCTACGCGTATACTCACCCCACCTCGTGGGATGCTGCTCCGTAAGGCGCAGCTGCACCGCTGTGTGTCTCTGAATCCTGGTCTCTATGGTTATGCAATACCTCTTTCAACCAATGCGCAAACGGCTATATTTTTATTACTCGCCCTTCGCTAGCCAAGCGGGTAGCTAAACGAACGGCCGTGCGGCATTGGTGTCGACGCGTGCGACTATACTAGTCGGGCTATTACTGCGAGGTGGCGAACACAGAATAGGTAGTTAGGCAAGTTTCGGTTGGAAACTGACAAGGCTAAATCTATGAGGCCGTAAGGAGGAGATTTTGACATAGGCGACACCCTCCATGCGTCAACATTTGTTGGAGGCAGTCGACGATCGAACAGCTCGCAGTCCTTTCGATTTTCGCAGAGATCGATCTCAAACAGCTGAAAGGCCAGCAGCAAGTACTGCGGGGATAATGGCGGGGGTGTAAGAGCAAACACGAGGGAACGGGTGTTCCCGTCACAATTCGAGGACCGGCAGTTGCAACAGGCACCGGCGCAGTGACACTGGGCGTGTCAACGCTCTTGGCTTGGTGTTTTCCAGCTGCAGACCACAAACGTCGAAAAAGCTCCTTCCCTGCAACGGAACGAGCTAAGTTCGCGGGTGGCCAATGAGATTGATTACGTAGTGATTTGTCAGAGAAGTAGCAGCTGGAGACCGGTGGGATACTTGCAGAGACGTCATTGCCTCTTCCTGGAGCTGCAATGGCGCATCCGGACCGGCCGGTTACGAGAGCATGAGCCTCGATGCCCAGGAACGTCGAAGAACGGACAGCAGAAACGCCGAGTTGCGCGAAAACGACGCAATACAATGGTGATTATGGTCGGTATGATGCATCCGAGGAAACGAGCTTTCCTGCCCAAAAAGAAAAAAATGATTGGCCAATGCGCCTATAGAGCGATTGTATGACAGATATATAATAGAGTTGGAGGATTATGTTTACAGTTTGCGGTTATATGGGACTCAATATGTTACCAGTGGTTACTGCTGCGGAGCATGCGTGCAGACGATACGCATGCGTGAAACTGCAGATGTGCATCTCTGTAGCGAGTCAGAGCATCGGGCAAAGCTGCTGTACGGAAGTACAATCAGCCAGAGATGCCGAAATGAGGGCAGCAGCAGAGGACCAAAGGGCCCAGAAAGGGGCGCAGTGAAACAAGGTGGAGGTGAACAGTGAGCGCGTGGCACGGGCAAGGACGTTCGCGGGGTGGCCGGATAGCAGGCCGTCGTCAGGGCGGCGGATGTTGTCTCGGGAGTTGGTCAGGGAAAGCTGGGGAACGTGAAGCAGAGCGAGCGTTTGGGCGGAAAGCATGTGGAAGGGCCAGCCGAGAGCTCAAGCAGGTGATAGGCGATAGGCAGGCAGGGCGGATGCCAAGGGCGGAGCTGGCGGGCTCTCGGCGAACGAAGATTGCCGCAGTCGCTGGCCAAAGCTTTGCGCTGCCCAAAAAGTTTCGGCAACATTTTTTTTTTTTGGCCAAGGACGACAAACTCCACGAACACGTCCAGCCGCAGCATGGCTCCCCATCGCAAGAGACAGCGCCTCTCCGAGGACGGTAATCCTGTCGCCGTCTCCTCCGCCGACAACTCCCTCACTTCATCCACCATTGTCGCCTCGGACGCACCCCAAGCAATCATTAACAACCACCACGAAAACAACCAAGCCCTTAAGCATCGACGCCAGCTTTTCGTGCGCGGTCTGGGCACGACCGTTACCACTGATGACCTGACCGACCACTTCTCGCAGTCCTTTCCCATCAAACACGCCGTCGCTGTCCTCGACAAGGAAACGAAACACTGCAAGGGCTATGGCTTCGTCACCTTTGCCGATGTTGAGGATGCAGCGCGCGCCAGGGAAGAGTTCGACGGTTCTGAGCTGCAGGGTCGTAAGATAAAGGTGGACATTGCTGAGCCGCGCCATCGCGATCCCGAACATGGCGTCAGCGAACCAGCGCAGGCTGCTCTGGAAGCCAAAAAGAAGAAGCAGGAACAGATGCAACCCGGCCAGTCTAAGCTGATCATCCGAAATCTACCCTGGTCTATCAAGACTGAGGAACAGCTCACCAAGCTTTTTCTCAGTTACGGCAAGGTCAAGAAGGCTATACTGCCCAAGAAATCCAACGGAATGCTAGCTGGGTACGGCTTTGTTACCCTCAGAGGACGGAAAAATGCCGAAAAGGCCCTGGAGGGTGTCAATGGCAAGGAACTCGATGGTCGCACGCTGGCTGTTGACTGGTCCGTCGATAAGGAAACCTGGCAGAAGGTCCAACAACAGACTACCGAAGACGATGAGGATGGAGAGGCAGATTCAAATACTGAGGAGAAGCAAGGCGAATCGGTAGAAGACGAAAGCGAGGTTCACCATGACGAAGATGAGGATGATGAAGAGGAGGATGATGATGATGATGATGATGATGAAGATGAAGAGGACAGTGACGAGGAAGATGAAGAGAGATACATCGACGAGGAGGAGGAGCACGAGAAGCCACGACCGAACAACTTCTACAGCAGCTCTACACTTTTCATACGCAATCTCCCATTCACATGTACAGACGAAGATCTAGAGGAACACTTTGAGCAGTTCGGCGGTGTGCGGTATGCAAGAGTTGTCATCGACCGCGTTACCGAAAAGCCCAAGGGGACTGGATTTGTGTGCTTCTTCGAGGAGGAGGATGCCATCAATTGCCTCAAAGGAGCCCCGAAGCAGCAACAGTTCCAAACTCCGAAGGAGAAGACCGCTCCTGTCGCTGCCCATTCCGTTTTGCAGAACACTGAAGCCGATCCAACCGGCCAGTATACCCTCGATGGCCGCGTTCTGAATATTACAAAGGCTGTGGATCGCTCTGAAGCAGAGAAACTTACCGCAGAAGGTGTTGCACATCGCTACAAGAGAGACAACGACAAGCGCAAGCTCTACCTGCTGTCCGAAGGAACTATTCCATCCAATTCGCCGCTGTACAAATTACTGTCTCCTGCTGAGATCCAATTGCGCGAAGCAAGCGTGAAGCAGCGAAAGCAGTTGATCGAGAGCAATCCTTCGCTCCACATGAGTTTGACTCGTCTATCTGTCCGCAACATCCCACGCACTATTACTTCCAAGGATCTCAAACAGCTCGCTCGGCAGGCTATCGTCGGCTTCGCCACAGACATGAAGGAGGGCAAGCGCGCCCCTCTGGCGGAGGAAGAGCTGCGACGAGGTGACGCTGAAATGCGTGAAGCCGAAAAAGAGAGAAAGAAGAAAGGCAAAGGTGTTGTGAAGCAGGCCAAGATTGTGTTCGAGAACAAAGACGGTAGCAAAGTCAGCGAGGAAAGCGGTGCTGGTCGCAGTAGAGGCTACGGCTTCATTGAATACTATACTCACCGGCATGCTCTAATGGGTCTCCGCTGGCTCAACGGCCATGCGATTGACTACAAGGCTTTTGAGACCCAAAAGGGCAAGAAATTGACCCCTGAGGACCTAAAGGATAGGAAAAAGCGCCTCATTGTGGAATTTGCCATTGAGAACGCCCAGGTCGTACAAAGAAGGAAAGAACAGGAAGCGAAAATGCGTGAAAGAACACGAAGAAAGGATGCTGCGGAAGGCAACGAGTCTGAGGGTGAAGATAGTGAAGAAGAGAAGATACCCAAAAAGGGTTGGAAAGGGGGCAGAGACCAAAAGAATCGCGCCAAGAATTCAGGGAAACGAAAGAGAGGAGAGGATGATGATGAAAGTTCGCCCAAGAAGAAAAATGCGAAATCCGCGGGACCTAAGGACGAGAAGCTTGCAAAGCAGCAAAGAATCATAGCGAGGAAACGGCAGATGCGCCGCGCGCGCAATAAGGGTGTCAAACGTTAGTCTCGAGACGCTATAGGGACAGCCATCACATTCTAGAAAAATGGCATCCACTGGTGTTTGCCCCCTTACTCGCATAGACAAAAGTATTTCAAATGTTGGTCCGATCAACAAAAAGTCAACCGTGTCTGGAAACTCTCTTTTCTCCTAACTATGCAATAAATGTGAGGTACATCACCACCTTTGTTATCCTTTAGTTGCCGAACACTACTCACCAACCGGCTCCTGCTCCGTAAGGATGCATGTTAGCTGCATGATCGTTGGTTTGCCCAACGATACTTGATATGTCCCGTCCGTAGTGCCAATCTACATATAGCGTCAGACTACGCTAGAAAGCTGTGCCTAAGGGAATTTCATCGAATTGGACTGGATCCCAGGAGTCTTCGAAAGCACCATTTCCTTCAAAGGATTTAGGCGGGCCGATCCATTGTGCTGCATGCACGAATGCCAAGGAAGCTTCACTGCGGATGCAAAGCGCCTGGAAGAGATGCTTCATGCAGGACTGCTACACCAATTCATGTAGGCAAGCGGCTCGGACTACTTGAGGTGACGCTACCATAATTCTGTAGCCTCTGCCTTGTTAGCCTAGTACTACGCTGGGTGGGTCCACACTCGGACGAAGGCAAGCCATATGTGATTCGTATTATCTTAAGAAGCTCCTAAGCCTCAAACCACGATCCGTCCAGATTTAACCCCACGGCCTTGTGCGAGGAGAATAGGTCTTATCTACAGGCTACGACACCGTTGCCCTCTTGATGCCAACCCAGTAGCATCTATGCTAGGATCTACGGCTAATGGCCTAACTAAGATGTTTTACCAATCGATCTGCAGGGTATCTCGGGAAGAGGCGCTAGATGTATCCGGTCCAGCAAGATGCACAGATTCTGCTCTGTGAGACTCGCCCTTGAGCGTTCTCAACTTGAGGAAGTCAAGGCGGCTTCTGCGAGCAATCGGAAGAAGACCCTATACCTGAAGAGACAATGAATGGCTGGATCAAAGTTCGTTCTGGGGTTCCAGGGTGGGCCGGCATATCCTCGCCACTTAGGAGAAGAGCACGGGGACTTTGGTGTATATAAAGGCGTACAACTCGAAAACAAAGGCTGGCATAGCAGGACAACAAGGCGGCATTTGTCTTTTCATCTTTGCAAGAAAGCTTAGGTTCGTTCCTTCATACAACGGTCTCCAGCTCATAGGAGCACAAGTTTCAACGCTCCTAGCCTTTGACACTCTTGACATAAGCCGTCGGCCGGTCTGAGGCAGACACAAGCACTCGCACACAACGAATTCTTCGTACGTTTATGACATAACATCCAACCGGATTATCACCGATCCACCAGGATCCTGTCCATTCGCTCCCGTTTGACATACGCCACCCATCAACGCCACTGACACACGTATATTTCTTGATCAGTTAAGCCTCCGAGTGCCATCAACCAATCAGACATTGTAATCACCAAAATCACACCTCAACCAATTTCGTAATTAAGATAGTTCAACCCTTTCACCGCTCTTTATCCAAACAATCATGTGCCAATACGAAGCAATCCACTACCACTGCAGCCATGTGGGCCGGCGTCTAATCAAGCACTGCCACTTCGCGCGCAACGATCCGAACCACCAATGCTTTGGCGCATGGAGCATCAAGAGAGAATGGAAGCAGCCCTACGAGAATTGTCCGGGCTGCGTGGAGGCCGGCTTGCCGCAGCGAGCGGGCTCTTCAGCCCCCGTCCAACCGCCATCCGGACGCATGTTCGGAGGACAAAAGATGTAGAGAGACATGACAGGGGCGGCCCTTGTTCGGTATTTGTCTTTCAGAGCAGAGTGCTTTGCGGAGGCATCCACGAGCGCGTACTTTAGCGACGGTCTGCTGCAATCTAATGGGTGGCCAATACTGACGCTTTTGACTTTACTGGGAGGACACGAGCGTTGCGGGAAAAAAAAAAAAAAAAGAAACTTCGCTGAATAAGGCCGGCTTCTTGAAGATTATTGTATTTTTTGGATCGGACATTGTCTCAAGTTGTTTCATCCCCTCATTCTACTCTAATGGGATCATCACGGGTCCGTTTGACTTTTTTTTTTTTTTCTTTCCCTTCTCTCTTTTCAGGTGTCTTCTACAAAATGTTTCCCATGCTTCTTGTTGGTGGTGAAACTACGGTGCTCGAATAGTTGGAAGAATGTCTGACGGATGCTTCCTTGGTGTATTCGTCAATAAAAATCCAATTCTCTTATTACTTGCAGTTGCTCGCATCAAGGACGAGCGTAATGAGGTACGATTTACAACCAACATCCGCCAAGGTTGGGAAGCGCATAGCTGAACCACGGCTGAACAAGCGCACCGACTCGAGAAAGAGGGCGGGATATTGGGCGAACGAAATTATGCAAGTACGCGGTGTATGGCAGCACCAGGTTGGAGATGTACATACCCGCTTCAGCCCTTGATATATTTATGCTTCCTGACTACCTGCAAAAGCCCTTCGCCCCAAAGCTGCAATAGCCCGACCATTCTCCTTAAAAAGCGAAGAAGTACAACAGTGAAAGGAAACACGCCAAGCCAAGCACCGCAGTGCTCGTGCCGGGCCGTTGCCATTTACCCGGTTTTATCGCCGTCGCTCTTCAAATTTTGTATACAGCTCGTAAGCCGCATCTGCCTCGCATGCCAATAAGTGGAAGAGGATCAAAATCTAGCCTCCGTGTCGGCACACGCCGCAACAACCAGCTGCAACATTTACACGGCGGGGCCCGCTTCCTCCCAAAAAGTTGATCGACAATTTCAATTACTTACAGAGTTGCACCGCTGCCGTCCCGCTGAACCTTGCCCACGACGTTGTAGCGCTTGCTGAAAAAGGTGTACCACTCGTCCAGGACCGTCTTTTCCTTATCAGCCAAGTCCTCCCACTCCGGACGGCAGTCCTCAGGCTTGAGCGAAGACTGAGCAAGAGCGCGGTTAGGCTCCTTGCCAGCGAATACTGTAAGAAAGCAGGGAATGTTAGGGCTCAAGTGTCCGTTGCACCAAGTTGCCTGCTGCAGGCATGCGTTCACCGGGGCTCGTAGCGCCGCGAGAGAAGTCGAGAGAAAAGGAAATACTTACCTTTGTATTGACCCGTGGGGCCATAGGCGCTGTTCTTGGACACGTCGAACACAGTGCCCTGCGAACTCAGTATTAGCATGAGACAGGGACGGGATATTGCTCGGGCGTACTTTGATGGCTACCAGCGTAGGAAAGCCCTCATGGGTGCCTGCACGGGAGGTCTGTCAGTGGCACGATCGATCTCAAACCGCAACAACCACGGGAGATACCATCGCATTTGGCCAGATAATCAAGAGTGATGGGGTCGTCCTTGGGCGGATCGAGTTGGACAGGGTTCTTTGGCTCGAAGCGTTTGGGCTCCTCAACGTGGTTAGCGTCACGCTTCTGATCCATAGCTTCCGAAATGATGTTGTCGTTGGCTGGAAACAAGTTTGCTTGATGCAGGAATGGGCTGTTGAGGCGGATGGCCGAATAATGTGACAGAGGTTGGAGATGACCTCAGCGGCCAAAGAGGGGATGGTGGGGCCGTCCGCTCTGTTTCTCGGCATCGGCTGCGCTGCGTCCCGCCCGCCCCCGTCCGTGTCGTTCATTCCTACTCTCGACCGGTCTCTAGCCGACTTTCGTGCCCAGAGACATCTCGCCTCACTTCCTTGAGCTCCTCAGAAGCAGTTTCGCAGTCTCATTTTCACTCCTTTTCCTACGCCAATACTACGAAAGCTACTTCAGCCCGTCCTGACAAACTCCACTAGCATCAGCGCAGTCTGGACAACACTCTCGTGCACGATCCCGTACTTCTCATCTCAACATTATCGAAAAAATAGTGTTCTGCATACCCCGGATCGCGCACGCCCTCTCCTCTATTACCATGCAGGCTCTCCCCGCCTGTGTCACTTTTGTTCATCGTTACACTGTACTCGTGGGTGTTACGTCTCCTGTCTCACTGCATCTCCTCTGTCTTCGACTTGACAGGCTTCTGCACCATCAACGTTAGGAGAGAGTCGGCGACCTGTGCAGCTGCAAGTACTGTCGTCTCTCCTGCATTATCCCACACCGGCGATACCTCGACTTGCCTTGATATCAGCGGAAAATAATGCAGCGGGCCACTTCAGCTTACCGATGTCGGCGCCGATGACCTCTAGACCGCTCAGCCCGTCGAGGATGCTCAAAAGCTCGCGTGTCGACCAGCCGCCGGGCTCAGCCGTACCGGTGGCTTGGAAAATCAGCATAATACACCTGCAATCGTTGCTAATCTGACCACTCACCGGGTGCGAAGGCAGGGTCTAGAACGTCAATGTCAACAGAGATGTAGACCTTGCTTTCACCAACCCGCTTCTTTAGACGATCGATGACACCGGGAATACCTATAACGTCAATTTCTCTGGCCTTGACCATGTCAAACCCGCATCGGATATCGTTCCGGATGTCGCCCTTTGGTCGCATAACCGGAGCTCGAATCCCTGCATGCATCGAAGTATTGCGGATCAAACCCTCCTCATGCGCTATGTGGAGGAATGTTCCATGATTGACTCCCTGTAGTCGACCAACGTCAGCCCTCCTCTTTGCATATTCATCTGGGTCGCAGGGATACACACGGCGTAGTGCGAAATGCCTCCTCCTATCCAATGTCAAGTCTTCAGCGTCGTAACGAGTACAGCCCGGCTCCACTTACCGAGAACCTCTGGATCCCAGGTATCTACAGCTTTGCATTAGCCAAACCATGCTGTGTGCTGTGCTTCTGACTCCTTACCGAGATGGCTGTCGAAGTGGACGACACTGACAGGTCCCCATTTCTCGGCGGCAGATCTCAAAGCCGACAACGTTGTCGTATGATCACCACCTAGTGTTATGATCCTAGGCGTTGAGAAGTCACTCGTGTTCGTCGTACGCCCGGCGATCACCTGTCGCACGCATCGCACGTCAGTGTCCACTTGCGCTACCAGAAATTTTCCGATTTGGTGGCGGCCCTTCTCCCCCGGATTCTGCAACCTGGCATCGTGCTTTGACCTCAGGCAGACTGTAGGTACATAGCGCATAGCTGCAGGGCTGTCACCCTCCGGCGAATGCTTGCCGAGACCGCCCTGAAACTCGAATGACGATCCGGGCAGCGAGCGGCTTCGGTAGCGCCACCCACGCTCAGGAATTAAGGCAACCTGCATGGAAGTTGTACGTACCTTGTGAGCCCTGTCTAACTGCTTCAGAGCGACTGTGTTATCCTATTACCGCGTGAGCTGAGGAAGTCTGACGCAAAGCCCCAATTGTGAGAGATGAGGTCCTCTCCTACCAGGAAAGTCAATGGAGCATCCCCACAGTCAACTATCTTCGCCCAGCTGTGGTAGGCGCTCTCTCCTATAGAGACACCATCATGCATTAGCCTTGAACTTGCCGGACTTTCATATTATTCTCACTAATGCAATTCCTTCGTTGCTCATCGAGAAGTTCGGTAGAGACATCTGACACCAACCTCAAGGTGCGTAGTGATACTGACAGCCTAGCAAGAAACGTTGCGCAGACGACCGGTTTTGTGCAACAGGGGGATGCGCATGCAAATCCGCATGCCTAGTCCCTGCTCTCCAGCCTCTCGGATATCTTGCAGTGGCACGATCCCGTTGGCATTTGTGCCACATCCTGCGTTGTCCGTATCCGGCGGCGTTCGATTTCTTTTTCAAAGGACTCACAGGACCGCTTCGCCTGAAGTGGAAAGCTGAAGGGGTGCTGCTCACCGGTGTAAATGTTCCACGTATCCGGCTCCATTCTCCTCGAACCCTGGCGGATGCCTCCCGGCCCATATCGGGCACCGGGCCGGGCGGTCACACCCTGCAGGCTCTGATTAGACAACAATGAACGCATCCATTCCCCACATGTACATAGTCTTTGATGGTTACGAGTGATATCAGAAGCTAGCATTGGCATTCATTCGGATGACTGCAACATCGCGGCCATATCATGCAAATTGAGGTTTACTCACAGTATCGAAAGGCGCTCCCAAAAACGCAATATCAAACTTCTCGACATCGGCTTCGTCGGCCG
Organism: Neoscytalidium dimidiatum; assembly: GCA_037367355.1. NCBI lineage: Eukaryota > Fungi > Ascomycota > Dothideomycetes > Botryosphaeriales > Botryosphaeriaceae > Neoscytalidium > Neoscytalidium dimidiatum. The sequence goes on along the minus strand of CM074697.1, from coordinate 1,271,801 downwards.
ACAGGCAGTGCACGTACGGCAGATTCGCAAAAGTGGTCAATCCCGCGAACTTCGCGCCAGAGATGCTGTCATCTCGTATGCTGCCGGCGATATCGAACTCAGAGCCCTGCTGTACAGGGACCTGCTGGTTTTGATAGCCCGACAGTGGGGGAAAGGTGATTTCGCGGGCGATGGCGAGGAGTGGAAGGACCAGAGTAGATAGGGCGACGGTATTGACTGAAGGCATCTTGGGCGTGATTGGTCAATGTGACAATAGAGAGTAAGATGGAATTGAGGGAGTTTGAGGGCCGGCTCAAATATGAGAGACGCTGATTTTCGAGCGATATCAATGGACATGTGTTACTGAGTCCCACATGTCATCGAAATGCTGAGATGCTAGACAGCGATATGGCGCTAGTCTGGGAATGGAAAGTACTTCCTCTAGCTTGGGTTTGCTGCCAGGGAAGTGGAGAACTGCCGGGGTCTGTAGGGAAAGCAACAGCGAGGCATGCTGAGACAACCAGAAGACCGGCGAATGTCGTTGCATAGTGACATCTGGAAATAGTGCGACCTCGAATGTTCCAATTCAGAAATTCATACCCAGCTCCCACGAGCGCAACGTGAACCGCTGAATGCATCTATGCATTCAAAGAAGTCGAAGCAAGCACCAATACCAATACACTTTAGCATAAATCTCGCTGGTGCTGCCGGAAAGTGTTTCAATCCACAAACCACACGCCGTACCTTTTCCTGACTCGGAACCTCCAGCCAATGCCCTTTCTGCAAAACTCAATTCAAACAAGGCAGCAAGTGAGCGATAAACAACATCTTTGCAGAGCCGTCTTGCCTCCAGAAACTATGAAAATGCCTCACCGTGGTATCCTATAGCCTATCGAAACTCTCCCCAAAGGCAGCTTGAGCCCAGAATATGACCGCACTAGAACACTGACCCAGGGGAACCTTTATTTCTTATCGGTCAAGATTTCCTCAGCTACCTTGTCCTTCTGCCCGACGCTTCCGCTCCGTTCAGCGGGGGCCGGTGAAGATCCGGGGTCCTTTGCAGTTGCGTCTGACTCGGCAGCGGCCTTCTTCAGTCTCTCGCTATCCTCGGCCTTAATGTCCTTCGTCTTTGTCTCCTGCTCGTCATCACTGTCGCCCAAGCTGAACGGGTCATGGTCGTCGCTTTCGGGGTTGGGTGCCACCGACGTTAACGGTTGCCATTTCTTAGTCTTATTCGCGCCAGGTGATGGCTGGCGGGGAGGCGTAGGGTTACGGTACAGCGCATCGACCTCGTCCACAGGACCGGACTGCGGAGGCTTCGGAGTGGGCTTGAAGAGGTCAGGGTTCGCTAGAGGGCGGTTAGAACGCTTCTTCGCTGCTGCTGCTGCTGCTGGGGAGGGTCGGTTAGGTTTGAACTGCGCGCAAAAGCAATAGTAGAGTGTCAGGATTCACGCACCTTCATTGTCCCGAAGCTCAAGCGCGGCGAAGTCGTCTCCAAGCACGCGAGGATCGGCATCGTAGCGCTCACGGTCAGCGCTGCGCCTACCTTCCGCGCTCCTGCGAATGCCGTACAATTGATCTGACTGGGAGGGGCCAAAATTCTGCCGGCGATACTGGCTGGAGCCTGCTTGGCCCGGCTGCGCCTCATCCTCTTCCTCGCCATCCAACTTCTTCTTGAAGTCGGTTATCCACTTGTTGACCTTCGTCTGAGTCTCAAGGAAGCCTTTTTTGATGTTTTCTTGGATGACGGGTAGGTCGTCTAGGCTCATTAGTACGTTATCCTGAGCGCGCATCGAAAGACGCATTGCTCACCATCAAAGAAACTGTGCTCGCGCTCCTCTTCCTCCGACTGCATGCGACGGTGTTGTTGCGGCGGGTAGCCTCTGCCACCTGAAGACTGATAGTGGGCGGCGAGCTGGCGTGCATACAATTCATCTTGCTCGAGCTGTGTGCGCGGCTGACCGGGGCGAGGCGGCTGAGGCGGTGGGACATCCTCTGGCTTGAAGTTGGGGTCGGACATGCCTTGCGGACGTCAGCTTGAGCAGCTGTAGGCTCGGGTGGTATACGTACTTAGCAAGGCATTGAAAGCAGGCTCGACTTTGCCGTTGCTGGCGACCAAGATGGCCTTGACGACCTTGGGGTCGATGTCCGGGAAGGCCTCGATGAGGGTGGCCTCTGCCTGTGCCATGGGGCTCAAGGGTCGCGGCGGCTTCGGAGGAGGGGTTTCGTCTTCGTCGTTGGCAGGCTCCTGGAAGCTCACCTTCTTGGGCTGCGGCGAAGTGGTGGAGGGGGCAGAGGTGCTGATGGTGGTAGGGCCGGCAGTGGCAGGAGTGGGCGCTTCGTCGTCCGAAGCGAAATCTATATCGTGCTTTGTAGTGATGCTCTCCTATACAGATCAGCTTCGGGTCGATCTCTGTGCTATATATTGTTCAATTTCGCGCGGGGTGCCTGCGGACGTACTGGGCGAGGCCTCTTCTCGTCGGCCGGTTTGTCGGACATAGTTGCGCGCGTGTGCAGGAAGCGGTTGGTTGAAGTTGCAGTTGCTGAGAACAGGTTGCGGAGGCAGTGGTGAGGGACAGCCAGAAGAATGGAGCAGTTGGTCTGGTGCCTGCCCGCTTGGGCCCAACGCCCTGCGCCGCGCGTATGACGCACCCCTGGTGGCGGGCCGGCTCCGGTCTTTTACCGACACGATTTCCCTGAGTTCACCATCAAACTTCCTGCGCGCGCTTCACAAGGGCTACCAGATCGCTTAACGCTTATGGCCCAGAAGATCCACCGGCCCGCCCCTTAGCCGCACGGAGCTCAACTCCTCGCACCTCCCTAATGGCTGATCGCGAAGCTGATCTCGTGCCCTCGCTCTACAAACCACCCGCCTTGCTTCCCATCGCCCGTCATCGCGATGCGCTCCTTTATCTGATTGAAACCTTCCCCGTCACCATCGTTGTAGGGCAAACCGGTAGCGGCAAAACGACTCAGATCCCTCAATTCCTGGACCAAGCAGGATGGTGCGCTCAAGGCAAGCTTATGGCCGTGACACAGGTGGGTCAGTCAGCTCAAATTATGCCTTGCTTTATGCTTCCCTGACTTGAATCTACAGCCTCGGAGGGTTGCTGCTACCTCCGTCGCCGCTCGGGTGGCTGAGGAGATGGGTTGCAATCTTGGCCAAGATGTCGGGTACTCCATCAGGTTTGAAGATGTCACCTCGGCAGCCACACGCATAAAGTTCCTCACAGACGGCATGCTTCTCCGCGAAGCTCTTGTTGACCCTCTTCTGTCTCGGTACTCCGTAATCATGGTGGATGAAGCTCATGAGCGCTCTTTGAGCTCTGATCTTCTTCTTGGCCTTCTTAAAAAGATTCGAAAGAAACGGCCGGAGCTGCGTATTGTGGTCAGCAGTGCCACTCTCCAAGCTGAAGAATTCTTGAAATTCTTTGCAGGTGATCCAGGAGAGAACGTCAACGAGACCACTGAGCTTGGTGGCGATATCGGCCGTATAGTAAGCCTCGAGGGCCGTATGTACCCAGTCGACGTCCACTACCTGGAGCAACCGGCCGAGGACTATGTCGAGAGGGCTGTTAAGACGGTATTCGACATCCACACCCAGGAACCTGAAGGTGACATCCTGATCTTTTTGACCGGACGTGAGGAGATAGATACAGCTCTCGAGATGATTGCAGATCGAGCTGTGAACCTCAATCCCAAAGGCCCTTCTGTCCAGGCGCTACCGCTGTACGCGGGACTGCCGACTGACCAACAAATGTACGTCTTCGAGCCGGCTCCGGAAAACACGCGGAAGATCATTGTAGCGACAAACATCGCGGAAGCTTCAGTGACCATCGACGGAATCGTCTACGTGATTGACTGCGGTTTTGTAAAGCTGCGGGCCTACAATCCGAATACCGGCATTGAGACTCTCACCGCAACTCCAGTGTCAAAAGCATCCGCAACGCAGCGTGCTGGTCGTGCCGGTCGCACGAAGCCTGGAAAATGCTATCGTCTGTACACCGAACAAGCCTACGAAGGCCTTCCGGAAGCCACAGTCCCGGAAATACAGCGTTCAAATTTAGCGCCCGTTATATTGCAGCTTAAGGCCCTGGGAATAGACAATATTGCGCGGTTCGATTACTTGACGCCTCCACCGGCGGAGTTGGTGATTAAAGCACTTGAATTGCTTTACTCACTAGGGGCTCTTGACGACTACGCCAAGCTCACGAAACCACTGGGTACACGGATGGCCGAGTTGGCAGTTGAGCCAATGATGGCCAAGGCCCTCCTTTCTGCTCGTGACTTTGGCTGTCTGAGCGAACTTCTTTCTATCGCTGCAATGACGAGCTTACAAGGAAACGTGTGGTTCTCGCACGAAGGTCAGAAAAAAGCACAAGAATCCGCAAGACGGAAGTTTGCAGTGGAGGAAGGTGACCACCTAACTCTTCTTAACGTCTACCACGCATTTGTGACAAAGGGCAAGAAAGATGCAAAGTGGTGCCGAGATAATTACCTGAACTTCAAGTCCATGGCACGAGCAGTCAGCATCCGGAATCAGCTTCGGAAATACCTCGAGCGTCTCGGGATCGATATAGAAGAAAGTTTGGCACATTCAGATGTCCTACGGGTGGGCGGACCGGACAAGGCGGAACAGATCCGGAGGTGCTTGACGACAGGCTTTTTTGCTCATGCTGCAAGGATGCAGCCGGATGGTACATTCAAGACAGTGGATGGCGGAATGGTGCTCCACGCCCATCCGACTTCGCTCATGTTTGTAAGTTTTCCTTCTCCGATGTTTGGACATTATTGGTAACGGATCAATAGAACCGCAAAGCAGATTGGGTCATCTTTCACGAGATCATGGAAACAGGGAACAAGACATTTATCAGAGATATCACAAAGATTGAAAAGAGCTGGCTGTTGGAGTATGCGCCCCAATACTACAGCACTAATTAGAATAAGAAGCCACAAAGTACAAAAATTGATAGAAGGCAACCTTGCCACAATAGCGGTGTAGATTAACCCAAGAAGACGTTCCGGTCGTGACAAGCTGAATGGTATCCCAAAGCCCATACTCCATTACTCCATACACCACTGCCGTAGTAAACCCTCCTATTTCATAGCTTCAATAAATAGCCCCCTCATCATCTTCAGAAAGGGTGCAATTTCTCTTGTCACGTTGAAAACGTGCAATGCTCTCTCGACTTCCTCGGGCTCGAGCTTCGGCTTCATGCAGATGACATTGTAGTCGCGGACGCCCATATCCAGCTCGAACCATGCTTCCCTCTCCCAGTCGCGCTCATCGATATGCGTAAAGGTGAACTTTAGTCGATCTGCCATGCCGGCACCGTCAATATGCATGCATAAGTAGTCCTGCCAGAATGCCAGCTCTGGGTTGTTGAAGCGGGCCTGCGAGTCGAGGTAACGGGCATGGTTGCGCTGAGCTTCCCGCTTGGCGGCAATCTGGCTTTGCACTTCGGCGATCTGAGACTTCAAGGCATCTCGGCGAGCAAGCTGTTCATCCCTGCGCGATGTGAGCGCGGCAATGGCGTTATGCATCTCCGTCGTCTCCTGGGCTTCCTTCGCGACGGTCTGCTGGTGCGTCGTTGACTTCAGCGTCAGGATCTCGATCTCGCGTTCCTTGTGGCGTTGGTCCTCTGCAGTCGATTCTGTCAGCTTAACCGTATCTTTCTGCGCACATGCGCAGCAGGCTCACCCTTCATCTCTGCCAGATTTATGCGAAATTGGTTGCGCTCCTCCATAACGCGCTTGCGACCCTTCTCGATGAAATCGTCGAAGCGCGCCTGGAACGTCGCCATGCGCTGACGGAGGTCATCGAAACCGAAATTGATGCTCGGTAGGGAGTCGGCCATTGATGGTACATCTGTAGAGGAGAAAGGGGCGCGCATTCCACTCGTGGAGAGTGACGGCTCGAAGACAGCGGTGGCCATAGTGAGAAGAGGCGCAGTCGCGCAGATTGTTTAAATGAAATGATATTGTCCGATGCGATTTCGTGAGTTGTATCCAAATTTTTCGCAAGACACAGCGGGAGAGTACGGCTTCCCGATATTTCTGATGGAGGAAGGATGTCAGGTGCGGGCGCGACAGCCGTGGGGCGTGGTGTTGAGGTGCAACGTGCGTGCGGACCCGTTGGCCGGGTGACGCTGCGGTCGGGGTGCGGCCTTAGGGCTGAAAAAATCCGGTCATTTAGCGGCGGGTATGCGATCGCTCGCACGCCTCGACTACAAACTGCAGCCGCTCGGACTGTGCTACCCTCGTCGCTGCGCCTGGAACGCATGCAGCATGCCTCCGAAACACTGATCGCAATTATCGCTCAGCCAATGCAGCTGTTTCGACCAAAACGCCGTCGTCGCCCCCGAAGACATGATCTTCTCCGCCCAGGAAGCACCACCGAAGCCGAATGACTGACCCGGGCGTCGATGACCTACACTATGGTCATTTTGGCCAAGCCGTATACGATGTCGACAATAAGACCTGGGTGTTCAAACGGACTCCGGGTGTGCGCCGCGTTTTCCTCCCTCTAGGTCCCCACCACACCGAGATACCTGCGAGCGCCTCTGAGATCGGCTTTTGTACAAATTTGGCCACCGAGCTCGACAGCCAGCAGAAACATCTTCTAGCTCTGAACCCGGAGCTTCGAAGTGCTGCTCATCTCCTTAGCCGCGCCGCTCAAATCTCAGAAGCCGTCAATGCGACCGCCTCAAGTTTCGATCCTCAAACGTCCGATTTACTAGCTTTTGGAAGAGCTGCCGATGTGGATAATAAGCGCTTTAAAGGCACTGTAAAGATTGCCACGCTTCCTGGAGGCCCCGCTGGCGATTCATTGCGCTTGGTGCGCCTGCAAGTCGAGCGACATGGCTGGTCGAGGGATAAGAGCATTTGGTTAAAGGTCCCCACACTTCAACACGGGGACGTCGGATGGTGGCCTGGCGATGGTACACCCATCCTTCAGATCTCCTGTGCCAGTCAAATTAACGATCGAGGTACTTTCATTGCTGTTCGCACTGCACGCTCTGTCAACATCTTCCGGCCGCTATATCACAGACTACCTGTGCCTCCAAAAGGAACCGGCTCTCTCCATGCCTTCCCGCCTTCGCGACTGGAAGCAAATCTTCTTGCCAGTCTGGCTCTCTCGGTGGAGGAACCGGGATTTGCAGACGTTACTTTCAATCCTTGGTACCAACGGCAATTCGCAACGCTGGACCAAGAAGGGAACTGGAGCGTTTACGACATCGAAGGGCGAAGAGGCAAGCGCGGTCTTGACTATCACGCAGCCAGGACAAAGAGTGGCCGCCTCGAGTTCCCAAGGTCTTCTTCTGACCTTCATGAGGGCACACTGTCCGGCCACTACGATGGATGGGGACGCATTCTCTGGGCTAACGATGTGAGCACCATCCTTGTCTGCAACCGGCGAGTTTTGGGATTCTTCGATTTCAATGACCGTGCTGTTTTCTTGTCTCCATCGAGCCTCAGACTTGCTGGCACCTCCTCTTGGATTTTAGATGTGAAAAGAGATCCTCGAAATTCGGAGCGTGTCCTTGTGTTAACCTCAACAAATCTTTTGGTCTTGCGGGTGCCCAAGCTTGTTCGTGAAGGCAAAGTAGAATGGACAGATTCTGAAATCTTACTCTCATGGAGGCACTTCCTCAATGAGGAAGACACAACCATGCAGATATCCGCTTTTGTCGAAGGTGAAGGTATGTGTAGCCTTAGTCGCAATGGAATCTTCGACGATACTTACGAAGCTTGGGTAGATACTGTTGTCTTTCTTCGCTCTGAGTCAATGCGCGGGCTCTTGGCGTTCCGTTATCGACAACACGCGGATGTGGACTTTTTAGTTTCGGGGTCTGATCCCGCGTGGTTGTTTAGATCCATTCAAAGTAGCTCGCTACGTGGCATACACCTGGACGCTCTCGAAATCGGTGAGGATCCTAGTGCAACAATGTCCGGACCGGGCAAAGATTATCGCGAGCACGGAATACAGTTCTTCAGCTTCTACATGCTTTCGCGCACACTCGAGGCCAGCCGGATGTTGGCGTTCACCTCCGACAAACTCCGCGGCTCCCTTACCCAACAACAGACTTCGGTGGAATGCCCTTCGTGGATAACACGAATCGCAACACAAAGCTCGACTCGAGTACTCGATGATTCATTCATTGTACCGGATGATCTGGAAGAGCTTGAGGAAGAACCGAGTTTCCCTCAGTGGCGTAAACGAACAGCTGCACGAAGGCCTGCTGGCCCGGTCTACAGAGACTACAGCCGCGTCTATGAAGTTATACGGGAGCTTGACAAGCTGCCCAAAGAGGACGCCGCAGTGGTCATATCTGAGCTTCGAGACGATATAGCGTCAATGAGCCCGTTGAATTGCCGCCAAAATACGCTGTAAGGGATATCCTGCCTCCATAACTACTGCGTGGGACTAATTCTGAACCAGGCTCCATCTAGCTAATCTGGACTTCCGTTTTGACGTTACTGATATTGACGAAACATCCGCCGCCTTTTCGGAGTTGGTGTCTACCAGATTCAACCAGGAAGATGAAGAAGCATCTGTGACTATCAAACCTGTTGATCTACCCTCTTTGCATGAATACGTAATGTTCGAGGATGGGGCTCCATCCGTTGTGTTGACGTACGAAAAGATACTCCGCTGGGCCATGTCGCGTCTACCCCCAGACACTGCAGCAAGAAAACGCTTAGAGGCAGAGAGGCTTGCCAGACGAATCGCGGTCAAATCGTGTTTGGCAAGTGTTAAATTGAGCCTCCAGCAGCCCGAGCCGCAGGCCGAAGTCATCGAGGAATCCCAGCTCATGGACGAGAGTGGCCTGACTTCTCCACTAGCTAATCGCGGGGAAGTGAAAGGGGCAACTCGACGAGGTTCGTTGGGACTCCAAAGCTCCGAACCGGACTTCAGTCAAGTTTCGACTTATGCCTTACCGACGCCAGAACCTACGCCATCGCTTGCCTCAGAGGCTACGTATGCGTCAAGCGTTTCGACTTGCACGAATTCGTCGTTCGTAGACCGGCTCAGTCAATATGGAGTCACTGTGGCTAGCGAGCGCAAGCAAGTTCGGGAACTGCCGGCGATCGGGAAGCAGGTGTTGGCTCGGTGGAGGGTTGGTGAAGAATATCGAATAAATCGCGACGAGAGCGACTTCAGTTTCGGCCGGGGGAAACGCAAATCTGGGTTAAATGATCCTGGCATCTCTGCGAAGGAGCGCGAGAAGCTCCTGAAGCAGGCAGAGAAGAGGGCCAAGCGGCAACGTCGGGAGACGGAGCTGTTTTATCAATCGCAGCAGTCCGTATCGCAAACGCCGCGCCTAACGGTTGTGTCGCAACCACGCCCGGCGCCGATGGAGAGGTTCAGTTCGCCAGTGCGTGGTCCACGGTCAAGCCAGGTTGGACCGTCTTCTTCTCAGATGCTTCCGTCGACACAGGTGGAAAGAGGGACACATGGTGGGCGGCCAAAGAAAAAGAGGCGGAGAACGGAGGGATTCTGAATGTGGCAATTCGACACACTACTCGTTCGGCTATTGCCGCCCACCGAGTTGCCAGAGCGTCATGGCTTGGGCAGTTTTGTTTTCATTGTTCAAGGTGTTGACACATAGCGCATTATCTGTAGCAGGGCGTTGAGGGTGTTTGGAGCCGGGACAATGGTGTTGCAAATGCCCATATTAATCGAGCATCGCTATGTACAGTACGATAGACGATCTGCATGCCGTCGGAACTTCGGAAGTGGGGCCTGGGGCAGGATGTGCGTCGGAAAAGATGCAGGAGCGGCTCGGCGCACATTGCTCGTTTGAAGGGTCCAACAGCGACCCTTCGAGCGGGCCGGCGGCGGCGAAGCGGAGGCGACGTGCAGCGTAGACCATTCTAGATCAGCAGCGCTTTCGGAGCCTGGTGTTGTCGGAAGCGTGGGACGTGCTTGTGCCTCACGTGCAGAGGTGACGTGGGAATGCGAAGCCCTGACTTTACCTCGGCCCTATCAGGGTCTCGTCCGATAGCTGAGCTCCACAGCTTCGAGCATATTCCCCACCTCCGCTCCCGTTGCTGTATCCCCAGCACTCACATCCACTCCAGCTCTTCCAACCGTACAGTCCCTACCGCCTCTCGGATTCATTGATGGCGACCCCAAAGTCCAAGGTTCTACCTCTCATCCCTCTAGCCGCGCCTTCCACCTTGTTCCCAGGCGTGACGCTCAACCTCCCAATCGTCAACCGTGCCGATGTCGCCTCCCTTCTCGCACATATCTACAGCCGCGCAGCAAGTCCCAAGAACGATGCGCCCGTCACAATAGGCTGCGTTCCGCTGAACTCACCACTTCTCTCTCGTGACGGCAAGCGCCTCCTCGACTCCGATGCCGCCGCAAAGAAGAAGACGGCCAAGCCCGATGTCAAGGACCCCGTCCACGCCACCAAGGATGACCTATTCTCCTACGGCGCTGTCGCAAAGGTTTCCGGAGTACAGGGCCGCGGCCAGGGCGAGTTGAGCCTGCTAGTCGAGGGCATCAGCCGCTTCAAGGTGCAGAATATCATTCAGGAGCGACCTTACTTTGAGGCGGAATTGATCCACCTCGAGGATGAGTGTATGTACCCCTCTACTCGTAATGATGCCCTAACTGGTTGCCGTGCTAACCTGGTGGGCTCTGCAGTTATCAATCCTACCGACGCCACCATGCTCAACCTCTTCTCCGAGCTCAAGCAGCTGTCACGCGAGTACCTCGCCCTCGTCCGGCTATCCTCAATACTGCCCCGGATGAACATTACAATCACTCCTTTGATGGCACGACGGCTGGAGCTTTTCATCGCAAAGAAAGATGTCTCCGAGGCCGGCCTGCTTGCTGACGTAATGGCTGCCAACGCGATTGAATGCACCCACGAGGAGAAGTTACGCGTTCTGGCCGCCGTTTCCGTCAAGGATCGCGTGCAGCGTGTCATCGAGATCCTGCAGAAGCAGATTCAGACCATCCAGGGCAGCAGCCGGATGATGACAGTCAGTTCTGCCAAGCCTTCGGCCGGCATCGACGCGGAGAGAATCGAGCGATGGAACAAGGCACGGTTACGGATGCCAAACAATTTGAGCAACATGAACGGCTTCCCCGGATTCCCCGGCTTTCCGGGAGCCGGCGCCGGAGGAGGTGGCCAAGAGGAGGGCAATGAGTTGGATGAGCTCAAGAAGAGATTGGATGAGGCCAAGATGAGTCCCGAGGCGCAGAAGGTTGCGCAGAGGGAATTGCAGAGACTCCAGAAGATGAACCCCGCACAGGCTGAGTACCAGGTCTGCAGGAATTACCTGGAGAACCTGGCGGATATCCCGTGGTCTAAGGTGACTGAGGACCAGCTGGATGCACACACACTAGCACGGGCAAGAAAGCAACTGGACGATGACCATCACGGGCTGGAGAAGATTAAGAAGCGCCTCCTCGAATATCTTGCTGTCCTGAAACTCAAGCAGTCTGTCAACGCGGACATCGAGGCCCAGATTAAGTCACTCGCCGCTCCAACTATCAAGGAAAGCTCCAAAGACTCTAACGACGCCGAGCAAGAAGAGAAGGACAAGCCCGAGGAAGAGGAGAAAGAGGCTGCGCTGGAGAAGGCCACCGCGAAGGAGCCGAGTGAGGCGGAACTTCGCCTTCTCGAGAAGAAGCGCATGGTCGACAAGTCGCCTATCCTCTTGCTCGTTGGTCCTCCGGGAACCGGAAAGACCAGTCTTGCCAAGTCTGTTGCTACCGCCTTGGGTCGCAAATTCCACCGCATCTCTTTGGGAGGTGTGCGCGATGAGGCTGAGATCCGTGGCCACCGGAGAACCTACGTGGCAGCAATGCCCGGTCTTATTGTCCAAGGCTTGAAGAAGGTCGGCGTTGCTAACCCGGTATTCTTGCTTGATGAGATTGACAAAATCGGCATGTCAAACCACAACGGCGACCCATCCGCTGCCATGCTCGAGGTTTTGGACCCTGAACAGAACCACACTTTCACCGACCATTACATCAACATCCCCATTGACTTGAGCAAGGTCTTGTTCATCGCAACAGCGAACACCCTTGACACCATTCCACCGCCCTTGCTCGACCGCATGGAGACAATTCAGCTCTCGGGCTACACGACATTGGAGAAGAGGCACATCGCTATGCGGCATTTGCTGCCTAAGCAAATCATGACGAACGGTCTAGCCTCAGACAAGGTTCTCCTGCCGGAGGAGGTCATTGACAAGATCATCACTTCTTACACGCGGGAGTCTGGCGTCCGGAACCTCGAGCGCGAACTCGGTAGCGTGTGCCGGTACAAAGCGGTCGAGTATGCAGAGGCTAGTGATGGTGAGAGTCTGCAACACTATCAGCCTGAGGTGACTCTGGACGATTTGGAAAAGATCCTCGGCGTCGAGACGTTTAGCGAAGAGCTCGCCGAGCGTCATTCACGTCCGGGTGTTGTCACCGGCCTCGTTGCCTACAGTACCGGTGGCCAAGGTAGCATCCTTTTCATTGAAGTTGCAGACATGCCTGGCAGCGGGCGCGTGCAGCTCACGGGCAAGTTGGGCGATGTCCTCAAGGAGTCAGTCGAGGTGGCTCTCACATGGGTCAAGGCGCATGCGTTTGAGCTAGGCCTCACAGCCAACCCGAATGAGGACATCATGAAGGAGCGCAGCATTCACGTCCACTGCCCATCTGGTGCCATCCCCAAGGATGGGCCTTCCGCTGGTCTCGCCCACACCATCGCTCTCATTTCCCTTTTCACTGGCAAAGAAGTATCTCCTCGGTTGGCCATGACTGGCGAAATTTCTCTTCGTGGGCGTGTGCTTCCGGTCGGCGGGATCAAGGAGAAGCTGATCGGAGCGCTGCGTGCGGGCGTCGAGGTGGTTCTGCTGCCGGAGGGGAACCGCAAGGATGCGAAGGATCTTCCGGACGAAGTCAAGGCGGGGCTTCGCATTGAGCACGTATCGCACATTTGGGAAGCCATGCGCCATGTGTGGCCGGAGGCCCGCTGGCCAGGAGAGAAGGGATGGAGTGCGCTGGAGAGCAGATTGTGAGGAGAAAGGATTTCAATACGTCTCGATGATGGATTGCATGACGAGTCTCTCTTTCAGGCATGGTGTTGAAGGTGTTGCTGCGGTGTTTTGATGGTTCCTCTCGTTTTTGAATGCGTTTTGGAAAGTCTGTTGCATGGAAGGGGGCAGGTGTTTGTACGTATAGCAATTGTGATTGTACTCATGATGTTTCTTCAGATATCTAGTTGAACAACACTGCACACAAGTATGAATCTCGCCTTCAGCTTCAAACGAGATGGCTATATTTGCGCAAACCACCAAAATATCTCTCGTGCGGCAGTTTCCATAGCAGCCTTAGCGAGCGGTTAGAAAGGGACATTCCTGTTGCATTCCCGACACGGATTCTCGAAGCAGATGCCGGTGGCCCGTGGAAGGTGGGATGGTCTACAGCGGCGTATCTAAGCAACAAATGCTGTTGACCAACGCAGTAGGTATAGATCCGCCGTGGAGCGTTGCTAGATATACCGTGAAGTGAGTGGTCAAGCCTCAGGCGCCGCACTAGGAACAGTTTTGAATGCGCTTTGAGAATGGCATTACCTCAGCCGGCGGGCTTATCAGAGCCTCGCCCTGGGGAATTTGGGGGTGCACTCGTGGCAAGCACGAGCAACTCCTCTTGTTTCCGGCCTGGGCTTCAGCCACAGTCTCCGGCGGGCTCGGCTGGCAGCGCTCCACTCCCGCCGCAGCCAACGTCAGCATCGAAACGCCTGCGATAAGCTCGTCCTTCCGGCCGTTCTCGTCACTCCCCGGTCACCTCCCCCTTGCTCATCGCCCAGCCAGCCAGCAACACCACGTTTCTCGATCCCGCAATCTTTCGCACTCCGATCTCTCCAACCGCCGGCCTTGCTGGCCCTGCAGACAGTTTTTGCCGGCTTGCGTCCCACGCCGCACCCGCCGCCCGTCCGGCATGTCCCATGTTATCTATAGCTGCCTTCCCTTATCAGGCGCGACTCGTTTTCACTATCAATAGCCCTCGAGAGCCACGCCCGCGAATCAATCGTCTCGCGTGCCTTGTCGCCCATGTCCCCGGCTCTCCTGCCCAAGCTTTACCCCAAACGGTCTGAAATTCCGGAGAACAGCGAAGAACGTGCAAACGCAAATCCGCCAACCAGCCCGCCGGGGCCTCCTTTGATGGCGCCTCGCCCGCTCTTCCGCCATCTGCCACAGCTCGCGCCCCCCCAGTCAAATCTCGACTATTCTCATTAATCTCTGCCGGACAGCCGCGTGTGAGTGAATGGAATCACTAACCGTTTGTGGTGCCTGAGGCTCAAGTTGCCCGCTGCCCTATCATCGCCATCCGTTCACCGGCGGCAACGCGGCTATGTTCTGTACATTACCACTATCTTTTGGACGGAACAAGCCAGAACCACGGCGCTCATGTCAGCTGCAGAAACCCACATCCCAAATCCTTCCCCATTCTCTCGGCCGCCAAGGCCGCTTGCCCGCGTCTTGTCCGCTTGGCTTGTTCCGGGGAGGTGAATGTTTGCTGCGGCACTGCTCGTGCTTGACCCTCCGGTGCTCGGCGACGGCTGTCCCTTATCAGTGCCAAGCCATGAGGGTGCCTCGAAAAGAGTTCGTGGAACTGTAATCTTTCGTACTGCGGAGAGCGTCGCTAATATGGGGGTCCTTTCCTTACCCATCGCCGAGATGGGTCTGTGATCGGATGGTAATGCCTTGACTCAAATCCGTGCGGGCGCACTTATATCTATGTCTTCCCTCCCGTGTCCTTACCGCGTTTGCTTCCTTCTCTGCGATTTCCGAATCCGTACATCTTGAGGCCCCCGGTCGTGATCAAGCCCAGCGAACTGTCGTTGGAGATCCGCTATTACTGAGAAAGGCCGCCAAAACATTTCTTCCAACGGGTCGACAACATGGCGGAAATCCCACCTACCGTAAGACCCGTCCCTCTAAACACAATCACTCCTTTCTTTTTTTTTTAAAAAAAAAAAAAACCGTGATGCTTACAACACCATTAGCCGGAGTTCGATGAGTCCGAGCCCAAGGGCGGCGATCCTACCGCCATCAACGTCAATGCCATCTACACGGGTCTGGAGTTCCACTACATCTGGCTGATGGTCTGCGCCTGTCTCGTCTTCATGATCATCCCTGGCATCGGTCTGCTCTACGGCGGTCTCGCCCGACGCAAATCCTCGCTCTCGCTCCTCTTCCAATCCTTCATGGTCATGGCCGTCACCACCTTCCAATGGATGTTCTGGGGTTACTCCCTCGCCTACAGCCGGACGGCGGGCCCCTTCATCGGCGACCTGAAGAACTTCGGTCTGATGGACGTGCAGGTCGCGCCCTCCCCCGGCTCGGCGTACCTCCCCGAGATCGTGTTCTGCCTGTACCAGCTGCTGTTCTGCGCGTGCACCGTCCAGATCGTCATCGGCGGCGCCTTTGAGCGCGGCCGCATCGTGCCCTCGCTGATCTTCTCCTTCTTCTGGGCCACCATCGTCTACTGCCCCATCGCCTGCTGGACCTGGAACTCCAACGGCTGGCTGTACAACCTGCCCTCGCTCGACTTCGCCGGCGGCGGTCCCGTCCACATTGCTTCCGGCTGGTCCGCCCTGGCGTACGCCTTTGTGCTTGGCAAGAGGAAGCACGCTGGCGAGCCGTCGCACCTGAAGCCCCACAACACCACACTCGTCTTCCTTGGTAAGTCTCACTCCTTTTTGTCATCCATAAAGCCATGGAACAGCGTCTCATCGTCCCACCAGGCACGGTCCTCATCTGGTTCGGCTGGTTCGGCTTCAACGGCGGCTCGGCGTTGAACGCCTCGGTCCGCTCCATGTACGTCTGCTTCAACACCAACACGGCCGCCTGCTTCGGCGTGCTCGGATGGGTGGTCGTCGACTACATCAAGCACAAGGGCAAGTTCTCCGTCGTGGGCGCCTGCTCGGGCGCCATCGCCGGCCTCGTTGGCATCACGCCCGCGGCGGGCTTCGTGTCGCTCTGGATCGCGGCCGTCATCGGCTTCCTGACGGGCGCGGCCTGCTCGTCGGTGCAGAACGTCGAGAAGTGGCTGCACATCGACGAGGGCATGGACGTCTTCAAGCTGCACGGCATCGGCGGCATGATCGGCTCCTTCCTCACCGGCATCTTCGCCCAGACCTGGGTCGCCTCGCTCGACGGCCTGGGCACCGAGGCCGCCGGCGCCATGGACGGCAACGGCCGCCAGGTCGGCCGCCAGCTCGCCGAGATCTGCGCCATCTCCGGCTACTCCTTCGTCGTCAGCTGCGTCCTGCTCTACATCCTGAAGTTCATCCCCGGCATGCACCTGCGCGTCAGCGAGGAGGCCGAGATGATCGGCCTGGACGTCGACCAGTTCTTCGACGAGCAGATCGGCGACTGGACTCTGCTCGAGCAGGTCCAGATGGCGCATGGCCAGCCGGCCCCCGTGAGCGCGCCGAGCAGCCAGAAGCAGAGCGAGGATGGGAAGGAGGCGAAGGAGGCTTGAGGGAACGGGCGGAGAGCGGGAAAAAGGAGACAGGAGGGAAAGAGCGATGAGAAGAGAAGGCCGAAAGAGGTAAAAGGGAGAGGAATGTTGGGGAAATGATACCACTGCTCGTGCCTCTGGCGGAGGCTTTTCGGGTTTTACATGCCGTAGGCTTAGACGTGGCCCGTCGATATTGGCGTTCTCCTATTAATATTCTATCTACAGCTTGAGAGCATAATAGAAGCAAGAGTCCACATACCTTCCACATAAAGGGTCTAGGATGTCAGTAAATTGTCTATGCAACTATGTGAGGATCTGAGAAGTTGGCACACCTTTAATCCGGTTTGATGTCGTAAGAGAACCTGGAAGAGATTGGCGTGTCTATGGGAATACCGCGGTGCACTCTTGACTGGAATATTGAAGATATTTGATATATACTGTACATTCGGCATCTGATCACGCTGTATGCATGTCCAAGATCATCCGGTTCTCAGTAAGTATCCAGTTGATTCAGGGGTACACGATCATATTAGCACTCCTTTTGAATCACCGCGTTATGTGTCAACCGGGGTAGGATGTGGGTTTTCTATTCAGATCAAATGATATCTCATGCCGTCAGTTCTCTACTATTCTCCATACCTGTTATACAAGTTATACATTTATCTATGAGTTCTTTCAATTGCCTCCACTGGCGTTCAAAAAGGCCAATACAAGGGCACCTGTGATGGCTGCACCAGCCGCAACACCCTGGAGTGCTGCGGTGGTGATGTCGACCTTACGAACCGAAACAGCACGCTCACTGAAGAGGTCGTGTAGGTAGAGGCTCCAGTCCTCCACCAAGGCAGCGACCTTCTCCTGCGGTGTGGTCGGAACGGGCCGTTTCCTCGAGTAAGGTCTGGCGTCAGCAGGCGGCAGAGGGATTGTAGGCTCGGGACCGGATAAGTCAGCAGTCACGGTGACTGGAGTCTCCGTTGGTTCCATGCGTTCAAGCGGGACATCAGCAGGCTCGACAACCTCGTCGATTTCCTCTGAGATAGAGTCAGGAGCGGTGGCTTTGGCCGACTCCGCAATCTCCGTTGGGTCCTCGGTGGCATAAGCAGGGACGGGCGTGTGAGGCAAATCAGCTGCCCCGGTTGGAGCTGGGCCTACACCGCTCTGTGGGACTACTGGGGCCAGGGCCCTCTCGTCCAGGGCGTTCTTGATTTCCCTGACGAGTCTCCTTCGCCTCCAAGGCTCGATAGCAACCAATTGGCTTAGAAGTAGCAAGATATTGACTCCCATAAGACCGATTGTGACCCAGGTACTGTTCCTGCGGATAGTGTCGCTCCAGATTTGTTCCTCGTGATACTGAGCTCGCTCACGTTTCTCTAGGTGGGCGCGAGCTTCCTCGAGGGCACGATCCGCCGAAAGCACAGCATCTTTGGCGCTTCGGACAGCCTGGTCATTGAGATGTTCGGAGCGTATCAGCGACATGTAGCGTTCCAGATCGCTAGCCGACCACGAGTGCTTCCGTTCCAGTAGACCGACGACCTCCTTTTGCGATGCCTGTTGCTGGGATTGAGCGGCTTCAAGCTGACGTTTCGCTTCTTCGACCTCGGCGCGACGAGTCCTGACAAGACGTTCTACACGATTGTCAGCATGTCCCTGAAAGCTCATACGGAACTTGGCTCACCTTGTTGCTTGATCTCGTTGCGAAGAGCTTCAATGCCCGAGTAGTCAGTTCCAGTGTAGCTATTCACTTTCTGTCCGACGAGAATGAGCTTTGGTAGCAGCTCATCGAAATATGCCGATGCCCGCTTGTATATTTCCCAGCGCAAGCCTTGACGATGTGACGGTAACTGTTCATCTGGAACCTGTTCGACCCGTTCGGGCTGAGGGCGAGAAGGAGATTGCGGAGGCGGCGTGTTTGTTTCATTTGAAGGCGGAGCGGATGGTTCGCTGGGAGACGGGGGCAGCTCGGGCGTCTGCTGGGCTGATGGATCGGAAGCCCGCTTTGCGGCATCCTCGATTACTGGAGATTGGGGATCCTGCGGGCTAGCTGGAGGCTTTTCCTGCAGGGCCCTTGCGGTAGAAGACCATTGCCGAATAGCTATGGAGGCAGACGGCCGCAACGCCCTCTTAGTCGTCGGTAGCGGGGCAGCGGAGAAGGCGCGGAGCTTGCACTGGAAGCAGACTGAATGGGATGTTTGTGCAATAGGGCGGGCTTGGGCGAAAGTTAGGACAGCATAGTCGGTGAGGGAGCGGGCGGCGTGCTGCAGCGCCGGGCGCATGTCTGAGAGACGGTGACACACCCGCTGGAGCTGGGATGGAGTTGGTGCGGTGGGAAGAGAGCGCAGGTGGACAGCTCGCCTTACGCCGGCTTGCGGTAGACGCGCTCGGCGGGCGGTCCACAGGCGGCGAACGGCGGACAGTTCGGCGGTGAGGGCTCCGGCCAAGCGCTTCTGCGTCAGCGGCTCAGCTTCTCCCAGGACCCCACGTTGCACCGGTCGGTTTTGGCTGCGACCGCGGGGCTGATCAAGTCGGAAGGCGAAATTGCGATTTTTTGTTGACTTGGCTCTGTCTCCTTCAACTCTTTCCTCTTGCCCTGCTCTCCTCATAGAAGTAGACCTCTTCTCTTTTTACATCTCCTCCCCAGATAGACTGGTGTTCTTGACTCTTAGACCATCAATTTGCCGCCTTCCCTCGTTCAGTCGTTCTCCTTAGATCTCACTCAACACCATGGGCAGTGTTCCTGATCTCTGGGCTATGCAGTCCAACCCCAAGTTTGTCTTTTTCACCGATTTCGATGGCACCATTACCCTCCAAGACAGTGAGTGCCACTTTTGTTATTGCGCCGTTTCTCCATGAATTGTTCGGTCTGAGATCAAAGCCGGCGGTTACCCGGCGAACAGCCCGTTGAGGCTGGGACCTTCAAGTTTGCAAGCTGTGGCTGGCTCTGCCTGTCATGCGTACAAACGGGAATCTGTCCTCTGAGCATTCTGGATCAGGACATCCATGCCTG
Source organism: Neoscytalidium dimidiatum (assembly GCA_037367355.1). Lineage (NCBI taxonomy): Eukaryota > Fungi > Ascomycota > Dothideomycetes > Botryosphaeriales > Botryosphaeriaceae > Neoscytalidium > Neoscytalidium dimidiatum. The sequence continues at coordinate 1,252,338 of CM074697.1, read as the reverse complement.
GAGGTTTGAGCCCTGGCTAGTGGTGGTCGATGCCAGACGTGTTCAGATATCCATACATCGATTTGTGCGTAGTTGAAGCAGTCATACGATCACGAGAGAAGTGCGCCCCTTGTTGGGTCTGTCTATGAGGACACTTTATCGTCTGAAACCTTCTGCTTCCGAACTTGAGCTTCCACCTCCACCACGTTCGTCTACAGCTCGCCCACCGAACACCATTTCCACATCTGATATACAGACTAGGCAGGAGATAGGCCATCACAACCCCCTAGCCCCAGCGCTCTCACAATAACTTTCCTACTCAGAAGAAGAAATGATAGACTAACCCTTTGCAGGCAATGACTTCATGGTGCGTCTTCGAACACTTCCGAGGTAGCAGCAGGTATTAACCGCCCTCAAGACCGATAACATTGGCTTCGGCTATGACCTGAGGCGTCAGGGCAATATCGACACCCTCAATGGTACCAAGACGTTCAGGGACTCGTTCCGCGAGATGATGGACAGCGTCAAGAAGCCCTACGACCAGTGCATCAAGTACCTTGTAGAGAACATCAAGCTTGACCCCTACTTCAACGAGTTCTTCAAGTGGGCCCTTGCGAACAACGTCCCGGTCGTCGTTCTCTCGTCGGGCATGGAGCCCATCATCAAGGCTCTCCTCGAACACCTCGTCGGCCCCGACTACGTCAAGATGCAGGTGGTCGGCAACCAGGTCGCCACCCGGCCCGGCAAAAGCAGCATCAACGAGGAGGGTGGCTGGCAGATCGTCTTCCATGACGACAGGTAAGCTTGCGGCGCGGACTCCGGGGTGGAGGAGATCGGCAGAGAGTGGCAGTATTGACGGTCACGCAGCGGATTCGGGCACGACAAGTCGCTCACGCTGCGCCCCTACGCCCAACTGCCGGAAGGCCAGCGTCCCACCATGTTCTATGCGGGCGATGGCGTATCCGACTTGTCAGCGGCACGCGAGACGGACCTGCTGTTTGCCAAGAAGGGCCATGACCTGATCCAGTACTGCGTGCGCGAGGACATCCCATTTACCGTCTTCTCCGACTGGAAGGACATCCTGGAGAAGGTCAAGGAGATTGTGTATGTCATCACCTGACGCCCGTCTCACGCACCCCACGCTGACGCGATCTTCCAGTGCGGGCAAGACTTCCGTGCAGCAGGCGGCAAAGGAGGGCTACGAGCAGTTCAAGAGTGGCGCAGCGGGGGTCAACAACAGCGCCAACTAAGAGGTCAGAGAAGGGTCGGGCCGCAATAGTCGCGGTTGATAAGCAGCCAGCCAGCCCTGGTGGTGGGCCGGCGCGCGCGTAGACAGGATGATGGATGCCCAGAGCAACCAGGGGGAGGAGCGGGACGGTATTTGATAGACCACGGCTAGAAATAGAGAGCGCGCATGAACATGTCCGAGATCACATGATGCGGCGCTGTTTTTTGCGCGGCGAGTGGAGCGTTTCTTTTTTTTTTTTTCCCCTTCCCTGTCGGCGCCTCCATGCAGCGCCGTCGTGGGTTGCTGGGCTGCAAGGTCGATCTCGTGTTAGCATGGCTGCAGTGGTTTTGACAACGCATCAAGTGTCGACGGCCACCGTCGGGACGCCCAACATGCTGTCTCTCCTACCCCGCTGCGCCCATTCGACGCTCCTCGCGAGGCGGCTGCCTTCTGGAAAGACACCGCACGTTTCTTAGCAGACCCTTTTATAGGTGTGCCTCTCGCCGGGCGATCGATCTGCAAGAGACCCGAGCCCCTCAGCAAGTCCCGCGCCTTCGCTCACCCTCCCTCCGGGAATTACGCCGGACTGTAGCTTTAGAGATATCAGTGCCCAACCTCCCAAATCCCACCAGCACAGCCCTCCGCCAGCCATTGACCCCCAGCAGCGGATCCGACGCCCATCACCGCGACGCCAGCAGCCCCCGCTACCCCTCTCTTAAACTTTTCGACGGCGCCCCTCCTGCCACACCGCCCGAACGCCGCTCTGCCCCTCCCACAACCCCTCTCGCCCCCGCCACCTCCACAGCGCGCTCCCCCTATCCAGCGTTCGCCTCTCCCGGACGCGCCATGGAGACCATCGACCCGACGACGGGGCAGAAGCTGCCGCCGGACGCGATCCAGCGCGTGCTGTACATCGCCAGCCGGGTCCACGTCTACCAGATCCCGCCGCTCAACTCGACCCGGGGCTACAAGGCGGCCGAATGGACGGACGAGAAGCGCAAGAACGAAATCTTCACCGGGCGCCTACGCATACTCGAGACGGCCGTGCCCAGACCGACCACCACCACCACCACTACCTCCTCATCCTCCTCCACCGCTCCCAACACCTCTTCTCCCTCTAATGCCGAAGACCCCGCCGAAGACGTCAAAGTCGACCTCCTGATCGAGGACCCCTCGACGGGCGAGCTCTTCGCCGCGGCGCCCTACACGTCTCCCGCCGTGGTCGAGCAGGCGCTGGACAGCAGCCGCATGTTCGCGGTGCAGGTGCGCAACCAAGGGATGAAGGCGACGCTCGGCATCGGCTTCGAGGAGCGCAGCGAGGCCATGGACTTCAACATCTCGCTGCAGGACGCGCGCAAGGTGCTCGGCCTCGAGGCCAAGGCCAAGGGCGGCGGCGGCGGCGGCGGCGGCGGCGGCGGTGGTGGTGGTGGTGGCTCGAGGGGATCGGCGGCGCAGGCGGTGCGGCTGCCGGCCGCCGACGAGGAGAAGAGGGACTTCAGCCTGAAGGCCGGCGAGACGATAACGGTGAACATCGGCAGCAGGGGCAGGCGGAGCCGGCCTTCGCAGTCCAACAGCGGCAGCAGCTCGCCTGGCGAGGAGGACAAGGACGCGCAGGCCGCCCTGTTCTCCATCAAGCCGCCGCCGCCGCCCGCGAGTGGCGGTGGAGGCGCTGGCGCCGTGCCCTTCCTGCCTCCGCCGCCCAGCGCGTCGTCGGTCAAGGCGGAGAGGAGGAGGAGTAGGCCGTTGCCGCCGCAGGGAGCGACGCCACCGGCGGAGAAGCAGCCGAGTCCGCAGGAGCTCGGATTCGATGATGGGGAGTTTGGGGAGTTCCAGTGACGGGCAGAGATGTATCCGTGATATAGATACTCAAGTCCCGCCTATTTCTGGACAATGGATGAGGAGTCAGCTCTGCTGACAATACAGAGCCCTGCACACATCTTCTCCTTCATCTTCTTCGGATAACAAATGAGAACATTGCATACACCACGGCGTTTGTCTAGCGTACTACGGTATCCCTAGCCACACCTGACATGGTGTGGTAATAATTTATGCTACAGAATCTATGCCGTCAGAGAAAGTGTATATTGAGTCATAAAGTCATACACTCAGCCCCTTTTGACCATTATCATCACACTCATATTCTTCATAACGCCTGTAGGCATCGTAGACTTAATCATACATGAATAAGACATGCATCTTCGGCAGGAACACCTCGTACATGGCTGGAAATGGCACCGGCCTAGAGGGTCCAGGGCGCCGATGAGGCATGTCCACCTATGTGAAGCACAGAGCTGTCCGTGTAGATGGTTCCGTGGGATTTAGGCTCCGTTGAGATCGTTGTAAATATTGTTGATGTCCCTGATGAGCGAGTCCCTGTCCGAACCATCAGGGCAGTCCGACCACTCGCCTCCGTCACGGATGCAGCGAATCTTGTCGTTGAGGCGGATCTTTATGGTTGTTAGTACCCTTTCCAAGTATCCAGGGCAGTCTGTACTCACCGTGCAGCTCTTGGTGACATTGGCTTCCGCACTTCGTACGAAGCTCGCCTGCAGCAGGTCGGCAGCATACCCACCATCGTCCTGAGTCAAACAATCATTGATTCTCGCAAAATCAATGCCATGCTCCATAGCACAGTCCTCAATCATATGGCGCTCGGGAATCTTCTCGTACTGGCGGGTGAGGCAGTAGGTGAAGCCAAGGTAAATCTTGGGATCAGGGTATTTGTCTGCAGCGCATAATTCAATCATGTTGCCCAAGCACTCGCTCTCGCCGTGCTTGCATTCGACGCCGTCATCGTGGTCGGTGGGCTTTCCGATGTACGAGAGCTTGAAGTCGACCCGGTCCGAGACCTCGACCATGGTGGGCAGGACGAGCAGTTGCAAGCAGTCACGGGCGTCGGGACATTTGGACCTGCAGAGACAGAGCAGGGTCAGAAATGCGTTTGTCTCGCGCAACTGCCGGACAGCGGATGTTTCGTTGACGTGTTTGGAGCTCGGGACAAGCGGGACGAAACAGCAGAAACTTACATGATGTGAGCCTCAAGCGGCACCTTCTTAGGTCCGACTGGCGGGGGCTGAGCGGTAGCATCGTGCGGCTTGTTGTCGAAGGTGACGAGGGAGCGACTCTCGATGCCAGTGGGGAAGAAGAGGACGAACAAGGTGAGCAGAGCTATGACGGCGGCGCGCAGGAAGACGGAGATGACGGCACGGCGCGGGCGAGACGCATCGGGCCGCAGGGGCTCGGGCGCAGGAGCATGGGAGTAGGGGATGATATGTTTCTCATCCATGGCCGGAGGTAAGGTTGCAGAAATGTAGAGTAGATTTAGGCGGAAGAGCTGTTCTTTGTCTGATGGCGGAGAAGAAGCGGGCTTGCTGCAATACTCAGCTGTGACTCGCGGCGATCGGCAGGGTCCAGATGGAAGGCGCCGCCGACTGACAGGCTGGGCACATGGCGGTCACGACCGTCACGCGTAAAGCTTCTTCTGCCCCCCTCGCCAACGAAACAGATGCTAATTCCTGACAGGCCAAGCCGCCAACCGCTCCGGGGGAAACACGTCTCGGCTGCTGGGCGGGATTGCGCCGCATCCTATGCTGCCACTCCGTCCGCCCGCCGACACGCCACAGACCCTGGGCGGGCCGAGGGTTGCCCCCAGATCAGATCTCACTCCCGGTCGGCAAAATAACTGCGGCTTATCGTGCTTCTCTAGACATTCCTCCCACCCTCTAACTTTGTGCCCACCCGTGTTCTCCATACTTCCCAGCAATGGCCTATGCTGCTGCCTTGCAGCCACTCACCCGTCCCATCAACACGCGCGACCTCCTACAACTAGCCCGTGGCTTCTCTGACACCTACAAGGACCTTGCTCTCTCTTCGCCCACACATTTCCTTGCTACCCCGGTCACTGCTGTACCCACCGGCAGAGAGACTGGCGTCTTTCTTGCCATCGATGTGGGCGGCACCAACCTGCGCGTTGGCTTCGTAGAGCTGCTGGGCGAAGCCCACGATGACTCCAACTCCGCCAAATCACGCCATCACCATGGCTTCCAGCCAACCAAGATTCGTCGCTCTCACGAGCGCGCATGGCCCATTGAGGAGCATCTGAAGATGGACCAGGCTGATGATCTGTTCCTCTGGATAGGCGACTGTATTGCTGGTGTCGTGAGAGAAGCCCTGGATGATGTCAGCCTTGGGGTCAGGGATCTCGACGAGATCCCCATGGGCATCACATTCAGCTTCCCCATGAAGTATGTCCCTTTTGACATTTCCTGCTCTCCCACTTGTCCCTGCGTCTTTGCCCAACCCATCTCTGAATCAATGTGATATATACATTATTCTCCGGGTCACTTGCGCGCGAGCTGAATGCAGCTGACGAACTTGTATCCTGAAAGGCAAGACTCCATCTCCCAAGCCACCCTCATGCCCATGGGCAAGGGCTTCGCCATCACTTCCGACCTAAATCTCGGGAAGATGCTCCTCGCCGGCTACTCCCGCCATTGTGCGGACACCACCACCACCACGACGGGCGTATCCAACGGGCACATCTCCCCGCAAAAGGCAGCAACCATCCCCACAAACGCCACCCCCAGACTGCCACGCCTAAAGATCGCCGCCATTACCAACGACACGGTCGCGACGTATGTCTCGCTGGCGTACACGACGCCCACCTCGAGCAACAGCCGCGTCGTCATGGGCCTGGTCGTCGGCACGGGCACCAACGCCACCGTCCCAATGCCCGTCTCTTCGCTCGGCGCGTTCAAGACCAAGCACCTCAACCTCCCGCCACCGTCGTCCACCACCACCACCACTACCACCACTTCCCCCCGCAGCGGAGACGACGACGATGACGACGACCCCAAGGTCGTCGTCAACACGGAGTGGTCCATCTGCGGCACGGAGCGCCCGCTCAAAGCGGGCGGCGTCCCGACCATCTGGGACGTCGAGCTCGACCGCGCCTGCGACGCCCCGGGCTTCCAGCCCGTCGAGTACATGACCGCCGGCCGCTACCTGGGCGAGCTGGTGCGCCTCGTGCTGGTCCAGCTGCTCCCGGAACTGTGCGGTGGCGACGGCGGTGCCGCGAAGGACGAGCTGCCGCCGGCGCTGCTGCGGCGGAACGCCGTGTCCACGCGGTTCCTGGCCACGGTCGTCGCGGGCGCGGACGACAACGACGACGACGAGGCGCTTGTGCGGGCGCTGGAGGACCGCTTCCCCGCCGCCGCCGCGGAGGGCGCCGCGTTCACGTGGACGAAGGACCGCGTGGCTCTGCTGCGCGCGGTCGCGCAGGCCGTGCAGGTGCGCTCGGCGGCGCTGGTGGCGGCTATGATCGTGGGGCTGCTGGCGCGGGTCGGGGAGGTGCGGTTGGACGGCGATGATGACGATGGTGATGACGAGCGCGCAGAGGCGGGCGAGAATGGCGACGTAGCGACGACGACGACGACGACGACGACGACGACTGTGACCGTGGAAGAGAAGGAGGAGGAGCTGATCGTCGCGCATACTGGCGGCGTGATCCTGCAGTACCCGGGATACCTCGAGATCTGCGAGAAGTGGATAGAGACGCTGGTGTCGAAGGGGTCACCGCGGAATAGGTCCAAGCGCGTTGTGCTGGGGGAGGCGAAGGATGGTGGTGTCATTGGCGCGGCGGTGTTGGCGGGCATGTTCGCGGATGCTATATGAGAGGGGTTTCTAGTGGGGTTGCATGGTTAGATTTTGGATGGACACTTCGTCTGGATATTAATACATGATAGGCATTTAGAAGCGCACAGGAGTTGGGACTGGGAGGTGGGGGGTTGGCATGAGTGACTCAATTAGGTAGAGCAATATCAAGCATCTCGAAAGACGGTTCCAGGCGGCATTTATGGAAGAATGATGAGGCATAATGGAAGACTGTTTGTTGCTCTTGACTGACGACGCATACATCGATCTCGACAGTACGCCCAAGGTCAGTCTGCCTCGTTAAATCGGGTGTGCGGTGAGGTGCCAGTGTCAACACCAAGGGCTGAGCGTCGCGATAGGCCATAGTGTGCCGTCCTTGCGTGAGTGACTCGTGAACTCCGCGTGTAGACAGTTTCAGCGAGGTGAAGCTGCAGTCTACTGCCCTCGAGACGACAAGTGAAGTCCAATGGGAGCGAAGACCGCGCATTTCGTTGGTGCATTGATGCAGAGCAGGCAACGTAAACACCAAAACATGCCCTTCACCCACACCACGAAGTACAGAAGGCTCAGATACTCCTGCTAAAGTCTGATTGGAACCAGACAAGCTCGTCTCTTCCTCGAAGGCCCGCTCAAGGCAAGCCATTCAACGAAGAGACCAGTCAGAGACTGGCTCTCGGGAGAAAACCCTCCTCCTTTGCAGGAAGAGGTAAAACCCTTTTGCTGCACGAGCATGTGCCTGGCCTGAGAGGCGCTCGTGTAGCTTGAATGTAATGATCAGCAAAGGCTCTCGGTGAGTCCATGAGGTGCCTCCGGAGAGCGCTTGAGATTGACCCGCCGGACCCACCACTCCCACAAGGAGTCCGCCGCATTGAAGGGTCCCTCGTTACCCAAGTAGGCGAGCCAATGGTGTCACCTGTCAAAGAACAGTTACTACCCAAGCCTTCAGGCAAGGGAGAGGCGAAGAAGAAAAGAGGAGCCGAAGGTCGAGGGGGAGGGAGGTTTATATAGGTAGGGGTGACAGGCGCTAAAGGCTGTGCCAGCAGCACGAGGCTGGACCCTGCATGAGCAAGGCACGCTAGTGCTGCTGCTGGCCTGCTGCCTGGCGTGTTTTCTTGTACGTTTGTTTACCTTCAGCGATCACGCGAGAGCTCGTGCAGAAAAGCTAGCCCGGTCTTACAAGGTTGGTGACTGTACAGCGTCCAGGCAGAAGCCAGAAGAAGCAGGAATGACGCCATTGGTATGCACGAGGGACAGGCCACGGCCGCCCGCACCTGCCCATGCACAACAGCGCCGCGGGTCTAGATCTTTCTTTTGGAACTTTTGACCGGATCAGCCACATCAACGAGGAAGTCGCGGCACGTCCTTGTAAACACGCTCTAGTGTACGCGTTTTCCTCGTGAACCGGCACAGTCACTGCACCGCCAATTAGTGAGTTCACCTCCAAACATCTCTCACAATCGGTCATCCAACTTCATTTCCTTATGTCGCTCACAGAGATACGCTTATAGTAGCATACTTTCCTCTGTCTATACACGCATTACCATGGTGTCGGGGCTTTCATCATAGTAACCACTTTCGAGAGCTTCATAGTCACAACATACATATCTGAATATGTCATCGTTCTTTAATCGTGTCTCATTTTCCAAAGCTGCTATGTACAAAATTCGGTTTCTTTCCCCATCCAATTCAAACAGCGCCATTTACTCGATCTTGATGGTGACCTTGCCGAAGTGCTTCTGGTCCCACTGGTACTGGTACGCATCCTTGAGCTTCTCGAGCGGGAAGACCTGCTCGTCGACGACGGGATGAATATCATTGACCTCGATCGCGCGGTTCATGTCCTCGAACTGCTGGCGCGAGCCGACCAGGATGCCGCGGACGGTGCACAGGTTGGTGAGGGCATCAAGGAAGGTGGGCTGCTCCTCAGACTGGCCGCCAACGAAGCCGATGATGCTGATGATGCCGTCGATGCGGATCGACTTGAGCGACTGGGCCATGGTCTTGGGCCCGCCGACCTCGATGACGAAGTCGACGCCGCGCCCACCCGTCAGCTCCTTCGCCTTCTCACCCCTATTGGGCGTCTCCTTGTAGTTGAGGACGTAGTCGGCGCCCAACTTCTTGAGCTTGTCGGCCTTTTCCTTGGACGAGGTGGTTGCAATGACTCTAGCGCCCGCGGACTTCGCGAACTGTACCGGATATTTTTCAGCTGCTGATTCAGAGCAAAGATGGTAGGATTGAGGCATTGACGCCAGGTGATTGGCCGTGGGCCATCGGTTTGGGGAGGAGTAGGCTTTCTAAACATACCTGCAGCGCGAAAATGGACACACCACCCGTCCCCTGCGTCACAACCCACTGACCCTGTTGCAGGGCGCGACCCTCCAAGCCGTACAGACCGTTCCAGGCAGTCAGAGCAGCGCAGCTCAGGGTGGAAGCTTCCAGCCAGTTGAGGTTCTGGGGAATGCGGACAAGACCATCCTGGTCGAACGCGCCATACTGACGCAGAGCGCCGTCAATGACACCACCAACGCCGGTAGCCACACTCTCGTTGTCGAGAGAGCCGGCAATATGGCCCTGGTTGAAGAGCGTCGCCACCTTGTCGCCAACCCTAAAACGAGTGACGCGCGGGCCGACAGCCACGACTTCACCGGCGCCGTCGGATGCGGGTACGACGTTGTCCTTAAGGGCGAAAGGGTACATGCCACGGGGGATTATGAGGTCACGGTAGTTCAGGGACGCAGCATGGACTGTAACACGACGTTAGCTGCTGTCGTTGCGAAGACTTTAGAGGAGAGGGTGGTGCAGAAGGGAAGCTCACACTTGACCAGAACGTCCTTATCGCCCAGCTTGGGGACAGGAGCTTGCTCGTTGAAAATGAGCGAGTCGTTGCCATTGTGGCCCTTCACGCGCCACTCCTTCTGCTTGTCAGGAATGTTGTGAGACATGTTAGAAGAGGCGTGGTGCTATGTATGGGGCAGGTCCGGAGAAAATGGGTATCTCGAGGCAGAGAGCTTGAAAACAGATCAATTGGGCGGGGCACGGCTAGATTCTTAAGTCGAAGGGCCAGACGCAATAGCCTGCGATGGCATAAAATTAGAGGAGCTATGGCGGCATCAAATCATCGGAAGCGTCGAGCGGACAGTGACGTAAGTTTGTCCCGCAGGCGTTCCGCGGGGTACGAGCGAGGAACAGCCACCATCTGGCAGGGGACAATGGTCGAACGGAAGCTATCGAACATTTCGACCAGTTTCGCGAATGCATGAGTCGGGCCGAGGAGCGCAGCAAGCCATGGAGGAGAAAGGTGGTGCAGTCCGGACGAGAGTGAAGACAAGCCCCGCAGCCCGGAAGGAAGCTGGTCCGTTGCCCTTCAGAGCTGCCGACGCTTCGCCGGCACCTCTGTCTCTAGCTCTCTGCAGTCACAGAGACAAACCTGGCCGCCTGCCCTTGCCAATCTCTGCGTCGAAGATGAAACGAGAAGAGCAGCGCTCGAGCTGATGTGAGGCTTCTCCACAAAATTCTCCGACGCAGCAACGACCTTTACGAAAAGCTTTCCGGGCTCCCATGCAGAGCAGTCAGAATTGCATCACCGATTCTGCAAACAGCCCACCAAGGTGCAAGCGTCGGCAGATCGCGTGGCAGCCTTCCCGTCGTGCGGATGCGTAAGCACGTGGTAATATGTAGCTTATTCGGAGCTCAAGGTTCACTAATCACTCTTAGCTGGCGACCAAAGTGTGGATGAGTCAGGCGCCATCTGTCGGATTAGGTAAATGAAGCCGCTTGCCGTGTTGCATCCATCCCGGCCTCTTAAAACTGACTGTTCCGCATGCTCACAAGACAGCGGGTTTTCATTAACAGCCAGCGACGCACTAATTCACACGAGATGCTTTCGTAAGACGTTCAGGTACTCTTCTGATTATGAATTTACGTGAAAACAGAGGTTCTCGGAAAGAGCATTGCTCCAATATCTTGAAGGTCATTGATTATTTCCAACAGAAAGTCTCTTAGATCCTTCAGTGGCCATCCGGCAAAGTCTCAACGGCCTGATCTCCCCCAATCTCAGACGGCGGTCGATCTTCCGTGGCAGTTCCCCATTCACTCTCCTGGCTACCCAACGTTAAGACCAACTCGCCGCCTTTCGTAAAGAACTCATGTCCTACCCAATTCCTGCTGTAAGGTTGCCCATTTAGCGTGGCATTCTGAATGTATATATTGTTGTACGCAGAGTCGAAGTTCTCTGCCCGTACAGTCGCTGTTCGGTTGGTTACGGGATTTCGCACATGCACGCTGGGGAAGTATGGCGGAATAATAAGATAGACGTTCTGGCCAGGATTGGGGAACAACCCCATCATGTTGAACGCTGCGAAAGAACCCATGGCACCACTCTGTAAATGATTTAGCCCGACATTCCACTCCCAATGAGAGATATAACACGTACATCATCGTTCCCGGGAAGACCACTATTGGAGGTATTGAAGCGGGAAGGAATGTATGAATGAGAACGGCGCGCAGACAGAGCAGGTCTACCGGCGTAATGATACTGGAATACGCTCAAGAACACAGGCTCATTACCGATATCCACGAGTGGGGATTCATGAAAGTAGTCCAATCGGTCCACAAATCTTTGGTCACCGCCGAATCTCGCTATTAGTGTCTCCATGTCTTGGGGCACAAAGCTAAGAGAGGAGTCAGCGACTTGTCCAACACTGGGATATAAAACTTTACTTCGCGATACTCACAATTGGTATTGCCAAATGCTCGACTCAAACGTCTCCGCAGGATTTGTTGTCAATGAACAGAATCCGGCAATCGGGCTGCATGAGATTGGATCCTGAAATCCCCACGTTTGATTCAGGTACTTTGGCTGAAAGAAGCCGACAAAGCCCGAGTCCGTCCCGTTGATTATCGACGTCTGGTCCGCCTTGAACAGATTCTTCCAATTGTTGCCACGGGCCAAATACGTTTCGTATCCGTCCTTTCCCAGGGCTCTTCCAAGCGCTCCGATGCAATAGTCATTGTACGAGTACTCCAACGTCCGGGAGATACTTCTCGAATTGGTTCCAAACCCGAGGTAGTCGAAATCCAAGGCCGGGATATAATTCAAATTTTTCCATGATTGCAGCCCTCCTCTTCCTTCCTTGGACCACTCGAGCGGTTCGTTCTCTGCATCATTTACAACGGCCTCCCACGTAACGCCCCAATCGACACCGGTAACGTTCTTAAAGTAAGCGTCGACTAGTACCACGTCTGCATTTGAGCCTCCCTGAGTCCACCCCTTACTATTGCTCATGCGACAGTCGGGTAACCAACCCTCGTTCTGGTACGTGAACAAAAGGCTTTTTAACATATCAGAATAAGTAGCGGGGTCCAGGATGGTGAGCATAGGCAGCTGGGACCTGAATTGATCCCACAGGCAGTAGAATGAGTCATAGTAGACGGAAGTGTTCCAGCGCGGATTCTCACCCGTATAGTCTTGCGGAGATATCATCGTCCGGTACACGGAGCTCCAGAAATTCTTCTGTAAATCCTGACTGACATCTCCGGCATCCAGGGTTATCGGACTGAGCTTTGATCTCCACGCGTCTTCCGCAGCGGATCTCAAACGGGTGAAATCCTGTAATGGGCTTGGGATTTCCGTTTGTGCGTTCTGACATGCCTTCTCCACGTTGATATAACTTAGCCCCACCCTCGCAGTAATGGTCCTGTTCGCCTCTGCCAGGAGCCTCACGAATCCACCAGCTTGGAGGTAAAAGTTGTTGAAACCCCTCGTCACGAAGATCTGCTTCTGATCGGAGCCGCCTCTTTCATTCACCCAGATGCCGCTGTCATAAACGGGGTTGAGGTGGCCAAAGAAATCCACACAGAAATGCAGCTCGTACGATCCGGCTCCAAAACTTGGAAGAAACGTGCCATTACCGGTCATTTGCGCGCCTCTTATTTCAAAAGTCGCATTCTGGCGGCTATCCCAGAGATCAGTAAGATCTAGGAGAACCATCGGAACTACTTGTTGCTCGTAGCTGGTGTTGGCGTCTGGGAACTTGAAGTTGTACAATGCAGCATGCTGCGAGACGGTCATCTCGGCACTGATACCATTCTCCAACGTCAGTGCAAAGTACCCTGGGCGGGCAACCACCGAATTGTTGATGTACGGCGTGGCGCGAGCTTGCTTGGAGAAAGAGCAGTTGGCAAAGTCGTTCTCGTCGCACAGCTGCGGCATCAGTGCGAAGTTGCCCAGCGAAGGATTACCACCAGTTCCAGAGTCGTGAAGGCTTGAGAAGCCAATGATGTTACTTCCATCCGTTGAGAAACCGCCCGTGTTCTGTCCGTCAACGTCTGCGGAAGCTTTCGCCTATAATGATTCGGTTTAGCAGTGCAGCCAGTAGGGGCGCGAAACGGCGCACACACAAATCCATATGGCAGAGTCGCGCCGCAGAAGACATTGCCCCCACTATTCGAGCCAATGAGAGGATCCACAAAGTCAAGGACGTCGAAATCATCAGTGGCTTGAGCTACAGCAAACGGTGTGACACAAGAAACAGCGAACAGGAAACGAAACATGGCGTGCTTGGGAGGCGGCGGGAGGCGGCGGGAGGCTGCGGGAGGCAGCATTGGCAACCGAAGGAACGGGCGGTCGAAGACATTTTGATCAACTCGTTTGATGAGCGTGATATGAGTGACACAGCCGTGGTACGCTTATTTCCTGTGCCCAGCCGGGAGCGAAGTCTTGTTTTCGCCTTCCTATTTGGGGTCAATGCGTGCGGGGAAGCGCGCTGACGCCGCGGTGCCTTTAGTTCTTGTGCCTCGATTCCTTTACTCGTTACCTCACATTCTCAGCTACTCTTGTCATCGAGCCAACCTCTTGCGACCTACTGCTTCTTAGAAAAAAATCAAGAGATGCCCTTTTTCCTCAGTACACTGTTGATCGCGACTGTCGCCTGATTAGCGGATCCGTGCTGCCCGGACCTTCCGAGAAAGCAGGTCTCCAACCGTGCTCGGTCGCACGTTCATCGATTCACATGCAAAGGTCTGAATCATCAGTTTCACGAGAACTGTGCTATCACCTATTCTCTCACAATCAATCAATCATTCTGGACACGAAGTGATCAAGAATTCGATCCGCATTTTTTGTATGGTAACTACGTACAGAGAGCCAGTTGGTGTCGATATTGGTGGGAGACTAAGCGCGAGGAACAAATAACATACTCTCATTGCTAAGCAGCAATTAGAATAGCTGCGGTAGAACCTAACTTGCCCACATAATTACTTCATAGCGACATTAAGTTGAGGAGCAAAATCACGAATCAAATGATTTATGAGAAGGCCTTCTAAGCGACTTAAAATTCATACCGACACCTCCGCGCAACAGACCCGGCCCTCGCGCAAAGATAGAGCTCGCGTCAGCAGTGCGATCATAGAAGTGTACCGTGAATTATCTCCATAGACAACGAGGTGGGCGTATTCCGGAGCCGAAAGCTGTGAGCTGATTGGGCAGAGATTGATGTATATATGGATCTTGGACTTGTCAGGGAATTTTCCAGCTCAGCCAGTGTACATGGCATCATTGAAGTGTCTTGAAGCGTCAGACTCAGACTCAGAGACAGTTTCAACAGATGGCTGCATTGCAGAGACGGCGATTTGCGAGCCTATCTGAGAGCTCTCAAGGGCTTTAGACTGCGATATAGTCAAGTGCGTATCCTCTACTATTCCCTCCACCTTCGCATGACCGTTCTCGTCGCGGAGACTTGCGATACTGCCAGCAGGCATAGTCGTCGAACTGGGCACTTCCTCCGGAACGTGTCGCAAATCAGCATGGATCTGGCTGTGTGCTGGCGTATTTCCAGTGGAAGGCGGATCTTGCTTTCTGCGAGTTTTGATCTGAGAGAATGTACTAGGCTGCTGGACGAGAACACTTCTTTCTAAAGCAGAGGCCAGTCCTTCTGAGAAATTGTTGCTCATCGGCTGTTCAAAAAGATTGTCCGAGCCCCCACTTCTAGGCGGCGGGTGCATCAGATCAGCTGAGGTCCTCCTGGCTGAAGTATGACGCTGATGCGTAACGATATGGTCATCCATATCTGGACCGTTCAACCTATTGCGTTCTCTGTAGCCCATGATCTCTTCATCATCGAAAACCTCATCAACAACACTGCTTTCACGAGAGCCATTGTGAAGGTTTTCTTTCTCGAAGTCACCGGGGTAAGGGAGTGGTAGGCTGGAACGGACGCCTGCGACAGCGGCACCGGACTCGTTTGCATCCTCATGTATCTGAATTCTATCCGATCGGTGCTTCTTCAGGTGGGTCTCGACGGCTGGGAAATGTGGTAGTAGCTTGTTCATCTCTTTCATCACCTCCATGATGCGCTGGACGGTCTCCTCTATGGACGAGGGGGGCTGATCTGGAAAAGATGGCTGGTTTCCCAAGTCAAAGGTTGAGATAGAAGGAGATTTCGCAGGAAATTTGCCGGGTACCGCCTGAACAGCAGTATGTCTCTGACATTAACTCCGTAATTAGCTTTCATCTGAGCGAAGACCAAATGCGAGATGACTAGTTTTTTCAAGGGTACATGTCAATGCATTCTGAGAACCTACAGACAGATGCTTGTTCTCACGACTTGGTTTTCCTGTTTTCGACGGGCGCGACTGATGGGACAAGGCACCCTGAGTAGACACTGGATAATCAACCACCTTCTTCTTCTTAGAAAGGCGCATTTCATCATCGCTCTCCATATGGTCGTCTGTCGAGTACCTATTTGTACTATAGGACGGCTTTTTGTGCTTCCTGGTTCGACGGGAGCGACGGGAGGCACTATTGCCTGTTGGCACTAAAGTTTATTAACATCATCGACGTATTACGGTACAACCAAAACTCGCCTGTCTCTTCATCGTCTTGATCATCTTCGCTATCGTTGGGCTCTGAACATTCCGTACTGGATTCCTCATCACTAGGAAGCACAACAGCCCCCTCACCACTTGCCGAATCATCTCCATCTTCGGGACTGTTCCGCTTGACTGGTGACGACTTAATTTTCTCGAGCCTCTTAGCGGCTCTCTTCGGCCTAGTTGCTTGATCCATAGGATGGTACTTCATGTCGTACAATCCCTCCTTGAAGCCATTGACACTCCCTCTAGTGGTCCTACCTGTTGAAGGTGGTGCTGTAGAGGCTATTTCCTCAAACGCTTCAGGGGGCATGCCTCCGATGATGTCTTGACTAGGATGAAGGCCACTGAGCATTGCCGGCCGCTTTTTCTTAGAAAGTAGTGCAGTGCTTGATGGTTTGGCGGAGCTCGCCTGAAATGAGGTTGATAAGTTCAGTGAGTTCTGCGAAGAGCACAAGGAAAAGCTCACTGGCTCACTTGGGCTCAATGGTGAGCCAAGAGATGGTGAGCGAGGTCGCTCCCTTTGTTTGTTTGACTGGGTACTAGTCAGATCAAGAGGGACCTCGAAAATTGGGGGTGTGAGAATGGCGTTATCTTACAGGAATCCGGCCATGGTGAGAGGATGCTGTAGATGACTTTGGGACCTTCTTCCTATGCGAGGCGGGCGGCATAGTGAACACAGTAACGGCAACGGTCACACACTCGCGCGATGCCGCTGGATCATTGTTAGTTGTGAAAGTGAGAGGAAGGAGATAGAGCAGTGGACAAAAAGACTAAGGGAAGGTGAGATTTGAGGAAGTCGCACCTCTCGCGCTGGGCAATAACCAGCTTGGAAGTTGCGGGGCTTGGCAGAACCCAATCAGTGACAACAAGAGCGGGCAATCTCTGGCTGTCTGTATTCATATTAGCATGTTGACTTGGACTATTCTAAGGCTTTATAGGAACTATGGTCGAGAGCTGCATTGTACGGCATGCAGCGTTCCGTGCGCCTCACTTTGTCGCGACAACAAGATATGGGTAGTTTGGGCGCAGCAGGCTCGGGAGCTGAGGAAGAGCGGGTGCGGATCAAAAGAGCAACAGTCTGTTAGTAGAAAATGCAAAGGCACATGGGCAGGCGACTTGCTATAGATGAAGTAGCTTCCATGTCAATATACAATCATGTCAACATAATTTGAGAAAGGGGAAAAGAAATAACAGTGCACCTAAATGCCCATGAGTTACCTCATTGAAAGTGCAATTCTTGAGGTGCAAGTAGGTCTGTACGCCTTGAACATGCTCAGTTGTACAGAATATGTATCCTCGATGACCGAGAACGGAGCGATTAAGACTACGTAGCCATCATAGGAGAACTCCGAAAGAAACGTGTTGCAGCAACATCCCATCTGATACGTGTACGTCGTTAAGGAAAGCCCGGTGCAACTCGGTGCTTATTTTTTAGTTGAAGGTTCCACACTTCTTCGTTGTCGTGTGAAGACATGAACGCCTCAAAATGGGACACGCTTTGATTTTTGTCGTCGTAAGAAAAGAAAAGAAGTAACGCCGGCCACACCCAGACTAGGACTAAGTGGACATCCTACCCGTGAGGGGGACTTCAGTTGGATATCTCGCGCTAGGAAAAGCAAGGAAAAAAAAAAAAAACAGGAACAGTGACTGGCACGTTCAGATGCC
This sequence comes from Neoscytalidium dimidiatum, assembly GCA_037367355.1. Taxonomy (NCBI): domain Eukaryota; kingdom Fungi; phylum Ascomycota; class Dothideomycetes; order Botryosphaeriales; family Botryosphaeriaceae; genus Neoscytalidium; species Neoscytalidium dimidiatum. Next base: position 1,234,943 of record CM074697.1, on the reverse strand, counting down.
ATGGAGGTATTCACAGGTTTATGGACGCTGAACGATGGACGCTAGATGCTAGACTCTTGACACGTGTATGCGGAACAAAAGCTTTTTCATGTGTCCCTCTATCCGCGCGAGGTCAAGCGTATATTTCGTGGCAGCGTGGGCATGACAAATTCCTCTTCGTCGGATGCATTGTCATCAACCTCGATAGTGTCGATCTTGCCATTCAAACCACCACTGATCGGAACCGGTGCTGCAGCAGGAGCGAGCTTTGAGTCGGTATCCATCGCTTCCGTGCTGGCTCGAGATTGTCGAGACTGCTCACGTTGTCGGGCCTTTTCTGCGGCCTTCTCGGCAGCCTTCTCGGCTTTCACCTTCTGCTTCTCGATTTCGATTTCACAGACCCTGAGGACCTCTTCAAAAGCCTTTCTAGCACCTTCGAGTTCGGTGGAGCAATCGCCATCACGAAGGAACTGATGCGCGCCACGCTCGCAAAGACTTTGGGCGTTCTCTAGTGCCTTATCGGCCGCATCGAATCCTTCGGAGCCAGCGTCACCACCAAGGCCAGTGGGACCCATGCCTCTGGTTGTGCGGAAGCCACCCAGGCCAGCGCGTGGCCTAAATTGCAACTTCGCGAGAACGGGGTCGAAGTCGTCGCCATTATCTTCGTCCTCGTCCTGGGTCTCCGCGGCCATGGCCTCCATGCGAGCAGCCATCTTTCCCTTCCTCAGCATATTCCGTCCAGTACCGATGTTCCGTACCAAATTCTCGAAGGCCTTCTGGACTTCGGCGTCATAGTAAACGACGATCATGCTTCGTGTTCGGTACTTGGTTGGGCCGGACGCCTTGCTTAGGACAGACGCGGTCTTTCGTTTGCGATTGGCATTGGCAAGAGCCTGCCTCTCGGCCTGGTTAGGGATGTGAGGCTGTTCGGGGCTAGGTGCGGCGCTGTCGTTTCCATTTTGCTCAAGCAGCGCCTCCTTGCCCTCCTTCAGGGTCTCGGTTGACCCAGTCTTTTTGACCACCTTCTGGACGACAGGGACCTTGGCGATTTCATCTTGCTTCTCCTCGATTTTCCTGGCAATCCGTTGGGTCTCCTCTAGCCATGAGGGGATGTTGTCGCGGAGGAAGGTAAAGCACTTTTCAGAATCGGACATGGTATGATATAGGCGGTGCGGTATTTACGGGGCGCGCGAGGGGGATCGGCGTTTGGCGGGCGCGCTTCGGGTGCAGGGCGAAAGTATCGTAGGGCAATGATAGGAAGTTGACGGGCCTGATGGGTATGGGGTGTAGTTGTTGTTGTTCGCAGCCAAGTCAATGGCGAGCAACGTCGTGTGGAGCGCGTGAGAAGGAAGAGAGGAGAATGCGGGCGAACGGTTTGGAGTCTTCAGAGGACGAAGGCTAATACCTAGTGGAGAGAGGGCAGGGATCGATGCACGGGCGGCTGTCGTAGCGACCGGGGTAGGCCGGGCGTGCTTCCGGGGTGCACGTCGAGCAGGCGCGCAAATTGGGCGGAGTCAAGATACGGCGGCGGCAGAGGCAGCAGCAGCACTCGCGGACGAGGATGAGAACGAGGACGAGGACGAGGTGTGAACGGCATCCTCCGGCGGAGGGTGCAGCCAAGTAGATGCAGCGAAGCGAAGGTCCAACCCTCGCAGTCAAGCCAACGCGCGCACGGCCGAGCCGTTCCACTGTCCAGGGAACTGCCCGCGATACACGTACGGTCCGGTCACGCCTCGCTGCCGCCCGAAAGTCTCTTTTCAAGCGTCTCGCATTCGTTTAACCAAAGGCTATTTTCGATGCAGGTAGCCAATCTACCGCCGATCGGTCCGGCCATGCCGCTCAGCCTTCACTACTGCACAAACAGCTGCGCTGCTCTGCCTCCGCGCTGTCAGTATATCCAGGAATGCCCGTCTTCAAGTCTGCAGCTAGGTATCAGCACCCGGGGGAGCGCCTGGGACTTGCTTGCTGCTTGTGTGCGACATCGCTGCAGCCGGCCATGGATACGGCAGCGCGCGTGGGATTGCCGGGATGGAGGCAGAACAGCGAGAGCGGCGCAGAGGGGCGCAACGGCCGACCTGCGACCCCGTGAAGCCTCGCGCATCGGAAGAGGCCAGGCACGCATCCAGCAGCTTCGATATAAGGTGCCCTCCACCGCGCCGCGTCGACGCCGCACCCGCAGTCCCCGCCGCGCCGCCGATACCCTCAATCTCTTAGTCACAACGGCGGCCGCGTCGCGGGATGGCGGGCAGATCGCCCTTCGCGCCTATCACGATCCCCTCCCGCGCCGCGCTCACGCCCAGCAGCGCTCCTCATTGGAGGAGCATCTCTTGCCGAGGGCCCATTGGCTCGAGCTGCACTCGGGCCCGTGATGCTGCACGCTTGACCGTTGACAGAAAGCTGCATGTACATATTGCTGAGCTGTCCAACGCACCTCCATCCGCGTCTGACCCGTACGAGACAGGCACCGGCCCAATGGAAGCAATCCATGCCCTTAACAGCGCTTATTGTGCACTCATGTTGGCGGTGTGGCGATGCCCGGCAGAACAGGTGGGACACTAGAGGCTAGATCGAGCGCGCGAGACGAGCCGGTCTTACAATATATGCGCACACGGAGGGCTGCATGGAAAAGCTTGCAGGACATCACGCGCTCTGCGCGTGAATAGGGACGCTGGGCCAGGTTTCAACATTGCAGCAAGAGCTGGCGGGGCCGCGCGCATATGCCGTCGGCTGTCGTACAATCACAGCTCGCCTCATCGTTCGCCTGGCCCCCAGCACACTTGACACTCGATGCTGAGCATTTCCCTTTTCTCACCAGCCCAATGCATTTCACGCTTGCTGACCACAGGGGCAAATTATCATTGATGTGATGATGTGCAGCTCTCTCGATCTCTCCTGTCGTCATCGCCTCAGGACGTTGTACGGAATGCACTCCTCCCTAACCAGCACAATTACCCTCAACCCTCCCAAACCTCGAATCTACGGCCATAGCTCCTGCATCTTCCACTCGGCCGTGTCCTGTACGTATGTGTACAAGTAGCGTCTGGCCTTCTCTGGATCGCTCAGATCTGTCTGTTCCACCTCCTGCGGCCTGATCGCCACAACCCTGAAGTGCTTGCGCGCGATTGGGTCGTGCAGGTCGTCAATCTTCGTGCCCAGCTTGAGATTCTTCTTATCGTAAGGCTCGGTAACCGGCCGCCCTGGAGGCGGCGCGCGAAAGCTGCCTGTAAAATGCGAGGGATGTCAGTGAGCTCGTGCTACTCAGCAAGCATCATTGTGACACAAAAATCCCCGGTCTGTGGCATGCTCGCGTCGCTCTGCGTGTACAGCGACCGAGGCTTCCAGGAAACCATCCTGTCCCCTTGCATTTCCCTGCCTCGGCTTGTCGAAGCCCTTCAGCGCTTGTCTTCGAACAATTTGGGCCGGGACTCCTCTTCTGCCTGCATCTAATCTCCGCTTCCCGAGTGTCGCCTGGCCACAAGATGTGTGGATTGACCAGCGAGAATACTTCGTGTCCGGTGTGTGACAAATAAAGAAGGAAGAAGAAGGTAGGGCAAAGGGGCTCACTGACCTCGTAAACCTGGAGAAGTGTTGCCAAAATGCGCTGTAACCTCCTTTGCCCAACTCCAGTCCGCCTCTTTGCCCGGTTGCACGATGCGCATCCTCTTACCAACCTCGCTCTTGACAGTTCGCGCGCCCGAACTTTCCTCACCTTCGCCCTCAATGTCCGGCCCAATTATGAATGCCTCGCCCTTGATCCTCCACTGTGTCATCGTCGGCTTGACCCAGTAGACTGCTTCCACTGGACCGCCTCCGCCAGAACCTTGCCAGCGATCCTCGGTGGCCGCGTCGCCGGCGCTCGAGCCAAAGATCTGGGGCACCTTGAGCATTCGAACGTCGGTCGAGAATGTCGGTAAGTCGCTCTCGTAGATGCGTTCGTTCAAGGGCGCCTTGTTGTGCTTGTTCTCGGGCAACTCGGCCCAGAAGCCCCGGAAGATGCAATAACGCGCGCGCGGGACGTATGGAACCGGAGAACCTTCGGGTGCCTTCTCGACAGTCGAAAGGACAAATTCGGGCGAGTCGAGCTTGGAGAGGTGCGACTGGAAGGTATCCTTCCATGGCGCGGGGCCTTTTTCTGCGCTGCCGGATGTTGTCGCCATGGTGCGCAGAAGTTGCGTGAGGCGCGATTTGAGGCGTGAGGAAGCTATCGTGAATGAGCGTAAAGCTATTGGGATTGCTTTCGAACGGATACCTGGGTAATTGGAGGAGGATATGTAGTCGTCGCGGTGGGCTGATGATTGTCAATGACGCCGTGACTTTTGAGAGGAAGCTCCTATCGATAGCCCGCGGGGCACTGACGTAACCATCAAAGAGCTCCGTTCATAGGGGAAAATAAATGATTGCATGAGATCCGAGTAATTTCATTGTGCCTCGCCCCATTCGAGCAAAGTAGTAATATTTGGCGAGTATGGAGATGAGGTTTCAATTGTTTGTTTTCTAGACCAGATTCTCATGCCCAAGAATAACTAATAAAAAATGACTCCAGCCATCACATTGTCCATGGGCAAGTACCCTTCCAAAACTTCTGGTCGTTTTTCAGGCATGATATGCGGTCTTCGTGTTTTCAACCCTTGCGCACCACCTTGATGCCGCTATCGCCTGCACCCATTATTGCGCCCTTCTTACTGAATTCCTCCATTTCCTCAATATCCATATCCTCAAAAGACTTCTGCCTTGCTGCCGAAGGCGTAGACATATCGTTCCCACCTGTCCGCACACTCCTAGGACCTGGTGGTGGCCCTGACTCAGCCTCGGCTTCTTTCTTCCAAGCCTCTCTCTCCATCTCGTCAAACTCGTCCCTCCTGTCCAGCCAGCGTTCCTGTACGTCCCTCGCCTCCAACATCGTCTCTCCCTCGCGCATGGCAATTTGCCAAACTGTCTCATTAACACCTTCTGCCCCACCAAAAGCATAACCGCCTGCCCGGTCGATCGCACGCAGAAGCGTGAGCATGGACTGCTTATCCTCCACGGCTAAAGTATGAAACGAAAGTAAACCGAAGTTCTGAATCATTTCACAGATGGCGCCATTCAGAGCAGAGAATTTCGACTTTGGTCTTCGAGGATCGTCATCGTCTCCCAGGTTATTCAAGTCCACTTCCTCTTCTTCCCTTTCATCCGTCGAGGGTAGCGGTGCTTTTGCGCCAAAGCGAGACCCTTGCTCAGCTTCCAAATGTGGTAGAAGGTAGTCCAAATCTTGAACTTCTGTGTAGAAATCGAGGTTGAATGGTAGGTCTGGGTAGTTCGGGAGGTTATCGATCTTAGTGAGGACGTTAATGTGAGGGAGATCCATTTGGAGCATTCCGCGGAGGGCGACGAGGAGAGCGGAAATGTATAGTGAAGGTTGCGAGATCACATAGGAGTCTGTGAGTTGCACTACTACGAGCTACAACGCCGCAACGTCAGTTTCTGTCAAACAAGAGCGTTTGGGGGAGGAACGCGGACTCTGTACCCGAGCTTTTCAAGCTTTAAGAAGATATGGCGTAGTGATGAGTGGTGAGTGAAGAGCTCTACCTGCCCCGGGCAGTCGAATAATATGTAGTCGTCTATATTATTACCGTCAGCCCATGAGCGTAGCGCCTTGCGGAGAAACTGCGCACCTCCGAGCTCCTTCAAGCCAGCCTCCAGCCACTCTAAGTTATGCTCCAGCTCCTCCAGAGCATATAGTATGCCTCCGTTTGGCCCAAGCTCCTCCGCTTCCATAATCTCTTCAAGTGTCACTAGATCGCGCACGTCGAGCGCAACGGGATACGAAGTATGGTCGTTAGCGGGGTCGAGGTTTACGACGGAGCACTTGCGGCCGATGGCGGACATGAACTGGTGCATGCCATTGCAATAGGTTGACTTGCCCGCACCGGGCGACCCTATTACCAGTTGTGCGAAGGGCATATCGAAGGATGGTGAAGAGTTTCACAGATTGCGACGGGAAATGCGAGCTCGAAGTCGCTGGAAAGACGCGCCGCCGATCATGACGAGTTGCCGCGTGCATTCTGCCACCGCCTTTCTACCTGCCAAACACCAAAACAGCAGCTTCCCGTTACTTTTTACACAGGACCCTCTTTCGCAATTCCAGAAGCGAAACCTCAAAATGAGCTCCAGTAAGCATCCAGCCCCGATGCGCTGGTCATAAGCTAACTTAGTCCCTAGATCAATTCGAGCTCGCACAATCACCGAGCGACGCCATTTCCTCTCTTACCTTTGCACACGGTATCTCGACCCGATTGCTCGTCTCGTCATGGGATAAGCATGTTTATCTCTACGACACGCATGCGGAAACGGGAGGCAAGCTACTCCAGAAGGTCGAACACCGCGCACCTGTACTGGACGCATGCTTTGGCAAAGATGAGAACGAGGCCTTCAGCGCTGGACTAGACTGGGACGTGAAGAGGTGCGCCCCGCGCTCGAAAGCAAAACCCCGAATTCACACAAACATCGGCGAGAACAACCTATATCTGACCAGGGTGCTCTTCGTAGGATCGACCTCGAGACGGGCGAGAGCTCGGTGCTCAGCTCGCACGGCGCGGGCGTCAAGTCCGTCGTCTACAGCCGCCCGCACGCCCTCCTGATCTCGGCATCCTGGGACTCGACGCTGCACGTCCACTTCCCGTCGGACCCCGCGCAGCCCCCGACGACCGTCCAGCTCCCGAGCAAGCCGTTCTCGCTGTCCCTCTCGCCGACCAAGCTCGTCGTCGCCATGGCCTCGCGCGCGGTGCACATCTACGACCTCAAGGCCCTCCAGATGCTCTGCTCGGAGAACACGGACCCGGACACGCCCCTGTCGCCGGAGCCGTGGCAGCGGCGCGAGTCGTCGCTCAAGTTCATGACGCGCGCGGTGGCGTGCATGCCGGACGACGACGGGTACGCGAGCAGCAGCATCGAGGGCCGCGTCGCGGTCGAGTGGTTCGACCCGAGCCCGGAGAGCCAGGGCCGCAAGTACGCGTTCAAGTGCCACCGCCAGAACGTCGACGGCGTCGACACCGTCTACCCCGTCAACGCCCTCGCCTACCACCCGCACTTCGGTACCTTCGCGTCCGGCGGCGGCGACGGCGTCGTCGCCCTGTGGGACGGCAAGGCCAAGCGCCGGATAAGGCAGTACCAGCGCTATCCCACCAGCATTGCTGCCCTATCCTTCTCGGACGACGGGAAGCACCTGGCGGTGGGGGTGAGCCCGGGTTTCGAGGATGGCCAGGAGGACATGTCGGAGGGCCCGGTCAAGGTCTTCGTTCGAGAGCTTGGGGAGTCGGAGGCGAAGGGTAAGGGTGCAAAGTGAGCTCCGCGAACGGAATATCAAAATTTCTGGAGTCTGGAGTTGGGCAAAAGGGTCTGCGATGATACCGTCCCGTCTTTCTTCGCCGTATGGCAGCGATGTAATATGCAGGATAGCCTTCCAAGGTTGGAGATTGAGACACGGATAGGAGGAAGAGTGTTTTGATGCTACCCTTGCAAGATGGACATCAGGTCTGTCGGGGAATCCGAGAAGCAGAAGGCTCACAGCCGGTCTGAGTTCGGTAGATTCTGCAATCAGTCTCTGAGGCTAGTAGATTGCTGGCCCGGAGAATGCTTTTACACAATGAATGGTGGTAAGCCATAGTCGACTTCCTAAATCGTATGACTACAAAATGGTAATCTCCATGACCAAATTGCATGGTGTCAACCTCGGCGGACCGTCCCGCAACGATCTCAACGCCGCTAGGGATTTCTTCTCGAAGCAGCTATGACACGACACCGGTCTGGCACCCGCTTGGCTGTGTTTTCTATCTGCAAAGAGAGCCTTGCCGTCGCACATATCTCCGCTCATGCAGAATCGGGTAATTTACGGCATACGCATAGACGCTGCTTGGCAGCAAAGGTGGTTTCGTGCCAGTGCAAATGCAGTCAGTTGATATAGTATGGTTCAGCGCGTAAGGTATGTAGTTACAGAAGATACAAAGCGTCTCGCTCCCATTAAAAAAAATGATGGAACAACGGGGTATCTGGTTCATGTACATGAAGGGAAAATGGTAACAGCGAAACGGGGCAACTTCAGATAAAGTGAAACGAGAGATCACAACATTGAAACAATTAACCGGTGATCTTGAAGATGGCCGTGCAGAATATACTTTTTTGCCGTTTGTACATGATTGCTCTTACTGTATGTACAAGACAGTGTATCGGTGTGGATTGCTTCCTTGAAGGATAGAAAGGCTTGGCGTTTGAAAGGATATCTTTCCCGTAAGGTGAACATCGATGTTGCTAAACCACCGCCCCGAAGCCGTTTGCTCGTTCCTCGAATCGGCAATGGTGTGAGATACAAGTAGGTGGTTGATCAAATGGGGCTAAACTTGTTCATCCTGAGTTTTTCTTCTGATTGGATTTGCCGAGTTTCTGTTCCTCCTTTGTCCAGATGCGACGATACGGTCTACGTTATCGAAGAATGTAGAATGACCAGTCGGTTTTTCTGCGGATAATCTGCCCGATACTTGAGCGTATCAAGGCGTCCTCTTGACTGATTCGTCCAGGGGCACTGGCAGGGGCAAGGGTGCTTGGGCGATTAGGCGCTAATGGGGTATCTTTCTTCCCGGTCCAAAATTAACCTTGTTAATAGACCCGTGGTTCGTCTCCGATGATCCCAGTCTCGACTTCAATTTCTCCAAGTGTCCATGGAGAATGTTGATCTCGCAATACACTGTTGTCGTCAGGTGATACCATGCGACGGAACGTGGGTCGCAGCAGTATGGATACGCTCAAAGAAGCCTCATCTCGGAATGACCGCTCTCTAACCGCCTCGGACGTTTGAGCGCCTCTTCTAGGCTCAAGGGCGCGACAACATCGTGCTCCTCGTCTCTATCGGCAAACTTCACATCTTCAACTCTTCTGACAGCAGGGCTCATCCTTCTGGCTTTGTCCTCTTTTGTTGAGTCGCCGCCCCATCCTCGACTCCATTCATCAAAATTAACTCGACCATCCTCTATTTGATCCGGTGCCGTGCTAAGCTGTCTTTTCCTAGCCTTGCTGAGTCGGTCGAGCGCGGTCTTGAAGTCGTCCAGAACGATCGTATCCGTCAAGCATTTGAAGACAAATGCGAGTTTCCAAAATGGGTTGATCCCATCAGGCAGGGCATGAGCGTTGAAAACGCGAGTGACGGCAAGGATGTCGATGATTATAAAGACGATCGAGAATAGCATCGATCCAAGCAAGACTCCAAAGCGAGGAGAGATGTGAATGATATGCCAGATGGAGAGGTCGTAGCGCGTATGAATATTGTAGATGAGACTGACTGTAGTGAATATCCACCATGGGTCACTATCAAAATTCCAAACTGTTAGTGATCGCCAATTTCATCCGATGCCAGATGTGGACTCATGTATAACTTTACCGGAACAGTGCTTCCCACGGACGGGTTTTCAAGAAAATTTTGTTGATGTTGTTAAAGAAGGTGAAGTTGGCGTAGATTTCGAGAATCCAATAGCCTTGGGCTAAGATAACAGTCGTGATGTAGAAGAGAGACACTTTCCGGGAGAGGAAAGGTTTATTCTTCAACCATGCGATCACGTTGTGTAGGGACCAGGAGGCATTCAGGAAGATAGCGGTGCAAGAAAGATACCAGCCATAGTAGGGCTCGTGCGCGAATATGAAAGTCCCATGGAACATGCCCATAAAGAGCTATTGTTCATATAAGTATCAGCCGTGCATGAGCTTGAACCTGCCGCATTCGGAAGAGCGACTGCAAGAGCGTACCTCGACGAGAATGAGCTTGTGGAGGAGAATGCCTCGCCGCATATTGGCGATGGTGATGCAGCACATGATGACAAGACTTCCAACCCTGTTTGGCGGGTTATTGTTAGTGTTGGGTTGCTTGATTGGGATGTCTGGACTTGCATGAAGCCTTGGGCCCAAGCTTCGAGTACCAATCCATCGGGGTTTGTCGGACGGCCGATCTGCAGGTCCTCGGTGGCGCGAGGGACCAGGGACAGGGCAGGAGCCATGATGGAGAGTGTAGGAGATGAAGAGGTGTCGCTACATATTCAGCATTGAGGAGAGGGAGTTAGTGGCGAGAGCGCAGCGGCGCAGAGGAGCGGAAGGAGCTGAGGATGAGCAGCGAGCAGCTGAGGGCGGAGAAATGTATTACATGTCAGCCGGAGCAGGCACCCCAACGGCAACGGAAAACAGAAGTAGGTACGGAGGGCAAAGACCGGGCTGGCGGGATTCATGACTGTCGTTGGTTGGAGGCGATCAGGACGAGACGGGCCAGCCCTGCCAGGCGCAGCGTCTCCGCATCTCCACAACATGCCGTCTCCACAGACGCACAAATGACCGCTCTCGCACGCCGCTGGGCTTGGGCTGGCCGGGCTGGGCAACAGGAAAAATGGCTAGCGCGCGCCCCAACATCTGCCAACACCAGGCGCTGCGCGTAACGTTGGCCTCGTGTATTCGTCCCCGCTGGGCTCATTGTTCTCAGCGTTGCACTACTGTGGCCTGAAGGACGTGTAAGGACGAGCTGAGCGGCGCAGCATCATCGGCCGCGGCTTTTGGCAAGATCGAGTACGGCGCAGCGGGATCGCGAGCACTGCCGGAGACGTGGTCCGGCAATCAAAATCCAGAACGGGGCCGTGCAAGATTGACGCAATCCAGCAAAGAGCGAAGGGAATGGCGCAACACGCGGCTTGCCTTTTTCCTTGTTTGCTTGAGATCACCCAGCAGCCCACCGGCCTGCCATCTAGCCCGTCTGCTCACTTTGCTTGCCCGCGTGAGCCGCCTCTCTCTCGCCCTTTCTCGCCCTCTCGCGACGCTGCGCTCAATGGGGAAGCCTAGTTCTTACGGCGTCCTGGAATGCATGACTTGCTGGCCTTGAGTCACCGTCATGTGTAACCGGAGGATAGGCCCCGTTGAAGTTGGCGTACAAGCCACTTCTACTCACAGCGGACAGGCAGAATTGGAGAGTACGCTACTACGGCAAGTTCCACGAATAATTGATGTCTTGGCCGAAGGATCGCACCGTCCGTACGGTCGCTTTCCGAATAGATGCCCGTGGCCGACTTTGTTCCTGGCCCGACGGCTCGCTTGGAGAAATTGCAGCACATGCCGGGGCCGAATGCAGGTGCATTTGCGGGGTAGACGATTTCATCTTTCTCGCCGTTTAATATCAACATTCAAGCAATGGCTAGTGCCTGCCTTGGCTGTCAAAGAAAACTGAGCCCCCGAGCAGGCAACACTCTCACGCGAGGATCTAGCGCGTCAAAGGCTCTATACTGTCTCCAGGTCAAAAGCAGTTTGGCCAATAGCTTACCCTGAGTTGCGCAACCGTCTGCGGACTCCCCACTAGACGACATAGGGCAGGCACGGAGGATCTGAGCACAGCAGAATAGGTTGCTCTACGATCCTGCCTGTGTCAATCAGTCAGCGCAACTGATGTTTTGACGCCTTCAGTGCCATGACGACCCATCAAACCGACGATTCGGCTCAGTGTTCTAATTACCCGTGGCCCACGCTCAGAAGTTTGAGGTGGACTGCAAAGTGTGACCGATGCGGATAGGCACCTTGTGATATGAGCTTCCCTGTTGCAGAGGGACTGGTTGCATAGCGGTGTTGTGTTGCATGATCCTGCTTTGCGGCAGGTTATCTCCGATTGGACATATGTCGGAAGGAGAAGGGGGGGAGAGAAATCACGGCAGCTACAGCGAGATTCATGCAACACAATACATCCTGTGGAGAGCTAAAGTCACCGTCGATGAGTGAGTCCGTTGGTCATCCTTGTACAGGCAGGGCCATGAAGCCATTTCGAGTACCCATGCCATGTTTTTTTCGGCTTGCTGTTGCAACACTGGAGATGTCGACCACAAAGTCGTTGCTTGTGTCTCCATCGCCATTTTGCCCCGCTCGTGTCTCAGCCTCCATAGCAACATGCAGAAAGTTCAATCTTCAACTCGTATTCATCTCAGTCGCCCGAAAATCTTGCGGCAAACAGTCAAAGTAGACCTGTATGTAGTTGGACTAACTTTCAGGAGTCAGACAAGGCCCAGCGCTTTCCAGCAGCTAGCTGGACAATCACCTCGATTGCCGGTGGGTGAGAGTGTTCTTCGCACGCTAGTCATACCACTCCCGCTGGATTGCATGAAGACCGCATATATGTGGTGGGAAAGTGAGATATATCAAATCGTAGAGCGTTTAAAGTGATAAAGTTAAACTTGAGCATAGAAAAGAAAAAGAGAAGCAGCACGGGACATTTAAAATCGCAGGCACGAATAAGGTTCGAAATTTGGCTGTCTTACCATTTTCGGCGAACGGCTGCTTTGTTGCACGGAGCCGTACGATCCGGGTCTCAAATTGGTTCCTACACCATCTGCAGTCTGCTGGCCTGGACAGAGCAGAGCAGAGAACGGACTGCGTCATGCGCGTACGTCGGCCGCGGCAGGTTCGACAGATGCGCGACAACGGCCAGCATCATGGCGGTTCTTGAAGTCAAGCGCACCCGAGATACTCGAGGAGGCAGTTTCGAACATGGCAGATCTTGCAAAGAACGTCGGACAGATGAGCGGCAGCTGAGGCGGACTTGGACGAACAGACGGGCGAAGGTGCTCTATTAGTGACGACAGGCTGTTTGATAAGCGGGCCGGCTTCTTGGCCGAGAAGAGAGAGGCCTAAGACCGACGAAAGGATGCCTTGTGAATTGGAGACCGAGCGGCGGCGGCGATAAGGCAGCTTGCTGGGGATGGCGATGGCACAGATTTCGTTTTACAATTGTGAGAGGATGCCAAGTCGATGGTTTGAAACGTGAGCTCCTGCGCCGGGAAGAAGCCTGTTTGCGATAAGAGGCGGTTCGGCGTCGCCATGGGAGCAGCTGCGACTGCGATGGGGTGCGGAGGGGGTTCGCTGTTTGTGCGTGGTGGAGTGCAATTGTCGCGGTAGGAGCATGTGCGATAACCAGCGTGGGCCGAGCAGCCGACGGGATGCGCGCCGTCGCCGCCGCGGGCGCTCGTGGGGAGGGTATGAGCGACTACTGTACTGACGGTCTGGTTTTCAATAGTCTGGCAGGCTCCTATGCAGGGCGCGAGACCCGAACGGGCACTGGGGGGCCTGGCCGACTGCGGGGGATGGACAGTCCCGGGGACGGCCGTGGGCCGTTTATTTGCTTCGCTGGATCTGGAGCGCTATGCCCGCCGAGTTACCACCATTCCGCTGCGCACGCGGCTCTCCGGCACACACACACACACACCTACACAGTGCACGCGGCAGGAATGCTGCTCCCGTAAGCCATAAGAGAGCACGGCCAACCACGGCCGCTGCTGCCCGTGGCCTTCTTGCAGGCCCACTGTTGCTCCGACGCCATCTTCGCCGCCGCTGAAGCCCTACCGACTGTGTCCACTCTGAAACGCTGAACTCCACTGTTGTCGATAGCCAGCCTGCCCCGAGCTCAGAGCGAGACGCTGCGCTGTGCTGCTTTCTTAATTTCTATTCTTGTGCCTGCCCTCCAGCCCATCACATTCCCAAGCTCCGTTTCCTCTCCAATCCTTCGCGCCGCCCGCTCCACCTACATCATTCCGCCTTCGCCCTCTGCTACTCCGCATCTTCAGCTCTCGTCTGCCCTTCACAACTCTCCTCCGCAACCCACAACCGCACGCATAACGTCACACCACCACCACCACCACCACCACCGCCATGCCGACCATGCGCTCGCAACGCCGCATGAAGATTCTCGCCATAGCCGTCCTTCTCGTCGTTCTCACTACCCTCTACCTGACCTCGGCCGCACGCCAGACCCGTGAGTCGGCATTCTACACCCGCACCCAGAGTGCCCTCAGCGAACGCGAACGTTCCGCCAATGCCGCCGCCGAGCGCAACCTCGCCACCGACGAAGACGTCAGCAAGCGTCTGAAGGCCGCCGAGGACAAGGCCAAAAAGTCCGCCAACAACAAAGGCGACAGGATCCAGGAAGTCGTCGCTGCCGGCAATGCCGAGAAGGAGAAGGACAGGGTCAGCGGCAAGACCTCACCCAAGGTCGACAAGGAGACCAAGCCAGGCGAGCACGACGAGGTCACTGGTGAAAGGAGTGTCGCAGGCAGGGTCATCATGAAGGATAGCTCCAAGTCCGACGGTGTCGATGGTGTCGCAAAGGTCGGCAACGTCGGCGACAGCGTTAAGGCTGCTGCTTCCACAAAGGCCTCCAGCGGCTCAGAAGCCGACGAGGAGACCCAGGAGGAACACGAGGCCGAGCTCGAGATTAACTCCATCCTCAAGAAGAGCCCGAGTAAGTCGCCCACAATTTACATCTACAAAGACCCGGCGCGCAAGCAATTCATAATGCAATCGCCGTGCCAGAAGAATACCCCGCCTTCTTCTAACATTCGTCTTCCTCCACAGTAATCATCTTCTCCAAGTCCTACTGCCGCTTCTCCGCCAAGGCCAAGCGTATCTTGCTGGAGGAGTACTCCATCACCCCGACCCCCTACGTCGTGGAGCTTGACCAGCACCCACTCGGCGCCGCCATCCAGGCTCAACTTCAGAAGTCCACCGGTCGCAGTACCGTCCCCAATGTGCTCATCAACGGCAAGAGCATTGGCGGCGGCGATGACGTTGAGGCCCTGCATCTCAAGGGCAAGATCGAAGAAACTGTACGCAGCATGGGTGGCAAGAGAATCACGGAGGCAAGACCCGCTTCTGAGACCAGCGCTGAAAAGGATGGCCTCAAGAAGAGGAGAAGGGTTAAGCGTACCATCGTCGCCTAATTTTCTTCGCTGTTCTATTACAAAGACCCTGAGTAGATTAAGCTCAACGGTCCTTTCGCCCCGGCCTACGGTTCCCTGTCCATAGCCGACAACTTTGAGCTTCATCGAACAACGTGTGGCATCACTACCCTTCGACATCGCTTCCGATCGGGGCCATGTGCACCGAGAGATCATGTCACTCCCCTGCACGAAAAAGTTCCCCTGCCGCCGGATCAACACGATGGAGCTTGCGCACTTCACTACTTTGCTGCTACTTCATGTTCCTGAGGCTTCGACGCTTAATTCGAGTTGTTCAATGTTTTTCGCGGTCAATTGATCCTACACACATTCTTTCTCTTTCTTCCAGAGCCCACATAGCACGGCAAAGGTCAAGAGCGGGCACGGCGTTTCTGATGATCAAATAGGGTTAAATGGGGGAAATTCATCCACGGTTTTCTTTTCCTTTCTTTCTGCATCGTCCAACACCGGATCTGAACGGATGGTAATTTGGATCGGTGGACTGGGGAATCGGGGCGCAGTAATGGCACGGCACGAACGGGTTGAACGATGAGAAACAACACATCATGGGAACGGACGGGTGGTGCAAAAAAAAGGGGCAAACTGGGCGGCGGGCTTAATGATACCCTGTACATACGTACAGCTGAGCCCTCTCACGATAACCTTAATCAATTTGTTTTTCCAAAAACGAAACCGATTTGCAAAACGTCTCATCTGTGGTGGCTGTGCATTTTCTCCCACAAGGGGAATCTGTTGATCCGTGCTCTTTGGCGCTGGTGTTTCGTTGTCTCTGCTGCTTTTCCTACGTATCACAAACACAGCAGCAAGCCCTCGGCGTCTCCCCCTGCGAAACTTTATAGGTGACAATCGATTATAGGGGGAGGTGGGTAAGCGCTTGCCGCCCGTTTCCCGTCGCTGTTGCAGTACACGCTGATGCTTTTTTTTTTTTTTGGGTTCAGTCGCTGCTCGTCAATGCACGAATAAACATCCCGATAGTCCCCCCCTTTGCCTGTCAGCGTCCTCGCCGCCAGGGACATGAAACGGGCTCGTCGCGCATCACCAATGCCGCCCTGCTCCTTCTAGGCGCTTTGCCTCTTTCTTTTTCTTTCCCTTTTCTCGCGTCCCCCTCCCTTCCCGAGAAAGACTCCCCGCTGGAAGGAGGATCCGCGCAGGAGAAACCGAGCCTCGAATCCCTCCTGAAGCTCACCTACCCACTAGCTTTGGGGAAGAAGAATAGGGAGTAGAACTACGAGCAGTGGGTGGGGGGTTTGCTCGTTTCTCACTCATTGCGCGTCCAATCTCACTCCCGTCAGCGCGATTGCGTACGTCATAAAAAATTTTTTTTTTTTTTTCACATTCGACCATTGGCGCGCGGATTGGGCGAGTAGAGGAAGGAAGAAGCATTGGATGATCGACAGCGAATGGTGATGGATGATGTGAAATGCAGGCAAGCAACGTGCATGCATGCACTGCATGCAACGCATGACGATCATCGCAACGAAACGATGCACGCACGTTCTCCGCCAAGGAAAAGGCGCATGCGAGGCATGACGGAAGGGGAGTGCGGTGGCGTAGATGGTGTCGATCGACCGTCAGCGCGTTGGGTTTCGAGAGCGGTCGTGTTTTGGCCAATGAACCTCTTCGTGGCGGCTAAGAGATTGTTTTGCCCAGATGAAAGACCGTGATGATGGTTTTGGTAGTGTCTGTCGATGCCAAAGGGTCAGCAACCAACGACGAAATCATAGCCCACATTGGATGGCTTCTCTGGTTTAAGAACGTGGGAGACTTTAAGGGGGAAGAAAAGATTTGGTATCATTCGCGCTACACGTATTTCTGCTTCATTTACAACTACACAGGAAAAGAAAAGATAGGAAGGCTATAGCTACACCTCCAAGAATGACGACCAAAGAGATCTACCAGAATGATATCATCCTGCGACTCAAGCTTTCCCCTCTCAGACGCCAAGCCCAACCAAGATTCGTGAACCAGATCCAATCCGTCATCCTCGAGAAGGCCAATATGTGAACGCAAAAAAGCTCGCTGATCATTGATACCACTCGTCCTCATTATACAGATTCATCGCGCCATACCCCGCACCACCAGCACCACTTCCATCCACCCGCCCCACTGCACCCCCGTTCACACCGTTCAACCCGTTGACCGGCGCACCCGCCGTCCCGGCACCATTTGCATACTGCTCCCCACCCGACGAGCCAGGCGCGGTCGTAGTCGCGATCGGACTACGATTTAAGTACGCCATTTCCTCGGCACTCATGCCCCAATTATCGAAGCCGAGAGCCAGCTGGCTTTGATCACGCAGCCACCAGTTGTCCTGGCTCTCCCGCAGCAAGGCATCCACACCTCCAAAGAGATCTGACGGGCTCCCGCCGGAGACGGTGGTGGTGGTATTGGCGGGTGTGCTGGGATTTGTCTGTTGCTGCGAGGGCTGGCGATGGACGCGCGGGTATTGCATCTCTGCTGCATTTTGCGGGGGACCGGTGTGTGAGCGATTGTCGGATTCGCGGCGGGAGACTCCTGTCGCGGCAGCGTAGTTTGTGGCATTCGCGGGAGCAGTAGTGGTGTTGTAGGTGTACGTTTGGACAAGTGGTGGTAAAGAGCTGGGTTCCGGTTGTAGGGATTGTGGCAGGGCGGCTGTGCCTTTTGGTGATAGTGTATCGCCGTGATAGGTGCCAAATTTCGAGTCAGTACGGGCAAGGACTGTGGTCGCTTCCTCGGGAAGCTCCACACGCCATTTACGGGAGAGAATGGAGAGGATACTAAGGGTACGGCGGGCACAGAGCCAGCCTTCGGCGATCTCTTCGAGGTGTTTGACGCCATGAATGATGTCTCGGCGAGCGTTCTTATCGGGAAGGTTGAGAAGGTGGATGGTACAGGCGGAGTGAGCTATGTAGACTGCAATATTGCAAATCTGGCGCAAGCCGTGGGAGCGCTTGTAGAGACGGAGCAGCTTAGATATTGATTGTGCCGCTTGAGTGCACAGTTTCCGTGGAGAGACATTGGGTGGTAATGGCGAGGTGGATTGGTTATATTTAAGGAAGGGACGGAACAAGTGGATATAAAGGAGTTGGAAAAACATGCTATTAGAGTGTTAGCAAATGTTGATGTATAGCGCCATTTCGACCCGCAGAGCATTGCAACAGGATAGTTAAAGCAGTCGTATGCCTCAGGCAGTAAACAGGTATGCACCAAGAGGGGAACAGCTTTTGCCCCGCAGTTACAATACTACCCGAGAAGGGCTGGCACGACGTTCTGGCACTTACTGCATGACAAGCATCGACGGCAGACCACCTTCTCGCGGCTCGAGCTCCTTCGGAAGATCTCTCCTCCAAGCCTCCAGCCGTTGATGCAGCTCGCTCAATTTCTTGAGCTCTTGCTGCTTGCCCTTCGACTTATCCATGTCGATAGGATTGTAGAAGGCGTTCATCAGGTCGTTGCTAATCTCGCACAACTTCGAAATCTGCCGGGCAACCGCGCGCGTCCTGGCAGGTTGCGCGTTGGCCTGACTGAAACCGGAGTCGTTATAGGCGCACCACGTTTCGGCGTCCTCGTTCGGAAACACCTCAAACTTCGGAACGGTGATGATACTCGTGGGCAGCTGGGGTAAACGTCCCAGATAGTTTGACCAGCATCTGAAGAACGTCAGAAACCCTTTTTGCTCATGCTCAAAATAGAACGTCACACCATCTTAGCCGGGAACTCACTTATCGAACAGGAAACAACCCCAGAATGTGATCCGACGAGCATCTTCTTCATCCTCATCCAGAGCGCCTTGACCGGATGATAGCCCTCCGGAGTCCAGGTTGAGACCCAGATCACACGCCATTCGGAAACTCATACCGCTATACACCCAGCCCTTTGCTTCCCGTCCGCAGCCTGCTTCACGCACCGACATGAGCGCCAATGCTTGGACGGTGGTCATTCTCGGCTTCTCGTGCTCATCGTTCTCCATTATCAACCGCTTGGCCTCCTTGAAGAAATGGTCTCCGGCAGTAGATGAGTCCTCACGGTTGACCCGAGCGCCGGGTAGTGAGGTGAAGTGAGAACCCAGGGCAAGCATGGCGTTAACCAGTAACGGGGTACAGTATTTTCTACCATTTTCCCCAGGAGGGTTCCCAAGCAGAAAGTCACGATAGAACAAATTTTTGGACAGAGTTGTAAAGAACGCGTAGTGCCAGACGAAATACATGTTGATCAGATGAGTGACCAGTTCGGGATCCTTGGTCACAGTGGTCCACGAGGTGATAGGATCCTCGAGCTGGGCGAACTGGTCTGCCTTGGCGATATTCATGAAATCGTCGTCCGTCTCGACTCCTTCGCCGAGATGTATCAGGTTGGATGTGCCTCCGATGTAGCGCTGCGACCCATCCTCCAGGCGCAATTGCCCCATCTTCCCGGACAGCTGGGTCTCGAATGTCGGAGCGCCCTGTGGTGCCGGGTTCGAGTAAGGCTGGATCTCGTCTGTGTCTTCATCCATGCCCTGCTCTCTCATAATGATCTGCTCGGCGACAGTGTCCAAGCTCTCGCATGTGCGGATTTGGCTGACCAGTGCGGGGACTTCATCTTCGGGCCAGTTGAGGATTGCTTGGATCAGGGTCTCGAGGGTCGAATTCTTGGTCTTCAGCTGGTCTATATCCTTCTTGTAAACGCCCTTGCGGCGGTGGTCGGAGCCCGGATCATAAACGCATTCGGTATTGTAGACGGAGGCGCAGGCAGCGCAGGCCGGGGTGTTGCCGTCACACTGGAGACAAGAGAGGGCATGGTCAGCTGTGGATTTGGCGATCCATGTGGTTAGGATCAAAGCTTGCCTTCGACTTGCGGCGGCGACAGGCTATGCAGGCAGTGCTCACGCAGCGCCGCTTGACTTGGTCGTCATGAGCATCTTTGCGCTTGTTCCTGGCGCGCGACTTGTGCGGCGCACTCTTTGCGCCACCGGGTTGGTCGTCGTTGGCGTGTTGGAGCGGGTGCGACTGCGACTGCGACTGCGAGGCCTCAGACGAGGCAACACTCAGGCCGGAGTCCATTGGTGGGCATTGCGCGCTCGCGTGGTCTCGGAGTCAGGTTTCGGATGGTGGATACAGGCGGGAGGCGCGGCGGTCTTGGGGCGAGGTGGGCCGACAAGCGGGATGCCGCCGGGTTGGTCGGGCTGGCGGGGGCGTAGAATGCGGGGGGTGACAGGGCGCAGAAGTCGAAGACGGGCTCTGCAAAAATGCATCGGACATGACTATAGCGCTGGGCCGGGGACGAAATGGTGGAGTTTTGTCAGCAGAGACCTGCAGGGCGCGGCGGCGTCCAGAAGGCGAGAGCCAGAGAGGGTCCCACCGCGTCATTTGCTGAGCCCCGCGCGATATCGGGGCGCGTCCACTCACCACTCGCCTGTTATCTTTTACCAATCATCCGCCCCCGACCCCAACCTACTCTTCTCCAGACTACCCGCACGATAGCCCTCGAGAAGATAAGTCCCCGCACATCTCCCGCGGAACATCTGTTAGTGGCCGCCATGTGCAACTCGTAATTGAACCTCGTCGTTCCTGGATCGTGGAGAGCTCCCCCACCGACCATGCGCACGTCCCCTATATTGAGAGCCAATCCGATGGGTGCTTTTATCCTCCAGGTCGATCCAATTGCTGCTCACAGGCCTAACCAGCAGCAGCCCGGTCCATCAGATATGGCATTGACGTGCGCCAGCGCCACCGTCCGCCAAGCAAGCCTATCAGTCCTCCGTTAGGGGCCACTCACTGACAGCCATCTTGCGTTTCTTTTCTTTTCTTTTTTGGCCGCCTTGATGCTTTGACATGTGCCTGACGTGCTGGGGCCCGTAAGTCCACTAAGGGCTGAAGCAGGGCACTGCAAATTCTCGGTTTAGATGTCCGTCCACAACTTGAATCTCCGAGAGATGATCAAGACATGGAATCACAGCACGTCCGCAGCTGACGCGGTCGTCCGGATGCAAATGTTTACTTTGGATTTGAGCATTTGCGTCCGGACGGCTGCTTCAACTCACCATGGTAGTATGAGACGAACTCGCAGACTCTATGTAAGTATATTGCTAGCTAAGTATGTTTACTTGTGAGTATGTAGAATGCTGATTCCATACCATATACTGGCACCTTTTTTCCCCCAACCACTTCCTAAGTCTCCCTGAGTGCAACTCCCCATTGATCGATAATCAGACTTCATCCAACTTCCACCAATGCATGAACCAGATGCAACTAAATTTACTCCTCATCGCCCTCGTCCTCACTATCTGCGTTGACGCGTGGTAGCGTCGCTTTGTCCTCCACGATCACGAACGGACGGCCGTCTCCATCCTGCTGAACAGTCCCGAACAAGCGCATCAAATCATGTGTGGAAAGGTTGTCTCTCCGAGGGGCAGAGTCACCCATGACTTGATCAATCTCCTGCTGCTTCTGGTCCTGCATCTCTATTAGTTTCTCGTCGATTGTGCCCTCAACGACGAACCGCGTCATGGACGTCTCATGCTCCTGTCCGATGCGGAAGACACGACAGAATGCTTGCTGCTCGAGAGCGGAGTTCCACCACGGGTCGATGGAGATGACATGCTTCGCCTGGGTGAGATTGAGACCAAGCCCACCGCACTTGAGCGAGGCCAGCAAGATGGAGATGTTGTTCTGCTTAAAGGTTTCGAGGGCCCTGTCTCGCGAAGCGATGCTCATCTGACCCGAGTACTCCTGGAATGACCAATGTTCCATCTCGCAGATCTTCTTTAGAATCTGGATCATCGCGATGAACTGGGTGTACACCAGAATCTTGCAATTCGGGTCCTCTTCGAGCCAATTGAGGACTTGAGCTTTCACTGCGATTGTCTTGGCAGAAGGGAGAACTTTGCCGTGCTTCGCAATCCAAGAGCTAGTGATCTCGTTCTCAATGTTTCTCTGCTGCTTCTTCTTCTTCTTGTCGTTCTTTTTCTTGCGCCAACGTTCGACCGGTGCCGCCGCTGAATTGATCTCCGTGCCTTCTGCGTCGGACATAATCGACTCCAGCTCGAACGCGTCACAAGGGTGAGCCCAGCTGTACTCAATCTGACACTCCACACAGCGCGAACGCTCCTCATCACGAAGGGCACTCTCGTGCGAAGTGACCTGCAGACATTCCTTGCAGTAAATATGGTAGCATGCCGTAACGTAAGGTGTATCGGGAACCGCTCGACACCAGGCACAGATGGTACGATCCTTCAACTCCTCCCACCTTTTCCCTTCCCGAAGATCTTTCAAATATTTGCCGAAAGCAAATTTTAGGCCATGACCTCTTCCAATGTAGATCTCTTCGTCCGGAACGTCGGCTAGTATACTGTCTGGATGCGCATCGTTCGAGTCATTGATAGGGATGCCCTCATCCTTAGCCTGGTCGTCGGCTGGGTCCAGTTCCGGTGTTAGTGGCTTAGCGAGGAGCCTGCGTAGGTCAATCAGCTGCGCGCGCCGTGTCTCGTCGCCTCGGACTTCCATATCAGCCAGCTCGCGGATTTTCTCATGGTCCTCGCGTTCCAGAAGGTCCTTCATAACTACTTCCACCATGAGGATATTCCCAGTCATCTGACGGAGCCTTAGAAGCATGGTTAGGACGTTCCGGTAGTTCCTTTCCAGGGTCCTCTCTCTTGCAAAACTATTTACGCGAGCCACCATGCGCCGATGAACAATCTCGTAGATGCCACGCTCGAGGTCGTTGAACTTGACCCAGTGAATGCGCTCGCTAGCCTTTGGCAACCTCAATATTGGCGCTCCGAACATGGTGTCCTTGTGAGTCCGGCGTATCATGAAGCGGCTGACCATTATGCTAAGTCGTTCCAAAGGCTCCTCTTCCCCGCCAATGCCTTTACCGTAGTAGTTTTCTCTGAATACACGAAAACTTCCTGTGAATGGGACTCCAAGAAACTTGAAAAAAGGGTAGAGTTCCAGCGGGCTGTTCAAGATCGGGGTTCCGGATAGTGCCCATCTGTACTTCCCCTGCAGAGCTCTGCATGCTAATGAGGTCCGGGATCGGAAATTCTTGATCTGCTGGGCCTCGTCAAGGACGATTCTCTTCCACACTACGCGATGGAGATCACCCTTGTTCCTTTCGAAATACCCCTTCCACCACGCATTCTTCTCCTCAGATGTCTGAAGCTCCAAAGGTATCTCAGTCTTAGGGTAACTCTGTTGTACTTCGTAGTAAGTCGTAAGGACGATGTCAAAATTTCCGAGAATCTCTGGAGCGCTGTCGCTATATAGGCGATTGCCAGCCTTGTAAGTAAGTACTTGAACCTTTCGGTTCGGATTGATATGCCTCTTGATTTCTTCTGCCCATTGGGTGACAAGAGTGGCTGGAAGGACAATCAGGGTGGCCCGGGGCTCGCCATGAATAGGCTTCTTAGGGCGGCTGTTGATTATGTTTGCAATCATGACGACGGTCTTGCCAAGACCCATTGCCTACAAAGCGTCAGCATCAGGCTCATAATGAGGAAAGGCAACCGCGCATACATCGGCGCAAATTCCCCCGAAAGGTTTGTCCTCCTCTTTCTCTCCAGCCTCCCGCTCCCTCATAAAACCGGCTCCTATCAGTTGGTAGTTTTTCAAGGATGTCACCATGCCGGCGACCTTCCAACCTCCGGCGCCGTCCACACGAACAGAACCACGAGAGAACTTCTTTCCTGCTTCGAAGAGTTCGCGCTTCTCAACAATAGCCTTCTTTCTCTCCCCCTTTGGCACTGACCGAAGAAGCTTATTCAAAGCTTCGACCTTGCGTGTGTCTGTAATATCAGGCAAATCAGGCGCATTACGATTCGCTGCAGCATCGCGGAAGACATTGGTGTTCATAAGGTTTCCAATGGCCTGGCGGGTAGGAGTCTCCGGTTCCTTCTCCCTCCTCCGCTTCTTTCTTCCTTCGCCCTTCTTTGCAGACTTCTTTGAACCAGCGGTCTCGGCCTTCTTACGTTTTCGCTTCTTCCTCTCGTCATATTCCGCACGGAACTGCTCCTCGTATTCTTCAGTTTGACCTCGTTCGTGCCTATACAGACCTGTCGACGAGCCTTCACCAATATCAAAGACATCATCCTCGTTGTACTCTCGGGCGCCGCGCTCAGGCCATTGATCCTTCTTCCTGTGTCGAGGTTTGTCGCCGACGAAAAGGTTCTCTTGGTCAGATTCGTCCTGCTCTGAATCGGTGTTATCATCTTCAGCCCCCTCTTCTTCCTGACAGAGTTTCTTTGCAGCCTCCTTCCCGGCTCGCTTATCTCCTTCATGGACACTTGCCCAGTACAAAACTTCATTTTTGATATTGGTCAGTTCCTGGGCCTGCCGTGCTCCGTGGTCGGCGGTGGCATCTCCGCAAGTTGATGACGATGTTGGCATGAACGTTTTCTGAGGTGAGATATTGGAGAGGTCTAGCGCAGAGGCGTTGGTTGAAATGGGACCGTATCCATCGTTGCTATGCCCTTCCCTCAGACGCTTGCGAAACGCGCGATACTCATCTTTGCTGCGTCGACTAGCCTTGTAAAAAGGGTCGCTGACAGTGAGAGGTAGGACGGACTGCTCTTTCACCACTGATATTTGGGCCTCGTTGTTCTCATCGTCATCCACGATTACGATAGCAGACGCTTCGTCAAAGCCGATACTGCGAAGCACAGTGTCAGGCAGTTCTGTCAGCTCCTCCACTTCTTGCTTAACCTGCGCTGGCGCACTATCATCGTGTCGTTCACCTCCGTTAGGTCCATCTTCGTCATCGGCATCATCATCCACGTCGATAGGCATGTCGCAGGTCACTCCAGGCTCGTCGGAGCCCAGACGCTTAGGGAAGGCCAGCTCATCGTCCTCTGATTTGACGCCTGCGTCACTCATTGTGACTAAATGTGCGTATGTTCACTTGGAGTTGCTGCTTGGCTGGTTGAAGGGAATCGATGTTGTATGGAAGCGTGACGTAGAAGAAGTGGAGAAGGAGGTGGGTGTAGAAGAGATGGAGAAAGAGGTCAGTAGATTTGCTTATATACCCAGATGCGTAGACCCTGGATGCAACGCTTTCTTTTCGGAAGGAACCTCTTGAGGAGATGGAAGTAGAAGGAGCTCAAGGAATAACAAGAGATGCCCATGACATCCTTCCAGCAGGACCGTTATATGCATCTTGCAGCGGATGCAGTATCCGTAGTTCGATCGGTTCCTTCATTGTATCCGTCGTTAGGACATTGACGAGGTGAGAATATCAGTATTGTAGTAAGTGTGTGCCTGCCAGCGATTATACACTATATAACGATATCCACTATAGCTCTATTTCCTCCAGTACATCCATCATCAGATAATGGCCGCAATAAGACGGAGCCGTGGTTAGAATGTCAACGTAGGTAACTCAAAGTAGCCCACAATAGGAATACACACCAGCATTGAAAGATGAGGGGAGATGTGGAGGACAACGTGGATGGGAAGGATCGATTGATCGTGGCCATGCGAAGAGCGAGAGTTCCTATTACTTGTTATTAGTCAATCAATGCGCAGGAACTTGGCGGTAGTATATTTGAAGTTGGTCGGTTGTTCGGGCATGTACAAGAAGTTAAAATTGACACTCAAGTTATTCCAAGACGTAAAACATACACAAGAAGTAAAGAAAAAAAAAAACTAAGTCTAATACTGATAAACGTATTACGAATAACCCGGGGCATTTGGGTATCACCTCGCTTTTTAGCCCTAGTAAAGCCGCCGCAAATCATCATGTCCTGAACACCAACCCTGGACGCTCAATCAATCTATAGCACATAAGTCAATTGTATCACCGAGTTGTTATCTCGGATTGAACGTTATCTTCGTTCGTCCAGTCGCTCAATCAGGGTAAACGAAGGCAGCGACGGCGATGATCGTATAAGTGGTCATCAAAAGCATTCCCTCCAGCCAGTTGGACTTGCCGTCTCCAATCAGGTAGTTGACCAGAAGAACAGACACGAACCTTTACATATCAGTGACAATGATTACAAGGGAAAGATGGGGGATTCTTACAAAACTGCGACCTGGAAACCATCAAAAGACAGGTTCATATCATCGATACCGATCTTTACATTGATTAGTCGTATATTAGACTGGTGGGTTCATCAGATAAACTTACAATCCAACCAATAAGAACTGTGAGAGGAAGCACTAGCAGCGCGATCTGGGTGCTAGAACCAACGGCGACACCGATGGAGAGATCCATTTTATCCTTCATGGCGACCGTCACGGCAGTGGCGTGCTCGGCGGCGTTACCGACGATGGGAAGCAGGATCAGACCGAGGAAAGTCTCCGAGAGACCCTTGCCGTTGCCAGCAACTGAGGAAATGTTGTCGACCATGAACTCCGAGCAAAAGGCAACCAGAACAGTAGAAATAGCGAGCGCAACCAAAGCGCCAAGAACGGTCAAGACAGGGACCTCCTCTTCGTCCTCGTCCTCATCCTCATCCTGTGGGCTCAAGAGATTATCCTCATGGATCTTGCCTCCGACAGCGCCAGCGGCACCAGCCCCAATAGCTGCAACACCTCGGGTTGCCGCACCGGGCTTGAGCTCCTTAGTTCTCTTCTCAACCTTCTTGCTTGGCTCGTTGTACATGACAACATGAGTCTTCAGCTGGAAAAGCAAGTAACAGGCATAGACGAAGAGGAGGATGACGGAAGTGCCGCGGGAAAGCGCATCGGTGTCGACGAGGTCAGCGACCTCGCTCGAAGGTTCCACCCACATGCGGAAGACAGTGGGGATGATCAGACTGGCTACAGCCAGGGCAAGCAAACTGGCGCTGGTCTGGGCAACAGTAACGTTGAAGTGCTGCTCAACGCGGCTGATGCCTCCGAGGAAAAAGCACATTCCCATGACCAGTAGAAGATTAGAGAGCATACTGCCGATGAGCGAAGTCTTGACGATAGTAAGCTCCCTCTTCACGAGGGCCTGGATACCGACAATTAATTCAACGGCGTTACTGGGAAATCGACATTAGTAAAAATCAGGTGAGCTGCTCCGCACGTGGCACTTACCCGAAGGAAGCGTTCAGCAAGCCGCCTAGAGTCTCTCCGATGTGCATCGCGAGCTCCTCGGTGGCATAGCTAAGCATGCCAGCCAGAGGGACAATAGCAATAAAGTTAACGACGAAGACCACGATGCCGTTCAGATGTGCGTAGTTGACGGCAAAGCCAGCAGGAACGGCCAACAGGAGGATGTTGACCCAGGATCCGAACACGACATGTTTGAACATAGTCCAGGGAGTAATGACGGGCTGCTTCCTCTTGCGAGATTTTGTGCTTGCATGGCGACCCAGCTCGGGCTTCTCGCCCTCTTCGCTTTCGGACTTGTTGGTCCTCCTCCTCGTCAACGAGGCGTCAGCAGAAGACTCGTGAGCATCACCGTTCGCGTTGCTATTGATGTGAAGTGGCTGGCTGGAATCGCGCGAAGGCGGGGGCATGGTCGCCGCGTGGGTGGGGCCCGGGTTGTCCCCCTGTCTGTTCTCCAATTCAACACCATCGGCGGCGCATGCTTCGGAGTGGGCTCGCGAATGTTGAGTCTCGGAGGACTCGCGCGGGTTCTCTTCATCGTAAAGCGAGTCGCCAGTGTGTGATATCTTCCGGGCCCACCTACAATGCATCAGAGATTGCAGGTGAGAGCAAGAAGCGAGCGAGGATGCTTACGGATTCCAGTTTGAGCCTTTCTTGGAAGCCTTCCAGGCAGTATGCCGTGCTCTAGACTTGATGGTATCTATGCGGTACATGGTGAGCTACGAGGGCACAAAAGGAAGCAGTTGACCAAAGAGCGGTGGTCGCCAGGCTGATAGGCAGAGCAGACAGGGAAGGCAGGCAAAGCGGTTGTTCGGGTAGCACACGTACGCATGTTGGAAAGTTTGCAGCAAAGGCTGCAGGATTACTACTCCTGGGGCTGGCAATTACGCGCAGGCGCTCGGCTCGGGAAATTGATTGGCGGGTTGTTCCTGGGAGCAGTGGATGCGTACGGAGCGAGGCTTGCGGACGGGCGCGCGCAGGCGGGGGCCGACAATGCGCGTTTGTTGTGGGAGGAGGTGGCCTGTGAGCAGAAGAATGCTCGGAAATCGGGCTTAAGGTGGGCGGACGGGGATTTTGTACAACAATAAAGGATGACGAGCGCCCAGTGTGAAAGTAAGGCCGCTGCGGGTGAGAGATTACAGCGACGACAGGGGAAGGTTGTACTTAATCAACGCGGGCTGTGGCTGGACTGTCGGGCGATCAGTGTGGGCCGTGATGCGCGTGGGCGCGAAGCCGAAGGGGGCGAAGCCTAGCTGAGGACGCGTCTAAGTCCCTGGGCAATTTCGGTGCAAGGAGACGTCGCTGGAAAACCTAAAGTGGCCGGCCGCACCAGATATTGTATCTTCGACCGCGCCTGTCGCAAACTGATCTCACAGCGTTGCCCCGGGAGCTGAAACAGGCTTCTCACTGTGACGTCTTCGCGTTGCAGCCCGCCTGTGGTGCCACGGAGCCATGGAGCCATGCTTCGTTCCAAGGTTCCTTGGCCTTGCTTGCAGTCGACCAAGCCTCTGCCGCTGCGCTTGTCCCGCTCAGCATCCCCGCAAGCGCCCAAGCCTTGACAGCAACCCGCCCAAAAGCCAGCACCAGCACCACGCGGCCCGGCTTCGGCCCACGTATAATGACGCCGGTTGGCTGCTGCTGGCGCCGACCACCAGGCCGTTTGGCTCTTGTCTGCCACTCGTGCTGGTCGCTCTCGGTGCTCTCGACGCTCTCGACGCGCGCGCTGACGGCCATGGCACATGGTCAGACGGCGTGGCCCACCGGATATGCAGATGAGCAGGAGAATGCCCCATTGGTGCGCCCAGGCCGTGCGGAAGCTCATGATGACCAGCCGAGGAGCAGCGATCAACAGCATATTAGCCGTTGATCGTTCTTGGGATTTCGCATCCTCCGACCGCCGGCTTTCCCCCCTCACTAAGCGAAGGCATCCAGGATGGCGTATTCGCGACTTGCTGTGATTCGCCCGTCGTCATTCGTGGCGAGTGCGCGCACCGCCTCACCGCTTGCGCCTGCGCCACTATCTCTGAGCATTCTCAGCTCTTCTCGACCTCTTCTAGAACCTGGGAGTCCTTCTATCCGCCTAGTCCCGGTAGCCGCTTCAAGTAAACGCTGCGAATCCTCGCTGGCTGAGTCGCATAGCTGCATTGCACTGCCCATGGGCGAAGCTGACTTGACTTCGTGACGCCCCCCGCTAGCGAGGAACGTGTCGACTCGTTTCTGGCTGTGCAGCGGTGTCCCCACCCCGACTCTTCGAAGAATGAGGCCATGTTCTGACCGCATTTCTGGACCGGGCTGAGGTGCGGTGAACATGGTGTTTCAGACGCGTCGCTCGCCGCTCAGTGCTCCGAACGCACATCTGTCCTGACACTGTGTAGCTGTGTGACGGATGACCAATTGCTGGAGGACTGGCGCGGTCAGCTGGCCAGCGTGAGGAGCCGCAGCGAAACCCACCGGCCAAAGAAGTGGACGTCCTCGGGAACAGCTGCAGTGCTCGAGGCTCTGCAGAGGGTGGCCGAATCGAAGACTGCGACGCAAGACGATGCGGCTCAGATTAAGGTTCCGGGATTCAGTCGAGGGGCGCCGGCTTTGTGAAGTCATGAGGGGTTCTCGCTAAGCGAGCGAGCCACGCCACAAGCTACTCAGCAAGAAATTTGGCATCGTGCTGGGGTGCATGCGGCGGACCGTCAACATCTTTGCCTGTATACTTTGCCAAAGTTAGCTGCTCATCCTCTGCATACTCATAGCAATTGCATCGAAAGACTACAGCCAGGTTCGTTCAGTATCTGTCACGGTTGAAAGATTACTTCAGATCCGAGCTGTGGTATTTAGCCCTGATTTGATGTCATGATCCCAAATGAGCTAGCCGCATGCCAATGATTTGAACACCTTTTTCCTGCTTCATATGTCGCCTGTATGCTGATGATTGGGTCAACATTCGTGCTGAGTTTATTGCCAAGCCTGGTGGCGTCCTGATCCTTTGCGCAGCCCTGCTAAGCCGACAATCAAGTTCCATCGGAGATCCGAACGGAAAAGGGAAGGGGTAAATGGAAGGCAACAACAATCAGTGCACTCTGCGCAACGTGTTTCCTGGAACCTATGAATCTTCCGAGCGGCCTTCCACGTCCGCAAAGTCGTAAACAGGTCAGAATCAAAAGTCAAAAGATAGTCTGAAGCAAAGTCGCCGCATTAGTGAGGGAGTTTGGTCAGAGAACCAAGCAGAGTCCAGTTATCTCAGCAACTCACTACCGGTAGTGATCGCCGAGCATGGCTGCAACTACTGTCATTTCAACTCCGATCGAGGTTTTAATATTCCAGGGATCAAGATATGGCCGAGTCAGGTAAGAATTCCTTAGCGTCGAGCAAGAAGTACATGGAGTATCAGTTCCCGAGACAATTTGCCTTCATCACTTTCCCTGAATGCCCAGCGACTGATTACCGGCTGTTCTAGCTCAACAGCATATACACGGTGAACTACTGTTGACACAACTTCACGTTTCTTGTCGAAGTCTAAAATATAAAAATCGATTCCAAGTCAAAAGTGTAGACCGTTCGAATTACGACGCACGTCTGAATCACTAGCCAGAATGATGGATGAGTATTTCCTAACTAGAACCCGGTTTGATCAATCCCAGTGCAGTGAAAGAGATGGCTATGAATTTAATGAAGAAGGGCCGTGCAATACCTAATCTATGCAGCTCTACGAAGAGCAATTAATTTTAGGTGGCGTTAGTTACACGAAAAGTAAACCAATCCCACTCGGCAACCCTGAAATGAGTAAAGCTAGCAACAGCCAGGCTGTTTCTGATGCTGGCTCGCGAGGAGTACGGATCGCAAACGGTGATGAGAATAAATCGATTGCGGATGTTAGACTCGTGTAACTTCCTAGGACACCCACTGTCAAAGTGATACAGATCCAAGATCAAAGGTCTCTATGATGGCTGAACTGGTTGTCCGTAGCCTACGCTCAATCGCGAACTGAACACCGATTTGGTGCCACTCGTTTTCGCTCGATTATTTGCTCGACCCAATGAATATACACGTGAATGACAATGGTAGGCCAATGACACAGTATGGTGACAACAGCAATTACAGCGCAGTGGTTGCCAATTCCTGCTGGACACAAACGTCAAGAGATGGCCCAGACTGTGGTGTTCAGAGTGAAGGTGAAGAGAAAGAGAGAGAGAGAAGGAGAGGAGGGGGGAGGGGGCGGGCGAGCTTGGTGGGTTAGCGCCCCGACGCACCGGACCGACGCACGGGCCGCATGAAAGTGCATGGGTTTTGCCGCAGTTCGCCGCCGCAAATCGTCCATTACGACCACCGCGTCGCACTCTATACAACATAACTGCGCGCCGCCCCGACGCGCGGCTCCCTTCCCTTCTTTGTCTCGAGCTGCGCCCTTGCCTTCCGCCGCCATGGATGACCTCAGCTCTCTCGAGCTCCTTTCGCTCGTCTCGAAAGTTACCTCGGAGCTCCAGAATCATCTGGGCATCAGCGACAAGACCCTCGCCGAATTCATTATAGACCAGCATTCGAAATGCAAATCCCTCGACGAGTTCAAGGCCACGCTTGCTGATATGGGCGCCGACGATTTTCCTCCGAGTCTTATCGAGAGCATCGACCGCCTTGTCCTCACGATGCACCCAAAGTACAAGTCGAATGGGAAGCCGAAGGCCGTCGAGCAGGAGGAGAAGCCCGAGGATGAACGTGAAAGAAAAGCGAGGGTATTCAAGGGTCTCGCGATCGCCGACAAAGAGGTCCCCAGGCCGTACGAGGATGAAGGTCCGCAGGAGGAAGACGCAAAGGAAGATGCCTTGGACGACACCTTCGCTATGCTGGAAAATCTTGCTGGAAAAGCTGGTGGCGGAGCAGCTAATGGTGGGTCCAAGAAGAGGAGCCCGAGTCCTTACAGGGAAGAAAACTATGACCGGAGCAGGGCGAAGAGATACCGCCGCTCTCGCTCCCGTTCGCGCTCGCGCTCGCCTGACAGAAGCCGTCGCCGCCCGAAGAACGACGATTACGTTTTCGAAGACGAGTTTGGCAGGTCGCGCCCAGCGCGTGACTTCTCGGACAGGCGAGAGCGTGACTATGACCGCGAAAATGGCCGCGACGACCGCAGAGGCAGGCATCGCCGCCGTGACGACTATGACGACGACTTCCGCAACCCCCCTCCGCCCGAAATTGATGATACACCGATCCTACACAAGATATACAATGGCCGTGTCACTGGCCTCAAGCCGTACGGTGCCTTTGTTCGGCTCAACGGCGTTAAGGGACGGGTAGACGGGCTGGTCCATGTCTCGCGAATGGCGGAAGGTCGCGTGAATGACCCCTCGGATCTTCTTGCTCGAGACCAAGAAGTGAAGGTGAAGGTCACGGAAATAAAGGATGGCAAAATCAGTCTTACCATGAAGGAAGTGGACCAAGTAACCGGCCAAGACCTGGCACCCGAGCGGCGAATAGCTTCAGGTGCGAATTCGGAGGGCCTTGGTGGTAGCACGTCGAACGGTCGATATGGAAATTTGGGCTCTGAAGCACCTATGATCGAAAGCGGCTTCAACGGACCGCCCAAGGCGAAGAAGCGGCTCACGTCGCCTGAGCGCTGGGAGATGCGACAGCTGATTGCCGCCGGTGTAATGTCTGCCGCAGACCTACCAGATCTGAATGAGACCTTCGACAACATCAACGAACACGGTATGATCGAAGAGGAAGAAGATATCGACATTGAAGTCAGAGAGGAAGAGCCGCCTTTCCTAGTCGGCCAGACGAAGCAGTCCCTTGAGCTTTCCCCCATCCGCGTCGTTAAGGCCCCGGATGGATCCCTTAACCGAGCTGCCATGGCTGGTGATCAATTGGCTAAAGAGAGAAGAGATTTGAGACAGCAAGAAGCAGCGGACAAAGCTGCTGCAGAAGCATCGCGTGTTGATCTCAGCGCACAGTGGAACGATCCAATGGCTGGCCCTGATCAACGCAAGTTTGCCAGCGACTATCGCGCTACACCTGCGGGTGCGAAATCCAACGAACCACTTCCTGAATGGAAGAAGATCACGCAGGGAAAGACGGAAACAGGAAAGCGAACAAACATGTCTATCAAAGAACAACGAGAGAGTTTGCCTGTCTTCAAATTCCGCAACCAATTGCTCGAGGCCGTGCGTGAACATCAGCTTCTGATTCTCGTCGGAGATACTGGATCTGGCAAGACTACACAACTGACCCAGTATCTTGCTGAGGCTGGGTTCGCAAACAATGGAATGATCGGCTGCACACAACCACGCCGTGTTGCCGCCATGTCCGTTGCTAAACGCGTGGCTGAAGAAGTTGGTTGCAAGCTCGGTGCTGAGGTTGGTTACACCATTAGATTTGAGGACTGCACCAGCCCGGACACGAAGATCAAGTACATGACGGATGGTATCATGCAGCGTGAGATCCTTCTGGACCCGATGCTGAACAGATACTCTGTCATTATTCTTGACGAGGCCCACGAACGCACAATCGCCACCGACGTTCTTTTCGGTCTACTCAAGAAAACCTTGAAGAGGCGCCCTGATCTGAAAGTCATTGTCACCTCCGCCACCTTGGACGCAGACAAGTTCTCTGAATACTTCAACAAATGTCCAATCTTCTCTATCCCTGGCCGCACATTCCCCGTCGAGATCATGTATTCGAAGGAGCCAGAGAGCGACTACCTGGATGCCGCTTTGACGACAGTCATGCAAATCCATCTCGCTGAACCTCCGGGTGACATTTTGCTCTTCCTGACGGGCAAAGAGGAAATCGATACTAGCTGCGAAATCCTCTTTGAGCGAATGAAAGCACTCGGGCCGGGTGTTCCTGAATTGATCATATTACCCATCTATGGTGCTCTGCCCAGTGAGGTCGCTAGCCGGATCTTCGAGCCCGCTCCCCCAGGAGGCAGAAAGGTTGTCATCGCAACCAATATCGCCGAGACATCTATCACTATTGATGGAATCTATTACGTTGTCGATCCAGGTTTCGTCAAACAGACGGCGTACGACCCCAAGCTTGGTATGGATCGCCTGCAGGTTACACCTATTTCCCAAGCGCAGGCAAAACAGCGCGCCGGCAGAGCCGGTCGTACAGGCCCCGGAAAGTGCTTCAGGCTGTACACCGAGGCGGCGTTTCAGAGTGAGATGCTACCCACAACTATCCCCGAAATCCAACGGCAGAATTTGTCCAACACCATCCTCATGCTCAAAGCGATGGGCATCAACGACCTTCTTGGCTTTGACTTCATGGATCCTCCTCCCACAAATACCATGTTGACTGCACTAGAAGAGCTTTACGCGTTGGCTGCGCTCGATGAAGAAGGCTTGCTCACCCAGCTCGGACGACAGATGGCCGATTACCCCATGGACCCAGCATTGTCTAAAGCATTGATCATGTCGACTAAGATGCAATGCTCGGAGGAGATGCTCACAATCGTGTCCATGATCTCAGCCGTGCAGACTGTCTGGCACCGGCCCAAGGACAAGCAGCAACAGGCGGACCAGAAGAAAGCCAAATTCCACGACCCGCACGGCGACCACCTCACCCTGCTGAACGTGTACAACGCATGGAAACAGTCCAAGTTCAGCGTGCACTGGTGCTACGAGAACTTCATCCAGCCCAAGTCGATGAAGCGCGTGGCGGACGTGCGCGAGCAGCTGACGACCATCATGAAGCGCTACAAGTCGCCCATCGTGTCGTGCGGCCGCAGCACCGAGCTAGTGCGCAAGGCGCTCTGCTCGGGCTTCTTCCGCAACTCGGCGCGCAAGGACCCGCAGGAGGGGTACAAGACGCTGGTCGAGGGCAACCCGGTCTACCTGCACCCGTCCAGCGCGCTGTTCGGCAAGCCCGCCGAGCACGTCATCTTCAACAGCGTCGTCGAGACCACCAAGGAGTACATGCACGTCGTCACCGCCATCGAGCCCCGGTGGCTCGTCGAGGCCGCCCCGACCTTCTTCAAGGTCGCGCCCACCGACCGCCTGAGCAAGCGCAAGAAGGCCGAAAGGATCCAGCCGCTCGCGAACAAGTTCCAGGGCGAGGACGATTGGCGGCTCAGCGCACAGAGGAGGCAGGGGAGGGGTGGCGGTGGAACGTGGGGTTGATTTTTTTTTGGAGGGTGTTGGTTGCGATTTCTCATTTAATTTTTCTTTTTTCATATATACCAAAAAGTACTGATGCGAGGATCACAGCGAATGAAGACGCGTTGAGTACAAATGGGAATGTGTGGAGTACAGCGATACCATTATCTGGATGTTAAGGACGAGTGTTTTTTTTTTTTTTTTTCAAAAGAAGAATCTAGAATCAAGGGATCTTGGAATGCAAAGGAGAACTCCAGAGATCGGATAATGCACTGAGGCGTCTGATTTGTGTCGCCGCATGACGTCGAACCAATCTAGCCGGGGACAAGACGGTAAATAACATGGCAAGATAGTGGAGCCAGCGTGGCGGGTTGGTTGCTCTTCGTACGCGCTCATCTCAGATATGATTTCACAGGTCGAACGCTTGGAGGCTCCTGATTTTGAATGCGTGCGCCTGAATTGAATTGTCTTTCGAGAAGAAATTAGGTATCACGTGTAACTCAGAATCTCTTACTACTGGTTACCATCCGTCCTGCCAGGCGAAACTGAATCACAAGGAGAGAGACAGAAAAGGCATAAAATTGATCCACTTATGCGTATCCACTTAGAACACGAAATTGGACTTGTAGGAGAGAATAGGAAAAGAGAAAGTAATTCTGGTTGTACAGTACATGACCCGGAAGCGACCCTCACGCGTCAGCGAAAAACAAGCTCCTTGAAGAAGTGTCCGTTCCTCACGCGATTGGTCACGGCAGAAGAGGGGATTAGAGAAGCAGGGAAGTTCGTGGTCGGGTGCGTGCGAGTCGTCGCCTACTTCTTGATCCAGCCCTGGGGAGACGGGTTAGCTATGCAAACTGTAAGAGAACAACGGCCCTGCTGTGAGCTAGAAAACTACCAGGCCTTCTAAGTAGAGCCGTAGTTGTGGAACCCTGAGGAACTCACTTTCTCCTTCATCTTCTCCCAGTACCCTTTATCCCGATCGCTCCCATTCAGATGCGCGTCGCGCGAGCTGGGCGTCGAGTAGATGCTGCCGCTGCGCTTCTGGAAGCGTGAGGGCGGGACCTTGCTGGCGTCCCACTCTTTGCTCATGCGGCGGTCGCGGGTGGGGGAGCCGGAGGCGCCACCGGGGCTGGTGTCGTCGTCGGGCATCTTCATTTCGTCGCTGCCGGCAATCTTGTCCAGCTTGTCGCCGCCGAAGGGGTCGCGCATGGTGGGCGCGTCTTCGCCATCGTCGACGATGGCGCCGTTCTTGTCGTAGTCGGGGTTTACGGACGGGTTTCCGGTAGGCGTGGCATCGATGCCTATGGTGAACAGTGGTGGTTAGCGTACGGAATTGGGGGATGGGCAGATAGTAGATAGGTGAAGGAAAGCCCGGAGAAGAAAGTAGAGGGAAGGCTACTGAGAGAGTGAGGTAGTAGGGGTAGTGAGACAGGTGCAGAAGGTCCCTTTGCAGAGACAGTGCGCCCCAAGGAGATAAAATGCTCGGGTTTAGTTCACGATGCTTGGAAGTACTCACCACTGGCGGCGCTGGTAGTGTTCGTTGCCATGCTGGAGGTGCGTGCGGAGGGCACCGGGCGGATGTTAATGTGAACGTTGTTGTACTCCAGTGTGGAGGCTATGTATTAGCAGCGGGAAGACTGCTAAGTCCAAAGCTAAGAGTAAATAATCCTCGGCGAAGGCAGGTTGAGTCAGGCGTACGTGTGGGGACCGGCTTGAGCGGAAGGAAAAAAGGAAGCAAGCTTTCTCGTTCAGGGAAGAACAAAGAGGTTAGGGGGG
This sequence comes from Neoscytalidium dimidiatum, assembly GCA_037367355.1. NCBI lineage: Eukaryota > Fungi > Ascomycota > Dothideomycetes > Botryosphaeriales > Botryosphaeriaceae > Neoscytalidium > Neoscytalidium dimidiatum. The sequence goes on along the minus strand of CM074697.1, from coordinate 1,198,343 downwards.
TTCTGCAGCAGCGGGTGGTCGCGGTCCGGGGTAGATAAAGGATTCGATGCCAATCTCAATGTAGGAAAGAGGTAAAGGCGCCCAGTGATTCTTACCCTTTGCCCCGTGCAAGGGAAAAGGCACCGGCCAAGAAAAACGCGGGGTACAAATACCTTCCGCGTGGAACCCTGCGCGCAGGCAAGTAAAGGGCGGAAGGCATTCTCCTTCGTCCATTGAGGCGGGATGGTCCTTGGCGCGCAACCAGCACTCGAGTAAGCTCTCTGCGCGCGTGCTGTAGTTTCCTGGGCGTTGCTCTCGGCACGCAGATCGTCACCGGTACAACTGAGCATCTGGCACCTCCAGGAGCCTCCGGGGGCGGTTGAACTGTGAGGGCAGGAGGAACTGGGGGGTGGCGCACAAAGAACGACGTCAGCGGGCAGTTATCTGGTACTACACTGGGGAGGGCTTAGAACCACCGCGTGCGGCAGCTGACGCCGGTGGTAGCGAATGAGCGTCGGCGCTGGAGTGTTAGCTGAGATACTAATTAGCCACAGGCTGCACGGTGATGCGGGCGTGGTGGTGCGGCGTTGATCTGGGCCAGACACAATGCAGGATCGGTGGTTCGCACGTCAGTGGGTTGCGGGGGAATGTTAGGGCTGCGGGCTGGCTCTCACTGTGACGCTAGCCGTCGTCATCCTGGGTTGACGCCCTGGTGCACGCGGGGAAAAGGTTATCTGGACCCTCAGCTGATCAGCCTCGTTTTGCAGCTGAAGGCTGCATAATGCACCCTTAGCCTGGGGAATACGGAGACTTAACGCTGTGGCTGACAACGCCCCGTACGTTGGAACAACACTGTGTTGAGCAATTGAGCCTTACTCCGCTTGCAGACGCAACCAAAGATACGTATTTGCAGCCACCCTGCTGAGCATCCCTAACGCTCGCTTTCCGCCGCTACTGTCGGGCATGAGGTAAGGTAAGAGAGATAAAGCGCACTAGGCATCGGCTGCACTTCCCACTGGTGCAGTAAGCCACTGCAACCCCCCAAGCACGCGACATGCAGAAAGAATCGGGGCGACATTGGCCGTTGCAGAAAGTTGCATTGCTTTTTTCCAATCGTTTTCTGAAACTGCCACTTACACGTGCGCTGACCCTCTGCCATAAGCCGCCCGCTGTGCAGTCTGGGAATCAAAATGTCGCGACCAGTAATCCAATGACAAGCTTGCTTTACGCCACGGCCCAATGGGTCCAAAGAAGATAGGCGACTTGAACAAGAGAGAAAGAAAAAGGAAAAGAGGCAAAGGAGGGAGAAGTCCGCGAAAAAAAAATAAGACGAGATACAGAAGAGATCGATCCTCCGCCCAAGCCATCATCCGGATCGCTTATCCACCCAAGAACGCCGGTTATATGCAGCTAGGAGAACTCAACGAGAAGGGGAAAGGAACGTTGCACGCCTGAAGCAGGAAAAAGTGGAGTAAAGGGTTCTGTCGGCCGCTGTAGAACCGCTGACATCTTCAGAAAGGAAATCCATCAATCAAGCCATGCTTGAGTTACGTAGGGTATCTGCGCGCCTCGCTTCGGCCTATAGGTCATCGTCAATGTCGAGTGCATCGGGATTTGCTGCCGCAACAGGTGCTTCAGCTTGTGCCGTTGCTTTGTTGCCTCCCTCGGTTCCGCCGCTGGCTGCGACGAAGCCTTCGGGTGCTCTGGCTTGGCGCTCGAGAGCAGCCATGGCGTCCACCTTTTCTTGATCGCTGCCGTCGGTGCCATTGGTCTGCTGAGCGCGGGCAAGCGCCTGTGAGGCAATGAAATTGACGTCCGTGCTGTATCAGATGTCAGTCTATTGAAGCTGGGCTTTGCGGCAAATTGGAAAGAAACTTACTTGAATTGTGCTTGCACACTCCTCTTGATGCGGAGCATCTCCTTGAACGTGTCTTCGTTGCCATGCTGGACTTCAAAGCTCTCCCATTTCTGCCAGAAGGCAGGCTCCGTTCTCGGATCGCAGAATTGGCTGGCGTGGCCGTAGATAGCTCTGGCACGGTCGATTTCGCCGAGCCGTCTCTCCATCTCCGCAAATTTGAGACACATCTCTTTCGCTTCCTTGTCTGGCAGCGCAGCGATAGCGCGTTCGTAGATGGGACGGGTGGAAGTAAGCCCAAAATTGGACGCCGACTTGGTGATGTAGAACTCGAACATTTCCAACCTGTCCTCATCGGCAACAGCACGTGTTGCACGTTCATATATCCGCATTGCGTGACGGGCAAGACCGCGTTCTTCTTCCAATGCGCCATACATCAAGTACAGAACCTTCGCAAATTTCGGCGGACAGTCCTCGAGAGCTTGTTCAAATAAGTCGCGTAATCTCTCCATACCAACCTTACGATCCACAGCCTTGGTAAGGTACAGGTTCCAGAGCTCGAAAGCAACCGGGTAGCTGAAAAGGTCAAGACCGCGCTCATAGACCTTGAAAGACTCTTCGAAATATTTGTGCTCCTCCAGAAGGTTGGCGTAGTTGACAACAGTTTGCGGCGTGGCAATCTTCAGCTCGAAAATGCGCTCGTAGACCTTCTTCGTCTCTTCGAGGGTGCCGACGCTCTCCACCAGATCGACATAGAAGCTCCATAGTTTCCAGCTCTTATGAACTCGTTGTTGAGGGGAGAGAGACTCGTCAAAGTAGTCGACTGTCGATCTCTTGGGTGCTTGGGTCGCTTTGGCCATGATATCCACTGCCCGGTCGAGATTCTCGTTCCTGAGCTCCATCTCCGCCCACTCGCACCACATTTCGGCCAGCTCATTGACCGATTTGAATGGAACTTTGACGGCCTTCTCCATGATGATGCGAGCGTTCTGGAGATCTCCTCCATTCTCGTAGAATTTTGCGTAGTTGGCCCAGAGTTCGTGGAATTTACCGACTGCCTTCTTTGGATTGATCGTTGCAATGGCATCGGTATAGGTCTTGACAACCTCTTCCTTGTTATCGCCCCAGAGACCCACACGCTTCTCCCACTCATTGACGTTATTGGGGTTTTGTCGGAGCAGGACGTCGTTCACGAGGAAAGGCCGACGATCCATGAGCTGTTCAAACCGGGCCATCCGGATGTCGAGGTCCAAGTCCAGCTCCTCATCAATAATTCCCTTCTCCTGTCGCTTGCCCGCCTCCTCCATCTTAATGCCAATCAAGGCCTCTTCGGCTTCCGCATACGTGTCGAAGACGATGGAGAAATCGCGGACGGTCATGACGGTCGTGATACCCTCCTCGAAAATGTCTCGTGCGCGCTCATAGTCTCCTTTGTTGATCCAGTACCGTGCCAGACCAACCCACAGAATACCCCTTTGGTCCGAAAACTTGGCAATTCCGCTCCGGATTATCTTCTCGACGTCGATTCCAACATCGTCTCCCGTGTCGATTTCCTTGGCGTGGTCTATCATCAACTCGACCATTTCCGTCCAGAATTGAAAGGGACCCTTCGCCTCCTTGCTCTTAAACCTGGGGTTGTTCAGGATGTCCATGTATTTCTTGATGGCTTCAGTGTACTGGCGCATGTCGATCAAGAGGGATATGAAGTCCTCCGCGTGCTCAGGGTGAATTTGCATGTAGCGGCGCCAGATTTTGACGGCCGTCTCGCCCGAGGCGGAGTTGGCGAAGGGACGATACAGGGCCCAGATCCGGTTGTGCTGAGTGAGTGGAAGGGCGCGGAGGGCGCGGTCGAAGGTGCGGCGGGTGGTGGTAACGAGCGGCTGCTGCATCAGAAACTCCAGATACATCTCCCAAATACGAGGCATCTTGTTGAGCAGGACCAGGGCACGCTCGAAAAGAGCATTGACCTTGATGTAGTGGGCCTGGTACTTGGCGGGGTTCTTGCCCTTCAGGTGGCTGACGCGCAGATCCAGATACATCTTCCACAGTTTGTAGGAGCGCGGCAGGGTGGTGCAGGCCCGCTCCAGCACGAAAGCCTGCTCGAGCAGGGAGCCGTTCTGGCGCTTGAAGGCGGCATAGTCCAGCCAGGGCTTGATGCTGCCCGGATTGCGGATGAGCTCCTGCTCATAGATGACATCGCTTTCCTGGATCAGGTACAGGTCGGACGATTTGGTGGGCATGGTGCGCTTCGCCCGCGGAACCTGTGCAGCAGGCTGCGGCGCGTCGGCAGCCGCGGGGCGAAGAAGCTCTCCGGGCATCGCTCGGGATCGGGCGTTGCTGGCCTGGGCGAGGCCAAGGAGGCGCGAGAGGACGGAGGACTTTTGGGCGCGCCGTATGCGGGATTGGTGGTGATGGAGGGGAGCAGTGGTGAGGGTATCGCCAGCATGCGAATCGCTTGGTCAAGAGTTTCGCGCGCTGCTTCACACCGGGCGCTAGCGCCGCGCGTGATTGGCCGACCGACGTAGGTGCACATCGGGCGGGTGGGAACGACACTTCAAGACGCCCGCTCTCGCACTTGCAGCTTGCGGGCACGAGCTCCAAAGCCAACAACAAGCCGTTCGCTCAGCCACCATATTCTCCCTTTGTTGCGCCCAGCTTCGGCCCGGGTCCGCGGTTCCAGCTGCTCCTCATTTCGCCTCCCCCTAATTATATTCGCCCGAAATGTCGTCCGGCGGCGCGGTACGATGCCCCGTCGTTCCCCATGCGCTATCGGCTGGATGAGCTCACAACGCAGTCCAGGCTCGTGAGGCCGTCTTCCCGACGCGTCAGGCCCTGGGCCAGATGAAAAGCAAGCTCAAGGGAGCTCAGACAGGCCACGATCTGCTCAAGCGCAAGAGCGAGGCCCTGACAAAGTGCGCAATGCCCAATCCATCGTCCTATTGAGCTCTCATTCCATTTACGGATGAACTAACGTCCCTGCTCGCACACAGACGCTTCCGAGGTACGCTCTCTCATCCCAAGCCAGCTCCATCCGAGCTTCGTCCCGCTGAGTGAACGACAGAGATCACCCGCCGCATCGATGAAGCCAAGCGCAAGATGGGCCGTGTCATGCAGATCGCCGCCTTCTCGCTCGCTGAAGTCACCTATGCCGCTGGCGGCGACATTAGCTACCAGATCCAGGAGTCGGCGAAGAATGCCAAGTTCCGTGTCCGCACCAAGCAGGAGAACGTCTCTGGTGTCTTCCTGCCGCAGTTCGAGAGCTTCACCACCGAAGGTAACAATGACTTCGGTCTTACAGGTCTAGGCAAGGGTGGACAGCAGGTTCAGAGATGTAGAGAGACATACGCCCGTGCTGTGGAGACACTGGTTGAGCTAGCTAGTCTACAGACTGCCTTTGTCATCCTAGACGAGGTCATCAAGGTCGTGAACCGCAGAGTGAACGCCATGTAAGTTGCTCAGAGTTGGCACGCAGCTCTTGTATGCTGATAGTCATTGCAGCGAACACGTCATCATCCCGAGAACGGAGAACACCATTAAGTATATTAATTCCGAGCTGGATGAGCTCGACAGAGAGGAGTTCTACCGTTTGAAGAAGGTTTCTGGCAAGAAGGAGCGTGATGCTGCTGCTGCAGAGAAGGAGAGAGTCAGCAAGGCTGATGGAGCAAATGAGGCAAAGACAGTGGAGGGTGAGACAGAAACGAAGGATCTATTGGGTGACCAGGATAACGAGGACGTTATTTTCTAAGGTAGTTATGATTTGTGTGGCAAATTGTAAATCATCCACTTTCATCGTCTTTCAAGTTCTTGGGTTGAGGGGAGTTCTGAACTCTATCCCATGATCGCAACTCCGGCCTGTTTGCATGTGTACCGATATCTTTGTTCTTCAAATCTCTCTGCTGTTCCCTGCGCCGGTGAACCTGAATTCCCTCCTTGCAACCTGCCTTCTTGCAGCACCTACTTTGCTGTCACGACAGCCTCTATTGGCGTTGGTAAGTGACCTTCATGGGCTTGCCTTCATCACCAAGCGTCATTCCAGCAGTGGCTTCCTTGGCACTGATAGCGCCAGCCTCAGCCTCGTATTCCACGAAGGCAATACCACTGCGCCCAGGAACAAGACGGACTTCCTTGAAACCTTCGAAACGGCCGAAGATGGCCGAGAGAGCTTCGACATCGTATCCGTCGGGCAGATTCTGTACGAAAAGAATCTTGTTCGGAGGGAGATACTCGTCGGGGATGACAGCGGCAACGCCACCAGTAGACTTGAGACCAGCACCACGAGCCTTCTGGGCAGGACGGTTTGTCTCTGCGGGGGCGCCAGCGGGACGCTTCATCTTCTTCTGAGCCTCCTGCGCCTCAAGCGCTTGCTTCCTCTCTGTAGAAATTAGATAAGTGCCACTCGTTACGTACCGTGAAAACAAGAGAAAACATATGTGGAGGCCGTGAGGACAGTAATCCATCCGAGCCCGCTGTGCAATGGGAACATCTTGGACGGAATACCTTTCTCGGCCAGGCGACGGCGCTTGTGTGCCTCAAACTCCTCCTCGGTGCCTTCGCGCTTGACAGTCGCGTCAGAGCGCGTGCGAGCATAGTCGAGCTTCATCGGCTTGTCGAAAACTTCGAAGTCCTGGAGCTCTTCAATGGCGCGCGCGGCCGACTCGACGTTGTCGAAGACGATGAAGGCTTGGCCCTTCGCCTTGAGGTTCTTCGCGGCGCGGATATCCAGAATTGTGCCATATTCCTCGAAGATTTCGCGAAGCATGTCCTTGAGACTGTCGAGCTTGATGCGCTCTTCTAGGTTTTTGACCTGCGTCGCAATTCAGTATATGTGAGTAGATGAGAAAGGAACCGGGCTTCGTACGTAAACCCTAGTAATCTGTTAGAGGGCGCTCTAGTTCGAGTTAAGCGATACTTACGTGCAGTTGGGGGAAGTCTGGGTTGTTGCCATATTGTCGGTGCTTTCCTTGGTCGAAGAAGTTATCTTGCTGTGGAAGACGTGAAGCTCCAGAAGCTCTGCGGAGCGGGAAGGTTCACGCGACGGCGCTAAAGTAGTTGAATAGTCACGTGACGACTCTGCACTGCTCCACCGCGATGCCCTCTTTCCCATTGCTTTAATAAGGAAATGTCCGCCTGCGCAATTGGCTCAGCTATGAATAATAGTTCTCGAACCAATTTTTCGTATTCACCGTACTCGATTCGTTTAAAAAAAAAAAAACATAAAGTTCATCATTTCTACTCCAAGCAAACGTGGCGAAGAGCACCATGAGAACGCAGATAGAGCTACGACTTAGCAGTACACACGTTCATATATAGCCACCATACCCAGGAGAACTGTACAAGGAGAGAATTATCTACACGACAAGCGCCTTGATCCCATCGGCAACACCCTTCAGGTTTTTTGTCGGTTGTGACCAGTCATGTCCTTTCAATTCCTCTGTCGTTGACACCACGAACAGAGCCTCCGCAGCCGCGACACGGATCTGGCGACGTGAGCAGTTAGATACACATTCATTCATAATATCTACAGCGTCACATACCTTGGGGAACGGATGTAGTAACATGCTCGCTAACTTCGTTCGAACTTCGGTGCGAATAGCCGGTACATCAGCTAGACCTCTGTATACATCGAGTGCGAGATAGAGCTTCTGCATGTTGTTCGATTTGAAGTGGGATTTTTGAACAAGGGAGAGGAGATTGCGCCATCTGCGGAAGGGCATGACGTCAGCAAGGTCAAATCCTCCTCAACAAGTGCGGGGAAGGTCGAAGTGTTGACGTACTTGAAGCTACTCTCGACAAGCCGCTGCAGTATCTGCACGTCAAGCAGAAATGCCAATACCTCAAGCAATGGTAATATAACCCGATCATTTGTGAGCCGACTCTTGAAAACATCCAGCAAGATGTTGGCCACATCGAGGAGCGAAAACTCCTCGGCTTCAGTAGGCAATGCCTGTAAGCGTTCACCAAGCGCAAGCCTCGAGGCTTGGACGACCGATTCAGATCCCATGCCCGCGGAGCTTGCGTACCCTTCCAAAATGGCGAGATTTGTAATTTGGCTTGTGTTGGCATTTAGATGTTGAATAGCATACGAGAAGTAATCGTAGGAAGACGTGCCAGAAGCTTGAAGCTGTGCTTCTCTGTAAAGGTTTTCAGCATTTTCTGAGGAATTGAACTTTGGGTGACTCACGTCTCATAATAGCCTCTCCCGTTATGTTGCAGGCATGACGCCGCCTTCGACCTGACTTTGTCAAGCCTTTCCAAGGACAGACGTGTCACATCGGCACAAATATGTGATTCTTGTTCCAGTCCATTAAGGATGCCGTGTTTCCAGGCGCCTTCCACAGCATTGAGAGCTTCGAGTCGGACAAGGGAGCCTACATCGCCTCTTTCATTAATAGTGTAGTCATTCAAAGTTGTCAGTAGGGCTTCAGCGATCTTAGAGCCGAGTGAGCTATCAGCAGCTTCCGATGCAGACTCAAACGCCAGTTGCAGGCTCTGCAATGCCACCACTCGAGCTTCAATCCCAACCTTATCAGTACAGCGAGATGTCAGAAGCTCAATGACTTTTGTGCGATCATGTCCGTCCGTCAAGGTTCGGTAGCTGGCACCAACAGCAATAGCATATCCGGAGTCACGCGCCGCCGTCCGGACATTCGCAGAGTGAAGATGATCTAGCCATGAGTGTAGCTCTTCTTTTCGGTCGTCATCGTTCAACAGAAGGAAAACATTCGAGACTGCTGAGGGGATTACTCGAAGAACAGACTCCTCAGTCCGACAAAGACAGAGCCGCAAAGGGGCCATTGCAAGGACCTTGGTAAAAGGCACTGGAAGGAAAGATATGTCATCGCCCAAACGACTGGTCAGTCCCGCCAAGGCGGAAATAAAGGTGCAGGTTGCAATTGCTGTGAGTTCTGGCCGAAGTGCAGGAGACGTAAACGCCCGTTCTGGAAGGTCAAGCTGACCATCCAACAGAGCCCACATGCCCGCAACCTCAGCAATTTCCTGCTCTGTGAATGAGGCCGGGGGGCCGTCGCTATATGCAGGACTTTCTTTGGCATACCGATGATCGCTCTCCGTTATCAGCGATGACAGAGATAGTATCAAGCCTTGGCGTTCCTCAACATCGCGGACATTGAGTCTGCAAAGTTGATCACGAATACGGTCAAGCATGTGTTTGACAGTCGAAAATGGCTGCAAAGTGCTTAGACGACCTATGGCATTAGCTGTTGATGCCCTGGAGGGTGCATCTAGAGATCCAACACCTCGCCACCCGAGTAATCCCTCGAAAAGGGAATCCCAGTAAATCTGGCCCAACTGAGCTGCCCTAAAGCCAACCTGGCTGATGGCCCGATCACGTAAACCGACTGCGTGGAAGTCAACTGTCTGGACGAGAGGGATGCCTTCTAGCACTGTGTTTGGGTGTCTTCCAATCAGCTCTTGAAGTGCAGCAGATGATCCTCGACGAATGTTTCCTGCGGGATCCAGACAAGCCGTAACCAAAAGCTCGATGGCCAAGATTTGCGGAATGGAGAGGGCCTGGTCATGCATTCCCGCAGCACGAATAGATGTGGTGCTGACTGAGAGCAGTTCATTGGTGGTGTATCGTCTAGACAATGCCCAAATTCCAAAGCAAGCTGCATCTCGGACATTTGTACCAATGGATCCGCCAGTCGCTGACCGCTGCTCGAAGGTGAGAGCTAGTAGCAGAGCATTGAGAATATCCGGGAGTTGCTCGGTAGAGGGTGCTCTCCTGTAAAGCAGTTGAGACAGCGCAAGTGTGAGACCGTGCCAGCGCAAGGGGTTGACAGCACTCAAGTTCCTTGAGGAGCCTTCCCACAATACGTCCTCATTAAGGCAGCCTAAAATGGCTTCGATGACCTCTGCACCAAGTTCTGGCTCCAATTTCATGGCAATGACGCTAAGCGCTTTACTTGCTGCGTATCTGACCGGGGAATCTCCATCCCCAACTGTCTGCAACAAGAAGTCGATGACATCCTCTAGCAGGGCTGATGAGTCATCGGGTGAGTCTGATTGTAGGTAATGAAGAACGATTGTACGGAAAGTCTTGATGACAAGCTTTCTTGCGACAGCGGAGGACTTGACAAACTCGAGATTTCCCTGGTTGATGATGAAATCGCATGCTTTGTATATATCATCGAGAAAACTGCCTAGCTCATCCTTGTTTGCTGATGCGACAAGACCGCTTAGGAAATAGAGAATACCCAAGCAGCTGTGAATATCAGAGGCAGTTTCGTTGGTATCACCGAAAAAAGACAGCGCCCACTTGACCAGGCAGTCCAATAGACCCATTTTGCGCATGTCGGGGCGCAGGGACAGTCGTACAAGCAGGCTCGCGGCAGCGTCGCGTTCCCGGGTTGCGCATTTGAGATGTTCTATGCATATGGGAATGATGCGATTTACAACACCGGGCAGAGCATCTGGCAGAGCAATCCCTGTCCGTTGCTGTGCGGGCTCGCGGGGTTGAAGGGACGAGATGGAGGCCAAATCGAATGGAGCAAGCATCAGGTGAGAAAGCCATAGCAGGGCAACATACTTCTCTTCCCATATGAAGGACTCATCGACGATGCCTTTTTCGAAATGATCAAGGATCGGTTCCAGATAGCGGGGCTCATTGCTTAGGAAGCCGACGATAACCTTCTGTCCGCGAACCTTGCACAAGGTGTACAAGATGCGAGATACTGCGTGGGAGAGTGTGACCGTCTTCGTTTTCAATTCAGTGCTTGAAGACTGCAGCAAATAGTCCAAGAAGGCAGAAACCAGTTGGGGTACGATGTACTTTAAATGCGTGTCAAGCAGCTGAGGTTCCTCCTGGAAAGGCTCGATCTTCCCGAAAAGTTAGTAGGAGTACGTTTACTAGGTAGTAGATCCACACACAAAAGACAAAAGGCGATACAAGTCCTGCTGTCTGACTAGACGGTGGACACGGCGCTCACCCTTACCGGCAGGGTTGGATTTCCAGAGGGCCTTCTCAAGTGACGAACGCAGATCAGACAGCAATCCCGCGGAGGCACGCTGGAGCCTGATATCATCGTCTTCTACAGCGTCCATGGATGTGGAGATTGGCTGGCGGGGATGGCCGAGGGGTCAGGAAATTGCAAAGCGGGGGGAGAGCAGCCGGGGGAGAGCAGCCGGGGGATAGACGAGCGCATTGCTTGGCGTGACGTGACGGTGCGGCGCCGCACGCCAGGACGCGACGCGACTATCTTGCGCCGACGCGATTTCCATGCACGAACGTTTCCAACACCTTTACCACCGCCGCAACAAGAATTCCCCAGCGTTCTCTCACTTTGCGCAAATACCAGCATGGACAAGTATAAGGAATATCTGGCAGCAAATGTGCTCCAGGAAAATCGCCCCGTATGCCTCAATTCTCTAACCCGGTGGTCTTACCTCTGACCAGCGCTGCAGATCAATTACAAGCTTCTGAGTCGCGAGTTGAAGGTCCACGTCCACCAAGCCAAACAGTCAGGAGCATTCAACATCCCGGCGACTTCCATAGCTGACTCTCGCGCTTAGGATGCTCTACCACTTCCACGCAACAGAGAATCAGAAGAAGCAGGACTCTGTTCATGCGACGTACATCATCACCGGCACAAGGCTTGCCCAAACAGCAGCAACGCAGACCAATGGTACCCACTTGCGAGCCGACGAAGACGTTGCCATGCGTAGCAGCCCGATACCTAGCTCCTTGCCCGACGCTCCCGAAGATGACGATCAAAGCAGTCCGAAGGTCACATTGATCAAGCTGGTTGGGGAGGAAGATCTCGAAGAGACTAAGGCGCAGTTCGAGGAGATCACCTCAGTTCACGTCTACAGCATTGAGCCAGGCCCCCTGAAGGACCTCCAGGTGCTTTCCGAATGCAATCGCCAGGTGGTCGAGAGGTTCTCCGACGAGGATCCGCTCGAGGCCTGGAAGACGTACGGCTGTATACACTACCCTCATGCGAGACGGCGAACACCTGGAATCAAACCACAAGCCGCAGCTCCCGTTGCTACAAGTGCTACAGCGAAGACGGCCCCTCGCCCGAGTACTACCACTGTGTCGAAGCAGAAAGAAGCCCCGACGACGGGCAACGGCTCGCAGAAAACCTCTCGTCCCTCTACACCGCAGGTCGACCCTGCTGCACTACCAAACAAGAAGGGAGACAAGGCAAACCTCAAGAAAGAAGCTTCCAGCATTTTCGCATCTTTTGCAAAGACACAACCGAAGAAGAAGACAGCGGGTTCTGGTGCCTCGACCCCGGCTGCCAAATCAGCGGAGCATAGTCAAACTGAAGATGAGCCTATGAAGGACGTGTCTGATGAGGAAGGCGAGGATGATGACGTTATCACTGGATCCAACAAATCCAAGGAGGAGGCGAGCGAGGCTATAAAGAAGGCGAGAGCCGCGCGCGAGGCAAAAGAGAAGAAGCTTCGAGAGATGATGGACGAGGATGACGACGATACACCTATGGGCGATGCATCTGCTGCCTCTGCTGAGGAGCCCGAAGAACCCGAGGAAGCGACTATTGAATCTCCAGCAGAGCCTGAACCAGTACCGGAGAAGAAGGAAGAAGTCACGGTGTCGAACGGCCGTCGGAGGGGCAGGAGGCGTGTCATGAAGAAGAGGACATTTCAAGATGCGGAAGGCTATTTTGGTAAGTTTCAAAAGTCTACCAGTTACGAATACGAGCTGACAGATACTCCAACTAGTTACGAAGGAGGAACCGGTTTGGGAGTCCTTCTCAGAGGATGAGCCAGAACCTAAGAAGCCGAAGCCGATGCCCGCGACAACATCGAAGGCGAAGAAGGGCGGTGGTAAGCAAGGCCAAGGAAGCATCATGTCTTTCTTCGCAAAGAAGGGGTCGTGAGAAAGCAGCCGTCACCTTGCCTGTACGCCATTATGCACGCAAAGTAAAATGCTACATTACTCTGGCCGCAGAGGACTACATTTGTATCATTTCTCGCAGTCCAGCAAACAATTCAGGGAAAGAACCCAGTGTAACAATCAACAACACTGGAATTGCAGGTGGTAGTAAAATAGAGAATAGCATATACCCTGGCGTTTTATTTGTCAATAACCTTTGACAAAATTTGCAAATGTGGTATTGATATTTAGTGAGAGCACGCTCGGCCAATTGCCCTCCCTTGTACAGTTGTCCTTCGCATAGGTGACCTGAGAATCTGTAAATACATGCTGCTCGGAATTTCCAAAAACAGAGCACCCAAGAAGATATTATTGAAAGTGGAACTATCAGCGCTTAGTCGACTTTAGTCCGTCTTCGGTATCGAATTATGTTATTGCATGAGACAATTGGCCATGATGGTCCTCACCCTGATGCTGATATTCATTTAGCGTCTAAAAGGACAAACGTGTCCCCTCTGTATGAAGTCAGTTGCACAGACCCAAAAGAGTGCGGGAGAAGTGCGTTAAAGAAAACATGTATCACGACATCACTCGTGTACTTGATCTACAATTCATGGCAGCAAGTCAAATGCATGTGAAAAATTATATGAGCAAATAAGGAGAATCAGGAGTTCACGATACTTACCGCTTCAAAGACACAGCACCTTGTTCAACAACAGGTATCTCACTTGGCGACACGGTCTTCCCACGTATCCCCTCGCCCTTCATCTTAAATTTTGGCTCTTTAGGAGCATCTGTGGGTTCCGCGTACTTGGGCAAAATGTGCCATACATGGCCTCGAGGCGGTTGGATCGAGTAGCAACTGGGCAGATCACATCTACGATCGATATTTGCGGAAGTTGTTGACATATAACATGAAAGTGGACACTCAGTCGAGATCAATGCACTCGGTGTATGGTTGCACCGGGTATGGAGACCAGGATATCTATGACCGCATTTGGTGTAATGGATTATGACGGACCTGGTCTGGAAGGGGGTGAAGGTTGAGGACATGACAGCTGCCAGCTTATACCGATGATACGGTATTTCAAGTACGATATTCTGGATTATCAAATCCTAACCTTCGACTTAGTAGAAAGTAAATATGTAGATAGGGTGCAAGAAATAGTACTTTGAGGGACTTCAGTCCAGTAAGGAAAGATATGTACTCAATAACAAAAGAAAGTTTTGCACTGTCAATTTACGCATTCACTCAGCGGATGGCTACGCATGTCCCGGAATGCATACTATATAGAAAATAAAGGAGCGGTTTCGGGTATTACAGCTGTCCGGGACAGCTGGTGAAGCAAAACGCAACTGGCTCACTTCGACAGTGGAGAGATCACAGGGTGCAGAGTATCAGATATAGCATACGAATACATGACTGCACATAGGCACCGGCGCTGACCGTCCTTGACCTTTCATCATCATTGTACTATAAACGAGGATTCAATGATTCTCTAAAAATTTGATAAAGGTAGCATTAATCTGTCGTCCTTGCGCGAAGGTGTGCTGCAGCCCTTATATACCTCATAGTCACTTCAGTACAATTCATGGCCTCATCACTCCCGTTACATAAGCTACTTCAATCAACGTCCATGTTTCTCGAACTGCCCTGCTTCTCTTCATCTTCCACAGTCTTCTTGACCCCCTTCAAGAAGGCTTCCACAGCATCACCGCCGCCAAGCGGAACACCGCTATGGCGCATAAATCCTCCATTTTCAACCTTGATCTTCAGCGCCTCACTGACACTTGGCAGACCACCGTCTCTCAGAGCAACGGTCAAGCTAGACAAGCTTTGGTGTAACTGCGGAGATCGGAGAACTCGCTTCAAGATATCCTTCTTTTGTGATAGGCTCATAGCCTGAATGGCTGCCTGGACAGTCTCCGAGTTGGGCTCGGCATCAGAGAGGTCGTCCGCCTCCTGGGCAAGCAGTAGGATTGCGGGAGGAAGATGGGACAGAAGTGCATCTATGAATGTAGGGTCGCCAGACTCAATGACTGGGATTGTGTTGGAGGAGGAAAGTAGATCAGCCAGTGTGGTGAATAGGTTGCCCTGGGCTTGCGACGGGCCGGCACCGGCACCGGCACCGCCAGCGTTCAGGGAGTTGAGGAAGTTCTGAACGATCGCTGATGCGTCATTTTGCCTGGCACTTGTAGTGAATTAGCATCTCGTCCTGACCGAGTGCAACGAAAAGGATGAGCGTGGCATGGACTCGAGGTGTGGATCTGAGTCAGCGTCACAGCCTGTATAGCCATGCGCATTCAATTCACTCTACGTTACACATGAAGCCCACGGACAACACAAGCGCTTTATCTAAGCAGCTTCTGCAACCGTTATGATGCACCAGTATTTGTATGCCCTCAGAACGCCATGCCAAGACGCCTCATGAAATCGAGAATCACCTACGCTCGAGCTCCGTCAGCGCCGCCTTCACGCGCTTCCTCGCCTTCCTCCCTGACATCGCCGCCTGTGGCGCCGGGGCCAGCGCCACCACTGCCCTGCCTGTGGTGTTCGTTGCCACCAGGAGCATCCTCCATTGCCTCGTCATCATCTCCGCCACGAGACGGGTTCTGGACCTGGCGCAACTCATCCTGCACATCAATCTCCTCGCCAGAGAGCAGCATGTCCACAATCTGGCCAATCTTCAGATCTCTAGGGCTAAACCAGTTGGGGTCGCCGTTGGGGTGCTGGCTCTTGGACTGCAGCCAGAAGAGGTGGCGTTGCGAGCTGGAGGAGAACTTGAGAACGAAGATACGGCCATCGGTCGGGGATCTGAGATTCTCGGAGTTGGAGTTGTCTTCCTTGCCGGTGTAAGGGACGAAGGAGCCGTCGCCGGGAATCATGAGAAGGTCGAGCTCCGGGTCGTTGACCGACGCCGACCGCGGGCGCCAGCAGAAGTGGCAAAGCTCTGCGGAAGATTAGAGAAGGAAGAAAGATGTTTGCATAAATGGAAGTGATTCGCACCATCGCCAATATAAAGGTAAATGTAGCCAGGCGTTGGGACAGCCTTAACCTTCCAGGGCTCGGAGCTGGTCTGCAAGAGGCGTCAGCTATGGGTTGTGTATGTCTGATGAAACGGAGCGGGAACAACTTACGTCGACCTCGCATTTGCCGGCCTTGAAGGTAATGAGCGGAGCTATGGACATGATGGCGAGTGGGGAAAAGTCAGGGTTGTGGACGAGAGGGAAGGCTGCAGCGAGTACAAGAAGTAACCGGAGAGAGGATCAAAGGCAACGTCAAGCTCCCACACGCGCGCTGCACCTCAGTTGCGCACCGCTCCGCTCTTGCAGCACAGCTTGCCCGCGGCGAAAGTGCACGGACGTCACCCGGGGCTTGGCGGCATCGCCGCGGGCCAATCGCGCGCCGCTCGGCTCGGGTCCGGAAAAACGCGCACGGAAGCCCTCACCACACGATCAATTTGAACTTCGCTTGTGAGCATTGTGACGGGCTCGACGACGACGACTCAACACCCACCGACCCCTACCCCGACCGGATTATCCAAACCACCATCCGAAATGTCGGCTCCCCAGGCTACGACCAAGAAGTTCGGCAAGGGCGAGAGGACCATCCCTCACCCCTCCGAGAAGGCCGCCAAGTACTACCCGGCTGAGGACGAGAAGCTGCCCCGCAAGGTACGCGCATTCGATTGAGAGCAGAATGAGGAAGAGGAGGAATTGTGGGCTGGATGTGGGAGGAATTGCAGTTTGCGGGTGTGAGCGCGCCTGCGCGCACGCCGCCCGAGCTCCAGACTGCACCCAGAGTTCGAGAAACGCGGACCGCACAACAACGCCTGAAACTAACGCAGCCATTCTTTTGCAGGTCCGCAAGTCCATTCGTCCCGCTAAGCCGCGTGCCTCCCTCCAGCCCGGTACCGTTCTGATCCTCCTTGCTGGCCGTTTCCGCGGCAAGCGCGTCGTCCTCCTCAAGCACCTGCCCCAGGGTGTTCTCCTCGTCACCGGTCCCTTCAAGGTCAACGGCGTCCCTCTCAGGAGAGTCAACGCCCGTTATGTCATCGCCACCTCTACCAAGGTTGACTTGAGCGGCCTTGACTCCGCCGTCGTTGACAAGGTCGGCGCCGACGGCTACTTCGTCAAGGACAAGAAGGAGAAGAAGGCCAGCGAGGAGGCCTTCTTCAAGCAGGGCGAGAAGCCTGAGGTCAGTAGTGCTGGATTTGGTCAAGAGATTTGGTGGAGGACTTAGACTGACGGCGCAAACAGGCCCGCAAGCCCGCCAGTACCCGTGTTGAGGACCAGAGGTCAGTCGACAAGGCCATCCTTGCCAACATCAAGAAGAGCGACCCCTACCTCCTGAGCTACCTTGGCTCTACTTTCAGCCTGCGCAAGGGTGACAAGCCTCACGCCATGGTTTTCTAAACGATCCGTCGGAGGAGTCTGGGATGACGTGGGATGAGTGGATGCGGATATCCAACAACCGGCTTGCTGCGGCCGTAATAGCAGGTTTTCATGGCACGGCGATGGTTAAGGAGGGTTCGGTCTGCATTTCCAGAGATATTGTACTGCGAGGCTGAATTCCACAAAAAAACATCCGAGATGCTACTTGGCGCTTCTGGTTCTCTATTTTCAATGACACAAAAAGAATGGACATTGAAGGCCGTTAGAGCAGATATACAAAACGAGACTCCCAACACCAACGACCGCGTCGGAACCGATCTGCAGATCCCGCATATCTTGTTATCAACACCTCCGTCATTCCTATTTTCTGAGATCACTTCTTTCCTTTTCCTTTGTTGCGTTTATTCTTAATCCTTGCTCCCAGATTGTCCACCGCGTTGCTAGCATCTTCTAGTGCGCCATTTGCCTTCTCCGGCACATTGTGCTTCTCCATTTCATCCCGCATATCGTCCACGACATCGCCGCCGATGTTGGTTCCATGCACCCAGTCTAGCAGGCCCCAAGGCGCGAAGTTCCCTTGGCCACCCGTCAGGATATGGGCGTCGGCGCGCCGAGCCATGCCACTGAGGATGATTGTCGATGGGAGAACTGAATATCCGGAGTAGACCAGCGTTTCTTCGAGCGACACTAGAGCTAGCAACAACTGGTATGTCAGGATATGGAAACGGAAGATGACGGCCGGGAGAAAGACTGGCAACCAGCGGTGCAGCAGCCAGGCGATTGGATGGTCATAATTGGCCACGAAGGAATATGGCGCTCGACTGCTGCTCAATTGCCAACTTCGATGCCAGCGTGCGACATAGCCAGATCCGTGAAGGATATGCCGATGAATGTAATATTGCAGGATCTGTGTCAAGCGTGAGTTAGATCTCAGTCTCAATATCAATGAGGATCAAGTAAGTTCTCGCGAAGACTCTGCCGCGTGAGAGCGGAATCCCTCAGGTATCAACAAGTAGCGCGTTCGGATGAATGCCTTTTTAGCTCTCTTTGCTTTTACCCGCAAACAGTGGGGACTACTCACCCCTCTTAGGAGGAATCCTCTCGCAATGTCCTTGGCTAGGCCCCAGGGTAACGGCAACCTTGTGACTATTTTGAGCGCGCTCTTGATCCTGAGCACTTCTGTGGCAAGTAGATCAATCGCGACTTGCATGGCTATGCCCAGAAGCACATTGAATATACTCCATCCCACAACTTTTAGAACTCCCTTTGGACCCCTCATTCCTCTGGATCCGCTGCGACCTGGCAAGGCGATTTGGCCCTGGGCTTTGATGGCGACGGCAAGGCTAGGTACGGCTGTGTCGAACATGAGGAATAGTGTCGACGGTAGGATGTAGAAGAGCAGCCGGACAGCTAGTAAACCGAATGCTTCCACGCGCAGAGGCGGGTGGGAGAGAACTAGGGTGGACCATGTTAGATAGAAGAAGAGGAGATTAAGTGAGGTCGAGTAGTTGGAATAAACTGGGAGAAGAGCGGCGCTCAGGAGCGGCAAGCCGAGAAGGGTATCCAACATGCTTGCAATGACGGGCCGCAGCAGCAGCGTCTTGCGCAGTATTAATGGGCTTTGATATTGGGAGATCCAGAGGCGAGTACGGCCAATGGCTTTGAATTGGGCAAGCGCGCTCTAGGAAAGGCCGATGTTCGCGACTCTCTTAGGGATCCCCCGGCTTCGCGTCTTGGGTACGCCTGGTGCGCAGTTGTGTGTGAATTATTGGAAGCTGTAATCTGCGCTTCGGGCATAGAGTCGATATTCGATTGGAGTGCGCAGGAGGTCAAGAAAGATGGAGCGGCTGAGATGTGCACGAAGCTTGCGTTTGGCGATAAGCAGGATGGTGTTGATCCTTCTACTGCTCAAGCCGATGACGTAGGGGTGCTGCGTGCTGCGCTGAGTCATCCGAGGATTTGTTCCGACGGGTCCCCCGCGTGTCGATGAGCACGCGCGTGTTTTTTCGCGAAATTGGCACTAGCTCGGAACTCCGCTGAGCTTCCACGAGGTCGCTTAAGATGAAGTGCAAAACCTATGCCATTACGGGA
This sequence comes from Neoscytalidium dimidiatum, assembly GCA_037367355.1. Taxonomy (NCBI): domain Eukaryota; kingdom Fungi; phylum Ascomycota; class Dothideomycetes; order Botryosphaeriales; family Botryosphaeriaceae; genus Neoscytalidium; species Neoscytalidium dimidiatum. The sequence goes on along the minus strand of CM074697.1, from coordinate 1,179,162 downwards.
AGATGAAGAAATTGTAGGAGGTAAAGGCACGAGAGAATTGCTACTCTCGCACTCCGAATACCGCCTAGACCCGCAACCCCCCTGCCCGATCCATCTGCGCATTAAAGCGGCCTGTCGCGTACTCTTTCCCGTGACAACCAAGACAGCGGAAACGTGCTCCGCTGACACCTACAGGGGCCTGCCGCACGTTGCATTGAGTCGCGATGAGCGCTCTGCAAGCCATATCACAGAGGCTGGTCGAAAATAAGCTATATTTGCGCTCCCTATGCGCGAATCGGTACGCAATTTCGTAGTCGCTGTAGTGTCGCGCTTAGCATCCCCCTGGTCGGTCCGCGTGTCGATCATCTTGGGCTCTGTCTCCCTGACATGCGAATTATCAGACAATCACAACGCCCCCTCCTTAGGTGATTTGGCCCGCTTGTCCACTGCGCCGCTCGCTCAAGCAGAGTGTGGCTCTTGTGGCAGCGTGCCGACACTCTCGTTCCTGCGCGCGCCGCTCCGCGACGCACACCATGCAGTCCGTTCCGAACGCCCTCGCAGCCACTCACAGAGGAACCGTCCCGACCTCCTGCTGATTGCCTCCCTTGCGTCGCCTTTGCTCCAACAAGCCAGCACGCCATGGAGGACCCTCCGCCTGCGACTCCGCAGGAAAGCGCGCGGAAGCGCCGTTCGCTGCCCGTCGCCTCGACCTCCGCCACCAAAGAAGGCCCGCGGCGTCCCGCAAACCGCACACGCCCGAAGCCTGCGTCGCCCGAAGTCATATCGTCCCTCATCGATTCCCTGTCCGCCATTTCGCTCCCCGCCCAAGACCACTTCGAGAATCTGCCGCGCATCGGCGGCGACATTGGCGCCAGCTACTCGGTGCCCGCTAGCCCCGCGCCATGGCAGCCCGGGTTTCAGAACGGTGGTGGGGGGTTTGGCATGGAATACGGGGTTTGGAGGCATGAACGCTGGGAGGAAGAAAGGAAGAACGACCCGACCCTGGACGACGATGCCGCCGAACCGCCGGTCATCAAGACTGCCCCACCGCCTTCAGGCTATTCATCGATCACCGCCCCGAACAAGCACAAACGCGACAAGGAAGGCAGCTCGCTCAAGAACTACATCCTCTCAACCTCCAAGAGCTGCAGCTCGCTGAATTCGAAGCACTCGAGCAACAAGGATGATGCAAGCAGCATCGCGAGCAGCATAACGAGGGGTCTGCGGCGCCACTCCACAAACAGCAGGGCCTCGCTGGAAAGCAAGCGCAGCATTACGAAAACGCGTAGCCTAGGGTATGCGAGCTCGCGCGAGCGACTGCGAAGCCGGGACAGCGATTCGATTGGTGTGAATAGCCCGCCGTCGGCCCTGTGGTCACCGCCAAAAACCACGTCCGGCCCACCCAGTCCACGGAAACCGTCGCTGCAATCCTTGAGAGGCTCCAGAATCGATGAGGCCCCGTGCGAAGGACCTTCCACCCCGCCGCGGAAACCCAGGCACAGACCAACACCCATCAACACCACACCTGGCCCTGCAGAAATAGAAGAGCGCGGTCCGCGATGGCCAGATGACTCCATCCCATCAAGAACCTCTAGTCTAAGGCACCAGTCTCAGAGCCCGGCCAAGCATAAACGGATCAGCTCGAGATCTCGGAGCAGAACGCAGTCGAAGACAAGGACCGTGATTGAGGAAGACGAACCGATGGAAACTTCGCCAGAGCCGAAGGGAAAGGGAAAGCAGAAAGCAGAAGAGCCAGAATTAGAGGAGGATACACAAGTCACAAGGCGCATCAAAGAGCTAAAAAAGCAAAAAGAGTTGCGCGACAAGGAGGCGGGCAACTTGCGCCTCGACGTCGGTGGCGAAGTTCAGGAGTCTCCACGCCTATCACCTAGCATGCGCACTCCGCTTTCGCCCATCACTCGTGCTCTTGAAGTGGATGAGCAGCGGCCTATCGAAGAATCGCTCGCAAAGGCTCACAGAATGCTTGGGCTTACGCCAACCGAAATGCGACGCTCGCTGACGAGCCCCTTACCCCTAGGGGATGGTGCACAATCCACACAGCCTGAACAGAATGGAGAGTTGAAAAATGATACTGAGGAGGAACTTCTGATAGATTACAAGCTCGCATTACAGTCGCTGGCCCGTAGTGAGAGCGAAAAGACCGCATCAAGTAACCCGAGCAACCGCCTTTCGCTTGCATCCATGGGACGGAGCCACACTATCGCGGGTCGCCCTTCAGCTGGCAGCAATAACATGTCAGCCATGATGAAGGAGCGCAATAAAAGGTCACTAGAGGAGGCGGCACACAAACTGGACCTGCACATTAACTTCGACACGCCTACTGGATCTCGAGCGCCTTCCCGAGCCGCAAGCGCTGAGTCGACGCCGTCGTCAAGACAATCGCTTTTTGTGCCCTCGACGTCGAGTTTGAAACGGTCTAATTCGAGCGCCAACGCTAAGAAAAAGCGATGGTCGCACCCGGACATTCCCCTGAAAGCTGAACAGAAACACAACGCGAAAGTCGAGCAGATGAAGAGGGACTCGATGCAAGTAAAAAGCCCGGTCAAGTCGCCGCAGGTCCCGGAAGCTGTTATTGAGGAACCTCTTCGCCCGACAAGTGGGGATTCCATTGACGACGATGTCGATGCGTTTCTGTATTCGCCACGCTTGACGCAGAAGGTGCGCGAGCCAAATACAGGGCGGACCATTTGCTTCTCCGAAGTGGGCGACCCGGATGGCTTCGCAGTCTTTGTCTGCGTTGGAATGGGATTGACTCGCTACGTTACTGCATTCTACGACGAACTCGCGGCATCTCTTAAGCTGCGGCTGATTACCCCGGATCGACCTGGTGTTGGGGAGTCTCAGGCGGATCCCCACGGGACGCCCCTCAGTTGGCCTGGTAAGTTTGGTATTGTCTTGTTTGATAAGCAGAGCATGGATTATTGACGAATCCTTCACAGATGACGTCCTTTGCATTTGTCAGGCGCTTAAAATCACAAAATTCTCGATAATGGCTCATTCAGCCGGAGCAATTTACGCGCTAGCAACAGCATTGCGCATGCCTCAGCATATTCGTGGCCGTGTCCATCTTCTAGCCCCATGGATCCCACCATCACAGATGACTGCGGTCGGCCTGCCAGTCAATGCGCAGACACCCGAACGCCAGCTTCCAAGATCCCAACGCTTCCTGCGGGTACTCCCAACTCCCTTGCTGAAGGTGGCCAATTCCAGCTTCATGAGCGCAACTTCAGCCAGCATCACTAGGAGTGTACCAAAATCGCCTCAGCGTGTAAAGCGCAGGAGCTATATTGCAGGGCAACAAGCTCCGACCGCACGTGTCTCAGTGGCGGCCAACAAGAACCGGGAATCGATGATGTTGATGGACCGTGTGCTGCCAAATGGCAGCGCCCTGGAGATAGCAGCCAACAACCCAGACGACCCGAACCACGAGGCAGCAGCACAAGCGAGGGCGGCAATGACACTGGCGGAGCAGGAACGGCGGCGCGAGTACGACACGAGGCTAACGCTAGCAGTGTGGGATATGGCGACGACGAACGCGAACCCTGCCGTCGACTTGCTTGTCTGTCTTGAACGCACGCAGCCAATTGGTTTCCGCTATGTTGATATCACTCGAGCGGTCGTCATCCACCATGGCAGCCGAGACACGCGTGTGCCGGTCGAGAACGTCAAATGGCTGGGCCGCACGATGAAACGCTGCGAGGTGCGGATTTTGGAAGGCGAAAACCATGGACTGATGGCCAGCGCGGTGGTCATGGGCAACGTGCTCACGGAGATGGCGAGGGAGTGGGAGGACTGGACGGCGGTGGTCAAGGAGAGTCGGAGCCGAGACAACCTTCGCGCCCAATTTAATGGCACATGAGGAGTAGTGTTACGCATGACAGTTTGTGCTTCTTCGTCGACCGACTGCGGGTCGACGTTTGTTCATCTCTGTCCCGCTGTGTCCAGCACATTTCATTTGTCGGGAAAACTCTTGTCTGGCTTTCTTTTCATTTTCATTTTGGATTGTTGCTGTTGGATTTTGGCCTGTATACCCCGGAGCGATACCAATTTCCCCCTTGCATCGAGTGTGGTTGCGAACAGAGGACCGATCTTGTGGATTGTCTTTAGACTTGACTCATCTTCGTGACGCTCGCTAATAATTTCTTCACCGCGCCCAGAGACGGTTGCCCACGAGAAACGGCTAAAAAGAGTACAAATAATATATAGGATAGCTTCTAATGGAATAATAGGTGGACGCGCCCACTGGAAATCGAAAAGTAGCGCGGGGACTTGTAGTTACACATGGACGTGAGCGGCGCATGGTGCAGGACAGATGCCCTGACAACAGGCGCTGTTGGTCTGTGCTGTAGATGGGCCGGGGTTGCTGGTGGAGTAGCTGCTCGTACAGGTAAACACGCAGCATTGGCAAGAGGAACTACAAGGTCAGCAGAGCACAGCCATCACAGCGCGATAAACTATACCAAATCTTCTCGGTCGTCTCGGTCGCATAGCGCCTCGGCAGGGCCGTATTCGAAACCCGGCCAGCCTGAGGTTGGCAGGCAGGTTGGGTTGCCAGCCTCGCTCTTTACCAGCCACCTGCCTGCATAACTTGGTGGGACCTGGGACCATTCTCGCCCTCCCGCCTGTAAGTCTGCATTCCTCATTTCTCTCGCACACTCACTGCTCTCACACTCCCAATCGCGACCGCTCCAGTCGCTCGTTCAGCGTTGACGCTTTACCGTCACTTCGCATCCCATCCACGTCACGCAGCGAAGAGCCCACAAGCTTCGACCGCGGGTCGATCATCGAGCCCCACCTTGACAAGCCAGCCCGCGTTCCACTTGACGGCGCCAGCTGCCCGCTCCGCTCGCTCGTCCCTTTCTCGCGCGAGCTGAGCTTCAAGCGGCATTCCTCGAGCTGCGCCGTTTGCACCAGATTTTACCATCTTCGCATCCGCCGTTCCCTCGGCGCCACCTTCGCCCAGCATGCTTTCGTTCGGCTCGCTGGTCTCCACATTCCTGGCCCTCTCCCCGCAATGGTCCGGCGCAAATCCGATCCAGAACTCCGACGACCTCGACACAGACCAAATCCCCATTGAGGAATTCCACAACGTCACCCTCGTCGAACGCTCCTGCCAGTATCCCTGTGGTTGGTCCGGCCAGCTCTGTTGTGATGCACCCGGAGCCTGCTACACCGATTCCAACAACCAGGCACAGTGTGGAGCAGCAACCGCTGCCGGCTCTGGTGGTTCCTGGACCTACTGGACGAGCACCTGGGTCGAGACCGACACCATCACCAGGACCGAGATCTACAGCAGCTACATTGGCGGTGGCGCGACCGTGAGCACGCAGGCCACAGGCACCAGCATAGCTTGCAACACCGACCAGGGCGAGACAGCTTGCGGCAGCATCTGCTGCACCTCCGAGCAGTACTGCCAGCTCAGCGGGCAGTGCGCCGCCGTAGGCGTGACGAACTCCCCCGGGGCGTCCGCAACGGGTACGGGTGCCTCCTACTCCGCGCCGGTACGACCGACGTCCGGAACGCTGATAACAATCACAGCTACCGCTTCTGCGACCACCACCGTCCCATTCGAGACCCCTGTCGCAACCGGCGCCACTGCGCCCGTTTCCGCTGGTGAGGGTGGCGGTGGTGGTGGCCTCAGTGGAGGTGCCATTGCCGGCATCGTTATCGGCGTCCTGGCCGGTATTCTCTTGCTCGCACTCTTGTGTCTGTTCTGTTGCGCCAAGGCAGCGTTCGATGGCCTTCTCGCAATCTTTGGCCTGGGCAAGAAGAGACGCCGTTCTACTGAGTACGTCGAGGAGTACCACCGCCACAGCCACGGTGGCGGTAGCCGTCACTCTGGCTGGTACGGTGACCGCCCCGCCAGGCCACCTCCACCGAAGAAGAGCGGTGGCCTTGGCTTGGGTGGCATCCTTGCGGGGTTGGGTGGAGCCGCGGCTCTCCTCGGTCTCAAGAGGAGGCATGATTCGCGGTACGATGACAAGACGACGACGACGGGTTACACCAGCAGCGACTACTACAGCTACTACACAAGTTCAAGTAAGTGATAAATGTAATCTTCTGCTGAGAGTAGAGCTTGCTAACAAACCTTTAGGCAGCGACAGCTCGGATGACAGGAGAACGAGGACTACCCGTTACACTTCTTCACGCCGTTAAAAGGGATAACGATCAGAGTGAATTCGTGGCGCTTCCTACCTGTACAAAAGCCGTGGGAGTGATCACCCCAGCATTAGGAGCATGTCGAGCTTGCTGTTTGCTTTTCGCTTTTCTCCAGATCCTTCGTAATCCTCTTAGCATTTGGACAGCCTCGTTCCGATGAAGGCAAATTTGGCGTTTGTGGCATTATTTCCGTCCGATTCACGCTGAGTGGCGAGCCATCAGGCTGCTTCGAGCCTTATTCCCCCCGTCTTTCGAAACCACGCATAATAACTGCGGATGAATGGTTCTAGAAGAGGAGAGTGGTTTCTCTTGTTCATATTGAGAAGGTATGGGAAATGGACGAAATGGAAAAAGAAACGACGGATGGGACTTTTTTTTTTGACGACGAGATGAAAACAGGTGGGAAGGCTGAGGATTTAATGCGAACTAGAAGGGCAACACAAGTGTTACGAGGGCTGTACGTAGTTACGCGACAAGGATGGGGAGGGCAACAGGGCTGGGAGGAATGGCATTTGCAGAGTGGCTGGAGGGATGGTATTCCCGCGTGACGAGAGAGACTTAGCGTCTAATACATGCCGTACTCTGACCCTCTTTCTCCCGCTTAAGATGCACTGTAGTATATAACGTACAGCCTTCCATTGAGCCGAATGGGCCGGCGCAAGGTGAGATGAACAAGGGGTGAAGAGAGAGGGCGCAAGTCCCGTTCACCGGGCTCGGATGTAGCTCAAAGCCTCGTTCCGAATGCCGGCGAGACGGGGCTGAACTGCCACTCGTCACCGCCTTCTGCCAACCCGCCGGGTTCCAACCTCATCCGCGCTTCGCTGGTAACCCCAAGAGCAGACACAACGAAACCGCACTGTTCATCGCCGACGCCCGCTCGACGACAACGTCCCAACTCTCCACTCTATCTCCACTCTTTCACCTTCGCCTGACGCCTGCCCCGCCCAGTTTCCTGCGATGGCGTCCTCGCTCCGTTCGACCAACGCTCTCCGCCGCTTGGCCACGACGTCGACGACGACGGCCAACCCGGCCGTCCGCCGCAACCTCTCGTCGTCCCCACGCCGCCTCGGCGGCGATGCGCACGCCCACGGTGACCACTACGACCCCCCGACCGGCTGGCTCTTCGGCGTCGCGCCCGGCAAGTACCAGGCCGAGGGCTGGGAGAAGATCTGGTTCTGGGGCTTCTTCGGCAGCTTGGGGCTCGCGACCGTGGCGTGGTGCTACAAGCCCGATACGAGGTACGTGGTTTTTTTTATTGTTTTTGATGCGGGGATTGTGAATTGGAGGTTTTCGGTGAAGAGAGGGGTTGAGATGACTCGAGGGGTAGGCGGGGCTGTGGGGCATGGGATTGTTGGACAAAATAGCGACGGAGAAGACAGTTGTGACTTCAAATTGGGGATTGCTGAGGATGGGCGATTGATGTGGGGTGGATGTTATTGATCCAAGTTCATGATCGATGCTGACGCGATACGCTCTGCAGCATACAAACCTGGGCTCTTGAGGAGGCCCGGAGACGGCTCGAGGCCGAGGGCATCATCGAGGAGAAGGAGTAAACTGCGTCCATGTTTCGTCCATCAGTGTCTTCGAACGGACTGGAACCTTTTCACAATAAGCCATTCAATTTTTTTTTAATTCCCGATCAAGAACCATCGAGGATTGATGAAAAAGAGAGTCTCCGGAGGCTATCTCATTTCGGGCTAAAGAGGCTGGCTTCATCTTCGTACTGCACAACGTTCCAGACACGGATGCGGTACTGCTCCACGGCGAGTTGCAAATGCTGGAGGCAACGAGAAAACATACAACGACTTGTATATATACGGCTTCGAACGGGGAAGGGCTTTGCCGGCTGAGATTTCCTTTGTTTTTGATCACGGTAATAGACGAGGCCGGATGTCGGTGAATAAGAATCATCAACTTCGACCCGCAAACTTTGTTGTTTCTTTTTTTTCTCGGCCTTCGTATTCCTGTCTAAATTGCGCGTAGGGTACTGACTTGCACTGACTTCTCCGTATCACTTGATCAAGTGAAGGATTCTGGGTTCAGGGTCTCGGAAATTATCTGACGTACAGCCGGGACAACAAGTTATTGGGTTGACCAGTCAAGTGGTTTGAAAGTGGAACCTCAACCGCCGTTTTCCGATAGGCGGTAGAATGATCTGCAACGATGGGTCTGCTCACGAGGCTACAGGCGGGACCAATATCAACTCCGCCCGTTGATCTCCACCAGAGATAAGGCCCACCGCTTCCCAGTTTCATGTACACGGCATGACCAAATCGTACGAGGAGTCTTTTATTGATTTTGTGTGACGGTCCGTCGACCTCATGACTCGGAACCCAGACTCGAGACTGCTTGCGGATAGCACTCGGGCCTTCGCGGCGAAGAACATTTATATGCGCTAGTAAGTATTCTAAGCTGCCAAGCAAGCACCATACCCATATCCGATCTTCCTTTCTTTACCGAACCATCTTCAGAGAACCCTTGTTGACGCGGATGTTACTTCCAGACTGTGCACCTGGTGTTTCCAAGCATATCGATTGCAGAGACAAGTACTGGACATGCCACAACTGCGGCTTAAGAACCCATCGGGAGCAGAGCAGGCAGTGCTTCCAGTGCGGCCACACGTGGTGCTGGAATTGTGAGAAGGCTTCTGGTGGTGGCGGCAGCCTTATTTTTCACGATTAGCACACTTTCTGAAGCAGAGGCCTCATAGCCCACCACCATGCTCGTGGCATAAGAAGATTTTGGATCACTTTGGCCGCTTCTCTTCGACTAAGCCCTTTCGCTCTTCGCCTGCTCCATGAGATGGCTTTTCAAAGAACGATTTGTTCTTATGCGCACCGAACCCGGTCATAGTTACAAACATCAACATGTTCTAGGCCTCCGTCCTCCTTACCCCCGCACGACTTTCTACGTACTATTTCAAGTGCGGACTTGCGCAGGCGAGCATTATTATGGCGAAATTGTCCTCCACATTTCTCATTGCCGGCATTTGCGCAGGTTGCGAATTGTTCACAAGAAATTAGTTCGAACTAGGAGAAATGCGTCTGCCACGGATCATCCCAATATTCGAAGATTTTTTTACATTGCGGTTTCGACCCACAAGTGCTTGGGTACAGCCAGACCAGCACATTCGGCACCACCGGATTACCTTGGAACGCCTACCCTGGAGGAGGTCGAACGCCGACCCTGGACGCGTCGACCACCCCAACATACACCTAGCGTCTCGCCGGCCGCCCCTCTGCGGCGCATTGGCACCGGTGTACATCTACTGGACTCCCGAGATAGATGTACCTCCCCGACCGGCGGTGGAGCCTCGCTAAGACATCTCACGAACCCGGGCAACCCCGCCGCCAGCATTTCAAGGAACACGGTTCGTGACCCTTGCGACCAGATCATAGACGGTAATACGTCCCGCGCCCACTTGCAGATGCGGACGAGCACGCACACACCAAATTTTCACAGCCCGCTGCATGTTCGGTCATGAATCCTGAGTTGATGATCGAGTGCGAGGAGGTCGTTCGTCCGAGAACGACAGCATCGCTATAGGGATGGTGTGGAGAGATAGGCTGTCGATTCGAGATAAATGGGATGCATGTTAAAGCGATGGTATTTTCAATTCCGAGGTACGTGCATGAGAGGTGCACACGGTGTCTGGAGATGTGGTGATGGGGAGCTTCCGGAACGTGGCTGCTCCTTGATATTCAGCTGGCTTGGTAGCGTAGTGTGTGACATATATTGGAGTAGGATTGCAGGAGGTCCCTTTTTTTTTTTTTGGCCAACTTGCGTGCGCATGTGGAATCTTCTGGGTGAGCCAAGGGGGGCTGTGACCGGCTTTGGCTGCTCTTTGGTGTTTCTTGCTTCTGATGGTTGACGCGTGAACCAAGTATTGATAGGTATTAACTAGATCGCTCTACTCATGGGGCGAGGTTTCCTCTTGTCAGGCTGGTATATCGCGTGTGTATTTCATGCTTTGGTTTGATGAATAGACACCGTCTGGAGCCATGAGTTGTTGGCGCTAGTCGATGTGTAATTCGAATGTTGATCTCAGGTGATCAAGACTTGTTCTACAATGACTTTGGTCTTTCTCCCTACCTAAATCTATTCACTCATAACTTAGTCTTCAAATTTCTACGTGTAACTAGTGTCATACAATCAACAATGTTAATGCCTGAGGCGCCATGAGCTGTATCTCACAGAGATATTCTCCTGGATTCCTGAGATCTTAGAAGAAAGCACTCTGCTCTCTGGAGCTGTACATTCTGTTCCTTTGTGAAAATTCTGCACCTATGGAGTCTCCACATTATCAACTCGAATAAGAGATCGTGACTCTTGGACATGGCTGTGGCGCTCGATCATTTGCATGCGATCTCAGGCGCGTGGCCGATGTCTGACGTCCAGCGGGAGGTTCAAATCACCCTGTGCCTGGGCACGGCGATGTATAGATGGATGGGGCAAGGTGGGGAAGCTAAAAGATGCACCATGGGACGCGGAGTGGGGTTGGTCTCAGATAAGCGAGAGGTTGGTGTTGCGGCTTCCCCGTCGCGTGCGGAATCCTCTTTGTCCATGACGCACGTCATCGCTTTCCCGATGTTGAGAACATCGATATCTTGCGAACGAAGAATCCTCGACAGTCTGGAAGGCCGAACGTTTTGAGAGAAAGTGCGGCCGGTACTTCGACCCGGTTTCAGAGAGTCTGCGAGCGGAGACCAGCTTATGCTTTTTCGGGACGGCATAAGGTTCAGACGACGCAACCTGCAACGGCGAAGTTGCTGCTCTCCCAGCACCGCCGTGTGCTAGTCCATTTCCACATCGAGCTTAGTGGCCTCCTGCTGCCATGGAACAACGCGTTACACAAGAAGCGGCACGCGGGTGCAGCCCAGCCCGCCTGCAGGTGTTGACGTCGTCCGCGTCCGCGCTGATGGGCTCCTTCAAAAACTGTGCCTCTCTCCGCCCCGCCAGACATGCCCGAGAGCTCGTACTCGTACCATGACGGCCCGGAGGAACAGCCTGAGAGCCCCATAAATGAACCCATCGACCACCCGGATGACATCTCGATTCCCTTGATGTATCTGCATTCAGCCTCCGATAAGGATCCCTCCCTGCAGCCCCTGATGGCAGACGTCGATTACAAAAGCGCTGGCGGCATCCAGCCTGAGCACATCAGCGACGAGGAGGGCGTCGTGCGTTCTGCCTCATTGACCGAAGCTCTGCATGCCGAGGGTCTTTCCTTATTCGAGAAGAAATGCGTCCTGATCAACCGCGAGATTGATGCCATGGGCATGGGGAAGTACCAGTGGTATGTGTGGAGTCTATGCGGTTTTGGCTACTTCCTGGATCTGCTATGGGCAAACGCGTTCGGTTTGGTATTGGGCCCTGTGCAGCAGGAGTTTGGCTTTGGGAGTAAGTCACAGTAGCATTGGGCTTTTCTTTTTGCTGCGCCAACACTAATGTCGTGCAGATGACCAATCAGGAAATATCTCAACATCCTTCTCCGCTGGACTTACTGCAGGTACTGCATCACTCCATATATAATACGAGTATGTGCTCACCAGCATACAGGCGCATTTGTGTGGGGTGTGTTGGCGGATATTGTTGGTTGGTAACCCGACTGCGGGTTGTGCGACTTTGCCGTGTCACCACACTGACCACTTTTCCCAGGTCGGCAATGGGCTTTCAATCTCACCGTACTAATAGCTTCCATTTTTGGAATCTGTCTTGGAGCACCCAATTCATATAGTCCATTCCTCGTCCTGACCGCCTTCACTGGATTTGGTATAGGTGGGAACATCCCTATCGATACCACCATAACCTTGGAATTCATCCCTCAGGTGTGTAACAACCCAGGGCTGGAGATGTGTTACACTGACGCAATCAGAACAAACGCTTTCTCCTCGCTCTACTGTCGATATTTCAGCCTCTCGGGGTCGTGATATGCTCTGCGCTCGCGTATGCCTACATTCCAGCACATTCGTGCTCGCCCAATTTCGCCGAGCCCGAACCACTGCCATCATGCCGCACTTCAGCTCCAGGAGCCGAGTGTTGCTCGAAGGCCGATAATATGGGGTGGCGGTACCTGATGTACACTCTCGGCGCTATGACGATATCGTTATTTTTTGTTCGCACGGTTATCTTTAGGATGAAGGAGTCTCCAAAATACCTGGTATACAGAGGCCGTGATGACAAGGCGGTGGAAGTACTCCACTACATATCCAAGGTTAATGGAAGGGACTCGAAGCTGAAGCTAGAGTCGTTCGAGATCCTCGAAAGCGAGCACAGGTATGACGAGTCAGTGGTCATGGGTGCTGGAAAATCTCAGAAAAACCTGCCACTGGGGAAGAAGGTTACTTTAGAATTAGAACGGTACAAGCTCTTATTCAGCGGCTGGGAGATGACGAGGCTGACCATATTGGTCTGGCTGACGTACATCATGGACTACTGGGGATTTACCGTGGCTGGTAAGCACGACTCTCTCGGCCCATATGCATGTTTGAATACCATGACTAACACTCATGAACAGGGTCCTTCCTTCCGAAGATCATTGCTCTCAAGAACGGCTCTTTGAACTTATCCTTAAAGTTCACCTACCGCTCCTACATCCTTATCTACTTCCCAGGCATCTTCGGCGTCGCGCTCGGCGCTCTCCTCTACAATGTCCCTCACGTCGGCCGCAAGTGGACCATGGTGCTCTCTTCCGGCTTGATGGGTGCGTCCATCTTCATCTTCAGCGCAGTCAATTCCGAGGCTTCGAATATCGGTCTCAACGCAATGGAATACTTCTTCCAGAGCATGTTCAACGCCGTGCTGTACGGCTGGACGCCCGAGGCTTTCCCGGCACCGGTGAGAGGGACCGCTTGCGGGGTTGCAAGCTTCTGGGGACGGCTTTTCAGTATTGTGAGTCCGCTGATTGCGCAGAGCTTATACGCTAAAAGCGAGAGTGGGGACGGCGACATCAATGCCGTGTTGTACTTGGCAGGTGGTGTCACGCTGGGATGCGTGATTTCGGTGGCTTTATTGCCGAACAAGAAATTGGGGACGCAAAGCATGTAGATGCGCAATCTGTTTCGATAGATTTGAGACGCGTATATTGAGAACGTAAATAGAAGGAAGAGATGTGTTCCCGGCGTTGGAATCTCATGGTTTCATTTTTCTACCTGGTTTTCCGTATCTTTGAAGCTGTTCTTATGACTTTTGACAGTCCCAGTCTCCTGTTGCCCAATCGTGTGCTTGAGGAATTTGCCAGCATTCGCGAAGTTCGTTCGTGTCAGTGACTGCGTTAGCATTTCGTTTCCTGTTTTCAATGGAACCACGCTCCAAAGATTTCTTTAACGGCGCACAAACTGCGCATTGCACACCGTCTGACGCCGCGACGGGGTATCAATCAATGCCAACACACCCGCTGTGTCTGTATAAAATTTCTACTACCATAACTTCACTAGCGTCTAGTTCCCCCAAATGGATAACAGGGTCTTCCGTCTACAGCGATTCTCTATATTATCTACGAGCGTCCATGAAATCGGCAAAAATGCTATACCGCCAACACCGTGCTGCGCCCGCGGCATTCCATGCCCGTATGATCGCCAAAGCCAACGGGTCATGGAGCTGCTGCCACTGCGGCTTCACGAATGACCCGGCGGAAGAATTCTGCCAGCGGCGCACTTCGGGCCTGATCACCCTCTCGCGATGCATGCATCTGCGGTGCGCCCGTTGCGTGATATACATATTCGATAATGAAAGCGACGATAGAGTCGGCGACGGTCCGCCGATGGTCAGGCATCAGGAGCTGGTCGATACGCCTGTGGGTCCCCTGCCGCTGCCGCCGGAGAGGCTGCCAACACCTGAGCCGGGGAAAGGGCTATTGTGAGAGGTGGAAGAAAATGTAGATGATCGGTGTTTTCTTTGGGAGTCTTACTGCGGGCGCTGCTGGGTTCAGAGAGGTCTGTCTCTGAGTACTGCGAGTGTGCTTACCGGATGTCTAATTTGCCTCATTATCTAGAATACCATGTCTTACGCAGATACGATGCTGGGCGGGCCAGAAGCCGCTACAAACGATTTATGTTTGTCGTGTGCTGAGCTATCCCGTTGAGGCGTTCTTTGTCGCTTACTCGGCTCCGCGCATGAGACAGCAGTGACGTGTCTTAATCGTCAACCATTTTTCGAGTTCTTTCTCCGCGCACGGCCTGGCATGCCTTCTTAAGGTTATTCGCGACTGAAGCAAATAGTGCGGCTGTCTTCAGAAAGACGTACCTCCCTTCCACTATCTCTCAAGTTCTCTCTACTGTATCCCGGCCATCCATCAGGTCGAGTGCGAATGAGCCGAGGTGTACACAAACAGATTACCTCAAGACCACAAGACTGCTACAGTACCTCCGTACATGGGTCGGCTCAAGGTGCTCTGCCTCCGTTCGCTCATCAAGCGCAAACGCAAACAAAGGGAATGGGTCCTCAAGTGGCAATGCTGCAGATGCCTAAGCATCAATCACCGCAATGACTGGTATTGCAAGTGTATCATGGCATGCCAGCATCCACGCTGCAAGGGTTGTCGCAAAGTTCAAGTTCAGGAGTTGTTGGTGGTCGATGCCCCTGGAGGAGAGAAAGATCGAGGATAGACGGTGCGCTCAGACCACCCAGATGCTGCCGGATTGCCTGGAGTGGGGGGTTTGGGTTTGCACATTAATGAGCCTTGGCTGTTTTGACATGTGGCGGCGGCGGAACGTTTGTTAGTTATTGGCGGGTAATTTTTCACGGAATTGAAGAGAGCCAAACACGGGGAAATTGAAAAGGTGATTGCACACTTTGCCGCATCTATCAAAGTGGGTGCATGGAAAAGGGAACAGGTATATCATGGCTGTCAAACGGATGGAATCCCCGTCTTTCTTGTAATACGAAACACGTATCCTGAGGCGTTTGCATCTCAAGTAAAACGAACGGTCGAACAATGTATAGCAGCTTGCATTCTCTCTGAAGCTCAGGAGATATACCAAGACGACTCCTAAATTTGGTATCAACTATTTCAGTGCGATCAAATACGGAAGCACCCGTCTGGGCGCCTCAGTTCTCAGTTTCGAGTGCGAGGACAGTGCAAAAATGGCCCATTTTACAACGCCTCACGGTGGAGGAATTATTGCTTGTTTACGGCTTTGGGTTTTTCTTATGTTTCTGATCTTTAAGAAACATTATTCGACGCAAAATGCGACCTACAGCTACGTTCAGGATAAATGGTGGGTCAAAGACGGATTAAACGACCGTACGTTCCCCCGCGTTTGGCTTGGCGGACAAATATTTTTGGGACCGTATAGCGTATTCACTGCTTTAAAAGGCAAGCGGAGTCTTCCGGTAGTTCCTGGCTCCGTTCTGTTGGTGGAAAAGCATGATTCTTGATGTAAGCGACTGTCACTAATTTGTTTGTACGATAGACAGTGGGGTTCAAGGCGTTTGAAACAACTACACGTTCCTGCGAGAAGTGGGTTCTCGGATTTGTTTGGGGCCGTACAGCGTACGAACTGCTGCAGAAGGCAAGTAAACCGCCTCGCTCGTTTCATCATAGGAGAGTTACACACCGTGTACGCTTTGTTCCTAAGCGAGGTGTTTCGAGTACATGGCCATAGCTAGTTGCAGAGCAGGCCAATGCGGACAGTGAACCCCTTCGCCCTTATAGATCATAGAGAACTCAGTGAGGGGTCTGATGGGCGTAGTGATATAAAGAGTGTCGAATCCGCGGACTGGTTCAGCTCGTCAGTCCAGCTATTCGACCACAATCTTTTCTGTCATTCTCTGCATCACAGCTAGCCTGTGGCTTCCATTCTTTCCCCTCATCACTCGTTGATCTATTATCACCTCCGGCAGGATGAAGTTCTCCGATCTGGCAACCACGGTTCTTCTGCCCCTTGCATCAGCTCACTACTTCTTCGATGTCCTCGTCATCGATGGTGAAGAAACGCAGAGCATGCAATATGTCCGCTCCAACACTCGTGAGGCGAAGTACAATCCCACTAAGTGGGTTAACATCCGCGATGACATGACTCCGGACATGGACGACTTCCGTTGCAACAAGGGTTCATTCACTTTTGCTTCCTCTACTGGAACTGCTGAGGTCAAGGCCGGCTCTAAGCTTGCCATGAAGCTTGCCGTCGGAGCTACCATGCAGCACCCCGGTCCTGCGCTTGTCTATATGTCCAAGGCACCTTCCACTGCAAACTCTTACGAAGGCGACGGAGAGTGGTTCAAGATCTTTGAGGAAAGCGTTTGCAATAAGGATGGCGATTTCACGAAGGATGCCTGGTGCACATGGGACAAGGATCGCATCGAGTTCACCCTCCCCGCGGACCTCCCGGATGGAGAGTATCTCATCCGCCCCGAGCACATCGGTACAGTTTGAATCTTTCACTTAATCATCTGGCTACCAAATTAACTCCATCCGCAGGTGTCCACGGTGCACACGTTGGTCAAGCTGAGTTCTACTATGGGTAAGCCGCCAGTCCACCACCCTCAACCCAAGACACCCGAACCTAACTCCTACCAGCTGCGCGCAAGTCAAGGTTACCGGCGGCGGCAACGGAACTCCCGGTCCCACAGTCAAGTTCCCGGGAGCCTACAAGAGCACCGATGATTCGTTCAACTTCAGCATTTACGGCGGCTACAAGCCGTACCCGATGCCTGGCCCTGCCGTTTGGACCGGTGGCAGCAGTAGCTCGGCAGGAAATACCACCACGACAGCCAGCGTCGACGTTGCCGGTGCCGACTCTGGCTCCGAGGGCACCTCCTCTTGCAGTGGCTCTAAGTTGGCTCGTGATAGCCGCTCCTTCAGGGACTCGCTGCGCCAGAACTGAGCGTAGTTGCTATCCGATCATTTCGCTCGCGTCGGTCAACAGCAAATTCAAATTCATGTTATTCCCCTTCTTTCAAGCGCTGGAATCACTACTCACGAGGGGAGTCGTCCACAATGGGTGGTCTGAGTTTTGATGGCGAACCGAAAAGCAACTTCATCTCTGACTCTGCTTTCACTTCTTCTCATTTCACTTTGTAAATTTAAAACACTCATACATAGCTTTAAGACATCTGTTGCTGCGTCTTTTTGTCAGCCTCAAAGTATCTGTTATAGCAAGCTGCTGATTTGACATGATATCAGGATAAATGGCAGGTTTTTTCGATTCGAATACCCAATTGAAATCAGGCATATGTGGCTGACCCCGTCTCATCATCGAAAGGAGACTGCGCGACATCCAAAGGCCGAGCATAGATCGATGTAGAACGAGAGATCAAACAAAGTAACAAGCAAAACACAACAAGTAACAGGAATATAGCCTCGTGCGTCACTAGGATTAATGACAGAAGGCGATTTCATCGTGGTAGCGATTGCACGAAGCGCCGGCGGTTAGTTGAGAGCACAACTGGCCAATAGGCTGTTGTGGAGCCTGGCGATTAAGCGGATTAGCGATTGTCTCATCTAGCCTCCCCTCGCTTTGCCGCAGCGCCTACACCCTTCATCGCGAAATTTCTCTTTTCCCTTTTTTTTGGTGCAGCGCACCTCAGCAAGCGCTAGCGTACGCGAGTTTATGAGCTGTGGTGTAGCTTTCCCCAAACATTCGTACTTTGTTCTTTCCACACGCTGTTTCTCAAGATCTTTCCATACATTCCTTATCCTGCTCCGCTGCTCGCCGCACAACATCATTTACCCATGGATCCAGAGCGAGGCTCGACTTCCCTGCCTGATCTGATCTACCAATGGGAAGAAGGCGCCGAGAATCTCGAAAATTACCGTCCAGGAGGCTATCATCCCACTCACATTGGTGATGAATTCCACCAGGGTCGCTACCGTGTATTGCACAAACTTGGACATGGCACCTACTCCTTGGTCTGGCTTGCTAGAGACTTGCACCGCAACAAATGTGTTGCCTTGAAGGTCTTAGTAGCTGGCGCATCCTACAAAAGCAAAGAGAGCGAAATCCTGCGAGTCCTCAATTCCGGCAACGCCGACCATCCCGGGAGGCCTTTTGTTTCGTCATTGCTGGATGAGTTCTTTGTTGAAGGGCCAAATGGGCGCCACCTCTGCATTGTTACTGAAGCCGCAGGTTGCAGTGTCGCCCAATCGAAGGAAACCAGTGACATTTGGATGTTTCCTCTCGACACAGCCAGGTCCATCTCGGCGCAATGTCTGCTCGGCCTGGAATATATACACTCCTGCGGTATAATCCACGCTGGTAAGTCTGGTTAACTTCAAGACAAACAACCGTGGTGGTTGAGGCTTACAAGAAGCGCATCAGATTTGCATTCGAACAATGTGCTGCTAAAACTACCGGATTTTTCAGACTGCACCGACCAGGAGCTATACGACCGATTCGGTGAACCGGAAGAACTACCAGTGACAAGACTAGACGAGCAGCCAACTGGACCAGAGGCTCCCAGATACTGCGTCCCACCTGCTTTGGTATTCGTGCCAAGCGACGAAGTCAAGGACGCTAGTATCATCATCTCCGACTTTGGAGAATCGTTTCTCACCTCCGAAGAGCGTACTGACCTACATACTCCGATGCTCCTTCTTCCTCCAGAGCTTTTCTTTAGAGAACACCTCGGCCAACCCGTGGATGTATGGACCATGGGTTGCACGCTGTACGAGATCCTCGGTGAGCGGGGATTGTTTGAAGGATTCGTCCCGGATCAGGACGACGTCACAGCCGAAATGGTTAGCACTCTCGGTCTTCTGCCGAAGAAATGGTGGGACGCATGGGAGAAGAGGGGAGATTTCTTCCTCGAGGATGGGACGTGGAGACAAGACATGGAGCGCATCCATCAGCCGAAGTCGAGGCCGCTGAGGCAGCGCTTGTATGAGATGGGGAGAGGTGAGGATCCCGAGACTTGCCAGATCAGTCCCGAAGAGATCGAGAGCCTGGAGAAACTGTTGAGGGGGATGCTTGCTTATGATCCTTCGGTGCGGATCAGTGCGAGCGAGGCTGTCAAATCAGAGTGGATGGAGAAGTGGGCTTTGCCCTGTCTGAAATGATTGGCAGAGTTGAAGATCTTCGACATTAGTCGTTGCTACCTAACTGATCTTTGTTCACGCCAAGAAATTGAAGGACCATAGTGTGTTGTTATCGTACTTGAGACATTCGTCCATGTTACTACAGCCGCTTATGCTATCTACCCCGCCCGTGGTGAGGGCGTGACTGAGATCTTCTCCGGCATTCAACGCTTAGTAGTCACCCCGGAGGAATTCCTCCATAGCATGCTGAGACGAGACGACGGCTCCTTCCTTCCCAGCGATAGCCTTGATCGACTCCGCGGTCCGCAAATTCCGTACAGGGAATATCCAGATTACGCCAGACTTGGGCACGTTTGGCCAAGTATCTCTCCTGAAGATGGCGTTAGAGAGTGTAAAGCTGATTCGGCTCCGGATGTTGTACCGCAGCGTGTCGAAAAATACGTCTTTCGGCGGGATCACGATACCCTCTCTTCCCCAAGTTGCGCCGATTACTTCCGGAACGATGTTTCCGACCCAGTCGTTCACGGGATCATTTCTTGAGCCGAGGACGGTCACGCCGTTGCTCGGGCTGCTGAAACGCTCAGGCATGACAGTGATGGTGCCAGAGCGCTCGACGGCGACGAAGCTCAGGTATGTCTCGCCCTTTGGCGAGAATCGGGACATCAAGACGGAAATCGTCTTCCGGTTGCCCGGCCAGGGATCTCCGAGCATGTCGGTCAGGGTGTCGGTATTGATGACGAAGCCAGGGCCAACAGTGAGCTGGTTCACGATTTGCTTGGGTACGTTCTTGTCTGCATAGACAACGCTGTGTATCCGATAACGGAACACGGCAGTGTGCACTTCAAGGGGTTGGCCAACCGTGGACCTGAAATTTGCGATCTTGGATTTGAGATAGCAATTGTCGTCCTTGCGGTAAGGCACCCATGAAGCGCCGACGCAGTCGTCTGGTCTTTCTATGCATTGATCGATGCAGTCCTGGAAATCTAAAGCGCTGAGAACATATGTATTCCTGTTGAAACCTGGTAGGGATAATTGCGGTGTCGGCAGGTCATTTCCCGGCGCATCCGTGTTGCAGTAAACAGTCAGGTCTCGGTATTCGGCGGTGTTGCTGAACGGACAGACAACTGCTCTTTGAATGGCCGTATGAACAACTTTCCCTCTGGGATCTGGTGACAGGGTGTTGATGTTGATGCGTTTCTTGAATCTGCAATTTCGCCATGTCGGGACCCACGAAACACCTGCACAATTACGTCTGGAATTACACCAATCGACACAATCTGCAAAACTTTCTCGACTGCCCACGGTTAGACCATGGCCGCGAGCTTTCCTGTCGCAGAGGATTATGTACAGTCGATCGCCGCTTTTGTACCCCTTTAGGTTGTCTCTGGGACAACTGAGTGGAACGGGTGCGCCAGACTGAGCCGGTGCGGGAAGAAAGCTCGGCCAAAAAGCTGCTGTGGCTGTTCTGATAAATTCGGCTGTAGCGATAGTCGGGCTTACTATATCATCTGTCAAGGTGGTAGGAAGGTCGCTGGAGTCCGTCGGAGAGGTATCTCCTGTGTCTGTCACAGTGGTAGGTGCCTCACTGATATAAGACGCACTGGTAATATCAGTCGGGTCAACGGTTGTTGTGGTGATTTCCGTCACGACGGTTTCGACTATAGGCTGCCCAGGGGCGTCAACCGTTATCGTGGTAGCCTACATTTATTCTGCTTAGCAAGGCTTGCGACTGTGGCCGGGTGAAGCGTCTCAAATACCTCACTTGTGGTGCTAATTTCAATGATTACATCTGTTTCAGATGTATCAACAGTAGTCGTAGTGGTCGTATCGGTTGTGACAACGTCAGTGGTTGGCTGGTCCGAGATGTCCGTGGTAGTCGTAGCTGTTTCGACCTCAGGAGGCTGCGTAATAGTCGTAACTGTCACCTGAGTCTCCGTAGTTGTTATCTCGATAACACTGACAGTTCTCGTTTCAAGAAGCGTAGTTTCGACAGAGGATGTGGTGGTCATGATAGGATCCTGTAGGGAAATGTAGCCGTGTGTCATTGACGGCCTGATTCGAACTGTCCTGAGAGTACAGATATGACCATAGTTATGGCAAGCTTCAGTACAGTCAGACCACGGAGAACAGTTAGGAAAATTGGGAAAGTATATCTTCCCGGGCGATCTACATCTACCGCTTGGTTAGCTTAGATAGATTTCGAGCAGAGATGAAGCCTACCTGGGAGGATACAGATCACATATGTTTCGCTGTGCATTCACATCAACAGTATTGCGCTGGCTATTAGCTTCCGGGGACCCAAGCAGGGCACCGATGGCCCAATGGCTGAGGCACAAGACAATACCAAAATTAATTCTCATAGTTCCTTATGGCCCGGGTTTGCAAAGATGTATTGAGGAGCAAATAAATGCAGTTGAACGATACCATGCTCATCTTAAATATTTCGTCATGTTAGTATCATAAAGTCAACCAGAGTCCAGGTAAGGGTCATTGTTGAGCATCTCTGGGAAATATTCGAGTGTTGGATCCGTGCTCCACGGCGCTCTTGAGACTGACATCGCTCGTGGTAGTCAGCAACATTGGCAACATCAACGTGTCCACGAAACTGCTGTGGCGAAGGAGACGATAGTACTGGAGCATGTTGCGGTTTCTGTCGTTGAGCATAAAGCTGATTGAAAAAGCCGCTACTTCCGGTATCGCTGAACATGCGGTTCACAATTTCTTTTCTTTCTTCATTCTTGCCTTCCTTCCTTCCTTCCCTCTCTTTTTCTAATTTTAGTAAACTTGTTGAACAAGTCTAGCCAATCTAGTTCTATGCCAAAATGGGTGAGTAAACGGATTGACTTCGGCGCTGTGTTGAGGTTCAGGGTTTGGGCGGTGTGACTGAGGCATATTTGTATTTCTGTTGGGCAGACGATGAACAGCTCATGAAGTCGTCGCCAGAAACAGTGATATTTCAATGTGACGGATGGATTAGATGGAAGGGCTGAAGGTGAATTGTCCGTGCTGTGAAGAAAAAGTAACAATTGGACAAAAGACGGGAGTGACTCGCAAGCGGGGTTAGCCAGGGATGCAGCACGTGATGTTTTAATTCGCTAAGCGAACCCCCCCCCCCCCCACCACATTTCGTCCTTCCGTCTTCAGACAAGACGCTCGCTTTGCACCGTCATCAGCACCGTCTCTCATTGGCTTCTTTTCAGCATCTGAAGTCGGAGTTTAGAAAGACCGACGAGTGCTATCAGGGCGACTTGATGATGATGGCACGATGGCCAACACAAGCCCCCACACTCTGCATAGCAGGCGCAGTGGGAAGCTGTTATCTCTCAACCGAGCCCGCTTAGTGCTCATGATATCTCTTCATGCCCGGTGACGCACTGCTGACCTTCCAGATTGTTGCTTGGTATACCAGAAGGCCTATCCTCGTGCAATCATGCTTCCACGGCAGGAGCCAGCTACCGTATCAGACTGACCATTTCTGGATGGAAAGAGTCAAGAGAGCAATATAAGAAGTCATTGAATATTTCTTCTTCTAACCGAAGTCGATGATAATTCGTTACAGTTGGTGTGGTGAGGTTGGCAAATGACGATGTATATCCGTAATTGCTTCGTTGAATCGGCAGCATCTGGATAACTGGTAGGTTCTTTATGAGCCGGTAGGGAATCTGAGTGATTTCTTTTGGCCGATCGCCGACCTATTGATCGCTGTACCAGGCAGGTATATTCAAGATCTGGGGAATCTGGAAGGTTGCTGCACGTTCGCCCACCTGTTGAAGGCGGTTGATATGCGCGATATCAGGATTTGCCAAAGCGGAAGGGATGAAAGGAAAAGATTTATATGCCGTTGTTCTTTTTCTTCTCTGAATGGTATGCTCAAAGCTTCACCTCTCCGACACCCCACAAAACACGACAAAAAGAGCTCCAGATCTGTCGATATGCCTACCGCCTCAGAGTTGCTCCGCCTCGGCGACTTCCAGTTCCATCCAGGAATCACCCTAATGGGTACGCTGAAGGAGTCTCTCATCGCCATAGCGCTCTACTACGTTGCGATATTTGGCGGCGCCGAGTTCATGAAGAATCGCAAACCATTTGAGCTCAAAACTGCTTTCAATTTGCACAACTTAATCCTCACCATTGGGTCCGCAGGCCTGCTGGCTTTGTTCCTCAAGGAAGTCGTACCGACTATCCGATCAGAAGGTATGCTGACTCTTGCCTTACAAGTATCATAGGTGGCTTCTAAGATTTTTTGGCAGGCCTTTACAACAGTGTTTGTCGGAAAGATGCAGGCTGGACCCAACCACTTCTGGCGCTGTACTACGTACGTGAGAACCATTGCTCAGATCATTTACGTAACGCTAACTCTGCCAGATCAATTACCTGTTCAAGTATTTGGAGTTTGTTGACACCATGTTCTTAGTGCTCAAGAAAAAGCCATTAAGTACAGAAACCCTTGCTTCTTATCACTGTCAATCGACAATCTGACCGCTCATGAAGCGTTCCTGCATACCTACCACCATGGTGCAACGGCGTTCCTTTGCTATACTCAATTAGTCGGACAAACACCGGTGTCGTGGGTACCAATCGTGCTGAATCTGGGAGTCCACACTATCATGTACTGGTATTACTTCCAAAGCGCACGGGGTATCCATGTTTGGTGGAAACAGTACATTACGATGACTCAGATTATCCAATTCGTCATCGATATGTGTAAGTCTTCCAGATTGTTTTCAAAATAAAAGATCTTTAACACGTAGTGTGCTTGCAGTCTTCATCTACTTCACCACGTACAATATCTTTGTGAAGGACTTCTTTCCTAACGCTCCAGTATATGGGTTCTGCGAAGGAGGCGGCGTACGTGAACAACCCCTGCTCCGCCATGTTTTGTATTGATCATGTTTGCAGGTTGCGGCTTCAACTGGCTGTGCCATCCTCACATCCTACCTATTTCTTTTCATCGGCTTCTACGTTGCATCCTACAAGGGACCTGGCAAAGTTTCACGCAAGCCCTTTTGCAAGCCTGATACTACTGCGCAACCGAGGAGGGGCCTCGGCAAGGGATGGTCTTCCACCATCGACCCTCTTTTGCAAAATGGCGGTGAAATGGTCAAGCTGACCAGACTGGATACCATTGGCGAGATATAACAAGGTAGCTGCAAAATCGAGGGAAATAGTCCTAGGTGCTGGCGAAGAAAAATAGTGGAATCAACTCCTCGCTGTTGCGGATTGAGATCAACATTGTCTCCCATTGACGGGTATTCTTTGGGAGCCCCAAAGCATACGTAGATCCGTATTTCTTTATATATGTCTCTTTTCGTAGAAAACCACCGAACTTCGAGACGGCATCCACTCAAGTCCATAATCTTACGGCTATCTGGCTGCAGTGTCTGAAGCGAGTTGATTTCCATTTCAACGCAAAATATGAAAAGCTTATTACAAGAGAGGAGCTGTACCTAAGAAGTTCGTTTACCAGAGAATTTATGGTATGATGTTCCTGCGGCTCGCTACGGCTAAGAAGCACGCCATGCCGACAACCAATGGCTCATCCTGATACTGTAAGCATGCTTGGCTTTCATTGGCAGGCTTTCCTCCCGCTCTGATGACGACAAGCATCTCGAAGGAAGCTACCCCGCTGCGCGCGACATGTTGCCGGCAACGTGTCACCACGCATGACAAAGTGCACCGCCAGATATATATGCTAGAATCCAGGGATATCCTCCTTCTCAATTCGTAAAGCGGACAGTGCATCATTCGAAGCACTTGCAGCGAGTCGATTTGAAACAGCACTCAAAGATCCTGCGACCCAAGATGTCGCCAGCGAAAACGATTGACGAGCTGCCACCCTACGAATACCCCGCGGAGACCAAAGAGCAATGTGATTAGGAAACTTTCGCTAAGCTTGTTGTAGCAAAGTCTGACTGCCTTTAAGTGGATTGGGCGGACCTTGAAGCTCTCGAGATTTCGAAGATCAATAGTCCGAACGGGAAGAAGGAGCTTGCGGAGCAAGTGCTCAAGTTTATCAACAAAAATGGTGAGGACTACTTGGCTTCCACGAACATTAACCAATAATATGACAGGCTTTTTCTACGTCGTTGGCCATGGGTTTACGGATGAAGAAGTTCGGCGCCAATATGCAATCGGCAAAGCCCTCTTCGAGCTACCACTGGAGGAGAAGTTGAAGTATATTTGTGACACTGCTAAGGGTGACTTCCGCGGCTACAAGCCCCAGTCCACAGGAAAGCTGGCAGCAAGAGACAATGACGAGCGCTACAACATCGCAAAAATCACCCCGGAACATGAGCGCCCGCACCCACAGATCATCAACGATCATATCGAGGAGATTAAGAAATTCTCTCTGGTAGCGTAGACCATAAAGTTAAGACTAACCAGAAAGCACCATTCGTCTAACGCCTATCCCAGAAAGTCCACAATGACCTTCTCCTCCCACTCCTCCGCCTCTTCGCTCACGTGCTCGAAGTCGACGAGGACTTCTTCGTCCAGCGCCACCGCTACGAAGCCGAGGGCCTCGAGTACCTGCGCTACATGCAGTACTTTCCGCGCAGCGCGGCCGACGACGCGGCCGTCAACAACATCTGGGCGCGCGGGCACACCGACTACAACACGCTGACCTTCCTCTTCCACCAGCCGGTCGCGGGCCTGCAGGTGCAGACGCCGTCGGGCCGGTGGCAGCACGTGCGGTCGCCGCGCGACGCCGTCATCGTCAACATCGCCGACGCGCTCGAGTTCCTCAGCGCCGGCTACCTGCGCTCGACCGTGCACCGAGTCATTCGCCCGCCGGAGGACCAGGCGCACCGGCCCCGCCTCAGCCTCATCTACTTCGCCCGCCCCGAGGCTAACGTCGTCCTGAAGCCTGTCGACAGCCCGCTGCTCAAGAGACTGGGCGTGCAGGGCGACCAGCCCGAGTTCCAGAAGGAGGTCACTGCCGAAGGTGAGTGTAGACTTATGCCAGCTCTTCCGCTGTCGGGGATTTCCTTTCATTTCCCGGCTTTTTTTTTTTTTTTTTTCTGAAAAATTCAGGCCGCCTATAGTCACCGATGTCGGTGTATAAGGGTGTTCTTGTATACGGAATAAGAAACGCTGATCTGATGCTTGGCAGAATGGGCGCGCGCGCGTATTGCGAAGGATCATAGGTTCCGGGTGGGGCTGGTGGATCAGCAGGAGAAGGAGATCATTGCCGGCGTGAATCAGAAGTACTACGATTGATGAGGACGCGCCATCCCGGCTATTTGGAATGTGAACCGTAGTGTGGATACTTATGCGTAAGTGTAAGCGTGGGCCCGCCGAGCAACGAGCAAATGAGATTGAGGAGCTTGTCCGATGATAGGCTAAATGGGATCGAATACTTCGTATGTCTTGTTGTGAAGGGGTATCATTGATCTGCTCTAAATGCTACTGCTTATTTGCCCTAGCTTTTTTTACTTTTTCCTTACGATGCGTTCCGCCGATACGAGCCAGAGCTTACTGCCCAAAGACCTTCTCGAAATATCCGCGCACGTCATTGCCAGCATAGCCGGTGTACATGTCGGGCCTGACGACGACGAATTCGGCTTCTCCGGTCTCCACAGGCTTATCGTTGGTAACGCCGACATTGCTCAACTTCCTGAATTTCTGCACGGCTTCCGGACTGGAATCGGGGCTGCTGGATACGTCCCACGTCTCCACCCACTCCGCCCACGGCGCCGAGGGAGGGTTCCAAGTGGCGCCGCGAAGCGAGAGGACCAGGAACTTGCCGTACTTCCGGATGGCGTATAAGCGTCGGCCTTCTGCGTCACTCTCGTCGGCGTGGAGGTAGACATCGGGCGTGCGATGGCCCGGAACGAAAATTCCAGCTGGCGTGCCCTGGATGACGGACGTGCCGGTATCGTACGTGACGCCCATTCCTAAGGCCATCAGTCACAGTTCCACTTCTCCTTCGGCTACGGGAACCATCGGGGCTTACCGGTGATGTAGTTCGCGTTCTTCTCAATCAACTCGACATACTCTTGCGCCGTCTTGACCGTACTCCTCACCAACTTCGCAGCCACATCAATGACACCCTTCGCCGTGGACAGGCGCTCGTCCTCGTAGCTCTTCAGCACGCCGTGGTAGCCGGCCTTCACCGCAAGCGCCAGCCGCCACGCCAGGGCGAAAGCGTCGGCCTGGCCGGTGTTGAGGCCCTGCCCGCCGTTGACGGCATGGATATGTGCGGCGTCACCGGCGAGGATGATGCGCTGCTTGGGCGAGAAGTAGGTGCGGGCGACGCGCTCCTTGATCTCGAAGATGCTAAACCACTCCGTCGCTTTGAAGTCGACGCGGTGCGGCGCCAGGAACTTGCGGATCTCCTCCTCGATGCGGGCCTGGTCAGCCCGCGAGTTGTCTTCGAGCAGCGTGTAGAAGCGGGCCATGCCGCGCTCTCTGTTCACGAAATCAGCATCCCGCTCGTTTGTGTGTGTGTGGCTAAGAGGCGTCCATTCTTACCTCGGGATCCAGGAGATACGCGCCTGTCCGTTGACCTGGAAAGTTATGATCTCCGGGCAGGTCGGGAAGTCGGTGTCGATGAAGGTGTCCAGCACGTGCCAGTTCATGTTTGGCTTGTCGCCCTCGAACGGGATCTGCAGCGCGTTGCGGACCATAGACTTGGCGCCGTCCGCGCCTACGGCATACTTGCTGATGACGACCTTGTCTTTGAAAGTTGTCCGCACAAAGTCTTCACCGTCAACGGTGCATTCCTCGATGCTGACGGCTTCGTGGTCGTGGTAGCAGGGGATATCCAGCATACTGTGCATGGCGGCCTCCACGTCGGATTGGCCGATCATGAGGAAGTTGGGCCGAAAGCAGTTCTGCAGCGACACCCACCATTTGTTCTGCCGGGAGACGAAGTTGCCGTCGGAGAAGGTTGAGCTGGCTGGGTGATTCCTTAGCACGTGTGATGCGCATCTCTGGAGCATCGGGGCTCACTGTTGCACTTTAAGCCCTTCGGCTCTAGCTTGTCTAAAACGCCCACCACTTCTAGTGTCTGTTGGCTTCTCGCGTTGAGGGCATCTGCGCGGCCGACAGGAAGTGAGGTAGGTGCTTTGTCTGCATAACAGTGAGAAGTGAACATGGCAATAGGGACAGTCTCTCAGACTCACCCGCAATAAACACCGACAGACCCAGTTGACGGGCGAGCAGAGCAACGGTAAGACCGGTGGGTCCAGCTGTGAAGAACAGTCAGTGAGCCTCTTCTCCAGACTTCTGCAGTGCTGGACTGTCTGTACCTCCCACGATGGTCAGGTCGGTGTGGATCTCCTTCACGGCCATTGCTGCTTTGCTTGATCTACTGCTGCTCTGGTGGTCTGCAACTATGCTGCTTGAATGCCGTTGGAAGGGGAAGTTGGGAACGGAAGAAAAGAAGGACAATAATGCAAGATAAGGTCCCGTGGGGCACACGACCAGAAGCTACTTTCTTGGGATATGGTGCAGAACTCCGCGTTTGGGGAGACCATTTTTTGGAGATATGGCGAGGAGTGTCCGATCTGTATTCGCATAACATCATCTCTTACCATATCACTTCATGTCGGACGCGGCCGAAGGGTTTGTCTCCGGACGTGCGTGGCGAACAGAATCTTTTGCGGTGCTGTCGGGATGCAGGGCTGCGAGTTTGGCCGAACGAGGCCAGACACAAGCACAGACAGCGGGTGAAACAATGGCAGGGGAGGCGGGCTCGTTCGTGTTCGCTTGGGGATACCGGGGATAGTGGTGAGTCTCCGCGCCTCGATTCAGAGACGGCGCAAGCTCGGGAGGGTGGGTTGCGGGAACCCCTGCACTGCGGCTGCAGTATCTGCACCTGCATCTGGCTGCGGCCGCGGCTGCAGTCCCTCACTCTGTCCATCACTTGGGCTGGCGGCGCGGAATGCTGCCGCGCCCATTTCTCAGCCACTCAGAAGGCAATCTGGGTTACGGCACGAACCGGTAGCTGCCGCCGATGGGCTGCCGAAGAGCCCCACGAGCAGGCTGGGTGGATGGGGCGATCAGCCGATCATATGGTGAGTGCTCAACTGCCGACTTTTACTTCCAGCTCCAGACTTTGTCAACAACTTTTCGTCAGTTTGTGGCAGACTTGTGGCCGCACGTGGGAAAGACACAACAGTGGATCAGCCCTGCCGATGCCATAGACGCTGTTACGAGGACACCCCTCCTGAGCCAGACGCGCGGTAGTGCTGCATAAGGTAGCCCAGTAAGCATAAAATTCCTCCCCGGCTAAATTGCCGCTTCGGGAATCAAACGACCTTCTCCTTAGGGCCGCGACCATGCAAACCTTTCCGCCAACCCTCCCCTTTCCTGTCAATGAGCTCCAGCCAGGCCTCGCCTTGGGTTGCCCGTAAAAGCCAAGACGCCGCAGTCGTAATGCCTTGAGTTTTCCTGCGGTCGCATGTTTGAGCTGCGCCTCGCTCCAGCCTCCCTCGATGCGTGCGTACCATGCCGAGTCATGCTCCAGGCACTGCACATCACAGATTGCGTGAAACGGCCAGGGTCGCCTGAGCCCCTTCCGGCCCTGCTAGGCCCAAAAGTCGCCGGGAGCCACTATGGATCTGGAAGGTTTCTATTGCACCATGATGCCAGTGGCTCGCTCTGGTGTGGAGCACACCCCCCAATACTGTGCGGCCTTGGCACTCACGAACTGGCACCACCTATTTCGATTCTGCTGCGCACGTAAACCTCTCGGCTACTACGGCAATTCAGAGGCAACGCGCCGACACTAGGGAGTAGAATTATATCAGATCCGACCGTCTACTAGGCCCTTCGCCGAAGCAACCCGTCCATTCGGAAGACGCCACTCCTGCTTACCTCTGATCTCATAATGTCTGATTAGAAGACTCTCGGCCCATTCGAGCTGCCCGTTACGGGAACCTCACGCGGGACGGGCGCCGACACGCGTGAGCGCCTCCTGGCATCTGTGACGGGGGGTTCCGATCGAGCCCGCCCCAGACGCCGAGGTCGAACGGTGTTGGCCAGAGATGTTGGTAACAGGTTTTGAGATGTGCCGCACCAGACCAAGATTTTCATCATTGTCTCTGATGGCCGTGTGCGATAAGTATCGTAGAGGACTGAATTAGAATCCCGCATGAACATCCAAAGTGCTCAGGCCCTAATAAATACTTCCAACTGTCACTTGCACTATTACTCACTGCACCTTCCTCTCGCTTCTGCAGGGCCCTCTTTACCCTCGGCATACTCATAAAGCCACGGAATCCCCCTCTCACCTTCTCTCGAAGGCCACATTGCTGCGAAATGTCAGTCCACGCCGTAGCTGCATCCAACCGCTCTCCGGCCCGGGTCGCCGAAGATGTTCTCTCAGTCATCGAATCGTATCGTCTGAAGGCATCACCGTTTGACCCTAAGGTCATCCCTCAGACGAGAGAGGCTTTTCTGCCTATCATCCAGAAAGCCGTCGAGAAGCAAGCACCAATCTCACTCACACTTCCCGCCTTCCCCTTCAAATCACCCAATACTCAAGACAAGGTCTTGGGAGTGTTGCCGGACAAGGCAGAAGAAGTATCTCTGAAACACCTCCAAGCCTTCTGCGACAACATCAAGGACACGTATACGCACGGCGCGGAGCTCACTATTGTTTCCGATGGCATCGTCTACAGCGGTAAGCAAGTGCTATTCTTCTCTTTTCACTTCGCTCGTTAACACTGTTCAGACCTGCTCGGTGTTCCAGACTCTACTGTCTGGGAGTATGGCGAGCGCCTTCGCCAGATGGCCCTCGAGCTGGACTGCACTTCGATCCACTTTGCTCGTCTTTCCATGATGCCCGCACTTAAGGACAAGATCCCTACCGATCTCTTAGACTACCATGATTCTGCCAGCTACGAGCAGGTTGCACCACTAGTTCGTGATGCTTTGATCTCGACCTACAGCGACAGGGATTACGACGTCAACAAGCACATCGCCTCCGACGAGAGCGTCAAGGCAACCTACATGGGATACCTGAAATATCTTTCTCGTGACCTGAGAAAACCTGGAGAGACTTCAGGAGAGACTTCAGACTCTTCCGCAGCCTCCAACTACTCTGGATCTTCCGACAGTGATGCTTCTACTGGGAGCCGCAAAGCTTTCAAAAGGAAGGTGTCCAAGGTTTCGAAGCAGATGATCGCACGAGGCAAGGTAACATTCCAAGCCTGGAATACGTCTATCGCGGTAGTGACTTACTATGTCTACAGTGCTACGCCGCCTGCGTCAAGGAATCCTTCCCCGAATCCGTCCGTCTTTCTATCCATGCTGCCAACTCCGCCACCAAAATCCCCATCTCCGTCATCCCCAACGTCAAAGACAGGCCAATCACCCCCTGGCACTCCGTCATGACTTGTCGTCTGGACGGCTCCTTCATCCCCATGACCCGCCGCGAAGTCAACGAGGCTACTGACCTCGAACCCGTCTACAAGGACGGTCAACTCTGGTGCTACCGCGAGAAGTCCTCCCTCTACAGCAGCTGGCCCTCCGACGTCTTCATCGACCACATCTACCCGATGGGCCTGCTCATCACCTTCCCCAAAGACACGCCCTTCGCCGCCGCAGACATGCAAACCGTGCGCAAGCTCTCCGAATACAACTCTCCCGTCATCCTCCGCGGCCTGGCCGGCACGACCGACCGGCCCGCCTTCCTGGCCAAGGGCCGGGAAATGGGCGAGATCATGAAGTGGAAGTTTGGCGAGCTGCTGGAGGTCAAAGACGGCGGCGACGACACGCGCGGGCTGAACAACGTGCTCTCGTCGGAACCGATGCCGTTCCACTACGACGGGCTGTTCAAGATGGTCAACGGCGTCAGCACGCCGCCCAAGTTCCAGATGTTCACCGCCGTGACGGCCAGCCCGCGCGGCACCGGCCACACGCTCTTCGCCACCAGCCCGCTGCTGTTCCAGCACCTCACCGACGGATACACGGTCGAGCGCTTGCGCAGGCACAAGTGGCTCGTCGCCACCGAGAGCTTCGACAACAGCCACTTCGGCGACCTGCCGCTCGTCGTCGACCACCCGACCACGGGCGTCCCGTGCATCCGCTACCACGAGGACTGGCCGCAGGAGCGCACCCGCTTCACGCCCACGCGCATCCATATCCAGGACGTGGACGAGGCCGAGGACGAGCGCATCCGCACCGCGCTCGAGAAGGCGTTGTACGACAGGCGTGTCTGCCTGTATCAGGGCTGGGAGAAGGGCGATATCCTGGTCAACGATAACATCCTCACCATGCACACGCGCGAGGGCTACACGTCCGAGTTCGGCAGGGAGCTGTGGCGATTGCATATTGACTGAGTAGGGTGGGAGCGAGAGAGGTGGATCGACCTTTTTCATCCGGGATTCTTTTTGGGAAGGCAAATTTGTACGTAGGGCATCAACTTGGCGTCTAAAAGGGTATAAAATAACCACCAGCTCGGAGTATTGAGTCTGTGGAGTTTCTCGTCAAATATGTCCGTAGTAAGCGTAGCTTGAGTTCTTTGACCTGATAGCCTCTTCCAATAATTCGCCGAGATACGCGATGTTGCTTCCCAGTCAGACACCACTGACATTAAAGTCACCATTCTTATCAGCATGGAGTCACAATTACTGATTCGTAGGTTTCTTCCCTTTCTGGAGGGGCAAGCTTTGAATGATTCTTAGAGCCCGGCGCTCCAATTCGGGGAAGACGTCCACGGCAGGGGGGTGTTTTTCTGGTAAGAACTCATTCCTAGCTAGCGGATTGGAGAACGAGATGACCGGAAGATCCTGTGAAAGTTTCGCGTTGGAGTCTGCCTCGGATGTATGAGTAGGAGAATCCTGAGATATGTCCTTTCCAATTTCATCGCCTCAATGCTTGGGAGAATAAATTTTTGCGAAAGAAGACTGGAACACTTTGCTTCAATATGAAGCAAACAGGAAAGATAATGGTGCCAACTTTTCGAAGTCCAGCTGCACTGCCAAGTAGGTAGCTTGATTTAGTTAGCCTACAAGAACCTTGGCGTCTGTCTAGTTGGCATGTAAACGCAGCCTGCCGTCAATGCTTAAAGAATCATCCATTGATACCAAAAACCGGGCCCTTCACGATTGAGAGAGGCATCCGTAATACACCTGTGCGCCAAATCATCACGTAGTGAGTTCGGATCGGGAGCTTCCCAGGCCATTCCGGCGCTTCGACCAGGTTCCACACAATATATTAATGGAAACAGCGTTTCGGGAATGCGAAACATTCTAGAAAACCACTCGCATGTCTTTTAGCTCCACCTCACGGTGCCAAGGGCCCACCTAACAAGCAGCGGCGGGAGCTTTTCGCACTGGCACAAGCCGAGGCTGGGGGATCCACCAGTGGACTGATGGACAAAACCCCGATAATCTTATCTCCGAGGGTTCAGCAAGACCCTGTTCATGGGCCTGTCACTTCAAAATCTTCTCCATCTTTCGGATCTAGCAGCCGATGCAAAATTGATTTTGGCCATTCCCGCATTAGGCGTTAGTATTGCTGTGGGCCCTTGTGCGCCACAATCCAACTATGCATGTCAGCTGGTGTCCCTTTATCCGGAACCCCTTGTTTCCGACGGTCGTGGAATGATTAACACGACCTATGCTTAACGACATATTACAGAAAATATCTATCTGATGTCGAGTCCGCGATCGTATCCGAATGCGAGATGCAGCCAATGGGAGTGGAGGAATAACGGAGAAATCCTACACAAGGTGCGGAGATAGTGCGGACTTGCACGCGACACTGTACGCAAGAGTAGGGCGTCGATCCGGCAAGTATCAGCCACGTGTGCCATTGAGACAGTGAAATCTTGATTGGCTGGAGTCCGGAGTTTCGAGGTACGTCGAACCGCTGGCTCAATTTCTTGCCTGTTTGGGAAAACCTTGACGCGGGAAAACCTTCCACCTCTGGTGGAGTTTCGTCCTTCTGCAACGCTCTTCATGTCAGAAAGACTGACGAATGTTACTAGCGCGGAACTCTTCACCCAGCCGTTCGGCTGCCTTTAATCCGCTTGCGTTCGTAAAGGTTGCGTTGTATTAAGTGATCATCGACAACTCAGCGCCGAGATGCCAGTCGTTGCCGCGTCGCAACTTTTCGATCCCGAAGCTCTCCTGCGCGTGCCCGCCAAGAGTCTAAACCGAACGCGGTGCAAAGCGGCGCTGTTGCAGTCAGGCCAGCCCGTAACATGAACGATCGGCCATTTCCTGCGGCGTAGCAAAAGGGTCCAGTCCGCGCGTTTCGAAAGGCCGACCATACCTCCTCAAGGGATCCGAATACGACGCAATCCGTACGACACATAAAGCTGCCCGGCTATACAAAAACGTCGGAAGCGGGACACCGCCTCCCGAATCTTGATGATTGCGTATTACGTCGAAGGGAAATGCGAAGAGCTCTTGTCTCCTTGGTCGACGTTCGAGGGAGCGACTTATAAGCGCAGCCACTTCCGCAGCCTTCGATCCTTCTGCATATCCGAAGCCTTGTTTGCTATATACTCGCAGTCTTGTGCGGTGGGCTGAGATCAGCGAGAGCGGAAATCGCGAATACGTACCCTTTGCTTTCCCGAGCCCCCCCAAAAAATCTAGCATCATGCTCGCGATACTCATCGCGAGTGCCATACCATTCTATCTGGTCTGGACTGCGCTTTCACTCTTTCAGAATGTCCAACGAGCAAAGAAGTCCGGCTTGCAGGTCGTCATCAGCCCGGTCAGCTCACGGAACCCGCTGTGGATGATCTTCCAAGATCTTCTCATCCCCATCCTGGAAAAGCTAGGCGTCGACACCGAGGCCACACTGAAGCTTAGCAAGCGCAGCTGGAACTTCTACGATCGCTACCGGACGCACGAGAAATATGGCAAGGCCTTCGCCCACGTCACCCCTTCGGACATCGAGATCTACGTCGCGGATGCGGCGAGTAGTGATGAGGTGCTGGCGAGGAAGAAGGACTTTCTGAAGCCAATGGACATGGTCGGTACGTACCGAATCACTCTACTCACCTATAACCAGAAACCAGCCGCGTGCTAACCCTTTCCAGAAATCATCAACGTCTACGGCCCGACCGTCGCGTCCACTGACGGCCCGGACTGGTTCCGCCATCGGCGCATCACGGCCACGCCGTTCAATGAGCGTAACAATCGCATCGTCTGGAGCGAGTCGGTCCGGCAGACCGCGCAGATGCTGTCGTACTTCAAGAGCAAGGTCGGCGCGGCGGGCTCCACCGCGC
Source organism: Neoscytalidium dimidiatum (assembly GCA_037367355.1). Classification (NCBI taxonomy): domain Eukaryota; kingdom Fungi; phylum Ascomycota; class Dothideomycetes; order Botryosphaeriales; family Botryosphaeriaceae; genus Neoscytalidium; species Neoscytalidium dimidiatum. The sequence continues at coordinate 1,143,835 of CM074697.1, read as the reverse complement.
TCGGCGACGACACGATGACGCTGACGCTGCACATCCTGACATCCGCCGGCCTGGGCTTCTCGTACGACTTCCGGGGCGCGCAGGAGACCAAGGGTGACGAGGAAAAGGTCGAGGGCGCGGGCCACTCGCTCAGCTACCGCGACTGCCTGGCCGCCGTGCTGGAGAGCTTCCTCATGATGGCGCTGCTGCCGAAGAAGGTGTGGGCGTCGCCGTGGCTGCCGAAGAAGATGACCGAGTTCCGGACGCACAAGGCCGAGCTGAAGAAGTACATGGTCGAGATGGTGGAGAAGACGCGGGCGGAAGGGTCCGAGCACGCGAACCTGTTGAGCGTGCTGGTCCAGAAGAACGAGGAGGCGCGCCAGCTGAAGGAGGCGGACTCGGCCGCGACGGACGGCGGCGGCGGCGCGAAGAAGGGCCTCTCGGACGACGAGCTCTACGGCAACATCTTCGTCTACAGCTTCGCCGGCCACGAGACCACCGCCCACGCCGTCTGCTACGCCATGTACTTCCTCGCCGCCTTCCCGGACGTCCAGGACTGGGTGTCGGAGGAGGCCGAGGAGGCGTTCGAGGGCGTCGACGACGTCGAGAAGCTGGCGTACGAGGACGTCTTCCCGCGCCTGAAGCGCGCGCTCGCCGTCATGTACGAGACGCTACGCCTGTACCCGCCCGTCCTCAACATCCCCAAGACCACCGGCCCGTCCGCGCAGGACCTGAAGGTCGGCGGCAAGACGGCCACGCTGCCCCCGCACGCCGTCGTCTTCCCGAACGTCGTCGCCCTGCACTCGCATCCGGACTACTGGGGCCAGGACTCGCTCGACTGGAAGCCGCGCAGGTGGATCGAGGCCGGCGCCGAGGGCGAGGTCATGCACGCGCCGGTGAAGGGCAGCTTCATCCCGTGGGGCGATGGCCCGAGGATCTGCCCGGGGCGGAAGTTCTCCCAGGTCGAGTTCGTGGCGGTCGTCGCGTCGATGCTGTGGCGGCACAGGATCGAGGTCGTGCCCGAGGAGGGCGAGGGTTTCGAGCAGGCGAAGGAGCGGATCTTGCAGGTCGTGAACGACACGTCCGAGGGCGTGACGCTGTTCATGAAGAACCCGGAGAGGGTCCGCATCAGGATCGTGGAGCGGTAGATTGGTGGATGTGGGAATTGATGTGATATATTGGGGGTTGGATGGTGGGGTTTTTCTTTTTCTTTCGCTTTTCAAGGGAAGGAGAGAGGGAAGAAGGAAAACTGGAGTTTTGGTAGATATGGTTTTCGGGGAAGCTTGTTGTTGGTATATGGTTGTTACTGCCGGTAAGCTTACTGCTGCGGGTGGACCGGCTATCTGGCGTCTTGGTAGGCGTCTGCAAGTTGAGGTTTAAATGGTCGGGCTTTGTTCCGATGGCGTTTGGGTGTGCAATACTCGGAACACTATTATATTGAATCGAATTGCTTTTGCGGCAATAAAATTTTCTAGCATCATCCTCCCTCTCCATTCACCAAGTCCTTCCACGTGTAATTGAAGCTCTGTTACTTTACTTCTATGGGAAGATCTGCAGTTACGTAGGTGTTGGTCTTTGGGAGGGGCTCCCACCGCACTACCTCTGGCCTGAACCGCCAAGATGACAACGACCCTTATTCGTACTTCGCATTCAGCCCCTGTACAGAGGCCGGAAAATGACTCACGGTTCATGATCTAGATCCGCCCCCATATGTGGGACTAAATGCCAAGTGGCCGCGTGCGACTTCGGATTGTGTGGTATCCGAGTCCGTCTCGGTTCCGCGTATTCGGATTATTCCTGCCAAGTAAAGAGGGATTGATAAACACCGCGAAGCATCGCTCTTGAACATAGAAATGGTTCTGGAAGATGCAATCATGTTGATGGATATGCTACGATTATGTCCACTCTTCAAAGCTTTCGTAACAGTCACATCATCAAAAAGTGAGCAAGTCAAAGCGAACTTAGTAACGGCCTTAGCAGTGTCGGTCTGTGTCAAAGTCTCCTGATATATGCATTCTTCCCCATAAATGAGCGACAATCCGAAGACCCTGCTCTAAGAGTTTCTACACCGCCGAGTGAGGTTGGTAAACGGCGACTAGACTTTGAATGCCAAGTGTTCCTCTGCATATCTTGACCTCGGGCAGATTCTTGGAACAGGTCTGGCCGAGGTGATCATTCACAAAGTCCCTGTAGATCTGTTTTTCAAAAGGAACCGACTTGGGTCAAGTCAGCATCAAGTCGTCAGTCCATCCAAGCATAGAAATTTTCTGTCCTGCGAAATGTACTACATTGATTTAAGGAATTAAATAGGTTTCAAGATGATCTAAATTGTCTGTGCAGTGCTTTCCCTAACGCCGGTTGGTATCTCCTCTTGTAGAGCATCTTGAACATGATGCGAAATACGAACTTTTTTTTTTTTCGGTATCGTCCCTAAGACAGACGTAATCAAAACTGGCGCTGCCATTTCGGATTCGTTCTGATCCGCTCGCCATAGAAATAGAATAACCAAGTTGCTGGGGCCAACATTAGTGCCAGGAATCCAAGTAGCGTGTTGCCCCATCCTAACCCTAGAGCATCATACATGTCCAGTCCGCAAAGGGGGAGTAGTGCGCCTAGCAAACTCCTGAGCACTGCGTTCGCTGCGTTGACACTGGCTGCATGCTTTGTGAATGCGTCTACCAGATATGTCTGAATGCAGATGAGGATGCAAATCATGCCGAAGCCAGTAATTCCTGTCCCAATCATTGGCGCGATCCAGTGAACCCTCTTATCGGCCGTCCAGCCATACATGAAGAGACCGATTGGCAGGGAAAGGCCGGCGGGAACCGTGAGGAATAGGGGGAGGCGGTCTTCAGGCCGAATGCGGTTTCCGGCAGCAATCTTGCGCTTAAGGATCTTGTCACTCATACTGCCGACGGCAAAAAGACCGAGCAGCGAGCCTACTCCCGACCCGATGTAGGTCAAACCGGCAGAGGATGTATTGAAGCCATACTGGTCCTCGAAGACGAAGGTGAACGTTGTGAAAAGGATGTATAGGATGCCGTAGGTGATCGCAATGTACATGCACATGAGGTTGATGATCGGAGAGAGGAAAAGCATCTTCAATGGCCGGATAAGCGCGTGCTTGAAGACTTCCTTCGTGGTCTCATCCGTCGCGAACTTCGAGCGGTAAGCTGGGTTGCCAGTTTCTTTCCTGAGGCGAGCTGCTTTTCTCTCCAAGAGGACAGGATGGTATGTCTCCCTGAGGGTGAACCAAGCCACTACTGTAATGAAACCAGCCTGCAGCTTGTTAGTCGTTTTGTATCTGATAGGGATATGATGCGAATACCCACCACAATGGAAATAATCCAAAATACCCACCGCCATCCCTTAGCTTCGGTCAAGTAGCCACCGGCGATAGGTCCAATGACAGGACCAAGTAGGGGGCCCATAGACCAAATGGCCATTGCGGAACCGCGCTGCTCGGCCGGTAGCATATCCGATATCGAACCGCTGCCGCAAGTAACTACCGATACTCCTGCAAGCCCGGCCAAGAAACGGAAGACGATAAGCATGCCCATGTTCTTCGCAACGGCACAACAAACGGTAAAGATGATGAAGAAGATGTTGCACACATGGTAGACTGGATTACGGCCATAGACTTCGCTAAGAGGTGCAAGAAAGAGAGGACCGAAGGCAAACCCAAGGACGTAGACCGCGACCACGAAGGTCGCGAGCATCTGAGAGCCATTTTTGAAGTCACGCATGACCAGAGGGACGCCTGGCGCGAACATGGAGGATGCTAGCGGTCTGTAGAATCGTTAGCGATCCTAGTTCACCATGAGGGAGAGATCGGAATTAGACCTACGTTAGGAAAGTAATAAAAGAAAGAACGCCGATCGTGGTCCATTTGCGGGCTGGTGACCATTTCGTAGGGTTGATGGCATCGTCCGCGGGCTCCCAGTCGACAATAAACGGGTCGTCGGGCTGCTGCGCCGGCGGTTTCTCCTCATCCTTTTCTCTCAAGCTACCCTGCTCCGGGTCGGCATGGCCTGAGGCCGAGCTGTTCGTGCTGACTTGCTCGACGATCCCTGCCTCTAAGTCCCTGGACGGCTTAAGAGACTCGGGAGTCTCTGGCGGAATCGACGAACTCATATGCAAGAGAACACTTGTGACCGAGGCGCTGGGTTGATGAAACGGCCGAAAATGTGTTGTGCAGCAAGGGAAACGCAGTAAGACCCCCGCTCACGTTCGACAAACAGGTAAGTAGAAGACCAAAGCTGCGTTAAGTATTTACGGTTAAGGCCTCTCAGCCGGGCGGATGCAGGGCTTTAAAGCAGCGAACATTGAAGCTGTTTAAAGCATCAGCTGCAAGCCGCAAAACTCGCATGCGTACGCGGCACGCACAAGTCGGAAGGGGAGAGGCCGAGAAGGCGCGGCGACATATATCAGAAGGCAGTCATTAGTCGTATTCGGATAAGGTGCTCGGACCGAGAGTTATGCTTCGCATTCGGGTCTCCCCTTGGTGCAGACCAGGTGCAGCGGCCCGTAGCAGCCCTAAGCGGTAGTATGACCTGGTAACCACCCTTCTAGGATCTGCAGATCATCTTGGCAGCGGGGATGTAGTTGCTTTCGAAGTAAGCTTAGCGTGCTTCGCGCCGCATGCGGCTCGCATCCAGCCCGCAAGTTTTCGTGCATCTGCTCACGAAACCAGCGTGGCTGTCCGACAGTCCGGCCCGTTGTTTGGATGTTTCGAACACTTCACCGTCCATTCGTCATCATGGGCAGTGCATTTTCTGCGAGTATCCGAATACGTTCGCATTGTTTCTATTTTCAATCTATGTCGAAAATCTGTCCTTCAATCTGCAAGTGTTGTTGTATTATAAAAGGCCTACAGGAATCTGCAAGTAGGAGTGGCACCACATCCGCACTCCTCTACTCCACAGCAATCGGCTTCCTCCACCCTCCTTCATGATGTACATCCAGAAGCATCTTTTACCGACACTTCTATCTGCAGCCGCAGCAGTTCAGGCTCAGAACTATTCCATTCCATCTTTGACACCTCAAACGTTTAACGATCCTGCTGCCGCCTGCCAACAGCTTGCTAGCCAATGGAGCAACCAGACTTACTTCCCTAATTCCACCACTTACAAGACCTTGAATGAGGGTAGGCTATCTTCTGAAGCGCTTGAAGTCTCATCTCTCACATTCATCCTAGACTCCTTCACTGCTCAGGCGTGGCTCGGACCCGCTTGCGTGTTCGCTCCGAGCAGTGCCGAGCAACTGTCATATGCCGTTAAGGCCTTCAAGGAGCTCAACACTCAGTTCGCCATCCGCGGCGGCGGTCACATGCCGATTAATAATTCCTCCAACATCGACTCCAGCGGTGTGCTAATCTCGAGCTCCGGGCTTAAGCAGCTGACACTTTCGGACGATAAGTCAACTATCAACGTCGGACCTGGGAACAGGTGGGCTGCTGTATACAAAGCTCTGGAACCCCACCAGCTCACGATTGTCGGTGGTCGCATGGGTGTCGTCGGCGTTCCTGGCTTCATCCTCGGTGGCGGTATCTCTTTCTTCAGCAACGAGTTAGGATGGGCCTCTTCCAACGTCGCTCAATTCGACGTAAGTCCACCGCTTCTTTACCCCTATTCTCATCGCCTCATCCGTGCCAGTCTATACTGACTCAATACCGCACAGTGTGTCCTTGCTAATGGTGACATCATCTCCGCTACCGCCGACAACGACTACGCCGACCTGTTCTGGGCCTTGCGCGGCGGCGGCAATTCGTTCGCCCTGGTCACTGGCCTCCACCTCAAGACTTACTCCCTCCCCGCCGTGGCACTTGGCGAGACCGCCTATGCCGACGAAGTCACCAGCGAGCAGTTCCTCGATGCCGTTTACAACTTTGCCATTGATGGGGGTGAGCACGACCCCAAGGCGGCCGTGACACCCATTGCGCGCTGGGGCCACGGCCTTCCCAGCACTTCCTACCACTCCATGCTCTTCTACCGCGGCAACACGACCGCTCCCGCCGCGCTGCACAACTTCACATCGGTGCTGCCGGCCAACAGCACGACCTTCAAGGTCCGTCCCTCGATGTACAACTGGACTCTCGACAGTGACAAGGGCTACAACGAAGCCGTGCACGGCACGCGCAACCGCTTCTACGTCGTCGCGCTCAAAGCGAACCGCGAGGCTATGCAAATCGTCCACGACACGTGGTTCGAGACGGCCCAGCGCGAGCTTGCGGACGTTGAGGGCTTCTTCTCGGGCGTCGCCTTCATGCCGATGGTGCGCTCGTACTTCACCGCGTCGATCAAGAACGGCGGCGACCCCATCGGTGTGGATCCCAACGAGGGCCCCTTCATCTGGATCGAGGAGAGCTTCATGTGGAAGAACGCTGCCGACGACGATCGCCTGACGACCTTCTTGGAGAACGTCAACGCGAACATCACGCAGCAGCTCAACGAGCGCGTCGGCGAGGGTGTCCAGCACAAGTACCTGTACCTGAACGATGCCGATTACAATCAGCCCGTGTTCGAGGGCTACCCGAAGGGCAACGTCATGCTGCTGAAGATGATCCGCGAGAAGTACGACCCGGAGCGCGTCTTCACCGACCTGATGCCTGGTGGCTGGAAGGTTGATAGGGCGTTTACTGGCCAGAACGAGGCCTAAACAGACTATCATCAGAAGGACAGACAAGTGTGACTCGCTGCCCCTCCTCCGAATGTATCATGTATGTATCATGAACCATTCTGGGTTGTGCTCTATCACATCATCAACGACATGCATCAGCGTTTTTTAAACTCACGTTGATTTCTACTTGATTGCATTTTGCGTATAGACTTCATTTCTCTGTAACTACACATGACATCAAATGTACATAAATCTATCTGTTACATTCAAGGGTTTATGCGTTGCCGCGTGAGCGTGAAAGAATAGTATAACAAGAGTGGTTACCCTTGTTCCGCTTATGAGGACAACTCTGAAAGCACTGTAGCAGCGAACATACTCCTATCACGACTTATGGCGAGTGAAGAAATCGTCTGGATGCGGATGTCGCCACTATCGCTGAAAACAAATATCTAGATCACTGCCTCAGCCCCGTACTCGCACCACTGATGGCTGTTGCGCTTTGTTTAAGTACGACCTCGTAAACCGCAGGTAGGGCTAAGCTGCGAACCCAGAAAAGCATCACATGAACTTCAGTATAAGCTTAAGCCAAAACTTAGTAATGAACCTTGTTCGCGGTACCTCGGCATTTGTCCCGACAAGGAACCAAAGCCGGGGATCCGCCTTTGAGCCCAATCAAGGCACCCTTGCAAATCGAACATTTCGATCCGTCGCTATCCAAAACAGTTCGGAGACAAGTATAGTGAATATAGGTTAAATGATAAGGAATGATATAGGCGACTGACTCGATTGTGGGGAAGTCTCCAAGATCTCCGAAAATTGCCGGTTGAGCGCGGATTTTCAGCAAACTGCAAAGATCGGAAGCGGGGGTTTCGCCGGATTGCGAAAAGCATGAAAAGCAAGATATCAAGCATGGGTATCGTTCTATTGCTGCTTGCAGGAGGGCTGCCAAATCGCCACGGCCGCAATTGAATACAAGAATGTTCTTTACAGGTCCTTAAGCGCTTATTGATTGCAGGAATGATAAGAAGCAAAGGTGCTCAGATAGCCAACCCAGGAAAGCAAGACGACGGCTAAGGAAATTCATGATATCTTGGATAACGTACTCGAGGTATGGTGCTAAACGTTAGGCTCCAAAATGTGTGTACTCCCTGCTCCAGCTGGGGATATATTTTTTTCCGTTTTCCAAATACAGCATTACATTCACCGCGGAGGCGGAGATTTCGATTTTGCCCTGGCCTTTAAAATTATGGACTGGCGGTCCAAACGTTCAAATTCCTCGCTCGCCAGCCTTGCGCCTTCCACTCGCGCTTTGATCTTTCGAAACGCGATATCTCTGCCGAAATTAGGGCTCCAGCTCTTGGGTTTCAGGTCATTATTGAATGGCGAGAATCCGCAGTCGTCCGTGGCACCAAGCTGATTCCTCGGGATGTAGAAGCTGGCTTCCAGCAACATATCCGCAATGGCCTCCGGCTTTTCGACGTGCGGCGTCAGTGGATCTACGACGCCAATGAATACAATCTGCTTTACACCATCCAGCTCCGGCTCCAGGTGTTTCCCTATCAATTTGTACAAGCGCTCCTTGTCGGGCTCAGAGCGCATCTGCATGAGAAAATATCCGACTTTAACCTTAAGCAGCTTAGGCAGAAGCGAGTAATACGACTGGAAATCCGAATGGCGGGTGTCGCAGTCGCCGCCGGGGCAGGTATGTAGGCCGATGTTAACTCGTTCCTTGGGAGTGAATTGCATTAGGACGTCGTCAAGTAGCTGAATAAACACGTCGATCAGATTAGGCGGCGATCCCTCCTGGCAGGCGAGCCGACCCTCGGTGAAGTCTATCGAGACGCGGACGGCGCCGGCTTTGAAGCATCCTCGAATATCCTTGACGCACTCGTCCACGATGTCTTTCATGAACTGCTCTTTGGAATATCCGGGAACATCGCCTACGTAGAGGAGGTACATCATCGACGGAGCGATGACAGCGACTTTCATTGGCTTCCTCGCGAACCTGGCAGATGCGATAAGATTATCATATGCGTAGGTCTGATAGCGGAAGGGACCGGAAAGGAGACGGGGCAGTGTACGCGTGTGGCCGTCTTGGAAGGTGATGGTAAAACATTTTTCGTCGACGGTAAGATTAGGGCTCAGGCCTGTGCCGTTGAGGGTACTGCAGCCGCGGGGGTCAGCAGAGCCAGATTTCACGTGCCAATGGCCAAGCGGGTAAGCACTCACTCTGTTACTGGGTATGTCGCGAAAGAGCTGCAGCGTTGCTCGCCGTCGGTAATGAAATCCTGTCCGCTGCGCTCCAGACGCTCAATGGTGTCCTGCACAGCCAAGTCCTGGGCCTCAATGAGGTCCTCCTTCGTACAGCGACCAGCGTCGTAGTCGGCGTAGGCCTGCTGGAGCTCTGCACATGACGTCAGAGGGGATGGTGGTTGTGGTGGTGGTGGTGGTTGTGAGGCACAGCAGCAGTCGAGGCACGGGAAGGACGGGCGGGCCGGGCATCGAGAACGGAGGCTTGGGCGACTTACGCATCGGACGGGGCAGGGAACCCACACTTTCGGTGGGAACAACCACGGGCATAACGACGCTCAGCAAGAGGCTTCTTTGAAGAATCAACTGTGCGCTTCTGGGAGCTCCGGGATGGCGTGCAGTGATGATCCCCGCAGCACTTGCATTCGCTGCATACAGCGTGAGAGAGGGCAATTCTTTGGATTGGGTTGGGCCCGCGACAGCAGTGGGCCAGTGGAGAGCCTACAAATGTATGCGAAGAGCAGTTGATCTGCGGGCGGTTCCCCTTTATTATTTGGATGGTGCGGGACGTCTTCTCAGTCGACCGGGGCGGACGTGGGGCAAGTCCTGCGACGCGGACGGCCCTCCGCCAGGGCTAGCAGTGCAGCGGCTAAGTCTGGCCCACGCCATGCTGCCAGGTGCGACGGACCCCGGCCTTCCAGAGCGCGGGCAGAAGAGTTTGGCGATAAGCGGGTGCGATCTGTGGCCCCAGACTCCGCTAGAGCGCGGTATAAAGCTGTGGCTCGTGGCCTGGCAGCAGAGGGGCCGCCGGCGGCGAGTCGTCAGGCCCCCTCCTGCAATAACCAGGCGCAAGACGCGCGAGCTGGCGGAAAAAAACCCTGAACAAAGCCAATCGCCAGGCCCCCGCCCGCGCCGCCTCAATAGGCTGCCCTGCCCTGCTAAGAATAGGCAGACAAAGCCGGCCGGATCAGCGACGACGACCTTAACACTCCGTCGACGATCCGCCACCAGCTTGCAGACCTGCTCGTCAACCACAGCCAGCGGCAGCGGTCAGGGTGGCAGAAGAAGAAGATGACGGCGCTCACGTGTCGCCCAACGGGTCCTGGGTCTGAAGAGCCCCACTCCGGTACCTGCCGCAGTCCACCCACTGGCCGCCGTGGTTGCGCTATTGCACGAAACCGTTTTCTCGGCATCGCTCGGAGCCCTGGGTACAGGCATACCCATGCTGGCCAGAATAGTGATAAGACCGTCGTCGTTATGGCATTCGAGGCTGACTGGAGGATCCCAATCTCTCATCGGCCGCGCGCAACAAGCTCACAGACGCGCGCCCATGCTTGCTCGACTGCCGGCGGAATGTCGACGTGGGCAATGAAGCCCTTGCCGCTTGGGCCATATCCGGCCTGGTCATCGCGCAGCCGAGGAACCTCGCCTAGGAGGAGGTCGAGAAAGCGACGAACGCCCCAGAGGCCCGCGGGCTCGACGGCTGGTATACAGTAGACTATATCGGATCCCGCGCGCTGGATCTGCGGCACGAACGTTGGGCAGCTCAGGATCCGGGGTGGCCGTCCTACGTCCTGGTGCTGGTACGCCTGCTGGAACGAGGCCACGGTCCGGCGCGCCATGGTGGGGTCTTGGACGACGAGCACGGTGCGCGGCGTCTGGATGCGGTGCTTCTCCAGCAGGCTGCGCGTCTCGATGGCGTTCGCTCCACAGTTGGTCGACTGGTCCTCCACTAGCACCGTCACGCCTTGTGCGCGGATGGCGGTTGCGTTGAAAAAGCGGTCGAAGACGCGGGCCAGCACGCGAGACTCTGGAAGGCCGCGAATCTCCGGGTAGATTTCCTGATATCGCGGGTGGCGCGAAATTGCATCGTAGAGAAATGGCGTGGAGTGGCCAATGCCTCCGCAGATGACCAGCGTCTTCGCCAGGGCTGGGCGGGCTTCGAGAGCGCTAAAGACGACATCAGCGGTGTGCAGGACAGCCGACACGCAGAGGACCAGACAGTCGACAGGCTGGGTACGAGTGAGGTCCGGCACGTCCTCGCAGGCCAGGAAGGCGGCCATGGTGTTGACATCGGCCGGGTCGAGGGCGTCTTGCATGATCGAGTGCGAGAATGGCCAACAGCCAATAGCCAGCAGAGCAGAGCAGTGTGGCTGGGCTTTGGGACGGAGGCAGTACTGGGTGCTCTAAGGTAAATGGCTGCTCGCTGGGCCACGACACAGTCAGCAGCGACTCGCGCAGTAGACGACGTCAGGTCGCGGCAAGCTGGATGGGAATAAGCGAGCACGTGCAGGCGCCTGTTGCCAAAAGGAGCAGACTGGGCAGGCCTGACTATCGCATTGCTAATGCTTGCATCCTTGCCCACTTGCGCCTGCTGGTTCGGCGCGGGGTCGCAGCCTGCAGAAGGTGCGCTGGCTCTATTTTTCCAGCTGCGAGTCGGGCCTCGTCCATTCTTGCACGACAGCACGTCCGCCATTCCGCTCCCTCTTGACGGCATGCAGCATCTCCAAGCTTCAATCCGCCAGAACCTGCGCGTGAAACACACTGGAGTGCACGCGTGCATGGACGAAGGAGCAAGACGCAAAGTTTGGCTAATCCCTGGCGGTGCTACTGCCCAACCCGTATCCAATCTCGCTCCAGCCTGCCGTCGAAAGTCTATCGTCGTGACTCTCTCCCACCTGTGGCTGAGCACAAGAAGGTAGCTAGACAAGGCAAGGTTCGGTGGCATAGTGCCGATTGCGCGGCTTCCCCCCGGGGGGATTACGGGGAACGGGGAACGGGGAACGGGGAACGTGGACTGGGGACTGGGGACTGGGGACTGGGGACTGGGGACTGGGGGAGCATCTGCGGCTTTCCGTGTCCTTCTGTGCTTTTGACACGCATACAAGAGCCGAGACACGCCGCGTTGCAGCTCCCACTGCCGTCTTCCGTCTATTTCATCGGAGCATCTCAACATAATCTCCATGTACGATCCGCTTTCGAGTATTCTGTTTCACCAGGTTTGGCTGTTCTGCGATTGATGAGGGCCGCCCAGCGACACGAAGACGGATACCAACGGCACGCAACGGGCCTGTAAGCCATAAAGCAGCGGGCCTCCAGCGGTCAGCATGGTCGCCAGCCAGCCCGCACCTCTGCCGTGGGACGTGGGATGGTCACGTGGATTGGCGTTTCTGCCAAATATACTCCCGTCGTTCGCTGCTTGAAGCTTCCCTGGCTGCGAGCCCAGCGCCTGCTGTGCTGCTACGTTCCTGCATCCGCGGAACCCGAGCGCCCCGCGTGCCTTTCTTCCCGCTTGAGAATTCTCATCCATCTCATCCGATACCTCCATGTTCTCGCCACCCGGATTGACACAATTCTTGCGACTGTCCCCTCGTCTTCAGGCTCGCCAAAACTAGCTCTCGTTGCAGCTTGTCACGCTCTGTTCTAAGCCTGTCGGTCTTGGCTTGACCACGCCTGCACGCCATGACTGGCTTAACCACAAACGGCCGCACTGCAACGCCGAACCGAAGCGACCAGCTCACCAGCCTCCAGAATGACATTGACATCGCCCTTTCTATCCTGGACAAGAACCCTACACGGCTACAGGCAGAGGATTTAAGGTCCCTTCTGAACAGAGTGCGCGGCTTCCTCAGCCCAAAACACCGTGACACACGCCTGCTCCTCACCCTGCCCGAGGAGCTCACCGACCGCATTGTCTTTTTCTGCGATCGGGCCACCTTGAAGGCTCTTCGTCTCGTGTGCAGGCCGTTGTCTCGCATTGCCACGCCAAAGCTGTTCGGAAGCGTGCATATCGCTTTGTTCAAAGACATTTTGAAGAACTTCCTGAAGATCGCCACCCACCCTGACTTGTCAAAGCATGTCAAGCGCCTGGTATTCCATGGCCAGATTCCCCGGTCGTTCCGCTCGCAGAAGGATTGGGAGAAGAGCATTGACTTGCGTCCGTATCCAACGAAAGGTCCTCCAATGGTGCCTGGCATGTTTCACGACGGCAATCCCTTCCCACCTGGCACCACCGCGTATAAGGCATGGAAGGATACCCCAAGGCACACCAAGAGCCAACCCGAACTCACAGAGCACTACAAGAACTACACTGCATTTAATCACACAGTCTCCGACGTCATGCGTTGGCTCCATGCTAAAAATTACGGTCGAAGGCCGGATCTGGCCGCAAATCGATGCAATCCCATGCGTCCCATCTGCGAAGAGTTTCCACAAGCCGTCGCCAATCTCTCCAATCTCGAGACGGCTGTGCTCACTTGCCATGACTTTGATGATGATGAACACCCCTTCTGGAAGGCCATGCAAAAGAAGATTCTCATGACTCCTTCCCAGTGGAAGCGCTACTACCCTCCAGGTGAATCGCCAATTTGCTACGACCAGTTTGATTACCATATGGAGGGAGTTATCCAGCTCTCTATGCTTCTTCAAGCCCTTGGTAAAGCCAATGGTACGACGAAGCTTCGGTCTCTCTCTATAGCTGCTGAACGCGACCCCTTCTGGGTCCAAGAACACCTGTGGGATCCGGCCGACGTATGGGACGCCGGTTTTGCTGATTCGCTTGCTCTTAATACGTCCTACATCAGTCTCTTTGACACGATGGCCACCTCCTTCTCCACTATCACGCACCTTAATATGGACATCCAGTATCAGCTTGGAGGTAACCATTCGCTCATTGCGGACAGGCTCTCCGACTTTCTCCATAAAGCGGGGAACTTGGAGCGGCTTAACCTCGACTTCATGGAAGGAAACTGGGATGGACGTGAAGAAGGGCAGGAGCGCTGCGACCTGCTGGCCCGTTTGCAGGACATCGAATGGCCACGCCTGAAGTCCTTACGCCTCGAGGTCATCACCACTAGCCATGCATTTCTCGGGTTCTTGCGACGCGTTGCGCCCACACTGAAGGCTCTTGACCTCTATCACGTCAGCCTCGTTCATGGCACCGGCATCTGGGAAGACGTGATCGCACAATTGCCTCAGATCCTGCACCTTGAGGCTGTCACGTTGGACAGCCTATGGGATGCCAACACCGACTTTCCTGTCGAAAAAAACTTTGGCGATACTGATTCCGTCATCTCTGAGGAATTCGGCCGATACCTGCTGGAGGATGCAGCGTGGGATCAGGACCTTGACTGCCATGCCAGGGCACTGCACGACTTCATCACGCGCAAGAGCTCGATTATGCCTCCGCTGGACGAAGATGCTTTCTTCGATATCCATGAATGCCCGAATTGCCCTGATTTCGAGTTCGAAGACAGGGTTTCCTCGCTCTGGTCAGACGATGAGAAAGGCATGTTGAGTCGTTGGGTAGGCTGAAAAGAATTCTTGCCCTATACTTTACTCCTAATACTGCACATGAAAAGAAAGAGAGGATACTTTATGGCAGGTATGAGGTAGATAGCGTTGACGCCATTCCTTCACAAGCAGTTTCATTGCTCAGCACACCAGTTAGCCTCGGAGAATCCGTCTGCATAGACAGCTCTTAGAAAGAAGAATACAATCTTACGCTGGCTACTCCTCCTTTTTTTTTTAAAAAAAAAAATAAAAAGATTAAAAGCAGATTTCCGCACCCAATCTATCTCAAAATGATATCAGCTACGGAGGGCTTTTTCAATGCCCGCCGTGAACAGATTTTCTGCCTCGGCTTCTGTCTCCTCGTCACTAAACATGGCCCGTCGGCCCGGCACGGAAACCTCTTCCATCCGTCCGCGACACAAGAGTAATATCCGGAAGAAGCTGCGACGAAGGCTGAGCGACAGGGTAGGTGATCCGCAGCAATCAATGCAAGGCAGCAGTTATCCGTCAGGCCGGTTCCACATGCGTTTAAACTTGCCGCCGCCGCCAGACGTTCCAGGAACGGCGAGAGGCAGGGGGTTTGAGCGTGGGAGAAGTTCAGGAGCAGGGAAGCGTGTGCAAGGACCGGGATACTGTTAATCGGTTGCATGAAGGATTTTAGAGTATTGGTCGAATTCACACTGTACATCTCTCCCCCAAAGTGAGATCGTCGTGCTAAAAATAATAAGCGTGCGAGATGATACGTCACTCGTTCGACTTTTTAGCTCATTGAAGCTTTTCTGTCTTTTTTTCCCTTTTAATCGAGACTGGTAATAATATCTTATGTACGCGAGAGAGTGAAAATAGTGAATGAGCTCTTAATTTTACTACGGAGGAAGAGCGTTAGTCGATGCTCCGCTCGGCCGACGCTTGTCCACGATTCCGCGCCGTCGGGGCTCGAAGTGGCTGCAAAGTAACGTCATACTCACGCCGTCTGAAAGTCAAATGGTATATATCTCAACATCAAATATCAACAGGAGAAAACGTAAAACCCCCTTTTCCATATCAAGCGATCCTTTTCCGGCATCGACATGTCCTCTACTGCTGGCCGGCAGCCTCGTCACGCTTGGACACCTTGACGTACGTCTTGGTATTCTGGCTACTGCTGCTGCTGCTGCTGCCGCTGCTCTTCTCGTCACCGTTGCCCTCGTTCTGCAGGAAGCTCAGGATGGCGTCCGCGTTGACGGGATCACGCTTGGACACCTTGACGTAGGTCTTGGTATCCTTGCTGCTCTCGCTGGGGGCGCCCTTCTCGTCGCCGTTGCCCTCGGACTCGAGGAAGGCGAGCGTGGCGGCGACGTTGACCGGGTCGCGCTTCGAGACCTTAACGTAGGTCTTGGTGTTGGCCGCGCTGCTGGCAGTGGAGCCCTTCTCGTCGCCGTTGCCCTCTGTCTCGAGGAAACTGAGGATGGCGTCGGCGTTGACGGGGTCGCGGGCGGCGATGGCGTTGTTGTTGGCGACAGGGGCGGCCGCGGAAAGGCTGGCGGCGCCGACGAGGAGAGCGGCGGCGGCGAGGGAGAAAGAACGCATTGTGTGGATTGGGTGTTGACGCTCGGTCTAGTTTTCCGAAAATAAAACGAGTGAAATGAGGGTCGGGATCGCGTCGGCGAGTGTGGAAACGGAAAACGGCAACGAAGACGATTGCTCGAGCAAACCGGAAGTCTTGGTAAAGGCTTGGAGAAGGGATGTTTGTTTGAAAGGAGCGACGTTTGTTTGGCTTGCGTCGGCGTAGCTCAGGGGTGATGGGGGGTTGACGCGTTCGGTTAATGGATCGGCCTTTGGTGGGTCGCAATGCGGGCGAGCTTTGGTCTCCATGGCACCAATTCGCGGGTAGGCGTTTCTCGCAATCTGCTTTCTTGCCCTTCGATTCGCTGCGTGCTCACCTTCCTGTTATGCGTCCTTTTCTCGTCGAACAGGCACCGGAATTTACCCCGGCTTGTTCTTTGCATGTCAACGGGACTATTAGTTAAGTGTTGACCATCCGCGCTTTGACTCCAGACCGCTGGATGGCGAGGCAAGAAATAGACCCCCAGATCTACATCCCGTGAGACGCCGTTGACCGTTTCAATGGAGCTTTCGGAAATTATTTGCCCTACGCAAAAGTTAGAGCGGGATTTTGCGCGTAATTGAAGATCGTGGGGTGACCGTTCGAGCTCCGCCGACGAGTCAACTAATGGCCTTTTTCAGGGCGACTATCGCGCTTTTGGAGAAAATGACCAAGCATTGACCGGGAATAATCTGGGTCGCTGATGTCGGTGAAGGTTGATTGACTTCGATTTCTCAGGTGATCGCAATAGGACTAACGTCATTGTATACCGTAGGCCTCATATTGGTGAAGGTCTGGCACAGAGCTTGAGGTGAGGCCTTAGGAAGAATCAGAATTCTGGATCAGCGATCCGGCGGTTTAAGTCGAATCTAAAAATCAATTTCCCGTGTGGGAGACGTGGTGGAGGGGACCGCGAATTATCAACAGAAGACGACACGACGACTGGGTGGACCTTCGCTGATAGCACTGTTTCTTTCATAATTTTCCGAGAAGGCGCCGCGAGGAGACAGCAATGTCCGAATCATTGGCCTTGTGCCCGCATCCTCCCTGCAGCGTTGGATAATATTGGGGTCCGGCGCATCTGGAAGAACAGTGGCTGATGATGGAGAGGAGAAAGTGCTAGAAGATAATCGCTCCATTCCCAGTCGTCTGTAGTGCATAGCCGGTCTGCACTTGAGGCGGTCGCAAGAGATTCTTGTGGCAGCTGTGATCCTATGTCGAATGTGCCGAACAAGAAAAGCATGCGTAGGGAGCGTAGCAGGAGCGTGTGGAGGGTGGTGAGTAAGCATTGCAAAACGCGTCGCGTCGACGCCTGGTCACGGGGCCCGGTGGCCGGAGATCGGATCAGGCAACCAAGTCCAGACGTTCGATTGCGCGTGAAGACGTCACAGCCGACGCCTTTGCCAACAATTGCTTACCCAGCTCCCTGCGACATCCCGGCAGTGAGGATCAAGTCCATACGCTGTCAGCAACCCCGGAACAAGGTCAATCGCCCACCCACTCGCCCGCTCTGCGCCTAGCTGCCCGGCCAGCCCAGAACGTCAGTTTGCCCACCATGTCTTCCTCGCTGCCGCCCGCCTCTCCGCTCGCTCACGCCTCCATCGACTCTGCAATCTTGTCGCCACCATGAGCGCCAACAACAAACCAAAGATACCTGGAAATCGGGCTACGAGTAGCTATGTCCCTTCTTACCAGCCGCCGCCCGAGCCGCCCGCGCCTCCGCCCGCGCCCAAGGTCGAGAACAAAATTGAAGTGCCGACGACTATGCAAGTCACCACATTGACCGATCTGGTCGAGAGGATTCAAGGTAATACCATTGACTACCTAGGAGATCACCAAATTCGATTGCGCACAGCTAATCGACCGGTCTTCAGAGAACGCATCGATACTATTTCCTGCCTCTCCGCGTCTTAAGGTGTCCACTGCGCTTGCGCCGTCCGGCTTGCTCTGCCATGCTATTGTAGTGGGGCCAAAGAATGAAGAGTCGAAGACAAGTCGATACAAGGTACTACTGAAAGGGCCCGGCGTTGCTGGCGTCAAGAGCGACCCTGGCAGAGGACGAAGAGAAGCTCTGGTCGGGTTGCTGGAAGAAGTGGAGAAGAGGGTAGGTAAGGAAATGCTCAGTACTTGACGCCTGCGCGAGACTTGAGCAATTTTGGAGTACCACAGGTGGGGTTCTAGGCGTATACGTACATCTGCTTCAGGTGAAGCTGTTGAGTGCTCTATGGTTTTTCTGATTTTGTAGTACGTTACAACGACATAATAACGCTCCGTGGTGGTAATGAGTTGGTTCATTCAGCTGTCGTTGGACGATTGAACGCTGTAGCCGAACGAGGGTTTTGAAGAAATAAAATACACATACATCAGTAACTGCTGATACGCAACAATGCTGGGCGAGGTGTTGGTGCCTTGTCGCTCCCGCTTTCCTTCTTGCGGAAATAATCTGGGTCCATGATCTCCTCCTCGTACAGAAAATCATCATCAAATAATACCTCAGCATCTTCATACCCATCTTCGATGCACGTCAACGTGAACCGAATGCCCGAATCTTGTCGCGTGGCGTCAACAGATGCTTTTGTCACCGGTACGCCATAGGAATTACCACTTGAGTCCTCTAGGATTTGCACTCCCGCTCCGACGAGGACCAATTCACCATCATCTTGTGTTGTTTTCAGTGCCTCATTTTGCGCAGTCACTGAACCGTACCAAGTGTCTCCCTCGTACTGCTCGGTGTTCCAGATAATCGCGTCGAAGTCAGCTGCATCGTCGCACTCGCCCAGACATTCCGACTGGTATGTCTCCTTTGGTACTGCGAGGGTCATGGACCTTTGACTGGACCGTTCAACATCCTGGCGGAGCATGTATTCAACCTCCGGTGCTATTGATTCCGCAAGCATACGATGGTAAGCGTCCTGTCCGGGTTCAACTGGAGAAAGGTCCGTCTCGAATTCTTGCATTGCTATGGTGGTCGTCTGTCTCCGATGCTCCCTGTCTGTTGGCACGTATGTGGTTTCACTTGTGGAATTTCCCCTGTTCCTCTGCGTTGCATGAGCAATCGGCTGCGTTCGCAAGCTCCTTTCATTTTCCAACGCATCGGGAGAACACACGTCCGAAGTTTGGGGTGGTGCTGCCAATAACGGCAAAGGCATACTGAGATTACAATCCTCGCAGGGACTCTGACGAGCGCGATCCTTCATGTCCCGATTCATGGCTGGTTTCCTTTCCTGTGCCTCCGGAGTGGATGTTGAAAGCCCAAATTCTTCGAGCCGGAAAGGCTCTATAGTTGCGGGCACATCCAGCAGGTTATCTCCGGGTTCTGTAGGTATGCTCTCTTCCGGAAAGAGCCAGGATGATGACAGCTGATCATTTATCCTATCCATGCAATCTGCTTCCAACGTGATGTCGATTTGAGGGCAAGAGGTTTGCTATTCAACGCGGGTGGACAAGAATAAAGTCCTCACGACAAGACGAGTGGGGCCTGTTGTATATTCTTCAACATCGAGCGGATTAAAAAAGCCGAGGAACTCAGGACATCCAGTTACGAAGCGCTGCGAGCCGATAGACTTGTTAATGGGCGGGTGCGCTTTATCTAAGAGCACAACCTTGGTCAGCATGAGGCTGAAGGATCCAGTTTGACGGCACAGCATCCTTCCCGCGCCCCACACAGCTTTTGATCTGCCGATTCGAAAGGCCCAGAAGCGCAGAGTTGGCTGCTTAGGTGAGATGGCACCCTCCTCTTCGCCCATAGTTTGGGGTCCATTTCAGCCTTGCCCGCTGGTCTAAGTCTGCCTTAAAACTGGTTTTTTGCAGCAAAATACTGAGGATCATCCGATCAATCCGTATATTGTGGTATGTTAAGAACCAGTTTTGTTTGAGAAAGCGCATATGGAAGACTGCGTAACCTCAATGACTCCGTCGGTGTGAGCTTGAAGTTAGCAAAGGACGGCCGCCCGTTAGTAAACTTGGAAGCTTACACTTCTCATGAAAAGAAAGTTTCCTTGCCAGTTATTTTCCCCTTAGTTGCGAACGGAACAGGTTCAGAGAACCCTCAGGTCTGGGCCAATAGTTCCATTGAACATACGGTTTTATGGTGGGGTGGTCTCGGTCAGTACGTATACCCGCGCGGCTACTAAAATGACGCATTCCATGTGTTCGATCAGCTTCGGAGCGCAGGGGAGGAAACCAAACGAAGTTTGCAGGGAACTGATTCCCAATGTACCCTATCGCCTTGGCCCCCATGAGCCCTGCTAGGATTCTGCCAATAACTTCCATTATCTTGTCTCATGGTCATTATGCCGTGCAACTATTACGTGCATTATCACATGAAGTCTCCCGACAACCGGTTCATGGGTCTTCAGGGGTTTGATGTCCATTTCCCGATTCGGTTTGGAAATTCAAGCTCTGCATGGTAGCACTAGTCTACGCAGCCACCGGTGTCAGCGTGCAGCTTCAGTGAGAGTTCATTTCATTGTAATTTCTGTTTCGATATCGGGCGATAGAAAAGGCACATAAGAAACAGAAAGGAAAATGCGGCGCCAAAAGAGAAAGAAAGAGGGGGGGGGGGGGGGATAAGCGAGACCGATCCAAACAAAATTTTGGGGTCTGTGAGTACTTTTTCTTTTAACGTATCTAGATTACATCTTCGGCCAAGGCTTCTCTACGTTGTCCACTGCATGAGAGACTCCATGGTGTTGGCGAGGAATTAATGGAGGTTCTTTGCCAAAAGAATCCCAACCAAAAACTTGGATGCCAAGCCGGAGGGTTTCGGTAGTTGCTGGCACAGCAGGATGCCTTTGCCACAAGCTTTCATTCTAATGATGACTGTGTATGTGTGTCCGGGAAGCTATGGCGCATGATACGGAGAGAATCAAGGCAGTAGATGATGAATGCGAAGGCACGAATGCGGCTGATCGGCACCTGTAGAGACAATTCCCTGAACAGGCTTGGCTCTCTTATACGTAACCTAAAATGATACTTATGCATCGCACTCACATGTGTCGAAACAAAGTCAGGTTTAAAGGAGTATGGTAATGCCCCAAGCCTTAAGATTTATTACAAGTGATGTGCCAGTCCTATCAGGAAGAGCGAAGGGTTTACACAAATATGTATGAAAGCAGTTTGAATACTGAGAAAATTTTACCACACAAGAGAAAACGACATGCGTTTCTAATACGTTATTGACCACAAGCCTGAGATGGATACTCAATATCCAACGGTCCGGAGTCGATAAATTCCTGACCGAAATTTATGGTAGCGGAAAAACTTCGTTGTCGACTGCCACGGGGGAGCAGCCAAGGAAATACTCTTCGCCCACCAAGAAATTCGACTTGGAAACACAAAAAGCCAAGCACAACGATGTGAGAGCAAACAACGTGGGTGCGAAACAAACCCGGTGCCCAGCCGGCCAGGCCGTTTATTCATCGCCAATATATTATCCCGGCTCGTGTAGCTAATGCACATATACAGATCCAGTAGTTGGCGCCTACTGTCCGCTCTGATTTAATTGGTGTGTTATCTTGCAGATCCTTGTAGCGCCGGAAGAATTACCAATAACGCATCCGCCTCAGTGGTTGCTGAAAGTGAAATGCCAAGCTTGTCGCAAGGACTCGGTCTCATGGATTATCCAATTTCCCAGTTACCTAGCTGCAAAGATGGCGAAGATCCATCGAAAAGTTGATGTAGAGTGACGGGGACTCGGGTTTCGATTTCATGTATCGTCCTTACCTTATAAGCGGACGATCGGCTGCGCTTTAGTATATTGCAACATTCCTTGAAGAAGCTATCTACATTTCCGCAGTTTTCTCCTTCTGACTCTTGAAAAGGACTAACGAGTACATCGGGTCAGTCACCGCTCCGCGTCTCCACCCCCGCGTCCTTCCCCGCAATGTGCCAAGGCTCTCCCCGCAGCCGCTTTCATGCTTTTCCGTCCAACGGTGATCTTCACTCTCTGTGGGGCATCCTTCAAGTTCCAAGCATCGGAAAAGCATTTGGATACCATAATATGGGCCGTCTTGGTGTTGATCTTGGCCAAGAGAGTGAATTAATCCGTAATAGATCGTTTTCTTGGTACAATCCTGTATGCATTTACTGCAACTACATAAGCGCGGTGCGCTGCATGGGAAGGGGATTGCAGCCGTATTGACTGGACCTTTGCACCCCAGGGCGTGGCTTCCGGACCGCCCGCTTTTCTCAATGAAGTTTATCTTTTCTACAGCGGCAGCGCTGGCCAGTGCCACTCTGGCCACGGCAAAAATAACCTTGCCCAACGGATGGTTTAAGATCCCGCCAGATGAGAAAATCAACCCCGGCGAGTTCGATGGCAAGCCGCGGTACCTAACATGGATGGCGGACTCGCAAATCAAGCACGGAGTGGAACCCACCTTCGCCTACACCGTCTCGGCCTACCTCTCGGGCATCAAGCTAGCCTACGACCGCACGGGCGACGAGAAGTACTACGACTACCTCAAGCGGCACACGGACATGGTGCTCTACCCGGCATGGAACGGCGAGATTCTGCTGTACAACAACAGCAACTCGATCGACGACGTCCGCTTCGGGCAGACCTTCCTCGACCTGTACAACCTGACGGGCGGCGCGGGCATCTACAAGACCGCGGCGCGGACGCTGCGCGACCAGATCGACCGGACGGGGCGCACGCCCGACGGCGGCTTCTACCACCGGTACCCGGTGTACATCGACCAGATGTGGCTGGACGGCATCTACATGCTGGACGTCTTCTACGCGCGCTGGACGCACGAATTCGAGCCGGACAACGCGACCGCGTGGGACGACATCGCGCTGCAGTTCGACCTGATCGACGCGGGCACCACCGCCGACCGCGAGCGCACCAACGGCCTGCCCGTGCACGGCTTCGACCACAGCAGGAGCGCCGTCTGGGCCGATCCCGAGACGGGCGCCGCGCCGCACGTCTGGGGCCGGGCCGTCGGCTGGTACGTCATGGCGCTCGTCGACACGCTGGACTACTTTCCCGAGTCGCATCCCGGCCGGGCCCGTCTGCTCCGGTACCTCCGGTCCCTCGCGGACGCCCTCGTCGCGGCGCAGGACGGGCGGTACAAGGGCTGGTACAACATCATGGACCCCGGCCTCGAGGGGCGGTCCGGAAACTACGTCGAGAGCTCCGGATCGGCCATGTTCGTCTACGGCCTGCTGAAGAGCCTGCGGCACGGGTACGTCGAGGGCGAGAAGTACCTCGGCGCGGCTCTGGACGGGTACCAGCTCCTGACGGAAACGTTCGCGGAAAGGCGGAATTCGGACGGGGCTCTGGACTTTGAGTGGACGGCGCAGACTGGGAGCTTGAGCTCGAACGGAACTTTTGAGGTGAGATTCCGCCCTCCGTGTTCGCGTCCAGGGGTAAAGGCTGACTTGAGCAGTACTATGCCAGTATCCCCTTGTACGAAAATGACCTCAAGGGGGTCTCGCCTTTTCTGTTTTCAAGTTACGAGTACGAACTGTACGTCGAGGGCAAGAAATAGGCACCATTCCACGCGTCGCGGCCGATTTGATGGACTTGCTGATTGCCGTTCATATCATTTGGCAAAAGCAGTGAGCATAGGCAGATGGAAGTAATTTCAGTAGATGTTGTCAGCCGGAGAGAATTAATACATCGAGCAATGCGCGCTTTCTCGTGGGTGTGCGGGATGCGAGTACGAGCTAAGGCCGTTTTATTGCTCCTTCCGTCTCCATCGAGGCAATGTGCCCCGACCAGCGTAAAGAAGGAAGCCCCACACCAAAGCTCTCGAGCAATAGCATTGTCGATAGAACGCACATACACCCAAATCGTATGATGTGCCGAGCTGGATTAGAAATAACCTTTCCACGGGATCCGTGACAGCGGCGTATGAGGGGACAAGCCCCGCGGAATGAATTCCCTAAGAGTCTGCCCCCACGAGGACGCATGCGACTTGTTGCGTACTCATGGCGAGCGGGAACCAAGGAGATAATGCGTTATATAGTTTCCATTCAGCAGCAGTACAAATAGTCAGTCGGTCTCTCCGCCACCTGCAAACCTCCCAATCACTTCGTCGATCTGCCGTGCATCAATCAGCGATGCCTTATCACCGCGCTGGCAGAGCAGGCTCCGCAGCTTCTCGCACACCATGGCCACATCTACTTCTCCGGTCGCAACCATTGGATGCTTCTGGATCAGGTTCCACATCGCCACTGGGTCGGGGAATCCCACTGTGTGTCCAGCATCTCGACAGAGCTGAGCTGTCCTCAGCATGCCTTCAAGCCGCATCAGCTCCTCCTTGAGCTCCCCGTTCTCCGCCCGCAAGATGTGTTCCAGGGACTCCAGCTCCTTTACTCGGCCCTCCAGGTCTTTGACCCGTTGGGCTCTGCGCTCGCGATGCGTCTGCTGCGCTTTTCGATTCTGTGCTCTGCGTCGCTCCTTCGCGAAGTTTAGGGGAACTTCTGGTGAATCAGGGGAAGATGGCGGGCTTCCCGATTTGTGATCTGCCGGATTGTCCGGTGAGGATAGCCGAGGAACTGCTGCTGCTGACATGGGACTTGCAGCGTCGAAAACCGAGGATGTACCGTCGATAGGAGAGGCAGACGATGAGGAGGATGCGGAGTTAAAGGGTGGCGACGGTGATAGTGCTGGTGGGGCGGCCGCGTGTGCCCCAGAAGATTTCTCGGCCGTAAAGAAAGCGGGATCCATGTAAGGTGTTGCATTCAGCACAGCGAAGGAGTTCTGGTATGCATGCCGGTCGGCTCCGGCATCGAAATTCTTCGAAGGTGGGCATGCCTGAGGTATTCGCGGGTCCGTGTGGAGAGGTTCCCACACCGGAACTGCGGTGAACTACGGATTGAGGTGTCAGCCTCATTGGATGTGTGGACTTTTTTTTTTTTTCGTGTCCACTGAGCACTAAGAACGGAAGGGAATATCGCCAAGCTGCTTACACGGTCGCCATGAGCCCACTGACCTTGTTCGTAGGCCGCATAGTAGTCGGGACTGCATGGTGTTGGTAGTGTTGTACTCCACGCAAAGGAATCCATCTGTGCTTGCTTCGAAGACTGCTGGCGCGAAGTGGCGAAATTTCGCCTCCATTTAATGTTTAAGTAGGTAGCTTGTCCAAGCGATTCATGATGCATACCTTGGAGGGTTTTTCAAATAACGAAAAGCCAATAGGCAAGCCCGAATCCGATGACAGCGCAATCTATCCCCCTATGATTGGATATGAGCCGCAGTGTTCGTGTTCGGCGGATCGAAGCAGACTTCTACGTCACCGCTCTTCAGATCCTGATCGATAGGAAAATTGACGGTACTCCGCGTGGATGGTAAGCGGGTCAATCTAGGCCGAAAGTCTCTTCGATCGGTGTCGTCTTCTGTGGACTTCATCCCGCTGAAACGCCGAATTCGCCGACCCTCCAGGGCTTTGAGCTCAACCTGTTGCCAATGGATCCAAGCAGACGTGCTGATACAATGATTTCCAGCTCTTCGCTGGACACAGTGCAGAAGTCAGCACCTCAACTGCGAGAAGACGCCTCTGGCAGAAGCGCTTGGAGGCTTGCATTGAAGCACGCTCCTTGTTTCTCCCTTGAGATATGGATGATCGGCGGTCTCACAGAGTCAGGCTCTGCCCCTAAAAATACGGCGTGCCATGATGTGCTGCCCCCCGGGGAGCATTGCGCCTTGTTGATAAGATGCCAACCCTTGGTCCGTCGAGGCCTCTTCATTTGATACGGTTAGACATTTGACGTAGCTACCGATGTACCACACTCCTGAATGTCGTCCTGGTAGTATGGGCTTGCTGTTGAGATGAGCAGCGCACAGTTGAACAACATATGTAGAGATAGCTATGTTGTAAGCGATCAGTCAAGTATCGGGAACTTGACGCTCACGTGCAACTAGCCTGCGCGCAATCGGCTTTGCATCAGAGTGGTTCGATTCGACAGACAATGCAGGGCCGAAAGAGGAGGTGTCGACATGCCCAGGCCCAGCGACGTGACTAGGTCTTTGGCTTGAGCAACGCACCCGCAGAGGGGAGATCTACGCTCGGGCCATGCCTTTCGCCTCTGCCGGCGGACCGAGGCCGTCCTTCCGATATGGCTTGGCCAGGAGCTAATGATGTCGATGCGCGCGGTAAGATCCTATCGTACTCGCATACGCGTTGTATGTGCATCGATTGGCATCGCCTTTCGTCGAGGGCTTGGAGAAGATCCAACTTTAGCACGAGATGACGCGAAATTCTGGATCGGAGGATATTACTGGTAAGACTGTGTTTCAAGGTCATGGTCTCCGGATACAGATGCTTAGTGCCCAAGCCACTGGGTTCTCCCCGGTGCGAGCCCCGAAGGATGATGCTAAGCACGTGGAAGGGGGATGCAGGATCTGTCACTGACGCCTCTCCCATCAAATGACTCGTACGCTGAGACATTGTACCATCCCACGCTGGTGGGGAGGGAAGGGGAAGCGAGGAAGGTGCCCGTAAGAAGTTGTGGCTGCCCCGCTGCGCCTCGTAACTAAATAATGACAGAGCTTCTTTAAGATTGCGGATGGGGTTACTCATCCTCTTCGTCATCTACAGGCGTGGTATCCTTGCGCCTGATCATCGGCCTCGGGTTCGGGAACGACATGCACCCCGGTCGCCGAGAGCCGGGCTACGTGCAAACTTCGCTCAAGCTGAGCTGGAAAAGTGCTAGAGAGTCTGAGAAAGTAGAATCTTCACAAATGCGCCGACAGTCAATCGCCTGCTGCTATCTTGAAAGAAGCTTAGAGCTCATTCTGACAATTTGATGCAACCTGTTCCGTGCAAGAAGCGCGCATAACCCGTCGCCGCAGAAACATCCGGCACTCGCCGCCGGCCATGGACAATATTTGTGGGTAAAATCTTCAGTCCTCGTGAGATGTCCAAAGGCGTCCAATCTGAGTGCTGTGGCAAAAATCGCCTTGAACTGTCGTGTCGACGGCGAAGGGGCGATTGCAGCCGAGGCTCATTACATGTACGGAACTGAAGTTCGGTAAGGCGGGCTTGTCCAACTCCATGCTCGACTTGGCACAGTTACTTGAGTAGGTAAAGCGGGCAATGCTGAGATTGACAGGAGGGTGCAAGCCATTCTCACCTGAACCAGTGCTTTGCTCGACCGCGAAACGTGAAATTACTGCGCCAAACGCGAGACTGAAAGGCAGACTCGTCTGGCTGGCGACGTCATCAGCATGAAAGGTCCGAGTTGGCAGGCAGACAGCTCAAGGTCCCGACGTTAGCCAGCGTGGGACCAGACCAGACAACTGACACGCGCACGATCAATTGACGCTGAGCGGTACAGCATCCCACGTCGGGAAGACGGAGATCTTATCTGGAGTCTGGACTCGACAGCAATGTGGATTCCGAGAATTCTGCCATAATATGGGTACGTAGTATGTATGTGCCTCTGGCAATTGGCTGGAGTGATTGGAGTGGCTCGCTGCATATCAACACGAAAGCGAAAGCAGCCAAGAGTCAGTCTAATAGGGCCGACTAGACGATGACTTGGACACAGTGCTGCAGGCCAGCCAAGAGGAAAGCCCCCGCAGTTGGCCAGAAGTCTAGCATGGCTTCTCGCGACGGTGGGTGGTGCGGGGGGGGCGCTTGGATTGTGAAGAGTAGTGATGAGTGACAGCAAGCGCGCCGTGCAAGATTTCGAGCAAGTGGAGCGCGGCGCGGCGGGTGACAGTCGGTTCAACGTATGACCGTCTCGCCATCTGGCATGTCGAAAGTCGAATCAACAGACGGTGATGAAACACATGCGGCTTCCTTGTTCCGGCATCGGCTCGGCCGCAAATTGCGCACGCGGTTTGAATTCAGGCAGCGAGGCAGGGAAGCGAGGCGGTGAGCACTGCCGAGACGGGCCCGACGCGAACGAACGCGTGGAGTTCATCCCGCGTGGAGAGGATATCTGTCCAGAAAGCCAGCGTGCCGGCAGCATGAGCTGATGCGCCACAGGGGATCCTCCCTGCCGCAAAACCGAGATGCGACAACCGGAGTCTGCATTGAGTTGCACAGTTGCGCTGGAACACGGCCATGACGCATGTAGAACAATGTGTGTGTGTGTGGATGAGATGTCGATGAAGAGCTCGCCGGGTGGTGGGTGAG
This sequence comes from Neoscytalidium dimidiatum, assembly GCA_037367355.1. Taxonomy (NCBI): domain Eukaryota; kingdom Fungi; phylum Ascomycota; class Dothideomycetes; order Botryosphaeriales; family Botryosphaeriaceae; genus Neoscytalidium; species Neoscytalidium dimidiatum. The sequence continues at coordinate 1,116,019 of CM074697.1, read as the reverse complement.
CGGATGAGCGGGTGTGCCGGCCGCTGAACGCACGCCGTGGCACCGTGGCACGACCACGAGAGCCACGAGCCGCTGCATGTCAGGGTCCATGGCCTGGGCCTGCCAAGGCGCAGATCTGCGGGCGCTAGCCGCTACCGGCGTAAAAAGCGGCCACTAGCGCAACCAGAAGAAGAAGAGTCTGGCCGGCCTCTCTACTCCTGGCGAGCTCTACTCTCCGCTCTCTCCTCCCTTCTTCCTTGGCTGCTGTCCATCTCTCATCAGCCTGCCTCTCTCTATCTGCGTCCCAACGCCCCCTCAGTTCGCCTGTCAATTGCTTGTACATATCTGTATCATAGCCCCGTCCGCTGCCACATACACTAACCCCTTTGCGAACTCGGCCTGGACGCCGAGTGCCCTTCCTCCGCTATTCAGACCACCGCCTGGACCGGCTAATTGTCTGATAATCACCCATTCTGCGCCTCCACTTCGGCTTCTCCGACACTGCCATCTCTTATCACCGTCTCGCCGCGTCGATAAGTCACTTGGGCTCTTACCTGACGTCACTGGCTTGCCAACCCTTTTTTGTACACTCGGCCAATCCAATCTGTATTGCTCGCGCTGATCTACCCCACAATGGATCCTGAAACATTCATTGACCCTGGTCTGACCCGGGCCGACTTGCTGCTGCTCAAGTGCCTGCAACGGGATGCCGCCACAGAGGCCCCGTCCTCTGCCATTGCCGACGCCAAGGGCCCTGCCGCTCCTTCTCCGCAAAACGGGGATCTGCACCATCGGAGAAAAGACTCGGCCAATGAGGATGATGTTGCTCCCGATCACAACGATCAGACTACCATCGATGCCATGGAAGCCATGAACAACCCCAACCATCCCGACTTTGACCCGACCGTTTTCATTTTCTGGGATACTCCTGATATCAAGTTGCCGCCCGTGCTGGACCGCTATGTCCTGCAGCCCTACATCCGCTGGGCACGCTCCGTCGTTCGCGTCGAGACCGACGTAGTCATGCTGAACCATCTCTTCCTCTACGCAACTACCTCTCTGCCCAGCGCCCTCTATCTTTTCTACCATTTTTCCTGGCTCCACGGAATCCTGCACTGGGTCATGCAAACTTACTATGTCGGAACGTAAGCATTAGCACTCATGAAGCCTCCCTCACGTGCTGACAAGCCTCCACAGATACATGCTCATGATGCACCAACACATTCACATGCGTGGCGTGCTCGCCAAAAGGAATCCCTGGCGCCTCATTGATCATGGCTTCCCCTTCATCACCGATCCCCTCTTCGGCCACACTTGGAACACCTACTTCTACCATCACGGTAAGCACAACCCCTGTTTTGACTTCTTTGCCCCACAATCTCTTCTGACACCTCCGTAGTCCGCCATCACCATGTTGAAGGCAATGGGCCGGACGACCTCTCGTCCACCCTCCGTTACCAGCGCGACGACATCTGGAACCTCCTCCACTACATCGGCCGCTTTGTCTTTCTCATCTGGTTCGACCTGCCCCTGTACTTCATCCGCAAAGGCCACTACAAGACTGGCCTGCGTGCCGGCTTTTCCGAATTCGCCACATTCGGCATGTGGTACCTCTCCTGGCTCATCGACGGCCGCGCCACCATTTGCGTCTTCCTGCTACCCTTCATCATCCTCAGGCTCGGCCTCATGGTGGGTAACTGGGGCCAGCACGCCTTCGTGGACGAGGTGGACCCGGACTCCGATTTCCGGTCCAGCATCACCCTGATCGATGTTGCTGTAAGTTCCCCCCTCCTGTCCCCCCACCCCATCTCCATCTATTCCGCCTCGATAGTCTTCGCCCTCCCTCTTTCTCCGTCACGATAGTCTCGCTAACCTGCTCATCCCAGAGCAACCGCTTCTGCTTCAACGACGGCTACCACACCTCGCACCACCTCAACCCGCTCCGCCACTGGCGCCAGCACCCTGTCGCCTTCCTGAAGCAGAAGGACCAGTACGCCCGCGAGCACGCCCTCACCTTCAAGAACATCGACTACATCATGATCACCGTCCGCCTCGTCATGAAGGACTACGCCCACCTGGCCAAGTGCCTCGTCCCCATGGGCGACCAGATCGGTATGACCCTCGAGGAAAAGGCCGAGATGCTGCGGAGGAAGACGAGGAAGTTCACCGAGGAGGAGATCGCCGTGAAGTTTGCGAAGCACTGATGTACTGATGTACTGTTGTAACGGTGTGCGCTTGATTTTTATGTCGGAACGGAGCCAAAATGGTTGTTGATGTGTTGATATGTGTTGCTTCGGATTTAAGTCGCCCAGTAGCAATGCGAGGGAATTTCCTGTTTGTTACTGTACCTTCTACGCATTTCCTTTATTTTCGAATCGAAACGTAAAGTAGATGGGAGAGGTACATATAAAAAAAATGTGCGAAGGGGACTAGACAGAAAAGAAAGGGTACTGGGACTCGGTCCAGTACGTCTACTAAATAATGCGACATAGAAACGTGGCAGTGTATTTAGAGTTTCCAAGAGTGGGCCATGGCCAAGTTAAATATTGCATCGCCGGAAGTCAACGGAAGGTGGGATCAAATGACCTCGGTGGTGTCTCTCGGCTCGGATCAATGGGTTTCTTTAGCGCCTGACTCGCTCCACAAAGCACGCCTAACCAGACGTTCTCGATCTGCAGCATTGATACGAGACGCAGTATCAAGGATGTAGACGGATCACGGGTTCTAGCTTACTTTTAGAGTGATAAGACTGTTCGTCACAGCGCGGTACGCCCCCTATTCGACATCCGAGCCTTATATCATGACGCTTGGACGCTCTGGCATCAACCGCATTGGAATGAATAGCAGTTGCGTAAAGTGCACTCCAATTGAACGAGTGACCACAATCGATTTACCGGGAAAACTTATCCCGTCCATGTCCGCGGAGTCCATCCCCATCCGTGCACGCCTCCTCTTCTCTCTCGGTACGCCTCGAACGCTCTACCCGCTTATGTTAACCTCTATCGAAATAAGATAGAGCAAGTATCCATCCGTCAAGTGTTGGGCAACACCCTCTCCAAGACCCAGTGATGTTCATCTGCTAAGCAGGTCCGGTTATCACGGAGACACTGGCCTACCACTAGTCGTTGCCGAGGTCCCAGCACTGTCAGTTGTGCGTTGTCAGGCCCCCAGCATGGACCCGGTACAGCAAGCACTAGCCACATCGGGCTTCGCGGTAGCCTTCTTGTGCGGAGCTCGCAATCCACCCACCAGCCATTACATTCACGATTGTCGGAGAGGACAGCCGGGGCTACCAGTATAACACTAAGGAGGGTAGGCAGTGTAATTTTCATTACGCTGAGCGATTTGATGCGTAACTTGCATAGACCTTTCGACGAGAAATGCACTGATGGCTTTGTGCAGGACTGAAGAGTGGAGGGACTATCTTTTCATACCCTTTACTTCTTTCTGGCGGACAGCTCTACCTTTTAGAATGTCATCATGTGAGGAAGATGACGGTTCATCGCTGCGTTCCTTTTCTGGACGCCATCCCTTGACGAGGCGTTTGATATTGTGCAAAGCAGAAGTGCAGCTTCAATCCCAGAATTAGGTGAGGACTTGCATTTGTGAGCATCCAAATCCGTTCTGCATGCCCTTGTGTCCGCGAGAGGCTTTCGCTAAGACATTGTTGATGTGTTGTTCCATCGTTCATTCCGCGGTGGCTCTTTTGATTTCGATCGGCCCGGGTACGGGCCGTCCCGTTGTTACCGCCTCGAAGCTGCAGGAAAGCTGGGATGTTGCTTTTCAGTAAGTGGGGGTCGGTGAATTGCTGAAGATGCGATGGCAGACTTCGTTGAATACGGTTTTCGAGCTGCACAAAGATCCTTTGCTCGGAAGGAGGTGCCCCTCCCGCACTGCCAAGATCCATCTGGTACGGATAAGTGCCAAAGAAAGTTTGCAGCTCGACACACACCACATAGTCCTTTTAGTCCGTGGCCGGTGAGGCCATGGATTTTTGAAGAGTCTAGAGCTGACCGGTGGAGAGAGTGCTATATAATTGATGCGGCACGAACCAGGCAGGCTGGAATCCTCGCATTGGGCAAAGAGAAAGATTTCAGCACAGAGCCAAGACACTAATTAAGAAGAAAGCAGCATCAAGGCATTTTACTGATCAATATTGTTCGGATGCGGCAATATCGAAGACGATTGTACGTTCTTCTGCGCGAATATGCTGTCCAGGCGCTCTGGAGGAAATCGGCCCCATTGCTGTTAGAATAGCAAAACTTGTATACTTGAAGGTACAACATGTAGCTACTGCAAAACAACTTATACCAGTCTTCCACTTGCAAATTTTACTTATTGTCCAGTATTTCCTGGTCTCTGAACTAATCCGATCGAGAAATTCATTCAATGCCACACAACAGACTCTGATGGTCCAGCATTGTGCTGTGCATGGCATTCTTGTTAACCTCATAGCGACAGCGCCTCAAGGCGGAAGATAAACTAGTGGATAAACGGCTTCTACCGTAAGAAAGTCATGTCCTGTGGGTAGGTCTAGGTTTGCCAAAAATATATGAACCTTTCACACCGTATGGCTTGTTTGAAGGGGGCTTTTGAGGCAGCTCAGGAGACATGAGGTACGCTGACACATCGAAAGTAGTTTTGATGCAAATATACATGTACCTATAATGCTAATAGCGGTCAGTAACTTTAGAATGTATGTTGCTGATATAAAATGAACTGAGGTTTAAAATACGCCCTCCCTTAGGGTTTAGCTGTTCTCTTCTGTTAAATGAATTCTGATCTGTGGCTAAAATACACTGGATTCACTGGTTGGTAAGTCGAAGAATATTTTTACTGAATTTAAAGGGAACTTTACTGGCGCGAGTACATAGTACGAAGAGTACATTAGTCTTTCCTATTGCCCTTTGAAGGGTAAAAGCTCCTTGCCTACGACCAATGTCTCTAATGGCGGAGCTCATGTGAAACACTGCTTTGTATGAATCCCCAAGTCATTTAAGTGCTTTGGCCATGCCATCGTTGAGAACAAAAATACCGGTGAGAGTACTGCGGCGTCGGGGCTGGAACGTACCACGGAAGTGCTATGATTATTAAGCACTTTGAAACTATCGTGTCAATCAACACACGTTTCAAGGAGATGTGTTTGCCTGCTATTCAACATGATACATGTGTGCTACGGAACTTCAACAGTTCATCTACACTGGATCTCTAAAATAGAGATATTCATAGTGGGTGACGCAAGGGGCTCTATTATTGTGCCCGCTGTTTCTTCCCTCATTCATCGTCAGACCCAAAATCTTGCTCCTGCGGTGGCAGAGCCTGTCCCTCCTCGATATTCTTTATAACGACCCACAATAGCTTCTTAGTCTTCTTATTCTGTTTCTTCTTCATCTTCGCGACAGCCTCCTCACTCTCCCCCAGCACCTTCTGCGTCTCCCTCTCCAGCCTTTCCCTCTCTTTTTGCAATTCTTTCTCAACCTTCAACCGCTCAGCCGGATCCCTCTGCACCTTCCGTTTCTCCAACTCCTTCTGCGCCTTCCTCTCCGCCTTCTCCCAGTCCTCCTCAATCTTGGCCATCTCCTTCTCGAAATCCTTCCGCGCCCTGACCCTCTCCTTCTCCTTCCCTTCCCTCATCTTCCGCACCTTCTTCCGATCCTTCTCCTCCGCACGCCGAACCTGCGCCGCGCCGACCCTCCCCCACCACCCGTCCGGCTCCTCTCTGCATCCGCCCTCCAAATCCCCAAAGTCCAGCTCCGCCACGAACCCGTCCAACGCCCTCATCCTCCTCCTCAGCACGCCTCCAACATCCGTCTCCCCCTCTCCGTCTCCGTCTCCGTCTCCCTCCCAACCCATCTCCTCCCCCAACACCCGCAACCGGGCCTCCACCCCCATCCCCACCGCCTCCACCATCCCCGCCGTCCCCACCACCCTCGCCACGACCCCGGCCGCCCTCCCGCACCCGTCGTTCCACGCCCTCAGCGCGCGCGCAACGCGCATCCTCCGCGCCACCGCCTTGCCCACGCCCGACGCGACTTGCAGGCCGGTGCCGGCCAGCTGCACGGCGTGCAGGCCGTGGGCGAGGCCGAGGGCCATGCCGAGGGCGTCGGTGGCGGCGAGGGCGGGGTGGGGCTGGAGGGCGGCGTTGAGGGAGGCGAGGAGGAAGGGGAGGAGGGAGGGCAGGGGCTCGGGTGCGCGGACGGGGGTCGGGAAGGGGGAGTGTGGGTGCGGGAGAAGTTGGGGGATGGCGAGGGGGAGACGGAGGGGGAGGGGGCGTGGTGGGGGCAGGGATGGGCGGTGGGTGTGCTGGACGTCTTGCTCGCAAGTGGGGCGGCGAGCGTGTTGTTGCTGGTGATGGGTGTGGTGGTGAATGTGGTTGGCGAGATACGAAGCTTGACTCTTTATGGTCCATTCGGCGAGAAAGGCGCATCGACTTTAATAGTTACAGCTGCCATTTCTCCAGGGATGACTCAGGCATAGGTAGTTAGGATTCATATCTACGGTTCTCTGCCATTCAAATACAGAAAGCTGCATGAGTTTCATCATGTTCTGACTTACCACAGTAGTTCGCCAATATGTCGATTTCAAGAAAGCAGGAACAATCTACAAATCGGCGGAAAGATGAGGAGGTAATTTGACCATAGGACCTACACCCGTGATTGAAGGGTCCAGAAGGGCATGCCACCGACAAGAGGCCCTCGAGAGTCACTGTTACCTTGTGGACGCGCAGAAATGGTGCACGTGGTTGATTCCGACAGCTATGCGGGCAAAGTCTGGGTGGCACGAGGGATGAATGAAGAGGCGTGGCGCAGCACTTGCACCGCCACTCGCCACAGGTGACGTAGTTCCAGCGCCGTGCGTCCTTACATAAAAGCTCAGCTCAAACTATCATCCACCTTCACCAACCAACACATTTGAATTACATCACCAAAACATACCAGTAACAGGTCCGCTTGCTCATCAGTCTTCACCCACCCCCCCCAACTTCCACTTCTGCAGCATTACCAACGCACATGCCCTAGACATCCAACATGCCTATCCCAATCCACTCCACCGAGAAGCCTTCAAACTCCGAGACAAGCGTCTCTGAGAGCAGCACTCAAACCGCCTCCACCACCACGTCATCCGCCAGCGCACAGCCGCCGCAGCAGCCCAAATCTGAGGCAGAGCTGGCGGCCGAGAAGCTGTACGAGGAGCGCATGGAAGAGGAGTACGCCAAGAGGGAGGGTGGCGCATAAAGGAAACGGCCGGAAAGAAAAGAAGTGACAACGCCAGTGGCAACGTCCGATGGATTTCTGGGACTTATCTCTGCAATTTTGGTGTAGAATCGATTTATTCCAAATACCGGTGTTCCCTAACAGCTCAACAAGTCTCGGCTAATACCAAGGGGCTACACCTGTAATGAATCAAACGGGTGGAATCAACTCCACTGTATCAACGAGAACGACGAGACCGCGAGAATAACGGAAATTACCAAAAAAAAAAACAAAAAAAAAACTACTCTTGCACCACGCCCCAGTCAATGATCCGATTCTCCACCCACATCTTCCGCTGCTCCTCCTTCGCCTTCCTCAGCTCCTCCATCGCCTTCCTCAGCTCCTCCTTTTCATTCTTCTCCTTGCCCTTCCCATCGTCGGTCACATTGTTTCTCTTCACGTTGACAGACTCCTCTTCATCCGCAGACGCCTCTCCCTCATACACTGGGTTGTCAAGTGTAACGGACTCGGCTTCCAAGCGGCGACCTCCGTCCCTAAGCATCTCCTTGATTGTCTTGTATCTTCTTCCCCGGTCGCTGGGCGGACACTTCCTGCCGCCATTAATGGGGTGCGGATGACAGACGAGTCGCTTGTGGCTATCGTTCATGATCTTGGGGAGACTGTCGGGGACGACGGGGCCGGGGAGGTCATGGAAGATGCTTGCGTCCAGCGAGGAGACATCTCCTTCGATCGGCGGGGCTGGGGGGCGACGAACATGGTCGTCGATGATGGGGGCGGCGGATGTGCTGAGGCAGAGTAGGAGGAGGCCGGTGGCCAGAGTTGCGGTGGTGAATTTCATGATTGTTCGGTGGTAATTTTATTTGATGGGTCTGAACGATTTTCGCCCTGTTGGTGTCTGAATGTTAAGGGAGAGGTGCGGGCAGGAACAGGATTTTATATGTAGTGATTGCACATTTTCCCAACGTTTCTGTTCCATGGAACGGGCATATGGATTCATGGATAATAGCGGTACTCGAGGGTGACGCCAAGGAGAGGGACCAGTTTATTATGTGGCTCTGCTGGTACATTACCGTCATTGGAGATCCACCATCTCAGCGCTCACGCGAGGTTTGGAATTTGGAATCAGATTCTGTCCTTTCTAGGGCCTCAAGATATCTGCCAGACGTGGTGAAGAATTATTTGCCTTTTCAACACGGTGCGGACCTTACGTGTTGACCTTGTAAGATCGTCGGGTTGGTTTGGTGTTTAGTGGTAGCAGGGCCACCAGCGCGGTGTGCGGGGCGGGGCGGGGCGCAGCGCCGACCCGAGAGCCACGGAACTGTACAATACATTCCACAGTTCCGCCTCATCGCGTGCACACACTAGATTTCTATATCCCTGCCCATCGCGAAATGCTCCAAGTGATCCGCATCGGCGCAATTGGCTCGCAAATCCGCTGCCTCAGACGAGTCGGAAGCCAGATGTAGCAGGCGATGACGTCTGCCGGCCGCAACGGCGGGGTTGCTGCTGATAGCATCTTACAGCTTCCAATGCTTACTCCACCATCGCATGAGCCCATAAAAAACCCCCAAACACCCCTCTCACATCACTCACCCAGACACAGCAACAGCTTGACTCCACTTCGAAATCATGGCTCCCGTTACCGAAAGCGCCGTCCTGCCTTTGAAGCCGGGCACCGACCTCCTCTCCGGCGACGCCGCCACCACCTGGCGCAGCTCCCTCGACACCATCGCCGCGCAGCCCGGCTGCCAGCGCATCGGCTGGGGCCGTCAGCGCGAGAACCCGGACTACGCCCAGATGCTGATTGGTACGCCCAACCCCCTCGCTCACTCTCACCCACCACACCACCACCCTCACCACCCATCAACACCTCCACGCTAACACACCCGCAGACTGGGACAACATCGACAACCACAAAGCTTTCATCGCCTCGCCCTCCTACGGGCCCTTCCTAGCCGGCATCTCCACCCTGCTCGCCGCGCCCCCGACCCTCACGCACCACGCCTTCCCCTCGCCCGTCCCGGCGCTCACGACGGCCGCGCCCGTCACCGAGCTCGTGTCCTTCTACTTCCCGGCCTCGTACAACAAGGACGACTTCACCGCGCCGTGGGACGAGTTCGCGCGTGTTACAGCAGAGAATGCGAAAGGCTTTCTCGGCTCGGCGGGCGCGTGGGCGGACGACGAGGTCGAGCACAGCAGCTTGAAGGGGGAGAAGGGCTTGGTGTTCTTGGCGCTGATCGCGTGGGAGAGTGTCGACGCGCACATGGCGTACAGGGAGACGGGCGCGTTCAAGGAGAGTATCGTCAAGTTGAGGGCGTTGGTGAGCGGGATTGAGATGCATCATGTTGACTTCCAGACCGCTTAGATATTAGTCGGTGAGAGCCTGGCGGTGGTGCGATGGTTGAAGACTGTTGGTAAGGTTGAGTTGCTGTTTTGTCAGCTTGATGTGAAACGGCTACCATGACGTTTCAGTAGAAGACTTGAATTGATGACTTTTTTTTATGGTGAGTTGGGGGCGCTCGTCCGCCGGGTCAGTTCCACGTGTTGCTTGTATCGGCGGGGTCCTTTATGTTTCACAAATTTGCTATCCATCCACCGTGAGAAGGCGAATAAATCCTGCCGACCGACTCGACATTCCTTCGGTGCAATCCTCCAAAAGCACATGCCAGACACCGCGTGAGTAGATCATCCGCGCCCATGCCTCCACCCCTGCTTATCTGATTGGATCGGCCCTAGGAACAAATATGCCACCGAAATACGAGGCCCGAGCGGTCTCCCGGTTGCGGAGATCTTACGATCTTCAAAAACTCAATCATCTCCCCATATCTTATCAATCTACCGCATCACCAAACATCAATAAGCTTATTGAAGACTCCCCGCCCAACGCCGACTCATGGCTGTACAACTTTCCCAAAGTAGCGTTGCGTGACACCTTGCCTCCCACAACCATCCCAACCCACCCACCCGAGCACCGATTCGGGAGCGGCGTCGCCGCCGGCAGGCAAGTATGAGGCCCGCCCGCGTCTCCGGCCCATCGCCGCGAGCGCTGCCGTTGCTCCTGCTCTGCGCGATCCCGTCCCCGGCGCTCGCGGACGGCCTCCTCTCCCCCGACCGGCTGTGCGTGCAAGCCGTCTTCATGGGCTACAACGGCCTGACCTTCGCCGCCACCCACGACCGGGGCGGCAAGACCGACGACGCCTCCGCCCGCGCCAACGACTTCTGCAGCAACGCCCTGAAAACCGCCTCCGTCTACGCCGCCGCCAAGGTCCACTGCGCCGCCTCCGACGACCCGCGCGACTTCGCCCCCGTCGTCGACGTCGTGCGGGAGCACTGCGCGAAGTGGAGCGCCGGCGGTGGTGGTGGTGGTGGTGGTGGTGGCGGCGAGCTGATGCCCGTGCCGGACCTGGTTGCGAACCGTTCGGTCGAGGAGTTGCGGGGCACGCTGCGGGTGGTCGAGTTCGGCGAGGGTGAAGAAGGGGGCGTGCTGGAGGAGGTGGTGTTGATGTCGGATGCGTTTTATCGGCGGTGTTTCGAGACGATTGTGAGTTCTGCTTGCGGGGTCGGACTGTGGGAGGGTGGATGCTGACGTCGGCGCAGTTTTCGTGGCAGTATACCATGTGGTCGCATAAGCGAGGCGGGTGAGCTGTTTGCGTCCTTGTTCCTGGGTGACGGTGTGCTGACCTGTGCGAAAGGACCATGATGTACCAGTTCTGGGCCGTCGTGATGATCGGGGCGGCCGCGGTTCAGCTCTATCGTCGATTCCTTCGGGATCGTGTTCACTGGCTTCTGCATGGCTGCCGGAAAGCGCTATCTTTTTCGACGTTTCAACCGATCTTCGAGTGTATCGAGCGTTGGACTCCGGAGAGTCTGACGTACGAACGGGTCCCTGGCGTCGTTGCTACCGAGAAGGACTCCAGGTCCTGCTTCAACTTCAAGTTCTTCCCTGTTGGAGAGACTCTGGTAGTTTGGATGTACTGGCTCCTAAGCATCACGCTGAACTTTGCCAACTATCGTTTCTACAATGAAAGTATATAGTAAGTTCACTGCCAGCATTCGCAACGCCTACGGAGCTAATCTCTCCGAAGTTTCCCAGAAATGCCTCATCAGGTTGCGCGCTACTCAGCTGATCGTACTGGCATCCTCTCTTACGCAAACCTGCCTATGTTGTGGCTGTTTTCTGGTAGGAACAACATCTTCATGTGGACAACTGGTTGGAAGTTTCCCACATTTATTCGTTTCCATCTGCATGTGGCTTGGATAGCTACTCTAGAAGCGATTGCCCACTCGGTGCTTTACACCCTCCTTACCGTCGACAGTGGGTTTCTCCCCTCTATCCAAACTCTGCATTCGCTAAAGCTTATCAGGCGGAATATTCTGGCCATGGATGAAGACCGATTGGTTCTTCATGGGAGTGATTGTAAGCCTTAGGGACACCTAAAGACCAAGTCCTTGAACAGCGATACTAATTATTTAAAGGGAACTTTTGTCATGACGCTCTTACTCATCGTATCGACCCCAGTATGGTTGAGAGAAAGATATTATGAGCTTTTCATCGACAGCCACATCATATCCTCTCTTGCCGTTTTGATTGGTCTCTTTGTGTAAGTCACTGTCCCTCTTCTCACACCTCTCTTGAGCTCATCAAGTCCTCTTCCCCTAGCCACACCAGCGTCTTCGATCACGAATACGATTGGTATCTCTGGATCCCCGCCTTTCTCTGGGTCCTTGACCGCAGCTTGCGCCTTCTCCGCATCCTCTTTCTCAACGTTGGCTTCAAGCGCGGCCGGCCCACCTTCACGAAAACCACAGCCACCTACGACCCCACATCAAACATCATCACTCTCGAAATCATCCCCGGCCGCAACATCGCCCCGCCCCGGCCAGGCCAATACTACTTCCTCTACCAACCCTTTTCCCTCCGAGGCTACGAGAACCATCCAATGACTCTCGGCACTTGGCGGCGCCACGCCACCACCAACCCCAATCCCAACGGAGAAGAAGAAGAAACCTACCCTCTCACACCAACCTCCTCCCACTCTTCCCCCGCCTCCCCCGCCCGCGAAGACGACGACTCCACCTCCCCTCTCCACCCCTGCACAAGCGCCCAACCCCTCCTCCCACCGTCCCGCTCCCCCTCGCCAGCCTCACCCGTCCCATCATCTACCAAACCAGCAACAACCACAGCCGCCAAATCCCCCGCGACCCTCACCTTCTGGATCCGCCCCTACGACGGCTGGACCCGCCGCCTGCGCGACCGCTGCGTCGCGCACGCCTCCAAACACCGCCGACATCCCCACCGGCCCTTCATCCTCCTCGAGGGCCCCTACGGCACCACGCACGCCCTGCCCGGCGCGTACGACGCCACGGTCCTGGTCGCAGGCGGCTCGGGCGTCAGCGCGGCGGTGCCGTACCTGCGGGAGCACTCGCGCAGGGTGCGTCAGGCGCGCGGCGAGGAGGACGGTGACGCGGGTTCCGCCGGCGCGTCGGCGCGGGATGTCGAAGACGGCGGGGGCGGCGAGGAGGAGGACGAGGAGGACGAAGAAGCGGGAGAGGGAGGGCGGAGGAGAGGTGGCGGCGTGCCGCGCGTGCAGCTCGTGTGGGCGGCGCGCGAGGAGGCGTTCATGCGGGCGGTCGTGCGGCGCGAGTTGCGCGGGGGGCTGGCGAGGGGGGAGTATCGGGCGCGGTTGTTCTGCACGGCTGCCTCTTCTTCGTCCCCTTCTCCTCCTTCGCCGTCGGGAGAGAGCGTGGACGACGGCAGCGGGGAGGAGGGCGGCTTGGTCGTGGTGGAGCGCGGGCGGCCGGACGTGCGTGCGATCATTGCCGAGACGGCGCGCGGGGTGTGCGAGGAGAGGGCGAGGGCGAGGGGAGGGAGGGGGAAGAGGAGGAGGAGAGGCAGGGTGGCGGTGCTGCTGTGCGGGCCGGCCGGGATGGCGGCCGGGGTCGAGGCGGCGGTGAGGAGCGCGGCGGAGGAGTACGATTGCTGGGTGGATTATTTCGATGAGGTGTTCAGCTGGTAGACGGGATGGACGGAGAGAGAGATAGCTGATGTAAAGACCAGTCATCCAGAAATAGATAGATTACGGGAATCGTTTCATGCAAAGGACATGAACGCCATATTCTATGAACCTACCACAGTCTCAGTTTACATGGTTTCCAAGTGATCCCCCTACAGTGGGCTATCACAATCTCAAGTGGATTAACGAAGCACCAAATCCAGAATACCAAACCCCAATACAGCTACGAGAGAGTGGGTCGGTCAATCACGCTGATATCATGGACACGAATGCTAAGGTTCAAATGCATTGATCACTGGTCTATAACGTTCGGTTGCCCTACCGCATCTGCCGCTGTCCCATGCAAACTCACCATTATGCATCGCAACCCCGATTACAACTCTCAACCTACCAAATGCCGAGAAACCCCAGCCAGTCTTCCCCAAGAAAGGCATGAAAATCGAACGCGATTGGACAAAAGAAAAAAAAAGATAATCCAACGCCATGCTACCAATAACCTCGCATACCCATTAACCGTCTATAGCACGTGATGAGAAGATCATGAACAAAACGAGGAGCGAAGAGGAGGAGATGAGATGGAAATGGGACACCAAGCGTGCCCAGTCAGTTCAAAGCCTTGGCAGTGACACCGACACGCTCCTGGACCCAATCGTGCCACTCTTTCCACTCGCTGTAGAGCAGAGTCGCCTTGCTGCCCTCGTAAGTGATGACGTTGAGGTCGATCTTGCGCCAGTCGTCCTTGCGGCCACTCCAGCCAGCCTTGCGCATCAGGCTGACGATGGTCTCTTCCTTGGTCCAGCCTTGCTCCTTGGCAACGTCTGGGAGGTAAGTGGCACCGTAGCGGCGGCCGTGGTAAGTGAACGAAATGCGCAGGCCATGCTTGCCCAGCTCCCAAGCCATGGCGTCGGCGGCCGGTTGGAAGTTGGTGAGGAGCGTGACGCCGCATTCAAGGCTGGGGAGCTCGCGAGAGGTGATGGGGTTGAAGCGGGTGTCGTCGAAGGCACTGGAGTTATGGCATCGCATTTAGTGCATGAGGCGAGTTGCGCGGACAGATCAATGCCCTTGTGCGGGGATTGATAGGGAGGAGTTTGCACTCACGAGGTTAAGGCATAGCTCCTCAATCCGTCAGATAGCTCCTGGGCCTCGAAAGTACCGATGCAGCCGCGTAAGCTCTTGTTCCCACTCCGGCTCACAGTATTCCACGTCACGAAGAGAGGGTACGAGTCTGTAGAGGCAGCACCGGCGGCCGCGGAACCGGACGAACGTGCACCACGAACACGGCGACCGAGGTTGGAGAAAAAGGACGAACGCGAGGACGACTCAGAAGTGGCTGACGAGGCAGTGGTGGGAGCTGAGCTGCGCGATGAGGTCTGAGAATGCACGGACGAGGTACTCGCGTTGGCAGAGGATGAGGCCGGGCTGTCGGCAGCCAGACGACTGATAGCTGGCGGCTTGAGGGTGGTGGTGGCCTGCAGGTCTTCGGCATCGGTCATGTCCTCGTCCTCGTCCTCGTCCTCGTCCTCGTCCTCGTCCACGCTGTCAACGCCATCCACCTCATCTTCAGCATCCAGGTCGTCGACGTCGCCCAGATTGTACTTTTCCCACAGTTCTTCAACCTCACGCAGACTCAAGGGCTGGCGCTTCTCCAGGCTGGCGCTCAAGCTCTCGAAACAATAGGCGCAGTGGGCGGTAGTAGCCATGGCGGCGTGGATAGAATTGGCAGTAGGCGCAGCAGCGACACGGTGGAATCCGCGGCACTTGGGGAGAGGCGAGGGCAGCGAGGAATCAGGTAGCAACAACGGTGAGCGGGGCAGATGGGTGTGGAGGGGCGAGCGTGAAGATCCGGATGAGCTTAGGAGGGGCAGAGAGAGAGAGGAGGATGATTAATGGAGCCCAGCAGGCCACCCAGCTTCTGGCGACCTAGCCCGATGTGTCGACTGTCGCTGGTGAAGCTTTGCTGGCACGCCTGGGGGCGGATCGGGCAGAGAGTGGCTGAGCGACGGGCAGCAGGCAGCGGGCAGCGACGGGCACAGGCAGGGCAACGCCAGGCGCTCAGGCGGACTGCGGGGCGAGGTGAAGCGTGAAGCGAGGAGCGAGGAGCGAGGAGCGAGAAGCGCTGGAGGAGCAGGTGAGCGACGGCGATGACGATGCGATGGGCAGCCCCAGCCCCAGCCCCACGCACGCACGCGCTACACCCGCGGCCGCTCGCGACCGTCGGAACGGCTCCAGCTCCAGCTCCAGCTCCAGTCCAGGTACCGTTGTGCCACGTGATCGCGATAAGACCCTGTCTCTCCACTCACCTGTACCTCGTTCCCTGGCTTTCTCCGTGCAGAAGTCCGGCCCAAACGTTTCTTCTTGCAGCTTTCTTGTTGGCCGGCGACTGCGGGAACGGCAACGGCCTGGACTGTGCCGGAGCATGGTGTCTTGAAGGCTCGTGCGCACTGCGCCTACATCACCATGAACAAAGCCAGGCGCTGTTGGCTTCTGTTGAATCAAACGCCAATATCTCATCAGACCAGACAAGATCCGTGCTGGCTATGCGTTCTAGAAGCAGCCGGCCACACCCCCACCAGCGCGGGTAATAGCGAACCAAAGCAGCACGTTCATGATCACGACAAGACCTTATCTCACGAGCTACTCCCTTACCAGTCATGAATGTAGCATGTTTTATCTTCCGACTCAGCAGTTTGTTCGGTTCACGGGCTCTATGCAACCAGTGCTGGCATTGCGACCTTTCGCAGCACTGTACTCGAACATCAACCGCCTCGTAGTCTTGGTGTTCCACCGGACCGCCTGTCAGTACGGCCAAAGCTTCCGCATCTCCTCGGCTGATTTACCATGCTCGACGCAGTGAGCTATGATCATTCCAAGCAACTCCTTATTCCGCTCTTGCTTCACCTCAAAATCATCGTCAGGGGCGATCCGACCGTCGGCATTAGTGCTAAGGTATTCTCGAGCGAGCTTACAGATCTTATGGTAGTCGCGATACTCTTAAAACTCTAAATTTTTCGATTTTATCCTCGCTAAAACTGAATAGATAGTCACTAGAAAATCCTACCTTGCTCTATATTTCGGCTATTGCGATCAAGCCAACATGAAGAGGCACTATACTCTCTTCCCAAGCCTCCCCGCAACGGATGAAGAGTTATCGGAAAAAGAAAGGAAGATTTAGTACATCATAGATTTTAATATTTGCGAGGCCGTTAGCAGCTTCGTAAGCTTTACCTGTAATAGTCTGTTTATATTTATATCTAGTAATTTCCTAATCGTCGGCGTCTATTTAATTAATATTCTCCGGAAGCGTTAGAACCTCGGTCCCTATCTCTTAGTCCTCGCTAATGCTTATGAACTCTAGGAAACGGACTTAATAGAATAAGGACGAAACCACGATGGATTACCAGTTCATAAGTAAGACAATCCGAGTAGGATCTTTCTCGGAAACATAGATATTCCCTATATGTAGGTCGGTATGCCATAAGGTCGGCCACAATAAACGCCCGGGAAGAGACTACGGGCCCATCTTTTAAAAAAAAAAAAAAAAAAAAAAACCTCTTTAGCCATGTTCAGAACAGCAAGTTGATCTTCCACAGTACCACCACGCGGCGGTCCCCAGGGTACAGCTGTTTTGGGATGTTGTTCAATAAGAGCAATCTCTCGTTCTGCAAGTGCAACGGCGAAAGCAGGCAGAGTGGTCCCTAATCATATCTCTCATTAGTCAGGAAAATGGATCAGCTCAGTAAGACTTACATGGCCCTCGGTCGAAGCCAGCTTGCACGGATTCCACATCCTCCTCACCAAACCATGCCCGTTCACAAGATGGCTCGATACAGAAACGGCCAACAGGATCTATCTTAGATGCTAGAGGTTTTCATATTTGTCGCCATCTGCCATTGACTCGCGGAAATGGAGACTGCCATTCGCAGGGTACGGAATCGCCGCGAGTTCAGCCTCAAGTTCGCACAGGTTTTTAATGAATACAATATAACTATAATCTTCTATTTCTCCCCATTCATTGACCAACTGATGGCCAGAAGCCTTCTCTGTAATGATGTATTTGGCGCCAACTGAATTCGAAGAGTCGGCGTTCCACGCCAGCATCTTTAGGACCGGAACTTCGGTATACTTATGCACTATCGGCATCGAGAAAATTAGATATTAGATTTTGATGTCAGACAACAGAATAAATCATACGATAATGCAACACGGCTGCTTCGGACGCTGTAAGATACTTGGGGGGGCCAGCAATAGAAAAGGGAAGTTTAGCAACAACCTCCGTCCCATCTTCTTTGCTCATAAGCAATGCTCTGCTAAAGCCACCCTCCATCTTCTCAATCTTGCGGATCGGCGACTTGCTACCGGCAGAAGCGGCCACAGCGCACAGCTGGCTCAAGTCGAACTTTAGGTATCTCCGGTCACATGCCTCTTTTCCCCTTACCAGGAAACGTCCATTGGTATATCTGAAGAGGTCCTCACGACTAATTTGCTTGCCTATAGCACTTCAGTTAATACTGCAAGTAGGTGACGGACATTGCCTACTCCGGCAGAGTATTGTAACTTGTGTTCTGGATGTTCGGGATAATATTGCATGCTTACTTCTCCAGAACTTCATGCTGATGGACGAAACGGAAAACAATAATGGCATAATCTATGCGTACAGACTCTGTCGAGAGCTGATTTACTTAGCGGTTCTGCGTGTAAAGTCAATCGAAGAACTTCAGCTATCGGAGGATGATTGCATACCCTCGTGGCGCGTGAAAGAATAGCGGAAGGTATGGAAATAGTTGATGAGGACGCGGTTGTAGCAGCTTTGTTTTGCCAATAGAGTGTGAAAGGTGGAGGAGGGGCTAGTGTGCGTTGGGACGAGATTGCGGCGAAGCATGAAAGAAGCGAGGTGGTATTGTACTGTACATTGAAGGCTTGTGCACACTCCGCAGACAACACAATGGACAAGAACATGCGCCAGTGGCTACTGCTGAATTGAGTGCCATTCTCTCTTCTGTCCAATGAGACTCTCCGCTGATTAAGTATGCTAGAAGCACCCCGCATCCAACCAAAGCGGGTGTCGTGTCTGATAGCGAATTGAAGTAGCACATTGCGTCATCGCTCTTGACATCACAGCTACACCCTCACGTTGCAGCCTTATAAACGTCCACTTTTCCGCCTCCAGATTCAGATAAAATCTAATTTCCTTCGCATACTTGAGTGGCGGATGCATGCGACATAGCAATCGCCCTCAACTACTACCTCTTTAAAAGAAGAAGCACACCAACGCCGCAGAGCGCAGCAAGATAGCATACGTGCCCGACATCAGAACCACCACGATGGCAGCCCCAAGAGTCCTCGTCATCGGCGCCACCCGGGGCCTCGGCGCCTCCCTACTCAAGCAATACACTCAGCGGTCCCCCAGCGCGACCGTCTTCGGCACCGCGCGCCAGCCGGAAGCGCCGACTTCCAGTCCCGACCACGTCAAATGGATCACGAACGTCGACGTCTCCAAGCCCACCGCAGGCAGCGACGTGGTCGACGGGTACAAGGCGCACGGCAGCGCGCCCGTCGACGTCGTCATCATCACGGCCGGCTACTTCGGCAGGGAGGACTTCGACGCGCCGTCGTACGACGCGCAGGCGCGGATGTACGCGACGTCGGCGATCGCGCCGACGCTGATCGTGTCGGCGCTGGCGCGCGCCGGGCTGCTCGCGCCGGGCGCCAAGGTCATCCTCGTGTCGAGCGAGAGCGGCAGCATCGCGCTGCGGCACGAGAGCGAGGGCGGCGGCAACTACGGCCACCACGCCAGCAAGGCCGCCCTCAACATGGTCGGCAAGCTGCTGAGCCTCGACCTCAAGGACAGCGGCGTCGCCGTCGGCCTCGTCCATCCGGGCTTCATGCGCACCGAGATGACGCGGAGTGTCGGGTTCGATAAGTTTTGGGATGCTGGTGGCGGTAAGCTCAGCCCTTCTTTGTTTCTATTCTTTCTTGCTTATCTTCTCTTTTTCTTTCCCACTGTTGCTTCTTATTGTTGTATCAAATTCTTAGTGGGCAAATCTGACCGGATTGTTACAGCTGTCACGCCCGACGTAGCTGCGGAATCGTTGGCAGACTGGATCGACACATTCGATATTTCCAAGACTGGCGAGTATTGGGCTCCGAGGGGACCTGGGTGAGTGCTTTCTGTGCTGGGTCTTGTCCTGAGCTGCCTGTGCTAATTGCTGAACAGTGACATCGGAACGGCGGAGCCCGTCCTGGGTCCGAAGGACAAGCTTCCCACCCCGCTCCAGTTGCCCTGGTAAATGATGTTTGCCTATTCATTTCTGCTTGTGTACCTAATCACTACGAATTCTCGTACCCCTTACGAATGATGCCTTTCACTGAAGAAACTGGTCAACGATATCATCATGATAGAGTACATAATGGTATTGAATCGATACCTTCCGCGTGGTACTTGACCCGAACGCTCTCCATCATTGTGGCTTTTTTGCCCGGGTAGATCGAAGACAAGGAAGAAAGACAGAGTGTACAAGAGACGCTAATACAAGACGCTAACGCAAGAAGTGGATTACAAGAAGCCCGGAAAAGATATCTCACAGC
This sequence comes from Neoscytalidium dimidiatum, assembly GCA_037367355.1. NCBI lineage: Eukaryota > Fungi > Ascomycota > Dothideomycetes > Botryosphaeriales > Botryosphaeriaceae > Neoscytalidium > Neoscytalidium dimidiatum. The sequence continues at coordinate 1,096,227 of CM074697.1, read as the reverse complement.
AGAGAGACAGTGGCATTACAACGCCGACAGAAATGCAATGAGACGAGGCACAGCCGTACGAGAGTGGACTTGGCAGCTCTTCCTCTCAAAACGCTACGAAGCACCATAATGCCGTTGCTGGGTATCTGAAGCGTAACCGTCTAACAATGCGCCATCTTGACCAACAAATTCTAGTGACGATCGCATCAGCCAAATTCAGGGTCGAAGGTGCCAGAACACGGTAATGGGAATCAGCCTTACCTGTTTGAGAAAGACTTTGGTCCATGCCTGCGCTTGAAAAGGTGGGGTCGGGAGAAGACGGATGTTGAGCGCCGAAGTGATCGGGTCTCCCCGTGAGCGGCTGGTAGGGTGAAAGGTATTGCCGGTGGTGAGCCTGCCCTGCAAGATGTTGAGAAGCTGGATGGGGAGATGTGGCATTAGGGGAAGCTTGATGTTGCTGCTGTATGGTAGCAGGGTCTATCGAGGTGGTGGCTTCTAGACTTCCGGAGCGGAGGTGATGAGATGTGGGCTGGGTTTGGCTTTGGCCGAACGGATCACCGATGGAAGAGTAACTCGGGTCAAAGCCATGCGGAGAATGATATGAAGGGGTAGTATCCCCGGAGTTCCCAAGATTTTGCACAGCACTGCTCAGCATCGCGATGTTATGCGGGTCGAGCGCCATGTCATCGCTGGCCATGTCGTACCGCAGTGCGGGGGCAGACGACGAAGAAGCACGTGGAATAGTGGCGGAAGTAGATTCCCCTACGGAAAGTTCATGCTGGAATACGAATTCCGGTCCAGGAGTGGGCGTAGCAGAAGCTGTCATTTGCTCATTGGGCGATGACGAAGACGAAGATATAGCAATAGGAGGCTTTACAGAGCCGCTGATTTTGCGTTGGCCACCGCCGCCGCCATTATTGCCATTATTGTTGCTACTGGCAGCGGCGGCCGCGGCCGCGGCAGCAGACTTCAATGATTTCTTCTTAAGCTTCTCATTGCACTCGGCGCAGTTCTCAATCACTTCGGTGACAGTGGTCTTAATCCGGTTCCAATGGTACTTTTCAGACACGGTAGCGGTAGTCTTGTTGATGCCAGCATGTGTATCCTTGTTTTGGCGATGGTACTGCCTCGCGATCTCGTACTGCATCCGCGGCTCTGAGATGACCTCTTTGTCGCCTAGCATCAATTTGTCGCCACCAGCCCCACCGCCAGCACCATCACCGCCGCCCTCTACGAGAGTGTAGTTCCTCACAGCGGCGCGGAGTCTGTTCTTTTCCGCGGAATCAGCGTCGCCTGGGTATTTGCCGGTCTTGAGATAATACTTGATCCTCTCGAAGCGCTTTTCGTCATCTGTGTCCTCTTTCTTGTAGCCCAGGTGCCGGCCGAAGATGATGGCGTCGACAAAGTGTCCCTCGGGTTGAGTTGCGAGGTTGCCGCATCCGGGGACGCGGCCGATGCGCTTGAAACCTAGGGAGTCCCAGATGCGGCAGGATACCACATTGGTCTCATAGACGAGGTTGAAGACGGAATACGTATAGCCCTGGAAGACGAGAAAAAGAAGAAAAATACAACGATCAGACTACTGCAATGAACGAAGGCTTTTCCACACTTCGGAGGGCGGGAATTGGCTCGGTGCTGGTTGAGAACTTACCAGCAGCGGCGCCCATTCCAAGTAGCACTCTCCCATCAGCCTACCCACACCACGATTTCTAGCGCCGTCTGTGACGAGGAACCCACCGTTACACACATGGCTGGAGCGGCCAGGGTAGTTCGGCTTGACGTAGAAGCTGCCCAAGCACTGCTTCTCCCAGTTACATCCCTCCTTCTCCATCCGACGCACGTCGTCCGCGCTATTCACTTCGCCCAGAAGCATGACAGCCCCAAAGTTTGAGAACCAGTAAGGACCGAAGGCCTCAAAGGTGAAGGGATCGATCATGGGATAGGTATCGCCCTTCTCGATCTCGCGGTTCAATTGCTGCCGCAAGTAGTCGATCAACGACAGAGGTACCTCGGCCGGCGAAGAGAATGGGATCAGCGAGGCTTTGGTCGTGCGATCACGCAGGACAAGCGTGCGCGGCTGGATGGAGGTAGGAAGAGGGCTGCCGGGCACCGGATACGGCTTCTCGCCAGACCGCCTATAGATGGCCGGCGAAGCCGGATCATCCAGCATGGCGGGCATCGTGCAAACAAGAGAGATGGGAAAAGAGAGAAAATGAACGAAACAGGAAAGGCCGAGAAGCTATATAATACGCACAATGTCAGCAGCTGGATGGTGTGAGCGGCCAATCGTAAGACAGTGGGCAGATTGCAGCAGACAGCCCCTGGTGACTCAGAGGGCAGCGCTCTGTGCTGGGCGGCGGGGGGCAGTGGCCCGCTCTAACGCCAAGCGGCAAATGATATTGTGCCGACAGGCGCAAAGCGTGGTTGTTGTTGGAGGGAACACTGACCAGGGTGTAGTTGTGGGAATGCTGCGCCGGAGAATGTGGTCCAGTCAAAGTCTGGTGCGCCTCACGTGCTTTTAAGCTCTCCGCTCCTCGGCCTCTCCTCGGCTTTCCGCCCTAGTTTGCGCCCTACTCTTGATTACTGAAAGACATATACGCCCTGTTAGTGACCAATCCGGTCTAACCGGTGAGCCTAGTCCACGTCCTTCGGCGGTTCGGGCTCTGCAATTGCTTGAAAAAGATGTGCGTTCAGCCATGTGAGCAGAGACTCATGGAAGGAGACTGAAATCAGCGTCCGAAATCGGCTGCACTTCCCGTTCGGGAAGGCCGGAGCATGCTCCCCGATTGTTGTTGATAGCTAGACACCACGCACGCTGCACATGTGTATCGCATTGGAGAGCCACTCTAAAATTCCAACGATTGTATTTCATTAAACGTGGGAGCATTCGAAGAGACTGAAAGCCAAGAAAAGTACTCAACGGGCAGAATTCACTTCCCTCCAAACAACAACTGGTCCCACAACTCGTTCGAAAAACGCGCCTTCACCCCATCCAATCCCCACCCTTGCACCTCCCCAATCTCTCTTAATACACCCGCGAATTCCGGCAAAGCTTCCTTATACGCGACTTCCTTCAGATACCTCCTCGCATCCATCCCACCCAACCTCAACCCGTCCCACTCCTTCGCCCAGTGCGGCCTTACATTCAACCGCCTTCCCTCTCCGTCCGTCAAGCTCATCCATTTATCTCCAATCTTCTGAACGAAACCCTCCCACTCCTCGTCATGAGCCGCGTCCGGCACCGTCAGGACCTCGATGCTGGCTGTGCCATGCCTGTTACCTTTCTGCGGCGCGAGGATCAAGTCAGAGGCGCCCATGATGCGGAGCTCGAGGGTCAAGCGCATGGGGCAGCTGGATGAATGGCCGGTGATCTTGCTCGTATACTCGGGCGCGTAGACAAGGTTGATAGCGTCCCACCAGGCGCGCTGTACGACTGAGAAGTCCGGTTGCGATGGGTCTGACGGCAAGCCCGGAATGGGGATCTGGAACTCGATATCGCGGACGCGCATGTTTTGGATGCCGCGGCGGAAGTGAAGGGCGTTGGGGAGGTGAGTTCTGAGTTGGCTGGTCAATGCTGGTCTTAAGTTTTCTGGGACGAGATGCGGATGCTTACTTGATTGTTGGCTTCTCATTTTCGCCAAACTTGGGAGGTAAGGCTGCCATGCCCATCGTCGCGAGCAACTGAGCTTGCCAAGGTCCCGGGATGGCGTTGAAAAGGACACTATACTCCATCATTAACGTCATACAATCAGTCACCTCGACTCGGCAGCAGCAGTGCCACTCACCTCTCCGTCAATACTCCTCCAATCCACCCCTCCACCCACTGCAAGAAAGTCTGTGCATCATCTGGATACTCAACAGCGCCCTCAATCTCCTTCACAGTGTTCCACGTGTTAATCCAAGCCTTCTGCTGGTAAGTGAACCAGAACCACTCGCTATAGTAATCATCCCTCGCCTTCTTCACGAACTCCTGACGTGCCTCCTCCATCTTCTCCTCTGCATCCTTCCCGTCAAACCATCCCGCCCTCAACACCGGCGGGATATCTTCCTTCCTCAACGGCGGAATCGCCAACCCGATATCCACCTTCCGCGGCTCCAGCACCGCGTACGTCATGGCATCGAGCTCGAACGTCAAGTGCGTAACGACACCCAGCAGGCCGAACGCGCCCGCAGCAGCGCGCAGATGGCGTGGGTCATCCACGCTCTGCAGAGCGCCGTTGGCGTCGACATACTCGACGCACCGCACGTGGTCAGAGACGGTAGGGTGCCGTCTCCCGGCGCCGTGGCAGATGGGCCCGTTAACGCCGCCGATTGTGACTTCGACGAGGATGACGTCGACCGGGAGCGCCCAGGCATTGTTCGCCACCGCCCACCGCCGGAAGTCCTCGTTTGTCACCCCGGCACCGATGCGGCAGAGGCGTTTGGATGGCGACGTCTGCTCTTTGAGCTCGATCGTCTTGAGGTCCGGCACACCGGTGCCGGTGTAATCACCGGGAAGGAGGCTCATGGGGTCCGGAATCGTGGTTACGGTTTCGAGATCGACGAAGGAGATCAGAATCTCGTTGCGCTGGGAGAAAATTGGCGACCAGCTGTGGCGGTATCCGCCACAACGGATGCGCAAGCTATTTGCCGCAGCGTAGCGGACGAGATTCTGAACGCCCATGGCAGTGGTTGGTAAAAAGGTATAACGGGGCGTGTGTTTGACAGTCTCGCCCCAGTTGACAAATTCCTGGTCTGCGTGGACCTGAAGTCCCGTCCAAGTTGGTTAGCCAAGGCCATATGTAGAACATGTACTGGACAGGACATCCGCTTAGGTTCGTTTAAGAAATAACGGAAAGCAGTGGGATTAAGTCTGGATAAGCAGCAGAGCAGGTGGTGGCGACCCCTTGGTTTAAAAGTTAAAGCGTGTAGAGCAGCATAGCTTACCTCCATGACCTTTGTCTTGATTTCATCTTCGTAGATCTTAGGTAAATTCCGCTCAACCTTTTCTTTTCCAAAGCAACTTTGCAATAGAGCCTTAACATTGAGAAGCTTAAAGACCAGAAACTTCAAAACATCCACACAAGAATGACTCTCCTCTTTTTGTTCCTCAGTTCTCCAGCCGCCCACCCCCCCATGTTTCTTCGATGCCGGCAATACGAATCCTTTGCCACCGAGAGCGTCTTTGGCCGACTTCCCGTCAACAAATGCACCAATCTGTTCCTTCAATTCTGGTCTGTCGATTCTGTCCAAGCTATCTTCAAAGGCCCTCGTATGACGCAGTGCACGCAAGTAACCGCGGATCTGGACTTCGGGGTCGAATTTGTCGTCGAGAACCGGACGGATGACCTCGTCCTTGAGCGGTTTTGTATCGACCGCATGAAGTCTATGGTCATGCTTCTTGAGCTCATCAATGTGGTCGAGGATATCATGTAGGATATGGTCGCGTTGGAGGATTAGCGAGGCGGCATGCTGAGGTTTCCCTTCCTCAGATGAGGACGACGGACTGGTCGGCATGTTTGCTTTGTATTAATAAAGCAGGATCCAGAGAAATACGGTTGGTGCAATGACAGAAAGTATACGACAGAGCGTTTTGAGACAGACAGACTTACATATATGGCATTAGAGAAGCTCTCGTTCAGCTTGCGGGGGTTTCATCACGAGCTGCAGTCAGCTCCCGGAGGAGTCTGACAGGCTGGCCCAGAAAGAGGCTGAGCCCCAACAAACATGGGTTGATGCTGCGAGCACATGAGTTCATCGCATCACACTTCTCAGCTCGTTGCTGACATGTCGGCAGGTCCTTCTGAATTGATTATGCACGAGATGCTCGAAGTGGATGCGTGGTTGTTGTGGCTGGCTGTTAATGTCTCGAAGTAAAAAAGTAAAATGAAAACAAAAATATACAGCTGAGCCGGAGACGGTGACCCGAGACTCCGATGCTTTTTATTTGATGAAGCACATCGAAGGCGTTAGCAAACGACTGTAGGAAATCAGGAGATGTGCCAATAACGGATTTTTAAAGGTCGCCGACGTGGAGCTTAAGCTTAAATTCTCAAACAACTGTCTGGAGGAGGCAAGCCGAACAGGGAATAGACGGATCTCTTCGGAACCTTTGAACAGAGACGCTCTCTTAACTTGGCATCTTCTGCTCCTTTCTGATCACAAGACTCTCCGTACAATAAAGTATATGGCGAACAGCTGAGCACCGACTGAAGCGACAACCCGGCACGCAACCGAGACTGCCGGACGATCGACGGAATATCATGACCAGGAAGACATGGAGATGGTGTTGATGGGACACGGACGGCCCGGACGGCGGCGAAAGTTAAGGTTTAAGGAAGAAGAGAGCGTATGAAGAGGTGAAGATGGGAATGATCACTACCTCGGCGACGAGAAGGCGTCTCGGCTGAATCCCGGAAGATTGGTTTCCGCGATGCATCCCAAAACAGAAAGCCCATCATCAGCTCTGCTCAGCTAAGATTTGATAAGCAGGCAGGCGTCCATCACGCCCTCTGGCTGGCTTCTCCAAAGCAGAGAATTTACTATTCAGCCTCAACATGCTGAATCCGGCAAATGAGGAAGAGGTCGTCCAACGCGGTTAGATTACGGTGCTTTCCTCCCTCCGATTTCGGTCGAGCTGATGAGTCTTCGAAGATGCACTCGCCCAAGTAGATATGACATGCGGTATCGACAAGAACGAATATTCCGATAATTCTCTGTATTTTCAGACACATTTACGCCAAGTTCAATAAAAACAAAACACATACCTCCCACTCAGAATTTTCTCACAACACCGCAAGGATTACTCAACGACTCCAACCTCGCCTAGAAAATATTCCCGCCCTCTTCGACAACCGGCTAGCTAGCTCCTACATTCGCCCTACGACTCTTCTAGGCGTCCAGCGATGATTCCCTCCCACCCCAGCCTCGCATCAACACCCAGCACGCCCGTCCAGCTTCAGCCCCACAGATACCTGCCTGAGGCGCGGACCACGCCCGCACACCCATGCAAAACTGCAGGCAGCAGGACGCAACAGCCTTCCGCACCCAACCAGCGCAACTCAGCTCGCCTTCTCTACGCTCGAACGAACTTACCTACCACCAGTAGCATCCATACCCGCGATCCCCGAATTCCTATACCCAGATTCAGGACATCCGGGTATACCGGACAATGCGGCCATCAAGGTGCGTGAGCCGAGACACATCGCACTCGGCCCCCTCCGGACAAAGACTGCACAAAAGGCACACGGCGCGCCCGGCTGTTTCTCACGTCATACGGCACGACGCTTCTCCTTTTCTGACAGAGTCACCGGTCTGCCATCCTCGTGGCTCGCTTTCGAGGCCCCCAACCCGCACGCACGCAACCGGATATCGAATACCCGGTGGAGGGATGCAAGAGGCGGGACGAAGGATGTGACGGGGCAACAGGATGATGGATGGGGCAAAAAAAGAAGAGAGGAGCCTAAGGGGAAGAGCAAAAAAAAAGCAAACATATCGTCATATTAACCGGGAAATCTAATCAATGCAGCAGCGAAAACATCCCACGCACGCGGACCATAACGGCGGCAGGGCTACGTGAAGAGAAGGGGGAAAAACGAAATAAAAAAGCAAAGGGCACAAGAAATCACGGCGAAAAAGCTGGTGGTGATACCAACGGGCGCCTAGAAAGACGTGGTGGCAAAGATGAGGCGAGCAAATTGCTTCTTCAACACCGAGACTTTGTGGATGGAGCAGAAGGTACTCGGTTTGTCGAAATGGGTGATGATAATAGCACAGCCTTCGCAATACGGCTTTTGAACTGGACACAAACAATTGACAATTTCTTTCTGAAGGCCATTTGCCCACCTCAGTTCCCAAATTCCGGTACGTTTCGAAGGCACACGTGCTGAGCAGCCAAGCAAAAGCAAACAAGACCGACGAAAGCCACCCACCACACCACTGCCCACCGGGAACTCCTGATACTCGTACACGTCAGGACACGCACATACACGAAAATCCCGACAAAAGCAAAACGCAGACACATTCGGGGATATCTTCCTGCAGCAACGCCGAGACGCGTTGCGGTCGCCTCATCATTTCTCTTCTACTACAAACAATAGAAAAGCCGAAACGTTCGTCCGTATAGTCAAACAGGAGAGGCAAAAAAAGAGCCTTCCTAGATCCGAGCCGAATTCTTACAATTCCCTCCCTGACGAGTACGTCGAACTGAATAGAAATCTTCAGGTTTCGCATCTAGCAGTAACCCATTGCGCACGCACCTTCTCTTCCGGGGGGTTGAAAAAAGCAAAACAATGGGTGGGAAGGCTGGGGTATCATAAAACATGTGATGCGAAGCAGAGGGAGCAAAAAGCAAGACAAAAAGCAATGCAAGGCGGATCGGACTCAGGCCGTTACAAAGAATAGCAGGGAAGAAGAAGCAAAACAACACGCACGGGAACGCCATTACAAAGCAGTCCGAAAACAGGTCGCTTGAACGCAGCACAAAAAGCTAAAAGCAAAATGAGGAGAAGGTCAGAAGCGAAGCAAAGGAAGAAGCAATGCGAATCCAGGTGGAAGGCCTTGGCAACTTCCGAAAGGAAGAGCATCCTCAAGCACCGCAGCATCTGGACTGCGGACGAGTGGAACCGATTACCGAAGCATTATTTCAGCCACAGTGGAGCGATAAGAAGAACGGCGGGAAGAACCGTTGCCCAGTCGATGCAACGACAGCACGGTCCTTGTCCGCAGCCCGCTCATAACGTAACGAGAAGTGGCGAAGCTAAGGAAACCGGTCTAAGAACCGGTCCCAAACTCTTTCACAAGCCCGGCAAGCAACATGCAGAATTTGGCGTGTAGCTCCACGAAGAAGTTCTCCTTGCCTACGATCTCGGCTAAACCTTTGGCGCGCATGATATCCCGACTGACCCGAGGATAACCATCTGGGTCGACTTTCTTCGCTGCAAGGAAGGATGAAACGGGAGTGATATTGCGCGCCGTGGGAGATGCCGGAGATCCTACCGTGCTAGCTGCCGGTGTGGGAATGATGGTATTGGGCTTGCCGCCAGAAACCTGGACACTGGCGCGGCGCGGGACACTGCTGCCGCCAGAACAGCTGAGCGGGGGTGTGATGGTGCCAGGACCTGCCGCCGTGGTGGGGCGCATGTGCGCCGCAGGAGACGCGAGCGCCGATTCCTGCTCAAGAACCTGTTTCGCCAGTGCAATGATCTGATTTGCAATCTGTTCGAACATCTCGGTGATCTTCACCATGGCCATGCTCACGCGCCAACTATCACGGCCACCGAGGGCGATGAGGGCGTATGTTCGTGTCCGTCCGCGCGCCCGCGGATCAGGAATTCTGAAGACGTAGGCAACAGTGTATCCTAGGACTGGGTCACCGAAGTACAACGGGCCTGACGGGGCACCGCGTGGTAGCTGCTCACACGACAGCGTACGTATACAGATGCGGCGAAGGCGAGAATACGCCGACGGAGAAATGGGCTGGCGGGTGGTGAGATAGGACAAAGTGTGCGTGTGAGCGTTGCGCGGTGGAAACAGAGGGGATGCTGGAGAGGAGGAGGTGAGACTAGGCGGCGAACGCGAGAATGACGTCGATGCCTGGGAGTGCTCGTCGGATGATTCTGAGTTCGTGTCGCGGTCATCAGAGCTCCTGGGGCCGCGGGCTATAACGGACTGGGTGGTTCGTAGCACTGGGCTACCATTCTGGCCTCTGCCATCCTTGGTCGGACTGCCTGGAGCGCCGTCGGGCAGCTGTTCGGTGACATTCTTGGGGACGAGGAATGAACAGTTCTCACAGCTGTCGTTGTCGCCGTCCCCCAGGTTACTACTCAAGGAAGCGGTGCTGCTCTTGCCAGAGATGCTCGGGAAGTAGGGATTATGCGAATTCTTGGGCGACTTAGGGCTAGTCGGAGGGGTCTCGAAGGGCGAGGAAAGTGGAGGAATGGCGGGGGAGTCGTTGAAATAGGACGACTTGGAGGGATCGTCGGCGGGAGGAGTGTCGCAAGGGTGGCAGGTGGCGCAACTGCCCTGGGTGATCTGGGTGCAGAGCACGGAGGTGGGACCGTGGACCTCACAGAAGTGAGCAAGAGAGATCTGGCGAGGCAAGGTCAGTGGTGGAGCTCGAGCGAAGGGGCGTTCGAACAAGGGAAGACAGGCACGCGCTCGGGTTGAGGCCAGGGTGCTAGCGCGATCTGGCTGGCGTCGCGTGCAGCATGTCTTAGACGGGGTCGGGGTGGAGAGGGGCGAGCGTACAATGAAATCCATCTTGCAACGCGTATGGGCGCGCTGTGCTCATGCGACCACCATCTTGCGCGGAAGCTCGTCTGGGCGGGTGGTTGAGGGGAGAGCGGGCGAGCGGGCAGAGTATAGGGCGAGCTGCGGTGACTCCGATGCTGGGCCGTTCGGAAGCGCGCCGTAGGATTTCGGAAGAGGGCGTGGCGCCGAGGTTCGAGACAGCGTTGGTAAGCTGATGATCGCCGCCAGGCAGCGGGACGAGAGGACGAGAGGACGGGGGCCGGCGGGCGGCGGCGGGCGCAGCAGCGACACGGGCGTGTGGGCGCGGCGGGTATGGATGAAGGTGTGGGTGGGCGGGCGCGGGTGGTGGAGAGGAGGGTGTCTGAGGCGGCCAGGCCGTGTCGCAGGGACCGAAGCTCTGGGTGGTGTGGCAGCAGTCTTCTTTAAACGATGAGCGCAGCCCCTACCCCGGTCGGCTTATCTTCTGGGGCGGGAAGCGGTCAGAACAATCGCCGTGACGACCATTGGCGACCCATGTCCTCGCGATGCAACGCTTCTGCTCTCCGCTAACGACGCCTCCCGCACCCAGCCCACACGCCCAACAGCGCGCGAGATCACCGCCGCCGCGCTGCCCCGAGCGCCCGCTAAGAACAGCTGCGCCGAATGCTAGATTCGCCGATTGCGCCGCCGTGATTCGCCCCGGCCGCGCGAAGGGTGACGCACTTGACGGCCGCCGCATCGGGCATGCCTCGATGATCCCCGCGCTGCGGCGCTGCGGCGGGCTGGTCCATGGATGGATGCTGCGTGCTGCTGCGTGCTGCTCTCGTCCACTGCAGTCGCCCAAAGCAGCTGCACGCTGCAGGCCCTGCAGTGGCATGGCAGCGCGGTGGAGCAGCGCAAAAAGCGGCCCTCACGAGACCAGCTGCTGCATCCAGTGGCATTGTCTCCGCCAGGGTCTGGCCGTTTGACGCCGGAGCCCCATCAGCAGCTTCACATCGCGTAATAGCTACCTTTAGCACCTCCGGCTGCGACTCGAAGAAGGCTCGCAGCCGCCTGCACGACATCCGCCTCCACCATAGCCGCAGAAAGCCGCATGCCCACAGTCGAGCCTCGTCCCTGTCGGGCGGCCAGCTGCCAGGTGCCAGGCACATCGACAGCGGCAGGGCCGCGTGCTGCCTTCGCGAAGCTCTGGTGTTCGGCCCTACAATTCGTGCCAGCCCCAGCTCCAGACGCCTCAACTGCCCTGACTCGGCGTGGAGAAGACGAGCGCGTTTGAGTTAGCCTCAGCAGCTCGGCTAATGCGCATGCCCCCCGGCCGCCTGTCCTTGGCCGCTCCAGCGAGCTCCAGCTCCAGTCCCAGCTCCAGCAGCGGCACCGCACACCAGACGCCTCTTGCTTCTGGCAAATTTCCGCGCCGGCGAAGCTCTGCAAGCACGCCTCCCGCAGCCCAGGACGAGCACAAGCCAGCCGCTGTGAAAACCCAGAAGCCCGGATCCTGGAGGATCGTCGAGTTGCGCCAGCCCTCGCTGCTTGTCTTGCCGGCAACATGCCTGCTGCTGCTACTGTTGCTGCCGTGAGCCTTGCAAAGAACCGCCGTCGCCGCATCGGTCGCCGCGTGCAGCAAGCCTCAGACCTCAAGCCCCAAGCCTCAAGCCTCAAGATTCGACCCTCGCCTGGCGCAGACGAGATGAGCGTCTCAGATACCGCAGCCTCAGCGGCCACCCGGTTGGCCAGGCAGGTGCTAAAGCAGCCTCGCACGCCGTCGTGAGCGCAGTTCATGCCCACAGCGGGCCGCGGCCGTCGGTCGGCGTGCTCGGCCGGGCGATGGTGGATGGGTCTTCGGCGGGCTCCTCTCCAGTAGCTAACCAGTCCTCAGCCGTCATGCCTCCAGGGCTCCGCTTGTTGACCGGCCAAAACGGAACACGGCACGCCCTCGGGCAATGGTTGATGCTACGGCTAGCTGGTCCCTGGCTGTGTTTCTTCGTAGCCGCCCGCGCCTCCACGCCTGACAGGCCGACCAGCAGAGCGCCGGGAATAACGCTTGCCCGAAGAGGGAATGCTGCGGAATCGTCTCGAACGGGCCTCTGTCTCAGCCCCGTTGCATCAACTTTCCCGCCTAGCTTGCCCGGAGCAGGTCCCCATATGGGCGTAGGGAGCAGTGGAGAGGCTGTCTAGTCGTTCAGTAAACAACTAGGTACGGATTACACTATTACATACGCGCACGCGCGCTGGCCGTCAGCAACAACCGTGCCGGGTGCAGGTGCCGAACAGCTGAAGGTTCACCATCCGCTCTGCATCCGGCTCTCGCTCGCTCCCGAGACCATCCCTCGTGCGCGCCGGCGGCGACGACTTTGCCGCCTGCGTCCGTGTCCTACGCCGTACATAGTACGTAGTAGCACAGCGACGACGAGTAACAGCATACGCAATCTCATCAGCCTCCTTCTCGTCCGCTCTCGTCCCACGCGCGTAGCCGCTGCATCACCGTCGCCCCTTGTGGCCGTGTGGCGTAATTGCTACGTCCTGCTTCCCTGCCACTCAGCGCCGGCAAGAGTCCACAGCAGCGACGGCTCAGCCGCGAACCGGCCGACGAATGACGGCGCTTGTGTTGCTCTGCTCTGCACCTCGTAAGGAAAATCGCAGCGCGCATCTGCTCATCAAGCCGGCCCTTCGCTTTGCCCTGCCCGAACTTGATGATCCTCACTCCAGACGACTCGATCCGTTGCGGCGACCGCCGCACCGCATATATTGATCTGTTGCAATGTCTCGCATAGCGCTGGTACTTGCTCAACAGGTCCTCCACCGCGATCAGTCATTTGCGTCGCAGCCAAGGGCATCGTAAAATAGCCCGTCACCCTCTGGCGGACTCGCGATGTTCGCCACGAGCGTCGCCTGCGCTGAGGCACTTCTTTCCGGCTTCGGCGCGCATGTGGGCAGTCATGCGTTCTGATCCATTCGCCTGCGAATCTGCGGTGTGCGCTACTCGCGCCAGAGAAATCTCGTGATGGCCAGGCCGCACGAGTCGCGAGATCACATCGAAAAGCATCTGGACAGAGACAGGGGTACATCATCGACGATGATCACCTCGCCTCTTTCTCCCCCAACTCCTCGCGCACGCCCGCGTTTCCATCAGTCATGCTGTGGGCTGCCTACAGCCAGCCTGGAGACAGCCGTTTCGGAGCGGAGAACGCCTTGACACAGCGCAAAGTCGACGCACATCACCAGCAGCTCGCAATAAGAAAACAATTTACCCCCTCGTCACGACGCGGCAGCAACGCTCGTGTGCCGGGCCCGCGTTAAAGCGTGTGACGAAGGCCCGCGCCTTGCGCGCAGCGGGGAAGCCAGCCCGCGGCCTGCTGCGTCACTCCCTACATCACCTTGCCATACAAAAATACAACAGACGTCCAAGCATCAGTCCAGCAACGACCACCATTGACAATGCACGCAGAGACCGTGGGACGATCGATCCTTGAGACCGTCAGGTGTGACACTCTAACTCACAATAGTCCTTCGTTCCCCTTGGTGTTCCTGCCCTGTGCTGACCAAGAAACTCACTAAGAGCACGCCTCGATGTGCTCAGGCGTCGGAATGCCACAAGGGAAAGCCGGGATGGCTCTGCCTAGCGTCCTGCCGTGCCGCCCTACCTTACTCTTTCTTTCTCTGTCTCTCTCTCCATCAGGCGCTTGCCGTCATTGCTCCAAGCATCCGGAGGGCGCCGCGGTAGGGCGGCAACAGGGCTGGTAGGAGCAGCGGCACGACGCAGGGGCCAGGGATGAAGGCTCAGGCTGGCATGGGTAGGTTTTATCGATATTCACATGTCTCCCTGCGCCCTGGAATGATGGGACGCTCGTTTTCGGATCGGGAAGAAGCGAAAATGGAGGGGTATTGGGGGAGAGGAGGAGTGGAGCGTGGGCAAAAAAAAAAAAAAAAAAGGTCGATGCGGGCTGTGGGCATGTGCTGCTGTTCGCATTATTACGAGGAGTCCACCATGCCTCTGACTGCTGCACGGAATTTTGCGCTTCGTCCGCCAGGCTAATATGTTCCCACCTCCATCGCGTGCACATGCGCCGGGCGGGTGGATATTTAAAAGCCTTGGAGGAAGATGATTGACCGGGCGGGCGCACACGAAAGGCAGGTCGGCAACAACCGCCTTCAAGCGAACGCCCAGGGTCTGCTGGTCTTGTCGTGTCCGCTCTTTTGATGTGAAAGGGGACTTGACGCTGGGTTGATGCTTGAACGGGCGTCCGCGATCCACGTGGCCGCAAATAGCCGGCGGAAGATGACGGCGCTTTGGCGAGCGAACGGTGCCAGGGAAATCGTGGCTTCTTTGGGAGCTCGACGCGAGGTCGCCTGTTCGTGGCGTCGCGCTGCGGTCACCTTTCGTTTCGCTGACGCTGGTGGTGTCTGTGTCGAAGCGCGTGCGTTGCATGCATCGTGAACTCCGAGTCGCGCACGGATGTTTGTTGTTGCTGTGGTTCTTGGAGCCCAAAGGAGAAGAAGCGGTCTGTATGACGAAGGATCATGAGGCTAGTTTCCCTTTTCTTTTATTTGCTTCAGCAACGCGGAAGAGAGGGCCAGTGCGTGAGCGGTCGGTGCAGATCTCAAGGCGGCTGCTCCTGGTCCGGCCGGGTAAGGCATTCCAGGGCGTCAGGAATGCCATGGTGTCTCAAAAAAGTCGGGTAGCTCTGGCATGCGAGCCGGGCGTATCCCAGCGAGCAAATTCGAATAAACTCCGTAGCCCGACATCATCGCAGCGACGATTCGGTAAAGCCGAGCGCGAGGCCGGTCGGGAGAAGCTTATACTTGGTGCTCCCCGTGCTCGAGTGACGCACTCCTAATCAATGCCACGGCATGGCTGCTATCAGGCGCATCTTTTTGTCAAGGAGAGACTTGGCTTGTTTCGTTTCAACAGTCGCCCTTGGCTGTGTCATGCTAATGGCGGCCTTGCAGTACGGGCATGGGAGCAGCGGCGGGGTTGGAGATCAGAAGATCAAGATGGAGATCTGATCGCACAGCCAGCAGCAAGCGGCAAGCAGCAAGCCTCCGTCTAACGGCAGCCTCATTGCTTTTTTAGGTATGAATTCGGCGCGGATGCAGTGCTGATTGGATGCAGCTGCCTGCGATCTTCGATTGGTTTCCAGCAGTGGTTGCAACGGCTGCACAAGCCGTTCCCGCTGACGGCTGCACAGTACGGATGTGCTCGTGTCGACAGAGGCAGCCGGTCCAGCAGACGCGCTGCGAGCGAGTAAGCCACCAGCACAGAGTACTGTGTAGAGCACTCAATGTCCAACAGAGTTTGCAACGGCAGCGCCACCCAATCTTCCTCTCATGCACGACCGTTGGGCCCCAATCCATCATGGCCCGGTGCCGCTCTTCCCCGCGACAGGATGCGCAGGCTGCTGCATGGCGATGATGGCACATACATTTGCTATATTGCTCCTGTGCGACCCTCGACACGCGACGCTGTGCCACCATATGCGCGCACACGCACACGCACACCGTTTCCAACCCCAACCTTCGTGCCTCCGCAATGATCAACCCAGCAGCAACGGGAAAGTAAAAGAACAGAAAAAAGAAAAGATGATAATCATAATAATAATCGTCGCTCAGGCACCCACCTAACGTTCAGCCCCTAAACTAATCGAGCCAGGCTGTCCAGCTTACCCGCCTTGCAGATCTCTGGCCTTCCTCTCCTGCTAAAACGGAGCAAGGCAGCCCGGCCAGCAGCACTGCCAAAGAGGGAGACACAGGGGACGGAGGACGGAGGACGGAGATGCAGACACAGATGAGATCAGTGCTCAGGACCCTGATCTCTCTGCCATGCTCCGCTTCCTTGCTCCGCACAACGCAAATGACGCAAAGCCCGCCCACACCATCTCCACATCGTGCCCACCACCTCCCATTCCTCAATTTTGCCTCGACTTTTTTTTTCCCTTGCGCGACCCTGTCCCGCGCTGATCGTCCTTTCTCAGCCGCCCTCCGTCCACGTCCACCAGCCACTGGAACATCTCGCCCACGAGATCAATCTGCGTCAACGGCGGGAGCGGTCAGCTGTCCGTCCCTGTCGACACGCAGCCCGGCCACGCCGCCCCATCATCGCCCTTCTGCCATCATCGCCAATTTCTCTCTAACCTCCCAATTCCCATGACGATCCCATCTCGCCCTGCCATCTTTCATCCTCGCCCTTGTCCCCCCCGTCCCCACACACAAGCGCACCGGACTTGGGACTAAACCGAACCTCCCTTGCACAGCGTAACATCGCTCGTCACCACCTGCCCACCGTCTGCCGAATTATCAGCTCGGACGCTGCTCCGTACCACGTAGGCCGTCAATGGGCTTAGAGAGAATGCCAATCACTCTTAGCCGGCGCCTACAGGCGTTCTAGCCTCGCCCCTCCGTCCCCTCAAGCGAGCTCAGCCCATACGAGCTATCACCTAGCCCACCTTGCCTCGAACTTATTCTTTTTTTTTTCTACTATCACCGCTCTCTGATGTCACACAACGTTCCTGTCGAGCCTGTTCGGCGCTCTTGCCCGATGATTCCTGGATGCAAGGCGGATCGTCTTACATTGCAGCCCGAGCATGGTTAGTCCCGCGGGTGTAGCGTTTCGTGCTTCCGATGACCCTGCAGCAGGAAAGAGTCGCGGCTCGGGTGTGGTCGTGCGGTGGGCGGCTGCGGCGGCGGGTTTAGCGCGCGGCGGAGTATGTACGTGGGTGGAGCATGCTGTGGAGCGCGAAGAGGGGAGGAAACGCGGTGGTTTCGCGCTGCGCGCGGTCCGGGCGTGTGGCGGGAATAGAGAAAGCAGTAGGGGATATGATGAGATCTTGATGTGTCTTAAAGGGCGGCTCGTTTGAACGGCTACATTAGATAGCGTTATCAGCGCGGTCGAGGAGGCCCTAGAAGTTACTCGGGGAGATACAGTCGACGGTAAGATATAGGGATGTACCGAGGTTGGCGCCAAAGTAATTCAGCTGCCAGCCTATTGGATTGGTAGTGGGAGGAGTCACCCAGGCCTAGTGCTCAAGAGGCATTAGCAGCATCTACCTCCAGATGACTCCTTATGCGCATCATTACTCGCCATTACCATCCTCTCGAGACCTATCGATCTCGTATGAACATGCCCTATTTCAACGAGAGAACAAGTCCACGACACGTAAGTCGGATCTCCATTCTGCGTCAATATAGGTGCCTTGCGCTTGAAACATTGTACCGGTAGGCGCAAGTAAGTGCAGCGATGTGAGAATAATCGTCCGGAAATGCATAGTCACGGAGATCAGCAAAAGTTCAAATTTGGAGGAATCTTTCGCATTGCCAGCATTAGTACACTACAGGTGATTGGCTGATATGGAAAGTCGCAGGCAACGTCTCATCGCTCTGTGTAATATATCTTGAATAAATCAATCGAACGCACCTAGTAGAATCTACTGCCATTGACCCATGATACTTTTGTTATTTTTGCCTCCTTTTGCGTTGTCACCGTCCTGGTTGGTTGGAAGGCAGCGGTCAGAACGGCACCCTTCGAAAGTACACATACTCTAGGAAAATAAGTGGGCCTATATGCCTGTCTATATGAATTCAGCCAGGCGCTGCTCGCGGCATGCTGTATGGTAACACACACTCTTTCTAAACGCAGCCAGCATACAGCGGCCTCTCTGTTACACTGCTTTTTCATACCAGCGCATATTCTCTCTGTAATATTTGATTTACAAATTGCCTCTGGGTTCTGCAGCCTGCGAGCCCGCTCCCGCCGTCACATCGGCATTTTCCTTGCGCACATCTTCGTTCCCGCCGTTACACATAACCCAGGGTTGTCACTCCCGCGGTTACTCAGCATCCGCGTGGGCAGTGACGCATCCCGGCCCCCTACATGGATTGTACCCGCCAAAATATGCTGCATGACGGCAGAGTGCGTATTTATTTCTCGCATCAATCAATCTCAGATCTGCAAGATCAGATCAGATGTGCATCTAATATATCTGCATATATTGAGATGTGCGGAAGGAGCGGGAATGAACGGCCGTGAGAGTGGAGTCATGCCGCAACTGCAGTAAGAGAAAATGCATATGGAGCGAGTGTGGTCTGACCCTCTGTAGAGTCATATAGTAAGAGCTGCATGTAAGAAACACAATGCTACTCTATAGCGCTGAGTGAGACGTCTGGTGCATGTCTACATCGTGCGACTTCCCCGAAAACGTAGTCTTCATCGAGATCTAACGGCAAAAGCAAGAAGAAGCTGATGGAAAAAAAAAAAAATTTCACGTAAGATAAAAGTAGATCTGATATCTTCGGTAGCACAGTGTAGATCAAAGCATAAGGCGAAGGAAGTGGGCGAGGTAGAGATCACAGCATGCTCAACGTTCGACGAGCACGGAGCTTCGTCGTCCACAGCACGTCAACCTTCCACGTAGCAAAAGGCTCTTGTTCCTGTTTGTGATAGAACAGTAGTGAACCATATCGGAAGCTCCGGCAACAAGAAATAGGCCGAAGGAAAGCAAGATGTCCTCATGACTCCACTCCGTCGTATCTAACGGCGGGCACTGAAACCGACCCTCATTCCGTACCGTTGAAAGCGTATTGCAATTTTCGTGGCTCACGAACTCTCATGAGGATCTGCTCACCCTGCCTCTTCAGGTAAATGCGAAGAGGCCAGCCCGGAAGATCATCTCCCTTTCCCATCGTAGAATGTTTCAAAAAAGTAGATTTCATTTTTCCTGTGGCTCGATAAAGTCAAAGCCAGAAAGCCACTCAAGGCCCGGTCCATCGAAGAGAAACCTTAAATCCGGTTTTCGTATCGCCCCGTACCAGGAACCGTTCGGAATACCACTGTGTCAACGTTTCCCTGCTTACCTACCCCAAATGCGGTAGTGGCCACGGGTCAACTTTCTGCCATAGCAACGATGATCCCGCTATAGTAGTCCCGTGCTTCTACTTAAGTCTGCCAACCATGGATGACCTAAGCTTCTTTCTGTTTTATTGACTTCGCGTTAAAAGAATTCGTCACGTTGCTTTTATTCTGGCAACCAATCAGGAGCTCTGCTGGCCGTCGATCTGCGGATTAGCCTAGAGATCTCCCCTTACCCGTCGAACTTGGTGTTCCTAATCCGCGCTGTGTTTGATACCACATCGTGTCCCCTACCGCGGTCATCCCTACTTCGAATGTTCTCCATTGCCGCTCTCGGATCCTTGTTTCGCCAGCTCCTCACCTTTCCCATTCTGTCTGTCCTCTAGAATTTTTCGAAGTCTACCCGATTACCATGAAATCTGAATGCCCTTTGTTAATCTTTATGCCCTCGCTAATAGCCGTAAACATCACTACAACAAACACCTCTCTCCAACAGCTACTCCTGATCAACCCGACTAACTTCCCAACTCCACTCTCTTCTCCAACACCGCCCTCGCCTCCGCCTCCGTCAAGCTCTCCAACCCCAACTCTTCCAGGACCGCCCTCGCCTGCTCGTTATCCGCGAAGATCCTCTTCTCAACCTCCCACAGCCCCAGCCCTCCCTCCCTCCCATCCGCCTCCACTCCCTGCGCCCCATCCCCGTCCGCAGCGGTACTTTTACTCCTCACCGGCAAGCCCAACAATGCGACACCTTCCCTTACCCTCTTCAACCCACCTGCCGCACATCCCTCGCCGGCCCATCGATCCACCACCTCCCCGATCGCCGCGACGTCCGTCTTCAACTGTGCCGCGCCGGCCGTGCTGAAAGAGTGGCGCATGAGGATGCCGTCCCAGATGCTATGCTCGATCGCTTTGCACGCCAGCCTCGCAATGCGGCGCAGCGGCGCGCGAGCGAGTGCGCGATGCAGGAACGAGAAGGACGAAGTCAGGTACGCGAGTAGCGGCTCGAGCTCGGGGGTGATGGAAGGGGGCGAAGTCTGGGGGACGGTGGAGGCGGAGGCGGACGAGGAGAGGGTGGTCCAGGGGTTGATGTTGCGGTACGCGCGCAGGCTCTCGCGGACGTTATAGGCGAGCTGGTCGGCGATGATGGCCTCGGAGCGGACGCGCAGGCGGCTGTAAGCGGCGGCCGTCTCGTCGAAGAGCGCGCCTGTGTCGTCCTCGGAGCCGACGGCGCTGGAGGTGCGCTCCGCGACGGCGGCGACTGAGAGCGGGCCGGCCAGGTTGGTCGAGCGCCGCCGCCGGGCGCGGTCTTGGAGCTCGTCCCACAGCTCGAGGAAGAAGATGTCGTCGCTCCAGTCGCGCATGGCGCGCTCGAGGTAGTCGGCGCTGCCGAACACGCGGCAGAGGCGGTCGAGGCCAGCCACGCCTTGGAGGTTGGCTTGCTCTTCGCGGCTGATGCCTTGGACAGCGCGGCCGACGGATGAGGTCATAGTGAGGTACGCTTCGAGGCTGGAGTGCAGGCGCTCGTGGAAACGGTCGAAGATTGATATTTGGACGTCGATGAGGAAAGAAAGCTTCTGCGAGAAAGACGACAATGGCCTGTACCGATCTTGGAATCATTAGTGATATTCAACTCAGCTGAGCAATGCAAGGCATACCTGTGATAGTCTCTAGCAGATCATTGACGCGAATGGCCGCTTTCGTAGGCTTCGTCGCACTAGGATCCACGCTGTCATAGTCCAGCTCTCCACTTTCTGGCGTGTCTATAATGCTCTGGTATCGTGCAAGAGCAACTACGGAAACATTAGAATTTATCACACAAATGGGAAGATACAAAGGTGGTGTGGCAAGAACGACGGCATCTAATCTGGTCATAGGTATAGATACTCTGAATATTATGCACAGTGTTTGGTATTTTATATTCATTCTCCTCTTCTTCTGTGGGAAGAATGTAATAAAATAGAGTCGCTGGGAGCAGCAGGCTAGAAAGCAAGCAAACAGAAACTTACAGTCTTTCTCAACTTGGAGCCAGCGGCCAAACCAATCTTGGGTGACGAGCACTTCCCAAGCAAGGCCCTTCCAACCTTCAGCTCCATTGCCGCCATCATAACGCCAATCTTCTTTCAGTGTGGTATCAAAGCTCATAATTTCGTGCATGAAATGGCTTAGTAGCTGTGGTTGACTGGCAATCTTAGGCAATGTCGAAAATATTTTAGAGCGTAGCATGGGAAGTAGAGCGGTTATAAAGGCAGAAGTGGCATCGATGTAAGCAGCATTAAAACCCAAATCCGTGCCTTTGAAGTGGGAGAGGAGAATGGGTTGTAAGTTGTCGACAATGAACGGATTAAAGTTGTTCAACAGGTCAATAATATGCGAAAGGAAATACTCAGGCTTGTCCAAACGGTTCGTAGGCTTATCACCGTCAAAGTGGTACCTGAAGCGCATTTCGAGCGGTTGCACTAAGACCTCGAGGGGTAGTAGAACCAGCGGAGTCTTGCCTCCCTTGGGACCAGCAGCCTTATTCTCGGCTGCCTCGAGCTCAGGCTTCTGCAAATCAAGCAACTTACCGACGGCAGCGGCCCATTGGTCCTGCAGTGATCCAAGAAAGGTGGTTTCAGGACGCTTAGGCCAGTCTATCTTCTTCAGCACGGCGTCCAGTTCTTTAGAAAAGGCATCCCGGAGTTGGTCGCGCACGTGCTGGGTTGTCCTAGCAATGTGGTCGATGAGATGCGGGGCGGCTCCTTCAGCGGCCTCATGCAGAGGCGCAAGGCTAGCATCCAGGGTCTTCAGCTGACGGTAGGATTCGAGGGCTGCTTCGCCGGACGTCTTGAGAGCGCTGTCGGCTTCCTTGCTGCGTATGAAACTTAGTCTTGTGCCGCGATACGGCTTACGTGTTGGATAAAGCGGCTTACCTCAATTCGCCAACTTCTTTCAGCCTCTCAGTGTAGCGGGCGGCGATATCCAGCGCGTGCAGCCTGGCCATGCTCTGCTCAAAGCGGGCCACGGCATCATCGCTAGCGTCGGACAGGGTTACAATTTGCAGGCGGCGGTCAATGTCATGCTGGTCGCGGTCGAATTGTTCATGCTGGAGGTGGAGCTGGCGCTGGTGCTGGTCGGCCTCTTCGCGGGCGTCATGGGCGTCCTTCTCGGCCTGTTCGAGCTACATGGGCGTTAATGCGGGCACGCGTGACATGGGACGAGCTTGGGCACGCTTACCTGCTGCTGGAGTAGGCCATGCTGGGTGCGGATGTTGGACAGCAGGTGATCAAGCTGCTGCAGGTCGGTGTGCGTCTGCAGCTGGTCGTCGAGGTAGGCGGCGACGCGCTCGTGTACGTCGGCCATGGCGGGCGGTGGGCGGCGGCGTCGCGTAGTGACGTGGATGGAAGTGTGTGGAGCGTCGCGGTGGCTGCCGCTGCTGCTGCTGGGCGGGCTGGCAGTCTAGGTTCTGGGTCTGGACGGGTGCAAGGTGTGGCACTGTCGCCGTTGACTCGGAGGGCCGGGGGCGTGGGCTGGGCAGATCTTAGAGCGCCCCGCGATCTTGACTTGATCTGAAGGGTTGCCGACAATCGTTCGCTAGCCGCATACGCCGAGAAATCCTGCAACCATCCTAGCCCCGACCCTTCACCACCCATATTTTAGTTTGCCTGCTGCCACTCCTCTTCTCTGCTGACCGCGCGACTGGCTCTTCCTCTCTCCGCCGCCTGTTTTCCTCCCTTCTTCCTCCGCAAGTTGCTGCGACCCCGCCGCTTTCTCCGCCGCGCTTTCTCCGCCGTCCGCTCCGCCGCCTCCCAAAAAAAAAAAAAAAAATATGCCCAAGGAAAACAAGAAGCGCGGCCGCCGCGAGGAGCGCAAGAAGCGCAAGCTCGAACACCACCATGATGAGCCCGGGAACCAGAACAAGCGGTCGAGATTGGAGGAGCAAGAAAACTATGTTGCGCTTGGGGAAGAGGCTACAGAAAATTTTGATGGAGAGCAGCAAGAGCAGGCTGGTCCTGGCGGAGACATGGTCTTTTACGGCATGCTGGATGATGAGGAGCAAGAATATTTCAAGCGCGCCGACGAGCTGTTGGAACTAAACCAGTTTGAAGACCCGGAAGCGCGATCCCTCTTCCTGGCAAATGTCTACCGCGAGGCAGACGGCAAGGAGCTGAAGCTAGCGAACAGCCAGTCGTGCTCCCGGCTGATGGAACGTCTGATCCAGCTGTCAGACACCACCCAGTTGAAAAATCTATTTCAAAAATTCAGCGGACAGTATGTAGTCCATTCAAATCTTCTTCAACATGTGCTAATCCTGTAGTTTTCTCAACCTCATCCAACATCGATTCGCTTCTCACTGCTGCGAGGCCCTCTTTATTCATTCCGCACCGGTCGTCTCCGAAGAGCTCATACACCCTCCCGAGGACCAGTATATCGATCCTCAGGACGTGCAAGTATCTATGGAGAACTTGTTCCTCTATGCCATAAACGAGTTGGAGGGAAACCTTGGTTTCCTGATGACGGACAGATTTGCGTCTCACGCGCTGCGAGTACTGCTAGTCGTTCTGGCAGGCGAACCTCTGGAACGCTCCGCTCATCGCTCATTACTGCACAGCAAGAGAAAAGAAAAGGTCACAATTGCACAGGCTGAGAAGAGTGGTAACATATTGGACCGCCGCACCGTCCCGGATTCCTTCATACACGCGCTGGAAAATATGATCAAGAGCAGCGTCGCCGGTCTAGACTCAACCTATCTTCGCGCCCTGGCCACCCACCAGACTGGAAATCCAGTGCTGCAGCTTCTTGTCAGGCTGGAGCTCGGCCAATTTGGTAAACAGCGCGCAAAAGATGAAAATTCGATTATACGTACACTCCTTCCCGATGATCCTATCACCGAGGGCACCGACAGCTACAAGTTCATTAATGGATTGATGTACGACCCCATTGGCTCCCGCTTGGTGGAGACGATAGTGGAATTCGCACCGGGCAAGATGTTTAAGGCATTACACAAGGAACTATTCAAAGACCGCGTCGGCACCCTGGCACGGAACGAGATCGCCGGATACGTCGTCACTAAGTTGTTGGAACGCCTGAGCAAAGAAGATCTGGAAGAAGCAAAGCAGCAGATTCTACCCCAAATCCCAAACATGGCGGAGCGCGGACGAACGGTCGTCATCCGGACTCTGATCGAACGATGCCAGGCTAGATCGGTCGATACGACGGCCATTGCGGCGAAACTTGAGACAGCCTTCTCTGGGCCCAACGGATTTGACATTGCACGTTTACTCCGCCTGGGCGAGGCGGTGACAGCCGACGGAAGCAAAGCCACGTCCAACGGGCAGACCGCCTCTCATCAGCCTAGCTCGGATAGCCTGCATGGATCACTTCTCGCCCAGGCAATGCTCACCGTCGAGGGACCGCTCAGCGCGCTTATTTTCGACTCACTCGCCCGATTGGGAACGCCTCTGGCGTTGAACATGGCAAGATCGGCAGCGGCGAGCCGAGCATTGCAGGGGGCGCTGACTTCACCGATCGCCACGATCATCTTCCGGCGCAAAGTGATCCAGCAGTTCTACGGCCACATTGGGGAGATGGCGCTGGACCCGTCGGCCTCACACGTAATCGATGCCATCTGGCAGGGGACTCACGGATTGGCGTTCATCCGGGAACGCATTGCGGAAGAGTTGGCCGAAAACGAAGCTGCACTTCGCGAGTCTTTCGTGGGCCGCAAGGTGTGGAGGAATTGGAAGATGGATCTGTACAAGCGACACCGGTCCGAATGGGTGTCTCAGTCGCGCAACAACGCAGGAGATGGAGCATTTGTTCCGTTTCCGGAAGACACGGCAGACAAGAAGAAGGGCAAGGGACCAAAGTCAGGGATTGAGGCTGCGCGGGCACGCAAGCTCGCAGCAAAGCAGGGCAAGAACAAGGACCGGGAAAGCGACAAGAGGAAGGGCAGGGAACGAGGGTGGCACGGAACGGCAGGGAGAGGCTAGACGTGGGTGCGTATCGTACGAGTAGCACGCGGCGGATGGAGAGGTGGAATGGCATGTCTCGTGTGTCTCAGGCCTGGGGTTCGCAGGTTTGCAGGCTGGGTGGCCAGGGCTGGAGACGAGATCGGGGACCCAAATCGACGGGTACGGGATCGGCTGCCAGTGCGCGGCTGACGGGCAGGGGGCACTGCGGACTGCGGTCTCGGCGGCGGCGGCGGCGGGAAGCAGAGCTGCATGGCGCCAACCACCGACCCCTGCCGACCGCGACCGGCAAAAGTCAGCAGTAATTCCGTCATCTACAACTTTTTTTTTGCTTATTGCGCCTGCCGACAAAACACCCCACCTGCGCAAGCTCTGCGCATCTGCACCTGCATCCTCAATCTAAATTCTAATTTGCGCCCTATCTGGACTCCCCTTGCGCACCATGGCTACGAACGGTACCACGAACGGTGTCACGAATGGCTCAGCACACCACGCATCAGTCGATGCACTGCCCTCGAGGGCTGATGAAGTTGCCGAGGTTCGCGCATACCCTCCAATTGGTCTATTACGCCTACATATCGTTTCTTTTGCCGCATGGAAATGCTGACCTGTGGATTTCTTCGCATCAGCTCCTCGACGCCGTGCAGAAATTGCTAATTCCGTTCATCCGTGCCGCCGACGAGGACGCCGCCACCAAGCCCTCTGGCCGAGGTCTGACCGTCAACGGTAGCAGTGAACCGCGCACCGTGTTGGTGGAATCCCTCCCGCCGAAGAAGCTGCAGTCGCTCCTTAATTTACAATTACCGGAGAATGGCATGGGGAAGGAGGGTTTGCTGGAAGTTGTGCAGCGCATACTCCAATATTCAGTCAATACGTGGGACCAAGGCTTCATGGACAAACTTTATGCCTCCACCAATGCTGTATGTAGGGTAGATGCTGCCAGAATTAGCAGTTATAAAATTTCAATATATGCAATTGCTGATACAACCCTGCGCTCTTCAGGTCGGTGTCGCCTCTGAGTTAATTCTCGCAGTTCTCAACACCAACGTAAAGACCCAACATTGAACCGTTCCAACTCCAACGCCCTGACTAACGTCCGCCAGGTCCACGTCTACCAAGTCTCCCCGGCCCTTACCCTAATAGAGAAGCACACCACCACCCAACTCGCCCATCTCTTCGGCTTCACCGGCCCTTATGCTGGTGGCATCTCGCAACCGGGTGGCTCCGCCTCCAACGCCACGTCCGTCGTCGTCGCCCGCAACACGCTGTACCCGGAAACCAAGACAGCAGGCATCCACGGCTCAGCGCGGCGCTTCGTCCTCTTCACGTCGGCGCACGGCCACTACAGCCTGGAGAAGGCGGCGCAGATGTTCGGCTTCGGCAGCGACAGCGTGCGCAGCGTGCCCGTCGACGAGGACGGGCGGATGGACGTCGACGCCCTGGAGCGGCTGGTACAAGCGGCCAAGGACGCCGGCGAGACGCCGTTCTACGTCAACGCGACGGCGGGCACGACGGTGCTGGGGTCGTTCGACCCGATCGACAGGATCTCGGAGGTGTGCGGGCGGCACAACCTGTGGCTGCACGTCGACGGCTCGTGGGGCGGGCCGGTCGCGTTCAACGCCGAGATCCGCAGGGACCGGCTGCGCGGCGTGGAGCTGGCGGACAGCGTGGGCGTGACGCCGCACAAGATGCTCGGCGTCCCGCTCACGTGCAGCTTCCTGCTCGCGCGGGACCTGCGCCACGTCCGCAAGGCCATGACGCTGCCGGCCGGCTACCTCTTCCACAACGACGTCTTGGAGGACACGAACGAGCTGTACGACCTCGCGGACCTGACGCCGCAGTGCGGCCGGAAGGGCGAGTCCTTGAAGTTGTTTTTGGCGTGGTTGAGCAGCGGGACCGCGGGCTTCTCGAGGAGGGTTGCCACTGCGTTCGAGCGCGCGGAGCTGCTGCAGGCTGAGCTCGCGAAGTCGCCGAATGTGGCCCTTGTTAGTAAGAGCCCGTTGCCGTGTCTGCAGGTTTGCTTTTACTATGCGCCTGGTGGGCAGGTGAGTGTAGAGGCAGACGTGAATAGCAGGCGGACGGAGGAGATGGCGAAGAGGTTGATCCGGAGGGGATGGATGGTGGACTTTGCGCCAGGGGAAAAGGGCAAGTTCTTCAGGGTTGTGGTCAATGGGGAGACGAGGGTTGGGACGGTTGAGGGATTGGTGAAAGCGGTCGAGGAGGTTGGCGCCGAAGTTGTTGGTGAGGAGGCCTAGGGGAGAAGAAGCGTGGGTATATCAAGAAATGAGATTGGGTCATTGCCTGTATTTGGGGGAGTTAGGACCTACGGAGGCCACAACTGGCTTTGCTTGGTGAGCGGGTTGGTTAGATCTTTTCTCCTGTGGGCGGCAAGATTTGCAGCGCTTTTTTGACCACTCTTTCGTTGCGTTCCCGGCTAGACGCGTAGACTGTCTGGTACTTCATCTAGAGCTCCAACTACAATATCAAGAATGTAGATGAGGATATGAAGTTGCAATGAACTAATACAGTACACGACATTGTGTGGCTTCTGATAGTACTGGACATTGCGGTAAGGCCCTTTTACCGGTGCCTGCCATTTCTGTCTTTCGACGTGCTTCGCCGTGCGCTGTTACCCACTCGCGTCATTTTGTGACGACGCGACTTACACTTGACCTGCAAACACGAGCGGCACAACGACACTTTAGCCTCGAACCCCCCACAACCTGAAGTACCACCACTGCCGTGCAGGCGCGTTCGTACATGAACTCAGCTAAGATCTGACGTCCCCGCATGCGCTCCAGTCCGTCAATCACCAATACGACATGAAGAAGGCGAGCATTCAGCAGCCGAGAGCCAGCTACATGGGCTCCGGTACTTACGACAGCGGCGGTCACGACGACGATGTCGACAACGATGATGCTAGCAAGAACCGAGTGAACAACGTAAGTTCTCTTGCTGATCGACGGCAACTCCCGCTTCTGCAAATCTCTTAGATAACCTAGTGTGCAGGCGCAAGCGTCCCACGGCAACAAGGCAGGTCAGACAACTCAGCAGTCAACTCCTATCACACCAGAGCACCTGCAGGCACTTTTAGTGAAGCTTTGGACCCAAGCCCTCACTCTCAAGACACACTTGGCGTGGAGCGGTACGGCAGATCCTTACGTAGACTTCATCGTGGCTAGTTTTCTGGGACATAATCGCCAGGAAGCTGCGGATACTCCTCGCAAGATGGCCATTCGTGGACGTTCATTTCTTTCCCACGATCGACTCACCGACCAGCGTCCTTACGAGGAGACAAGTCGTGAAGCAACGGAAGGCTATCCTCACACATCTGAAGAGATTGCCACATCTGACCCAACCGATTGGGTGATGAAGAATCTCCGCCGCATTGAGGAACAGCTGGAAAATGAGAGGGAGAAGAACCGTCAGAAGGACGAACAAATCGAGCACTTGCTGCAGCACGTGGAGAAGCTTGAGCTTGAGAATCATCGTTATCACCAGCTACTGTTCTCTAAGCGCAACGACTTCGACACTCCGGGCGAACGTGGACCTAGCGGCATGGTATCGAACAATCTCTCGGGGATGAACGATGGATATGAAGACCCTGAGCAGGAGGAGATCAGGCGCATACTGGAGGAGTTGGGCCTCGACTCCCTTCCACCTTCTGCGTAGGTTGGCTATCTTGCGAGCTCAAGAACACTTGGATAAGAGACAAGGCCTGTGTATGGCTTAGAGGTAATTCATTGAATCTGATCTGAGCTTCTGAGCCTGGGTTTCCCTCTCATGATGGGAATCCACATGGTTTGTGCCTGATACAGAACTAGGTCAACGCAATGCTTGGATCATGAGCGCATGGAAAACCTGCAAGCCCCTCTAAGGTTAGGATCTGATCTGAACGGAACAGGTTGAGAAGAGGACATAGTCCGGAAACGGTAGTGTAAATCAGAACAAGCAATAAATCATTGCATTGAAAAGGTGGGCGGAGAACTTCTTCGCCGAGTGATTCCAATGTCATAGAGCAAAAGGGGTAAGGAATCATCAGGACAACAAAAAGTAAAATGTTGGGAGTCAAACTTACAAGCAACCTGAAAGAGATAAGCAGTTGTAGTGCTTATTAATAAGATGAGAGAGGTAGAGTTAGTAAGGAGTATTAGTGTGTAGCCACTGTTAGCTTTTCTCTAGGCTGCTAAAAGAGAACAGCCTGGTATTGGTACAACCGCATCATTAAAGTCGATCTTCAAATGCTTCACAAGCCATTGCCTTGATTCCTACTGCCAGGAGGACTATATGTTGTGTCATCACAGATAAATTTCGGTTGAAAGAAATTACTTGGCAGACAATGGAGCGGAGACCATATACCTTGGAATTGCATAGCTGTTATGTCAATTAATCGGTCGAAATAAGACATTGATATCGTTGTCATCTCTGGAAAAATCGTGCGTCGTTATATGTTCCTCGGAGGGGCCATTTCACTTCGGCGCAATCATGATCAGGCGAGGTGAAAATTTGAGAAGTTCGGCAAACCCAGAGTCGGGGCCGTCTCGCTTTTAAGCTCTGTGAAGAAGCAGCACGAATCGTAGCAGGCGGTGAAGGTTCTGGACCATTTCGCCGGGCCCCTCTCTTCCACGCCCGTGCAACACTCTTCTGCCATGGAAGTGGAAGCTGGGGCAACGGATGCTTTGCTTTCGAATAACGCAGAGCACTGTACCAAAGTTTCCTCGACAAGAATGCTTTTGATACAGAGAGCCGGCATACTTCAGTTCCAAGGTTTAGCTGAAGAATTGTGGCAAAGTACAGCGAGCATCTAAGGCACCGAGATATGGCATTGACGATTTAGTACAGATGACGCAGCAGAATTAGGCTCGCAATAAAGTAAGCAAACCCCTGTTGTATCATTTGTGAGTGTTTTATGTCGTGGTGGAGACAATAATGCGCTGACGCTGCCACGTGATGAATTGGGGCTGAATCGTTTGCTCTCGGCTAAGTGGAGTCGTGGTCTGGAATATTACATCTGAGGCCTCGCTTGCTGTCTGAAGGCTGACACGTCCTCAACGAGCTCAATACAGTCCAATCGTTACTACCGTGACTCTTTCACACGGCCAAGACAAGCCTTCAGCTCGCCGTCACGTCGATTGGATTCTATGCGTGGCGCGGAACGCTCGGTCTGCATCTGGGAGACCCACCGCGCCGAGTGGGCGGCATCTTTTGCTGCTGGACACCATGGCGCCACTGCAACAGGTGAGAGGGCTCGGTCGTAGACGGAAAAGGTCTCTCGGCATCCAAGACATTCCAGATCTTCCGCTCCAGGACTCAGGATCATTGGAGAGCCTTCAACACATGGGTGAGGCACTCGGTCCGTACCCGGCGAAGGATTCCATCCTTGCATCATTCTGACACGCCGAAAGTGCTCCAGAATTTGGAAGCCTCTCATGATTCAGCACTTTGCAAGCCGTGTAGGCAACTGTTGCGATCACACGACAAACCGCACCGCGGACACGCAGGTTTCGGTGCCGATTTTCACAAGAGGAGGAGAACCGGGCCTCAGTGCGACCATGAGCATCATGTGACTCTGTCCGACTTGCGCGCTTGCGAAGCATGCGAGTTCTGTGTTCTAATCAGCATCCTCATATTCGAAGATGTGAATAAGGCAGAGAAAAACGACAGCGCATACCGGGTCCAGCTGGTGAATGACGGGAGCAGGCCTCATCGTTATCTCAAGATCGGCTTCCAGAATAATGACGGAAGCTGGACAGACAAGAAAATGATCATCGCATGCTGGGAGACTCTCTCAGGTAAGGCCTGGGCGTACTCATCATGACCATAAAGCTCAATTGAAAGCAGACCAAGTATATACATGGTTCCGATCTTTGGGACCGTCAACTTCTTCGGAGCAAACTTTTGAACTTGTGGCGTCATGGTTAAGTGAGTGTGTCACTGAGCACACCACTTGTAACCACAATTCCACTGCCTCTCACGAGTTTCCAACTCGCCTCGTTGAAATCGAGAATGCCGACATGTCTGATGATCTGAGAGTTAAGCTGTGCTACGGACACTCCTTGTTCCCAGAAACTCCCTATGTCACGTTGAGTCATTGCTGGGGGAAGGAGAAATTCGCGACGCTTACTTCAGGAAATATACAAGCTTGGTCAGAGTCGTTGCCCACACGAAGCCTCCCGCAAACATTCCGAGATGCCATGAACATCGCCTTTAGGCTCGGATACCAGTACATCTGGATAGACAGCTTGTGCATCATACAAGACTCCGAGGAGGATTGGATAAGTGAGGCTGGGAAGATGAGCGAAGTATACCAGAACTCTATCTTCACTATATCTGCTACTGCCTCACACAAAGCTGGAGACGGATGTTTCATGGCGAGGCCGCCATACCTGTTCCGCCATGCAGGTCATACGGAGCGAGGGGTGCGGTCAAGCTTCTGGAGCCTTGCTCCGCGAGATCTATGGGATCTTGGTGTGGAGAGCCGTAGGAAACTCGGGCTTCCGTGCCGAGCATGGGCATTGCAAGAACGCGTTCTCTCACGTCGTATCCTCCACTACAGTTCACTTGGAGTCTTTTGGGAGTGTGACCATCTGCGTAGATCCGAACTTGTTCCCAACCATTCTACGCCTCGGCAACTTGCTGGTCTCCTGCAGCAGCTTTCCAGCACCTCCTACGAAACGCCATCCGCGGAATGGCATCGCCACTGGGCTGCAATTATCAAAGACTATTCGGAACGTCAGCTTACTTATCCAGAGCGCGATAAGCTTTCTGCACTATCAGGTGTAGCCAAAGCATTTCAGTATCAGCTGCATGACGAGGGATATGTTGCGGGCTTGTGGAACGACAAAGAGGATCTTATTCGAACACTGATGTGGTCAGCCGTGAAGAAAGCTCCGAGGAAAGAAAAGCCTGTGTACCGTGCTCCGTCTTGGTCATGGGCTTCATTGGATGCTCCTGTGTCCATCCCGCTGTCCTGCTACGGCCATGACCTAGTCTCTTTCGTCAATATTAGGCACATCCAGACGAAACCCCTGAACTCATTGGACCCAACAGGCCGGGTAAAAGATGGCACCCTCACTGTGGTGGGATTCTGTGTTCCCACCACCCTGTGTTTAGAAAACCAGCGGCCTCGCCTCAAGCTCATCGGTAAATATACCGCAAGCGCGCAGCGGTTCTGGCAGCAGTATCGACCGATCGCAAGATTAGACCACTCAGAAGCTGTCTCTGCCTTTCCTCAGCGGCTTTATTGTGTGCCATGGTTTTCATTCGACTTCATAGCTCGCGATAAGAAACCCAGACACCGCGTATCCTACCTGTTGCTCGAGTCGGCGAAGAAAGATGACCAGAACCCAAAGATTTTCAGAAGAGTCGGGACCGCTGAAAGCTGGAATTTTCCTTTGGCATACAAATGGGACTTGGCGTACTACAAGGAGATGATTGTTATCTGACCAAGTGGTGTGCACACCTCAAAGTCACATACGAGGACTGTCCGAAGCATAGAAATCATACCGGCCAAGGGTCGCAGGTTTTTCCTGAGCAAAATTTGATGAGACATGTTGTAGATTCGTGCTCTATTAATCGGAGCTGCGGATGATTGGCCCACGCTCATTTCTAGCCGCTATTCCCTGAGCGGGATGCCTCCTATTGTCATGGCGATTAGACCACTCGGCCGAGGATGGAGCTTGGAAAGCATTTGAATTGGTACCCTCCTTGGGCAAACGGGAGCTCGCTAATCCTGTTCCTTGCATCCCGTGTCAAACGCTTTCCCGCGTTTCCCGAAAGACGGTGCCTGGCAGAAAAACGGCTCGCTTTACCGTCTTTGATGAAAATTACGAGCTGGTCGACATACACGGTAGTCTTTGCCCGAGCGGAGAGAGGGCGGTAAAGCAATATGGTGATCTGCCACGCCCGACGGGTCGGCCTAAGCGGCGATCATCAGCTCTAGTGCGTATGACGCCATTGACTGCTACGATCACGCTTCAACAATGTGTGCCCATGGATATTTGCTCTTGCCCAAGTAGGGAACTAACTAGCGTGATTCTGATCGAATCATCGCGGAGGAAGCTCCAAAATTCCTGAAAACCCGCTTCCGACTACCTTCCACGCGGAATTTACCCGACACCGACACTACTGCGGCTCTCATCGCCAGGCACTTCTCCGAGGACAGCCCCACACGTCATAGTATAAGACGCCATGGAAACCTCGTCCGATTGACCAGCTGCTGAGAAGCTGCCACCGCCAACTGCCAAAATCTTTCACGGCCCTTACGAGTTCATCATGAAGTTGGCGTCTCTCGGACTTCTCCTCGGCGGCGCTCTTGCTGCCGCCAAGCAGCCGAACATCCTGTTCGTCTTAACTGACGACCAGGACCTGCACATGAACTCTTTGGATTACATGCCCCTTCTTCAGGTAATTGAATCTCCAGTCGTAAAACCAAAATCGTTTTCTGACACTGTTCGCAACAGAAACATATCGCTGAGAAAGGCACCACGTTTTCCAAGCACTTTTGCACCGTGGCCATCTGCTGTCCGTCTCGTGCCAACCTCTGGACTGGTCATGCAGCCCACAATACAAATGGTGAGACGCATTACATAAAAACACTAAAATTTGTGCTAACACAATGCAGTGACGGACGTGTCACCCCCATACGGTAAGACGCCCCACCCTGCTCTCTACTGTTTTAATCCTGATTTTCAAAGGTGGCTTCCAGAAGGTCATTTCCGAGGGATGGAACGACAACTACCTGCCCCTCTGGCTGCAAGATGCTGGCTACAATACCTACTACTCTGGAAAGCTCTGGAATGGCCACACGGTATCAAACTACAACGAAACTCCCGCCAGGGGATTCAACGGCTCGGACTTCCTGCTCGACCCGTACACGTACAAATACTACGATGCGGTCATGACTCGCAACAACCAAGAGCCTGTTAGTTATGCTGGCAACTACTCCACCGATGTCATCAAAGATAAGATCCTCGGTTTTCTGGACGAGGCTCTTTCGCATGAGCAGCCCTGGTTCGTGGTTGCAGCTCCGATTGCGCCTCATTCCACTACGACTACCGATCCGACCACGAACAGCACCTACTTCGACTTCGCACAATATGCTCCTCGCCATGCCCACCTCTTCAAGAACTACACCATCCCGAGAGACTCGAGCTTCAACGCCAAGGTCGAGGGTGGCGTCAGTTGGATCAAGAACTTGGCCCCTCTGAATGAGAGTGTTATTGAATACAACGACGAGTTCCAAAGGGCTAGGCTCAGGGCTCTTCAGGCAGTCGACGAGATGATCGAAGCCTTTGTGGAAAAGCTTGACGATGCTGGCGTTTTGGAGGAGACCTATGTCATCTTCAGCACGGACAATGGTTTCCATATCTCCCAACACCGCATGACTCCTGGAAAGGAGTGTGGATATGGTACGTCCTACTGCACCGAAGGCGTCAGCACAATATGTGATCCTCGCAGAAAGCTGACACTTGCGCACATTAGACACGGATATCCATATCCCACTCATCATCCGCGGTCCTGGTATCGCCGAAAACCAGAAGATCGACGTCGTCACCAGCCACACTGACATCGCTCCTACTATCCTCGAGCTGGCCGGAGCTCCGAAGCAGCTCGATGGCAAGGTCATCCCGCTGACTGCTGAAAAGGCGAAGAACGTGACATACGAGCACGCCTCTATCGAGTTCTGGGGAAGGGTGAGTTGTACAGAACCAACAGCTTCGACATCGGCTGATACAGTGAAAAGGCCTTGATTGAGGGCAAGTACTTCAACCCGGTCGGCCCCAGGAACATCTACAACAACACCTACAAGGGCCTCCGTCTCGTAGGCGACGACTACAGCATCTACTACAGCGTGTGGTGCACGAACGAAGTCGAGTTTTACGACGTCACGGTAAGCAGCCAGCCCAAAAAAGGCCCCCTCCCCCTCTCAACACACAACCACCAGAACTGACAACCCACCAGACCGACCCCGGCCAAATCCACAATCTGGCGGCCAACCCGTCCAACTCGACGTTCCAGCTCGCGGGCCGGCCGCTCTCCCAGATCCTGCCGCGCCTGGACGCGCTGACGCTGGTGCTCAAGTCGTGCAAGGGGATCCAGTGCACGGAGCCGTGGAACGAGCTGCACCCGGGCGGCGGCGTGCGGACGCTGACGGACGCGCTCAGCGCCGACTTCGACGACTTCTACGCGCGCCAGCCGAAGGTCGCCTTCACGTCGTGCGAGATGGGCTACCTCATCGACGCCGAGGGCCCGCAGGGGTGGAACACGTACCACGGCGCCAAGTTCGAGACGAGGCGCGACGGCCGCGAGGTCTTCCTGTACGGAGATGACTGGCACATGTATACATAGCGTAGAGGACGCGCCTGTGCGAGCATCTAATGATTTGATGGGG
Organism: Neoscytalidium dimidiatum; assembly: GCA_037367355.1. NCBI lineage: Eukaryota > Fungi > Ascomycota > Dothideomycetes > Botryosphaeriales > Botryosphaeriaceae > Neoscytalidium > Neoscytalidium dimidiatum. The sequence continues at coordinate 1,060,856 of CM074697.1, read as the reverse complement.
AGGGGGGCTTGGTTCCGGACGGATCTCATGAAAAGGGGGGTTAAAAAGAATGTACCATGTAGCCAAAGGACAAAAGTAATGAACCTAATGCCAGACAACCACCCGTCCGCATACAGTCCTCTGCCTGCCCACACCCAGAATCGAACTAGGGATCTTCGCATTGCACGCAAGAAAACGCATACGAGTGCGACGCTGTACCACTAAGCCATGCGGGCGAGTTGTGGCAACCACTTTCGTTGGGTGTCGTACTATACGCAAAGCCGAACGAGCAGGCACGATTGCGTCGTTCCTGCCGAATTAGGGCAGGAGCAACCCAAATACTAGGTTAAGGTTTAAAAGAATCCGTCTTCTTGGGACCAGTGATGGTCGGGAATGGAGCTCTTTCGTCGATCGTTGTGAGGATCGTCGTTCAAATCTAGCCCTGGTTTATCTACCTACCGCCGAAAGACTCCCTTCCGTCGTCCAAGCTCCAAGAGGCCAAAGACTAGACAAACGCCGATATATCATGATGAACTATCATGCGCAGGAACGTCCACGGAAACGCCAGGAAGCGCCAGCCCGGAAGCCTTGTGTGCCAAGCCCTCGGGAGGATCCTTTGCAGACACTTTCTCCAGATATACATCAGTCGCCGGCACCAGTCTGGTTCTGTATGGGGTCTTGACATTCTGAGTACGACCGCGCAAATCAACACGTAAAACCGAAAGACACTTGAGATTCCAGATCCAGCTCAGTGACTTCCAAAAACCAACTTTCTACTGAGAGCAATAAGATCCATGTGGATAGGCGAGATCATTTCCTGGATCCACGTGGAGAAGCTACCTCGTTCAGACGAAGGCGCCTGGCCCTTCGTAATAGGCATCCTGAGAGTTAATTACTCTGTAGTCTGATTCTGCGCACCAGCGACTGCAGTGGGATCCCCGTGGAGCTGGGCAATAAATAAGTACGCCCGGATCTGTCGTGGAATGATTGTAATCAAGTTACGATAATGGCCCTTCACTCGATTTTGTACGACTTCGCACCGTCACTAAATAAGAGATGGGGTTTCCGCTCCGCTAGGTCAAGGATAGTCTGCGCAAATACGGAGTTCGCCCAAGCGAACCATGGTCCTAACGATTGCTTAGTATTCACCATCGCCTCACTGATATTGAGCATACTCACTCGTGTAGCTCTTAAGATAATTGACATCGACGCTCTCATGGACCAAACCAAGCTTGCTGGCGTTTTTCACATAGGTGACGGCCTGCATGATCTCCTCATCGTCGTCGGACGTCATAGCTTGGACCAGCAAGCTCATCGGCCAGGCATTTTGGAGCCCAATATGCGGACCACCGATGCCTTCAAAAGCTTTGCCTTTGAGATAGTAGGGATTCCCGTTCTTCTCCAAGATCATCTTTCTTGTGTTCTGGTAGATTTGATCCTTAACATCGACGAAGCCAAGAAGAGGAAGCGCCAGGAGAGACGGAAGATTTGCATCATCCATCAAGATAGAGGAACCAAATCCGTCGACTTCGTAGGCAAAGACATCGCCGTATTTCTTATGGTGGACGACACCGTGCTCCCACACTCCAGCTTCGATGGTCTCACTATACAGCTTAGCTTTCTTGGAAAATTCCGATGCTTGAGATCCACCGGCCTTCTTAAGCATATCAGCGCAGCGCCGCAGTTCCACGGCCATCATGGCATTGGCGGGTATGAAAAAGCCGAGTATTGTAGCGTCATCACTAGGCCTGAAAGCGCTGCGGACCAAGCCGGTACCGGCATTCAAAGGATTGCCCACGCCATTAAGGCTAAGTGTCTCAGTCCCAGCATCCGTATGCCGTTTGAATGTGTATTCATTCTTCTTGAAGTCGCCGTTCTTGTCGAAGGTTGGCTTGCTCTGTGCCGCAATAACCTCGAAGAGTGTTTCCAGCGCGTTATACCATCGAGCGGTCAAAAATTCAGTCGAGCCCGTGTGGCTATAGAACTGATTGGTTAAAGATAGGAAGTGGGCTAATGAGTCCAGCTCATATTTGCATTCGAAAACGAAGGAAGGCTCGTAGATGGGATGGACAACGTCATCCATGCCGTTATTCGCGGGCGGCAGCTTGCTTGGGGGCGGCGGCTGGAAAGCATTACAGTAGGGTGAGCCGATGACAAACTCGGCCTGCGTGTTGATAGCCCCCATAATCAGGTTCTCGATGGCCTTGTCCTTCTTTGCCAGTTTCTGGTATTGGGCAAGCTGATTCGTCGAATCGCGTAACCACTCTGCATTGATGTCTCCGGTGACGATGAAGGACTGAGCACCTTGCCACGGGGCTCTCATGTTGGGGACGGTCGACTTATCAGCGTCGACGTGCCAGCGTACTGTCGTGTCAAGCGTATTTGGGAAGGCGTTTTCGAAAATACGGGCCAGATCCTTGTCCACCATTTTTTGCTTCATTGTATCTATAACTTCTTCGACAAGCGGAGATTCGAAAGTACGACATGGGATCGCGGGACGTTGAAAAGGGAGTTCCATGGGGCCATCACTGAAGGGAGGACTGCGATGCACACACTGTCAGCAATCGTAGGTACCGACGGACGAGCGAAACCCACTGTCGGTGTTTGGCATAGGCAACATAATCAGGACAAGCCTCGCGAGCTTTGGCACGGTCCATAGGACTTTTCAATGGATGCTGGCTGCTCTTTTTCTCAGGGCTTAGGAGCCTCTCGTCGGAAGCCGCATACACGCCATGACCGGCGATGTTGAGCAGTGCGACCGTTGCCAGCAAGGCAAGGCGCAAGCATCGAGCGCGCAGGTACATGGTGTTGAGTCGCGAAGAGAGTAGGGAAGAAGGGGCGGGGCGGGGCGAACTGGTCGCGCGTGCGGTTCAGGGCATCATGGCTCGTGATAAGTGAAGCTGTTGTGGAGATGTGGAGCTTGTTCCTGCGCCAGCGGGATGCGCGGGAGGCCAGGGTCCGCGCCAGAGCGCCGAGTCATGCTGCTTGCGCCAGAGCTTACAACGCGTCTTGAAACATCCGCCGAGCATGAAATCTTCTCTCAAAACGCCAAAAATTTGGGCAAAAGAGCCAAGCCCTCTCAGACACGTCCTGTCCGCCACTCGTCAATCCCATACGCCTGGTCGTCTGCACCTAATCTACACAAAATGGCCCAGACATCCACCCAGTGCCAGAACACCGTGGCCATATTCCGAATACTTCCCAAACTCCATGACTAAGCACAATTCCTCCGCATTGCTATTGACAAGCGCCCGCTACGAAAACCTGGCGTTCATGCTACCTCCTGGTAGCGTTTCCCATGCCGTTCCCAGCCCCATATCGCCTGTCACCGGCCCTGCCGTGCTCACAGGTAAGCTGCCGGGGACAGGCTGCCCGAGCTGGTAAATACGTCGATTTGTTCCTCCGCTGGTCGCTGGCCAACCCGGGCTCACTTGCTGATAGCTGATGCCATCAGGATAGCCATACCCCTGTACACCTGCTCCTGCAGGCGATGACCCATCGAAATAAGTAGCCGGGGATGTTCCAGACATAGAATCCGCCTCGGGAGTTCCATTCGGATGCCACATCGCATACCCCTTGTCCAAATCCTGTTGCTGCTGCTGCTGTGACCGAACATAAAGTTGGCTCAACAGCGCTGCTGAATCCTGCTGAAACCGGTCCCGCCAGTTGATGTAACCAAACCGATTTCCAAGCCGTGCCAGAATTGTGGAGAACTTGTTGATCGCCTCAATCGCTCTTACAACTTGGTTATCAGAATTACCGGGCCTGGCTTCCGGGAATGGCGGTGGCATAGTGTCTCCACCATTTGATAGAGGGTCCACCGAGTCGTCCGCTGTTGAGGTTGACGTTGCTCTCGACCCGATCGGTCGCGGTCCCTCCAGTAACGCGTCCTGGTTCCGGGACAGCACGTCCACAAATTGCCGGCCAGTCATATACGCTCTCATCGCATCGTAGAATGTGATCGGCATTTTTTCAGCCGAGTCGTCGGACAGGATAGCAAGCATTCTTGTGGCATAAGTAGCGCAATGCTCAAAAATAAGTCGTTGCGCATACTCGCTTATTCTTGGGCAACGCGGACTGGGTGACAGTACATATACGTAACTGTATAGCAGTTCGAGCTCGAAATAATTCCGAGTCGCCGGCGAAGTGTTTGTGGAGAGCTTCGCAAACCATGAAGACATAGAGTTGTAAATTCTCCACAGGCGTGGGTACGGATCTGGCCAGGCGTCGCGACCCGACTGGAAAAGAGTAGAATACCAATCCGACTGGATTTGGCGGAGACGGAAAAGGTCAAGAGCGGATTCAAATGATTGTCCCCATTGTGCCTTTGGCGAGGCTTTGGAGTTGGATGATCCGTTGCCACTTGATGGAAGAGCAACGTTTGTTGAGTCATCAGAGAACGAGAAGGACCTAGTTTGAACCAGTGAAGTTTCTCTGCGGCAGAAACGTTCAGCTATTTGAAGGAGACCAATCGCATTAGACACGTACCTGTCGATGGCATATAGACAATAATACACCCTTCTTCGAAGCTCGAGCTTGGACTTGGAAATCACAGCACTCTTTGATGGATCGACGTGTATCCCGAGATCAACCATGGTCCGTGAAGCAGCACCGACCAGCGTCCAACTATCAAAGTGATGCGGGTCTAGCATAGAATACTGAGCCAGAAGCAACAGGGCCTGTATGCTTGCAACAGATCCAGGCCGAAGCACATCCTCCACGTACTCTAGCGCAGCGTTGACATATCCTACAGCATCACTGTAATGCACGTCTCCACGTTGCTCCGAGTACGTAATGGACGAGATAGCTAGCACCATACGAAGAGTCCAAAAGTCGAATGGAGACGCGTTCCGTGGATCAGGTTGGTAAACAGCATCGACAGAGGCGTAAAAAGTGGTCTCATCTATGATAGGAAGGAGCACGGACATGGTGTTCATGTAGTGCTGGATAAGATGGGTCACGGCGTATCTTGGCGGAAGACTCTTCGCCATGCCCGAAGGGAGCGGCTCCTTGGTGGAAGCAGCCAGGATGAGGCGAGCATACGACATTGCCGACGTGAAGCCATAGAAGTCGCGGGCCGTGGCATTGACTGACCTGATACGATTTAGCTGGGGAATGAGCAGGGAAATTCTGAGGAAACTTACAGCAGACCAAAATCAGAAACAAGGTCGTTGATGTCGGCCTCCTCTTTGCGGCGGGCTGCTCTGTCCTTTGCCTTTGAGGCATCTTGAGGCGGCGCGGGACGAGGCGTTTGCTGGACATCAGCCTCGGTCATGGTCACGGATGACTGCCGACGGGACCGGGCTTCCTGCAGGCGCTTTTCGAGCTTTTCAACGCGAGCCTCCAGAGTGGCGACATAACTGCGCTCCTTGCCGCGCGCGAACTGGTCGTTCGTGCTGGAGCACTCGGCAGCGCGATTGGCCTTTTCACAGGCGGTGCAGGCGGGCAGCTTGCCGTCGCACTTGACCTTGGCACTGCGACATCTCGAACAGGCGGCTACAGGTCGACTGACTCGGAGCAGAGGCGTCTCCAGCACCATCAGGGCGCCGTCGGCAGCGGAGGAAGTATGCTCGTCTGAACTCATATTAGCGGGTGGGCTCGAGGCCGAGAGAGGAGGGGCGCGAGCAGAGCGCATGCGGCTGCGCTTGGACTGAAGGCTCGCGGGGTGGAGCACAGGCGTAACGACTCACCGGGCAGCGGTAAGGCGGGAGCACAGGGGTGCTGGGGTGACGCGGAGGGGCGTGCTTGGGGCTGCGGGCGGCAGGCAGCAATTCAGGCAGGTGGTGGGAGCCTCGGAGGGCGATATGGGGGCAGTCGGACCGCGTGGAGCTGATGCTGGAGCTGATGTGCTTGCTGACTGCGGATGCTGTGGGCGCGAGAAAGATGAGCCAGGCCTGTGTGTCCGGGCGTATCTACCTATCAGCGCCGGGATGGGCCCCCAGGGCTGTAGCGCAGCGTGCGGCGGCCAGCCCTGCTTGTGAGCATGGCGCCGCCGCCGCCGCCGCCGCCGCTTTGACGATCCCGCCGCCGAATGCCTGCGAGCCTTGCTCCAAGTCCCGCCCTCAACCTCCGCCATGGCCCAGCGCGGCCTGCCTCCTCACATAGCAGTTCTGTGACGATGGACGCTGCCGTGATCCCGCCCCCGTCGTCGTCGTCTGCCCCCGCCGGCAAGCGCCTCGCCACCGAGTCGCAATCGGGGCCCCGCATTGCCCACACGCTGACGGCTTGCGTGCGCTGCCGCACCGTATGTCATGAAGTTCCCCTGCCCCCCCACGGCCCTGCTAGACTGCTGCTGACTGCCCGTTCCCAGAGGAAAACGAGATGCGACCCTGGCCTTCCGCGCTGCGGCCCCTGCGAGCGCAACAACGCTCATTGCGAGTACTTCGATCCCGCCAAGAACGCGAAGATCCCGCGCCACTACGTTGTCCATCTGCAGCACAAGGTTCGTGACTTGGAGCGTCAGCTGGAGGAGCTGGAGAAAGACGACTATGAGCCTGACCCCGAGGACGTCGTGCGCGCTGCCGCTGCTGTGCGCATACGAGAGAACGATGAGAACCGCTTCCTCGGCCCGTCAAGCGGCATTGCCATTGTCAAGCTGGTCATGCAGCTGGCTAAACAGTTCACCGATTCCAAGAGCATTTCCGACATCGTGCCAGACTCACATGCCCGCTTCGTGAAGGAACGTTTCCAACAGGAGGATGCCAAGCCAACGTCCAAGGTCTATCCGCTCGTGAGCGACGTAGCCGCCGAGGAGCTGCCCACGCGCGACTTGACGGATTTGTTGGTCCAGCTTTTCTATCTGAAGGGTAAGCGTTCCAGGCCTGATTATCTTCCCTCGAATTTCACTCATGCGCCGTGCTCGTAGTCCAACCTATGTATCCTGTACTCCACGAACCGTCCTTTCTGCAGGACGTCGAGGCTGTCTACAACAATGCTGCTAGCGCATACCAACACTTTATGGTCCGGATGGTGATCGCAATCAGCCTCCAGAAAATGGATACCCAGTATGCTGGCCTGGCAGATGCATATTATCTCGCCGCCTTGCGCTACCTCGAGGATGCTGTGAAACCAATGGACATCGGGACCATTCAGTGCTTTTGTCTCATTGCTGGCTATTCCCTTACTACCCCGACCCGTACCGCCGTTTATTACATCGTTGGTCTTGCCGTTAGGCTCGCCGAAGCACTAGGCCTGAACGAGGAAAAGACCGTTGTTCTGGGGAAAGGTGGAAAGTTGGCCAATCCCCTTGAGGTGGATATGAGGAGACGTGTCTTCTGGTGCATCCTTGTCATGGACCTTGGTCTGGCACATAGCCTCGGTCGCCCGGCAATCATGGCCACACGCCAGGAACACTTTGACCTTCAGTTCTTCTCCATGGTTGAAGATCAGTATATCACGCCTACTGGAATATTACCCGCTCAGCCCTGTCTTAAGAAGTGGATAGCAATTCACTTCTTCCGTATGAGATTGTTGCAGTTGGAGATTCGGAGAAAGCTCTACCAGAAAAAGAGACCAGAGCCTAAAGACGACCAAGACCCCTGGTTTCAACAGATGGAAGCCAAACTAATTGCATGGAGAGACACAAGCCCTGAGGTTGATGGTGGATCTGGTCTCAACAAGGTTTGGTGCGTGTTCTTTCTCGCTATACAGTCTTCTCAGCTACTGACAGTCGTGGGCATGTACAGGTTTATCGGAAGGTACAACACGATGATTGTCTTCTTGTTTCGCCCCTCACCACAGGTCCCTAGACCTTCCGTTCGTGCAGCGATTCAATGCTACGATGCATGTGAATACAACATTTACATGCAGCGGAAGCAAATCGAAACGAGGAGCGTTGAACTCACCTGGATTTTCACTCAATCAATTTTCATGGCTATCAACACCATGCTGTGGTCGCTCTCCTATGCTGAAGTCCGCCGGATGCACTCTCGAGAAGACGTTGATCGCCATCTGAAAGTCGCTTTGGAAGCAATCGAGCTAGCTTCGGAAAGGTGGCCAGGTGTTGCGTCAGCAATGGTGCTTTATCAAAATCTCATTGCAGCCTGCCTAAAGGTGTACGAGAAGAAAGGAGATGTCCCGATATCCGCGAACTCCCCGTCTGACACTGCTTCTGCTGCTTCTCCAAGCACTAGAGATGACGGTAGCACCAGGTCTCGAACTATGAGTCCAGCCACCGTATCTACAGGCTCGCTGTCCACTCCCCCCGAACGTTCCGAGGCCCCGTTCGGTTATATATCACCGCAAACAAAGGTCGATTTCAACATGGCAAATGATCCAAACACGCCCGACTTCACTATGTACCAGCAATCTCCCCATTCGAATATCCAATCGACACAGTCAACACCGACCAATTCCCTACCGTTAACAGCCGATATGAGTTCACCGCGTAGCATGACGAACATGTCCAGTCCAGGATATGAGCAACAGATGCAGTTCAATCCGGTGTCTCTCTCTTTCTCAGACCTGCCTGCATGGTCTCCTTCGTTCCCAACCGTTCAAGGCTCAGACATGTTCGCTCGCCCTGTCTCACAACCGCAGTACCAGAATATGACTGGTGATTACACTGGAATGCCACTGTCCACAGCTGTGGGATCCATATATGGTGGTTACCTTGGCAATGAGCAACCCTCATGGAGCATGGATAGGCCTGGTATGGGATTGAATCAAGCACAGCAGAACGAGCTCTTAGAAAGCCTTCAAACACACGGCCCAGAGCAGATCGAAAGCATGATTGAGGAAAGCAATGCGTTATTTGCGCCCTCGTCCAGGGTATGATGAGCAGACTTTGATATTGCTCGGATCGAACGAGCCGACACATTTCAGCATCGTGCCATCTGCACCTTCAGAAGAGTCTAACAATTCCACGCGGTGTCTGATCACACCCAAGCTCCTTACCAGGACTGATGGCCCCATCGAACACCGGGGCATACTGTCCGCCGTTTCGTTGCTAGAGACGAGACAATCTAACTGAACAGTTGCAAAACTCACTGCGCAGACTTCAGTTGGGTTTCGATTGGTGGATTAGGAAGCGGTCAAGAGATTCCTCTCCGCTACAACGGCACCGCCGATCAAAGCTCTAGGAAGATCCGCAGAGATCTCCCATCATCCTTCACCCTTAGTAGGGAAATGCAGGCAAGGCGTCTCAGGGCGTCTAAACTCGTCCCACCTCATTCAGTCCCTGATGGGTCACGTCACTGTTTCTCGGGACTGATGCGTCGGGATGGCAAAAATTATAAGCTCAAATCATTGTCATCCTTTTACTCACATATACCCGGCCACGATAGTTTTGGAGCATGGAAGATATTCCTTTTAACGGTAGACGTCAACGGCCGATGCATGATGAAAAGGAAAAAGCGGAAATGGGTAGGGGTGGGCGATTCTGGTGGTCTGGTGTTACAGGTGTTTTGAGTTATCATGACGACTGGGACATTTCCAATCTCTTCTACATCTTTGTTTCATCCTAGTAGAATCCAGAATCCAGAATCCAGTCGCAAAAAAGAAAAAGGACCAATGAAAAGTCTCTATTTGGATAAGAGCTCTGTGGGACTTCTCATGTCCCCTGAACGCTGAGAAAGATCAATGAGCACCCTCACCAAATTCACATCACCAAATGATATGTGATCGACTTGATACCCTGCAAACGCCAAGCAATATGCTGTCCCCTTCCGTCTAATCAGACTAATCAATTGCTTAAAGCCAGGCAAGCGTCAACAGCCAGTCCGACCCTTTGCAAGAATTGAATCAGTTGGTCGTGTCCTAGATGTCACATTTGGGATCGGTTTTGTGTACTCACCGGCCTTCCTTCATCCTGACGACGTCGTCGATGACGTCCCGATCAAGGTCCGGGAACATGCCCGCTAGCGTCTCGACTACGACACGATGCTCCTGCCGCTGTATCCTACGCGCTTCTTCAGCTTCCGCACTTGCTTGTCTAGCGGCGGCGTCTTCGGCACTAAATGCCTGTCGCTGCTCGAGACTCCTCCTTTCCGCGGTTCGGCGCGCATCCTCGCTACTCGTGCGGACGGGTGTCAAGCGGGGCGGCGTGTTGCCGGGCTGGGGCGTCGAGGCAGGCTGCGACGAGCTCGGCTTCTCGGAGATGTTGTCGTCTGAGAAGATGCGCCCGATGGTCGACAGCGGACGTTGTATCGTCCGCAAAAGGCCAGCTACGGCTGCGTTCTCCTCTTCGCCGTCCTGCCCATTGCCTGCACCCGATCCGCCTCGCGACGAGGACGCTCTTGCGGGTGCCCGTTCTGCATCAAGGGAATTTCTTGGAGTTACCTCGGGTCTGCTGATCGACGACTTTTCGGAAATATGCACGCCGGGCGATGGATGCCGATTGTGGGTTTGGGGTCGTTGTCGTTGCTCATCCAAGGAATTTCTCTCTGCAATGGCCGATACGGCTGCTTCCACATTTCTTTCGAACTCTTCATCAGTGATCGTCAGACTTGTTCGATCGAGATTTTCGATGAATTGGATAGCACCCATCTGAAAATTCATGTCAGCATAAGTGCCGGACAGTATTTAAGAGAACGCACCAAGGATGAAATGTAGTAACCTGCTTCGCCCCCAAGCTTTTCTTGGTTACGGAAACGAAGAATATATTGAACATTGGATACCAGGTGGTCTGGGTTCGCTCGAAGGACAGTGAAAATGAGTAAGGGAACGAAAGAATCTGCTGACTGGTCTGATTGTGCATTTCGCAGGAATCCTGACAACATCAGTCAAAGTAGCACCTATAATATCGTCGTATTGCTCACCGAAAATGACTTTGCAGCAATTAAGAATGCATATGACTTTATCCCGTGGAGCACGGTAATTTTTGATCTTTAGAAGTTCTGGTACGACAGATTAGCTTCCGGTTTTGAAAATGGCAATGCCTATCATGTACCTTGTTGGGCTAACTTTAGGAATTTCATTCCTTTCTCGTTCACTGGCTTGATGTCAAGATGTTGCTCGCTGACCCAGCTGTAGATTCGGATCTTCTGAGCAAGAACCTCGTCCCTCTCGACATCCTCCTGATGTTGACCTCTCCTCCCAGGACCTGATGTCCCACCCCTTCTGCGACCCTTGCCGAATATAGGCTCTGGTGGAGGTATGGCGGGCGAGAAGGTCTGAGAGTACAGCCTATTCATGACCAGTTTCTCCATCCCTTCTCTCGCATTATCGAATTCAGCATCTGAAACAGTGCGCCAGACCTCGCATTGTGCCATTTTCTTGCTTATGAACTCAAGAAAATCGCTTATGATCTTAACCTGCTCGTGGACCATCCATTGCTTTTTTCCGAACTCGTACAAGAAAGACCGGAGAAATTTTGCGACTGGATCGGCAGTGCGGTGACGAAGTTGTTCTAAGAACCGGTGGAAATCGAATGGGAGATCAGGTTCAGGATCGGGCTCCGGAGGCGGAGGCTTGTAGATAGAATGGGGGTGTGATGGGACCGGACTAGGAGCTGGAGCTTTGTCCAGTGCGGGACTAGGAATCGAGCTGCTGGATGAAATTCCAGGAGGCAATGGAGATTGTATGACTGGGGATAATGGCGAGATTTCAGTGCTACCCTGAGCAGGAGAAATATTGGCATCGGGCGGTAGAAGACTGGATCTCCGAGGTGGGAAGGCCTGAGGCTGGCCAAACATGGGGTTGGCCTTTTCCAACCTGGGAGACATGATCTCTTCCATACCAGGGCCTTCAACGCCTTCACCGAACTGATCCATGATGCTTTGTATTTCTGATCGTGACTCTTCGCCGGTGCCAACAGTATTGGCGTTGTCAGCCGTATCATCCTTCTCACTGAACGTGGCAGCTTCATAGTCTTGCGGGGCAAATCCAGCTGCGGTGGGTGATTGCGGAGCGGAAGGAGGGTCCTGTCTGGGCATCAGGTATTTCTCATCCTTCGCTGGAGGGGGCGGCGGCGACGGAGAGTGCACCCTGTCGACTGATTGGATGTCGGCGGAAGCTGCAGGCGGCGCAGTGATAGAGAGCGACTTCATATGGGCTGATGGAGGCTCAGCAGAGATATCGGGAGCTTTGGCGCCATTTTCGACAGTCTCAATAGAGCCGGATGCTGGATGCTCTGTATCCTTTTCGCCGGGATTATAGTCTGCGGCAGGAGGCGTTACGGACTTGTGGTCTTCGGACTCGGCATGATCAGGCTTTAGGATGGGGTTATCGGAAGTCTCCTCAGGCTGCGGGGACGGGGCAGCAGGGACAGTAGTAGAAGACTGGTCTTCGGGTTTAGCGAGTAGCTCCGGGGGAGACATAAGCTGCGATGCGGGCAGCTGGGCGGGGCAGAAGCTCAGGGTGCGGAGCGGACAGATCTCATGCGGTGGCTGGGAAGGGTAGGTCGAGAGGCAGGCGTATGGCGCGGAAAGTTGGCGGCGCTGGGCAGAGAGCTGGTCTTCTAGGGAGTTGGAGGAGTCGATAAGGTGCTGTTGCTGGTGGTTTGGCGACGCAGGTCTTAGCGCACTTCCACCGCCTTGGGCTTCGTCATGCGCGGGCGCCGAGGGTCGCGGCCAGACACTCCGCTGCCCTGCATCTACTTATTTTCTGCCCGCAGCCCACAGCCTGCACCTCTCCTCCTCCCCTCCATTCCAATGTGCGGCATCTTTGCCTCACTCAGCCACCACCAGCATGTCCGACCCGACCCAGGCACCGAACGCTTTCTCGACAACAGGGGTCCTGACTGCTCTAGAAGCATAGAGCGCACGATTGACGCTCGCGCTCCTGTGCATGCGCACTTCCGCTCCACTGTCTTGGCTCTGCGGGGATTCAACCTGGTTCCGCAACCGCTGCTGGACGAATGCTCCGGCTCGATCCTTTGCTGGAATGGAGAGGCCTGGGAGATCGACAACCAGCCCGTGACCGGCAACGACTCGCAAGCCGTTTTTGATCTTTTCCGGGACGCATGCGGTCAAAATCCATCCGACCCGTCCATCGCTATCGTCGAGTGCATTTCCCGCATCCGCGGCCCTTACGCCTTCGTGTTCTATGATGCGCTCCGCCGCCGTCTATTTTACGGCAGAGATTGCCTCGGTCGCCGTTCGCTACTCTATAGCACAACCAACGATAGAGGCTTCATTCTGTCCAGCATATGTGACAGCCACGTGAGCGATTTTTGGCGCGAGGTCGAGGCTGATGGCATTTACATGGTCGATTTGGACGCTTCACCGCCTTCCAAATTCCAGGTCAAGAAAGTGCCGTACGTCTACGCAGGCGCCGGGAATGTCGACAGCCCAATGTTGGTAAGTTCACTTTTCTGCCGGAAGATTTCCCCGGGGCTGGGTCGACTAAGCGCGGGGTTAGGTGCTGCCATACCCTTCACTTAATAGAACAGTTCCTGAATGCCCGCCCTTGCTCACCGAGGATTCCCACTCTGTGCACTCACTGAAGGATCACCTCACGAGGTCACTCAAACTCCGGCTGCAGAGGGAGTTGCCACTGCAACCTCGTAATGGCATGACCAAAGATCAGAATCAAGTAACGATCGCTATCCTCTTCTCTGGTGGCCTTGACTGCACCGTCCTTGCGCGTATGGCGCACGAAATATTGCCGTCCTCCGAGCCGGTTGATCTGCTCAACGTGGCATTCGAAAACCCTCGTATCCATCGTCCCCACAACGATAAGAGCGGGTCTTCCGTTTCGCCCTATGAGCTCTGCCCGGACAGAATTACCGGTAGAGCTTCTTATGCTGAACTGTGCGAAGTATGCCCAGAGCGAATTTGGAGGTTTGTTGAAATCAACGTGCCCTATGTGGAGACATTATCTCATCGCGACACGGTCGTGACGCTCATGCATCCGCATAACACCGAGATGGACCTGTCCATTTCGTATGCCCTCTACTTCGCCTCTCGTGGCGTTGGTACCGCCAAGGTGGGCGACAGTAAAGTAGCTGAATATGTAACCCCTGCTAGAATTCTCTTGTCCGGCTTGGGCGCAGACGAGCTTTTCGGTGGATACCAACGCCATGCCACGGCATTCTCTCGCAATAGCTTCACTGGCCTCGTTGACGAGCTTGAACTGGATATCAATCGGCTTGGCAAGCGAAACCTGGGCCGCGACGATCGTGTCATATCGAATTGGAGGAAAGAAGCGCGATTTCCGTATCTTGACGAAGAGTTGCTCGGGTGGGCATTACATGCACCCGTGTGGGAAAAGACCGGATTTGGTCAACCTCTGCCAGAAGAGGCGATTGGAAGTGAGGTGATTGAGCCTGGAAAAAAGGTACTCCGCCTACTCGCTTGGAGTTTGGGGATGAGGCGGCTCGCGGTCGAGAAGAAGCGCGCTGTAGGTCCCCTTTGTCTCGGTCTTCTGGCCCTGCTGAGTGCTTATGGAAATGCAGATTCAATTCGGAGCTCGCACGGCCAAAATGGAGGTTGGAAAGGTAAAGGGGACGCAAACGATAAAATAAATGGTGAGTGTATTTTGGGAACATGAATTCTCGATTTCTCGGTTAAGCCCCTTCATGATGGTGGTGATGATTGGACGAGAGCGCACGTGCGCGGCTCGTCCATCACAGATACTTGTGAGATGGCGCGCCCTCTAGACGCTTGTTCGGCCAGCAACCCTGCGTTTTCCGCATCCAATGCAGGATAACCGGGTATTGCTGTCGTCAGCGAGCGGGAGAGGCGCAAGTCGTTGATCAAGCAAAGGCAAGTCTGAGCCATCATGAGGCCTGGCGGCGGACTGGCGAGATATTGCACGGCCACAGAGGGAAACGGTCCGAAATGCTGACGATAAATATAACTAGGGCTGCGTGGGGCCGGCAATTCAAGCCTTGGGCTCTGCGGAGATGAACCCTTCTCGGCAAGGCGGAGGAAGAAAATGGGCTGTCAAGCTCGGCCTCGTCGCGGACCAAGGACTACCAAGGACTTGGGTGACATCCAGTGGATTGACCAACAAATCAGTGAGGTCACAGCGCAGCAGCACTGGAAGCACCAGCGGCTGGCCTTGCGGTTACACGGCAAATCCTGGCGCATCCGACGATCTAAATACTTACACGAGCAAACAAGTGGACGTCGTTGGGGCGCTTCTGCAGGTTGGGCGGTGAAGGCGGCTCCTATTGGTTCCAGGGAGAGGAATAGGAGGGACATGAGGGGTGGTCGTGGCGCAACACAAGCATTTTTCGGGAGCCGGAGGCGGATAAGGGGCCTAAATCCAACGTCACTGCCGAAGGACGGACAGTCCGAAAGAGTCAATAGATCCACAAGTGATCGGGCTGGCGCAGACGACGGCGAGTCAAAGGCCGACTAAGCGGATAGGCGAGAGATGCTGGAAGCTGCTTGGTGCATTATGCAGCAGCCCCCCCTGGGCGCGACTCCGCATGGGCTCGGAGCGCCGTTTTGGCTGCCCGGTTCGGCAGGTCTGCAACACCTCTGCGTCTGGCACGCGGCGACACAGAATTCCTCTCACGAGGCGCCGATCACACACGCCGCGGCCATGGCAGCTCCGCAGTGGACTGGCTTGTTCGTATTCAGGGCTCCCCGCCGCGGCAGGCTTTTCCACGGCGGGAGCTGCCGCAGGCTGGTGGGTGGAGGGAGTTGCTAGCACAGGCGGGCGTGTGAGGCTTGGACTCGCAGTTGGCGTTTTCCCCTTAATCTTCGCCGCCGAGAGCCCGCTCGTTTCATGCCGGGCCATCCCTCGCCCGCGCTCGACTCGCTAAGTCCGTGCCTCTGCACCACCACCCTCGCCCTCTTCTATCGCGCCTCCGCCTCCCTTCTTGCTGCGCGAGTCTCTGCAGCTTTCAGTGCGCGCTTGCACTGCCATTCCTTTTAATCTGCGCTGTCGACGTTCCTTACCTGCAGCTGACCTCCACCGCGCCTGGTTCCCGCGCCGATCGTTCATTCACGCCCGCAGGCCGCCACCGCTCACTAGCCACAGCTGCATTAATCATGTACTTCCCACGCTCTTTCGCCCTCGTCGGGCTTGCAACTTCTATTCTTCCCCGGGCTCTCGCCCAGACCTGGACTTCCTGCAATCCTCTCAACCAGACAGACTGCCCCAACAACCCGGCCCTGAGCACAAATGCTACTTTCCACTGGAACAAGACGCAAACCGACTCGGACCTATGGAATTCCACTGCAGGTCAAGTCGACTTCACCACCACAGGTAGGCCCCTCCCTGCACAGCCAAGCTTGTCGCATCTAGTTCGCTGACCAGCTGCGCAGGTGGCGAGTTCACCATCAATGGCCAGGGTGACTCTGTCTCCATCATGACCAACTTCTTCATTTTCTTCGGTCGCGTCGAGATCATCATGAAGGCTTCGAAGGGCAAGGGCATTGTCAGCAGTATCGTCTTGCAGTCGGAGGATCTGGACGAGATTGACATCGAGTGGATCGGCGGCAACAACACGCACTGGCAGTCCAACTACTTCGGCAAGGGCAACACCACGACTTATGACCGCGCTATCTGGCATCCGGTCGACGACCCGCAGAACAAGTGGCACAATTACACGATCGACTGGACTCAGGAGAAGCTCGAGTGGTGGGTCGACGACGAGCTGATCCGCACGCTGAAGTACGAGGATGCGAACAACGGCGACAACTTTCCGCAGACGCCGATGAACCTGCGCCTTGGAAACTGGGCTGGCGGCGATCCCGACAACAACAACCAGGGTACGGTCGAGTGGGCCGGCGGAGAGGTCGACTGGCACGATGCACCCTTCACCATGATCATCCGCGACGTTTACATCGAGGACTACAGCGAGGGCAAGGAGTACAAGTGGGGAGATACCACTGGAAGCTACAAGAGCATTGAGATTGTCAAGTAAGTGGGCTCTCATCGCTCTGTTTCACATGGCGCTGGGGAACAGGGTGACCCCTGCCTGTCTCGGATATGACTGACTGACTCGATTTCCTGCAGCGGTACGTCTGCGGCTTATGAGGAACTCTACGGCGTGCACGGTGTCTCGGGACATTGGAACGCGCTTTCTGCGGCCACGCGCGGCGGCATTGTCGCGGGCGCTGTCGGCGGTTTCGCCGTGTGTGTTGGCGCCTTCATCTTCTACTGCCTGAAGCAGCGCAGCCAGGGCGCCAAGGCGCACAAGCTCGAGGACGACAACTGGCAGAAGGAGCAGGAGGAACTGCTCGAGTACAAGTCGCAGTACCAGAGGATGCGTAGCGACAGCTCAGATGTGCACCGGTAATGTTGGAGAAGACGCGCAATTGGAATTTAACGGTTGGGAGGAGTTTGTCTACTTTTCTTCCTGCAGGAAGTCTATTCAGGGTCATGTCATGCAACCGATCTTCTTTAGTTGACTGAGGAGTCTTTCGCGGGTCTATATACCCTCTTACCTTATGGGAATCACACTAGTTTATTTACGCTTATCTTCTTCCGCTTTCCCTGCCCTGCACGGGGTGACGTGTGGCTGCCGGTATCATGGAGCATCTACATACAAGGGTCCTCTTCTGCGTTGACAGGGGACCGACGACTGATCAACGGGGCCGCATCGGGGCTAGCGCCACAGCCAGGAAAGCTTCGCAGTGTGGCAGTGGCGGTGACGGGCGACCCAACACCGACCGCGCCCTGCATCGCGCATCAGGACCGTCGCAGCCGCCTTCCTGCACTCCGGCCGGTCTCGAGTGCCCTCCACGCCGTCCCCTGCTCCAGCTCAGACGCATCCCGCCCGCGGCATCGCTCCCACGGTGTCGCTTACTCGGCACGCCCCCCCGCCGAGCCCTCACCGATGATGGTGCACATCCCGCACGTGCTATCACAGCGATCGACCTGCTGCACCGCGGGAAAGTGGAGATTAAGAGCTGAGCGTCACCATGGACCAGCAGGACATCGAGCCTGCCACGGCGCAGTCAAAGTCCGAAATGCCCACGGGCTTCTCAATGGAACAGCGCGATGACGCACAACTACCGCCCGTCACTTTGGACCCTGGCCTGGCCACCGATAGGGCTCCCACCATTATCCCGCCAGTCAACGATTTCTTACCTGCCGAAAAAGTCGCTGAAAAGGACCGCAAGACCAATGACGCTAGCCCTGTGAATCTCGACGAAGGGGACGAGGAGCCTGCCGAGCCAAAGTCCTTCGAACGCTCTAATAGCCCCGCCCAAATGCTGCGCAGCCGTGCTGTCGCCTACGAGAAGGTTGGCGAGGATGGCATCAACAAGATGCACAAATTCACGCTCTACGAGACCAGCACTCGCTTCTACCTCGTAGGCGCCGACGTCTTGGACATGCAGTTCCGCATATTGAAAATCGATCGTACCGCTCCTCCCGGCCATCTCAATATCTTCGAGGACGATAACGTCTACGATCGCAGGGACATGAACCAGCTACTCAACACCATCGACGAGGGCAACAAAGGTTCCGGCGGCCTGAAGCTCAAATGCGTCGCCTGGGGTCTCCTGGGCTTCATCAGATTCACCGAGGCCTACTACATGTTGGTCATCACGAAGAGAACTGCCGTCGCCATGCTCGGAGGTCACTATATCTACCAGATTGACGGCACTGAAATGATTCCGCTTACCACTGGGCCTACCTCGCGGTTCGCCAAGGACCGCAACCCGGAGGAGGCTAGGTTTCTGAGTATTCTCAATAACCTCGATTTGACGCGTTCGTTCTATTTCAGTTATGCCTATAACATCACCAGGTCCCTTCAACAAAATATCATCCGTGAACGGGAGACTTTGAACAAAGGCCGTCAGTTCCCGAAGGCTGATTTCCAAGAGATGTTCGTATGGAATCACTACCTTCTTGAACCAGCTCGAGGCGCTCTCAAGAATACCTATGATTGGTGCCTCCCCATCATTCATGGATTCATCGACCAGTCCACGCTTGACGTTTTCGGCCGCCGCGTCTACATCACCATCATTGCCAGACGGTCCCGCTACTTCGCTGGTGCTCGGTTTCTGAAGCGCGGTGCAAACGACCTCGGCTACGTTGCAAACGATGTAGAGACGGAGCAGATCATATCTGACCTGCTGACCACGTCATTCCACGCACCCGGGCCACGCCTGTATGCCAACCCCACCTACACGTCGTACGTCCAGCACAGAGGCAGCATCCCGTTGTATTGGACGCAGGACAATAGCGGTGTGACTCCCAAGCCTGATATCGATTTGAACCTTGTCGATCCATTCTACAGTGCCGCAGCCTTCCACTTCGACAACCTTTTCGAGCGGTACGGCGCACCGTGCTACGTTCTTAACCTGATCAAGGCAAGAGAGCGCACCCCGCGCGAATCCAAACTCTTGCATGAATTCAAGAGGGCTGTCGATTACCTGAATCAGTCACTGCCCGAGGATAAGAAGATCATCTACAAGGCTTTTGATATGAGCAGGGCCTCGAAGACGCGCGGCATGGACGTGATTGGGAGCTTAGAGATGATCGCAGAAGACGTGCTGCAACAGACCGGTTTCTTCCACAACGGCGATGCTGAAAGGGACATGCCGCAGGTCCAGAATGGTGTGGCACGGACGAATTGCATAGACTGCCTGGACCGCACGAACGCAGCGCAATTCGTCATCGGCAAGCGTGCCTTAGGCCGCCAGTTGCAGGCCTTGGGCGTTATCTCAGGCAACACTGTCGAATATGACTCTGACGCAGTAAACATCTTCACATATATGTTCCATGATCATGGAGACACCATCGCCATCCAGTATGGAGGTTCGCATCTGGTCAATACCATGGCAACGTACCGTAAGATCAACCACTGGCAGAGCCATTCCCGAGATATGGTTGAGAGTTTCAAACGTTACTATCACAATTCTTTTCTTGATTCACAGCGACAAGAAGCGTATAACCTCTTTCTTGGAAACTACCAGTTTGCACAGGGTCAACCGATGCTCTGGGACCTGGCCACAGATTACTACCTGCATCACACCGACCCAAGGCAATGGCCAATGAAGAAGCGGAAGGACTACATCAATTGGTACACTGCGGAATTCCTAAAGCCTCGAGCACTGCCTCCTTGCACGAGTTCAGGGCCAGATGGATTGATCAAGCGGACCGAAGAGTTTGACGACTACTGGCTGGAATACTACCGGCCTCTAGCGCTGTCATCGCTTGCCAAGATCTTCACGTTCAAAATGAATACCACTCCCCGCTTAGTCCAAGAGAAAGCTGGTGGTAGAACGCAGGACCTCAGCCCTTTTACTCCTCGCAAACATATCCCCCACGAGGTCGAACCTGCCGATAAGAAGGTCGCAACCAGAAAGGGCGTGACCATTTTGGATCCGCACAGCGAAGAGGACTCGATGCGCGAAGGGTCCGTGCCCATGTCTCGAGGCCCATCCGCCCCGGGCCTTCCTTTGGAGGGATCTCCTGCAAAGCAGAGCATCCTGCGTGACCCTCATTTCGAGCTTGGCCCTCCGCAATCGTCCACGACACTCACGGACTCGTCATCATTCAAGCCAGCCGACAAGTCTCAGATGACGCAGTGGACGCTCAACCAATTCCACCACAACTCTCTCAACCCATCGGTAACGGCAGCGGAGGCGTCGGAATACGAGCGGTACATCAGCCACCCGCTCAACCTCCCGCTCGTCGTCTCGACGGAGCTGCCGGACGACTTCTCGAACATGGATTTCGTGGAGTATGTCAACAGCGTGAACGGCGCGACTGGCGACGGCCGGAACTGGGAAGTCAGCGAGGACGAGCTCGCCCAGTATAGGGATTTCCTGGACGTGCCGGAGAACCCGTTGACGGTCATCGAGGAGGACGGAGAGAAGAAGCGGTACAAGAGGTACAGGCAGTGGCTGAGGGGCAAGAGCCTGTTCAAGCAGAGCAAGGTCGATCCCGAGTATAGGGAGCAAGGCATGATCATGCGGTGAGTCGTGTCCTCCCTTGATAGAGCATCGCGAGAAAGTGTGTCGCCATTGCTGTAATGAGCCATGAGTCTCTGTTTACACGAATGACTGCTTGCGTTCTCCTGTAGCATAATGGTACTACTGATTTGAGTTTCAGAAGCTCGAGCAACACCTCTGCGTGGACGATACCTTCTTGTAGCCCCTGATTCACGGCGCTGTGCTATTATGGGTTCGGGTAGTAATGATAAGGTAGACGCGAATACCACGAGTGATGCATACATTTATTGCAACTCACTTTGAAATACATATACATTTCGTCTTAGGCTACGTGTCCGATGCCACATAACATCATCGATCTACATAGTTCTAGTCGTGTGAAGAGCACTGGAAAAGACTAATCAATGGTAAGAGACGATGTCCGAGCGGGGCGGGGAGCTGACAAGAACATAGAACTTGACGGGAAGAGCGAGAGAAAGAGGGGAAAGAGAGGGAGGGGGGGTATGCCTAAGAGAAAAAGTTGAAAGAAATCACTTCTCTTCCTCCTCCTCATCGCCAACCTTCTTCACAGTGTTGACGAAGCCCTGGTCCGTCTCCAAATCGCGCTCAAGTGAGTAGGCCTTGGTGAATATGACGCTGGCTAGCAGCGCGACGCACGCCAGCACGCCCATGACGATCCACAGCATGCGCAGGGAGTTGCAGTACGCGTCGATCAGCTCCACGCGCAGCGCCTGGTCGACCGGGCTGCCGTTCCGCATGTCCTTAACGCGCTCGACCAACGCGCTGATGTCCTTGCTGATCTGGGCCGCGCGCTCCGCCAGCGCCCTGTCCGCCGAGGATTCCAGGTTGCGGCGCATGAAGTTCTGCACGACAGCACCGCCCACCGCAACGCCCAGCATCTGGCCGTAGTTGCGGAAGAACGGGTTGAGGGCGGCGGCTGCCGCCATGTCGACGTCGGCGGCCGCAGCTTGGTTGCACAGGCTCATGGCGGGATAGAGGACGCCCAGCCCCAGACCGGAGACGAGGGCGAGCGGGATCCAAGTTGAGGCGGGCGTGTCGGCGCGGAAGAGGATGAGGAGCCCCACGCCGGCGGCTGTCAGGACCCAGCCACTCCAGATGGCCCAGCGGTAGCGCCCCGTGCGCGCGATGAGCACACCGATGATGACGGCGGTGGGCGCGATGGTGAAGGTCCAAGGGAAAAGGGCGATCCCAGACTGTATAGGCGAGAGGGACTGAGCAGATTCAAAGTAGAGCGGCATGTAGTAGAGCACGCTCCACTGGAACATGCCGTGTACCACGATACTGAAGTAGTTGGAGAGGGAGGTGCGGGATTTGAAGAGGCTGGCGGACAGGATGGGGTTCTTCGTCATGAACCGTGACCAGAGGGAGAAGAGAAGGAGGCCAGCAACACCGGCTGCGAGGGGTGCAATTGTGCGCCAGTGGGTCCAGGGGTACATAGTGCCGCCCTGAGGATAGAGTGTTAGTGGTTTCGATACTATAGGGCCGGAGGTTTTTTATTTACCCAAGTGATTGGGATGAGGAGAGAGGTCGTGGCTCCTACGAACAGTACGGACCCCACCCAGTCGACCTGCTTCAGCTTTTCGATGAAATTTCCGGGCTTGTATTTCAAGTTCAAGAAGATGGGGATCATGATGTAGGCCACAGCGCAGAACGGGAGGTTAAGCCAGAATATCCATCTCTGGAGGAACGAGGGTCAGTCGGAGAACGGTCAATGCTGTGGGGATTGAAGAGGGGGAAATCATACCCAGGAAGCTTTCTCCGCAAGCACTCCGCCAATGATAGGGCCGGCAACGCTGCCAATTGCCCAGTTCATAGTGATGATGCCGAGATATTTGCCGCGTTCCTTGAGCGGTATCATGTCAGTGATGACGACGTTGGTTAAGGCCTGGATTCCGCCTCCACCAACTCCTTGAACCGAGCGTCCGGCAAGGAGAGTCGCGAAGTCTTTGCTGATGGCTCCCACTATGGCACCGGCAGTGAAGAAGGTGAGCGCGACTAGCAACATTGGCTTGCGTCCGAAAACATGGGACAGGGCGGCGAAGCTGGGTTGGAAGACGGTGGCAGTCAGGAGGAAAGAGGTACCACTCCAGAACGCCTCGACGCCAGAACCGTTGAGAGCTTTGGCAATTATCTGGAGGAATGCTTCTCAGTTCGAGTTCATACGATTTTGGGGATGGACAGGTTTGACTTACGGGGAGAGCGACAGAGAGCGAAGTAGCATCCAAAGCGCAGACAAGGTTAACAACGCAGAGGCAGGTAAAAGCCGCCCAGAAACGCCATCCTGACGGGTTCGTAGCGGAAACCTTCTTGCTCTCGGGCATGTCGGACGCGTTCATGGACCAGCAAGAGAAACGGGACAGGCTTGTTTCGGAAGTTGAATGAGATTTTATGTGCGTGTTATGGGTCATGTTGACAGGCGCTTCAGCTGAGCGCAGGTGCACCTTGGGCACCGACCCGGCTTTGTTCGGCGGTAGGCGAGTGCTGGAAATAGTGGCGAGGGCTGTTTTTCAGATCACTGGGCATGGTCAGCAACGGGCATATGAGGATGATCGCCAAGTACTCACGACGCACTGCACCTACACCATCACAAGCTAACGAGATCGAGGATGATAACAAGGTCACAGCACAGGCCAAATGTTTGATAAATAAGAAAAGTAAAGAAGGAATGGGGCCGAGGTCCAGCTCTGGCGAGAAGGAAGCGAGCAGGGTTGGTACGTATTTCTGGAAGTGGACAACACGAGTGATTTCGAAAATAAGGCGACATCCAAAGCAGGCAACAGATGGCCGAGGCCTGCGTCTTCTTTCAAGACTAGGGATGGAGTTCTGCGCAAGCCACATTGCCTGAGGCCAAGCTCGCTAATGACGGACATTTCGGGCTGCAGCATGGTGCAGAAGCGGGCGTCAAAGTTGTTACCTGAGGTTGATGGTCCTGGCGGGCTCGGATGTAATCAGAAGAGGTTTCGCGAACATGATCCAATGGCTGCTAAGAGACCAGATTAGAAGATTGCGCAATGCTACCGTCCAATGGGGCTGGGGGCTGGTAGGATCCAGCGAGCATGGATGTTGTTGGCTGGATGTTTGGCTGCAGATCGGCAGGATGGCGTGTGCGGGTAGATGGGCGGGCGGGACGGCTAGGATTCGGCTACTGCAGGTGCACCCCTGCCATGTGGTAGCAAAACAGCGAGTGTGGTGCTATTTTGGCGGTAGACTAGTGCTCAGCTCGTGGGACAGGCGCGGGGCGGGCGGGATGGGCTGTTGGCTCGGCGCCAGGGTCTGTAAGTCGAGCTGATGGATGGACCGGTAGGTACAGGGCAGTGCTGGTGTAGCATCGGGCGAATCATTATACAAAGACTGTCTTCTGGGAACATGCAGGTGTCGAGGTGAGGGTGTGGTGAAGGTGCTGTTCTGGGCTTGGGTGGGCGGGGCTGTGCGAGAGCCCCCCACGCAACCCTTGCGCCTTTCTTCCTTGCCATTTGCAGCCGAAGCGATGTCTCCGCCCCCATTGACACCGTTTCCTTATTCTTTGATCCTCTCTATCTTAAGATCATTCCTGCCATCCTGAGCATCTCTCCTCCATTTCACCAAGGATACCACCATCTGCACCGTCTGCGCCAGGAAAAGGAAGCTGGGTTGGCCCCCCCGGCGCTGAAACCTCAGGCGACTCTGAGGCTCCCACTTGTCCGGAGCTGCGAACAGCCAGCCACATCTAGACTTGCTCACTGGATTTCCTGCCACTAACGGATTCACCAACTCAGACAAGCTTTCTAAACTTGGGTCAGCCCGTGGATGCTCGTGGCAATCGTCGACTGCTTATCGCCGCCGGCGCGGAGGTAGCCTCTAGCGCGCCAAAAGTTGTGACTGTCTGCTCTGAAGCATGATACACGCCTCCCCGGTCCTTATGATCTTGGTGAGTATGGACAAAGTTATGCGTCGGGTGCCACGGTGAGAATTTAGATCATGACATGCGAGTCGTCTGTCTTACCTGCGTTTGGACACTACCGGCCCGCCCCTCAAGGGTCCGCAGACCCTGCTCGAACCCGACCAACAGCCCCCAACACTTCCGGAAACACTCGCTTTCAGTTCATCAGATGATTAAAAACTGTTCTTGACGATTCCATACCACCATCCCACCACTCTCCCGTGGCGCAGGTAACGGAAGAGCATTTCCTCTTCTGGACATATCCGATGCATCAAGGGCACGAGATGTTGCAAGCCTTACAGTTGGCTAATACATCCAGACTTCCTATGAAAATATCGTCCGTCTCGCGGAGCCAGGATGGCTCATCCCTCATATCTCCTTGGCCATTCAGGAAGACCGCCTGCGTTGTGTCTCTTCTTGCCACCCACGCGCTTGCGGTGAAAGCCTCTTAATCTTCTCGCTCCTTCTGCTCCCCGCAGCCCGGGTCCACACCTTTCAACTCCGCGCTACGTCTGCGTGACTACATCCTTATCTTCGAAAAATGCCCGGCCACTGTATACACGAGGTTACGGGGTGTATGACCTATTACTCCATCATGCCCCTCGTCTGGTGTCATGCCATCTTCAGCACCGTCTGGAAGACCGTCCGTACAGTCTACGTGATGTCGGACTCTCCTCGTACCAGCGCTCCGAGCTCTCCACCTTCACTCCCTTGCGTATCCAAACCTCAGTTCTCACACAAAACTTCTGCGGCGGATCCTTTACAGCTAGTACTGGAGCAGCTCGAAGACGAGAAGGCCCAACGGCGCCGGTCTCGGCCTCCACCATACCGTCCATACGACAACGGTGACGCTCCACCCCAGCTCCCGCCCCTCAACCTGGATGCATCCGACAAACTTTTCCCTGCGGAGGGACCTCTCTCTAAGAGACAGACACTCATAATACGTATGGACGAGAAGGAACAATTCGATTCCATACCACAGCCGCAGTTGATGGAAAAGATGAGCTATGTCCCGGCTCTGGGAAAAGGCGTAAAGGTGACTGTTCATAGTACAGTATCGGTAATCGAGGTGCATTGATCTGGCAAACACACGTTTATATAACCTGTACATAATATATACCCAGTCACTTATTGGAGGAAGCGCTCGCAACATTCCACCCGCGGCACAGATGATCAATCTTCACTAACAGGTGATGTCTGACTCAACCAAGTCATGGGATGAAGTGCATCTACTCTTTCTGATTTAGTCGTGCGGCCCTGCCGAGAGTCATTCGCTCACTCGTTTCTTCGTGAGCTGAACCCAAAGAATGCCTTGCCACAGATCATTTGCAAATGAACTGTCCCTTATCTATCATAATTCACGCGAGGCTGTTAACGAAGCCTGCGCAGCGTCTCCACTAGCGCCCTTACTTCTTCTACATCTATATCTGCGTAGACGCCCTTCACTACTTCCTCCTGCTCCTGGGATTTGAGGTCGAGGAAGCGTTCGATGAGATCGCCATCGACGAAGCGATTCGGCTCGTCCTCTTCACGAACTTGATTCTTGAAAGCACGATATTTGAGGAAAGGGTAGTTACCAGGACTCTTTACCAACCCTGCCAACTGTGATTGCAAGCGAATGAGAAGGTCGACCTTCGAAGCCGCGATGAGTGCGAAGAGGTAAATAGATCCCTCAACCTACAGCGAGAACATCGTTACTTTCAGCTTAGCAAATAAAAGGGGAAACTGAAAACTTACCGTAGCAAAGAATGCCCTCGGGATGACCGGGGCGTCGGACACAGTGGTCATGTCGATGCGCCTAATGCGGTTGACTTGCTCACCGAGCAGCATATCACCTCTGAGCATTAACCTCTTCCTGTCCTCCTCTGTCACACCGCTCACATCGCGCTCTAGGAGGATCAGATTGCCCTCTGCGTCGGCCTGCAGGTAAGTGTTCTCGTTGACTTCTGCCAGAGCCATACTCCAACTGACTTGGACATGGCGAGCAACCTCTCTCAGCTCATCGTTCTGATCACCCGAGCCTGCTTTGTATTCCAGAACAGATACCGACTTGATGAGATCAGCGACTGCAATCTGATTTCCAGTAACCGTGATATCTATCGGCGCGGTCGAAGTTCGAAAGCTGGCTTTCTTTACCAGAAAAGGTGTGCTGGGGGTCGAGTATTCGAAGGAGTAAACGACAACCTGTACGGCGTTAACACTCTTGAATCGTGATTGGAGCGCTTTTGGTATGATGTTGACGACTCACTGTCTTGATCAAGCCCGCCACAATCTTGCCATCTACCATAGCAAGACATCTGCAGGCCCCCTTAGTCGAAATCTCGGCGATCACCTTCAGTTGTCTGTCTTCGGTGACCTCGAACACTAGTATGCGGCCTCTCGTGCTTCCTTGCTCCTCCTCCTCCTCCACCAAAAAAGACGTGCCGACAATGAAGCGCTCGGCTGTCTCTCCATTCCCATCGTCGAGCTCAGCCCGGATGACGCACTCGACAATCTCGTACTCGTTCATCTCAAAACTGTCCAACTCCTTGAAGACGACCTCGTCTGCAAGCCTGAAGTGGCCCTGTACAACTTCTTCGCGATCCCTCAGCTCCCGTTTAATAGTTCCAAGCCCGAACGCCTTGAGGTGCGGTGAATAAGCGATTCTCCTGACCGTCTCGTTGACGTGTAATGTCTGTACGTGCGTTCTTCTTTCTTCATCCACAACTGCCAGGTGCAAATCTCCAGACGCGGCAATCGCAATAGATTGGGGGTACGCCTCGGCATTGAAAGGGCAGACACAAGTCGCCTTTTCGGCTGTAACTGCTGAGTACACCAGACGACCCTCAGACCCGTATATTAGACTAGGATGCTCGCAGGTGGCGAAAACGTTAAAGAGTCCATTTCCACGAGGTAGAGCTCTGAAGTTTGCCTGTTGGGTTCCAAGCACAGTGCTCTTCCTTCCTGACAACGCAAATGTAGACGGATCCATAGAGAAAGTCACCACATTGCCGTCGGCGGTAGCAATGAAAAGCGTTGGAGGTTGGTCCGCGAAGATCTGTGTGAGAAGCAACGAACGTGGAACAGAGGAGCCTTCGTCACTGAGACTAATTGTCTCAATAGTCTGCAGCCCATCGAGACTCAGGATAGCGACCGTACAATTTTGCCAGAACCCAACAAAGCAGATTTTATCGGCTGACTGGGGGATCGCTACGCAAGAGAGCTGACTGTCTGCGCCAAATTCCTTTTCCGCAGTCACTTGGATGGTGTCTGCAATCGAAAGGACAACGGCACGAACTCCTCCTATAGACAGAACAACGAAATGGTCGTTCGAATCCACATCAGTTATTGTCTCACCACCTGGCGCATGCCATTCTGAAACCAGCATATCGTTCTCAAGATCTGTTAGTCTCACAGTGGAGTGCGTGACCTGAAGAAGCCGGCTACCGGGAATATTTCTGGCCATCAAAGTACTCTCTGCAAGCTGCAAGCCTTTGAAAGCGTCTCTTTCTTCCAACGCGCCTTCCGCATCGACACAGAAAACCCGAGACTCATTTACGAGAGAGACCAGTAACGTGTCGTCGTGCTCTCCAGACGCTGTGGATGAGAAGGCGAAGATATTTGATATGCTTCCCAGATCACCAATTGCGCCCTGATCTTCCAGTCCAACTCCACTGCGCACGCTTCGAAGGCTTCCGTCCTTGAACGCGCCACTTCCCGTTACAATACGAGCTTGGCCGGACGAGTACTCGTTGCTCTGGCCTTCTCCGGATCTGTTGCCCATATCCATGACGGTGAAGTCCAATATTGGCGCGATATTGTGAAAGGTCTGAACGATCTCAATAGAGCCTTCCGTGATCCTGATGACTTGCGAGTCTCCTTCATGCGAGCCAACAAAGACCTGGCCTGCATCCAGGTAGATCAGGACTGAAGCTCTTGATGTTTCGCCTATCCTGTCCAGTCTCCAACCCTCAACCACACCACTGCTCTCCTCAAGAAGCAACATGAATAGGTATAGGCCACCAAAATCATCAGCGAGGAGGAATCGCTGGTTGTCAATTTGCTCCCATGCAACGAAGATAGTGGATTCCACCAAAGGCTTCTTCACAAGAGCTTTGGTGTAGTCGTTGAAGTAGGTTATGGATGTTTCTCCGAGTATGATCACGCCATAACATGGGCCAGGGACGGGTATCAAATGGCTTGCTCCGAGATCTAGGTCTTCCCTCAGACCCTCAACAAGTTCCAACGCAGCAACGGCCTGCTCATCAGCGCCAGCAGTTTGAAAGCCTAGCTGGCGCAGACGCAAGCGAATCTTGCTGTCTTCATCTTCTTCATAAAGCAGAGCCATGAGAGGCTTCTCAGACTCAGGCGATTTACGGTGAAGGAAGGTGGAGGAGCGCACGAACATCTCCTCTATGCGGGAAGGAACGGGTTCGCCCAAGACGCTGACTTCCGGATCTCCCTTCCTTTTACCCTTTTCGGTCAGAGGGACGACGGTGACAATGCCTTCGTAAAGCTCCAACGTCATGAACCTGCCCGTCGGATCAAGCAGGCTTCTGTCTCCAGTCTGGACGTCGCGTGCAGCTTTGTCTGCTACATCCTGATATGTTTTGATCGTCTTCAACTGCTTTTCCTCCGGGTTCCAGGCCATGGTGAAATAATAATATCGATCGGTTCCAACGAAAAGATGCTCGGTAGGCTCATGTGCGGGCCGGAGCCTGTTGAGCATGGTAACTTTGCCATAGACGGCTTGAGTATAGTGGAGGATGAGGCCATCTTCGGACTGGAGGTATATTTCGAGGCGGTTGGATTTTCTGGGAGGTGGTCAGCGGCGAAGACGTCATGCAGGCGAAGTTTGGGCGCTCACGCACGCGACGACAAGGCTTTCTTCATCTGGGTCAAGAAGATTGAGCTTGATAGCGTGCCTGACGCTGCTCGGACGGTGAATTGGCACGATATAGGCCATGCTGGGCGCCGAGCGTCGGACAAAGCAGGGGTGGAGGGAGAGGAGGAAGTGATTACGACGTGGAGCGGCGGGGTGAAGCTCAGCAGTAGGCGGCACTGCTGCGCGAAGCTTCCCCGGACTTTGAAGCTAACGCCGACGCGACGAGTGACGCGATTCTTGGGCGAATCTCTAATCTATGTTGCCGCCGCTGGTGCGGGCCCTTCGCCAAATCAACGGCAATGACTAAAATCGCTCTCCATCTTCGCCGCCGCACTTTTTCTCTGACACAGACGCACCCGCACTCCACCTGCTCCGCAAGCTTCGTCACTGCCCACCATGTCGCGTAAGTGAGCTCTTCCCCATTGCCTATCCATCATGTACGAGCGCATACATATTTTGTGCGTAAAGCACACTCTTCACCCAAAATACGAATCATGTCGCCTTAATCATCATGCCGCCACCATAGTCTCTAGCCCAAAGCCATATTTCCTGCACTCCATTAGGTTCGATGAGTAGTGCTTCAAAGTAACTGGCGCTTGAGCGACTTCTGTCACATGTAAAGGAGCTGACAAACATTTCAGCTGCAGCAGTGGATATCGACGACGATCCAGTCATTGCGGAGTACGATGTCTTTATCACGCCGGAGCTCGAGGAGCAAATCTACCTTCTGCAGTATCCCAACCGTAGCAGGGACCAACCATACAACGATCGCTACAATTCCAAGCCTGTCGAGGTGCGCATGAAGCCTAAGACTGGCTTCATCGAGGTCGATGTCCCAGTCAATGTTCATGGAAACTACGATAAGCGCAAAGGTGTGCAATGGGGCGAAGCTATGCGACGCGCCCAGGACAACGGCGAAAGTGCTTTTGGTCTGGCTTCTGGCTTCAGCGGGCTTGCGAAGAATGCCGTTCCCTCAAGAGTTGGCGCAGCAGGCCGCGCCAACATCCAGGAAATGGAATTGGAAGAAGATAGCGTGGAACAACTCCTTCAACGCTTCGATGACGCGAATGAGAAAGGGCATGTGCTCAACAAACAGACTTTGGGTGGACAAATCATGAAAGATGAACCTGGAAAGCCTATTTACATGCTTGGCGCCTATCGGGGGAAAGAACTCCATCTTACGAAGATTTCCGGTATTGTCCAGATGCGCCCTCAATTCCACCATCTGGATGCTATTCGTGAGCTCGCCAACGCCAACCGCCGCAGAGAGCGGGAGGCCGTTGAGGGCGCAAGAACAAATGAACCTCGTGCCGTTCAGATGACCATTAAGAACGAGGACAGCGATTCGATACAATCCAAGGAATTTCTGTTCCGCGCGCAGGAGGAGAAATGGACTAAATTGAAATATTTCGATGAGGAGGTATGTTATTCCGCCCCTGTAATATATTCAAACTCCACACTCACACATTCTAGGCCGATGAAGCCTTCGAGACATATCACGAGAAAATGTTCGTCCACGACACAGAGAACGCCGCGAAACTAAAGTCTTCGATGACCAACGAGCAATACCTCGACGCCATCAGCGCCGAGCGTCATGATCCTAGTGGACGGTCCAAGAAGAAACCGTTAACAAAGAAGCAAATGCAGCGCATTGAAGACTCTGACGAGTCCGACTTAGGGGAAGACGGCCACGAGCGGGATGCAGGACAGCATGCGGAGAACACAGACAAGGCAGAATAGTCTCGGGCGGCTAAAATCAAGCATTTAGAATCATTCTCGACGAAAAGGACTTATAAGGGTTGGGATTCAGAGCATAGCGACGGAGTTGGTTATGGGAGGCTACAAGGCCATCGTCTTACTGCAGTTGCATGTGTTTTGCGGAGTAACACCATAGCCGTACATTTCAAATTTCAAAGCATGCAATCGAGAAAAGGGTTTCATGCCGGATTGAAGTAAGATACAGCTAAACACAGGATAGGACTCGTCTCTCTCTTCCGTTTCGGTCCCAGATACCGCAAGCTTTGCAATATGCTTCACTGCCTGCCATGGAGCCGGGGTAACATTTGGTGGAGTGATTGTTAATCTTTCGCGGTGCGAATCTCATGCAATGGCAGTGTGATGGCCCGACAGCGGGTGCGAATGCAATCAGCCTTGCATGCGCTAATTATCCTTTGCAGGCGGCGCACCGAATCTGCAAAACCGCGATGTTGGATTCTCTGGCTTGGTCACGTGTGGCGTACAGAGCTCCCCGTCAGGTCTGCTCCAGTTTCTCCGGCCGCGAAGCGATTCCCGCGCCATAAAATTCTCCAGTTTTTTTCTGCCGGCTCGCACACTCCAACGCTCATCCTTCTCTCCACCAAGAAGCTCACACCAGCTCGCCTGGGGAATCAGGCGTCCATCCCCGCCTACGCCGTACCGGAGAATGTGCCGTAGCACGACAGCTGCCACAACGCCTTGAGGGTGTTTCGTCCCTCAATGACCCGAAAACTGCCAGGGAACGGCGGCCGCACCGTCCAGAGCGGTCGCTCAGCCGCATCGACGGAAAGGCCGCCGGTGCCGCAGGGATGCATCGAATGATGTGCCAGCCATTGACGACCTCGGCTTAAGGGCGTTTGCGGATCGGCATGCGGAGGCGCCAATCCGTCCGACCTACATCTGCCAACTCCCTTGCTTCCAGTCGCGCCTTACCTGCGTTCTCAGCCCGAACCCGATCGCGCGCGGCTCTCATCACGACCACCATGGCCGCGTCCCTAAGGCGTATCCCTTCCGTCGTCTCCCCTGCACGGCTCGCAACCAGAAGATGCTTTTCCACGTCGCCCAGAAACCAAGCAATATGGGGATTCATTGGCCTCGGTCGAATGGGTATGTTTCTCCCGTGCCGCCGTCTCGCGTGGTAACAGCATTGACCGTGTTTGCATGTAGGGTATCCCATGGCCAAGAACTTGCGTGCGAAACTGCCCAAGGACGACACCTTGGTTATTCACGATGTCAACACGAATGCAACGTCCAATTTTGCGAAGGAAGCCGGCCAGCAGGGTGTGCACGTGGCTGACAGTGTACGCGAGGTGGCCGAGAAGTCGGTAAGGACACCCTTGACCCAAAACGCCTTTCACACAATTTCATGATGAGCATGTTCTATCTATGATCTAAGTGGGAGCCGTGTTTCGCGGCTCTTATAATGATTCTATATTATCATCAAAGCCAATCCTCTGATACTCCAGTAAACGAAACTTGTTATCTCTCTCATTGCTCGCATCTCAATGACTAGCAGCTGACTTGGCGGTAGGAAACTATTATCACGGCTCTTCCTGAGCCGCACCATGTGCGCGGCGTGTATGCCAACATGCTGATACCGCCGACTCTGCTTGACACTCCGGGTGCCAAACTACGTCTTTTCATTGATGTCTCTACCATTGACCCTCAGTCATCCTTGGAAGTTGCCAATGCAGTGCACTCATCCGGCCAAGGCAAGTACGTCGATGCTCCTATGTCTGGAGGCGTAGTTGGTGCAGAAAAGGGAACCTTGACCTTCATGGTTGGCGCACCGGATGACATTATTGATCGCGTACGCGAGATTCTTTCAATGGTGGGCAAGCGGACGGTGCATCTTGGACCAGCAAGCTCCGGAGTGAAGGCAAAGCTGGCCAACAACTACCTCCTGGCAATCAATAACATTGCCACCGCTGAGGCCATGAATTTGGGGATTCAATGGGGTCTTGAGCCAAAAGCGCTGGCTGATCTGATTAACACGGCTACTGGCAAGTGTTGGCCTTCGGAGGTTAACAACCCTGTTCCTGGTGTGGTTGAAGGATCGCCTGCTAGCAAAGGGTACGAGGGAGGATTTGGATTGAGCTTGATGAATAAGGACCTCAAGCTTGCGTTGAAAGGCGCAGAAGAGTTCAACGTTAAGCTGCGATTGGGAGAACCGGCTCGCGCCGTCTACGATGCTGCGTCGGAGCACCCGGATTGCAGGGGCAAGGACTTTTCGGTGGTATACAGGTACTTAGGAGGCAAGGAATAGGAGAAGCATTGTATGAGTGAACAAAAGCCGTGTATAGCCGCAGGTGAATTTAGGCAAGTGAAGCGGTTCTTGTCAGGGTCCAGATGGCATGGATCGTCTTGGTCCGGGCGGGTTGCTCCGCGAGCACAT
This sequence comes from Neoscytalidium dimidiatum, assembly GCA_037367355.1. Taxonomy (NCBI): domain Eukaryota; kingdom Fungi; phylum Ascomycota; class Dothideomycetes; order Botryosphaeriales; family Botryosphaeriaceae; genus Neoscytalidium; species Neoscytalidium dimidiatum. The sequence goes on along the minus strand of CM074697.1, from coordinate 1,027,176 downwards.
GCGCCCGCTTCTTTGCCTTTGCTTGGCGCCGGTGACATCAACCGCGACAACACCCGCGCCCCAACATGTCCGAGCTGTTGGAATTCATTCTGACCCATGAAGACGCCTTTAAAAGGTATTCCCTTCGATTGTATCCCCTTTACGCACCATGAAACTAACTGAAAAACAGCAAAGGCCGCCTGGCGTCGCTGTACTCGGACTTCCGCATCCAACAAGCAACAAACCCAGACGGATACAACGCCAACCTCTCAGCATGGCGCCAGGCCCTGTCGCATGCTGCTCGAGCAGGCCTGATACCCTCACAGACCACTGCGAATAATCTGCTCACTCTGAGCACTGGTGAAGCTCTACTTCGAGAGCTCACGAGCAATGACTTCGGAAGACCGCTGGCACTGGCTGCAGTGATTGTTCGTGTACACCCGGGTTAACGGGATAAGGCTGGCTAAGCTGACTATGACCAGCATGATGCTGTTTCAAAGAAGGAATTGATTCCGCTAAAGGACTTCCTCACAGCGAAAACGAGCATCTACGCTCGAAACTGGACCATAAACCCGCTATCCATCCTTTCGTGGGGACTACAACAACTAGGTGTGATTGGTGGAACAACATCGCAAGAAAAGCTGGCAACTGGCGAATTCGTCATCATGGCGAACCTCGAAGTACGCAACCTTCAACCCACGCCGCCAAGGGAAGCCGCCTTACTGACCCATCCACACCGCACCGCAGGCCGCCGGCAACGCCATCGTCGCGCAAGCCTCCAGCCCGAAGTCCGTAATCGACCGCATCTACACCCTCGACTCCTTCCGCACGACCTTCGCCCACGCCCTCTCCCCCGACCACGCGCTCACCGCCACCGACGTCTCCGTCCTCCTCGCGCACCTCTCCCGCGACAAGCCCGCCCTCTCCTACGACCCCTCCTCCCAGACGGTCAAGTTCGCGCCCGCCCACGCCGCGCGCCCGGACCCCATAACGCAGCAGGACGTCACGATCGCGCACCTGCGCGGCCTGATCGCGTCGCTCAACGCGCAGCTGCCGGCCCTCACCGAGCGCATCGCGTCCTGCGACGCCGCCGCGCGGGCCGCCGTGTCGACGACCAAGTCGCGGGCGGCCGCGCTCGCGGCGCTGCGCTCCAAGAAGCTGGCCGAGCAGGCGCTGCAGCGGCGCGCCGACACGCTGGCGCAGCTGGAGGCCGTGTACGCCAAGATCGAGGAGGCCGCGGACAATGTTGAGGTCGTGCGCGCGATGGAGGCGAGCGCGGGCGTGCTGAGGGGCCTTCACGCGCAGGTGGGCGGGGCGGAGGGCGTCGAGGGTGTGGTGGAGGCGCTGCGAGAGGAGATGGGTAGGGCGGATGAGGTGAACGAGGTGATTAACGAGGTTGGAAGAGAGGGAGCGGTCGTGGATGAGGATGAGGTGGATGAGGAGTTCGAGGCGCTGGAGCGGGCCGAGAAGGAGAGGGAGGAGAGGGAGGAGGCGGCGAGAACGGCGGAGAGGTTGCGAGAGGTGGAAAGGCTGGAGGAGGCGCGGAAGAGGGCGGAGAAGCGGAGAGAAGAGGAGACCGCTAGGCTGTCTGAGCGTTCGCTGGAAGCAGAGGAAGAAAAGGTGATGGAGACGTCGCAGGAATTGGGACGGATCTCGCTCGACGACGAGTCTAGACCTGAAGGACTTGTCAGTGGGCAGGATGAGGCTCCAGAGTCTAGGCGACTTGTGCCAGCGGAGTAAAACGACCCGTCAGTTTCCATCACACGGAGTAAAGGTTTACCGCGTATACATAGATTGTATTGACCAGACACGGTATGCAGGACACATCAACGGAGTTAGGAGATGGATTTGGATTTGGCACGTCAACGGCGCACGAGGACAGTTTCGGGGGTATCATATTTTCGTCTTCCCATGCACTCGCTCTCAGTCCTACGCTATATTTAGAAAGTAAAGGACTTATATATAGTGATTATATGCATGCCCGCTATATCGCTCAAGTGCAAGACTATTTGCCAGCTTCCGTATCCACGTCCATGACGGGCTCGGATGGGACCTCAAACATGGGTTTTTTCCGCAGATCCTCTGAAGGCGATGCCAGTCGTCCTGGCAGGGATGAGGGGACTTCCTTCTCTTTTTGTGAGTTTGAGTGAGGTTTGGTGGTCTTGCTAGGGATATTTGTAGTACTACTGGCATGAGTCTCCCTGCCATCGGGATCGGCCTCTTCCAGAGTGTTCGAGTTCCTGTGAGGGAGCGAAGGAGCACCTCGACTAGCGTCGTCAACACGATCACGAACCTTCTCGAGTGCTGCTTTGTTATCCTCGTACGAATGAGGTTGCTGGTCCTCTTCCGAGCTACTGGCTGAATTGCTGGGAGCCGTTGCGCCGTTCGCCTTCGTAGACATGTTGTTTTCTTTCTCCTTTGCCTCGTTCTCTCCCTCAGGAGCTGATCTCTTGGCTCTTGCACTCGCAATCAGCTCGTCGAAATGGCTCTTGTTGCTCTTAGCCCATTTCTCGCCGTCGAAATCTTTCTTCATGACTTGAGAACCAGCGGCGCCGCCAATGACGCTCCCTCCACCGCTCTCCATGCTCAGGCTCCTTTCCCACTTTTCCAGCTCAAAGAGAAGTTCACGTTTCGTTTTTGGACGCAGAGAATCCACATTCGCGTTCCAAAGATTGACCCACTCGGTATGACGCCTGATTTGTTGAGCACGGGTTCCTGAAGTGGGAATGCCCAGCTCGGCAAGCTTTTTGCGTAATGCCTGGTCTTTGAGGAGAGAGTAATTGAGCTGAGGTAGGCGTGCTAGAGGTTCAGGATCTTTCTTCGATGTTGGACCGTCGCGTGAGCGCTGTTGAAGAGGATGGGAAGAAGCTGTGTTCCTGCTGGGTCTTTTGAATGCCAATCAATACGCCGAAGTCTCTTTCGTCTAGGGTCTTGACATACCGTGTTGATCGCGATGAGCTACTGCCTTTGTCTGGTCCCTCACAGCGATCGAGATGCGGGAAGACAGCCTCCTCCTTCATGCGCTTGTTGCACATGGGACATGCCACCAAGCCGTCATTTGACTCTACATCTCCCGACTCCTCTTCTGCTGCGAAGTCGCTTCCTTCGTCATCTTCCAGATTAATGACTTCAGGTGTCTGGGAGCTCGTCACCGATCTGCGCGCCTGGCTCCGTGTCTTGCGAGCAGGCCTGCTTGCAGCCTCATCTTCGCGTTCATCCTCGGAATCTTTGACCTCTTCCAATTTCCTTTTCTTGTTATTTCCGCCCCCTCTCGTTTTCCTTCCTTCGCCTGCACTCCCAAACTCGCGTTCGTCCTTTGCTTTCCGCGCCAGCGCTAGGGCCTGTGGTCTTGCAGCTTGGAAGGCATCGACGAGCTCTGACGCAGTCCAATTGCGGCGAAGCTTCGAGTCTTGGTCGGCGGTGCGGCAGGTGGGACAACGACCGTCCATAGCGAAGCACCGGCGGATACACAGGGAGCAGAAGGTGTGCGAGCACGACGTCATCATCGGCGTGTCAAAGAAGTCCTTGCACACCTGGCACCGTAGCGCTGCCTCCAGTGGCGCGAAGCCTGCTAGCGGAGTTTGCAGCCAGTCTGTGGAGTCTGGTATAGAAATAGCGTTCGCGTCCATGGCTGTGGTTTGTAGTAGGAGGAGGGCGGAGAGCGGGTGGCCAAAGTGCGGCGATGGTGTGGGAACGATACGCAGAGGAGGGGGCTCGCTGCCCACGGAAGAGGAGGCCTCAGGGAGTGTTAGATTGGCTATACGCCCAGTAGGGCGCCGTAACGTGTAAGGCGCAAATGACGGGCAGACGCGAACCTCAAGAAGTTGACATCAGTGAGGCGGGACGTGACCGCGCGAGTTCGCGTCGCGCTACGCGTGCTGCGAAAACTGGACCAACCCAAGCTCCGAGCAGCCTCGCGCTGAGAGGAAACGCGAACCCTGGATCTTCGTGCGTGAACTTGTGAATTGCAATGCAACAGCTGGCTCTGGAACGAGAAAGACAATCCTCACAAGGGATTTCAATTTGATCGTTGCTATCTGCATAAAGTACAGTTTAGGCAGGAGGCAGGCGGCAGGCAGCAGCAGACTTAGGTGCCAGTTGCGCTTGCGCAATGAACAACAAGCTTAAAATTACGATAGATGTTGAGGGTGAAACGAATCACAACTTCCACGGAGTACCAGGTAAGCTGTGTCAGAGAGCCCTGTCTTCATTCTAGGAACTGGTCTTGCACGGACTGGGCGATAGAGAGGCGCCACCCGTGTGCTCGAATATGCTTTATTTGACCGCTCCACAAGGCCCAGAAAATGGGGAGAGACAGGAAGGAATGGGGAAACAGAAAACAGAAAGACCATTGCACACTGTCCATCAGATTCCCAGGTAGGGGCGCAATTTGACCAAGCTGCTCGCACTGCCCAGCGTTGAGGCAAACGGTCCTGGCTCGGTGCTGTCAAAGGTGGTATATGTTCGTCGTATGAAGAGCTAATGCTCCACAGACACTGGGCATGAACATGGTGAACCGCGGCGGCACAGACAAGTTCGAGGTCCGGGAAGAAAAGGAGATATTTGTGAAGCGAAGATGAAATTCGTACCGCCGTGGAATTAGTTGAGGCAGCGCCTCCTCTCCTCTTATATTTCCCCGCCACGCGCCGGGAAAACTTCGGCTCAGAACATTTTCCCACAGTCCGGCACTCAGGCCTCTGGACTTGGCGCCTGATCCGCAGTGTTATGACAAAAAAGGGATTGCTACGCGCAAAAATTGTCTAATGAACATGCATCAAACTCCGCGATCCAAAAAGCTACCTATCCTCGAGCTCCAGCCCTTGGTCTTCTCTATTTTCTTGCGCAGGTCTTTCGCGTCCCTGTCGATGCTGAGGACTGCTGGGGCTTAAGCCTCCAGCCCCCATGGTATGGCCCTCACTCAACCTAACCTTTCCTTTACTGAGACCGATCTTCATGCCCACAAAATCTGCCACCCCTCTGATCACAACCCAAAGTCTCTCGCCCCTCTCTTCCATGCGGCTCTCATCGCGGGGATTTTCGTGAGCCTCAACCTTAAATTGATATTTCAGGCAATCCTTGACTGTGATTAGCCCCGTAAGACGGCCACGGTACTCCACAAGAATCACACGTGGCCCCATCTTCTTGAAGAGCTCCATCACTGTCTCCAACGGCAACCTGGGATGGACCGCCAGCGGCGTGGGATCCACAAAACGACTTATATCAATCGTCATTTGTGCCGAAGTCGTTGCCATCGTATCGAACGAGATCGCCGGCGCAGGTGTGCTAGGCGTTTGACCGGCAAGTTGTGACCCCGGCGTAAAGTAACATTTAGCTGTCGGCGGCAAAGACTGCAGGCGCCGCGCCCGGTCGATCGCGTATCGAAGCTCAATGCGGCCAATGTATCCTAGCAATGTTTTGGAAGCTTTGTCCTCAATAATAGGATATCCGGAGAAATCGTTGTTTGCGAGAATCTTCTCGACTTCACGCAATTGCAGTCCTGACGCAGGTAGTGTGACCAGATTGGTCGTCATGACTTGGGAAACAGGCACACCAAATGTGTGTTCTTCTTTGTTGTCCAAGAACGGGAATCCATTTGCCCAAATGGCACGATCCGCGATGCCACCTTTACCAAATCGCTCACTGACTGCTTTCGTCACCCCAACCACAATCTGTGACTAGGGTCAGTAGGCAAACAAACGTGCCGGAACATTTACGCTTACCATCGTAGGAAGAATGTACGTCAGGGCTCCGGTGAGCTCGAACATTATGACGACGACCGAGACTGTGATATGCATAATGCCACTGAGTGCCGCCGCGGCTCCAAGAAACGCGTACGTGCCGGGCGTGATACACGGACCGTCAGGGTCGCATGCAGAGAAGAAGCTTGAGTTCGGAAATGTGTCGTACAAGGCTTGTACGAGGACTCCAACCATTCGACCAAACGAGGCTCCAATAGCCATGGATGGAACAAAGATGCCGGCGGGAACTTTGCAGCCATACGAGATGATAACTAGCAGTGTTCGGATCACGGTGGCGGCAGCCAGAGTGAAGACAAGATGCCATCGATGCTTGCGTCTTCGGATGATCAGCAAAGCCGACAGCTTGAGTCCGAGGTCAACTTACTCGCAGATTTCGTCGTAATCATGAGCTCCCTCACACTCTCTGAACAGGATCTCCATGCTCTCAGTCATGTCTATCCGCAGGAACATATTTGGGTAGCAAATTATGGCGGTGATAAGAGCCAGGATTGTTGCCTCCCAGATTGGATACTGTGCGAGATACTTCTTGCGGAAGGCTTGGACACGCAGGTTCCACTTTATAACGAATGCGCCATACAGTCCACCAAAGGCACCGAGGATTATGTAGAAAATAACTTCGAAGAAGTGCCAATCACGATCATACTTGACCTGAAACATGACTAGTTGGCCGGTCCTGAACGGATTCATGGCCTGCTTTGTAAGTATGAGGTTCGCAGAACGCACTCAGGGGGAAACGTACAGCGAGCACAGCAGTCGCCACCAGAGCACAGAAATAGCTTCTCCACATAGTTTTAAGCGGGAAATGATTCGCGATTTCCTAGCGGAGCTTGCGTCAATGGCTGTCGGCGATGGAAAAAGTGTATAGCATACCTCCAAGGAGAAGAGAACACCTCCAATCGGACTACCGAAAGCAACACCAACACCTGCAGCCGCACTAGCTGTCAGGATCTCACGCGTTTTCGAAGCGTTCCGCTTATATTTGTTGAACAAGCGTGAAACCACATTGCCAGTGCACACTGCATAGTGCACGCTAGGGCCTTCCTTTCCGACAGACAAGCCGGAGGCAATCGCCAAAGGCAGAGTGATAGATTTGATGACCAAAGTCTTGAACCCCAAGAACCCCTTCATGACGAAACCAGCGACGATACACTTTATTTCTGAGATTCCCGAGCCAGCGGCGTACGGCGCGAACGACTTGACAAGTCTTCCGGCGATAAAGGCGAAGATAGTGGAAAAGAGGATGTAAAGTAGATAATTGACGGGCCAAAAGCTACTCCAGTGGTGCCACTCTTTGCAACCTATAGCCAGTCAGTACACCCTTCTGCGGAAGTGAAAGTATCACTTACCCCCCTCAGCGCCCCAGCAACAGAATTGCTCGTTCAGATAGAACGCGGTGGTACAATAGCCTAGCTTGATGTCCGACAACCACTCTGTAACAATGTTTAGGAAGGCAGCGTTGAGACCAATGGCGACGCCGACCAAGCTGACGACAATCCAGGCCTGTCCAGCGTCGTAGGCATCGTACAGTTTACGGCGCCAGGTAGGACCACGCCCGCGTTCAAAGAAGCCCTGCTTCTCTTGCCGACGAGCTTTGCGACGCAGTTGCTCGCGGGCGGCATCCTGAACCCAGTCGATGGTAGTGAAGTCCTCATAGCGCTTGATCTCGGCGATCTCCTCGTGGATTGCGTGGTCGGCGGTAGTTCTCTCGTGGTCGACACCCTCTTCGGTGTTGGAGAGGGCTGACACGCGGCGGGTCAGCGAAGCGCCGCGCGGTTGGGAAGAGGCGCGCAGGCCAGCGGTGGAGCTTGAGCGGCTAGTCATCGCATCGTGTGTCTATCCGGGCGCAGCTGAGCAGCTCGTCATTGAACGCGCAGGGGGCCAATGTGAGAATAGCAATGGTGTCTGGCTACGTAGGGCAGGCAGCGACGAGGACAGGGTACCTTGCATGCGCCGGGGATCATATCGGGCGCCGATCCTTACCCATCTGGGCTTATCCGTCCCCAAGTCACGACTCTCCGCCGCGCTCCTCGCACGCGTCCCGCTCTTACCATACTCTGCCTCCCTCTCTCAAACGCGAGCTGCGTCGTCTGCGCCCCTCTATTGGACAGCATCGAAGCGACCTCGAGGACTGCCTACTACTTGTACCTCCGCGCTGTGCGCTACTAATTTGGGCACTACCGCCTCGCGTCCGCGCAAAATACCACCGCCATGCCTTACAACAACAACCCGATTCCTCGTCCTCCCAACATCACCGGCTCAGTATCCCTTCCTCGTGAGTTTAGCCTGCAAGATATTCGCCCTAAAAGAGCTCCGGCAATCTAATCACCCAGCAGTTGCGCGTGTGAAGAAAATCATCCAGGCCGACGAAGACATCAACGCATGCTCCGCCAATGCTGCCTTTGCTATTGCTGTTGCGACGGAGGAATTTGTCTATTACCTGACTGAGCAGGCCCACAAAATGCTTAAAGCGGAGAAGAAGCCTAAGCGCTCGCTGGCCTACAGCCACGTTCGTACGTCCCCACGAACGAATGTTTCTGCCATTTTCCAGAAACCCGAAGCTTACATAGCATTACAGAACAAGCTGTTGCCCGCCTCGACAACCTCGAGTTTCTTACCGACGTCGTTCCAAAAACACAGTCCTTCAGGGACGCCAAGGCTGAGCGCGAGAAGAAGAGGGCTGCTCAGGCCGTTGCGCAAGAAGCTGCTCAGGCCAACGGCACAGCTGCGAACGGACAAACAACGCTCACTGCCACGGTGACTACTACTAATGGTCAGCCTCCGAATGGCCAAGCTACTGCTGGTGCCGAGAAGCCGGAGCCGGAAAACGGAGGAGACGCCATGGACGTGGATCAGAAGCCTACACCTGCATAACCCCGACCAGAGACCCCGGCGTAACATCTGTCTTGCTCGGGCAGCGAATCTATTGCTACACACTTTGAACATGGCGTTAGTTGGGTTCTTCATGATAATCAGGGGCTATCATTGCCATGCATCGGGAGGCGTTGGTCGGTGGTTGGTGTGAAAGATTACCAAAATTTACGAAGCTCGTCAGGGCTGTGCAAGAGAATGTACGTCATCATTCAGGAACTAGGGGACGATTCGATGTACAGTGAGTGAATGACAAGGGCTTCTCGTGTGCCAACGCCTTGTCATGGACGTGCATGAACAAGCCCTATCCTATTCTTCCGCTGCTTTCCGTTTCGTGTTTCGCTCCTCGCCTATATCAGACGAGAGCAATCACCTACAACCTCCGCTCGTCCTACCTTCCTCACAGGATTTTCATCTCAGTTCAACGGATGCGGGCATCCAAGATTCTCAAACTGCGGCACCAGTTTACCCGCAATCAAGTTCAACGTCTCCACAGTCGGTGTTATGGCGCCATTCGATGAGCTCGGCACGCTCTGCATCAACAACTGATACAACAAGCACTCCGTATTCGGCGCATCGACAATCTTGCCGTCCTCAATGGAACCGAACTTGGACAGCGCATCGAACCCGCCTTCGCCGGTCGTACCGCCAAAAAGGATCGGATGCAGCAAGTACATCTCTAAGATCTCGTGCGTCTCATCCGGCAGGACGCGGTTCGTCAAATCGTCCGGAATACGTTCCGCCGTGAAGCTCCATGAGCCGTCCATTGCTTGTTCCGTGCCGAAGAAGGGCGAGATTGTCTCGAGATCGGGTGCGTAGCCGCGCGTGGCGCCAGGCATCAGCCCGTACAGGAAGCTAGCGGCGCCGAACAGCAGCAGGCTCAGCGGGCCAAATGAGAAAATTTCATTCTCCGCCAGGCTCTGATTGTACCGCTGCTTGCGGCACAACGCCAGGTTCTCGCGGTTGAAGTCGCCCTGGCACGTGTCCACCATCATCTCGAAGAGAGTCGCGTTGAAGCTAAAGTTGTCGCCCTCGGCGAGGAAGTAGTCGTTGCGCTTCTGGGACGTATCGGCTTCGAACTTGTTGTGGCCATCTAGGCCTGGCTGGCTGCCCGTCAGCAGCGGTGAGACTGACGTCCGCATGGTCGCGTCGCAGCTGATGGATAGCTTTTGCGTAATTGGGTCGCCGTCGGTGAGTGTGAGGCCGAGGACGGCAAGCGGGATGGCGAGGTTGTAGCCCACGTTGTAGACGTTTTGCTGGGCGTCGACGAGCTCGTTGAAGGTCACGATGCCATCGTGAGCGAGAAACTATGGTGTCTGTAAATTGCCGTTGTGCTGGGCGGAAAGGTTCCCCTGAGGTGACTGACATTATGGTTTGCTGCAGCATTCAGACCGGGGCATGGCCCGCGAATATTATCTGGTCCCGATGGGACGAACCCGTGAGCAGTGTCACCAGGAGTTGGAACTTGGTATCCACACTTGTTATTGCCGGGAATCCCGTCTTTGGCATTGTTGTACGGGAATTGGTCCGCCGCTGGTGCTGCTGGTACATGATTGGCGTTAAAAGGACAGGTAGTCGCTCCACCTAGCTGATTACCCCCCAGCTGCTGTCTGCGTACTCTTGCTTCGCGGGTGAGGGAAGAGTCAATACCTGGTAGGCTGGCCACAAGGGAAAGCGCTTACTGCTGCAAAACGAGAGGGGCCAAGGAGAATGGCACGCATCTTCGAAGCATGGACTCCTTGGTAATTTGATTACCTGCTTGAAACCGGTTTGGATGTACGAAGATGGATGTTGAAAAGGTATCAATATGTACACAGAGTAATACATACTGAATCAGAACACAAGACTGAGTTTACCTGTGTATGACGAATACCGAGGTGGCTTGCGAGCATGAGAAATTCAGAAGCGGAGAAGAGATGCACGCGTTAACTTCCTTAGACACTATTGTGGGGTGCATGCGGAGATAAAGCGGTGCGGTCATCAATAGGGTTCCAAATTGACGCCTGTTACCGCTAAAAATACGCAAGGCGTTGATTGTCGGCATACACAGCAGGCTGCTATTATCTTCGAAAGCAAGTGCTTCACCAACTGTCAATCGGACAGCGGACATATAGAACCCGGAGTGGTGCCTCTATAGCCTTGAGATGTGCGTGATGATTGAAAATGCAAATCATGATCTCAATGAGTAACAGGATCTAGCCGGCCTTCAAGGGTCTTTCCTATTACAGCGAAGAAAGGGCCAAAAGAGCAACAGAAGTTGGTTCTCGCGTCTTTATTTCTCCTCGGTACTTCTCTCGTCCCACCAACCTTGTCTCTAAGCTTAATACCGGAGCCAGTCATCTCCTTAAATTTCAGCCTTTCCCAGCTAATTACCCGCACTTTCCCAGGCCCCCATTCAGACCGCCGGATCCTAATGGTGGATGGATGACCGACAGGTTCAGGAAACACCGTCGAACCTTCAATTTTCGACTTCCGAAATTTGAGGCTAATAAAGGGTCCTCTTTATCTTCTCCATCAGCGAGCACAAACTAGTCATATACTTTCAAGACAAGAAAGCCGCAAGCAAAACGGTTGTGTAGCCTCAGTGCGAGAACATGCTGTTTCATGGTCATGCAAATGATAAGCATCTGGTCTCAAAAAAAAAAAAAAAAAAGTCCCCAGCTTCAGAGTCCGGAATTGGAGAAGCTGAGAATCCTTGGTCTAGCCAGGTCGGGGTTGTGGCTGGGCCGTTTCTCCGCATCTGACCTCCCCCTTCGCGCTACTGATGTCACAATACGATTTAAGCAAGGAGGAGCACGAAAATTTGACTTCCGTGATTCAAACTCGCACCGATGGACCTTGCCCAGAGTAAAAGAGCCGCGATTCGCTGCAGCAATTGTAGTTTGTGGCCGTTTTCCATGTTGATTAGCCAGGCACCGATGATAGTCTTGTAGCCCTTTATGAGTTCTTGAACCTTGTCAACAATCTTACGTGGCTAAGATCGTTCAGCTACTCGAGCGCAAAGATAGTGAAAGTTCGAGATCCCTCTGGTCAGGCTTTCCTCGCTCTTTGACTGTTTGGGGTGATCCGCAAATGACGGGAGATTGGCCGAACAATGTAGATGCAGCATTGCATTTCAGCACCGTTCAAATACACGGTAGAGGCCCTTCAGATTCGCTACCTCAACAACTCCTTTCAGCAATCCTTTAGTTGCCACCAGCCGGCTCCTGAATGCGGGGAAAAGGACATGCTCAATCGCGCGTGCAATATGTTTACGTCTGAATGCAACTTCTGGTGTTTCTTGGCTTGCGTCTCCCGGCCGGTCGGCTTCTTCCGTCCGGGGCACCGATGGTAGCACTTCTGGAACATAGAATGACGCCAATTCCCTTAGAAAAGTTCGGAAGCAAGCCTTTTCTTCAAGCCAGTTGACACGAGGTCCGAGGCAGAGAAGAAAATGCGGCAACTTGGCCATGCTCGGAGTGTAGCCTTTAACGAGCAATGGTATGGAGACAAGGTTACCGTCCTCGGTGATCTCAAGGGAGAAATACTCCGCGAGCATTTCTCTCCTGCTGATCAGTTGCTGCCGAACAACCGAAATGACCTCCTCCCAATCGATTTCTTCGTCAACGTCGACCGTTTTCTTCTCGTGCTCCACTGCCACTGTGAGCAACCCATGTAGGTTGAGAGGCTTATTGAAGCGAATTGATCCAAAATTGCCAAAGTCCGTGAGCCCCACCTGGTAGAAGTACTCGTTGCAGACCATGCCGTAGTCAATCAAGTACAACTTGACTCCACCTTGAATTGCTGCAATACGTCTCCGTTCGTCCACAACGCCAACAAAAGTGTGGCTTGCGAACACATCAGTGAGTTCATTATGCATGTCCTCTCTGACTTCAGCACGAAGCTCCTTAATGGTAGTCAGACGGCAGATCGTTGGCTCCCTATCTGAAGTCTCATATTCTAGGAGCTCTTCCTGGTCGGCGGACTCGGCTGTCCTGGCGGCTGTGGAAGGTTGTAGTCCAGGCAGGAACATCGTGGTGATCTTGCGGACGCGTGAATCGGTACGAACAAGGTTATTTTCGTACGGTTTCTGCATGGAGACTTTCTGCTGCGGAGTGCGCCGCGATGATAGGGGATCCTCTGACAGTTTCCCTAACGAAGCAGCTGTCGAAGCTCTCGTTGGTGTTGCGTCAGCTTGAATGGTAGGCACATGTGCGCCCGGAAGTACACTCTGGGTCATAAATGTGCGGCTAGTGTCCACTGTGCCTAGGCTCGCGCGGATTTCATCGCATATGATCTCGATGATTTCCTCTTCGTTCAAAAAATTGACTTCGCGTTTAGTGGGGTGCACATTGACGTCAACTCGCAGCGGGTCGATGTCGAGGCTGAGGTAAATGAAAGGATGTCCTCCCTTTGGTAGAAAAGTGTTGTACGTCTGCTCAACCGCCTTTTTAATTGCGGTAGACTCGACTGACCTATGGTTGATGAAGAGGAGCAAGGTGGTCCTCTTCACACTATAGTTGGCATTGCTCACCCAGGCCTCCGCTTTGAAGCCCCATCGGTCATTCGTTATCCGAATTTCGATCAACTCGTTCGCAACTGCGTTGCCATGGACCTGGCGTATGCGGTCGACAATAGTTGCATTTGCCGGAACGGAGATACCCATAGAGGAGTCTCCATGTTTTTTACAAGAGAAGGAAACGCCAACACAATGAACAGCGTAGCGGCCGACCAAATCGAGGATCTTTGCATACTCCTCACTTGCAGAGCGGAAGGCACGCCGACGTGTGGGCACATTGTAGAAAAGGTCCTCGACCTAGGTATTGTTAACCATCCGCAAGTTACTCTACCAAGACAGAGACATACCGTTATCTGAGTACCATGGCGACCGGCGCAAGGCTTTGGATCGGCGCCTTGATTTGGCTTCGGAGGCACAAGCTTGCCGTCCGCATAATGAGCTTTCCAAGCGCAGCTCGACTCCTTAGTCCGGGTAGTGACGCTCAAATGGGCTATATGGCTGATGCTAGCGAGCGCTTCTCCACGAAAGCCGTATGTACCGATTGCGGTTAGGTCTTCAAACTTCTTCAACTTAGAAGTCGTAAATCGTTCACACAAAATAGGAAGATCATCGCGCTGTCGGAATTCAGTAAGAGCTTCCAGCAGATTTCAGCAAATATTTGCGTACCTCAATTCCGTGACCATTGTCGGTTATCTGAAGAAGTTTGAGACCGCCATCCTTGACAAGAATTTCCACAGCAGTAGAGCCAGCATCGACAGCATTCTCAATGAGCTCCTTCAGAGCATGCACCGGAGCAACAATGATCTCTCCGGCCGCGATCTTGTTGACGACATCCTGCGAGAGCGCCTGGATGCGGCGAGGCGCGGTGGGTGTAGCGCTCTCGCGTCTCTTCGTCCCCAGCGGAGGTGTGGTGTCGACGTCCATTACGTCTGCCATGGTTGCACGTAGACTTATTACGGCGTCAGCCTGGCCACGAATGCAATCGTCATGGAATCAAATGATGATTGATGTGCTAAAGAACACCAAAGAGTGTGCCGACAATTGTTGTGGAGCGACTGAGACGGACTGGTCGCGGATGACGAACGGCGCGCGACGCGACAACGCGTAGCGCCACTTTAGCACGTGACCATCCTTCGCTCAAGCATTTTATTGCCCACAACACGTCATGGTTTGAAGATACTTCACGCTACCCCGAAAACTCGGTTATTCGGAGCTATACAGAGTGTCAGAGGGCGTTGCATCGGGAATGTACCTCCTGCCGATAAGCCCGATCACGCACCCAGTCCCCCGTCTTCCTTGATTAAATCACTCGCTCTTTCGGCCACTGCATAAAGAGTGCTCATCAGATGGCCGCAGACTTGAAAAGGGAAGATGCTAGCATCGACAACCCTTAGGTTTGTTGTCCCATAGACCTTCAGCCGTTCGCTCACAACACCGCCCTTCTCCCGAGGCAGCATAATTGCCGAGCTCAGAAGATGGTAGTTGCCACGGTAATTGCGCTTGATCCAAGCAGTCCACGCCGTGTAATTGGCATTGGCTTCCACAGTGTTTGTTCCTGGCCATGTTTCCGTACCTGCGATTCCAGCGAGCGGCCCAGTTGCGAAAAGCTTCCGTACCCATCGCGCAATCTCGATCTGCGAATTGACATCGTATGTCAACATGAAATATTTGGGATCAATCTCGGCCGCATGCTTAGGGTCTGGAGACTTGACATGCACATTTCCCCTTGCGAACGGTAAGGTGCTCCAGAACTGGGACCCGATCGAATTACTCAATGGGTAAAGTAAGATCTCAGCGACTGGAACTTTGGCATCAAAAATCAGAGAATGCTGAATCTTTAGCAAACTCAGAATATCTTCAACGCCAGTAGCGTCATTATTCTGTGTCGCAATGGCCGACGCATAAGACGGCAGGGCTTTGAGGATGGAAGAGGCCAGCTTAGATGCCGAACTGCCGAAAATGTCTGTCACATTAGGGTAAGATACATATCCCGATGAACCCGAGTAATCTTGGTTTGTCGTCATATCGAAGGTCAAGCCATTGTTGTTTTGGTCGACTAAGTTTTCTCCGACACCTAACAAGGGCACTAGTGTGTGAATGCCGGCTTTGGTAAGAATACTAATCAATGTCAGCTTCGGTGACATTCTACCACTGGGCTCCTTACTCTGGGTTTCCGATCCCAGACAACTCCAAAATTGAAGGCGTCCGAAGAGCGCCAGCAGATAGGATGATTTCCCTTTTCGCAATCAAAACTCGCTTCACCCCATCCCCTCCACTGACCTCTACGCCAGAAGCAGTGACGTCTCCCTGGGAGCCTTCTGGATACTCTAAAAGAACCCTGGATGCTGTTGAGTTCAGCAGTAGGTGTAGAGTGCTTCTCCGCTGGGCAATAGGCCAGTAGTAAGCTCGCGCTGCATCGCAACGGATATTCGCTTTCACGTCCACTGTCTTCGGGAAGACGTTGAATCCGTGCATGTTCCCTCCGTTCACATCTGGCGAAAATGGAAGCCCAAGGGTTTCGTATGATGCGTTCAGGATGGTGGGAAAATTATTGACCGCCTGGCTGTTGGGGTATCCGACTTTCAGAGGTCCCGTGCTGCCATGATATTCTGATATGTACGTAGCTCCGCTTGCCATTTGCTTCTGGGTAGGCGTCTGATATTGCTCCGATTTCAGGTAATAGGGGTAGAGATTCTGCCAGTTCCAACCGGAGTTGCCTGCCTCCTCCCAGGCATCGATTTGAGCTGCTTCGGCCCGAGTGTAAGCCATGCCTGGTTCCAGCTAATTAGTATCTTCCTTATGGTAGACTCATGGTGGTACCGTTTATGGTGCTCGTTCCGCCGAGCGCTTTCGCTGCATGGAGAGTCTGAACATCTGAATCTCCAAACTTTTGCGGTACAGTTTTATATTGCCAGTCAATTGCCGTGCCCAAGGCTCTTCCGTAACCGTCTGGGTCGCTGACATCCGTATTATCGTATACAGAGCCGCCTGCTTCAATGACAAGAACAGTGATATTCGCAACCTCTGAGAGACGGTTGGCAACGACCAGGCCAGAGGTCCCTCCGCCCACCACGATGTAGTCGTAATCATTGGCCAATTGACAAGACCCGGAGACAGCTGTAATAGTCCATGCATAGAGTAGATAGAGAGCAATGGTGAAGAGTGCCATCTCGACGCGCGGTAATGATTTGGAGGAAAGAAAGGGCTGAGATCGCACTCCCAGTCTTTGTTGTCTCGTCGGAGAGGAGAATTTCTCAGTTTAAACATGCAGCTGGAAAAATTGGACGATGCAACAATGGACTCTCTGAGCCAATGAGACTTGGGCTTACAGATTGTGTGTCGTGTAACGTGCCTTTCCCGACGAGGCTGAAGTCGAGGCCGACCAGAGCATGGCAACCGCGACCAAAGGTTGCGGAACAGGCCACCACGCGATGGACCTTACGCTTTTCGTTCTTTCCGAGATCGTAGTAAACAGCTCTAGGACTAGGGTGCATATGGAATGCCTGATTCGACTCAGCAATGAAAGTGAGGAGTCCCGCGTCCACGGACTTTGCAAACCATAATCGACAGCAATGATTAATGGTACTGAATTCTTCCATGTACGTTTAAATAGTCAACAATTCTTTAAAGATACTTCTTAAGTACTGCCTCTGGATTAGGGAAGCTTCACCATTGATAGTGTCCGTATAATAGACTGAGACTGAACTGCCTGAGTGTTTTTGCCTTTAATACGCGTAGCCTCCTAGCATGAAGCTGAATTATCAATTAAAGGCCGGCCGCACAGATCAGAGCAAGTATGTGAGCCACAAAATCGCTACGATTGCCCACATATTGTCCACAGACTACCGCCCCACCTTTCAAGCGTCCTCCACCTAAATGTTCAACAGATTAGCACATCGGGCTCTACGAGAATCGTCGACCGTCCAGTATAAGCATTCTACGCCTTCATTCGATTCTCAGGGGAAGTTGAAGGAGAGAATCGCGGAGAAAATATCAATACACATCCGGCTCAAATGGGCTGTCTGCCCAACCGAGAACATCCCGGGGTATCTTGAAACTGGAGACCAGCTGCGAATGCCCAGACCCTCGCCGCCATTTCCACTATGTTAGAGATCCCTGTGCTTAACAAATCGGGTACTACCAAGGCACTTTCCTTTCAGTAGTAGAAAAAGAGACCTCACGGACTGACGATCATCCCACCTGGACTCTGCGCCACATTGCGCGAGTCAATGAGTTGCAATGCCCTGAGGTGCCTGCCAAATACGGCGTCTTACGATCCGATCTGCTTCTATAGTGCCATTCCACATCCAGCAAGGCCGCACGGATACTATCTTATCAGACCGCTCTTTGGTCTTTCGCAGACGCCTGGTGTTTTCCCGCTACCACCCAACCCCCCACCGATACCAGACCAAAAAAAAGCCGCTGCCAGACCCTGCCCGCGACTGCACAGCAGCCCGCAACCGCAAATAGAATTGATAGAAACTAAATGTTACTTTTACGGTATCGCATTTATGTATACCCTTGCCATCTTCATCCACAACACAACAGCTCTACCCCTCTCGACCCCTCAAAATCACGCCCGGCAACCCCACGAACACCCCCGCGCGCTCAGAAGCGCCCTGCTCCCCGCCAAGCACGCGCCCACCACGACGATCGCGGATCCCCTCGCCCTGCAAACCTTCTTGAGCATTCTCCCAAGACCAAGGCCGCAGAAGAGGAAGACCCTGCTTTTGCGCCCAGACTCGTCATCGACCACACCGCCGAGCCGTAGTTCGCCGATCAATTTGTACTCTGCAACTCCGCACGTCGCCCATCGCGCACCCACGCCGCCCATCTCCCCTGATCCCACCTGATCGCCTCCCCCTATCGCTCAACTCCTGCCGGAGCCGGGACCAGGTCGCCCACGATATGCGCAACCGATCGATTCGGGTCCAGTCCTCCTGCGGAGTCATGATAATTCCCGTGATTCCGACGGAGAGGGCACCGAAAGTGGCGCATCGGCTTCCGTTGCCAGGGTCCCAAATGCCTGCACGAATCGCCGACACGGCAGAGAGGAGAAATAATAATGATAATAATTGAAAAAAAAAAAAGAAGGTACCCTGGCCTGGCGGTGTGTGCCGGACCATCGGGACGTAGCGACGAGGTAACAGCACAAATCATCCCAAAACCTGAGTCTTTCCCCGGTTCACCCCGCAGCAGGAGTGTTGTAACCTTAGGCAAACCGTGGTTGAGAAAGCGGGGACTGATATTCAAGTGAGGGCTCAACCCCCCGTGCGATGTGATAGCACTTCGTATCCTTGGTATGATGTATGTACGCGTACTGCAATGCGGAGGGCCACAGCAGCGCGCGACAGCGACGAGGACGACTGCATCGTCCCCGGATTTAGGATAAGGCAAAAAAGAGGTGGCATGGGACACGGGTACACAACGAAACACGAGGACGTATCTGAGTCCCAGGCTGGTATGTATGACAGCATCCGGCGAGCTGATGACGGTAACTCCAGGCCTTGGCGGGATTGAGAAAGAAAAAAGCAACGAGGAGGAGGCAGAAAGCGCTAAAAAGGGCAAACTGCGCGACGACGATCGTTTCCGCACGCATTAAGACCTACCTCAGTCCTCATTTCTTCAGATTTATTTATTCGCGGGCGCGCGGCTGGCGGTAGGCGGCGGCGCCAGCATCGTTACCCGAGAGTGTGGATACCGGAAAAAAGAAAAAGAATGGAAACCTTCGCAAATGCTGGTCAAACATCTGCCTTTGCTTTTTCTGCACTGAGGCCGTTAGATCAGGAAGTATAATATTGCTTTTCCCCATCTTCCATCAAATGCCTTTCCACCGTGCCTTAGCTCTGTCCAATTATCAGATCGAGAACATGAAATCGGCAGGAGAGGCGTTCTCTCGACCATCTTAGCCCCTCAAACGATCCCGGCCTAGAATGCATCCCAAACACAATCAGCTCTTGCAAGCTTGTGATAAAGAAATGTAAAGAAGATTGACACTGGAAAAAGAATGCAATAGACGCGGAATTGCCTCCAAATTGGACCCGACGTGATGCACCGAACATTGGGCCATGAGCCCACCCACTCGGGAAACGCCATCGCCTCGAACATGACAGAAGCCAACCAAGATACCAAGTGTAAGAACCCAGAGCCTCGTTAATTTTCCTTCCGATGCCAGATCCATGAAATATGAAAGCTCTCGAACAAAAGAAAAAAGAACCTAGACAAAAGAAACCCTACCAAAGAGAGCGTTTGATTTGTCCACTACTAGCATGATCCAGTCAAGGTACCAACTAAATCCAAGACACTTATTCCACATGACCGAGCCGCGCGCCGTGTCAGCCCAGTCCATGTCGAGTGACCACAGGGATATTTTCTAGTCACCGCCGCGCAAGGGGGCTCTTCGACTAGGCAAGGAAAACGACAGCCTCCATCATGGAAGATGCTCCACCGAGCACGAAGCTTTAATTCTGAGACATCAGTCCCTTGAAGCCTCTGAAGCCGCCTGTCCCGGATTTGGGTGGTTGCTCTTTCTTATCGGATGCTTTCTTCTTGCCGACATTCTGGGCACCACCTGCATGAGAACAACAATTAGCTTGCGTTTCCTTGACTATTTCTCTCAACAAATTCATCCTTTGATCCCGACAATTATTCGCATGTGAAGAGACGCAGACAGGTGTGAGACAACACGAATCCCTTTCCGTGAATGGACCGCTCTCCAACTCACCTCTTCCGTAAACCCTGATTTCTGATTTCGGCGTGATCTTTGCAGCTCTGCTATCCTTGTCACTTCCGCTTCCATTGGTGTTGGCACTGAATGTGCTTCGACCGTCCGATGAGCCAAGGGGCTCGGTGGCATTGAACGCATGGAATCGAGGCGCATGTATTGTATCCGTTGGTGAAGTTGGCTCGTGTACTGGGCTTATAGTGTCCATTGGGTGGAAAGTGCGGGTTGGTAGTGACTCACTTCGCTCGGGACGAGCAGCGAAAGGCCTGCCACCATGACCTGAATATGAAGATGGCTGGTACTGTAGGTCTCCATAATCTTCTTCTAATTCGTCGTCGCTCCGTATGTCAGCTCTCATAGGCTCAGTGTATGACCGCGGGCCATAACGATTCGCAAAGCTAGCGCCTCTGCTACTAGCCACACTGCCACTACCTGCTGTACTTGGCTTCCTGACAAATGCTGACGGAGGATGATCATCGATAGGACTGTGCATATCATGGCTACCATGACCGTCTCCATTCGACCGGCCTCTAGCATAAGACAATTCGGCCTCTAGAGCCTGGCATTTCATTTCCAACTCTGTGAATCGATGGAGGAGCCGGTTATGTGTCTTCCGAAGTTGATTGAATTTAGAATGGCTTGCAGCAAGAGCGGAATCGATCATCTGTTGCACCGAGGCAGGTAGCTGAGTGGGGTTGGGTTTGCTGTCAATGTCGACTGGCTGTCGGGATTCGATCTCGGCAAACTTGCGATCATATGCTCTTGCCAGCCTGCTACGCTCAGCGTCTTGGCTATCGAGCTTCAAGTTGGCCAGCTTGAGTTCGTTGCGCAGTATCTCCTGCTCTTCCTTAGCCTGCTCATAATCAAGTTCCTTGAGCTCAAAATCTCGCAGCTTCGCGTGTAGTCCCTCAATCTCTTGTCTTAGAGCTCTCGTCTCCTCCAATTCCATTTCGATGGATTTGAGATTCTGTTTAGAATTGAGTTCCCTCGCTTCAGCTTCAACGACCAGTCTTCGAAGGCGTTCGCAATCCTTTTCGACCTTCCCGAGCTTCGTCTTCAGCATTTCTTCCTCGGTGTGCCACTGCTTTTGCTCATCGCGGAAAGTCTTAAGTTTTGCGCCAAGTTCTCCTTCCCACTTCTTGGACTGGTTCCTACCGGTCATTGTCTCTTTCTTTAGTTGTGCATAGAGCTCATTCGCCTTTTGAAGCTTAGCCTTCAAGGTCCTGTTGGTATTGATCAAATTCTGCGTCTCTGCCTCCACGGTGGCTTCCTTGATGTGCTTGCGCTGAAGTTGACCAATATGTGATAAATGCTGATTCTTCAAGTAGCGTTCGAAGTTCAGGTCATTGCGAAGGAGCATCACTTCCCGTTGCAGGGTAGCAAGATTCTGCGCGAGCCGGGCGTGCGTAGGGGATAACGGGTGTTGACCGGACGAGAGAGTCTGGGCGAATGCTTCCAGGCGAGGCGATGGGAAGGGTGGAATAGCCGCCGAGGCATCCAAATGCTGAAGCTGTTCATTTTCAGCAGTCTGTGAGAGAGAAGCCCCGGGTAAAGTGGGACTATCAGGGCTCACGTCGCGAGGCCGGCGAATAGGTGACCCAGGATGTGGAGAATGTTTCCTAAGGTGCATCGAATCCTTGGATGATGGACTGTTCAGAGTTGTCGACTGAGTATTCCGCCAACTGTTATTTGGCTTCCCATCCGTTGGCGACGTGGCGCTGTTCGAAATGGTGCCACCATCGTCCAAAAGACCACCAGGAATATCTTCTGTTGGCACCAAAGAAACATGTGCGGGCCTTGCTATAACTGCAGCCGGAATGTCTGGCAATTTAGCGGTAGGAGGTGGCCCGGGGTCATCTAGCGATGCTGACACAGCCATACATAAACTCATACAGTCCGTGACTACATCAGCAGGGTCGCTTTTCAGCCAACGGCTTTCGCTCATCTCCTCTTCAGCAGTCATATTGAAGAAATTGGGATGCAAAAGATGAACTTGTCTAAAGGGTTCAGTGCGACGACGAATAGCCTCGGGATCTAGGACGAGATCGTCAGCGCCGAGATAATTTATACTCTTCAGAAACTTTCTGGGCTTCCGGACGTAGCTCATGAAATTTAGAGGGAACAGTCCGTAAAGAAAGGTGAAGTAGTACAGAGCGCCAGGTGCCGACGTCTCCGGGTGATCGAAAGCGTGCTCAAGCTTCTCCCAGGTTAAGTCACTGCATCCGTCGTCTGAGGAATCGTCTTCGACAATGGCGCTAGCTGCGTCTGCGTCGGCTCTCTGCTGTTCATCCCGCTCGGGCGCGGTAACCTGGTCCCAACACAACACTCGGCTGTAAATCAAGAAGAGCTTTGGCATGTGCGAAACCAATATACTGGTGATGTGTGGAATGAACATGATCAGCACAGTGAGCGCCAGTTCCACCACTGTGGCAGATTTGTCAATCATCAGACATTTTTCGAGGTTCTCGATCAAGGGTGTCTCGGAGACGAGATAGAGGTGGGGCGGCTGAACGCGGACAAATGTGCTCAATAGACTCAGAGCCTGGGCACGGTGTCTTGCTTGGACGAAAAGGCTGTTTAAGGAGAGAAGCAATTCCTAACAGATTTTAGGTTAAGGTTACTCGAGGGGACGCGGATCGCTTACCTTGGGTCTTCGGCGGCCATACAGAACCAGGAGCGACTCAATCTCACGCGCAACATACTCGTCTTCCGGCGTGATGACGTCGTCCTCCCCAGTCGGGATGCGGGTGCGGCGCAAGTAGCACTCCAACAACTTTTGCGTGTATGAAGCTGCAGCTTGCGCCTGCTCCGCATCGTTGTCGCCGCCAGACTCATATGCTAGAACACCCAACACGAAGTCACGCGCATCTTCAATTTCGTCCCTTTTGTGGCCGACACCATCCATGACGGGTCGAATGACCAGATTCCACCACTGTGATAGCCGAGTGTCGCCTCGGATCGCAGGGCGCAACTGGCGGAGCACGCTGAGGAAGGCGCTGCGCTTGACGGGTTCGTCCTGCACATGGTTGTTGTAGGTTTGTAGTAGCTCTTCATGAAGGCGCTGCGAGTCCTGATCTTCGATGTCGGAATGTTTCTCGAGAAACGCTTCAATGGTCTGCTGGAGTTCTTCGGGCAACGGGTAGGCGACGGTCGGGCCGGCGAAGGCGGACTCGAGCGCCTTGACGGCGTCTTTTACAGAGCTGCATTGTTGCGTCAGCGCGGAAGCGTGCATTGGGAGCGGCGGCGGCGGCGGCGGCAAAAAGGAGCGTACCCGGCGGCCATGGAAGCGCGCTCAGCTCGCAGCTGGAGAATGCTATGACGGAAGCGGGAGCTTGGTGTGCTGAGCCAGAGTAGGCGGCATAGTCGCGCTCGTGGGCGAGGTGAGATTTGGCGGGGCGAGCTTGCTGATGTACTGCACGAGTCAAAGACCCCGTAGGCGGTGCGCGCCGGCTGCTCCCGTCACCACAACGGTGGGCAGAGCAGAGGCCGATGGTCCCTGGGGCCGGCAGTGCTGATAAGGCGGACGGACAGAGGCGACTGCTTGCGGCAGAGCTCTCTGGCAAAAGCAATCTAATTGATTGCTAGCGCACGCTGCTGGCTGCGGCGGCTCACTTCGTTTCGCAGCACGCTGTGGGCTGGGCCAAGCGGATCCAGTCTGCCGGTGTCTGGCAGGCCCTTGGCCATCAGAGGGGCTTGCAGCCGGACCGGGGGCGTCTGGGCGTGGGCGCAAGATGGCTGCGTGCCCCCCGGCGGCCAATCGCACGGCGATCCCCAGGCGGCCCCCCGTCACTATCTCCGACATAACGAATACTTTCACATAACGTCACTGTGCGCGCCCTCACCTAGCCCACAAGCCAACATACGCTGCGCCAATGTCCGCTGTGGCAGCCGCCGTCACACAGCTGCTGCCGGGCGCGTCTCTGTTTGTGCGGCAGGGGCTTGTCGCCTGCAGCCGACCAGGGATGTGGCGCATGTACTGCGTCCTCCATCTCTGCGCCGCGCGGGGTGATAGGCCTGGCCAAGGGGGATGCGCCTCCGTCGATAGACGTTGGAGAAAACGGGCTGCCCACAAGCCAGTCGACGTTGGCGCTTGATTTGATGCCTAGCGCGCTCAGCAGGAGGACCTGCCCGAAAGACGACGCCCGTTCTCTGGGCTGCTCGCTTCCACGGACTTCCCGGCTTCCTTAAGAGGCTGCAGGTGCTCTGGCTTCCGATGCCTGTCAGGCACCTTTCACACCGCGTCCCGCTCAAGCTTTGAGGCATTGAGACACGACGACAAAAGCCAAGAGCCCCTTCGCCGTCTGCCCGATGCCCAGCGGCCCACCGACGGCATCAGGCGATTGCACGCATCCATCGCGCCTATGGCCGCTGCGCGCACTGCATGCCTGCGACTTCTCCCTGCTCGATCATCAGCCAGCATAGGTTCCAGACGTCCGCTGCCCCCGGCAGCCCACACGGGCCATTGCTGCTGGGAAGAGGGGTCCATCCTCGCCCACGCCGCCACCTGCTGTCGTTGTGGAGCGGCCGCGTCGCGTGCGTCTTGATAAGGTTGCTCGCCGGACATTGGGTCTCGGCCAGGGCGAGTCCGATGGGTGAACGGCGCCGATGATCGCCGCCAGGTGCGGACATACTGTGTACACTGAGGACGGTGTCGGCCGTCCTCCCGACGCCCACAGGCACAGCAGCGGTGAGATCGCAACCGGGTCGACCGATCAACGCAAGGAGGGATGACTCTGCGCGAATCTTGTCAGGGCCAGTGCCAGCATACTTGTCCGTTCTGTGGTCTGACGTGCCACCAAAACGCACCTGCGCTGAGTACCTGCAGCTGCAGTCGTTTGCAGTCGGCGCGCATTGCGTCTTCCACGCGCCATCTAATTGACTCTCACGTCCCGGTGAAGGTTTGGCGGGCAGAGCCATTTCGCGCACACCAATCTCTGCTGCAGAATCTGGAAGAAAATTTAAGCTTCCCGGGCCCGGACACCCGCGGCCTGCCGCTGGGGTACACAACATGATGGTCCTCTCTTCAGTGTTTGACGGTGTGCAAAGCTGCAAACACAGTACATGCACCTTGCCTGGTCGCACGCATGATGCGTCCAGTGCCCATCTACTAGGCGACTGTTACTAGCACTATTGGACACAGAGCTGGGCTGGGAAAAAAAAACCCCCCCCCCTCTACGCGTACGTACACACGACTCTCCTGCATTCACAACGAATCAAGCCCCCAGATTAGCCAGAGCGGAGAGCGATCGTTTTAGGACGCTTCGTATCCATGCATCATAGCTTGTCGTTAGCACTGCTTCATAATAATGCGTCTTGTAAGTCAATGCCAATGCCGCGGTTCAGATAAGCAAACGACCCCACGCGATTGTGATTGTATCGCGCGAACGGCCGGTCGATCAGGGATTTGCAGCCCTCGGGGGACCGGCGGATTCACGCGTCGGGCCTTCTCTCGACAGCAAGTGGCCATGCGCTTGAGGGAGCTCGGTGGAATTGTGCGCAGCAGTAATTCCGGAAAGGCTGAGAAGATGACGGGACATTCCATGACTGCGGCCCGGGCGTGCTGCTGCTGAAGGCCACGCTGTCGGCTAAACTTATTCCAATCAGGGCGACCTGCTTTTCTTAGCCGTGCCCGCCGGTTCGTTCCAGCGTGCGATTTGGGGAAATACACGTGGAATCCTCGAATTTGCCTGGGTTCCAGATTGATTAAAATCTCATTCGAGAAGGCACTGCAGACCTTCTCCTGGTACCTGGGTGCCACCAATCCCTCCTCCCGCCGCCCTCCGCTTCTGACCGGCACAGAGAGTGGTGGTGTCTTAAAAATGCCTCCTACAACCCGAGATCTGGCCAAGCCGGAGATCGGTTTCGACTATGTTGCCTTCCCACTACAGCCCATTAGAGTAACTCAGCTGGACAATTTGTACTCATCGGGTGCTACCAAGCCGCATGAGGCGTAGCCTTTCGATTATCCTGTTCCTCGGTACACTGCGACACAAGCGGCGCAACAAGACGAACTGTCAACCTCTGTTCATTGTGTTGCCAGCTCCTTTGGGGTTATCGTCCTTGAAATCATCCCATGCGCGCGCTTTCATCGTCTCCGCGTCAATCTTTTCCATATCATCCTCATCCGGCTCAGGACGGATGCCGGACTGCTCCCCGCCGCCTTCGATGATGCCTCCCCGCTTCCTCTCTTCCTCCAAGTACTCGTCAATAGTCATAGTAGGCAGGCTGTGATCTGGACGAAATACGCCTTGCTGTAGCCTCTGCCGGTTGTCTAAAAGCGTAAACGGTCTGAGCGGTTTTCCATCAGCACTCAGAATAGGACCGGTGCGGTTGGTCAGGCCTGCGAGCGGCGAATCCAGACGCTCAGAGTAACCATCGCCGCGACGATCACGTTGACGTGAATCATAAGTTGCAGATCCAGCATCGGGTGGAGGCGCGGGCGGAGCCATGGCCAAGATCTGTAGCTCCTGAGCTAAAGACTCTAGTGATGCGAAAGCTTGATGGACGCAAAGAGCAATTTTCGTGAGAAATAGCTGGCGCAAAGCGTCCTCGTCGTTTTGAAATGCGGCGGGGTTCTGGTTGAGATGCTGTAGTCCGTACTTAGCAGGGACGCACGTGATGAAGGTCGAGATACGTACCTCGAGCTTTGCCTTTAAATCCTTCTCAGTCCTGAAACGGGAAATTTTGGTTTCTCTCCTGGCAGCAGGATCTGAAGTGGACGCCGTGGAGAAGGAATCGGGAGACTCCTGATACTTTTCATAAAGCTTGGCATCGGATTTCGACAGTATATCGTACGAATCAAGCAAGTTAAGGAACTTCTCATAGCTGCGACGAGCTCTGAGCAGGTTCGACCTTCGGTCAGAACCAGTAATTTTTTGGATTAGCTCGGCCAGGTAGTAGTCAATGAGCATGTATCTGTAGTCCGAATGAGATAGATGTAGATACAAGCAAAGGCGATGCACCCTACTGTAAGTCTCCGGAAGACACGTCTTCGAGGGTCTCATTTGGACTGAACAATGAAACGCGGTCTGCGACCCTTAGGCACTCTTCATAAGTGGCGATAGCTGCGTTAAGCTTCTCTTGATAAGCGTCGCTGTTGGAGTCGTATGATGCCTCCAGCTCCTTCCTCTGCGTCTCGGCACTGGCGAACAGAGCGCGGAGGCTCTGGGGCTGCTGTTCAGCTTCGTTGCTCATCTTCGAAGTCCTGGGTGGTGAAGGTGAGGTGGTTGTTGCCGTTTGAAAGGAAACGAATTGCGTAGAAAACACGTGCGCCGTGTCTTAGCGCGTTGACCAATGATCGACGCGCATGAATACCGATGCATGCTGACTGACGCATCGATCCAGATCAACGAAGATCAACGACGCAGCATCCACACTGCCCTACCAGAAATTACAATACAACCAGCTTTCCTCAGCTCCGCGTGCGGTTGTGGCAACGCATACTCGCGAGCGCGTTCATTCCGCGTAGGAGCAGCTGACCGCCATAAAGTTTGGCATCTGCAACCAACCGTGGACGCGTGCACGCAACAAACAGCGTCTTATGAGACATGGCCTACAGCATTTACTAAACGTCCCAGCTTGCATTGCCAACTAACCTTGCTCAAGTTGGCGCAGCCTCTACTAATCTAACAAGTACACTCCTGTCGCAGCATTCTAGTGCCTAGCAGCACGTTTACTTGGCCTCTACAGCGGCGCGTTAATGAGCTAACTAGCCCACAATGCAGCTCACTTCGCCGAAGAGCCCAGTGATGGCGATGCGCCTTGTTTCCGATACAGTTCCAGTTCTGGCTACAGCACCAATGCCTCAGACTACAGACGAAATTGACAGGCCGGGAGGTGATCAGGCGGATTCTGAGAGTGAGGATGACATGCTAGACCCCGGAACTGCTTGTAAGAGTTCAGAAAAGAAACGACAACAGTATGCAATTTTCAGTTCCTGGGTCACACGGAAAGCGGAGACAGTGACCCAAGAGGAAGTCAAGGAAGCGCTGAAGACGACAGACGACGAAGCCCTCTCCGTGCGTAACATGCTGGCCAAACATGACCCAACAATCATTAACGATCCACGGGAGTATCAACTCGAGCTCTTTGAGAGGGCCAAAGAGGAGAACGTTATTGCAGTTCTCGACACCGGCTCTGGCAAGACCCTAATTGCGGTGCTACTACTTAAACACGTCATCGACAAAGAACTCGAAGATCGGGCGTCAGGAAAACTCCCTCGAATTTCTTTTTTCCTAGTATGCCAATCTTCTCCCTTCGTTCACCATCGCTCTTATGACTGTACATTTGCTAACTGAATAGATAGGTTGATTCTGTGACCTTAGTGTTCCAGCAATTCGCCGTCCTCGAAACTAATCTTGACCAGAAAATTGAACGCTTCTGTGGTGCTATGGGCTGTGACCTGTGGTCAAAACAGACCTGGGAGAAGCATTTCGAGCAGAATATGGTCATCGTGTGCACTGCCGAAGTCCTTTCTCAGTGCCTAATGCACTCGTTCATTAAGATGGAGCAGATAAACCTGCTGATATTTGATGAAGCTCATCACGCCAAGAAAGGCCACAGCTATGCTAAGTGAGTTCTAAACGTCTAAATGCAGTGCTCGAAGTGCACTAACTCTCAAAAGGATCATCAAAGATTACTATCTGCCCATCGAAGCCATTAAGCGACCAAAGGTCTTCGGAATGACTGCATCTCCTGTCGATGCGAAGGTGGACGTTGTCCAGGCCGCGAGGTAAGATTGAACGGCACACATTTTAAATCTTAAAATAACACCACTAATATTGTGAAAGCGGGTTAGAAGCGCTTCTACACTGCCGCATTGCTACAACATCCAATCTGAACCTTCTGCGGAAGACCATCAGTCGCCCGGCAGAGGAAGTGGTCAAGTATTCTCCGTTACAGAAAGCATTCGAGACACCCTTCTACCAGAAGATGAGAGAACGGTTTGGAGATTTCAGAGCTTTCCAACCGCTCTTTCAGTCCTCGAAGCAGGCCAGTTCTGAGCTCGGAGCCTGGTGCTCGGACATGTACTGGTTTTTTGCTCTTGAAGAGGAGGAAGCGATGAAACTAGAGAGTCGTCAGGAGCAAGCTTACCACAAGAACAAGAGGAGAAAGCCCATTTCCAGTCTTGATGAAGAAGTGGCAAAGTTGAAGGAAGCAGCTGAAATGGCTCAGAATCACATTTTCGGTGAGCCTCTACCAACCTCAAGATACTTGAGCTCAAAGGTTCTAAGCCTCAACACCTGGCTCCGGCGTTATTTTGAACGTCCAACGCAATCTCGATGTATCGTCTTCGTCCAACGTCGGCACACAGCCCGCCTCTTGCACCGTGTCTTCACAAGCATCGGCGGGCCTTACCTGAAGTCAGGCATGATCGTTGGAAACTCGTCAAAAGCTGGCGATCTCAATACTTCCTTCCGGGAACAAGTCGTAACGCTTCTGAAATTTAAGAAAGGCGAACTCAATTGTCTGTTTGCTACGTCAGTGGCTGAGGAGGGCCTCGACATCCCCGACTGCAACCTTGTTGTTCGATTCGATCTCTACAAAACCATGATCCAGTATGTCCAGTCGAGAGGCCGCGCAAGACATAGGAACTCACGATACCTGCACATGATTGAGGAAGGCAATCTAGTACACAAACAGATCGTTCTGGAGGCTCGCCAGGCAGAAAAGCTAATGCATCAATTCTGCGAGTCCCTACCTGAAGACCGCCTGCTCAAAGGAAATGATACTGATATTGAGGAATTTATACTTGGAGAAAAGGGTTTTAAGACCTACACTGAGCCTACTACAAGGGCGAAGCTCACCTACGACAGTAGCCTGAGCGTTCTAGCGCACTTCACAGCAGTACTTCCTAGACAAGGAGATGTTCCCTTCGAACCGCTCTACGTCATGTCTTCGCAGAGTGGCAAATTTCTTTGTGAGGTAATCCTTCCTGAGAACTCGCCGATTCCATCAGCAAGAGGTCATCCAGCCAGTAAAAAGTCTGTCGCAAAGCGATCTGCAGCTTTCGAGGCTTGCGTACAACTTCGCGAGAAGAATTATTTGGATGAAAATCTTTTACCGATCTACACAAAACAACTCCCTGCAATGCGCAATGCACGACTAGCATTGAACTGTAAGAAGACGAACATATACGACATGATGACAAAGCCGAAATTCTGGGCCGAGACTCGTGGATTAGTTCCACAGGCTCTCCACGTTACCGTCATCGAGTTCCCGGATGGCCTTGAAAGGCCAAATCAGCCATTGGCAATACTAACTCGAACAGCTCTTCCAGAACTTCCCGAATTCCCCATATTCCTTAATTCAGGGAAGAAAAGTAGAGTTCGGCTTGTACCGCTACGACCACAACTCAAGTGCAGCCCAGACGAGGTCCGGTTGCTGACGTCATACACGCTCAGGGTTTTCAAAGACGTTTTCAACAAGACATACGAAGTAGACCTCTCGAAGGTGTCTTATTGGCTCGCTCCCATGGACACCCTTTACCAGGTTCTAGATGCGGAATGTTACGGTTTGCAGAAAATCCTCGACTGGCCCGCGGTTGAGGAAGTCTCCATCACCGATGAGTACCGTTGGACTCCCGAAATGCCAGATGAATTTCTCTTGAACAGATATTTTGTCGACAAATGGGACGGTGGCAGGCGTTTCTTCTCCACGTGTCTGATTCCAGCACTCAAGCCAACAGACCCCGTTCCTGGTGATGTCGTTACTGGAAAGAAGCCGGAGCACAAGAAGGATATTCTAAACTACTCTATCAGCCTTTACAAAGCGTCTAGAGCAAAGGCTGATCCAACCTGGAATCGGGAACAGCCAGTGTTCGAGGCAAGACAGGTCTTACACCGCCGAAACATGCTAGCGGAACCTGAGTCGCGTGAGGGTGGTCTCCGGTCGAAGGTCTACTTGTGCCCGGAACCACTCAGGATATCTGCCCTTCGTACGGAAGCGGTGGCAACTATGTACGTTCTTCCGGCAGTCATTCACCGCATCGATCAGTACTTGATTGTGCTGGAGGCATGTCGGCTTCTTGACCTGGACATCAGACCCGATCTAGCTCTGGAAGCTATGACAAAGGACTCCGATAACAGTGACGAACACAGCGAAGAGGCGCAGAACTTTCGTCGTGGCATGGGCAACAACTATGAGCGACTTGAATTCATGGGTGACTGTTTCCTCAAGATGGCAACTTCAATAGCCCTTTTCGGCCAGAACCCGGACGACAACGAGTTTGATTTTCACGTAAAGCGCATGTGTCTGGTCTGCAACCAGAATCTGTTCGACAGTGCAAGGAAAATAAAACTCACAGGTTACGTTCGTAGCCAGGCATTCTCGCGAAGGACATGGTACCCCGAGGGCCTGAAATTGCTCGAAGGCAAAGGTCACAACAAGACCGGAGAGGAAATGATAAAGCACTCCCTCGGTGATAAAACTGTAGCAGACGTCTGTGAAGCACTCATAGGTGCAGCTTACTTAACCCACAATACGCCTGGAGACTGGAGGCCGGAGAGCTGGGATGATGCAGTCAAAGCTGTAACCAAGCTTGTCTCAAGCGATGATCATACCATGCAAAAGTGGTCAGATTACTATGACGCCTATGAAAAGCCATTATACCTTGATGCTCAGGCCACGGCAGCCCAGACCGATTTAGTAAATCAGGTCGAGATGGAACAATCCTACAGGTTTCGTTCGGCAAAGCTCCTCAGATCCGCTTTTGTGCATCCCTCATACCCTTTCAACTACGAGAAGGTGCCTTCGTACCAGCGGTTGGAGTTCTTGGGTGACTCACTCATTGACAACGTGTGCGTCACCTGGTTGATCTACAACTTTCCAGACAAGGACCCGCAGTGGCTCACGGAGCACAAGATGGCCATGGTATCCAATAGATTCCTCGGAGCGGTGTGCGTGGAGCTGGGTTTTCACAAGCACCTCAAATTCAGTCATTCTCAGGTAGAATTCCAAGTCAGGGAATACGTTACTGAGGTCACAGCAGCCAAATTACAGTCCAACGGGGCGCCGGACTACTGGACGATGGTTAAATCGCCTCCAAAGTGTTTGCCGGATATCGTGGAAGCGTACGTCGGAGCTTTGTTCGTCGACAGCAAATACAACTTCGCAGAGGTGCAGAAGTTCTTCGAAAACCACATCAGGTGGTACTTTACAGACATCCATATCTACGACTCTTTTGCCAATTCTCATCCAGTCACCCGTCTTCATAGGTTGCTTGAGGAGCTCAGTTGCAATGAAATCAACATTCTAGCTCAGGAGCTCCCCAACATTACTCCCGGTGCCCCGCCAAGGTGTATCGCTGGAGTCATGCTTCACAATCGGATTATAGCGGAGGGTTGTGCATCCGCCGGGAAGAATGCCAAGACCAAGGCTGCACTGGCAGCTCTGGATCTACTCAGAGGACTGCCGTCGTATGAATTCAAGGAAAGGTATGGCTGTAATTGTAGGGAACATAAAGATGCAAGCAATGGTGGAACCAAGGGCGATGAAGACGGGAATGATGTGGTGGAGATGGGTGAGGAAATGGATGGCCACACTGGTGATACGGTGAGGCGTAGCTTGATTTAAGCCGTTGTCAGGGAGCTAGATATTCGTCGGTTGGAGCAGTGGGATGGCTATGCGCAGGTTTGCAGCTGGTGGAGGACTATAGTATTCTTCGAGCTACTCTCTCTTAGTCGTTGGTGGCATTCAATGAAAACTGCTATGGGCAACGTATTACTAGAAGACGGCATGATCCATAAGATACGGAAGAAATAAATTTCCATGGCTACATTCAGAAAAACTCAGACTCTCTCACAGCTTACCAGTTCAATTGAAGCCGTGGCAGGTGTCACAGGCGTTTCTCCACAAATAGCCAACGGCCGCTGTAGGCCACTTCCTTGATGACATCCCAAAAGTTCATCGCCTTGAGGACGATACACAGGGCAGACCCAATGGTGATAAACGTCCTTTTTTTTTCGGTCCTTGGTAGAGCCGTCAGGCTCGTCTGATCCACTCTCCCTAAGTTCCACTGCCGACTCGGAAAAGAGCTCGCACGGAGCCTCAACCTCAACACTCCTATACCCACGCCATGGATATGCCCATAAATGTATAATAGCTGCGATAGCCATTTCGACGCAGAGAATCATGTTCGGTATGCCGACGTCGAGGGATTGGTACGAAATGGTGCTCGATGGCTTTAGGGCGGGCGAATCTCCGCTCGTCAACTGGTTCAAGATGAACTATTGGAAAGACGTGCGACGTCAGCAAATAGAACTTGCCTGCATCTTGCGAACCGCGGGCTAACTGACAGTCTGCACGTAGCTGAGAAAGACTACAAATTTGATGGCGAAGAACTTCAGAAACGGGTTGTGGTGCCTAAGAGACCCTTTAAATTGGAGGTAAAACTGCATCAGGAAGATCATGGCGACGATCAGGGAGAGAATCTGAATGATCTTGATCTGAAAAGCGTGGCGTGTCAGGACTGGGGTGGTAGTTGAGATATCTGCGACGGGTTTTCGGATGAGCTTACCCATATAGCTGCATGCTTGGTACTCTTCGAATCAGCACAGTACGTGTCCGTGGCCTCCGTTATGAACGTGATGAGAGTGGTACAGAGCTTCACTACTGAATATTGGAATACACCAACGGTGATGATCTAAGATGAACTAAGGTCAGCAAGTCATCAACACGCCCCCCAGTCCAGACTGAGAAACGACAAGATGGGTATGGGTGTACATGGATGTAGGTAACGCCGTTCCTGGGCGTGCGAAAAGGGCCTCTCTTCTCGCCCCCGGTACACATATTCAGCCATTGAATCGGCGGGATCCAACTCCGTGGTTCAATTTCACGAAATCGTTCTTCGAGCTCCTGCGTTGCTGGAGCCATGTAACGGCACAAGAGAATAAAGAAAGATGCGAGAGCGAAGGCTTCGTATAGTTGATGCAAGGCTTCGAGGTAGACGTGCTGCGAGTAATATTTAATTGCCAAGCATGACGTTAAGCCATAAACAGGAACCATGAATATTATTCGAATTATTCTAAAGCCTTTCGTCAGAATGAAGTTAATTTCGGTTCAGATCGTGGCAAAACTCACTGCTTCTGCTCCATTGGTCTATTGTAGTTGCCTATGTGCCGAAAAATAAGGTAGAACGAGACTAGGGCAGCAGCGATAGTGAAGCAGGCTGCGAGAGCAATGCTAAATTGGTGGAACGTGATGGAACCGATTGCGTCCTCTTCCACCACTTTTTGTTGTTAAGAGAACTCCCTTATATGTAGCCGCGTGAGAAACGTACACGGGATGTCCAATCCACTTAGGCTACACTTTCCCATTGTGGCGTATCACAAGTTGAGTGAAAAACAGCTTCGATTTGGATTTAGCAATTGCCGGTTCCTGTAGGAATCAATACAGAGCGGATATGTGTCATTTTAAAATCCGAATGTACGGAAACATTAAACTCGACTCTAGACGGAAACCACGTACTCCATTGTCACAACCCACAGCCAACCCATGCGTCAATGCGCTGGACGCCTGGTTTAGTGGGGATGCGGAGAAGCCATTCAGCGGCTGCGATAAACGCGTATCTCGTATTCCGTGGATGTGCAACCTTTTGATTGGATCTTGTCTAACACAGCCCCCCGGGTACCGGAGAAAACTCTCCTTTATGCATGCGTGCTCGTACGAACTCTGTAGGCATCCGAATATGATATCCTTGCAAGTAATCTCAAAGAGAAATATATATTGCAAAGTTGAGGCTCGGCAGCCCGATTTTCGGGTTCCTACTTTCCAGTTCCGAGCCGAGGGGGAGGTACGAGCTCAAATGTCTTTATGATATAAAAGCACATGGCAGAGGTTCAAAGAGTTGACCATCAAACACTTTTAGACGTTCTTTCTACGAAGATGCCTCTAGGCAGCCTACAATGTGCTCCTCCATCTCCTGCGCAAGTATCCTGGACCAGCCTACACAGCAGCATCCAAAGGGCCGTGTTACTGACAGAGACTCCGCGGAACTCAGGTTGCCTGGATCACAGACCTGCATCGGCGGTATAGCCATGTCGTTCGCGTTGCGCCGAACCACCTCTCGTACACCCAGGCAGAGGCGTGGAGAGACATTTATGGTCACAAGACACCACCGGCTGGGCGAGGAAATCTGCCCAAAAACGTGCAGTCATATCCCAAGCCACATTTCGTGAAGCACGGCATCTTTACGTTGGTGAATACGGTGGCGGATGGCTGGGCGAAAGTTGCGTTTGCTAACCTGATCACTTCAACCAGAGCAAACGACGCAGACCACTCGCGCTTCCGCTGAAGTATCTCTCACGCCTTCTCAGATAAGGCACTCGTGGAACAGGAGCCGCTTATCCGTCAATACACCGACTTGCTGGTCGAGAAGTTGCGTGATGTCGCAGCAGCGCCCAACGGCAGCAGCTCAGCCGACATGGTCCGGAAATTCAACTACACGACTTTCGACGTCATGGCCGACCTGGCTTTCAGCGAGCCGCTCGGCATGCTTGACCACGCCAAATACGTGCCTTGGGTGATGGCCATTGCCGCCTCGGTCAAAGCCGCAGGCATATATGGCGCGTTGCACACAGTATTCCCGCTGCTCATGCCTCTGATCGAGCGTACTCTGCTCCGAGGTATGGAGGAGAGCTGTGCCACCCACAGTCGCTTTGCCATGGAGCGCGTCGATGCTCGCTTAAACCGTGGGACAACCCGGCCGGACATCTGGACATTTGTGCTGCGCAACACAGCCCAAGATGCGGCGACGAGATGCATGTGAACGCTTCCACTCTCATGGGGGCGGGCACTGAGACAACTTCCTCACTTCTCAGCGAATTGTCGTGGCTGCTGTGCGCGAATCCAGAGAAATTGGCCAGGTTGAACGCCGAAGTGCGCCAGGCAGTCAGAACTGAGAAGGACCTTGGCGTGCAGGCTCTGTCTCGGTTGCCATACCTGAACGCCTGTATCCAGGAAGGCCTTCGCATGTATCCGCCCGCACCTCCAGGACTTCCGCGCATCACTCCCCAGAAGGAACCCTCATTTGCGCGAAGCCAGTTGCTGGTAATGTAGGTTAAGCCGGTCCCATGATCCGATCTCTTCCTTGTTGAAGGCCGGCTGAATCTGACGTCGTGATGCTGACCCATCCTAAACCCTTGTGTACGTGTCTCACTTCGCAGCTTATCACAGTGAAGCCAACTTCCACGATCCCGACAGCTTCCACCCAGAAAGATGGCTACCGGATGCTGATCAGCGATTTGCAAAAGACAGCCACGGCGCGTTCGAGCCATTCAGTTTTGGGCCCAGGAACTGCCTCGGGAAGAAGTGAGTCAAATGCGCTGGCAGATACCACTTCTTGATGTCAATGCACGTCCCTGGAGAGGAACATTTGGCTGACACTTTTCTCGAAATAGCCTCGCATGGCACGAAATGCGGGCCATGTTAGCGAAAATCGTCTTGAACTTCGACATGCAGTTATCTGAACGGACGGACAACCACTGGATGGACCAAAAGGCTTACAATGTTTGGGATAAGAAGCCGTTGTTTCTGGACCTAAAACAGAGGGCTGTGGAGAACAAAGTCTGAGTAAGAGCTTAGCTGTGTAAAGCAGACGAAGGTAGCATGGGTAACGTTACTGTTGGCGGCAGGGAGGGAGCTGAAAGTCAAAGTCGGATAAACTCACATCGCGTCACCATGATTCGACTGTACCTGCTCCAACGTCGCCTGCTAAGCACACATGGTAGATAGACAAGTGTTGGCAAATCCAGCCTATCACTTTTAAACGAATAAAATCAAGTCCTCGTTGTGATACATCATTCCGATCCCCAGGATACAATACAGCGCCGTTACACTCAAGAAACACAAAGAAGTCTGTCGTCGTGCAGTTCGCTACCGACAGTACCCTTCCCGTCCTGCTACATATTCGAATTTAGCGTTGAGCAGCAGAAGACCCGACGCCGTATCCCAAGCCTCAGCTATGCCGCCAAAATAAAGTTCATGCTGCGTTCGTTTCCTTGATGATAATACAAAACAAGCCCTGCGAAGAAATGTAGAGAAGCCCAAGGTAATGAAGGGCGTTCCACTTTTTTTTGGATCCCTATCCCGAGTCGAGAAACATGGCTCGGGCAAAACCGAAGCGAAGATGGAGATCTGGAGATTGGGCTACTTTACTTCATGTGCAACATGAAGCAAGACGGTGTCTATGAAACGAAGATCACCTAATCCAATAATTGCCGCTGGAGTCGAGTCTGGCCGTAGAGTAGAAGCGATGCGTCCTCCATAGGCTAACGCAAAGCGCAATAAAGGCGAGCGCGGCCACGGTACGGATGGAGATCTTGATGCGTTGAGACTTATTCCATGGGGCTCTTTACGAGGCGAAGGGTAAGACAGAGATAATCAGTTTGAAGGATTCTTCAGAAAAACAAAATCAAGGTGGTCGTAGTTTGTTTTTGTGATATGGGCTTAACACTAGAAAGATGTGAAAGGGTTTATTGCTGCTTCTCGTACCCCTCTGGTTTCTCCATGTTATTGACTTCAAAGAAGCGAGCCGTGCCTGGTGAGAGAAAGAAAGTGGTAATTAGTAACGACAAACTCAAGATATCTAAACGAGAAAAGGAACACTTACAGGAATAACCATTCCAGTCAAAGTTGTCGCCGGGGTTGCAGTGGCACTTGTTATCCGTGCGCGTCTTCTCACTGGTCGGGCAGTGTGTGAAAGGAACGTGGTAGTATGCAATATCATCGAAGAAATGAATCTCGTCCTTGTTAAGCATAAGGCCGGCGGCAATCGAATGGACGGGAGCGTCTCCCCAGCGTTCGTAGAAGAAGCCACCATCGTGATCGAGATGCTCAAAGAAGTCGATGTACGCCTGGCTACGGAGCCAGTTCAGGTTGCCAATTTCGAAGTTGGACCAGAAGTGGCAGTGATTATAGGTCTTGCCGTCGTCATCGCTGAGGAAAGCCATGGAGTTGTCCTTGGCAATGTGCTGGGGATACTTCTGCATGAAGGTCTTGACACTGTCCCAAAGCGTGGGAATGGTCTCGACGTATTCATACAAGCTCAGCACGAACGAGTACTTCTTGCCATGGTCGGCCATGAACTTGAAGGTGTCGTAGTTGATGTCGCAGAAGAGCTCAATGCTGGGCTCGACGCGCCAGTACCACTCATAGTCCAACATCAAGGGGTGGCGGAAGAAGAAGCCAGACTCATAGCGACACATGTGGCGGTAGCTGATGGAGTCTCCATAGATGATCTGCTTCTGCTTCATCTCATCGCGCACCTTTGCGGCTTTGTTGGTGTCAATCCACGGTGGGAAGGACCACTGGTCGGTGTCAATCTTGCCGTACTTGGTCTTTCCGGAAACGAGTGAGGTGGTGACGCGCTTGAAGGTGTCGTCGAAGTCGTTGTCGTTCAGGAAGACCCAGTCATAGTTGAACTTGCGGTTGAAGCGGTCCTCGACCTGGCGGATGGACCGGGCAATCTCCCAGACGTCCGAGTTGCGGGCCAGAGTGACAAAGGTCGCGTTCATGCGCTCACCGGGCGCGGTGCCGGTCAATTGAGCAGGCGTGTTCGGAGTGGTGCCCTGCGACGAGGCCTCGGAGGGGTGGGAAGGAGTGTTCACAATGGGAGCCTCCTTGGAGCCAGGCTCGGTGGCGGCACCGGATCCCTTCCATTTGGAGCCCTGTTCTTTTATAATCTCGCTGGCGCTCTGCAGGCGGCTGGTGGGGACGTCGGAGGACGAGAAGAAGAAGATGAGCAGCAGGACCTGAGCAGAAAATTAGCGGGAGCTGGCGGTATGCGGATAGGACGGGTGGGCAACGCACGACGAAGGCGAAGACGATATAGCGCATGTAGCGCTGTGTGCCGGCCATGTTTGCAGAGAATTCGGCCGGTCTCGCAGTGGTGGAAGACAGACAGGCCCGGACAACAGGTGGTCTATGGGCAGGCGTCGGCCTGAGGTGGCTTGAAAGGGGGCTGCGTAATGCTCAGCGGCGGCGGCGGCGGCCGAGTCGAGGATGCAGATGTGAGGTAGGGATGGCGCGCGCGGAGTCTGGTCTTATTTGGGGCGACAGCGCATGCAGCAGGCAGGCATTGGGCGGGCGGAGCAAAGAAGAAGATGGCGAAGAGAGGGAGCGAGAGAAGAGAATACGTGTTAGGGCGAGCGGCGAGCTGGTACGAAGGGGAGAATTCCAGTCGGGCGTACACGCGCGGCCACCGTTGCGGCTGCACACGCAGCAGCCCTGGAGCCATACGAACAGGCAATCAGCGGCAAGGAAGGGGCCCTCTGCACCAGGCCCGTGCAGCCTCCAGCTCCCAGCTTCGAGCTTCCAGCCCTGCACTGTGGCTCTGCCCAGCCCGGCTGCCGGCACTGCCAGCCAAAGCTCTCGCGCTGCATGCCTCGCAGCCCGTCCTACGTGCCATAGACTATTGCCGCCCGAATTGCAGAATTCGGGGAATTGCCAGCTCCGCGTCTGCTCGCTCGCTGCCCGCCTGCTGCGCCTGCCTGTTCCGCACCATCGCGAGCGAGCGGCGGAGCCTCTGGGCGGTTTCGCCCTCAGGACCTTACTTTCGCCCGGGCCTCGCGACACGCCAACCAACGCGCACTGTCGCATAAGATCGCCGAAAAGTGTCGTAAACACCACCACCGCCGCCTAGCCCGCACCTAACCCACCCCAGCACGTCACCAACCCCCGCCATCCGCTACTGCCATTGCACACCACCGTCCCCCAGATGTCCTTCTTCGGCTTCGACACGTCGTTGCCGCGGGACCGTCCGGCCCATCAGCAGAGTGCCCCCGGCTTCGGCCAGACGCCCGACCCTTGGGCCGGCCTGTCCAGCCAGGGTCCCCGCGCTGACGACGACGATGCGTGAGTTGCTCTCACCCGCAGCCTGAGTGCTCCAGACCGCTGACAGGAGCCGCAATGCAGCCTCGACTTCGAAGACACCTACGATGGCCTTGGTGACCAGCTCGATGAAACCGATGACGCCTTCAACGATGACACCTTTGGTGGCGAAACCTCCCACAATGTTGGAAAGGACTTTGACTTCTCCGGCCAGACGGCCAAGATCGCCGGCACCATTCACGAGGAGCAGATGCTGTACAGCGCCCGCCAGCCTCCGCCGCGCGAGAAGAAGGAGGAGGAGCAGAGGAAGCCCGTGAAGACCGGCTACGAGAACTATGCTCAGCCGGGGTACATTGGCAATTTGGAGGCCAGCGCCGACATCTGGGGCATTCCCGCAAAGACGACGCCGAGCCAGGAGAACCAGCGCCAACAGTTCCCCGCTCAGCAGCCCGCTCACGTTTCTGCTGCGAGGAAGATGATGAGTCTGGAGGAGGTTGAGGCTGCCATGCTTGCCGAGAGCAAGAAGAAAGTCGTGCAGCACGCCGTTCAGCCTCCTGTTACCCACTCCACCCCTCAGCCACCTATTCCTGGCTTTCCGCAGCAGCCTCCCCCAAACTGGGCCCAGCAGCCCTTCGGTGCTCCGCCGCAGATCCTCCAGCGCCCTCCGCAGTTCCCTCCGCAGTTTCCTCAACAGCGTCCGCCGTCAATTCCCCAGCAGCAGATGCCCCAGGAGCTTCCTGCTCAGAGTATCTCGCAACCACAGGTTCTGCAACGCCAGAGGCAAGAGCAGCAGGGCCCTAGAGGAACACCCCCGCAGCCTCAAATGCATCAGCCTCCGCAGCAACCCCGCCAGATTCTCCAGAACCCGAACCGTCTTTCCGGCCCTGGCCAGCCAATCGCCCAGCCTTTCAACCGCATGCCACCCACTGGACCAGCTCATGCACGCGGCCCCTCATACCAAGGTCCTGTCATCACTCATCCTGAGCAGCTTCTCCGCCTGTCTGATGCTGAGCGCGCTGCGTTTCTGGAAGAAGATGCCAAACGCGCCAAGAGGATCCACAAGATTCACATGCTCTCGAAGGATAATGGTCTGATGACACCGCAGGACAAGAACTTCATCACTCGCATCCAACTGCAACAACTAGTCACTGCGACTGGCAGCATTGATGACCAGGGTCCCGAAGCTGCCTTGGCAGAGGATTTCTAT
This sequence comes from Neoscytalidium dimidiatum, assembly GCA_037367355.1. NCBI lineage: Eukaryota > Fungi > Ascomycota > Dothideomycetes > Botryosphaeriales > Botryosphaeriaceae > Neoscytalidium > Neoscytalidium dimidiatum. The sequence goes on along the minus strand of CM074697.1, from coordinate 986,314 downwards.
TACCAAGTCTTTTCTCAAATTCGCGGAGCTCCTCGCCAGAACCCTCATCAGCCCGCCAACCAGTTTGCCCAAACCTATCTGTTCCAGACCGGTGGTCGTTACGGTGGTCGCCGTCATCACCGTGGTGGCGATAACCATGCGCAGCGCATGGAGCAGCAAGTGCAGCGTGCTGTAGAAGCCGCCAAAGCCAAACCGAAGAACAAGCAACTTGTAATCGAAGGTAGTCTTGGCAAGATCTCATTCAGCAACGCGAAGACGCCTAAGCCCCTGTTGAACATCAAAAAGGCGGAAGGAGAAGGCAGACCAAATGGAGCCGGCCGCCGTCCTAGCCGGGCGCATAACGAGGTTGCTGATCGCAAAGCGACTCTGCGCAATATTGAGAATGTGTATAACATTCTGATGAAGATGGAAGATCACGAGCGCAATATGCCTCCTCCCATACATGATGGCAGCAGCCCGGAGCAGATCCAAGAACACATGGAGTGGCAGCATAAGCACCAGGATTTGAACCAGAAGCTTTGGCAAGCTCTCAAGGTTTTGGATCCCATAGTTCCTGGCTCCAACGTCCCTCACCCTTTCATTGCTATTCTTTCTCACCCCAAGGGCAAGAAAGCAATTCCGCGCATCTTTCGCCAGCTTCAAGACGAGCAGCAGCGTGTGACGATCCTGACTATGATCGTCGTGCACCTTGACATTCTCGACGTGGTCCAGCACGGTATCCCTGCCGATCCACTTACGCCGCTCCCGCGCACGGCGAAGGAAGAGATAGAACTCTTCGCTCAGGCTGTCATGCCTCCTCTCTTTGCCTATGTGAACGAGGCTCCCCTGAATATCGTTATTGGCTTAATGGGTTTGGTCCTCGAGAGAACTAACATTCCTGTTCTGGCGCGCACCAAGATCGGCCTCTCCATCCTCACCATTCTCGTCTCCCGCGCTGAATTAGTCAAGGAGAGCACGCCACCATCAACGGCAACTGCACAAGATTTTCAGCAGATTGAACAATTGTACAACCGCCTATTTGATGCCATCGAGCCCGTTCTGCCTTATATTTTCCCTGGCACGGTCAAAGATGATGAGGATGTATACGTGTGGCAGTTCCTTGCCTCAATGGGCGCCAGCGCATCCGCCGAGCAGCAGCAACGCCTCGTCATAGGTGTCAAAGATCGCGTTATGGACACCGTGAACGTCTGCAAGGCACTACCGAAAGAGCTGTCAGCAGCCAGACTGGGCCACGTCAACCTGTTTATGAGGGCAATCGGATTGGACGTTGAGTTGCTTGGTTGAAGAATGACGATCGTGGATGGCTCACAAATCCAACTTATTCAGTCTTGTGGCATGACCTTTTTCTCATAACGGCACAGCGACATTTTCCCAGACGAAGGTCATAATGAAGGGCCCAAAAAATATTTCCCTAATCCTCCTGTAAGAGGAACTAGACAGCTTTATTCTGAGTTACACGCTTCATGCTTGCTATCCACGCAACGCACGTGTATGTTTAGCGGCGAGGCCACGGGTCCGGAGTTTTTGATTCTTATTTTCTACATTTAGCCCTGCACGAGATGAGAGAAATCAGGAAGTTCTCATATGAATAAGGGTCCGGTCCGGTCTGAGAGAAATAAAAAAAAATTTGCGGGCTATAGTGACGTTAGGATACCCCCTATGAAAGTCATGACGTTTTGGCTGGATGGGTGCTCTGTTTAGGTCCCTACGTTGCACTTGCGTTTTGTTTTCTTTTGACAGATGCCATCGTTTATAGCGTCTTTTTACCTTAAAAAATGTACAAAATCCTGCTTCTGGCCCTAGCTACTCATGTCTTGTTTGCTATTGAAGGGGAAACTCATGAAGCAGTGAATGTCCGCGTGACATTCTCCATGATGCTTACGCATCTTAAGTTCAGACGTTCTTCATTCGCAAATTTTGGTAAGCTTTGAGCTGACTATGTTCATGGACGTACGACCTCTGAAGGATGGTGGAACACCACCGAGATATGCTCCGGTGTATAGTAGATTTTCAAGGTGTAACATAGTACGTACATCTTGAGTTGTGAGTGCACGCGTTAGCTGCTGGTCTGCATGCATGACCAGTCCTGTTAGTTTTTCCTGAATAAGGTATAAGGGGATTGAAACAATTACATGGGCCAAAGGACATGCCAAACAGACGATACCAGGTCTCAAATGTTTCCTCGAAGCATATCTTGCGTCGGTTTGCTGTTAGGAGTAATGATGACAGAAATCGATAACGTGCGCGGGAAGCATTCCCGCATGTTTAATGGTATCCGCGAAGGTGGCAATTGAAATCGGTGCGATGACAAAGTCTACAGCCCGGAAAGATGAGACATTCAACATCTCTCCTTACATTTACCCATCCCAACAGCGTCCGAGACCCTGCGTGAGCAAAAATTACCGGAAGCAAGGCTTATTCGCAGATGAGCTCCCAACTCGCGAACATGTATCGATTCGCAAAGGAGGGGATCTGCATTCCGCGTTTATCTCGTGAGCACTTCACTGCATCATCTGGCTCTTTGCCACATGGAAATGAGCAAGGTTAAGCCTTTCGATTCCTCCATTCCATAACGAGAAGCAATAGGAAGAGAGCTTGGTAGTCGAATCCCTCAGCCATTTTAGACCCATTTCAATGCCGTTTTCCCAGAAATGACTTTCGCCTATCCTTCGCCATGCCTTTCGGAGGGTCCCATGGTTCTAGCTCGAGGGCAACCAGATTGCGCTCTTCGAAACCTTTCCCTGCCAGAGCGCTCATTTAATCTTTAATGCATGCGACAATAATCATGCCAATGCCCTGAGTTGCATGAAAAGAGTGTCTCCATAAAACCTGGTAAAGTTTTGCCATAATGGGCTATCCCATTCCCTCCCTCACAGGCCTGGAATCTTGCCCTCGTTTATCATCTTCTCGTAGCGCGCAATCTCCTCTAAAGAGGTAGCTTGCTTGATAAGCTTCTGCACGTTCTGGCGCTCGTCTTCAGTCAGCTTGACGCGAGAGACGCCGCCCGTGACATCGTCGGTGGGTGTAGAGTCGAGAACGGCAGCGCCGCGTTGGCGCATGATCTTCTGCGCGAGCTCAGTGGGCTCGTCTGGAGTGCCTAAAAGCGCCTTGGCCTTTTCGCGCTCAGCATCACGGACGCGCGCGAAGTCTAGGAAACGGAGCGACGGGACGCGGAAGATGAGGTAGTAGCGGTAGTGCTGACGCTGAATGTCAGCGGATGTGACATGTTCTCGCAGAGGTCGGGATTTTCAGCGGTGTGGAACAGACGTACCTCCTTGGTTGTTATCGGGTTGCCGAGCAGGTTTAGCTCAACGAGCTTAGTGAAGGTGCCCAGAGGATCCAGGTCGGCGAGCTCGCGGATGTTGTTCTCGGCAAGGTTGAGCGACGTCAGGCTGGGGATCGAACGCGCGATGCCGGGCTGGATCTGCGACAGGCGGTTGCGGGCGAGCAGCAGCGTCGTCATCCGCGGGCGTTGAGGGAAGTTGCCCAGCACCTGGATGTGGTTGTCGGTGAAGTCGATGCACTCTATGTCGGCAGATGCTGCTCCCATGTTCTCGATGTGTGTGAATTGACGACCTGTAAGGTTTCAAAAGAAACAGATGATGGTAAATGGAGCTCTTTTTGGTCTTCAAAGTGTAGTATCTGCTCTTTTCAGCTTAAACGCACCTCTGAGATCCAGCTCGCGCTCGCCGAGCGGGTTGATGTACGAAAGGGCATTCTGAATAATCTCAGCAGTCAACCTCATTCTGGGCAGACTGTCCGTTCGACGCGGTCGAACGTGCGGACGGTATTCGCGGTGTGTTCTTGAATTGCAGGTGAGGTCGTCGTGTGTCGGGACTACGCGTCGTTGAGGGCGGAACGGAGGTGATGTAGTGGAGAGGCGGAAGGAGAGTGGTTGTCACAGCGGCCGGGGCAAAGATTTGATGAGGTAGGCGGACAATAGGCAGGGAAGTGCTGCTGTGCTCGAGTGCAAGGTATTGAAGGGTCAGCGGGGGGAGGCTGGCGAAGATATGAACTGGGCTAGTCTAAGCTGCAACAGCGGATTTTCACAAAATCTGGGGTCGCCGCTAGGCTTGCATCACCACACGCACGCTGCTGCGGCAACTACTTTCACGCCTGGATCACTCACAGCGCACGTCGAACGCCGGTTTTTTTCTTCTTCTTTTTTTTTCCCCCTGAAAACAACAGCGCATTTGCTTTCTTTCTGTTGCTCAATCATGGTTTGGTTATTCGTCATGTATCACTCAATTTGTTCGAGATTAGTCATTACCGTGCGCTCTCAGACGAGTATTCCGAGTCCTAGAGAGCTAACTACGCACAATTCATGGGTAATCGTTCAACACTTGACTTAAGAATTGGACCAATCAGCTTTTGTCTCTAACACCCGTTACCAGCTCAGGACCGCACATTCGTTTACCACAATAGCTACAAGCAGGCGCGGTCTCTAGTCTCCATCCACCAACTCCATAAAATTCAACCGTATTCGACCTTCCGAAACCTGATCTACAGAACGCACTTCGGAGGCATGGGGTAATCTTCGAAGGAATTCGTTCCAAAAGTTGCTCACTTTTCAAGTGTACATAGTTCACAGCTGTTGAATGCCGTCTCTTCGAAGGATCTGTCTTAATTCGCACCCTCTGTGGCGCTAACTCATCCTACACTTCTTTCGCCTGGAAGCCAGTCAGTTACAAGTAGCTTAGCTATGCATGCTGACCGAGTTCCAAGTCATCCCCGTTGCTTTTTCCCTTAACTCCCGCTTGTATAGGTTTGCTCCTGATAGCAACGCCAAAAGAATAAATGCTGAAGTCTTTCACTCCAACCTGAATCTCGCTAATCTCCACACACTAGGAGCTTATCGGGTTCTTCTGTAAGTTTGGTTGGCGAGGTCCATATCTTTCTTCCAGTCCGAGGGTCTATCTGTTCACTCTTAGTAATTCCAGTCTCTTCCGCTTCAATCTCGAAGCGAATCGAAAGTTATGGTTGAATTCTGGTGTTGAAGTTAGTCTAATCTTTCGGGATTCGGAATCGCAGTGGTTCTCGCAAGGGGCTTGCTAAGAAGACTTGCTAAAACGGATCTCCAAGGATTATTCTGAAGGCTATCTAAATTAACACTTCATCTACACAACATATCCACTTTTGGAGCAGACAGCGTCCGATGTGAAACCTGCTCGGGGATATGAACGATGAGAAGCAAAAGGCGGCAGCAGTATGGCATCTTGCTATACAGTCCTTGACACCGTCATTATATAGCAATCGTGCCACTTCGTTCATCAGAAACAAGCACATGGCTTATATGGCAGAAATTCAGACAGTCAAGAAATGCCAAACACGGTCGTGATATGCGCAAAACGGTGGATCGCTTTCTCAAGGCAGGCACACGACCTCCGATTTCATATGTAACGGAGAGTGAAGTCTATCAGAATCAATTCGCTATGCTCAATTTCCCTAGAGCTCGGGTGGGTATCATAAAAAGCAAGAAACACCTTCCCAAATGCCAAACTTCTCTTAAAAAAACAGCCCTCCCAAAGGGAAGGCCCCAACCCTGGGGTACCCATCCCTCACTGCCACAAATCCCCAATAGTTGTCCCGGGCACAGTCCTCGCCCCCCCTCCTGGGTCCGACATTCGCATTGAGGGGCAGAGCCCCCGGACACAGCGTGCAGAACACGCGGGCAGCAGTCGACGGAGAGGATACTCCTACTCCCAGTCCACACCACCAGAAAGCAGCTGAGCTGCAATCTGGTGGCGGGTACGGAGTACCCCCTCCGTCGATGTGCGGTACATGTTGGGCCTGAAATCCAGGCCCAAAACTACTGCCCGCGCGTTCTGCAACACGAAGACTCCGCAGTCGTCCGTGTTGCACTGTGCCGGGGACCGCTGTCCCCCCAAGATGCGCCATTGCTGGGCATCGAATGCCGAACCCAGCACCAACTTGACCCACGCCAGGATCTTGTCGGTGAAGGGTTGGGACGAGCTGTGAGGCAGACTATCGAAGTACTCGATAGTCTGCTCTGTGCCCGAGACAACCACTAGGCGCCAATGGCCGTGGTGGCAGATCGGGATGAGCACCCGCTCACACTGGAGGAGGCGGTCGTCGGTCAGCTTAGGCCTCCTAGCCCAAGACTTGACCGCCTCCGGTCCTTTCTGGAAAAGCGTGGTCCAGAATTGGGACGCCATGTTGTGGATAGGTGGGGCCTTCCCTTTCTTCCTGTCATCCTCCGTGTAACCCTTCTTCTCCAATTCCCTCTTGACCAAGTCTCCCAAGTATGTGTTGACTACTTCATCGTTTAGCCACGTGCTGTTAGGAACTAGCGATTGCAGGTCCCTGACGAGGAGGTGCTCTCGAATCAACTGATCTGGACGGCCACGGAGAGTCTGCTGGATGTAGTTCAGCGCGGCGGGAGTCGCAGTCTCGTCCAGGGTCTGGCGTCGCTTTTCTTTCTTTTTGGCTTCTTCAGTCTCCTTCACCGCCTCCTCTGCTCTCCTGGCTGCCTCTTGTGCCTCCTCTATCATCTTCCTGACAGCTTCTTCTTGCGCCTTCTGCCTCTCCTCTGCAGCCCTTTCCAGTTCAGCTGTGCGCTTCTGCTTCTCAAGCTCCTCCAGCTCGCGTACGCGATTGCGGTTGTCAGAGATCTCAAGCTCGTCGATCCTGTACTCGATATCCTCTGGGAGGTTGTGCTCCATGAGCTCATCTAGACGTCGGGGATAGGCTGTTCGCAGGTCAACATGGTCTCCATCATCCATGTGCAAACGGGTTTGATCCAGAGCATCATTCAACTCCTCATCAGATGAATCCTGGGTGGAATGATCATCCTTGATGGATTCAGCGTGAGCCTGGTCGTCGTTGCTCTCGGTTTGATTCGTAAAATCTTCCTCATCTTCCGTACTGCTGGAGTCATCGTCATTCTTATTTTGAGTCTCTTTCGTGTCATCGGTGGTATTGGATGACGATGTGCTAGGGCGTTCCTCAGGCTCCCGGTACGTGCCATGGGGTGGGCCACGGTTGAAGAGCGCGGTCGAGCTTCTCTCAGCTTTATCTTGAAGGCGGGTCGAGACATGGATATGCGTGATGTTCTGGCTCGGCTGGGGTTGTGTGTTGTTCAGAAGATCTTCCGTCTTTTGTGATGTGGAGATGACGAAAGATTGATCAACGTCCGTAGTGCTTGTGTCATCCGCGCCATCCGCGATGCGATTGCGCCCAAGCCGAGCGCCCCTCATTCGAGTCTTAAGCCCGCGACGCTCATTGAAGACAGTATGATTTGTCGTTTGGGAAGCATTGCGGTTGTCGTGATCAGCGATATTGGCCTTTTGCGAGCTCTGTGGTGGGGGTCTAGTGTGATATTTGATGAGACGTTCAGTCGATGAGATCCTGTCGAGATGCTCTGTTCTCCTGAATTTATTGGACATGACATGATCATCGTCTTCAAGCGCATCACGCGCGCGCTTGAGATTTGTCTTGCAGGGGATTGGGTTGGGTTGTGAAGTGGGTGTGACATGGGTCTCAGGGTCTGCGGCGGCCGTCCTGATCCGGTCTGAATCCTCGGCTGCCACGAGATTGTTGGGTTGGAGGTGATGGTATCCTTCAGTTGTGTGGTCATGCCCTCGCTGGAGGCTAGGGTTGGAAGAAGATGTGCTGGTGTGAGAGATTGAGACGGTGTTGCCGGTCTGCGATGCGGACTTGACATTATCCTTGTTCGACTTGTACTTGGACACATTTTGGTTGTTCTTCGTAGTCTGCGTGGATGACTTGTTGAATATATACCTGATCTTTCTGCTTCCATATGCGACAGAAGATGTGAAACCAGGGGGGATGTTAGGTAAGGCTTCAAGGACCGGAGCAGGGCTGGTCTTGACATGGTTCGTTGTAATGAAGTTCGCATTGCTGGTGGCTGGACTGTAGTCTGCAACCGATTCGGAATGCTCGCTGGTGGAAGACTCTGAAGGCCATGAACCAGGCATAGGCCTCGGCATATTGATGATACGCCGCTTGTTTGAATTGTGTTCCGAGTTACTGGTGTATATGAACGTAGTGTCTGCTGGCCTGTCATCCTGTGGGAGGAGCATTTCACGGAGTGGATTAATGACAGCTCTAGCGCGGTCCCTGGCCTTGGTGATCCAAGCGCCTGATGTGTTGTAGATCTTAGATAGGAATGATACTGTAGGTTCAGGTCCGACCTGTGCGTTCCTGGCAGAGGCCTGTCTCTCATCGAGGTTTTCGTTGAATTCCATGCGGCGCTTGCTTGGGATCACAGGCGGGATATGACGACGAGGACTCTTGTGCTGAGCGGCTATTTTGGGACCTCTCTTGTAGTTTTTCTCATCCAAAGCGTCCTGCTGCTCCTTCGACTGGCCATTCTCATTGTTTGGCTCGGTGGAGAATTTGATGGGAATAGTATTCTCACGGGCTCGCTCAAGGGGGATAGCGCCGATTCCGCGCTCTGCGAGCGGGATGTGGTGGAACATGTAGTCATCGACACGGTCACTGGGGTGGATGTAGCCGGGGGGGTACGGATATGTGAGGTGGGTTGAGACGCGGCTGGTGCTAGGCATGGACGCCGGAGGTTGTTCGCTATTGTCGAGAATCCTGGTGGTCCAATCCTACAAATAAGGGATCAGCGATTGAAATCCCGACCGAGAATGGCATAGCAAGCGTGCGCATGGGCAATGCGGACGAGACTTACCATAGGCGAGCCGTCAACGGAGGTGTGTTCATCGGTGCCGCTGTGGGCAGGCGTCGCGCCATTGTTGTTGCGGTTGAGAAGGCTAACGTTTTGATCGTAGGCGTGATCCATGTCCTACGCGGCGAGTCAGTATAGGTGCTCTACCAGCAGGTGCGGAACATGCGCGTGGGTCGCAGCTTACCATCTCGGAGGTGTCCTCCATGGTTGATGACGTCGCGAACGACGGTGCAGTCGGTGTGTGATGTGGGTCGGTAGGAAGGCGTCAAAGAAGGTAGGGGTGGATAGACGGATGGCAGTGGGCGATGCAGAGCAAAGGCAAGCCGAAAGCAGGCGGGGCGCGTCACGAATGTGGGCTATCGTGCAGTCGGAGCTTGCGTTGCGCTGTCGGTGGAGAGGATAGGTTCGAGCGCGACAGCAGCTCCCGAGAAAAGCGGCGGCCGCGACGCATGCATGGTCCGTGCGCTGACAAGACCCTGGTCGGCACGCCAACATGGCAATCGCGACCCGGCGCCGCTGCTCCCCCCCTTTAAAGGAAAAAGAAATAAAAAAAAAAGGCAGAGACATAGGCGGCATCGCATGCAATCAGGGAGAGCAGCTGCAGACCAGATTTTGAGGGACATCTGCGCTCGATTGAGCCATCCAAGGAGCAGCCGGCATGCGCGATATTTGTTGACGGCGAGCGCAGCTGGCAATATAGAGCGCCGCTCAGGGCCCTCCAAGGCCACGTCCATCGGCCGCTGGCGCGCTAGAAAGCTGTCTCGGCAGTACCCGTTACTTGGACTGTGGCTGGTGACGGGCCGCCTTGCGTCATACCTCTGTGCCTGCTAGCCGTCCGCATTCTGTTTTCGGCGCCTTTCCGACGCACCACGCACTGCGCTGATAGATATAGAAACTCTGTGTTGAGATGTAAACGAGGGCGCTGCGTTCAAACTCGGTCTCCAATGCACCTGCTGGACACCTCTTCCTGAGGTGCACCGCGGGGCAATCGCCAACGTTGTCCCGTTGCGCCGAGCCCTCGTTCCACATCGCAAAATTCGGGCCCCCAATCCCAGACGCTATGCTGTCAACCTGCCAGCCTAAGCCACACACCCCGCGGCGGCGTCTCTGCAGGATCTGCGCAAGGGAAACCAGCCCGTGTCCCTGTCGATCGTTTCGGCAGCCCCGCGCCTGCAGTTCCATGGTGCGCTTCTGACCGATGTCGGCGGCTGTCTCATCCAGATTTCACGATATTATTTCCTTTTCGCGCGCCTCCGTCAAATCCTCTCTCTCTCCCTCTCTTTTTGTTCCATTTTTTTTTTTTTTTGAGAAGGAGCTCTTTATAAGACATAACTTATTTGCCTCCTCGAAAGTAATCTCATCCCCACTTAGACCCGACGTGACTTAGTCTTTCCTGGCTTGAGATCTTGCTGGTGTTCACCCATTGTGTGATGCGAGTCGAGCGGACCGCTCAACTATGAGAACGTCTTTCGCACTTAATGACAGGCTAAGCAATCGTCTTTACTACTTATGTCCAGATAATTGCCGCTGGTGATTCCACATAGGTATTGGCCTTTGGTGTTGCGATATATATACATATATATTTTATAATCACGTTCACCTATTGTTATCACATCTGGCTCTCGCAGTATAGATTGATCTTGTGCGTTAGAAATATGGGGGAATCACGGAAATAGGCCATCTCGACAATAAATGCATGCGCTACGAGGTTATGCAATAGAAAGGAAAAAAAAGAGAGGGGGGGGGGATGCATCGTGAAAACATCAGGTTCATCCCTTATGATACCCTGCGTAAACCCGTCGATGTTGTTGTTATCGCATCATTAGGCCAATCCTGTCGTCTTTCTTACTGAAATACCATAACCACACCCGCACGGTCAACGCTCACCACCATTCCGTACGGCTGCTCCAGGATAGCCACATCAGATACGTTGTCCAAGTGCCCTCTCAGTAACTGCTGCTGCTGCAGACTTCTCAATGTCTCCCGTCCGCCCCTGGCACCAGTTGCTTCTCGACCCCTCTTGAGCTGGGTAGCCGTCATCTTCGCGTTACCGCCACCCTTGCCCTTTCCCATCTCCGCGTTGCCCTCCGTGCCAGTCCCCTGTTGCTGAAGTGGTCGGAATATTCGTTCCTGTACGATTGTTGTCTCGGGATTCGGTGCAGCAGGCGGCAATGCGTTGTAAACAGGCCTGCTTTCCTCCATCTCCAAGCCCGACACCACTGTGGAAGACTCTGGCCGCGCGAGATCCCAATATCGCACTTTCCAATCAGGACCGGCAGAAATCAAGAAGTCGTTTCCATCATCTGAGCCGAGAGCAAGCGCACGCACGCTACGGTCTGTGCCACCGCCGTGACCAGCGCTGCTGGATTCAATAGTTGCAGCGAAGCGACCCAGCAGCATGCCCATGCCACTGGGCCCATGCGTGCTGCTCCCACCCGCGCTGCTTCGCTGGTGCAAATCATCGTCGAGGTCGATTAGGGTGTAGTGCCGATTCGTAGACGTTTCCTTAAAGACGGACGTGCGCAACGCCGAGACGCAAATTAGCTTCTCCAGATCCCAAACTGTGATGTCCGCGGCTGCAGTACCCCCCGAAATGATGAATTTGGGTTTTCGTGACATCCTGACAGTCTGGAGAGTAATGCGGTGGATTGGTGCGCCGCCAGGGAAGCACCATGCGCGTAATCGCATTCTAAAGCGTAAGTCCCAGAGATCGAGTACGCCATGGGTGGTTCCAAGGAGCAGCCAGTGATGTTTTCGATCCGTAGTGAAGCATGTCGGGGCGCCGTGATGGAGTGGATTGGAGAGAGTGTACAGCAGTGTCATCGTACGGAGATCGAGTGCGTGGACTTGAGAAGTATTGGTTGCGAGAAGTAGGACGGATTGGTTCTCAGATTTATAATGATGAGACCATACGGCATATTGACCTTGAGGCAGCGTGTGGTCACGAAGTACCTTGAGCTTGCCATACCTGATGCCTGTGCTCGCTCCACTTGCATTATGGACCTCGCTGTAGTCGACCTTGACAACGTGCACACTGCCATCATTACCAGTACTGACAAAACAGTGGGTGTTTTCGATAAAACATAGGCTGGTGATCTTGACGCCAACACCCTGCGTGTGCGTAACTCGCGATTTGTGTGATACATTGCGTTCTAAGCGCGAGGAGTCCCACACTTTGACAGTGCCATCATCTGAGCCGGTAATGAAGAACGCATGATCCGGTGAGGTAAGAACTCGTGAGATTGCCCCGCTGTGTTCGCCTAACATTGCAACCAAGGTTCCCTCCGGCCGCCATGGGGATGGTGCTGTTTGGCCGTTTCCTCGTTTAATAGGCTGTCTTTTGGTCACAGGTGTCACCATGGGACCAAATTCGACAAAGTCTACAGGAAAGTTCTCAAGATATACGGCATCCAAAAGCTTGAGGATCGTCGGGTCAGTGCCTGTGTAGGAGTGTGCTGCTTGGAATTTGATTTTGTTTGGATCTTGGCGATGCTGTTCCTGGGCTAAAGCTAGCGGCGATTTTGCTCTCCTTGGCTCCTCGTCTCTGGGTGTCGTAACGCTGTCTACCTTTCCAAATGCGTTCGCTGACGTCGTGCTAATCTCCGCGAGAGCTTTGTTGCTGCCTTCGGCCTTATTCATCAAGCTCATGGCACTTGATTTATGACGCATAGTATGCTCGTGAACTCCTAGTCTGGACTCCGCTCTCGATGTTACTGATGCCGGCGAATCTAGTGCATCCGAATCCATCGTACGGGTCTTAGGTATCCGAATGGCTCTTGCGGTCGGTCCATCTGGCGGGCTTTGGGAAGGCGACATGGACTCTGGCTGCCGTGGATCGCTCCTGGGAATCGATCGTTCAGCAGTGTTCTGCCGATCAAGCCGCCTATTCATATGAGAGATTCGACGGCGTGAAATGGCGTCCTCAGTCGATGCATCTCGTAGGGCATCTGCAATAGTATGAGGTGCATTATCCGTCCTTGTCCGTTCAGCCACAACTTCATCGAAGAGGCTTTGCTTATGGTCGAAAAAAACGGTTTGAGGCGTGATTCCGAGGTCCTTGAGCGGTAATATGGTGTTGAACTTGGCTTGAGGTGCGTCTGTGGTGTCTTGCTTCTTACGATGAGAGACACGCCAAACATACTCGCGAAGAGCAACAAGTTTGAATTCATCATCGGCATTCATCCCTGCGTTCCGCAGCTTCTTCAGCCATTGCTCGTCTTCGTCGTTCTTCGGTATCCTTGCCAAAGCTTTGGGTCCAAGCTCTCTGCCGGAGACACTGGGTTTCGCATCGTCGGATAGTCCAAAGGAGAACGTTCTCTGCTGCTGTGCTGACTTCCAGAATATTCCCTTGCCTGTATTATTAGCCCAAGTGTAGGCCATGTCAAGGATGAGGCGGGAGAGAGGCTTCTTGAGAGAATCGAGCAGCTTGAGCTCTGAGAGATTCGACGGTAACACCTTGAGATAAGGTTTGATGAGAGGGAGGATGATGCTGTGGTTATCAGCCACAGATAGGTAGGTCGTAGCTGAAGAAACAAAGTGTGCAGCTGCCTCCCGAATCCAGATATTGGGATGCATGGTTAGGCGTGCGACGATATCAACAAGCTCCCAGATCCTTGCACGTTGGAACAGTCCTAGTTGCGCCATTGATGAGAGTGACCGTAGCACCCTGTCCACAACGAACTCTTCTGGGTCAGTCAGGGCCTGTACCATCAGCGGCAGGATGAATTCTTCCAAGCTTGCTCCACCGACATAGGTACCAACGCCGACTATAGTCTCGAAGAATGCGCACTTGAGCATCCAGTCTCTGTCGTTTAGATAAGTGTTCAGATGACTGAGAATGACGTCGTTCGCCTTAGCGCTCCCGAAGAAGACGCAAAGGCTTGACACAGAACCCAAGAAAGCCCGCCGAACTGAAGGATCATTGTCTGTAAGCAATGCCTTAGTCTGCGCCTCGAATTTGGTTACAAGATCCTCTCGTGAGATATCATAAAGCGTCTGATAAGCGGAGCGGCTCATGCTGTCTTCTTCTGCTTCGGGATCATTCGTTGGAAGAGATCCGTCAGCGCGCAAAGCCTGCATCATATCGAGAAACCTGGAGGCTGTTGTCGCCAAAGTCGCAAGGCACGCGGCGTACGTAGCACGGAGAAGCGGGCTAGGTTTCGACTTGTGTCCTGGAAGGAATGGCTCCAACCTCGGAAGGATGTATTCCGGGAAGACATAGGTGTTGATGGGAGAAACGACGGAGACCAGTGCAAGGACTTGGGTCAGAGTTCGTAGGGCTGACACCTTGACCAGATCTGTTTTGTCCACTAATAGAACCGTCAAGTAGGGAAGGATGCGGTCAAGCTTCGCCTCATCAGTCACACGTTCAGCAAATGCCAGTAGAAGTTCGCAAGCCCGCATACGTGCTGTAGCTCTAGCTGTGCTTCTTAGGGAAGCAACAACTAAAGTGAGAAATATGAGTGTGCCATCATCCACAGTCTGGTGTGCACTGTTTGCTTGGTGTCTGTAGTTGGGAATATCGATGTGGAGCGGGAAAAGATTGCCTCGTAACGTAAATCTGCTGCCTGGTGGTTTCTGGTTGCTTTTGTCGTCTCCGTAACCCAAAAAGTAAGATATCTTATCGAAATCATTGTAGACCTTATCGATCCTGTCATCAGCCTCGCCAAGGTTCTCTGATCCTGCTGTAACAGGGCCTCGACCAGCCGAGGGATCTGTGATGGAGTACATGTATTGATGAAGGAAACTGAAAAAGTAATCCGGAAATGCTCTGTTTCTCCAAAAGTTCAGGCACTCTTCGGCGGAGTATCTTTGATTGGGGTCCAGCTTGATCATGTGTGAGACCATTTCCCGAATATCAACGTCCTCAATCTTCTGTAAATGAGTAAGGAAAGGATCGTATTCTTCAGCGCGGTACTTGAAGAGCTGGCTGAGTGAGAATATGGGAGTCTCCAGGAAGAGCTCGGCGATGACACAACCAACGCTGAACATGTCCATGGCCCAGTTCACATTGGTAGTGCTGTCCACTTGACTACCAGTACTGAGAAAGCGTTCCGGCGCGAGGTAGCAGGTGCGGCGCCCCGAGGTGTCGAAGAAAAAAGAGAAGTCGGCAGGATTGTCCTCCGGCAGATAGGTGGGTTTGAAGGATGACGAGAAATCAGACAGGTATAGCCAGTTCCAAGAGGTGACGAGTATATTCTCCGTCTTGATGTCTCCGTGATGTACATTCCTGGCGTGGCAATCCTTGACAGCACAAAGCAGCTGGAAAGCTAGCCATTTTTTCTCAATATTCTCCAGGAAGGGCCGCGTGCTATCACATTTAGTCCCGTAGTTTTGCGTTTGAGTATTCAAACACATACCTCATGCGGTCATAGAGTGAGCTATGGATATATTGCCTGATAAGGAATCCATTCGTGCTAGTCTCCAATATGCGATGATAAGGCAGTGCATTTGGGACATCTGCCAACAGCTTTCTCTCATCTTTTCAAAATCAGTGTTGAAGTTCCTTCTTGGTTCTGAATCATCTAGCTGGAGACTTACGGAGCAAGCCGGCAACGTATTCATCTAGCTGCATGTTGAACGGCTTCATGACCACCTTCGCGACAACTAAGCCATCCTTGTGACGGGCGCGGATGGTTTTCATGAAGCGTGCATTTCCGAGAGATTTCTCATACGTCAAGTCCGCCAGCTCTGGGACGTCTATGCCAGCGGCACCGGCCGACAGCGTGGTGAGGGAGTAACCTTGCCCCATGTTGAATCATGGGCTGGATCTTCAAAGACGGTGACAGGTGCGGGTCGTGGGGGATGAGTTACATATTTCGCCGACAACGGTGGCGGCGTTCCGGGCTGGTGTTGCGCATGCAGGAGAAGGCTGTGAAGTAGCCGAGCCGTTTGCAAAGATCAGAGATATCTTTGAGGTGGATGGATGATGGACGTGTTGGCGCGCACGCGCACCGCGAGCTCCCGTCACGGCGGCCTGGCCCTGCGTCGGCTAACCTGCCTCGTCTGCCCAATCAGCGCCCGAGGCCACGTACAAAGCCTCATTGCCCAAGTCAACGACTGTGGCAGCTCCCTGTTCTCCTCCCGCGAAGAATGTCCGTCCAGCACAGGAGTATCGTTTTCTTTCACCCAGACCTGGGCATTGGCGGTGCCGAGCGCCTCGTGGTGGATGCTGCCGTAGGCCTGCAGGATCTCGGCCACAAGGTCACCATCTTCACCTCTCACTGCGATCCCAAGCACTGCTTTGATGAAGCCCGAGATGGTAAGCTGCCCTTTAGCCTCTCGTCCTACACGCAGGCAAACTCATATCCAAAGTGAAGTATAGCTAAGCAAGCCCGCACCTTGTTAAAGGAACCCTCGACGTGCGCGTGCGCGGCAATTCTATCGTCCCGCCTTCCATCGCTGGCCGCTTCTCTATCCTATGCGCCATCCTACGCCAGCTACACCTCGTTGTCCAGATCGCCTTTTTGACCCCCGAACTCCGCCAGCTTAGCCCCGATGTCTTCTTTGTGGACCAGCTGAGCGCCGGTGTGCCATTACTTCGCCTTCTCTCGCCCGCCTCCAGAGTGCTGTTCTACTGCCACTTCCCGGACAAGCTGCTGGCACAGAAGGGTGGAGCTGTCAAGAGCTTATACAGACTGCCATTTGACTGGCTGGAGAGCTGGAGTACAGGTTGTAGTGATGTTATTGTGGTCAACAGCAACTTCACGAAAAGTGTATTCAAGTCCGCCTTCCCCGGCCTAAAACACAGGAACCCTGGCGTTGTCTACCCATGCGTCGACACCCAAGTATCGGAGCAGGCTGCGGAGTTCAAAGCACGGGAAAAGCCTCTGTGGGAAAATAAAAAGGTTTTCCTCAGTATCAATCGCTTTGAGCGCAAGAAGGACGTCGGCCTGGCAATCCGCGCCTACGCCGGCCTTTCGCCAGAGGAGCGCAAGGGTACGAGGCTCGTCGTCGCTGGTATGTCACCCTTTCCAGATATATACTACTGTTCTTGACCTCTCCAGGTGGCTATGACCCCCGTGTCCAAGAGAATAGCTCCACCTACAATGAACTCTGCACGTTAGCCGATTCTTTCGCTCTGAAGCACGCAACTGCAAAGAATGTCATAACTGCCCTCTCCATTCCGGATGATATCTCAGTCCTCTTCCTCCTGTCTATACTCAATACTTTGAAAATCACCCTGCTCACGTCCGCCCGTCTTCTCATCTACACACCGCGTCACGAGCACTTTGGTATTGTCCCACTCGAAGCCATGCTCGCAGGCACACCGGTCTTGGCTGCCAACGAGGGCGGCCCAACAGAGACCGTCATCGAGAACGAGACAGGCTGGCTGCGGAATGTGGCGGCAGTTGAGGAGTGGACGGAAGTGATGCGCAAGGTGCTGGATGGTGGCATTGGCGAGGAGCGGTTACGGCAGATGGGTGTGAGTGGACAGGAACGTGTTCGCGCCGAGTTTTCGAAGTCAAAAATGGCCGAGCGTCTGCAATCCTACATCGATGGCATCAACGATGTAGAGAGACCGCCGATTGTGACGGGCACTGCTGCTGCCGTACTGGCAGCAGCACTGGGGGCTGTTGTTGGAATTGGCACATGGTATTTTATGTAGAATATCCCAGATAATCAAAGGTCTCAATATACACTGAGAAGATGAAAACACTCTTCGTATTCTATTGGCTTGCTCAGTGCGTGTATTAAAGCATATCAATTCATTGAACGCGCATTGATAACTGAAAAGTGCATTCCACTAAGTCATAGCTGGGGCATCTGAAAAGAATTCAGCATTAGAAATGGCATCCCACGAAGGAATCAGACCCGGTGTTCGACCACGGTTGCGAATTTGCCGAACTCCGCAGCGGCACTAGATGTCACTTCTCTTTTTTTTTTTTTTTTTTTGGTGAACAGAAGAGAAGGTTCCATTTCGGACGAGCGGTGGCGTGAGCAAACGCCGCTCAGCCGATAGATGCGGCTGGCGAGCGTGTACTTCCGGGCTTACCGCAGCCGCACTTACCGCAGCCGCACAAGCATACATTTTAAGCCCTGCAACATTGAGCGCAATCAGAGGACGGTATCCTTTGGTGAGTTTTTATTAACGCGTCGGCATTAACAGAAGTAATATCCTTTCAAATCTTTCTCATTCATCCTTCCTATTGCGAACCCAGTAGCCGGCCCTGAGATGAGCCTAGCCTATGCTGGAAGCGACAGTACTGTGATGGTGAAACTACCTATGCTGGCAGTTGCAGACGTGATAATGGAAAGATACTCTCAAGACGCTCCAATAAGTCAGGCGTCCGTCATCAAGTCGCTCCAAACCAAGTGGTATCTGCAGAGAAAGAGAAAAGAAAAAGAATGGGCAGTAGAAATGAAGAATAAGGCGTCTCTCTGCCCATCCACCAGACCCAACCACACCCCGGCGTTTCCTGAGGATCCTTGATATGCTTCTCCTAGCAACCGTCCGAAACACAAGAAAAGTCGTAATCTTTGAATGCCCAACCCAAACCTTGGTTCATTACCTTTCGCCCTGAACGCCGTCTTGATGATAAGGACGCGGAATGACTGCCCAATGAAGGAGAGCAGATGTAGTACCGGACGTCTAGAATGGTTGTAGCTTCTCCAAGAAGTCAAGAAGGAATGACACAATGAAACAACAAAAGTCTGCCACCCAAATCTTGTGAAGAAACGTGACCCCCAATGCTGCCGAGTGTGCTATGCCGCCATGAAGGACCAGTGCCGCCGTTGCTGGTCCGTAATGCAAGTTATTGTTAGACGCGCTGTTGTAATGCGTCAAGTGAAAGAGGAACGCCGCCGCCATGCATCGCTAGTAACACCAATGCGGAATGAGTAAAAAAAAAAAGGAAAAAGAAAGTATTTCCACGCCTCCAAAGTCATGAGTAAGGTTACGGCCGTGAATCTTGCCGCTGTGGAAGCTTCGTAGTGAGATCGTCGCTCGCGAGATTATAGGGTGTGAAGTGGGTATCTCAGGATGTCTGTGCAAGCCTTGTGTTGTAGTGCAGCACGAAAAAAGAAGCCAGAAGGCTCAGACGTAAAGGATCTTGATGCCGGCATCAAGAGAGGGAGAGGTCGGATTGGACTTTGTAATGATCGGAAGCGTCCTAGTGGGTCCAGACTTGTTGGCAGCTTGTTGCTGTTGGCGCTCCCTACGGGCGGCTTTCTGAGCTTGCTTTTTCATATCCTTCTTATCACGAGCGGATATCTTGCGGCCTTGGGCGCCTAATTGCTTTTGCGCCGTCTTACCGGTAGGCATAGCGGTCGTCTCTTCCATCTCAGGCGGAGGTTTCGGCATTGTAAGCCTGATGCGCACAGGGCCCTTCCTTGGCGGAGAAGGCAACTTAGGAGAGGGAGGAGCGGTGATTGGATCAGCATCAGATTCGTGCTTAGAATCACTGTCAGAGTCTGGAACCGCAACAGCAGTCGGACTAGGAGCACTGCTGGCTGTGATCACGTCGGCTTCCTGTGAATCAGCGCTGATTTTGGAGGCTTGCGAGTCTTGCGAGCACTCCTGAGAGGCCAGCTTCGATCCAAGGCGCTGCTTGTGGCCCTTGGGTTTGAGGATATTTCTGGTAGTGGAGCTGGCCCTGGACGCGCTGGTCACGTTGTCATGTTTATGCTGACGGCCTGTACGGCGGCTGCGGCTCTTGTTGGGACCATAGATCTCGTCGTCGTCACTGTCGGGCTCGCGCTCTATGCTAGAGCTCTCTTGTGCAGAAGACTGGTTGCCCGAATCTTCGTCCAGTAACCTCGAGACTGCGTTGTCGATGCTGCCCTTGCACTCTTCCAGAGTCTTCCTGATGGTCGCCTTATCCGTCAAGAAAGGCAGTGACTTCATCACCACATCGATCTGCCAATCCTGGGCGTAGGGAGCGGCGGCAAGCTTCTTCTTCTGAGCAGCCTCAGTTTCAGGGCTGATCGCCCTCTCACGCACCTCCGGAGGGCCGTCGTGAGGGCCATCCAGGTTTCGTATTGAGGAATAGTGCTCCCAAGTCTGAATGCTGCATTAGCTGTTGAAATGCGAGAGGACGCGACGCGTCGACTTACGTGATATGCAATGTGTACAATAGTTCTCTTCTGCTCATCCTGGAAAGGAGTGACATAGTATGCGAAGTCCCTGTGATATATCTTGACGGTGACGTCGTAGGCGCGTGCAAAGGCCTGAACCTCGACGTTGTCGCCCCAGGTGCCACCTTTGGCCATTGTGTCAAGGTGACGCTGGAACGTCTGTTCGATCTCCTCCTCGGTTGGGGTCTGCTGGCTGTAGGGGGTGGAGTAAGCGCCGACGTTCTTGCGCTTTGGATTCCTGCGGACGCCGCCGCCAGGGTTGACACTGATGAAGGCCTTGAATTCGGACGCGTGGTCGCGCATGTACTCAACAGTGCGCTCGCGGATTTCGCGGTGGGCGGCCTGATGACCATACAGCTGGTCTGACAGGGCATTGAACAGGCAGTTACCTGAATGGTCGGGTCAGCGCAATTGCTTGGTGCGGATTTTGGGGCGTTGCGGGGCAGCATCTTACCGTCGCCGAGGATTTCTGCGGCGTACAGGCCTAGGCCGGAGAGCAGAGGAAACTCGTCGTCATGGCTCCGGCGAGACGGCATTTTCGCAAGAGGAGGAGGAGAAGTGAACGACGGGCTAGAAAATGCGGATCATGCAGACAGGATTTGAGGAGGGGTGGTGTGGAGGGCGTTGGCGTGGAGGGCGCGGAAGCTCTCGCAGGCGGGCTTCACTCTGGCAGCTTCACTCCTGTTGATGATGAAAGGTCCGCAGAGGGCTGCACACGACAGGGGTCCGAGCTTGGCGCGCCCGGGTCGCTGACCGCCTTCACTGCGTTACGGGCGGGTTACGGGCGCGGCCTGGGGTGACGGCGGGGGCTTGAATTTCCAATCGCGTTACGGCGTGTCGATAGGCTGTCTACGCCGAACTCCGGAGCGGCGACGCGGGCGGCGATGCTGCTGTTGGGCCGCCGGCGTGGTGCGCGTGTGTCCGCCGCACCCTATATATGTGTGTCGCTTGTTCCCTCGACTTTTGGCGTTTGGTGAGCCGGTCACGTTTGGCTTCCGACTGACTCTCCGTCAACACGCGACCGCGGATCCGGGTTCTCGACGTTCGACTGCTGCTGCGCCACGAGCGTTGCGATGGCGGAAACAAAGATTGTTGTCCTGGGGTAAGCTGACGGCGGAGCGAAGGTGTGCAGGAAAGCGATGACCGTTACTGAGCCTCGTCTTGTGTGCAGCGCTGGCGTTGTGGGTCTTACCACCGCCTTGCAATTGTCCAAGAACCCTCAATACAGCGTTACCATTGTTGCCAAGCACATGCCTGGTGACTATGATATCGAGTACGCCTCACCCTGGGCTGGCGCCAATTATCTACCGTAAGTTCCCTCTGAAAGCCACCGTCTTGCCGTTTCAAACCTGTCTCTGTTCATTTGTCTCCCCTCCATTTGTGGCTCAATCTGCCAGCACATGAGGCTACATCATTTCCGTGTGTACTTCAGTAATTCTACCATTCCGCTTCCTCTCTCCGTTGTGCACCGATTCGGTGACCAGGTGATAGAGTATATGTTTTCTGCCCGTCGATTCGAACTAACCGTATTATCGGCGTTCGTCCCGCCAATTATGCGCTCCACAAGAAGCACATCAAATAATAGCCATGATCACTATTCACTGACCACTATCTTCTAGCGTCGGGGCACCTGGCTCGAATCTCGCAGAGTACGAGAAGAATACCTGGCCGGAGCTGCAACGGCTAGCCTCAGATGTGCCTGAAGCGCACATTCATTTCCAGGAAACTGTTCTAAACAACCGAGCAAAAGACGTCAACACCACAACTGGAAAATGGTTCTCGGAGCTGTTGAAGACGGAGCCATGGTGGAAGGACGTGGTGCCTGATGTAAATCCGTCCTCCCTGCTGCTTAGACCAACCTTTGACCCTTTGCAACCTCCCTTCGACTTACCCCATCCCCTGAGACATCGTCAACGATGGAGCTCCTGACGTGTGCCATCCTTAGTTCCGAATTCTTCCCAAAGATCAGCTCAAGCCGGGCATCGATTCCGCAACGGCCTTTACCTCCGTTTGCATCAACACCGCCCTGTACCTCCCCTGGCTGATCGGCCAATGCCGCAAGAATGGTGCGCAGCTCCGCCGGGGCATTGTGTCACACGTTGCCGATGCCGCCGCGCTGCACCACAGTGGTCAGAAAGCCGATGTTGTTGTCAACTGCACCGGACTCTCATCCCTGAAGCTGGGTGGTGTGCAGGATACTAAACTGTACCCGGGCCGGGGCCAGATTGTACTGGTACGCAACACGCCAGGCCTCATGACCAGCACTTCTGGAACAGATGATGGCGAAGATGAGGCCGTCTACATCATGCAACGTGCCGATGGTTTGTACCCCTTTTCTCAGGGCGTGCGCTATCACCAATACTAACGAGGCTCAGGTGGTGGTACTATTTTAGGCGGCTGCATGCAAAAGCATAGTTGGGAATCGCAGCCGGACCCCAATCTAGCTGTGCGCATCATGAAGCGCGCCGTAGAGCTCTGCCCGGCATTGACCGGTGGCAAGGGTGTTGAGGCGCTCAGCATCATTCGTCACGGCGTTGGTCTTCGGCCGATGCGTGAGGGTGGCCCACGAGTTGAAAAGGAGCGTATAAAGGGTGTTTGGACAGTTCACAACTACGGTCACGGCGGCTACGGCTACCAGGCTAGTTACGGCTCGGCGAATGCTGCTGCGAAGTTGGTGGATGAAATTGCGAAGAGTAAGGCGAAGTTGTAGTACATGAGAGTGGGGAGAGGGGAGGAGGAAGGAAGGTCAGACAATTCCACGACAATAACAACAGCAGCAGCATAGATATTTCGACGCTACAGGGATATGAAAATTGCATCTAAGTCTCGAAGCACAGTTATAGGGCACCTTCGTTGAGGGCTTGTCAGGAGCGTAACCACCCTGGAAATTTAGAGTCCCCGTTATGTCTCGACAACGAATACAAGCCAGCGCAGATATAATTGTCCTATAATACCCTTTTCCTGTCTAGGTATGTTAGCATCTTATTTTTTTTTTCCGCTAAACTTTCGATCGCCACCCCAAAGTCCCAGCCCCTTATGCAGCGATCATAGTCTGCAATCCCACACTTCCGCAAACCATACCAATACTGTCCCGAGCGGATGTAGATCATACACGGATAACTCCACTCTTGCTCCTAACGCCGTCGAAGACGCAGGTATTGTCAACGGGAATGTACTGCTTAGTGATCACTTTGATAACTTCCTGCGATACGATTCCTCCAGCCAGTGCAGCTGTATTGTGCAATTCTGCGCCACCAGCACGAGTCCTAAGTAGTGTCAGCATTAATCTGATGGCTAGGTTTGGGTTCATGGGGGCCCTACAGTTCAGCCACATATTTGCTGACGGTATCCTTCAATTTGTTGTATTCATCCTCGTCCTCTATGAAGGTGCCGGCTTCTTGTAGCAAGCTGTCCATGAAAGTTTTCGCGATGCCAAACATCTTCTCGACATCTGCATCCACCTCGGTGTCGCTGGCACCTGGGACTCTGGGGGCACCTAGCAGACCACCTGCCTCATGCGTAGCCACGAACTTATCCCAAGACAAGAAAGCAATGTACAAAAGGAAAAGAGAATCAGGGTCTTGCAGGCCACTGAAGCCAGCAAGGCTCTTAGCCTGCTCTCCCCAGGTAATGGTACCTTCTGCTCCCTGTACCACGTGGAATGGATGCCCACGAATAAGTTTGATGTGGCCGGCATTCTTGCAGAAAGCCTCGATTTCTTTATCAGGTATAGAACCGCGCGTCCGCAGAAGCTGTGTCTCGAGAGCACGTACAGTGTCGGTAACTTCAGCCAGATCAGTACGTGCCTTAACCTTGTAGACGTTCTGGAGCTTGATGTAGTCTGCAGATTTGGCCTTCATGTCCGGAAGGGAGCCAGGAAGAGGAAGAAGACCATGCTTCTTGTGAAACAATGATATGGCGTGAGCAATGATCCAGAAGTTGGAAGATTCTGTGGTTAACTTTTTGCACTCTACCGCGTCGAACACTTCACGGACAGCGCTGCTCGCTTGTGGGGGATTCAGGCTTTTCAGAACCGCAGAAACCGCCTCTTCAAAATTTTCTTCTCCCCCTTCAGGGGTGTTCGTGCGGATAGCGCTCGCCACAAAAGATCGAAATTCCGTCTTTTCGTTGTAATTCTGCGGCACTTTTCCACCATGGGTCTTCTTCCATTCCTCCAGATAGTGTAGCAGGATCGATACGTATGGTATGTGACCGTGATCCTCGTCGCTCATGGCAGTTATGTTGCTGGTCTGTTCTGCAGCAAGCTGTAGAAGCTCAGGCCATGGTGCCAACAGCCGAAGGTCTACGGTGGATTCTGCAGGAGGATGGGTATCAACTATGGGAAATGCAGGAGGAAGGTGGACGGAGAAGTGGGCATAGAAGCCGACGCAGTGGAGGTAGAAGGTCGGAGTCTCGGTTTTGGAGGCATGAAAGCTAATTTGCTCGAGAATCGCTGGCCGAACGGGTGCTGTGACAAGAATGAGGGTGTAAAGGTCAAGCGCAGACGGCTTGCTAATGAAGGATTCGACGGGCTGGCTTGGTCAACATAGGCGATAATGTGTCAAGTACATTGACCCACCTCAGTGATAAAATGGCCCCGCACGTCTGGATTGAGCTCCTTCAGCAAGTCGCAAGTATGCTGTGCCCGGAAGCCGCCCAGATGTTCTTCCTCAAGGAAGAAATTAACGCCCAGGTCTGATTCGGTGACAACGCCAGAATCCTGAATTGTGAATCGGCCGATGCCTGCATGCCATGAGCTTAAGTAGGCGGTGTATACTGAACCGCGCTGACCTACCGGGAAGGACTAGGTTCTTAAGTGTTTCCACCCCGACGACGCCAGGGCCGGAGTTGATGAGCAGGATGTGGGCATCTTCCAGAGCTTGCTGACCACTGGCTGCCCATAGACGAAGCTGCCTGTCGTATTTCTTTTCCTTCGAAGTGGGACCTTGGATCGGAGGAGGAGTCGTGCCGGGCATGGTGGGCGTGGTCCGGCGTGCGGAATAGAGAGGTGGGTCGGAAGTAGTGGTACAACCAGAGAGCTGCTGCTGCCACGCGCGCACGGTTGGTGTCTTGGTGCTAAGGTAGAGCTCCGTCATCAACGCCGCAGCACGCGGGGCAAACGCCGATGCGCCGACAGCTCGGGCCGGGCCAGCAGCTCCGGACTGTACATAAGGCTGCGCTTCGGCAGGGAGCTCGCAGGCTCTCACGACAAGAGTCTTTCTTCGCTATGACATAATCCCGAAGCTAGCTCCACGGCCTGAGTGTACCTTAAAGCTGTCTCTGCATCCGCGCTCCCCAACCCTCGACCGCTACATTCTGAAACATGAATCACACGTATGTATCGCCCAGAACCCACCCGGAGAGCCTACTGAGTGAGCCCGCAGACTGAGACTTCAGTTCTCTCCAGAGAGAATGGCGGCACAGCTTTCCATCCGGCAGAATATGCCACGAGCTGCCCGAATGAGGTGAGGAGGTTCGAGGCGCAACGCGCTTGAAATTGCCGCATCGGGCCTTCTGGTAGCACAGCCGATGACGGAAGAACAGCATGGTGGGGTCCCAAGAGCCCGCCGCGGAAGATTATTCACGCTCCATGCCGCCAACGACGTCAATCCATCCGTCCCATCACCGACTCTCCTCCTGCTCCCTTCACTCGCACATCGCAAGCCCCATATAACCTGCATTACCCTTTCCCTCGCTGTTCTCAATCCATTACCGAGCGTCTAGCTTCCCAACGAGTGTATGAGCCTCGTAATCACTCGCCTGATCCCAACACAACTCAAGTCTGCGAGGCGCCCTATAACTCAATTTACCCCTCACCACCTCCTACACAGAGCATCGACCGTCCCGTTTTGCGCTTTTTGGAGCGTCAGCCTCGCATCTCGACCCCGAAATCCCCAGAAAACGCCCAGTTCACGGCTCCCGCCCTGCCAATCCGCGCGATTCCGCTCTGATACAATGTCCCCCGTTCTCACTGTAGAAGAAGCGAAGAAGCAGGCCGCAATCAAGGCGGTTGAAGACCACTTCGATCCCAATGCGCGCTATGTCGGCATCGGCTCCGGAACCACTATCGTCTACGTCGTCGAGGCCATCAAGGCTAAGAGCACCAATCCTACCATCCAATTCGTGCCGACTGGATACCAATCGCGACAGGTCATTGTGGAGGCGGGTCTGACGCCCATTGCTTTCGATTCTCTGCCTGCAAATGAAGTGCTGGATGTGGCATTCGACGGCGCGGACGAGGTTGACGACGAACTTAATTGCATTAAGGGCGGCGGCGCTTGCCTGTTTCAGGAGAAGCTCGTGGCCGAGCGCGCGAAGAAATTCGTTTGCGTTGCAGGTACATATCCTGACCACTGAGTAGTCTGCGCGTGCAGCCTTGTCGACCTTCCTGCGAGCTGACATGAATTAAACGTTTTGTAGACTACCGCAAGGCACAGTCGCGCCTCCTCACGCAGTGGCCCAGCATCCCGATCGAGGTTGCTCCTCTCGCTGCGCATACTGTTGCCCACGAACTGCGCCAGCTAGGCTCAATGGACCCGAGAGTTCGCACGCACACTCTCGCCAAAACCGGCCCGGTTAAGACGGATCAGGACTTCTTCATCATTGACGCGCCATTCAAGAAGCTGGTAACCGCATCCGATGTCGCAGCTGGTGTGAGCGGCAACGGTGAGGATGGTGTCTGGGAAGTCCAGGCGTTGAGTAAGAAGATTAAGAGTATCACGGGCGTTTTGGAGGTTGGTATATTCAGCGGTCGGAACGGAGAAGAGGCACAGGCGTTGGGTGGCTGGGGTGGCCAGAAGCCTGTTGCCGTCTATTTCGGCATGCAAGACGGCAGTGTGCTCGTCAGGCACGCAAAGAAATAGGATGTCCGAGATTTTGTAGGCCAACGAATAAACTCAGGCGACTCGGGCTTGGAGTTGAGTGTTGTAAGCAAAGGCCTCCCTCATGGAACATTCATGGTGAAGAACGGATTTCCCTTACGTATTGACTGAAGACAGAGTGGCAAGAGATTCAGCTGAGAATTCAGAGCTTACTTTGCAGCAAACCATGATATCCCAGCGACTAATTTTGATTATCAGCCTGGCCATTCATTCTAACATAACGCACTAATATCCACTTCGCAGCTGTAGCAATGCTACTTCCGTTCAAGCAGCTGAATGACTCCACAGCACATAGCTTGTAGCCGTCCGATGTTATGTCAACAGAAGCCGAGGAAACAACGACGGAGGAAGAGCCAAAAGGAGTGGGGAAACGCTCGAGAGCCTGCATTGATCCGAAACGGTTGAGAAGTAACGGAAACTTTTGTGCAGGTAGCCTAGGCCCGAAATCACACTACAACTCTTGACCAAGAGGGGATTTGATGACATACTGCCGGCGCTCCGGGAGAGGATTGGTGAAAGTGATTCGGAAGATCGGAAGGAGCCCGTTCTATGGTCACCGATAGCTGTGGCTTTTGGCTAACACCAGGTGGTCAAGCTTATGGAGGCCTTATTACCAGGATGTATGATCATCTGGGGGCGATCGAAGGTCATGGTTTCTTCTCGTGCGTATATTCAACCCCGTTCCGGCTTCAGGGACAGCTAAAGAGTGCATGTCTAAGGATGTATCTGCATACTTAAAAGGCAGCTGGCCCGGGCCATCAACAGTTTGCTCCGGAGCGCCAGAAGCGTCTGATACTTGTTCACTACTGCCTGCTGTCTGCGCGTGACGAAGCAGGGTGAAGAGGAGTACGTAAGGCAGTCCTGTCATTCGCGCGGGGACAAACTGAGTCGACTCCAAAAGCCAGACTTGGCGAGGCTAAGCCGGGGTGCTGGGATGGGTGCGAGCCGTTCGGATAGAGCGGAATGTATCCGCCCCCGGCAATCCAACATGTTGCAGCTGCACCTGCACCTGCACAGCCAGCCCGGGTTTCGTACGCGGGGAAAGCTATGCTCTGATGGCGGCCGCTTGGAGCCGGGGCACACCCGATTGTTTCCTTTTGATTCTGCTGTAGCTCCACGTTGACTTCGATGGTCCTTGGTACGTAATTCAGGCCCAGTGGAGCGGAGCGGAGCCGTGCTAACGGCATCATTAGTGGATGATCCCGCCAGAGACCAGATGCACATTTCTGGGATCAAACACAGCGCTGCTTGGCCAGTCGTTCCGGACCACGGCAGGGCAGGGAACGAGCTGCACGCCGCCGTGGTGGACGAGGCCGATGAAAGCAGCCCAAGTGGAGTTCCCCCTCTCTACCTATGGTGTAGGAGTGCTGCGACCAGGCACGTGCGATAGTACTGCTGCAGGCGGCGCGTTGCGCTGATCCGGACAACGCATCTGGCAGAGCCGCCCGGAGCGCCGCGTATCTACATCGGCTGCAGACGAGACGCGCCCTTACTCGCACAGCTGCAGCAGCTCACAATACGAGCGTTGTGGAAGGCAAGGACGGGCACGGCGTCTGGTCTGCAAGGTAGCGGCCGGAGCACTGGCGTATGCTTCTTATCAGCGGGCACGCAGCACGGGCCCGCACTATCGTCCTCGTTTGGCAGCCGCATGCGAGCAGCAAATCGAGGCTTTCGAGGCGTTGAGCTTTCCCCACGCGTTGGCCGATCGTGGGAAACAGCACTCGCCGACTGCCCAATCACTGTCGTGCGGCTCTGGCGTCGCCCGCCCCGACCTTTGTATCTCCGACCCTCTTGTAACCACGCCCAGTCCGCCGTCGTGCCCCGTGCAGGGACTCCTGCCCGCAGCATGTCAGCTGCCTGCAGGCCTCCTTACCGTCGTCATGGCGCCCTCCGTATCGGCAGCAGCCGCTTGCGGCGCAATCATCCTGGAGGAGCCCTATATTATGCCCGGCTCACCCCTCTCCAACTGCTAGCCAGCATCAGCATCCGCCCCAGCGATCCTGACCTACCTACACCTCGCCCTCAACCCCCCAGACAGAGCCGCATACAGCGACGTACAGCTTCCCTGCTGCACTCTGCCTAAGCCTCCGCTCCTCGCCTCCGCACCACTCTCCGCCTTCTCGGGATAGGTCTTGTGACGCCCTGCATTTGAGCAAGCCGGTCGGCCATCCGCTCCGTACGCCCTCTCCGTACAACCAGCTCGGCGCCCTACAGCAAGTCAAGGCCCACAGCCCTGCCTCTGTAGCTTGCGTCCCAAGTACCTTGCACCAGACGGTCAAGAGTACGGCGTCTAGCTGATTGTGTGTTCGTCGTCCGCTCGCCGCCTGCTGTCCGCCCTCCCTCTGCCCACCTGTGGCCCTTGATCATTCCCGCCGATTATTGATGTCGGTTGATTTGCGTCAAGCCTTTACTTCGCTACGATTTCCATCTCGAGTCGAAAGTGTCTCGAGATCGCAGCTCTCGATTGATCATACAGGTGACAGTATCAGGCCAGCCGAAAACTCGTGAATAACTCAGTCTGCAAAAGGTACTCGGCACAGCTGGCTCTGCGGTATCAGAGCAGTCCTCCACCGCGAGGTTCAACACAATGTCTTGGTTGCCCTGGCCACGGTCTAGTCCTTCGGATGTTTCCCACTGGGGACCACTGTCCGCGCCGGGGTCCATCGTTGCTGTCTTCGATGAACCAAGCGCCCTCTGTCTTGTCGACATATCGTGGAGCTAATCACATGCACAGGATCTGCTTAAGCAGCCCAACTCAAGTCACAGCTTGATCAGGTCACGCTTCCACTGAAGGTTTACAAAAGCTATTCACGCTGGCTATCCATCAGAGTATCCCCATCCATAAACGATCCGGTCGAGCCCACATCAATTTTAGTAGAAGAAGTACCCTCAAAACACAAAAATGGAGACCACAACACTTGCTACCGGTACCATCAATATCGTCGAGCCGAAAACAGCCATGAGTCCCACACGCAAGGACTCTGCCAATGAGCTCAACGCCGAGCCCTTTGAACATAGCAAGGGAACTGTCGAAACGGTGGAGAACATATCCATCAAATCGATTCTGGAACCCGTTAACGCAACTGCTCCGAGCCTAGCCGTCGGTACTTCAAGTGATGAGAAAGTTCGCGTTATTGATATCTCCGAGTACAAGGCTGCTGCGCTCGCTCTTGCCGAAGCCTTCAAGGATGACGACGTGTCGCGCTACTTCCTTGATACTGCTGACCGCGCGGACTGGACGTCTGAGCAGAAGTGGGATCTCCATATTGCCATCTTCGAATATGTCGTCTACGCTCATATTCTCAAGGGACTTGTGACGACTGTGGGTTCTGACTACGGTGCTGTCGCCTTATGGTATAATAGTCCAAACCTGTTACTACGACCAGTACTTGGCACACTGGCTGACACTGCTGTTAGGATGCCCCCGGGAAACAACATGGATGATCTCCTCACCATCTTCCGCAGCGGCATGTGGCGCTTGCGCTACCGTCTCTCGCGCGAGGGTCGTAAGCGCTTCTTCAACGAGTTCATGCCACTGCTTCATGACACCAAAGCCAGCATCATGGGCGAACGCGATGCCACGTCCTGGTATCTCGTCTACGTCGGCACCAAGCCGTCGGCTCGTGGGAAAGGCTACTGCCGCAAGTTGATCGAACATGTTACGGATATGGCTGACCGCGAGGGACGCGCCACCTACCTTGAGAGCAGCAATGTCCGCAACGTCCCGATATATCGTCGGATGGGCTTCCGCGAATGTCGACGCATTTACTTACAGCGTGCCGAAGAAGGAAACGTTGCTCTTGATATCATGGTGCGGGAGCCTGGAGTGAAGGGGGAATAAATTGCAACTTGGATTTGACGAGCAAGAAAGCGAGGAAGTATTGAAAGAGATGATGACACTACGAATTTGATTACAGCAGCTCAACGCCCGTTTCTTTTCAGTATGACCGTATTCAACATACGCGTCTTGGCGCTTTGATTTATTTTAGTCTTCGCATCATCTGGTCACTCACTTACGAATTTGGAAAATCGTCGCTTTCAATAATCATATCCGCATCATTTTGAGTGTGCAGAACTGCTCAGGTACGATGGGCTAAGAGATGTTTCCATGCTGCGAATATTCGGCCGCATCACATCAGAACCAAACATTCACGATAGCTCAGTCAGGTCGCTCGTATCAAGCTCAGAAGAGAACTACATAGGTAATTGTCGGCTGTATCATTCCAGAGGTGGCAAGCTTGAAGTATCGCAGGAATATGACTGTGCTGTTCGCCGTGGAGGAAAGGCCACAGGGACGAGCAACGAGGCCAATGTAAGGTCCATTGTAGCTGCAGCGCTGACTGGAATATTTGTGGAAATTCGTACTAAGCAGTATCAACCTGCGTAGCACAAGCACATGGTCCTATATAACGGCAAGATCGTGTCGAAAGTCCAGCATAGTGTTGTATTCACAAACCCGTAATATTCACAGAGCAAGTAGCCTCACCACTTTTAACCCTACAAGAGAAAGCGACTACGAAAAGCAAAATAAAAAGACGCGTCGCCGTGCGTAGGTACACTGATTTGCTTGCCTTGAACTTTCCCCCCCCCCTTTTCAGGTGGTTATATCACATCAAACACCACCCACCTCTTCAAATCGCTCATCGTCACCCTTCTTTCCCATGAAGAAAAACGAAAGCACAGCCGTGACACCGCACAGCGCAGCCATCACGGCCATCATGTTCCCATAGCCCAGCCACGTCTTCAGCGCACCAGCAACCAGCGGGCCGACGGCGAGGCCCAAATTCCAGACCATGCTGTTCAATCCGTAAAGCTGGGCGTACGGGCCCCTCTCGCCGAAGAGCTCCGGGTTGGCTTCGTGGAACTTGTCTACCACGAGGCCAGCTTCGACAAGGCTAGGCGCATTGATGATTGCCATGCCGATGCCGCATAGGCTCAGCAAGGCACAGAAGACAGCAACTTCGTGGCCCCCGCCGGGCACGGCGAGCAACTGGAAGAGGGAGAGTACGGGCGTCAGCCAGGCGAAGCCGACGACGGCGACAAGGCGTGCACTGAAGCGGTCGGCGGCCCATCCGGCGAGGGGCCCCATAAAGAGGTCGAAGGTGCCGAGGGACAGGAAGAGCAGGCCGGCGCGCAGGGAGTTGAAGCCGTAGTTCTCCTTGGCGGCGACGGGGATCGTGCTGTCGAAGGTGCCGAAGAGGAGGGCTTGGACGAAGCCCACCAGGAGCGAGGACAACATTCGTGGGTTCGGCAGGAGGATGAGGATGGGCATGTGGCGGACAAGGAAGGATTTGCGGGACGTCTGCTTAGTAGAGAGCCGATAGCGAGGATCGGGTTTGGGACGGCGGCTGCCGAGCAGAGGTGTGTTCTCGTTGGTATCATTGGTTGGGAAAGGAGAGGCTTCACGGGAGGGGATGTCGGGGCCGTATGCCTTCGGTTTGGGTGTTTGTTGCTCATACTGTTGTGCAATCTTGCGCTCGATAACCAGGAGTCGCATGACGAAGTCGATGATGACTACAGCAATGCTGACACCAAATACACCTGTATAGCCAGTCTCGCGATAAAGAATACCGCCTAAGACAGGCGATATCAGGCCTCCGACAGTCATTAAGCTGTATATCTACAGGAAGTGTTAGCATTTAGCAGGAGGGCGCTGGTGTGTTCTGGAATGATGATTTTCTTTTTTTTTAAAAAAAAAAAAAATGACAAGAAAAAGAGGAAAGAAGAAAGAAGATAGAGTAAAGGAAAGACATACCGAGCCAATGACTGCGCCCATATTGTCAGAACCAACGGTCTCGACCAAAAGGGCAAGGCCGACGACCCAAACGACTGCAGCTGATAGGCCCTGCAAGGCTCTGGCCACAACGAGGGCTGAAATGGTCTGACCGAAAGCAAGAAGAAAGGTTGCAAGTAAAAGTGCAGTAAGACCCAAAAGGAATGGTAGTTGTCTGGTTCCCCACCTGTCCGCCAACAGACCGGTGATCGGTGAAGAAATGACGGATGCGGCAGCATATACTGCCAAAAGGTTGGAGACTTGGGTTTGGATTTCGCCATCGGACAAGTGGATTCGGTCCTGCAGCATGAAAGGAAGGACGGGAACAATGAGGCAGTAGAGCACCATGTCGGTAAAGATGCCCATGCCCACAGTACTCACGATGAACCACCTCGAGGATCGCCAGCGCAGCCCTACAGGGGGCGGCGGCGGCTGGTCCTCAACGAGCGATCGGGCTGTGGTGGGGCGCAATGCGGGGGACATGGTCGGGACCACAAAGGAAATAGGCGAGCGCGAGGGCGCGGACTGGATACCCATCAAGGCAGTTCGAGGCCACGATCCTGGGCCTGTGGACGGGTGATGGTGTTTTGGTCCCCTCGCTCCTACTCCTGCTCCTGCTCCTGAAGAGGGTCGATGTGCAAAGACAGTTCAAGACCCAATGCCTCGCTTGGGGCAGCAGCTGGTCCGGCACGGGAGATGGCGACAAGGATATCGTGACTTCCGAATCGGTGCGAAGCTGAGAGGTTGCAGACGTCCAACCCTGCAAGCGGAGGACGAGCGTCCCTTGGGGAAGCTAAAGTATGCACAAGAGGCGCATCAGGCGCTCTGGAGGCGCGGGCGCATAGGCCGAAGCTGGTCGAAAGGGCAAAGGGCGGCGATAGTTGTGTCAGTGAGCAGGCGGACCTTGGCGGAAGCAATGGAAAGCCCAAGCTCTTCGACGGCGACCCGAGATCTGGACGTGTTTGGGTTCTGAAGTAGCGGAAATGAGAATGGCTGGAATGGAGGGATTTGCAAAAGCGGAGATGCTACTCGCTGCTGGCGCTTGCAGGCGGGCCGGCAAACCTTGTGTCTGTTGTCTTATCAGATGCAGCGACGTCCGGGTCTGCATGTGCTTCGCCGACTGCGCAGTTCCTCTGGCCGATTGCAGGCGCAAGACTGGGGCAGCAGGGCGGCGGCGCGGCGCTGGCGCGGGCTCAGCACCATGACTGCAGCCGGCCCGCTGATGCATCATCGCGCCAGCCAGCCGTGAGCCGTGGAGTTGAGCAGTCATTTGCGGCAGTGACACATGACGGACGCTCCCGTCCACCCTCGCTCTCGCTGTGCGCACTGACAGCCTCCGCGGGCGTGGAGCAGGAGCAGCAGCAGCAGCAGCGAGAACGGTGCTCGGGACGTCAGCGCTGCCGTCGGGCGGCTGCATTTCCGGCCAGACGCAGCGGGCCGTGTCGAGGCGCATGGTGTAGAGGCGCGCGCGCGCTCGAGATGGCGTCAGAGGTCTGCAGTGCAGTCAGTCAGCCAAAGCTGTGGTCGCTTAAGGCACGGCTGGATGCTTCACCTCCTCCGTTTTGGTCAACGACGGTACGATGGCACGATGGCCAGGCAAGGCATCCGCGCTAACTGTCGGCTGCAGCACGCTCGCGCTCCTGCCTGCAATGAGTGGACGCGTGGTGCAGCGTGCGCTCGCCAAAAGCGCAGACATTGTCGCCCTCTCGCTGTCGCAGCTGTAGCTGCGCCAAGCAGCCCCCAGTCCGCCCTCCTCCGCCCAGCTTGATGCAAAAGTCATCCAGCGATCGCCGCAACATGGCGAAAACAAAAGCCCCCGCCAATCCCGCCAGCCAGCCCGGTGCCCAGCAGGCCCCGCCGCCCTCGTCCACCTTGGTCATCTGCAGACACAAGCACTGGCGCTACATCTCCTCGTTTCACGGCCCGTGGCTGCAGCTTCCGCCGGAGATTCTCGAGTCTCTGGCCCACAGCAACTACCAGGCTCCGCGCCCGCACCCCATTGATCCCGCCGTTTTCTTCGACCTCGTCAAGATCCGCAAAGCCGTCGACGAAGCCACCAATCTCGCCGTACGCGCCACCTCCGGCCTCACCTCTGCCGCCTTGAGCAGCCAGGCCAATGCCGCCAATGGCATCCTCGGAAGCGCCGCCCAGCTGGGCCTGGGATATGTGGGTGGAGGCCAGAATACAAAGTTGAGTCGGGAGCGCAAATACCGCATGCGCGAGCTGGCCACCCAAAAGCTCTCGCACGCCTACCATCTCGATGAGATAGCCGCAAGCGTGGCCACTATGCAGTCCGCTTCCACCCTCGAGGATGTCGCCCACTTGGTTCTGCAGCGGAGCGCCGCCGACTCGGACGCCAAATACGTGCATTTCTTCCATGAGAAGATCCCTTCTCGCATGATGGCCGAGCACACGCCCTTGGATCCCCTCAACGACATCATTGCCGAACGCCCAAACGACGGTTCACCTCTGCGCACTCGCGCCCTGACAAGGCTGTTCAAAGATGATTACATCGGTGCTGCGAGAGATCTGACAGACGGGCTAGCCGTTGCGCGGTACATACAGCAGCAGCACAGAGCAGGCAAGGATCAGCTTGTGTTAGCAAGGACGGCAAGAGAGGAAGCTGAGGCCCGCCGAGCTAACCCACGGGATTGGCGGGATCAACCGGTGAAAGAGGAAGACCAGCCAAGCAGTTTGGAGACTCAGCTGCTATTCCACCGTGCAGGAGTGTATTTTACAATGGCCTGCCAGCACGTGCACGATGCGCTAAATGGTCTCACGGATTTTGAGACACAGCGGAAAGAGCAGAAGGACAAACTTGAGCCAGGCGCAGAACCGCCGCCGCTCTCTCTTGCAGACAGAGAAGCTCACCGTGACCGCCTAGAGAATAGGAAATTGGTCAAGACCTATGCAAAGAGAGCACTAAGAGACTACGTAGCTTTCCTCTCACACTTCGACTATACTCCTGGCCTCGATCCCACCATCGCTGAAGACTTTCTCCACAAGGTGAACGATGTCACCAACGGTGCTAGGAGCTCCAAGTCGAGCTACCGGGAACGGGTGCAAGAACTGACCGAATCAGCTTTCGATCTGAATAGACCGCCATCTAATTCTCTTGCCCCAAGCCAAAGGTCAGCCCGGCCTAATTCGAACGGCCACAGCACGTGGTCATTCCCTCCCCCTGAAGTGCACCAAGTGTCTGCCCTCTTCTCCAGCACTCCACCAGCCAATTTGCCTCCGTATCCACCGCCGCCGCTCGCGCGCTCCGCTAGTGTCAATGCAACCATCAACGCTTTCGCTGAGTCTCAAGAAGCGGTTACCTACCATCCTCTTCTAACTGACGCTCTCCACTCGCTACTCCTTTGCCACGCTCTCATCCAGACACCTCCAACCGAGCTTCGCCGCCATGCTCACAATGCCGCCCGCGTGGCCCGCATCTGCGATGGGTATCCCATCTTCCTCGCCGCCCGCTCGCCTGCCCGAGCCGACTGGGTTGAGGTCCTTCGCCGCGCCGGCAACTGGGTCGATTTGAGTCAGAGCTGGGAACAGCTGTGCCGGCCCGCACCCTTACCAGGCCGCAGCTCCAGTAGCAGCAGCGGTAACAGTAGCAGTAGCACCAGCAGCAGCACCAGCAGTAGCGACGGCGCCGAAATCCTCAGAACCGGGAACGGTGCCAGCAGGCAGGGCGCGAAGGAGACGGACGCCCAGCGTCGCGAACGCAAGCGTCACGAAGCCATCCTCGACGCCCTGGCCGACGAGCGCGTTGTCGACGAGGAGTCTTTCCAGCGTGCCTTGAGGGCACGGGAACGGCGTGATCGTGAAGACGAGGAACACAGCACTGCCGCTGCGGCGGTGGAGGAGCAGCAGCCGAGGTATCAACAGGAAGCGAAGCGCTGGGCGCAGGAAGACGGGAAGGAGTATCCGATTTCGACGGAGCGGGCAGAGGTCATTGCGAGGTGGGTCAGGGAGGCGCCGCTGAGTGTGGGTGAGGGAGCCAAGAAGAAGAAGGGGAAGAAGGGGGTTAGGAGGAAGGATGGAGGAAAGAGTGAGGGCAAGGAGGTGGATTCTGGCTTGGCTGGTTTGAGCCTGAAGGATGAGGATATGGCGACGGGCCTGGACGAGGAGATCGATGAGTAGCCAGTTGAAGATGTCACGGGGGAAGGAGAAGAATGAACTCCAGTCGCGGCCGGAGAATAATCAGAGGATCCACATCTAGCGTCAATTGAATCTCTTCGGAGACATCTTCAGGTGGCATGATAAAAGAGATCGTGTAGCACTACTGAGCACTGCATCTATCTGCGTATCAATCAAAGCTATATCCTTGCATACACATCGAATGATGTGAATCCGAACCCGACCTTTCTCTGTTTTCGTCTTACCACATCGCCAATCCGAGGAGACAATATCCTAGCAGAGACGCACCTCTGGTCGATGGTGAAATTCTGGGAAAAGCTGAGGCGCGCAATGCGATGACCCTGAGGCGCTCCATGCGAGTCGGCGATTTGCGTACGTTGGCTGGCACACGTAACCTGCCTCGCCTTATGTCGAGGCCTCGCGTTTTGGTAAGCGCCTCAGGAGATCTGCAACCGGGAACAGGATCTACCGGGTGTGGAGCGCCATGGCTGTTCTGGGCCCGCAGTATGGTCGGGCTCTTATTTGCCCACACATTCTGCAGACACGAACGCCCGTCTCCTACAGCATGTGAGATGGGATGTCGGAAAACGGAACAGCCGCAAAGCAGCACCCGGGTGCGAAATGCTATCCGAACATGAGGCAAATAAGTGTCACCGACGTGGCTATGTGTCGAAATGGCGGCATGCAGACGCCATGACAAGACGTATTCCAAACGTTCTGTGGCCTCTCCTGGTCTTATTGATACCACGCGCTATAGAACGCTGTGCACAGCGTTCAGACACTTCTATTGAGGGCTAGCGAGGCTCATAAAACATTCTCCATCATCTCACACAATTTCGAGTTTCACCAGAAGGAAAGAAAGAGTTTCAAAGCATTAATCGTCGCGACTCTCGGCCATTCCAAGGGGCCGAGGCCGCAGTCATTAAGTATTTCATTTCCGTTTTCAGATCTCTTTTCTAATTCAGGACGCTCTTCATAGCAAGCAAACGGGAGGAGGGGCAGGAGCTATATGTACCAAGATATTCATTAAGAAGCCTCCTGTTCCAGAAGCGTCCGTCATGAGAAAGTGGTGTATAGAGATGGGGCAAACCGGCGTATAGAGAGGTGGTATCTTTCTTCTTGCCCGCTCACTCTCAAAGACTTATGACGAAAAAGAGGGAAACGTAAAGCGCAGGAGAGACGCGCTCAGTTCTTAGGCGCCATGCCGAGCGATTGGTTTCCGCCGTCGAAAACAACTAGAAGAACGTTAGCAGATAATCCAACGGGACATAATTGGACAAGATCTCGTGTCGAACTTACCGAACTGCGCCTTGAACATGGTATCACCGTAGATCTGGAGGGAAGAGCCCTGGTTACCCTGGACACCACCAAAGCAAGTGGTGTTGGCCTGGTCGATGGCGGCAAAAGTGACCTGGTCGCCAGGAATGACGGCCATGTAGTCACCAACAGCAACAGCAATGTCGGGCATCTTGGCGTTGCAAGGGTAAACAAAGCCGCCAGCATTGGGGTCGTTGACAGCACCCTGGACCTTGGAATAGTAGGCCTGAGCGACATTGTCGTCAACGAGCAGAAGAGAGGTACCAGTGTCAGCAATGGCATCATTGCCAGTAGGGTTGTCCGTCTTCTGGCCGTCGACCATGAAAGCCTTTGATGGGAATTGCCAGAAGCCTTGCGAACTGTTGACGGCGGTGTAGGTCAGCGCGCCCTTAAACTTTGTCTGATCAATGGTACCAAACTCGTAGGTGCCAGTAGTGTCGTTGGTCAGATCAGCGGTGAAAACAGGCTGCTCAAGGTCGGGCATGATGTTGTCGAAGAAAGTCTTCTGCTGCTGGGGCTTGACGGTGTTGATCTTGCTGAACGCCAGGCCAACAAGACCATCCGTGTTGGTGTCCTGGACGAAAGACTGGGAAACAGCAGTGGCCATCTCAATGGCCTGCTTTGTGACGGTAGCACCGCCAATGTCGACGGTGTCGAGACCGACATTACCGGCAGCACCGCTACCATCTCCGTAGGTGATAAGGAAAGTTGCTCCCTGCATCGGCTCGAAGGTAGAGCTGTTGGCGGAGTTGTACGCAGTGTGACCACCAATGGTCTGCTGCGAGAGCTGCGTGCTGAAAACCCAGAGATCACTGCTGCCAGAGTCGCTATTTGATGAGTTGAGTCAGCATTAGGCCATCTGTGCGTGGCATACGCTTGTTCATTTCGCCACTTACAAATCTAAGTTGAGAGTCTGTCCGCCGATCTTTACAGGAGACAGGAAGAGGGCCTCGTTGTCCTCGGGGAGGGCGGCGACCTCGCCGTTCTCGTTGGTAGCATTTGCGGCGAGGGTCTGGTTTCCGGCAGCAGCCTTTTGGGGCTTGATTCCGTACTTGCGCATTGCCTTGCGAAGAGCCTGGGCGCCATCCTTCCTCTTGATCTTCGGGTTAAGGCTACGAGGAACCTTGAAAGAGCGGGGTTTGAGCGTCTTCGTGGTCTTGGTAGGTGCGGGCCTTGCCAGGGCGACGGCCGCCAAGAGAGCGACAAGAAGTACGAAGACACGGAGAGAGAGCATGATGGGTACGCTTGACCGGCAGGCGTGGAGTGAGTGGAGAAGGTGACGGGAAAAGAAGATGGACAGAAAGGAAGGATCTGTAGAAATTAAAAGGTCTTCCAGAGACAAACGCGACACCCACCACAGGCGCACGCTACGAATCGAACAATGGCAAAAGCGAACAGGTAGCTGATAGTGAAATCCAAGAAAGAAACACCTCTTGGAGCCAAGACTGGGCGCAGATGGGAGTTTTATAAAGCATCAGATCGGCCGTGTGGTTTCGGGAGCAGGGCGCGCCGGGGCCAAGCACGGAAAGCGGCGTCGCGGAGACATGATGCCGGATGCAAAACGCAGCAGTGGCAGCAGCTGCTTCATTGGGTGCGCCGTGGGCGTGACGAAGCCGTCAACGCGGCTGTGGGCAAGCAGTGGAGCGGGCGCAGCAGGCACCGCTGTCAGCGATCATGCACGCTGATTGCCCGAAGCATGGCGGCGAGACGCAGTGCGTCGAGGCTGGCCGGGCATCGTGCGGCAGAAATGCTCGCTAGGCGTGAGAGGCGCGTCGGAGTCATGCGTCGGGGAGGGCGGTGGTGTTGAAGTGAGCGGCTGAGAGCCGCTCGGAGGCGAGCGGGCGCTTGGCCATGGTGGATCATCGCTTGTTACAGAGCCGGCCAGGGGCTGCTTCTCACTGGCTCTGCGACACACCAAAGACCACGCATGCGTCGCGCCCGCCTTAGCTGGCCGACCTATTGACACGCCGCAACCTTCGTGAGCTTAGCCTGGCCCTGCGCCCGTCCTCCCGTCCGCCGCCTTTCCGCGCCGCAAGGCAATCAGAGCCGCCGTGCCGCCCTACGCCGCCGCGCCCCTCACAAACCCACCCTCTCAACCGGCACTGCGGGTCGCTGCCCCATTCCGGGACGACAGCCGTCTGACATCCCGAGCCCCAGGCCACCAGGCCCGCACCTGCGACCCTTGACCCCGCGCCCCGTCCGCCTTCTCCCAGCTTCGAGCCAGGCCGCGGCTGCCCTCCAGGATGAGCCACCCGCACGAGAATGAGAGCGCCATCACCGCGCTTCGCACCCAGGTGCTGGCGAACGCCCGTGTGCTGTACAAAGAGCACAAGGTCTTCGAGGTCCTCACCTCCAAGGAGCTGGACGGATCGGAGCTTGTCATGCAGCAAAACTGGGCCTACCTTGTTACATTCCCCCACGACGCACGCGCCCTGATCCTCAGCTGCAGTGAGCCGTGCGAGACCCGCGAGGAGGCCCTGCGCTCGCTGCTGGACGACGTCGAGGCCGAGATGGGCGAGATGATTACCAAGGAGCTCAAGGACCAGAAGATCCCCATCGAGCGGAGACGCCGCCGCAGGGAGAGGCTGGTCGAGCAGAGCCGCCTGGCTCGTTCCGCATGAGCGCTGAAAAACTTCTCATCGCCCGAGAGCGTACAAACAGGAAACTGAACAAAGGCGCTCGGCATTTCATGGCACCCTCTCGTCATCAACATCGAAACCCAGCGCCTCAAGAGGCGGCATTTCCGGCCCCTAGCCGTGGATCAAACCCTCTTGATACTGGGCGTCATCCTTTTCTGGCCGCTGGCGGCGGCGTGGAGGGAAATTGCACCCGTTTAGATTTGCACGACTCCTTCCCATGATGGCAAGGTTCAGCGTGATTGCCCGCTGAGTACTGTCGGAGGGCCTCTTTCCTATATCATCATACATTGGGGGGCTTTAGAGTGGGGCACCAACTGGATCGAAGGGATATTTCATATCATGTTTGGGGCAAGTAACGGCAGGCGGCTAGGTCAAATCTTCGTCGAAAACATCATTTCTTGGTTGCCAAAACGATTCCTTCGTGTTTTCTAGTGC
Organism: Neoscytalidium dimidiatum; assembly: GCA_037367355.1. Lineage (NCBI taxonomy): Eukaryota > Fungi > Ascomycota > Dothideomycetes > Botryosphaeriales > Botryosphaeriaceae > Neoscytalidium > Neoscytalidium dimidiatum. Next base: position 945,382 of record CM074697.1, on the reverse strand, counting down.
ATGCTTGGCTGTTCGGCATATTCATTACTTCGAAGTATCATGCACTCCGCATGTTTGCCTCGCTTTCCTCCATGGTCCTGATCCCGTTTATGGTAATCTCCACCCGTTTTTCCATCCTTCCCCAAACCAAACGAGCCGGCGCCCACGAACTCAACGGCCAAGCCTCTGTTCAGTTTTCTTACCAACAGCAGCGCAAAATCTGTTTGACTTTGAGAACAAATTCAGCTGGCCGTACAAATTTCCCGCGTGGGATATTGCATGGAATAGACCCAAATGCCATTTGCTCTGGCCCGGATTAGGAGCTTAGTAGCACTCAAACCCGTGATATTTGTATCTTCTATTCCTCGTTTCAACCACATTCAGTTATATGCACTTAATTCTTCGTTTCCCTCTCGGAGCCGTACACTCGTCGCTCATCGTCCTTTCTGAGCAAGAAAAAAAAAGCTTAGCGCTTGACAAACTCAGCATTCGACTCGGAAGTCAACCTTCTCATCCAATGCACGTCATCGTCGAGGAGCCAGACATCTAGAGCAGGCAGATGCATGAGCAGATCTGACGCGCGGGCAGACTTTCGCAGGCCGTTCTCGAATACTCTCTGACTCGAAGAAGATTTTGGTCTGACAGCCGCATGAAGCTACTCGTATCCCACAGGACAGTGCCTTGGCAGCAAGTTGACCAATCCACATTAGCCAATCCGCATGCGCGAGAGGGTTCCCGTGCTCAACGAATGCATAATAGACACTCCTGATGTACAGATAAAATATATTCGTTTGCCACCAGCCACACACGGTAGACATCTGCCGTCACACCCCCACTTTCCAGACGAATGCTGGAAGCCGCGCACATATATATATATATATATATAAAGGCCTTCTCGTTTACGACTTCCGCTAATCGGGTTGTCTGGAGTTTTGGGCTTGGAAATGACAAACACGTGATCGCAACGAGCTAACTCGTCACAGCACTGTGCAGAAAGACCTCTGCAAGCAGCCTCATTGAGTTGCACTCCTGACTCAAGGCCGCCGGCTGACGGTCGAGTAAACAGGAAAACTCCCCTGCTGTCTTGCCGCTTGCAGCGGTGCACAATAACGCACCTCAGATTAAGGCCGTTGTGGAACCATGACCCAACCACCCTTTTTGCAGGTTACGTGGACAGCATCACGATGTTCGGCAGGTCGACTCCGTGCGTGGAACCAAAAGCAAGCGTGGCTTGCCAACTTCGCTAGTCATAGTGCAATGCGGAAGCGATCAACAGCATCAGGGCCTTGGCGACGGCGAACTATTGGAACGCATCGAGAATGCAGGGCTAATTGCTTAACCTACAAGAAGGCCGTGAACCGGTTCGTCGTGAGAGCACGTTCAAGGGCTCAACTTTCGATCGCGAGTGCGGCGGCGGGGTCGCGGTTGTTGTGGCCTGATAACATGCGGCTTCCCGGAGGTGACTCCTCGGGAAAATGTGCGACTTGAGCTGTTGTTGCAGTTGTTGTTGGATAAATTCAACTCTGTTATCGGTGCACCAAGGTGACAGACGGACGATTGCAGACACTGCCGTGCGCATCGCGCCAATGATGTCAGAGGATGGTCGATAGCGTTCCTTCCGCTCTGCTGGTAGGGGATCTTCTCGATTGCAATCGACGGCATGGCGCCGGCGCAGCAGATCCCTTCGCAGCTGTTGCGCATCACATGAGCTGAACGGGGTGCAAGAATGCGGATTCTTCTGGTGTTGAGAAGTACCTCTTCCAGTCGAAGACAGTCTGGAATCGAGGCGCAGTGGAAGAGTCGTGGCTGATACACAGCATCTGCGTCGGCGTCAAGTGTAATTCAAGGGTCGGCGATCGGGCTACCGAAGGTGGGCAGGATGGGACGGAGCGCGTTAATCAGGCCGGGTGATTTGCGAGTCAGGATCGTGGTTGCATCAGCCGAGGCTGGAAGGTGGTAAGTCGTGGCCGGCGCTTCTTCGCCTGCTCGGCTTGTCCACGTTGCATAGCACAGACGTTTTCTTCACCGATTGCGACGTAAAAAGTAGGTGCGAGTGGAGGCCGTGGAAAGACATCCAGCTTCGCCTCAGGGGACTCGGCATACCACTGGTGCCATTCATCGACTTGGATTGAAGTACTTGTCTTGTGCGAGGGAGTATTCTAAGACAAATGGGTTCCCAAATGAAGGCGAGCCTCTGCGGCTAGTGATTGGTACCAGCTTTCCACCGGCAAACCTGCGGAATAAATAGACAACAAGATAGAGAGAGTTGAGGAAAAAAAAAAAAAGGCACCGCCTGATGTCTATCACTACCGCCTATAAGCACCTCAGGCGTCCCAAGAACAGCCGATATGGGATCGTATTGCGATGAACTCTGCAAGTCTCAGCATTCCACAGGCGAGGAGGCACGGTCGCCAGAATGACCGGCGCATGCCGTGGGCATTCGCCAAAACCGCCCGGACGGCTCCGAGATGCCTCTCGTCGCACCTTGGCAACCGCGCGAGCGGCAGCTCCGCAGCGAGTACTGAAAGCGCTGCTCCAAGACGTAGTCGTGCAAGCATGGTGTGCAAGTCTGAGGACTCTCGAAGGTGGTGATGTGGTGGCGGCCACGACATACCAGGCAGACGGGCGTGGGGCGGCAAGCTCTGATCAAAATTGGGCAGTTGTATCGTGGCTGGGCTCTCCAGCCACCGGCGAGACCAGGATCCATGTGGCAGAGTTTGCGTCGCTCAGCTGGACCAGGATGCATGTGGAGCGCTGGCCTGCTGCCAGATTGATTGAGTGGCCAGCGGGCCAAGGTCTCATTGCGCAAGCAGCTGGCGCTTCGCAGCAGCTGTGCGACGACGCGCTTGACGCAGGCTGCCCGAAACTGGCTCTGCCATTGGGCGTGACGGGCCTAGGGCTAGTCCGCGCGGCGGCTGGCAGCTGTACCCCGGCCAGCTGTGTTTGGAAAAGTAAGGGACGACATATGACGACAGGATCGCTGTCCCTGGGGAGATTGGAATAAGACTGTGCGGCTGCGCGCGCTGGAGTGTTTATCGCTCCTCCACGCGCGCTCCATTGGGCCACCGCACGATCGCCCGCTGGCCCCGTCCTCGCCTGTCCATTCTTCTTTTCGCCAGTGCCGTCACAGGCTACGAGAGGCCCGAAATCACTGGTGCTAGCGACCCGACACTTAAAACTCCACGACCGGGCCCCCTGCCAGCCCTGCCTCCAGCCCGCCGCCTCTCGTTGTTCTTCCCGCCGAACTCTCCAACGCAAAACAGAACCCACAAAACCAGCCGCGCGCGAAGGCTCGGTGGGTCCACTGCGCCTGCCTTGTTCTTCTGCATTCCTCCCACGCCATGGGCAACGCCAACTGCAAAGTCCAAAACGTACGTCTTTCATTTTGTCCTGCTCCTGCACAGAGCGCTTAATATCCCCAATTGTCCTTCTGCGCTGCGCGCTTGAAGCCATTGTCACATCCCACCGTACCCATGCTGCACAGCTTCACACGGCGCGCCGAGGCGAAGGCGTGCATCAACAACATATTAACAACGTCGCTGCAGGGACAAGATGACAACATCGGTTCCTCGCAGGAGAACGAGGCCGTGTCCGCCTCGCGGCTCCTTTCCACGCTTGCGCCAGTCGCAGTCTACGCGGCCATCTGGCTTGTGCTCTTCATCATCCTGCGCCGCGTTTTCGTGCGCAGGTACCAGGCACGTTCGGTGCTAAATACGCTACAAGAGCACGAGCGATCACCACAGTTACCACCCGGCCTCTTCAGCTGGATTGCCGCTTTCGTCAAGATTCCGGACAGCTACGTGCTGACCCACCACTCTCTCGATGGCTACCTGTTCCTGCGTTTGCTCAAGATGGCGGTTATCACCTGTTTCGTGGGATGCTTGATCTGCATGCCTGTGCTGTTCCCGGTGAACATTACGGGAGGTGGAGGTCAATCCCAGCTGGACATTCTCAACTTGTCCAACGTCTCTGGCACTTACTGGCGCTACTTTGCCCACGCTGGTTGCGCTTATCTCTTCTTCGGTATGTTCAATCTGAGGGTTTCCATGGCGATTTCAGGTAGCTAACCAGATTGTAGGGTTTGTCATGTTCATGATCACCCGTGAGAGCATTTTCTACATCAACTTGCGCCAGGCTTTCCTCATGTCCCCTCTCTACTCCAAGCGCCTTTCCTCTCGTACCGTCCTGTTCACTTCGGTTCCTGAGTACTACCTGCACGAGTCAAGGATGCGCGATCTGTTGGGCGATCATGTGAAGCATGTTTGGCTTCCTACCGACACTTCGGAGCTCGAGGAGAAGGTTGAGGAACGGGACAAGATCGCTATGAAGCTGGAGGGTGCGGAAACCAAGTTGTGCAAGCTCGTCAATGCGGCCAAGCTCAAGGCCGACAAGGCCGGTGGCACTAACGAGGAGGAATTGCGCGAGATCAATGGCAGCGGCAGCACAGAAACTGGATCAGTGGCCGCCCGTTGGATCAGAGCCAAGGATCGCCCGACGCACCGTCTTAAGCCTATCATCGGCAAGAAGGTCGACACTATCGATTGGTCGCGTGCCCAGCTGGAGAAATTGATCCCGGAAGTCGAGAAGGAGCAACTCAAGCATCGCAAGACCGACGCGAAGAAGATCAACTCTGTCTTCGTCGAGTTTGATAGCGTTGCCGAAGCCCAGTCCGCGTTCCAAAGTCTTACGCACCACCAGGCCCTGCACATGGCTCCACGCTACATTGGATGCACTCCTGGGGAAATCATCTGGAGTAACCTGCGCATCAAATGGTGGGAGCGTGTGATTCGTGTTATCGCTACTACCGCGTTTGTCACCGCTCTTGTAATCTTCTGGTCCATCCCCGTAGCTTTTGTCGGTGCCATCTCGAACGTCCAGAACCTCACCTGTGCTATTCCGGCCTTGGACTTCATCAACGATATTCCAAACGCTATCAAGGGCGTTGTCACCGGACTGCTGCCAGTCATCCTCCTCGCAGTTCTGATGTCCCTGCTGCCCGTCATTCTCCGTTTGATGGCCAAGCTCAGCGGCGACCCTACGAAATCTGCAGTCGAGCTGTCCGTCCAGAATTACTATTTCGCGTTCCAGGTCGTTCAAGTCTTTCTGGTAGCCACTCTCGGGTCTGCTGCGGCCTCTGCGGTCGGTGATATCATTGACGACCCGACTGGCATTCCCAATAAACTCGCAACAACCATTCCTACTGCCTCCGGTTTCTACCTATCGTACTTCGTCCTGCAAGGTCTTGGTGTTGTCTCTGGCCTGCTTGTCGGCCTAGTTGGCCTGGTCGTTGCGAAGGTCCTGGGCAAAATTCTCGACAGCACCCCTCGCAAGATGTACAAGCGCTGGATCTCTCTGTCCGGACTTGGCTGGGGCACGGTTTTCCCCGTATACACGAACTTGTTCGTGATTGCCATTTGCTACGCCTGCATTGCGCCGCTAGTCCTTCTGTTCGCTGCCATTGGCATGTGGTTCTTCTACTTTGCCTACAGATACAACCTACTCTTCGTGTACGACATCGACATCGACACCAAGGGTCTGGTTTACCCTCGCGCTTTGCAGCAGCTCTTTGTTGGGCTGTACATCGCCGAGGTGTGTCTGATTGGTCTTTTCGCCATTCAGCTTGGGGACCGCAGCGCTCTCGGACCGTTCATTCTGATGATCGTTCTTTTGATTTTCACGTTTTTGTACCACGTTTCTCTGAATGCCGCCCTGGACCCGCTCTTGAAGTATCTTCCCAAGAGTCTTCAGGAGGAGGAGCGTCGGCTGCTCGCGGCTGAGAGCGATCTCCCGCCCAGCGAACGGGCTGACGCGCCGACGAATGGCTACGAGAAAGGAGCGTCGACCGAAGACGGCATTGACCCGCGTGTTCCGCCGCATGAGCGGCCCGGTATGATCAAGAAGTTTCTGCGGCCCGACATCTACACCGACTACCCGACAATGCGGCGCATGGTTCCCCGCAACTTCGCCGATCCGGACAGCTTGTATGCACCAGAAGTGGAGCGGGACGCTTATTTCCACCCGAGTGTCACGTCGGAGCCACCGATGCTGTGGATCCCCCGTGATTCGGCTGGCTGCTCGCGCCAGGAGGTGCAGGACACGGGCAAGATCATTGCCATTACAGACATGGCTGCCTACTTTGACGAGAAGAACAAGATCGTCTGGGATCCCGAGGCAGAGGTTCCGATCGCTGAGCCCAAGATCTACTACTGATGATCTAGCCAAACGCAAGGTGCCAAAGTGCTTTATGGCGTTCTGACTTTTTTTTTTTTTTTTTTTGATTTCGGTATTATGACCGCCTGATACCCACGCGAAGCCGAGAGAGCAAGGGTGTGGAGGACATAGGTGTACGATGTGAACGACGGATGCTTGCTGGATAATCAGCAAGGGGGCTTCTCAGCACTACATTGCCCCTGCCCTTTCTTGGCAGGCGGTGTAGTTTGTTGATTGCCCCATCTCCAAGTGTTCTTCGGAAAGCCAGAAAAGAAGGCAATGAGTAATGCTTTTCCTTGATTTGTCATACCTGATTCCACCCAGGAAGAGGAATCACAGCGATATCTGGCTTCGTTCTGCTTTCACTCCTCTCGCTTTTCATACTAGAGAGAACGCTTAGTAATACCTTTTTTCCGTCTTTACGACATAAGTTGCTTGATTGCTCTTTCAGCATCGACCGAAATGTCACATCTCATCCTCTCTTCCTGTGCCCGACCAGCGGAAGAACGGAGATATGGAGACACGCAAGTTTGTTTTCTTTTCGATACCCTTTAGATAAAATCAAATCCCTTTCTTTCTACCTTTGATTAAGATCTTGGTGACGAGGTATTACGAGTGCTTCAGTCGCGCCGAAGGCTTTCTTTGCCGCAGTGCTTGCACGAGATGTCTAGTGCGGCTGTTATAAGGGCATTCGAGTTCCGCAATCTATGTGCTTACCCGGTAATGATCGGAAATTCCCTGCACAACAGTATGATGCAAGTGTAGGGATCGCATCTTGGGATTACGTGGTTGTGCTCTATATTGAGAAGCAGATTTGCAAAGCAGCAGGTAGCATCTCGGGCTCCTTGGGAATCTCACAACCTACACTTTGCTCTATTTCATAACAGGGACAGATACATAGGGAAAGCCTGGATATTGAAGCTATTCTCGATTTGCTCTACAAGCTCTAGATAATTCGTCGCAGTTCGAAAATCGCATTGAGCTAGCCATTCGCCGGTGGCATCGAGGCAGCTCCTGGCACCATGTGTTTCGCAGCACGTCCTCACGATCTCATCGAAGGCAATTGAGAGGTACAAGAAACATGTGGTCATTTCTGGTCCGACACATGCGTTGTTCGCGTCAGGTCACTGAAAATTGCAAACTAACTCTGCGCAAATCCTAAGCGATCCCCGCATCGTGGGGAGAGAGGGGTAGGAGTACATCTATGGCGTGATCCATCTAAGATCTGGTCCTGGGATTTGGTGACAAGAGGACAAAAGGGCTGTTTCATGCATGTAAGCCGTACGTGGTATCAGAGTAAGGCAGGGCGAGAGAAAGCAAAGGAAGATAGTGGCACAGCTGCAACAAGCAGCCAATGGACAGCGTACTACTTTACGTTTCAGACGGGCAATAGGGAAAGCATCAACCGTTTTCATAGGCGAACATCGAGGCGAAGCTTCAGAATGCTTCGGCTGGGACGAGATGGCGTGATGTTTCCTGTGCAGTGCCGCGTCCGCGATAAGGAAGGATTCAGGGGATGGAAAAGAAAATCGATGCGGAAATGAGCGGCAACGGAGTGGTTTTGTTGACCTCGTGTCAAGTCGTTTGTGTTCGTGGCTGCGTCGTGGTCCTGCCCCACTGTTAGCGTCATAAAAGCAAGGTGCGGGGTGCGGCGAGGCCTGGCGCCGCAGCCCCGGATTCTGACCACGACTGGTGTTGGCTTCTGAACATCTCCCCACGAGCCGCCAATGCGCCGTAACCTATTCCTGGCTATCGGGAACGGGAGATTCCTCTTGGTGCAGCATGCACTGGTCTCGACGTCTTGCTTGCAGAGTCCGGTGGTCCTAATTCCTCTGGTCTAAAGCAGTGGTTGGCGTGCTCCCCGGGCTCCTGGTCGGGAGGGGGGAAATGTTGTTGAACGGGACCCAGGCCAATTGAGGGGCTGAGCCTTTCCTTAGCTCCTATCGTGAATGCGGCTCGCATAGCGGCGGGTTTTGGGGATTCGGGAGGTGTAACATTGCGGCTGCGTGCCTGACACGGACGTGCTACGGACTAACGCATCCGCAGCAGAAGATGTCCAAAGGAGCAAAGCACCGAACGACAGCTTTTCTGGGAGTTCCGCAGAGCCGAGCGGAGGGCAGGCAAAGCGCCGGAGGTGCAGTGGAACCTGGAGAAGGAGCTGGAGGGCGGCCTTAAACAAATTGGTGGGGTAGGGCTAGCAAGGGGGCCTGCGTTGAAGCTACGTGCGCTGCGACCTGCCCCGCCGCAGTCGCCAGCGTGCGGACTTCGGCCCAAAGGCTGCAGTCCGCGTGAGTGCAGGCAGCGCGCAAGGACCGGGCACTTCGTCTGTCCGAGCGGCTGGCAGTCCTGGCTGCGGATGCGTTGAATGTGCCTGCGGCCCTGCGACCATTCACACAAGCGTCAACCCCCAGACGCTGCTTGTTGGCGCTCGGGGAGGCGGCGGGCAGCATGGAATGCACGTGGGTTTTGGCGCAGATGTCGGCAGCGCGGTGTCTGGGCTTGAGGCTGGCGCAGGACGGCGTGGTGCGGTTCCGCTGCAGGCCATGCCGCTCAGGGCAAGGCTGGATGCGGCTTCGGGCCTGGGGAAGCAAAGGCGGAGGATGGGGAGCTCTGGGTGGACGCGCGTGGAGACTTTGGGGCGGCGGACAGGGCGGGCGTGCGGCTGCTGGGGAGCTAGGGCTGGAGCTGGGAGCTGGGAGCTGGGAGCAGGGAGCAGGGAGCTGGGAGCTGGCGTTGGAGCTCTGGCACTGCTTGCCTGCGAAGAGTGTGTGCTCGCGGCGGCGCGGTGGGGCGGCGACTGCGCGGCGGGACTGCGGAGGAAGGCGGTCGTCGTCAGAGAGCTCTTTCGTTGCCCGCTGGCCAGCCGCGGTCGTGCGTACTTCCAGTCGCCCGGCGGGATGCGCGCAAGGGCAAGGAGGACGGCGGCGGCGGCGGCGGCGGCGGCGGCGGTGGTGGTGCAAGGTCGTCGTGGTCTTGGGCGGGTGCTGGCAGACTGCCTTCCAGCTTCCACGCGCGAAGCGGGCGACGCGGTCGTTATATGTGCGGCGGCCAGTGACGTACATCGCGATGGCCTTATGCCGGCGTGAATATTTTTTATAGAAAAAAAAAACTGTTGGCGCGAATGTCATCCGTTGTCACGCTCTGCGCGTTTTTGCGCGGGTGGGCCGCAGGGCTGACCTCACCTGAGCGTAACTGCGATAAGATAGCCATTTCTTCATCGAACCGCTTCCGGCCCCAAGCTCGCCCGGCTGCGGCGCGCTGGCGGCTTCTCTGTCTCAACGGAGCCCGCAGTCGACTGACATGCATCATCCGGCCGAAGCTCGCTCGCCCAGCGCGACACGCCCGTCTCCCGACGTCGCTGGCCGTGAACACCACGACCCGCTCGGCGCCCAATCGCATCGGCCCATGGCGACGCCTCCGGAGCGCCGGCATGCCCGCGGACCCTGCGAGGGATCATGCCGGAACTCGATGGGAGCTTGAGCTCTGATCGCCTGTGCCTCTGCCGCACCACCTTCGTTGCCCCTGTCACGCCGCCTGCCACCCTGGGCGGGGTCCTGTTTTCCTGACGACCTGACAGCCTGACTGACCATTGACTCTGACAGTATAAAGCTTGCCGTCTCGCCTGCTGTCCCTCTTCTTCCTCCATCACTCAATCCCATCCACTCCTCCATCCAATTCCATTGCCTCTGAGCATCCTCGCTCACAGCCAGCTTCCCAACAGCAACACCACCACCACCACCAGAGCCCCACCCACATCTCTGACATCATCACTACAATCATGTCTGCCCCACAGGTCCCGAAGAAGCAGATGGCCCAGGTCGTCGAGAAGGTCGGCCAATTGCCCGTCTTCAAGGAGATCGACGTCCAAGAACCCGGTCCCGATGAGGTCCTTGTCAACGTCAAGTTCTCCGGTGTCTGCCACACCGACCTCCATGCCATGCAGGGCGACTGGCCACTGCCCGTCAAGCAGCCGCTTGTTGGTGGCCACGAGGGCGCCGGTATCGTCGTCAAGAGAGGCGAGCTCGTCAAGGATGTCAACATTGGTGACGCTGTCGGCATCAAGGTCAGTCTGCTCCGCTCATCCCCATGATTTAAACTTGAATATCATCCTAACATCCACTTCAGTGGCTGAACGGCTCTTGCCTTGCCTGCGATTTCTGCCAGCAGGCTGACGAGTCCCTCTGCCCCCACGCCCTCCTCTCCGGCTACACCGTCGACGGTTCCTTCCAGCAGTACGCCATCGCCAAGGCCGCTCATGTTGCACGGATACCCCCCGGTACCGATCTCGCCGCCATCGCCCCGGTCCTCTGCGCCGGTATCACCGTCTACAAGGGTATCAAGGAATCTGGTGTGCGTCCCGGTCAAACCATCGCCATCGTCGGTGCTGGTGGTGGTCTCGGCTCCCTTGCCCTCCAATACGCCAAAGCTATGGGTATCCACACCATCTCCATTGATGCTGGAGACGAGAAGAAGGCCATGTGCGAGAGCATGGGTACCACCGCTTTCGTCGACTTCTCCAAGAGCTCCAACGTTGTCAAGGATGTGCAGGCCGCGACCAAGGACGGCCTTGGCCCCCACGCCGTCATCCTGCTCGCGGTGAGCGAGAAGCCCTTCCAGCAGGCCGCCGAGGTAAGCATATTCCGCCGTCCCCTCTTTGCTGATCATCAGTATCTGACATGTGAAACAGTATGTCCGTCCTCGCGGCACCGTCATCTGCATTGGTCTGCCCGCTGGTGCTTACCTGCGCGCTCCTGTGTTCGACACTGTCGTCCGCATGATCGCCATCAAGGGTTCGTACGTCGGTAACCGTCAGGATACCGCTGAGGCTCTTGATTTCTTCTCTCGTGGCCTGATCAAGGCTCCCTTCAAGGTCGTCGGCCTCTCGCAACTGAACGAGGTCTACGACCTGATGAAGAAGGGCGCAATCGCTGGTCGCTACGTCCTCGACACCTCCAAGTAAACGGACATTATTACTCACACCATCCGACTTCAGGCTTTGGGATGAGTGGTAAAAAAAAAAAAGATTTGCAACCGGTTCGGTGGATTCCTGATGATATTATGAATACCTGCTATTGATCTCAAGGGTTTTGGTGCGGTGATGATGAAGACTCCTAGCTTTTGTACATACCTTTTCGCAATTGATTCCCCCTTTGACAATGAAATCGTTCGGTGGTCGCGTGGCGGAAGTGAAGATTGTGTCGCAACGGCTGACGTCTGCTTAAGAATGGCGACCAGCCACCAAGGTGTTCAGGAGCGAAATCTCGGAATTACAAATGCACTGACATCTCCGGATCGTCCCGTGCCGCACTGTCCTATTCCCGTCTCACCCCCTTGGAAGCCGAGGTGAGGATCACCCTTCTCATCTAGGGTACGTTACCGCCGTGGCTGTAGATCTTGGAATAACCCCTGTGCAAACATGTCCTCATCGCTGACTTCGATGCCTATGTTCGAAGGTTATTTTCTACTCTGCATTGACTTCAATTCAGGTGAACAGTTTCCATTGCTACGACAAAACTCAACAATCTCTTGCTATTTTCCGTCCCTTATTCGTACATTGGTATGCAGAAGAGATGCTCAGCGCTCTGATGGGACTCCTTTCGCGCACCTGCTGACTTTCCACACCCGGCTTGAGACAAGTATTACAACGCTGGCGTGGGGTATTGCGTAAATTGCATCGCTCAGCCAGTGACACAAGTGAACTCAAAGTATATCAATCTACCAATCGGAAGCAGAAGGAACAAACATGACAAGAACGAAACAGGAGAGGAACGACAAGGAAGGGCTCGCCGCGACCCATCTCCGCTGATCAGCGCTGCCCGCCAGCAACAACAGCAGCAACAGCAACAGCAGCAGCAGCAGCAGTGACCCCACAATCATCGCTCCGGTCACGTCAAGATGTACGTCGCGAAGAAAGCCGCCAAGTCCAGCATCGCGGGCCAGGAGTCGTACTTGCGATCCATGCGGTACTCCTGCTCCTGCTCGCTGCGCAGGTCCTCCAGCTTGCGCTTGTACTTCTTGCGCTTCGCCTCGCGCCGCCGGTGCTCCTTGACCTGCCGCTCCGCCTCGTCGCCCGAATCCTCTTCTCCTTCTCCCTCCCTCCCTCCCTTTCCCTCCTCCTCCTCCTCCTCCGCCGCCGCCCCGCCCCGGCGCCCCCGACGATGATGATGACGACGAGTAAGAGGAGGAGGAGGAGGAGGAGGAGGATGAGGAGGTCCGCCGGGACTCTCGCCGTCGGACTCCGACTCCGTCGACAGCTCGTCTTCGGACGACGATGACGACGGCGTCGACGCGTCCGTCCCGTACCCGCCCCGGTGCGCGACGTGGCTGCGGCGCTGCGCCCGCCGCCGCTCGCGCCGCGGGAGGTGCCGCGCCGGGTTGCTGATGGACGAGTTGACCGACACGCCCGACGAGTCCGAGTCGGACGGGAAGCGCGCGTGCTTCTTCTGCATGTCCTTGACGCGGGCGTGCGGGGCCGGGGCGGGCACCGGATACGTGCGGTAGAGGCCCGTGCAGACGGGCGGGAAGTGCTCCGGCGAGGGGGTTTGGTGTGGTTGTGGTGGGGGGTAGGCGTGGGCCGGGAGGGGTTGGGGTGGTGGAGGTAGAGGTGGAGGTGGGTAGGTTTGTTTGTGTTGGTGTTGAGGATGGTGGTGGTGATGATGATGGTGCGTGGGGGCCGTCGTTGTGTGAGCTGCTGTGTCTTGGAATGTGCACTGTGGGGAGAACTGCGAGAGGTGGGTTGTTGTTGTTCCATATGATGCTGGATAAGAGGGCGTTGTTGGAGGATAAGGAGGTGTTAGGTCGGTGCCATAGCCTCGGGTAGGGGAGTTGGTATAGGGGACACCCTGATGCTGAAGCGGCGGGCTAGCGCTGACGACAGTGGGTGGTATGTAGTTGTGTGATTGCTGGTGTGGTTGACGTGAAGGGTGGGATAGTTGTGCGGTTGGCGATATATACGAACTTGACGGGTGAGACAGCTGGGGGGAAGGATCAGTGAATCTGCGGCCGGAAGCGGACTGCTGCGGCGAGGAGTCTGTATAGGTCCTATTCGTACTCAAGTGGGATGGCTCAACGTAGGTCTGGCTGGAGCATGAGTTGACGTAAGTTCCAGTCGAGTCAGACCGCTGAGGAGAAGGGTCAATGTACGTCCCAGAAGAGCCTGAACGTGGAGGCGAGACCCGGTGATCCGGTGGGCACCATGTCTGTGGAGATGGGTCGATGAAAGTCGGAGAAGAACCGGTGTCTGGGGGTGATATCGGGAAGGTTGTGGGTTGACGATAACCTTGATGCTGCGTCGGAGCTCGCTGTGGCCTGTAAATGTCGGGATGCCTGCTCGGGTCCAGAGATACTCGTCTGAAGGGGCGGAAAGGCTGAGGGCAAAGTGGATCCTGCGCCTCGGCCATGCGCGGCAAGTCCGATATTATTCAACCTCGCACGCTGGGCAAAGTGTCGGCCGGTGTTATTGCGACAGCTTAATGGTGTCAAAGCCGCGACGTGCGCGGACTTGGACCACTCGCATTGGACTGGAGCAACGGTAGCGCTTTTGCCGATTGTTGCTCCCGGGGACTAAGAGCTCTTTTCTGACGAGCTCAGCCCAGAGATGAAGCTCGGAAGGAGACACAAAGTATGATCAAAAAAAAAAAAAAAAAAGGATCTGCGGCTTGCGGTTGATGAAATCCAAGGTGGGTGGCTGCACAGAGGGTGTAAGCAGAGGGAACATCAGTTTGAAACGGAACGATCGAAGAGGAGAGCATTTAAGGGAAGTGGCTTGTCTCGAGTGTCTGGACTTGAGCGAATTTTCTGGCGTGTCGACGGGGGGATGTCGGAGGCAAAGCCAGCTGCACAGAGGATGATCAGATGTAGCTAGGTAAAATGCCTCGCCCACGAAGGGGTTGCCATCTGGCTATGGAGGGCCTTATCTGCGAGGTGGTTGCATGCCGCGTGGCTGAGCCGGCGCCTGTCTTGCGCAAAGATGGAGTTGAGTGGTCACCTCGACGTGGATGTACGATGACGCAGGTCGGTCGGAGGGGACTCCCCACAAGGCCCGGGTGCACAAGACCTGAGCCGTGGAAGTTGCATGAAACTTGTTCTAGAGCTTCGTAGAGACACGGTGGCAATTAGGTTAGGCACCCTGCATCAACCGTCCCTGGAGCATGCAGGGTTCACCCCATGCAATCGTACCCCGCTGCCGTAGCATCAAAGTCATCTTTGGTGTTGTGCACACCCTGGACTCCGAGGGATGTCTACGATCACGCTGCACATATTGAAAGGGGAAAATAAGTATACGGACTCGAGTATCTAGTCTGTTCATACCTACCCTCAGATTTTGACCCGTGTAACCCGTCAATGGCAGCAGGGTCCGTGTGGCTATCCGCGGTTGAGCGGTGACGGTCTTCGAGCCCGTTGGCACAGCAGCCCAGTGACCAATGAGTGTTGGCGATGCTGCAGGGCATCTGGCTGCATTCAGGGACACCAATGCACACGTGCCTCTGATCGGAACATTGGCGATCGGGAAGGCTCAAATAGGCATTTCCTGTTTCGAAGTGATATCTGTTTCTGGAAAGCCTCCAAAGTCTTCGCGCAATGGTTCCATTACATTATCGCAAACCCTTCGTCGCTCCTACCTGATACTGTGAGCCTTAAACGACAGGGGTATATCAACTGAGGTGATGTGAGTGGAATGGCTGCGGTCGCCGGGTACCAGAACCAAGAACGCCAAAGTATGCTGCAGGTGAGTTTTGATGCGCCCGAAACACAAGAAACAAAACGCTCCACGTCAATCCCGAAATCAAAACGCAAGCAGGTATCGTCGACTAGGGCTGTACAGCCGGTGAATCATGAGCCAAAATCTTCTGAGGATGTCCTGCCTAACCTATCATGCGGTTCGAGTACCCTACAATCTGTCGCGTCAGCCACTTTCATCAAATCGAGGGCACATGCGGGCCTTACGAATATTGCTTTACGAGAGTACCTTCCCCCCCGTTCTCCAAGTCAATGTTGAAGACGAAAAAGCTGCCGTCGTTTGTCACCACCATCACCTGAGGGCCATTGTTACTCATAGCGACAACGTTGCTTGGGTGCGTTGGCGGCCCTTCCACATGTCTTTTCGGTATCTTGACCCATGCGAAATCTCTCGCAGGTTCCCATATTTCGGCGACGGCGCTTGGCAGATAGCCACCCAACTTCTGCGCGAAGCCCATCCCAACATTTTGCGATGTTCGCCGGATCATGCTAGCTAGCCCGGGGTTGTTCTGTTTCCTCTCAGGCACGGCAGGAGAAGATGATTCATAATCTCCATTATCGGGTAGGTCTTCACTGCTTGGGCTCAAGCTGCGATCGCGGGAGCCACCGGCGGAAGGTCTCCGCCCAGAAGGGGAGCCATCTTTGCTGCGTGCCTCGGTCTGCGGGGAGAGACGGAAGATGTGGACAGTATCTGTTGCCGACGAAACGCAAAGTAGGGTTGAAGTTGAGTTGAAGGCCATGCTGAGAATCTTGGCAGGTATTGAGCCTCTGCGGAACTGAAATAGCTTCTTGGCATCTGGCACAGAGAAGACACGGATGATAGTTCCCTTCTCAGACGCTGTGGCTAGCAGAGTTCCCTCGTTGTTGAGCGCGATGCATGATAGAGGAGCCTGGTGCGCCTCAATGACGTTCACGGCTTCCATCCTGGTCGCGTCGAATATGAGGAGTTCGCCGGTTCTCGGGGCGACGTGAGGTCCCGTAGGCGGCGCATGAGGGGCCGAGGAAAAACTGGGAGCATCTTTCTTCGGCAAAGGATAGACCAGATGGTTGCGCTCGGACGAGGGTGACAAAGCGATAATACCGTGAGGATTGGGCGATGTCTCAATTGTGTACAACATCTTCATGTTGCTGATGTCGTATAGGTATATCTGGTCTTCCAACACGACGACCAGGCGCTTGCGATTAAGGCGTACAGCAAGCACTCTGGTGGGAAAGGTGAGCTCGCAGATGGTCGAATGCCTCTGCATTTAGTCAGCCCACCAGTCCTCGCAAAGTTGTGGCAGTCATACCTTGGTGTTACGTATACGTAGGAGTCGCGGCGACTGAATCAAAGCAACCAGCGAGGTGGAGAACAGCATCTCCATGATAGATACATCGCCCTCTTCGCCCTCGAAGGATTTGGAGAAAGGCTCGGTATCATAGAGGCGGATGCCCTTCTTGGTGGCTGCGTGGGCGCGTTAGGCATAGCGATCGGACGGGTGTATGGTGGAGCTCACCGACGCCCAGAGCAGTGTAGTCCTGGTTGAAGGTAACGAAGTTCATGGCGGAATGCGCCATATCGAAGGGCGGGCGCGATGGCGGTAGAGCACAGCTGGAGGACGGCGTGTGGAGCTGTGCAAGCGGGTGGCGGCGGGCGGGGCTGGCGGTACGAGGACTGGTCTGAAGCTGGCAGGCGGCGGACTATAAGTGTGGCATGGTCAACAGTATGGATGGCGGGGTGCTGGGTTGGGCGGGAGAGATCGAGAAGAACGGGCGTTGGTTGGGTTGCTTCTGGCTGGCGGTGGTCGGTCGTGGTGGGGGCGTGTACCATCAGCCACAGGGCCCAAGCTTCTTCGGGCGAAAGCCACACGTCCGCCTCACCCTGGCCGAGATTTTCACCAACACCGCCGCGCCCACGTCATGCGCCCTTCTCGAACCGCATCGCATGACTGGCTCGACATCTGCTGAAGCAAGTCACATGCCCCGGCTCTGCTTATCCCACTCCGCCCACTGAGTTCTCTGCAGAAGTCACAGTCACAGTCACCCGCCTCCTTTGCCAAGCGAAATACGCCTTCCCAAGATAGGTCGTCGTCACCATGCCCGGCCGCAGCCGCGAGAGCCGGCTTGCGCCCAAGTCAACAAAGGAGAAGCGAGATGACGATATAATGTTGGTGAGTCAACACTCCTTGTTGACATTCACCTGGCCATTCCAAGTCATTTATTTGTTCTGGCCATGTTTCTCTCTTCTTGTTTCATAGAAATGGTTTTGGCGAAATCGGTCGTTCGTCCGCCCTAGCCTATGAAACAACCCGTGCACTTCAATCCCTGAACCCGCACCATATCACCATGTATGAATGTGCTTCTAGATCTGGTTTTTTCGGATATCGCTTGATTTATTTACCATGCGCTTAAAGACATCGCCGTAGAAAGCCGAGAATGATTTATCTATCTTTCCTCCACAGCCTTGCCCGAGCTTCTCGCTCTAGTTTTTTTTTTTAAAAAAAAAAAAAGAAAAAAGCAGACTTGGGAAACCGAGTCTTCTTTTTGACACTCAAGTACTAATACGCAACAGACAAATGACAGCAGTATCGTATCTAAGCAGAGTGTTGTAAATCTGTACCACAGCGATCATCCAGACTTCTTTAGACCTTTTGTGGCCAAGTCGCAAAGACGCAGCCCCCTTATCAACAGAGGATATTGGCTTCGCATGAAAGCAATCGAGCAAACCGTGGTCAATTTTCTCCAAGAATCCCAGGAGAAAGAGAAGCTCGTAGTCAACCTAGGTTGTGGATAGTGAGTAAGAAACGCCCAGCAACGCGCCAGAACTGCTTGTTATTGATGGCTTCTAGTGACCCACTTCCTTTCCAATTCCTTCATCAGCAGCCGCAGCTGTGTGCTAAGGCCACATTCGTGGATGTCGATTACCCACAACTGATGCTCAAAAAGAGAGCCTGTATAAGAAATGATGCAACTTTGCAGGAACTTCTTCCATTTTTAGCGTCGGGTAGTTCGAAAACCGAAGACATATGGCACGCCGGGCAATATATTGCTGTCGGCTGTGATCTTCGAAATCTTGCTGAGCTTGAAAATGTACTTCGAAAAGAAGCTCGCATCCATCATAGCGCTGTCCTGTTCACTGCGGAAGTATCAGTTGCCTACATGGACGTGAAAAGCGCTGACAAGGTGGTCTCCTGGGCGAGCTCTTTCAAAGACTGTAAGTTAGCCACGGTTCAGCTGGATGGATCCTGCTAATTTAAACAGCACGATTCTGCTTGCTCGAGCAATGCTTGCCTGAAGGACCAAGTCATCCCTTTGCACGGACTATGTTAAGCCACTTTGAAAAGCTTCACACTCATCTCAAAGTTGTCTACGAATACCCTACCTTAAGTTCCCAGGAGAGCCGTTTCCGCAAGGCTGGCTGGGCGCAGGCGAAAGCAAGGACTTTATGGGAGCTTTGGTCAGACGACAACTACATCCAACCAGAAAAGCGCAAGGAGTTGGATTACATTGAGCCTTTTGATGAGTGGGAAGAGTTTGCACTATTTGGTGGACACTATCTGCTCCTTGTTGCAAGGGCAGGCGATGCTACCAAAACAGTCACACAGGATCCAGCGACAACCAGTCAAGACCTGCCCCTAAATCGGCGCGTCTCTCTACGCCTGGAAGCGCATCCCCACAACGCAGAAGCAAGCCTTCGCCGGTTTGGAGCCACTTACTCATATGGGAACAAGGTCATTATTCACGGCGGTTACGGAGAGCAGAGTCGTCTCAGTGACTTCGATGTGTATTCAGGCAACGCAACTTTCGAAAGCCGAGTCGATCGCCAGCCTGTCAGTCCAGGAGAGCTGATGTGCCACACCGTCACTAACGTCGCCTCAGGGGACGACCTCTTCCTGCTCGCCGGTGGGAGAGCGTCACCCAGCAGAGCTATGGATAAGACCTGGCTCGTTACTTCGACTGGGCGCTGTATCAGTGCCGATAGCTTCAATAAGGGCCATATTTTCAATGGCCGTTACCGGCATTGTGCTGTACCTGTTACTATCGACGGCAGGAGAGACGCGCCAGGCGTCCTAATCTACGGAGGAAAATCGGATGCCAGCTCCGTTCTTGGTGACTTCCTCCTTTTCGATCTGAAAAAGCAGTCCTGGTCCCGTGTACCACCTGAGGAGTCCATTCAAAATGGGGATGCACCGCCTCCACGGTTCGGCGCCACTATGTGCAAATTCGGTACTACGTCAACGGACGGCGGTAATGACGAACCAGCGGGTATCTTGCTAGGAGGCATATCCGAACATGGGTCGATCCTGGATGACGTCTGGACATGGTCGCTGAGCTGGAAAGACGGCAAGCCATTCATCACTTACACTGATAGAACTGCGGAGATGATCCAAAGTGCAACAGGGCCCAGATTTGCAAGTGCAAGATTCGGCGCAAACATGCTTCCTTGCTCTGAAAAAAGCTTTTTGCTCATTGGTGGAGTCACGAAAGACAGCATTCTTAGATGGGACGAGGAAGTTTTGTATGTAACCTTCGAGTCTGAACCTCGTGTTCAGAGGATAGGCCTTCCAGCTTGCCCTAACCCACGTCCGCTGTTTGTTGGGATGGGTGCAGCGAAAATCAATGACAGGATAGTACTCGCTGGCGGTGGAGGGGTCTGCTTCTCCATGGGTAGCTTCTGGAACACGCACAGCTACAGTCTAGAACTGAACCTGGGGGAAGAGAAGCAGCAACAAAAATCACCTACTGAATCATCCGACACGGAGCAGAAGAATGCGACGATCGGCACGCAAATTCCTGCAGCGAGCGGGTCATCAGTCTTCCTGCCCGCTCCTATCAAGCCGATTGAACGCATCAGCATCCGGACGCGAGAGGACTTCGACGCCATCGTCGCCCAAAGCCAACCAGTCATCCTTACAGGTCTGGACATCGGGCCCTGCGTCTCCCTCTGGACACCCGACTACCTCCTCTCACAGATCGGCGCCTCGCGTCCCGTCATCGTGCACTCCTGCCCAACCTCACGCATGACCTTCGCCACGAAAAACTTCAGCTACCTCAAACAAAGCTTCGGCGACTTCATGTCCGCGGTCACCTCCGGCGGCCAGCTCTACCTGCGCTCCGTCGCGTCGACGCAGCCAGCCAAACACGCCACGCACCTCTCCAAAGACTTCCCCTCCATCGCCGCGGACTTCCGCCTCCCCAACGCGCTTTCGCGCGTGACGGACAACATGCACAGCTCGCCGCTGCGCATCTCCGGCCCCGTCGCGCTCTGGCTGCACTACGACGTGCTCGCCAATGTGCTCTGCCAGATACGCGGCGCCAAGCGCCTGCGGCTGTACCCCCCGAGCGACGTCCGCCGCCTCTCGTACCCGCCCGGTGCGTCAAGCTCGAACATCGACGTCTACACCCCGAGCGAGGAGCTGTCCGAGGCGCAGCGTGCGGGCCTGCGGGGGACGCATCCGCACGAAGCGTTCCTGCAGCCGGGCGACGTCTTATTCATCCCGCCCGCGTGGAGCCACACGGCGAAGCCGGAGGACGGGCTGAGCGTGGCGGTGAATTGCTTCTGGCGAAACCTGGGCGACGGTGTCTATGCGCAGGGCAGGGACGTGTACGGGAATAGGGACATCGCGGCGTATGAGGAAGGGAGGAAGGCGGTGGCGAAGACTGCCAGGGGATTCGAGGGCGTCCCGAAGGATCTGAGGATGTTCTATTTGGAGAGGTTGGTCATGGAGTTGCGGGAGAGTGTGGAGGGGCTGGACGGGGAGGGGAAGCGGACTGGTGAAGAGGAGCGCCGGTAAGCTGACGGTCGGAGAACCGAGACATATGTTGGTTCGGTTGCGGATCGACAGCGTTTGTACCAGTACTGCTGGATATTTCAACCGTGGTGAAATGCGCGGAGGTGCTACAAAGTAAAACTATGATTCTGCGCTACTTGACTTCGATGTTACATTGGTGGGGACAATTTTGGCTATGACGGGTAGTTGGAGCTTGAAAATGTAGTATGATTTGGGCCATTAACCAAGACCGTCTGGAAATTACTGCTGCAGCGGCGATGCGCGAGGTAACGACCGCATTTACCCAAAATTAGGTGCTACAGATGTGTTTGTTCTTTAGTATCGGAGAGGGATTCCGCTTCCTGTGCATGCATCTTGTGTTATGAATTGGCCACGTTGGTATGTGTACTCTCACATATGGTACTCTACCAGCCGAACTGCAGCACATGATGTGGCCTGTCCGAGGTGCCGGACAACCCACCACCCTGAAATTGCAGATGAGTATCTGGAAACGGCGGTGTCCGTACACAAAAATAGAGCAAGACATTCGGGCAAACCAGTCCAGCTCTGTGCACGTTGATTCTGCAAACAAGGCTATCGGGATAGTCTTGGAATAGAGCTCCGCGTCCTTCGTTTGAACGTCTCCACTGTGGATGTTGAAATAGGCGTCCCGAGGCGAGTGGCGCAAAGACTGCTCTTATTGGGTGGGCGACTCGTGTGCAGTTGAAAGTTCTCAGGGTCCAAGCTACGTCGTCCAGTCGGTTTCGGCACTCGCACATGCACGGGTGAAACCGTCAAGGATTGGGAGCAGGAGATGTCGCGCTTCCGACAAAAGTCAAGATCAACGGAAATGCTGGAGAAGAGGGTGTGGCAAGATGGCTGAATGAGGGGCAGGGCTAAGCTTGGGTGAGCCGTGGTCGTTGTTGGCTCGTCAGGGTCTTGCGGGAAAGCGGAAGAAAACGGTCGCGGGCTGTTGACTGGGTGCAAGGTGCTGCTTCGGTAGTGGAGGGGCCATCCATGATTCGCAAATGATTCAGGTGGGTCTCCACGTTGGCGTGCACAAGTCATCGGCAAGTGGAAGTTTCCGCGACGACTTCTGTGTCTCACTGAGAGAAGAGTTGCACCCAGCAGAAGGGTCGTAGGCTGCAATTGGGAATATGGCGCAAGACCAGACGGAAGGCTGAAGATCAGACAAAAGGCGAGAGAGGAATGATTGGGTGTGGCTGCTTGCGGATTATGCAAGATGGCAGCCCATCTGGGGCCGACGACCGCTTTTCCCGGCGCAACGGTGGAGGGCGGCGTCAGAAAGATGAATTCTGCATGAAATAAGACGCCTTCGCCGGATGCTGGTTCTTCGACGGGTGCGGTGAAAAGCGGCCCAGACGACTAATTAGTTGCACCTTGTCCTGCGGCAGGCCTGACTCTTGCCCTGCATATGCTTTCATGAAGCAATCAATTAGTCCGCGGGGCAGCACAAGCACCCTCGACGGGGCTTGGTCCTGAGCGAGAGTGACGGGCGGCTATGAAGCATGCTAAAACCTGTGATGTCGGCCGCGCGGAGGGTAAGTGAGAGGGGGAAGCGGGCGGGAGCCAGTCAGCGATGCAGGCGGACGGGCTGTTGCGGGAGGCTCACTGAGCGGCAGGGATTGCCGGGCAGATGTTGCAGGGCTCATCGCGGAGCGGGAGGGTGGCGACTATCCGCGCATGTTTAGTGACGGAGTTAGCGAGGTCGCGGAGGCTGCCCAGCGCGCGGCGGACAGGCCCGGATTTGTTAGGAGCTCTGAGGCGCTCTGCACGACAGCGGGCAGCGGGCAGCGGGCGTCCATGACGGCAGCTAGCAGTGCGGTGCCGTGGGGCGCGCGGCAGGGCAGGTGGCAATAGGGCGGCGGACGATGGGTGATGGGTGATGGGTGATGGGTGATGGGTGATGGGCGATGGGCGATGGGCGATGTGCGATGTTCGCGGGCCGAGCGCTGGCGTGTCGGGGCCGGTCATCGAGATGTGGGGCGGTGGCCTGGCTTGGCGCGGATCACTTGTCCGTGCGCTGGCGCTAAGTAGCAGACCCGCCGCCCGCCTGCTCCGGTCGCTCGACTAGCGAGCCCAGCGGTGCGCGGGGGAGAGCAACGCACCGGCTCGACCATGATGCAGCGCGAGCCCCGACGTCGTCAGCGCCGCGCTCCCACCCCTCCAGGCGTCTCCAGGCGCCCGGCCGCCGCTGCGCTGGCACTGCCTGCCTGCCTGCCTGCTAGCAGCAACATGACGAACTGTCGGCGCCTGCCACCGCGCGCGCCAGCTACCGTCGCCCGCCCGCCAGACCGGGGGCCGGGGCCAGATAAGGCGTCATGATACTTATCTGTAAGGCAATCGTTCCGCCGGGGATGCTCCCCACGCTTCCGCTGCGCCCGGCGTCGTGCGGGAGCTGCTGCGCGCGCCGCGACCTCCTGCGACCTGCGACCTGCGACATGCAATCTGCGTGCCTGCCTCCGCGAGCACTGCGCACAAGCGGCGCTGCGCACGCGAGCGCGAGTCGTGAGTCGCGAGTCGCCGCGGCCAAGGCGCAGACCGAGGGAGGTCCTGAGGAGTTGCTGCAGCAGGAGCAGCCGCTCTGCCACTGGCCAGGCTGCGGCCTGGCACCCAGTACGCCGTTCGCTAGCGTGCCGTGCCCTTGTCCAGTCCAGCCTTCTCACGCTTCTCCACGCCTATTTGGCACCACCCTTGCACCAAGCGGCACCACCAAGCGGGGATGCGCGCCGCATCTCTTCCTTGTGCCACTGCCCTCCCCGAACTGCGACATTCTCCCCAATTCATCACCCTCCCCTTCTGCCCCCTCTCACTTCGACCGCCGACCGGTCATCGTCTGGCCCCGTTTGTGCCACCCACGCCCTCCACGCCCGCCTCCGACTGCGGCACCACCTGCAGAACTGCGCTGCCTCGTCCGACCGAATTGACTGGCCCGCCCTGCGCCCGCCCGCTGTTGCTTTTATGCGCCGCCCAATGCTCCCCGAGCCGGAAGACGCCTGCTGAGCCGCCTCCCTGAGCTCTGCCTCTGCATCTATCCTGCAGTCCGCCCGCTGTTCCATCCTCCTCTCCTGCCTCCGACGCCCGTTCGCGCCATCCACCCTGCAGCCAGCCGTTGGGCCCTTACTGTCGTCCGCTCCACGCCTTGTGGGAAGGCTGAACATTTTGCCGCGCAATCCTTCAGCTATTCGTCTCCCTCTCGCTGAACGCGCTCGCCTCGCCTGATCCTCACGTCCCAACAACCCCGTGTTTACAATGGCTGCTGCAGTAGCCAGGGCGCCGCCTTTGCCCGCTCGCTCCTCCACCCCTCCTCCACAGCTAGCTCTCAACACTTCTCCGCGAGGGACACCCGCTCCCGTGCCAAACAAGCACCTCCCCGTGTGCCATCCTGGCCCGCAGCCCGTCCAACGATTCGATACTCCTCCAACATCGCCGCCCATAAAAACCAGCGTTATCGAAACCTCTTCCCTTATAGCTCCTCCAGACAACCTTCCCAGAATCTGCGACGAGCCCGCTGTCTATTCTATTGATGCCGACACCGTCTCTCGCGCCGTCGAATACCTGGCGACACAAGCACTGCCGGATCCAAAGCAGGTGTTTCCTTGGCTGCACGGCTTGCATGCGGAGAACCAAATACAGCTGGCTTTTTTTGTACAGCGAAAGAGGTCCCTGCGAAAAGTGCCGCGTTGTATTAGAGGCTTGACAATCGTCAAAGCTGGTGGAGATCTCAGCTGTTCTAAGCTGAAGGGTGCTGTTCCACCGAGTGAGTTGCTACTCGTGCAGAACTCGCCGGACCAGTCCCCTCAATTCCTTGAGATCGATCCCAAGGATGGCTTCTCTGTTAGAAATTTCCAGATACAGGCCTGCAAAATGGCTACTGTCTCAGACATTATTGTATATGGCGACGAGAAGACACCACGCGAAGAGGTTGTCAGGCTGGCAAAGAAAATTTCTGGAGCCCAGAGCAGTTGGAGGGAGAAACACGTCGGTAACGGCTGTGAGGTGCAAGACTTCAATACATTTGTCGTGTCTGGTAAGTTTTGCGTCAATTCCATGCGCAGGTTTCACCATTGCTGACGCTCAGACGCAGATCCGTTCAGTACGTTCGAGGAGAACCATCCCGAACTTGTGGCTGTAGACGCCCGAGGCTGCATGACGGGCAATGTCATGGATTTTTGTAAGCGCCCTGTTCAGCCTCATTGCACACGACTTCCCGCAGAATCTTCAGGCACCAGTAATCTCACCATCCTCCTGCACTTGCGAAGCGTAGCCGTTTAATCAGATGCAAGATCGGGTTATATATAGTGCTCGACAAACGTGTTTCTGAATGGACGTCTGCGCTTCCAAAGTTTCTCAGCTCGAAGTCTCCCAAGGAGAATTTCTCTCAGGACATTTGTTTGCTAACGCACGACAGTTTACTGGGAACGCTTAGAGATGTGCACGATGTCGGAGGCTTCTGAAATTAGCAACAATGTGTTCCTTGGGCCCACTCCTGATCCTGAGCTGGGAATGCCGTCTACGCATGACTACGATGTGTTGATCGAAGCCAGCGATCAAGCACAGGCCCCGGATTCTCGATCATTGCAAGCAGGTGTGAAGATGCTCGAGAAGGCCAAGCGACCAACTCTGAGCCTATCGTTTCCCTCGTCTGGCAGTATTATGCCACCAACTTGGTCCCACGTTGAGGTGGATGGCCTAATGGAGATGTGCCATTGGATTTACAGAATAGCGAATCCTGTTGACGGCGCAGATTCTGGAATCGACGAAGATGGCGACACTGAAATGTCCGACAACTCCAACAAGGCAAGGAAGTTTCTGATCCATTGCGCTGATGGATACACTGAAAGCTCCCTTCTTGGACTCACATACTTTATGTTTGCCGAAGGTCTTCCTGTCCATGAGGCCTGGGTGCGCCTTCATCGAGATCGTGGTCGGAACTTTTTCGCCTACTCCTCTGACGTGGCGCTCCTGACGAGCATCCAGCCACGAATCCTGCAGGAGTCTCCCCGCTTCACTGGTTCGGTTCTCTCACTGCAGGAGCCTGCTTGGCTGTCGAAACTCGACGGCAGCCTACCCAGCCGCATTCTGCCGTACATGTATCTTGGCAACCTCAACCATGCCAACAACCCTGAGCTCCTCCGAGAATTGGGTATTACGCGTGTTCTTTCCGTCGGTGAGCCCGTATCATGGCCGAGGGAAACTCTCGAAGAGTTTGGCGTGGAAAATCTGCTTTACATCGACCGCGTCCAGGACAACGGTGTTGACCCACTGACTGATGAGTTCGGTCGCTGCCTGAGATTTATCGAGCAGGGTAAAGTCGATGGCACTGCAACCCTTGTTCACTGCCGCGTGGGGGTCAGCAGATCTGCAACCATATGTATTGCTGAGGTTATGAATGAGCTGGGACTGAGCTTCCCTCGCGCATACTGCTTTGTCCGCGCGAGAAGGCTGAATGTGATTATCCAGCCGCACCTGAGGTTTACGTAAGTTGCCTAGACTCTTTATCTTTCTATGCCACACTATGCCACTCAATACTAAATCTTGAAATAGTTACGAGCTGCTCAAGTGGGAGGAATATCAACACCAACGGCGTGGTGAACCGGTCCGCCGCGAGCTCGAGTGGGCGACGATTGCCCGCGAGATCGCATTAATGAACCGACCGTATTCACGGCAGTGATTCCGGCTATTCAGCGTATTCGCTTCGCATCTTCGGACGCATCATCCTTCTATTGTCCGACGCAAGAATCTGCATTTCTTGGGCACGCTGACTCATCCATTTGAGTCCAAGTGCCACTGTTGACATTCACTTCTATATTCTGAGCAGTACATGCATTACTGCCGGATGGAAAAGACTTGTTTCAATCATGTTTCCAAGGGTGTCGAGCTTGTCTTACGCTTCTTCACGCCATTACTTCTTTTTAGTCGGAGGAGCTTGCAGATGTCTTTTTATCTCCAATATTTGCTTACTGTGCTTTTGCTTTCTATGGACCGGGAGTAGGAGATGAGGGATCGAAAGGACATGGGACATTGGATAGGATTGAATTTTTTTTTTTTTTTGGGCTGGACGGAAGATTAGGAACGTTCTATTTATCCTCCGCAAAGGAGGCTGGGTATGATTTATGATGATTCATGATAAAAGGGATCTTGACCGTTTCTTATGTGCAATTTCTGTCCAAGTGTTTGCTTGCAATTTGTCGGAGCTTGTGTTTCGAAGAAAACGAGAGACGTGATATCAGGCATATACTGACTCATGCTGTGGGAGACAATGCCATTGCACCAATTCGATGAGGAGCAGATTATGATTGTACTTCAAAAATAAGTGCGCGACCTGTGTTCCCTCATTCTGCACACTCGCGTGTAAGTTCCAGGTTTCTAAACTTTCTCTGCATCCCAGTGACTATATCTTACCTGGGTGAAAGTTGTCACCCGTAACCTGTTTCCTTTCAGTAAATCGTTCCAATCAGATTGAAGCAAAGAGCCAGCCGTAGTGTTCGCATTGCCCAGAAAGCCTTCGTGTCTCAAATGTATTCATGCATCTTCGTGGAGCTCAGGCGGCACTTGCATGTGTAGCGCAAGTGAAGACGCTTGGCCGATTGTAATTGAAGTCTAGAGTCTTGTGAAGGGTTCAAATATAAATATTTTGCGGGCTACATGCCTACCAATGATCGCCTCCGCGGTGTTTTCGAGCCAAAGAAGAATATACTCCATTCAACTTCCTGTCCTTGCCCTTGCAACTGGTGAGCTCGCTGCTTCGCGATGACGAACTAGTTTATACGGAACAGCAGGCCAGACATCCGAACGGACCAGCGTCGATGTCCTAATATACTGCCTTGAATGTTGACTCATCGAGATTTTCTTAAGACTGCATGGACTTGGCAATCAAAGGGCTAATTCTAACGCATACCCACTTGTTTGCCACGAAATATTTTGAGTTCTGCGTAAAAGGAAGCAAACTTGATCATCCAGCTAATAATATTCCGAAATTTCGCGGTGACGCCTGTGTAATTCCCCGCTTTCGCAACCGAAGAAAGAGCAAAGAGGTGCCAGACAATTTCTGCCAGTTCATAGCCTGCTCTGGACGGACACTCGCTAATAACACCAGCTCAGATTCGCATAGAAAGTGTTAAGGAACCTGAGTGCCCCATCACTACATGTCGGGGAGCCTGTGTCCATCTCATCTAGTGCCTCGCACACTCTCACCTGTGAGGCAGACTCAGCATCCGGCTTTTCTGACTCTATCCACTTATTGTAAGCTACTTCAATACTGGCATAAGTCTCTCTGAAAGGTCGATTCGGCTTGATAAACAAGTAGCATCCTTCACAAGCCGCATTAATGTTAAAAACATACTCCCTATAAAATTTGTCAGTAAGCCCGATATTTTTTTATAGGTATGGTGTCTCACCAGAAGTCGCCATCTCTGGTCATGCTAAAGTCTAGCTCAGACTTGTTTGTTGTGGTATTTAGACGGTCAATACGCTCCCTGTATTCAAAACCCTCCATTACGTATCCCTCCATCGAATTGTAGTCCAAGAACCATATGGTCACTGTCTTACTTATCGTTTAAATAAGTCTAGGCTCTTTGGGATAGAAGTTCATAAAACGGCCGTCACTGTAAGGGCGAACCCCATCGGTGCCCCTCATGCCGGTGAAATCGATCCAGACTAGGCGAAATACCAGCTCCCTTAGCAGGACAAAACATTTGACTACGACGTTCATACTCGCTTCCGAGTTCTTAATGAATTCCCGCAAATGAAGTAATCCGTCAGATCTGATGACAAACTCGTACCTAGTCACATTTCCGAAATGCCTCGCCGAGAGCGAGTCGTTGTGATTTACTTAGTGAAAAGATCCGGAATAGGGTTGGCTGCGGGGCGGGCGCCGGGATGTGACGGCCGTGACGTTTTCAGGCATTCGAACGAACGTCTGCATCCTGGAGAGCTTAGAATGACATTGAGATATTGGCTCCTATATTCATGGTGAAAGTGAGCTTTGTAGTACTACTGTGGAGGAGGCGTGATGTGTGGAAAGTGTGCTTGTAATAAGATGCAGCCGCAAATGTTGAAGTGACGCAGGTTGGGTACTGCGGAGTGAAGCTCGGTTGAGCCGCAAAGGGGCTTTACCTGCTGTCAAGTTCTTCGAGTCCAGGAATTCCAGGGTAATAGGAGTATCAGAGTCGAAGTGCTAGAGTTGTAATATCTTGTGCTGTGCTCAGGAGTGAACGATACAATATTGGACGTGGGTGCGCGAGTCGAGGAACGCGCCCGCCAGTAGGCCTAATTCGGGCACCCACGTGGATCCTGAAAGCTGCTGGCCTGGAATCAGCAAATGCAGTTAAACCGTCACCGCAGGCTTGGAAAATTGCTTGGAAAATTTGCGAGTGGCTCACAGGTATGACTGTATTTATTAGCTGCCAGTGTAAACCCGCCACACCATTCCTGTAATTTGTTCCGTGTGTGACTTTCTGCCACCATAACAAAATGTGAAGCAGCAAGTGTCCGAATGCGTCCTACTCTATGCGTGGATCGTTAGAATCTGAACGTATAGGTCAACTAAAGGTATGACTACTCATGTCGGTTTAAATCAACTTCTTAGCCTCGAGCTGTCCCGAGTAATAGCGAATTAGACAAGTCGAGGATCTGCCCGGCCTATGCCAACGAAAGAAGGCATCGGTATCCATAATCGAGACTGAGGATAGTCAAGTATTGCAGTCCTATTGGTCAATATTTTTCCCAAAGTGACGTATTTGATGAAATTCACTCGATAACGCTCACAAATGATGGACGGTCGCGAGCAGATCAGGAGCGAAAGGGCCTCCTCCATCTTGTCTGCGGATGCTTCAAGGGATCGTCGAAATGCTAGGTAAATAAAACGGAAATAAAGATCAAAATCCAGGAACTCATTAGACGGTCGGTGTGCTACAATATTCGGTGATCAACCAACATAATACATATAGACAGTTAAATTTCGCAACAATCTGTTTTTAGAAGGAATTCTAGTGTGACAGAAAATTTACATACCGGAAATTGTTACGGGTTCAACTTCAATAGCCACTCTGCGTATGGATGAAGACTTCATCCTACTCCGGAGTAGGAGCCCATCCGTGGTTAAGAATCGTTACTTCGCTTCATCTCTTTCTTCAAGCGCAATTCAAACCGAGTCTTATTTCGTCAAGTCTTTCTTTCAAGTCATCGTCGCGTTTCATCGAACAGAACCGCATCCAGCGCAGCAACAGCTTCAAGTCTTTCATCCACCCTGATGCCAACCTCGGCCAGACCGTTACCTGCATCCTATTCACAAGTGATAGGCTGATCCCACAAAATACACCATGCAAACGCCACATCTCCGTCCCGATTATACCCTCAAGGTAAATTTGCGCAAATCCCCTAGTCCACACGGATCTCAAAAATTGTCAATCACCCACCCAATCCACCGCATCCCTCCACGACGGTTTGCCCTTTGAAACCCACAGATCGTACCCCTTTTCCGCGCAGGCGCGGGCCTCGGCGTACGAAATGGCGCGCTCGTTGTGCATGACCCAGTTCTTCCCAGCATTCAGGCATTCCTGGTAGAACTTCCAGTAATTGGGATCCCTGACTAGCTCGGACACTTTCTCCAGGCGGCCAGTCCTCTGGGAGATGCGGTCGACACGCTCCATCAGCTCGAGCACGTGGGTTCCGTCCATGTAGGTCTGGCCGCCGTCGTCGTTGAAGTCTGGGGTGACGAGCTTTGTTAACCGGCAGAGGCGCGGATGCTGGTGGGCGTTGAGCGGCTGGTAGGCGAGGAAGCGGGAGAAGTCGAAGCCGCTGGTGAGGAACTTCTGCAGGCGCGGATACGGCGGCAGCACCAGACGGAGGGTGAGCTCGCGTAGGGCGGGCATGGCGGGCAGGGCCTTCTCGAGCGACGTCTCGAGGTTGGCCTGCTTGAGGGCGAGCGACTGGCTGAGCGGCAGCTCGCCAAGGTACAGCACCCACTGCGGCATGAAGGGATCTCCGAAGACGTCGGTGAAGTCAGTCTGCACCTCCCAGTTGCGTAGGTGCTGCAGCAGGCCGGCCTGCTGCAGGGCGCGGCCCTTGGGCCAGCCGCCGATGGACAGCTTCAGCTCGCAGCTGTCCTCGGGGCCCAGCTCGCCCTGCAGCTGGCAGTATTTGTAGACTGCCTCGACGTACTCGGCGTGAACCTGCCGGTTGACCAGGAGCAGCACACGGGCCGGGCCGTATGTTAGGGCGTCCATCAGCAGAGGGCGAGCGGTGGCGTAGTCGTTGCCCACTGCTGGTCTCCGGGATGCATATAGGACGAATTCGTAGACGAGATTCCGGACCTCGCGCGGCAAGCCCAGCAATGATGCTCGAGCAAGGGCATCCCGCTGGCCCGTCCCCGGGGCAGGCGAGCGGTCTCCTGGTGTTGTGGATGTATCGCGCGGCATGCTGCGATGCACCGGGGCGTCGTGCTCGTGGGATTTCCTCCTCAGGCTCTGCGGCGGCTCCAGAGGCAGCGGACGGACTGGCATTGTGAGCTTCGAAATTAGCGGCATTTTCGCACTCGTGGGAAGTGGAGAGGCGGTCGAGGAGCAGGGATGTTGGGCAATGATCTGTTGCACAGCCACGCTGAGGGCCGGGGTAGACCAATCATATCAGTCCAAGCGGCTACGTTAAAATTAAGTAGGCGCGCAAAATTCTGTATGGCCATTAAGAAGGGCCGAACGAAGACTCTCTGCGTCTCGAAGGAGAGCTGCTTGCCCGGCAGACGCAAGTCTCCCGGGTGAAGCGCCAAGCGCGCAGCTTTTTGGTGTTGTAAAGGCAACGCTAACGCTAAAAGTTACCCAAATAGGCAAGTACGCGCTCCTCGGGGGTGTTGTCTCAGATGCGCATCCCGTCGAGCTCGCGCTGCCTGCTCAGGCACATCACGGAGCCCGGGCGGCCCGTTGCGACGCTGATCCAGCAGTCCGCGACGCGATAGGGCTTGGAAGTCACATGGCACCGCGCGTTGAAGTATCCATCAGCGCATATGCGGTCTGTGAAGATCCTTGGCGCATCGGGGCGACTTGCCGGGACCTGCTCATGCCCGCCCAGCGTCCGCCGCCGCCGCCGCCGCCGCCGCTCGAGACGAGACGAGACGCGAGATCGACCGCGTCACGCCGACGCAAGGGAGCTGCTGACACGCAAAAAAGGCTGCTGCTACCGCATCCGACGCCGGGCAAGATCTTGCCACCCGTCTTCCTGAAAACCGCCTCCCGACGCACGGATCGCCGCGCCGATCTCCGCGAGTGTCACCTCATGGCCGACAGGACCGCTCCAGCCTGCTCCGCTGAAGCATTCCAGCAGCGACGCGTTCACGCGTCTTCGCGAGCCGCCGTCAGGACTCGTCTCTCCCCTTGCTGTTGTTGGAATGTTCGGAAGAAGAGCCCGACAATCCTCGGGTTTCTCGCGCTCTCCGGCTCTCCGACCACCCTTTTGGACGGGCCCACCGCGTGTCGATTGCGGCCCGACCGAACGAGACCCCGCAAATCGGCAGAGTCTCTCTCTCTTCACTGGGCCTACCGCCAATCATCGCCCGTCGGTTTGTCTTTCTTTGTTTCAGATTTTCTGCCGCAGCCTCCTCTGCCGGATCTGCGGTGAAGTTGTTGAACGCCGAGCACCGAATCATGGCTCCCGTTCACCGACAAGGATCTTGACAAAAAACAGGTGGAAATAAGGCCTTCTCCGGATTTAAGGTTCAAACAAGTTTCTTGGAGCTCCAGGGTGGATACCTTTTTTTTCCCCCGTCATATAATCCACTTGTCCTGCGCCTGCGAACTCCAGACACCATGCCCGTGGTATTGAGATTACACAATCATGAAAAGAAAGAGGACACCCTTGCAGGTTGATGCGTGATATCACACCAGGACAGCGCAACGCCCGTCACCACCTCATAAGCACTACCCAAGCATCCGCCAAGTTCTGCGCCTTTGACCTTCCCCCGACTTCTCCGAAGATACCCCGTCATCACCCCTCTGAGCTAGCCCACCAACCCAGCAACGTCCTCAGGCCAATTGCCCAGGATCATGGCGCTGCGCGGGATCTGGCCGCTCAATGGCGCCAACAGCTTCACGTTCTGCTTTGCCTCGTCAACGTCAGCGATGTACACGTAGCCCTTGACGCTGCTGTCGCGAATGCTCTCATGGCTGTCTGATGGATCAGCATTAGTGATGGCAAGTAGGCCGTTCTGGATCATCAGTGACGGCTTGATCTTCTCGTAGAGACGTGTGGATGAATCGGCGTCGTCTACCTCGCCACCCGGGAGAAAGGATGACGCAGGATTGGTTGCAGATGCTACATCCGAATGGTCAATGTTGGCTCTACGTTGAGGCGCTCACAATGACTCACTGTCCACGGTGCGGAAAATATGTAGAGAGTTGAAATCGACACGTTGCGTGTGGGGACTCAGAGTCGTCGAGCCGTGGCCGAAGAAGTAAGACCGGACTTGCGCTTGTCTTAGAGCCTTCATGTAGTTTTCGTCGCGATCAACACAGCCGCCGGACTTGTCGAGCTTGACAACCTGGACGGGGTCCTCGCCGCTGCGTGAAAAGCGTCTTGAGAGGTCGCTATAGAGGCGCTCAGATCCAAGGACGAGGATGACGTTTACTAAATAGGTAATGTGTGAGCAGTAGTAGTCGCGATGCGTTGGTCGCAATGGCATGACGGATGGTTTGGCAAGGGTTCTGGAAGAGTCTGCTGCATTTGGGCGATATCAAAGGTTCTGCACACACACCTGAGAACTCCGAAACAACATGCTGTATATTTTCGTACACGCCTTTCTTATCCACGCTGAGCACGCCAGGCGTATCAATCAGGCATCCCGACTTCCTGGCCTCCTCGTCCTCGCCCAATCTGCTAGTCACCGCCAGCGCCAGCCTCGTCACCAAACCCCGATACATCTTCGGATTCTCGTCCGGGCTGCCGAGACCGAAGTGATACACCAGCGGGAACTTGACGGGCACCGGGCTTGGGCCGTTGATGGGGCTGCTACCCCAGCCTTCCTCGACGTCCAGCACGCTGGCCACCGTCGCCGTGGCCAGCGACCCGGGCGGGCTGAGCATGCCCTGCCGCGGATCCAGGTTGACGACGACCGGCTGCCGCCCCATCTTGACCCCGTACGCCGTCAGCATCCGCACCAGGCTCGTCTTGCCCGCATTCTCCGGGCCCACGACCAGCACGCGCGGGCCGATCGGTCTGTCCACGCCGCTGCCGCCACCCTGCCGCTCGACGCCGTCCCGCAGCTTCTCCAACGCGAAGTGCACGTTCGCGTACTCGACCATCGGCGTCTCCTCCGCCTGGTACTCGCTCTCGACGTCGCCCTCCACCTGCAGGCGGCAGCCGTGCCACGTGTAGATCGCGGCCTTGGTGCCGGCGCGGAAGACGTACGGTTCCTTGGCGTTGCAGGCGAGCTCCGTGCCGAAGCATTCGGCGGTGCCGTTGAGAAGCTTGACCGTCAGCGTCGAGTTGAAGGGCACCTCGAAGCGATACTCGGTGCCAGGCGCGAGCTCCTGCATGCGCGGGGCGGACGGCGGGGGCATGTCCGCCGGCGGCGGTGCGGACATGGACAAGCCCGGGAGCGAGAGGCCCGGGAGCGACATGTCGGCTGGTCGATTTTGACGCGAACGGACGGAGGGGTTGCGTGGGCGTGCGGTGGGCGGGGCGCTGGTGAGAGGGGTGTTCGTGTTTTCGCTATGAGCGACGCGTTGCGGTGATGCGCGTTGGCTGCCGCGCCGGCGGGGCGGGAGCGGCTGGCCTTGGCGGGGATTGTACGGTAGGGCTGATCCATGCCATGGATTCTGCACATCACATGCCGAAAGCGGGGTAAGGGTAGTATCTCGATCTCTGGGACTGGAGCGTCATAGCCGAAACTAAAACATTGTTGAAGCAGGATCGCATCCATTGAGTTGAACGGCTACCATGAGGCTGGGCGCCTGATTGTGTGCTGTTTTTACCTACTTATCTATTCCAATGCCTAAACCATGCGTTCGCCCACCTGTGCAGAACCAAAGAAAGAAGTCAAGAAGGTAAAAATGTATGTATGCGCGGGTGTGATGCAAGAATTGAAAAGAGAAGAAGAAAAACAACAAACAGACATGACCCCCATGCAAGCGCTTTCGTTATAAGCCGTCTCGCGGCCGTGTATGGTGCTGAGTAACCAGAGACAACTAACGCCAAACCCGCTATGCTTTGACAACACTTCGCTGCCTGTCGAGAAGAAGAAGAGGAGGAAAGAAAAGTAGGGTAAACCTAATGAAAACACAGAAACTGATTTGCAGGTCATGACGAAAGAAAAGTTGGTGTCCAAAATGCACAATATGAGTGATTGTGAGAGCGCTTAGATATCCATGCTCCACCGCAGGCGGGGATTCTTGGAGTTATCCGAACCGGAATCATCGCCTGCGACTACGAAATCATCAGAAGGGAACCATGGGCTGAGAGACCTAAGCTGAAGCTCTTCTGACGAATTCGTTGGTGGTAATTGTATCCGCGCCTCGAGGGTAGGCGATTTGACAAATTGAGAATTCAGCAAAGCGTTTGGAGACACTAGTTCTTGCAGCAGGTTGAGCGAGCTATCCCGAATGACCAGAGGTTCCGGCTTCTTGATGGTCCTGGTCGTCTGCGATCTTGTAGGGAGTTCGCTTACGTTCTCCTTGTGCAGCACGGAGGCCTTGAAGTCCATTTGCGTCGACGCTCGGGCCGGATTGGGTCGCTTAGCCAGAGTCTCTCCTGAATGCACTGTGGACAGTTTATGCCGTGATGCTTTGGGGCGCTTCGGCGATCCGCGTTCAACGTTTGGTGATAGGATAGCCAGATGATTGCCGGAATCATGCCTTTTATCGCGAGGGAGTGTGTCGTCCGAAAAGTCCGAATCCTCCGCATGTGATCTGCGCTCGCGATGCTGCTTCTTCGTGGAGAAGGTTGGGGACGAAGCCAAATTTGGGCTGCCATGTGTTGATTTGGACTCCTTGATGTACGAGCTGCCTCTCGAAACAGGAGGTACCTCTGGTGTTTCGCCTCTCTTGATCTTCTCCTCAATTCGTCGTTGGCTCATCTCACGTTGTAGACCGACGTCTCCACGACTGCTTGTGCGACTGCTCGTTCTGCTGCGTGTAGAAGTCTTTTTCTTACCGCTCATCACTTTTGCACTTGGCGGCGGCGCAAGCATCCAACTGTTAGCAGCAGCGTTTGGGGATAACGCCGTCACAACGGGAGGATGATACTCGTTCACCGGGGGCGGGCGTGGTGTATAGTAGCTCTCGCTGGCAGAACGTCCGGTACTGGGCCTGCTCAGGCCAACTAAGCCCGTGGCAGACCCTGCGCTGCTAGAGACCCTCATGCCACCTCGTGAACTAACGGTCTCCGTGCCCCATAGTTCTTCGTCTTCCCTTTGGTATCGCCGCCTGTTCCAGCTCTCATCGTTTAATGTTGTATCCGACGCGCCGGGAGATGGGCTAATCTGGATGCCGGCCACTCCTTCCTCTTCAACATTGCTGTTCACTCGGCTCCGTGCCGAGCCTTGTGTGCCCGCCGTCCCGATATTCCGCTTCGCCCTCTTCTTCCCGCGTGGTGGTGGGCCGGGCCCCAATGCAATTTCCTCGTTCCAATGCGGATTCGTCGACGAGGGATCAGGGTGGCGATATGCGTCCGGCGACTCGAGTTCCAGGGCGGCCTTCTCGAGGCGGTCACGACGAGCTTCCTTTCTACGACGGCGCTGGTGGGCGTAGCCAACGCAGGGTGCGCAGGAGAGGTAGAAGAATATGGCGGACTGGATGCCGCGGGCGATCGACATGGCTGGCCAGTGGCGCCCGGAACGGGACGGTGGAGGAGGGATACAGATTCAGGCGGAAACAGTATGACGGGAGGTGTGTACTGTTGGGTGTGCGGGAACGTACGGCGGACCGAGGCGCAATGGCGTTCGGGTCGACGCAGTACGGGAGAGGGGAATCAGAAGCAGTCGAGTGAGGTACCGTGAGCCATGCTTTCCTGGGGAAGAGAGTGGGAAGTAACAAACTCCATGCGCAGGCCAGCTGCCGTGGACGTGCGGGTTGCGCGGGAGGCGGGAAGGCGGTACTCGGAGGAGGGCGAGTCCGTCGGCGGCGGGAGGGCTAGTGCTTGGTCGCCGGGCGTGAGGTGAGTGCTGGGTCCGAGGTGGTGGGGTGGAAGCCACGTCCCTATAGCCTGCAGACCCCTAAGACGCAGCTGGACGCCTGGCCACCTAGTGGAAGATGCGTGAAAGACCGGACGGCTTACCTGGGCGCAGCCACCGGGAATGCAGGCGAGAGGCACAGCGGGATCGCAGGTAAGCTCGAGTCGCGACGGCCGGCTCCCCTATTTGGCAGCCAGGCCAGAGGGCGTAGCGACGCGTGCGGATCGACGTTCTGTAAATGAAACACACGAACGACACAGCCGCGGTTTGGAATCGCAAGCTAGCCCGCGCCTTAAGGCTGCCCGGCCGACGCGCGAGCGGCGCAACAGACGCGCTGCGGCCAGCTCCATATTTCTGGCTGCAGCGTTGCGGGTGTTGGTGTCGCAGGCATGGGCGCTGCACAGCGGCAGGTGATGCTGCGCATTTGGCTTTGCCTGCGTCTGCGACCCCACGCCGCGGCCCTGGACTGAGTGGAGCCTGCCAGGTTGCCTGCAGCTCCAAGCGCCGCTGTTCATATGAAATTCCGCGTCAAAATTAACCGCCGGGGCCTCTGCGGATGCCGAATGTCCGGTTGCCCCAGGCCCCAGCCTACGATTGACAGCGGTGCCGCCCGTACACCAGGACCAGTCCTCAAAGCCCAACTCGGCATCTGGAGACCTCTGCGTCCCGGTGCCTGGGCCTCGGCGTCTGTGCTCGCTCAGATAACCGCAGAGTCGCGCCATCGCGCAGGGAGTCGCCGGATGACGAGAGACGTACGTACGCTCAGTCCGCCCGGACGAAGTGAATCAATCGCGGCCAGCGCTAATAAATTGCATACATGCAGTTGAAGCAATCCTCCGAACGCGAAAGTACTTCTGCACACCTTCTGACTCGTTCCGACTCTGACACCCATCACGGCTGGCTACCTGGCGCGACTCGTTTTGCCAGCAGGGTAACATGTTTTGGTGAGCTGGAGCTTTCACCCAGCTGGATACGTCTTATACGTTGCGTGCGGTCTTTTGCAGCGCGGAGGGTGGCCGATTTTTACACGGAAATGTATCCTGTTGCTGTACCTCTCAGGCCGAGCTTGTGCTTATGCTATCGCGGACCAATCGTGCTTGTGGCCGCCTCCCTTGTGCCAGTTGAAGAGAGCTTACGTTTGCAGTTATCGCCTTTGTTTAAGAAAATCCCCGTCGTTTGGATGATATTGTTTGTGGTTGCGGAGCAAATGCGCCAGCCGTTAGCCGTCGTTTAGTACGCCATCATGGCTATTGTTCGCGCTTGTGTAGCTAGAGACAGTACTTATGGCTTGCGCTTTCCGTGTATATGAGCCAGGCCGGGCCAATGGTAACCTAAGTAGGTATCCGCGGCATGCTGCACCTGCTCCCTTCCTTTTCTGGCCGCCTGCCAACATTGCGCCAAAACTATCACTGTCGCAGCAGGGTCTTCTACCTGACCTCCACCCCGACTGCTACCTTCTCGCTACACCGCGCGACCAAAGGCTCGAGCCATTCCCGGCACTATGCCCAAGCTAAACGCCGACCCGCTTGCGGGAGAACAATCCTTCGCCGAGCAGCACATCGATGGACAGCCCACGACCACACGGTCCCGAGACCCTCACCTAGCCCCCGAATGCGGCTCACCAAACACTGTGCAGACGTCATCATCTACTCTAGAGCACCCCAAAGGAGACGAGATACGCCGTCAGGTCGAATATTACTTCTCAGATGAGAATCTTCCGACCGACAGCCACTTACTTGAGAAATGCCAAGGACGTCTCAATCTGCCTGTCTCCATCAGATCGATATGCGGTTTCAGGAAAATGCGGCAGTACAAGCCGTTTATTCAGGTCGTCGAGTCCCTCAAGAAGAGTGCCTTCCTGGATGTGGTCGACGGTAACAAGATTAAACGCAAGATTCCCCTAATGGGTAAAACTATTCTCGACGAAGAAGATGGCGATTCTGACGTCGACACTGAACTTGGTGCAAAAGCTAACCAGCCCAAACAAAAAGGCAAGAAGGGAAAGCAGCACTGCGTGCAGCAACCAAAAGTAGAGAAGCCATTCGGCTTCGACAGGCCCCATGGGTTCGAAGAGTTCTTTACGGATGCCCCCACCACTCCTGCGGAATTCCAAGAGGAGTTGTCCATGTACGATCCAGGCATCTCTTTCCGCTTGCGGATGGAATGTGCTATCCAGCGCTACAAGTCAAGGCGCAAGATGCACGAGCACTTCCTCAGCGCCTTCTCCAAATTCATGAAGTATGGCGGCGTTGACCAGAGCCCGCGTCAATTCACTGGTGGCGTCAAAGACAAAGAACTTGAAGAGCGGGATGCCCAAGACATTGCTCTTATGATGGCTAATCATACGATTGACCCAGACAAGGATGAGGAGGATAAGTGGTCTGTAGCGTTTGAAGACGTCGCAAAGGGATTCTTGTAAGACTTTCCACGCTCTCGGAAATACAGCTACTAAAAATGTCATAGGTCGTCTTATTTGCCTACGGCAGTATGCTATGACGTGGATCAGATCCGCCTTGCGACGCGTGTTCTGCGAAATTTCTACAATTATCTCCTCCACCACAGCGTGTGCCCTGAATACAGCGCAGATATCTACGCCGCTCGTAGTGTTTGCGATCTGGCCGAATCGGAATTTCCCAAAGTTATGGCACTATCTACAAGTCTGCCTGGTGACTTTAATGTTGCCTGCAGTAACCTTTTCGATGGATTCTACAAGGATAAGTATGCTACAGTCGGAGAATGGGATGATCTCGGCGCAACGGGGATGCGTGAAAAATTTGCCACGCATGCCAAAGAGAAATCCGCCATCATCCTCAAGGCAGCTATTGGGGCTCATGGTACTGAGAAGCAGGTCAAAATCTTGGAGAAGGCATTTGAAAGCATCACCTGCACGAGCACGATCGAGACCGGACTAGAGATCACTGCCGTCGATATGCCTTCTGCCGAGGTACTGGAGCTGTATGCCGACCTTAACGCGCAGACGAAGGGCAGGTTGGAGCTCAAACCCTTAGGTAAGCTTCACTGCAAGCAATGGGAGGTTCTGGACTTCTCGTCATGCGACCTTCCCGAGTGGTACGCCAAGCGGCTACAGGAGGAGCAACGGGATAAGAAATACGAGTTCTGGATCGAAGCGGATTCGTTGCAGACATGCTACGTCGGCATGAAAATGCAGGCTTGTGTGCGCACGCTCAGCCTGGGGATTCTTTGTTTGGACCAGGTGCATGAGGTCTACTGCTCTTTCTATACCTATCTGGCCAACGAGCTCATGGGGAAGTGGAGAGAGCCCAACTTCGAAGTTGATCTCAATCAAGAGGCTTTCCAGGCGAAGGTCGACGGTGATGACAGCGACGCTGATTGAAAGGGAGCGTGTGACTCAGGCAAGCTCGGAAATTAAAGCGCCATTGCGGCAAACTCTGTCAAGATTCTTTACAGCACAGTCTTTGCTGCTTGATGGTTTCAGAAGCGTTCTGACGAAGATGGATGACGTGGTATCTTTCGGGCTCCACGTTAAGAGTATTGGTATTAAAATCGATATCACAGAGTCGAGTTAATCCTAGGGTAGATCTATACGGTTTTCCTCCGGAGGGATCTTACATGACCCCCGGGCTGCCTGAACAGGCAGGCCTTGATCCTTTTGGCTGCCGTGCTCTCGGACATTGATTGCCTCACATGTGACATGATCTCCGCTCGGGTCCGAATCTTCGGGCTTACCGAGCAGGGCATTTGGACACCCCGATCTTGAGAGTGCACTGCGCCGAATGCTTGCTGTGCGACACAAAGCCGACCCACCACCACTCGTAAAGGAAAAATTGTGTCTAGAATGATCCGTGACAGGTGACATGGCCACGCCCACATGCTCTTCTTGCGAATACCCTGACCGCAGGTAAGCTTCTAAAAGGAAAAAAAAAAAGAAAATAATGAGAGAAATTAGAAACACATCCGAGGAGGCAAGGCAGACAGCATATGCCGACAGCAGGCGAAATGGCTACCACGTCACACCACCGCACAACACTTGCCCTTCGTGTTGGCGATAATTGTCGATTGCACGCCTCAAGGCTGGCAGAAGAGCCAGGAAGTCGAGACCGGGTGGATTTGCGGAAAGAGCAGGGAAGAATTTTCTGATGGATATGATAAGGATGCGGCAGGCGTCCCAGCTGTTTCAGCCTGGCGGGAAACTGATGCAAATGCTGCACAACTTCAGCATGAGCGCCAGCTGGACCAGTTGCTTTCCAAACGGACCCAGAAGGTTTGGAAACCTGCCGAATTGCGTGATACGCCCCACGTAGAAGCACTGCAGCAGCTGGCTGGGCTACTTGGAATACTAATCCATTCTCCCCCAGAGTGTTTGGACTTTCATCGCCGTACGCTTTTTGTCAGTATGTACTCTGTAGGACTCTCCATAAGTGCTACATTACGGCAAACTTCAGGCGGTACACCATTCGGTCTACGCAAGGAATTGTAGTTCTGGATTGTAACATGATTCCACTCTTCGATAGGAGTACCTTTAGTATTCATCACCATATCTCCTCTGAGGATAACCTGTCGACTGTAGCACACGATGGTGAAACATAAAACTCTGTCCCAGATCAATTATTTGGAAAGGTGTTAGAGGGCTGCGAGATATGGCCTACGAGTGCTACCCCGCCGACTACCGTGAAGTGGGTGCTGGGCTCCGAAATTGGGCTATGGATCCCTCCAGCATGCGATTAGTCTGGGAGCTCTACAAAACGAGGGACCTCTATTAGTGTGCAACTCATTCAAGAGAGAATATTGCGAGATGATATATGGAAACGTATGCATTGACAAAGGATTCCGCTATGGCAATTGAGAAGAATATGCACGTATCCGACATACATCTGGATGAAGTCCTGTAATTCCTCATGTCTGGCACAATCAGATTATTGGTAGTAAGTTTCGGTACTTGGAAGTTCATTTTAGTCTCACAGGCGATGACATATGATCATTCGGACTTGCCTCATTCTCCGTCTGTAACGCTCTGTTGCCACCTCTCAGATCGCGGCCGACTTCGATTACAGGTCAGTATAACGGCCACTGTTGATTCCAAACCTGGGGCTCTCACGCTACTGATTGCGCCCAGAGATCCAGGACAGTTTCCTTGCCGTATACCTGCAACATTCTCAGAAGTATCTAGCATAATACATTTGAAAGGAACGTTGAATATCGAAAGACCGTTATGGCTATTGAAGGCATGCTGCTCTTACCTGAGGATAACGTGGGCAGCAACTGCGTTACACATGAAATAGGTGAATCGATGCACACGTTCAAGGCGGATGGAAGACGCCTGAGGTATCACTTCGATATTCGATTGCATCAGACACAGATGTAAAATTGCGTGGCGAATAGTCAAAGTGGAAGCTAGGAGACGGTTCAATAATGAGGTTTCCATCCATTCAACATTCAACAACATTTTTATCTGGATTCTCCACTCAGCTTCCCTGGCCGTCAGCATCCAGTTACTGCTTCCTCGGCTTGATGGGCTGAACGTGTGGAACAGTGTCCAGGTAACCAGCAGCCTTTACAAGCGGGATATCAAACGTGCTCATCTCCGAGTGCCACTTCTGCTGGCCGAAGAACTCGAACAGCATGCTCGACGGGAAGCCGACGTCGAACGGCACGGAGTCCTCGATCTCCTGGATCTCCTCCTTACTAAGCTCGATGCTCAGGGCCTCAATGTTCCCTTTCAAGTGCTCGACCTTGCGGCCACCGACGATGGGGAAGACATATGGGGCCTTGTGCATAACGTACGCGAGGGCGATGCTGGTGATAAGAGTGCCCTTTTTCTGGGCGATCTTGTCGAGAACAGCAGTCACCTTCTTCGCGTTCTCGCTTTGCGGGCGCATGTTGCGGCCTTCGGATGTAGCGAACTCGTCTGGCTTCTTGAATGCACCGCCACCGAGCGCACCCCAGGGTGCCAGAGCCATGCCCTCGTCGCGGACCATGGGTAGGATGTCGCGCTCGAAATCGCGGTCCGCGGCACTCCACCTACCTTGGTAGACGGAAAATTGGGTCAAAGCGTGATCGCGGGCGTCTTATTTGCATTGGTCAGCAGTTCGCGGAAACGTTTGGGAGACTTCTGCTACGCACATTGGTTGGCCTTGCTAACGACCCACGCAGGGGTGTCGGAAACACCAATGTAGATGACCTTGCCGGCCTGTACCAGGTGGTGCAGGCTCTGCATAACCTCCGGAATGGAGGTGGAGAAATCCCACCAGTGCAGGTAGAGAAGATCAATGTAATCAGTCTGCAGCTTCTTCAGGCTCGCGTTGACCGAATGCTTCAAGCTCTTGGCGTGGTTGCCCTGGAAGTTGGTCTTGATCTTTTCTCCGTTCTTGCCAGACGGGTAGCAGGTGGTGAACTTGGTGGCGAGCACAATCTTCGAAAGACTCAGTGACAACAGCTCAGAAATGCGCTAGCCTCTTGTATTCTCACCTGCTCGCGGTTGTTGCGCTCTTTCATCCACTCTCCAATCCATTCCTCGCTCTCCTCGCCCTGGTAGTTGTTTGCAGTATCTGCAGGGCAAACGTCAGCTCTATAGCGACGGAACGGAGAGACACCAAACAAACCAATGAAGTTTCCTCCATTTTCGAAGAAGAAGTCGAGAATCTCGAAGCTGGTCTTCTTGTCGCACTTGCCCATGAACGCCTCCCAAGCATTGCCAAAGTTCATGGCACCGAGGCAGAGGGGTGACACCCTGACACCAGCGCTGGGCGACAGGATGCGGTGGTAGCCAAGAGCGCTCTTGGGTGGGGGAGGAATTGGGAAGGCCATGATCACTATTTGTCCGGATTGGAGTGGTAATTGGAGCCTATCAGTCGCAGGGATGAGCTTTCAGGGCAGTAGCGGAGGTTGTCAGAGTGTGGAAGAGTGCAGAACCAGCAGTGGTAGAGAGCTCGAGGGGTTTATATGTGCAGCTGTACAATAACACCCTTTCTTACATGTGAGGGGTAGCGAATCGAGGCGGGAAGCTGCGCCAGCGGGGACAAGACATCCCAAACACCGCCATGTCCTCTGTAACTCCGATAATCCCCGCCGCTCGCATCCATGCTTCCGGCCTCCCCGGTCAGTCAGCCAGCAAAGTACAGCTACCTGACCGGACTACATGAGTACGAGGGTCCGCTCAGAAATCTCTGCCTGTATCAGCGCGGTTCGATGATTGCTGCAGCTTAATTTGACAGAGATGTTCATGGAGATAAGAAAGTCGTCGCCGCTGCCTCTACTCGTATGGCGCATTCGGGCTCTGGGCTAAGCCCCACATGGAAACCCCCATCTTTTCTCGTCCGATTTCGCGGACCAAATTCAGTGGAGAGAAGAGTTAAGTGCTACGGCAGCAGCCGATAGCTTGACCGCCCGTGTGGGAGATCCACCTGTGTCCTAAGACATCATGACTGACGGCTCGCGCCAAAAAGGACCGTCCCCTCAGCTGCGGCAGTCGAACGCAGCTGTCAGCATTCTATTTCTTGTCTCGCAGCCTATCATTGTGAGCATGTCCCC
This sequence comes from Neoscytalidium dimidiatum, assembly GCA_037367355.1. Taxonomy (NCBI): domain Eukaryota; kingdom Fungi; phylum Ascomycota; class Dothideomycetes; order Botryosphaeriales; family Botryosphaeriaceae; genus Neoscytalidium; species Neoscytalidium dimidiatum. The sequence goes on along the minus strand of CM074697.1, from coordinate 901,015 downwards.
GCTCACGCTCGCCGATCCCTGCTAAGCAGACGCACTAAACCGTTAGTGAAGGCTCGCGCGGACTTTATAATTGTTGCTGCCTGCGGACGACGCAGCAACGGCGTTAGGCCCTGTTCGTCCGACCACAACGACAGCGTCATCCAACTTCCATCCCATTTCTCGCGATTATCGCCACAGTATCCTCGCGAATGCCAGAATCCTTCGTCATAGTATTCCCTTTTCCATTTCCTCTCCATGTCTTCGTCAGCAGCGCACAGTCTCGGTAAGTATGTCTTGAAATCCTACAAGGGAGCCACTTTCGTCATCTGATGTCTTTGTCATTAATTCCGGATATCGTCGTAAATACGCAATCGGGGAAAATATTCGATCTCTGCAGTCAAGCATGAACGATAGGAACACGAAGAAGCAAAACGACAAGAACCGCCCAATTTTTTCTTTGACCACTGCCACCCCTTCTCCCTTTCTCCCTTTCTCATAATCCACATCGAAGGAGCAGGCTACCACCGTGACCTTCAGAGGAACACAACAGACAGACGCAAGGAGGCAGGACTAAAAGGAGATGACTGAAACCACCACGAGCTGTACACTGTAAGCTGCACGCTGCACGCTTGCTCTACGATGCACGCGGGACACGCTAAAAACTTCAGCCACCAGAGGGTCCGCAAAAGGCACAATACGCCGTCAAATGCAACCCAAAAGGATAAGAGAATGCAAAAACGAAAGGGAAAAGCGAGGAAACTATAGCACAACCCGCTCAACGCAGGATAGTCCCTCCCCACGCATAGCAGGGAAAGAATATCACGTCCAAGCCGAAAAACCCTCATCACATCGACGACCGAGACGAATCCAAATCCGAGCCCCTCTCCTCCTCGATCCTCCTGATGGACGCCCTATCGTAGTCGCTCTCATCATGGATCGCCGTGCCGGCGCTTCCCGCACCGGCGGAATTTGCACCAGGCGTCCGCGACCCAGCCGTCGCCGGCGTCCGCGACCCCTTCTTCTGCTTGCCCTTCTTATCGCCCGACTGATTCGGCTTCAGCCCGCGCACCTCCTTCAGCACCTCCTTGAAGCTCTCCTCCAGCGTGTTCATGCGCGCCAGGAGGATCCTGTTCGTGCGCGAACGGTCTTCCTCGTCTTCGTCCTCGTCCGAGTTGTGCGAGTCGCTGCGACGCGAACGCCTGGGGAAGTGGCGCGCCCCCATGGCCGCCATCTCCATTTGCGTTGAGAAGCTGGCCGACAGGCCCGGCATGCCAGGCAGCTCGGGCCGTGGGCGGTTGTCACCGAGGTCGGACGCGAGGTCGAGGGCGAGCGCATTGAATGAGGGATCGCGGTGCGTGCGCGCCGGGCGCGGGAGGTTGCCGAAGCCGATGCCGAGGAGGTTGGAGGCAGATTTGTTGGCGCGCGGGGAGAGGTTCGGGCGGCTGGCTGTGGGGCGTTTCGGGGTGGCCTTGGTCTTTGGCGTCGCGGTGCCGCTGCGGTGCGCGGTGGTTGGACGCTTGACGGGGGATGTCGAGGTGGATTCGTGGCCGGAGCCGAAACCGTCCTTTTGGGGGCTGAACAGGATGGTGTTGCTGGAGACGTTGCGGTTGTGGTGGCGACGGCGGTCCTGGCCAGATGATGATGGCCTGGGCAACGGGGGTGGGTCACGAATCCTGGAGGACACAGAGCTGGGGACTATGGGAGTATGCGACTTCGTAGCCATTGGGGTTCTGAAAAAGTCCTCGCCTGTAGACGATTCGTACACTCGCTGGTTCTCTTTGTCAGAGTCCGGATGAGGGGTCGTTCGGATCGACTGTCCCAAAGTAAGTCTGTCGTCATCATTCTCGTCATTAGTAACGAGTTCGTCGTCCCCATCGGCGTCAGTCTGTTGTGGTTGATCATCCAAGCTTATGAGACTGGACTCGTCAAAACCCGGCGCAATTTGTGACATCGTAGCGTTCGTTGGTGTAACGTCCGGATCCGAGGCCACGGACCTAGTCACGGAAGGCTGGATTCGCCGAGCAATAGCCAACCTGGCAGTCTTCGACCGACGCATTCCAGGACGCCGGGCTTGCTCAAGGCGCTCCAGTACCGATCTTGGCTCCTCCTCCGGAGGCGAAGCGCCTCCCTCGTGGCCTACACCTTGCATCCAGTCGCGCACAACATTGCTCGATTTTCTCCTATCCTCAATCGTGTCGCTCGCATGCTGGCGCATGGTTGGAGTCGGACCTCTGAAAGGCCGGCGGAAGACTTCGTCGAGGGCACGGTCCTTGTGGTATGTCGTGATTGACGGCTCCCGGAGGCGTGTCCCTGGACTGAAAAGATCCCCGGCGCCCCGCATGCTGAATGCGACTGGCACAGCTTTCGATCGGGAACGTCCACGCTGTTCGACCAATTCTTCCGGCTGAAAGGCCATTCGCGACAAGATCAATCGCTCGTAGGTGAAGATTGCAAACAAGACAGGGAAATGAGTGACCTTTATCAGTAGACGGTTCATTTTGACGAACGAACGGAAAGGCATGCAGAACCGGAGTGGGGTTAGGAGCCATGCGAGGATATTCGTTGGCGCAATGTAGGAGAAAAGGGCGTCAGATTTGACCATCGATATGGTGTTCACTGCGAACAAAAACTGGTGTTCTTCATTCGCGTTCTGGACCACTGCCATGAAGGACTACCGAGGAGTTAGCTAGGTAACCAAGGAAAAAAAAAAAAAAAAAGGACGGATGTCACTGTTGTCATATGCTCTCCAACTGGATCTCTGCAGTTGATTTTTGTTCGACCAGTGACTGTTTTGATGGGCGAGTGACACTTACGTTCGTCAAGACCTGAGAAGGGCAAGTTAGCATAATTCCATACAATCTTTTCACGTCCTGTAGAACTTACTGTGATCAAAATGGTAACAATAAGGAAATGGGCGATGAACAAGAAAAGGATGAGGATAGCTTTCCCAAGGGCGTTGTAGCTGTTCCAAATGTCCCATGCAGCCGGCGTGAAGCCCATCAGCATCTGGAAAAGCGCATATGCTGCTGATCCGGCCGAGGTAAGTCCATTATCGCCGAACGCCAGTGTAAATGCAACGAAGAAACCACTGCAGCTGATGACAATAAGGACAAGGATGGCCATAAGATCCATAGCCATCATCCGAAATGCAATCAATAACTGTGAGAAATACCGGTAGTGATCTAGCACAGAAAACAGTCTCGGAAACAACAGCACGGCGGTAGAGGCTAGGACGTCATACGCCATGTCTGCTACATGTTGCTTACGGACATCTGGCATGAGTATGCCGTAGAGTCGCAACACATAGTAGATCACGAAGAGGAGCAGGATGCCGAGATCAAACGCGTTCCAGACGCTTTGAATGTAGAGGTTGAAGCCTTGTTCCTGGATTGCGATATCAGTAATGACGCACATCTCATGAAAGTACATAAATTGACTTACGCTGAACCCAACCACTTCATCAAGCAGGTAGCCCGCTGACCAGAGCCAAAACAACATTTCAAGAGCTGTGATGTCGACAGATTTGGTCACGAGAACAGCTAAGAATAAGCCAAGCATGACGGCAAAGGAGCAGGTGGAGAACAACTGCCTGTACCTTGGTACACGCAAGCGTGACAGCTTGAACAAGGAAGCCTCCCGAGGGTCGTACAATGTCACAGTCCGGCGGACCATGGAGGGCATCAGGGACACAGACTCGTCAATTTTCCCGGGCGACTGCGAGCCATTCTCCATAGTCCCGTAATTTGGGCCGCGGAGAAAAGTGCGCTTCGCAACGGGCCTATGCAGACTGTCGGCATACGAGTGGAATACAATGGTACCAGACCAGATGGCCTCTAGCTGCTGCACTACCAACGGATGGGCAAGGAACTTCTTTGCCTGGGCGCGGATGGCAATCTCAACGGTTGAGATGCGCGCCAAGCGCGACTGCGCCATTGGCTTGATGCGACCGTTGGAAGTTGCAGGCGGCGTGAGACCCTGCAAGGGATCAAAGTCGTAGGACAAGGCATCGATAAGCTCGCGGGTCGAGTACTCCTTGAGCAAGCGCATGGCAAGCAGCTCGCATATCAAGCCGCGGGTTTTCTCCACACCCACATTTCCCGGGTTCAGCTGGCCTTGTTTCTGGAACTGCAAGCAGTTGGCGATCAAGGCGTACAGAGTGCCGCGGTTGAAGAGGGTTGCGCGAATTTCCTGCTGGATGGGCTTCACCAGAAACTGGGAGACTTGCGGTGAGCGCAATTGGTCCCAGGACAAGGTTGTCTCACAGCGCTGGAGAACGAGCAATCTTATGGAGTGTGTGATGTTGTAGATCGGGAGGCGGTCTGCAGGTCAGGGCTCGCGTTAGCATGCGCCGGTCGCACAGTGTGGTCCGGTTCGTGGAGCAGTGCAAAGGCAAGGCTAGGACAGACACATGGGGAGTTGAAGCAATTGCCGGCACGCCAACATGCAAAAAGTCACGGCGCCGCCTCCGCATGATTGTTTCAACTCCCGTGTGCAGTGGCCGTGGCGCAATCGGCTGCGCAGCGCCGTCGCAGACAAGGATGAGACATACCGAGGTGCTCAGCACTGAAGATGGGCAGCACGGGCTCATTGTCCTCGTCTTCGTCCTCTCCGCCGCCATCGTAGTCGTTCTCGTCCGCAGAGGCATGGTCGTGGTGGAAATAGTCGCGATCGGGGTTTTGTCCGCCGTGGCGCTGCAAGAAGGGCGAGGAGTAGGGCGAAGGTTCAGGCCGACGGGAACGGCGACCCTTTCGAGGCCGCAGAAGCGATGCGAGCATGTATGGCCCTGGGCGCGCGCTGGAGGAGGCGGGATCGCGGTGGAGGAGGGGAATGCGGGCGCGGAGGGAAGAGGCGGGCGGAGATTGTTTGTTGTTTATAAGGAGCGCCAGACAGCAAGGCTAGCTGGGCGCGGCGGGCGGAGGCGGCGTGAAGGTCAGGCTACGGAGGGTTATGCGGCGCATTGAGGCAGAGGAGGAGCGACAAGGTTTCATATAGGTGCTGCAAGCCGTCCATCAATCCGGTACACCATGTTGACGTCCGCACGGCCACCTGACCACGCAGGCGCAGGCCCTTATCTTGCCATGATGTACAGGAAATCGTCGCTGGTGGAGGCGGCACAGCCAATCACGGGCGGTGCTGGGCGTGGGAGCTAGACCGCCTCGACGGCGATGCTCAGCGATGCGCGCCAGGGGGGCCCATGCTTGTGCGGCTGGAAGCTGGTCGCGCGCGTCCGCAGAATGCGCGTCCCGCGGCGGCTGCGTGCTGCGAAGCGGCGCACATGGGGCGGGGCGGCATCGGTGATGATGCGAGCACCCTCGGAGATGTGCCTGCGATGGGCTGGCGGCCGCACACTGAGAAGCCTGGAAGCTCGAGGCCTGCAGCGGCCGCTGGTGGGCGCACCCCCAGGGCCGATTCACCGGAGATCGGCTTGGCATACGCCATTTCCAAATGCGCCGGGCGGTGAGGAATCTGCCACTGCGCTCCCTGCAGGGTCAAAAAACTTCCCCACCACGCCGGGCCCTCTTCTCTTCTTTTTTTCCTGTCAGCCTCCTTGGCCCTGACACCCCCCCTCCCCCTTCACTGACCATCAGACACGACCATGGCTGCCGCGCCGGGCGAGACGATGGCCATGAAGCTGGAGCTGCAAGACGGCAAGGCCTTCGAAGGCTTCAGCTTCGGTGCCAACAGGAGCATCGCCGGCGAGCTCGTCTTTCAGACGGGCATGGTTGGATACCCCGAGTCCCTCACCGACCCTTCCTACCGTGGCCAGATTCTGGTCATCACCTACCCGCTTGTCGGCAACTACGGTGTGCCCGACCGCAAGGCTCGGGACCCCCTCCTCAATGACCTCCCTGCCTACTTCGAGTCCGACCAGGCTCACATTGCCGGCCTGGTCGTTCTCTCCTACTCGGGCGAGAACTGGTCCAATCACCTCGCCACCAGCTCCCTCGGCGACTGGCTGAAGGAGCAGGGCATTCCCGCCATGTACGGCGTCGACACCAGAGAATTGACCAAGATCATTCGCCAGGAGGGTAGCATGTTGGGTCGCATGCTCATCGAGGCTCAGTCCAACGGCCACGCCCCCAATGGTGATGCTGTTGCTGTCAATGGCACCACTCACACTATCGTTTACGAAGAGATACCCTGGGTGAACCCCAACGAGAAGAATCTGGTGGCAGAAGGTAAGGAGGCTCGCGTCCACCTACATTAATCCTTTGTGGCTGACACCTCGACAGTGTCCCGGAAAACCCCCACCACCTACTACCCCGAGCCATCGACCGCGTTGAAGCACCCCTCTGGCCGCAATGTCAAGATCCTCACCGTTGACGTCGGCTTGAAATTCAACCAGCTCCGCTGCCTCGTGAGAAGGGGAGTGGAGGTTGAGGTTGTCCCCTGGGACTACGACTTCCCCCAGCTCGCTGGTAAGGAGTACGATGGTCTGTTCATCTCGAACGGGCCTGGTGACCCTGCCATGATGGATGCCACTGTCAAGCACATCTCTGCTGCGCTGGAAGAGGCCAGGACACCCATCTTTGGTATTTGCTTGGGACACCAACTTCTTGCCCGTGCCTCCGGCGCTTCGACCAAGAAGTTGAAGTTCGGTAACCGCGGCGCCAACATTCCTTGCACGAGCATGGTCTCTGGGCGCTGCTACATCACTTCCCAAAACCATGGCTACGCTGTCGATGCCTCTACCCTTAGCCCTGGATGGGAGGAGCTTTTTGTCAACGCCAACGATGGTACCAACGAAGGTATCCGTCACGTCAGCCGCCCCTACTTCTCCGTTCAGTTCCACCCTGAGCATGCTCCGGGCCCTCAGGACACCGAGTTCCTCTTCGACGTGTTCATCAATACCGTGGTCATGGCTCTCAAGGAGCCTGAGACGCTCAACAAGCCTGTGGAGTTCCCTGGAGGTGATATCGAGGAGAATAGGAAGCTCCACCCTCGTGTTGACGTCAAGAAGGTCCTCGTCCTTGGCAGTGGTGGTCTGAGTATCGGCCAGGCTGGCGAATTCGACTATTCTGGTAGCCAGGCTATCAAAGCACTCAAGGAGGAAGGCATCTACACCATCCTGATTAACCCAAACATCGCCACTATCCAGACCTCTAGGGGTCTCGCCGATAAGGTCTACTTCCTTCCAGTCAACGCCGACTTTGTCCGTAAGGTAATCAAGCAAGAGCGTCCGGACGCAATCTACGTCACCTTTGGCGGTCAGACTGCTTTGCAGGTCGGCATCCAGCTCAAGGATGAATTTGAGGAGCTGGGCGTCAAGGTCCTTGGTACGCCAATCGATACTATCATCACCACTGAAGATCGTGAGCTTTTTGCTCGCAGCATGGAGTCTATTGGAGAGAAGTGCGCCAAGTCTGCTTCCGCTAACTCCGTTGAGGAGGCCATGAGAGTCGTTAAGGACATCGGCTTCCCTGTCATCGTTCGTGCTGCCTATGCCCTTGGTGGCCTGGGAAGCGGTTTTGCCGAGGACGAAACACAGCTACTTGATCTTTGCAACAAGGCTTTCGCTGCGAGCCCGCAAGTCCTCATCGAGCGCAGTATGAAGGGCTGGAAGGAGATTGAATACGAGGTGGTCCGTGATGCACACGACAACTGCATCACCGTCTGCAACATGGAGAATTTCGATCCTCTTGGAATCCACACCGGTGACTCCATCGTCGTTGCTCCTTCCCAGACACTCTCGAACGAGGACTACAACATGCTTCGTACCACCGCTGTGAACGTTATCAGGCACCTTGGTGTTGTCGGAGAGTGCAACATTCAGTATGCTCTCAACCCGGACTCCAAAGAGTACTGCATCATCGAAGTCAATGCCCGTTTGTCCCGTTCTTCGGCTTTGGCCTCGAAGGCGACCGGCTACCCCTTGGCATTCATTGCTGCCAAGCTTGGCCTCAACATTCCGCTGAACGAGATCCGCAACACTGTTACGAAGGTGACCTGCGCCTGCTTCGAGCCTTCACTCGACTACTGCGTCGTCAAGATTCCTCGCTGGGATTTGAAGAAGTTTACTCGTGTCTCTACTCTCCTTGGTTCGTCTATGAAGAGTGTTGGTGAAGTCATGGCCATTGGCAAAACGTTCGAAGAGGCTATCCAGAAGGCCATTCGCGCGGTTGATATGCACAACACTGGTTTCAATGAGACGGCCATGGCTTTGATGTCCATTGACCAGGAGTTGCAGACACCTTCTGACCAGAGGCTGTTCGCCATCGCCAACGCGATGCACTCTGGCTACACCGTCGATAAGATTTGGGAATTGACCAAGATCGACAAGTGGTTCCTGAGGAAGCTCAAGGGTCTTAGCGATTTCGGCAAGCTTATGACAAACTACACCAGAAAGACCGTCGGCCTGGACTTGTTCAAGAAGGCTAAGGCCCTAGGTTTCTCTGACCGCCAGCTTGCGAATTTCTGGAATTCCAACGAGCTGGCTGTTCGCCAAGCGCGTGTTGATTTCGGCATCTTCCCTTGGGTGAAGCAGATCGATACTGTGGCGGCTGAATTCCCGGCCTTCACCAACTATCTGTACATGACCTACAACGGCTCCGCCCACGACATTGACTTCAACGATCGTGGCATCATGGTCTTGGGATCTGGTGTTTACCGCATTGGTTCTTCTGTCGAATTCGACTGGTGCTCTGTCCGCGCCATCCGTACCCTTAGAGAGGCCGGCCACAAGACGGTCATGGTGAATTACAACCCGGAGACCGTAAGCACAGATTACGACGAGGCCGACCGCCTGTACTTCGAGACAATCAACCTGGAGACTATTCTTGATATTTACCATCTCGAAAACTCCAGCGGCGTCATCATCTCCATGGGCGGACAGACTCCAAACAATATCGCTCTGCCTCTGCACCGCATGAACGTCAAGATCCTTGGCACCTCCCCTGAGATGATCGATACTGCAGAGAACCGTTACAAGTTCTCGCGCATGCTCGACCGCATCTCAGTGGACCAGCCCGCGTGGAAGGAGCTGACTAGCATTGAGGAGGCGGAGGAGTTCTGTGACAAAGTCTCGTACCCGGTGCTCGTGCGACCATCCTACGTGCTGTCGGGCGCTGCGATGAATACTGTTTATTCCAAGGCTGATCTTGAGAACTACCTGAAGCAAGCTACTGAGGTTTCCCGCGACCATCCTGTGGTCATCACCAAATACATTGAGAACGCCAAGGAAATCGAGATGGATGCCGTTGCTCGTAATGGTAAAATGATCGGTCACTTCATCTCGGAGCACGTCGAGAACGCAGGTGTTCACTCCGGTGACGCTACTTTGATCTTGCCCCCGCAGGACCTGGATCCCGAGACTGTCCGCCGCATTGAGGACGCCACACGCAAAATTGGAAACGCCCTCAACGTCACTGGACCTTTCAACATCCAGTTCATCGCCAAGGATAACGACATCAAGGTCATCGAATGCAACGTGCGCGCCTCGCGCTCATTCCCCTTCGTCTCTAAGGTCATGGGTGTTGACTTGATTGAGATGGCTACCAAGGCCATGGCTGGCTTGCCTGTCACGGAGTATCCCGAGACGAACATCCCACAAGACTACGTTGGTGTAAAGGTTCCGCAATTCTCATTCTCCAGACTGTCTGGTGCGGACCCTGTCCTGGGTGTCGAGATGGCCTCCACCGGCGAGGTTGCTTGCTTCGGTCGCACTAAGTACGAGGCATACATCAAGGCTCTAATCTCCACTGGCTTCAAGCTGCCGAACAAAAACATCCTACTATCAATTGGGTCGTTCAAGGATAAATTGGAGATGCTTCCTTCCATTCAGCGCCTTCATCAAATGGGTTTCAACTTGTTCGCAACCGCTGGTACTGCAGATTACATCCAGGAGCACGGCATTCCTTGCAAGTTTCTAGAAGTTCTGGGTGGCTCTGATGCGGAGGCAGACCAGAAACCGGAATACTCTCTCACCCAACACTTGTCAAACAACCTAATTGACCTCTACATCAACCTGCCGTCCAGCAATCGCTTCCGCAGACCCGCCAACTACATGAGCAGAGGCTACAGAACTCGCCGCATGGCTGTCGATTATCAGACGCCGCTTGTTACCAACGTCAAGAACGCCAAGCTGCTCATCGAGGCCCTTTCACGCCACTATGATCTCGAAATCAGCAAGGTCGATTACCAGAACTTCGCTGCTGAGCGTAGGGACAGCCAGATTGTGCCCCACGGCCTGGGGAGAACGAATGGCAATTTGACCTTGGGCCAGCTCCTTGCCAGGTCGACGTTCAAGGGCAAGCATATCGTCTCTGTCAAACAGGTTTCCCGCAGCGACCTTCACCTTTTGTTTACGGTTGCCCAGGAGATGCGCCTCGGCGCTCAACGCCAAGGTGGCTTGGACATTCTTAAGGGTAGAGTTCTTTGTACCATGTTCTATGAGCCTTCTACTAGGACTTCGGCCTCCTTCGACGCTGCCATGAAGCGTCTTGGTGGCTCCGTTGTTGCTATCAGCGAAGCCCACTCCAGCACCAAGAAGGGTGAATCGCTCAGCGACACCATCCGCACCCTTGGGTGCTACGGTGACGCTATCGTCCTTCGCCACCCTGACGGAGACTCTGTCCATGAAGCCGCGAAGGTCTCGAACGTTCCCATCATCAATGCTGGTAATGGCAGCCGCGAGCACCCCACCCAAGCTTTCCTCGACCTTTTCACGATCCGTGAAGAGCTTGGTACCGTCAAGGGTCTTACCATTACCTTCGTTGGTGATCTTCTTTACGGACGGCCAACCCACTCTCTCTGCGAGCTTCTCAAGCATTACGATGACATCAAGATCCAGCTTGTGTCGCCTGAGACACTCCGCATGCCGCAAGAGATACGCGAGATCTTGAAGCAGCGTGGTCAGCTTCTGACTGAGAGCTTTGAACTTACGCCGGAGATTGTTGCTCGCAGTGACGTTCTCTACTGCACTCGTGTGCAGAAGGAGCGTTTCTCTGATTTGGAGCACTACGAGCGTGTGAAGGACAGCTTTGTCGTTGACAACGCGGTCATGAAGAATGCGAAGGAGAATATGATTGTCATGCACCCGCTGCCCCGCAACCGGGAGATCCCTGAGGAGGTTGACACGGACCCGAGGGCGGCGTACTTCAGACAGGTGAGTGATCCCCCTCCCCGCTGATTGAGAATAACAGGCTAATGAGAAGTTCCGACAGATGAGATACGGGCTCTACACTCGCATGGCTCTGCTGGCTTTGGTGTTGGCTCCGTAGGCTGCCGGTTCATAAAAGTTTTCTTTTCACAGGGTCTTTTTGGGCGTTCGTTTGTGGATACAACGCACATTACGGTCATTCAGACCAACCAACATAAAAAAAGGGAATCGGGACGCGTTTCTTTTTTTCCGCACGTAGAATCGACACATCGACATCGGCGTTTACATTTTCCGTAGCATTTAGAAAACGGGTAAAAAGCATTTGGGGGGAAACGTACTCGAATCGGGTCATTTGAGTACTATGTCATGACTTGGGTATATCCGTGATGATCAGACGCATTGGGTATTGTGCGTCGTGTATTATTTTATGTACGTTTGTACGATGTTTATGACGTTTATGATGTATGTATTTGTATTTCGTTGGGTATGAGGGGAACGTATTTCATTTTTCTGTAGCGTAGTCTGTCTGTATAGTAATGTCTGTAGTTTAATTCGTAATGCCTATTCAATCAATTTTCAATCAGGCATTTCGGGTGAAGGAAAATAATTAACGCCTGCTTCCAATTCGTGCCTTGAGGTATTTCCGCCTTCTCCCAAAACTCCTTTGTTTCAAAAGTCATTTCCTGCCTTCTTTTTTTTCTTTTTTTCTTCTTCTCTCAGTAGGGCTGGGCGGCGCCCCCTCAGTTGCCGACACACCTCGACCAGCCTGCATCAACGCGTCAGCATGAAAAGCATTGATGAATTCCCTTTGCAATACATACCAGGAAGACCGCAGCCAAAGCCGACGAACAGATAGATCAGGAAGATGACGACGACGACCAGCAGCACCATCAGCTTGACGTTCTTCCACCACATGCGCCGGCGCAGGCCCCTGCTGCGGACGCGGAAGTCGCGGGCGTTGCCGCCAAGGCGGTCGGTCTTGTCGACGAGCAGGTCGATGCGCTCGCCGCGCTCGAGCACGCGCTCGATGTTCTCGGTCATGATCTCGCGCACGCCGGCGATCTCGGACTGCACGTTGCGGATGGCGTCGTTCTGGCCCTCCTCGCTGGCGCCCATCTCGACCATCAGGCGCTTGAGCGTCGCGTTGAAGGCGGCGCAGCCGTAGGGCGGCAGGCTCGCGAAGTCGGTGCGCGACGGCTCATACTGCGCCAGGAAGCGGTTCTTGATCTCGACCAGGAAGCCGAAGGGCACCCGTCGCCCCAGCGAGCTGTTGGCGATGACGAGGTAGGAGAGCCCGCCGGCGGAGGACTGGGAGGAGGGGTATTCGGAGGGCGCGGAGGCGATGTAGTGGATGAAGTGTTGGCCGTGGGTGTAGGTCAGCTTTTGCGGGCTGGCGTGCGAGATCTTGGGGAGGATGAGCGAGGCGAGGGAGGAGGTTTGCGAGGAGGCCGAGGCGGTGTGCTCGGTGAGGATGGTGCTGTTGTAGGCGATGCAAGAGCTAGGTCGGGGGGAGACAATGTTAGCATGCGTCCTCGGGAGACCGGGAGGCGCGGAGAGAGGTATTGACGTACTAGAGCAACGGCGTGCTGGTGGACGAGGATGCCATGGTGCCTGTCGGATTGATGAGAGCCGGCAGTCGATGATGATGAACCGAGGTGGGCTGGTGTTGTTTTTGCAGCTGGAGCCTGGGGCTGGCGACGACGACAAGTTACTCGGAAGCGGAGTGGTCAGTGGTTGTCTTGCCGACGTGGGTGGCTGAATTGCGGCCGGAGATGGTGGTGCTACTGGGAGCTCTCCGGGGTGAGCCAGGCGTCGTCCAGGCATCATCATCGTCACCTCCACCACGTGCCGAGGCTTGGCGATTCTGCTCGCGCTAACCGCAGATCCTCGTCGCTCAATCCCGGCATTCCCAATTCACCCACCGTGCCCGCGAGCCTCACGCACATCGTACGATGCCGTGTCTCCCGCAGAACCCATCACATCACAGGGTTCCTGCATCCTTGGACCTCGCACGGAGACGGCTCGCTGCTTCCGCGCGCGCTCGCCCACCGCTCCCTTCGACCTCCCCTGTGCCGTAGCATCGATAGGGCCCGATTGCCGAGACGAATTGCGCGGTGCTTTCACCCGGGAGACGCACGGCTTTGCTGGAGAACCCTTGTGGGCTGTCGATGCTCTGCGATCCTTCGTCGAATCCGAGCCCCAAGATGTGAGCATCCTCACGCTTTTGTCAATGCGCTTGATGCATACGTCAGAAACGAGGCAACCACTGCTGCGTGCGGTGGCTTCAAAGGGTACGTGCGTGTAGCTGCGTACCTCTTTGCCGCGCTCTGGCGACACTGGCGCGCCTCCGTTCGGAGCTTCTGCGGCAATCATGGCAAGCCGTTGTTTCTGCCTTGCTGCGCGGGTTGCGTGGAGGGAGAAATTCAACGAGGCCGCTTGGTAATCGCGTTCGTGGTTGCTTGGGAGAATATTGCAGGATCAGGTGGACTTGGATGCTCGAAGCTGAGCATTGAGCATATCAACAACAAGCCGAAGACGACTTATTTGGAGCAGAAGCAATCATGTCCACGAACGAGCGTCAGGTTATGGCAAAGAAGTCAAGGGGAGAAGCTTTACCTTATTCGCGGCGAAACCGTCTGCCCAATGTCTTCCATCGCCCATCCACCTTGTAAGCCAATTTTTCTAGCTGGACTGCCGCTGCTCTCCACCGCTTCACGATGCGCTTTAGCTTAACTTTGTACTCAAGTCTTCTTGCCAGGCTAGAGACAAAGTCGGGACAGGGGTTGTCACGTACCCGCGCTTCCGCACCTATGGCTTGTCTGCAGCCTCGAAATTTGTGCATTAGCCTCCGTTGGGTGTTCGTCAAAGCTAGACGGGCTACGCAGAGACTAGTAGGGGGAGTGCCATTTTAAGGAATTCAGAGGGCGCTAGCTGGGGTTCCCCAGCACATCACCCCGTTGACAGCACGTGGGTTTGGCAACGCTCTAATCCATTCTTCGCTAAGCCTGCCGAACATATTGATCCTTCTCGTTCGCCTCACCGTTTCTCTGACAATGCGCACCTGGGATTGCCGTTGCGGAGTCGACGTTCGGATCACCTGTTCCTCAAAGCTTATCCGGGACTGAGCATATTCATCCGTCAGTTTCTCCGATCCCCCGCTTACATGATACCTGCTATGTCGCTCCGACGGCCGTACCGCGTCTTCCTCTGATGGCCGGCTGGCGTTCATATGCATCGTGCCGCCCTCAGTTTTAACTCTCATTTCCCTCTTCTCCACTCGAGATCCAGTCGCGCCAAAGAGTCCCGCAACGTCTCATACCGGGCATAGTTCACAGGTTTGATATCTTCAATCACTGGGCCATCAAGTGATCCTTTCTTCGAGTCCGTACCCGCTCTACCCTCCCTGCCTGTAAGCCCCGCAATCTTCCTTCCAACAAGGGAGCCATACAAAGTATCTCCTCGATACTTTGCATTTCCTTCTTCCAATGTCTGCGCTTGTTGGAGAACTTGAACCAAACACATGGCCCGAGCCCAACTACGTGGATCCAGAGACACGTATACCTCTCATCCTGGGGTTCATGATATCAGGGGCTGTGCTCTCCGTCACATTCACTAGTGGGAGGCTATTTGCGAAATCAAAACGCAGCAATAAAGGCGCCTTCGGTGCCGATGATTGGCTTATGGCTATTTCTGCAGTCAGTATATCAAGGGGCTTCCTTGTTAATCATCGATCTACTGACCTCCCTATAGGCTATGATGCTTGGAGTGGATGTGTTGGGCTGCTTTTCAGCTTCTGTGGGCTCGGGATATCACACCTGGGATGTTAAACCGGGGTGGCCTATTACATGGGGAAAGGTTAGAACCCAGTGTGACTTGGCCTACCAGTTTATCTCGACTCTTCATTCTCGGTTGTTCCTTATCATTGATTTCTCGGGTCTTCGCTTTCATTATTTACTGTTTCACGGCAAGCTCCTGCACTTCATGCTGATATACCGCCTAGATTGAACTTGCGACATATGGTTAGTGATGTAAATGTGTGCATATGAGAGGTCCATTCTCACAAGTCGCCAGTGCTATTTATCCCAAGCGTTTCTATCACAAAGAGTATGCATGACCGAAATCCTACCCATTAATCCTCTGCTGACTTCCTCCAGTTTCCCTTTGCGTTTCCTACCTCAAGCTATTCCCTTCTCGCACGAACCAATGGTTTTGCTACATCACTATCGCTTTCCTCACGATCTGGTCCCTGACCTTCGTCTTCCTCATGATGTTCGCATGTCGGTATGCAACAGACGCCTTTCCCATCCCCGGACCCAATACTCGATACTAACTCGCACGCCGCTTACCCTAACAGGCCCATCTCCGGCTTCTGGGACCCGACCATCCCGCACGCGAAGTGCCTGCACATCAAAGCGCCCCTCATCCTCACCGGCGCGCTCAACTCGACGACCGACTTCCTCGTCTTCCTGTGGCCCGTCAAGACGCTGTGGCGGATCCAGCTGCCGCTGCTGCACCGCGTCTCGCTCGTCGCCGCCTTCGGCCTCGGCTGCCTCGTCTGCGTCGCCGGCGTCCTGCGCGCCTGGTACATGGACGTCTACTTCGCCTCGCGCGACCCCTACTGGAAGGCCGCCGTGCTGTGGGTCATCGTGAGCGTCGAGGGCAATTTCGGCATCGTCTGCGGCTGCCTGCCGACGCTGAAGCCGCTCGCGAAGCTGGTCTTCCCGGGGCTGTTCGAGAGCGCGACCGACCTGGTGGGTGACAAGTCGGTGGAGCTGGGGGAGCGTGGAGCCAGTGAGGAATCTCGAGAGGCGAAGGCGACGGCTGAATTCCCGTTTGGGAATATCAGTGCCCCTGGCAGGGGCGATGACGAGACTGGTAGTGAGGTGGGTGCTGAGGAGGGGAGAGCGCTGGCAAGTATCCCATCAAAAGATGATGAGAGAAGAGGAAGAAGAAGAAGACGAGACGATGATGTGTGGGCGGAGGTGGATACGAGACTGCCGGCCGGAGGTTTCAAGATACTGCAGACGGTGACGTTACATGGCAGCAAAAGGAATTCGGTGGATGATGGGGACCATCACTTCTCGGGGTCTTCGGGCCAGTCGGCGGATAGTGACGATAGTAGCGAAGAACATATATTGAGGCCGTGGACAGGCTGGTCTAAAGAACATAAATGAAATTGAATATAATTAACAATGAGCGGCTTTATACTAACGAATTACGGGGAAAGTGCGCCACTCTTAAGAGGAGTCTATGCTCAAGTAAAAGTCTTGATTTAACAGACTAGCTGGGAGCTGTTTCCACAATGCCAATGGGACAGATGTAACAGCGCGGCCTATGTTATTTCCGGACTGTCGGATGTGCTTATGGTCTTACTGCGAGAGCAGTGATGTTGATGTACCTCGCTACTCCCTCGTTACGCCATGCTGAGATGGCGTTTTCTTCGTAAATTTTCTTCGGATCAGCAGTCACATCCCAATAATCCTTTGTATTTGCTGTGGAACGCTGTTATATCAACCAGGCCAAGAGTGTCTCCGATTGAAAACCATCATCCAACAAGCCCATGAAAGATGTTCATCAGAAAGAAAAGGCCACTGCAAGACAGAAGTGTCATCCTCGAAACCCTTCAAGTCCACTCTAGGCGAACATGTTGACGGACGACCTCGCCGTGGCACTAGTTTTAGGCCAGTTGTCCCAGTTCACATCAAATAGGATGTTATCATCACAATCACTTCCCAGCGCCGTGTTGTTGATGAAGCCCGGCTCCCAGTAGAAAATGCCCGCACCCAGGCCGTCAGGAACATTGTTCAGCACGTCCACCACGGCGCCGACCCAATCGCTCTGACCCTGCGCTGAGACGGCGAAATCGGCAGACAGGTCAACACCGGAGCAACTCGTAGGCCAGTCCGTTTCGGCGACGTACAACGGCTTCTTGTACGTGCTCGCGAGCGTGTTGAGGCTGCTCTGCAGCGCGGTCGCGGTGGCGGCGGTGTCGAAGAAAGGGTAGAAGGAGAAGCCGAACACGTCGACCATATCCTGGGTGACGGTGCCCTCGTCGAAGAGACCCTTGAACCACCATGTCATCGTGTCCTCGTCCCAGCCGTTATTCAGGTGGATCATGACCTGCGGCTTGGTCACGCCGGCGGCGACGGCGTCGTCGACGCCCGCGCGTGCGGCCGCCCACAACTTCGCGAAGCCCGAGAAGTCGTTGTTCGAGATCTGGCCGTCCGGGAAGAGCATTCCCTGGATGATCTCGTTGCCGATCGACAGGATGTCGAGCGTGACGCCCCCGTCGGAGAAGGATTGCAGCGTCGACTTGACGTAGGACCGTACGGATGAGGCCAGGTCTGAGGTGTCGAATGATGCCGGCGTGGCTTGATTGGAGGGATCAGCCCAAGTGTCACTCAGGTGTAGGTCGAGGTAGATCTTGTGGCCGGCCTGGGAGAATCGCTTCGCAAGGTCGAGGGTGTAATCCAGTCCGTAAGCATCTCCGGTCCAGAGTCTATCATGTACGAGACAGCTTAGCCTTTACTTCGCTCTTATTGGGAGGTATTGAACAGGTAATCTTTTCGAGAAGAGTATAGCTCAGAACAGTCTCTTTGCACCTCAATCTTCTGTAAAGAGCTGATATGATGCAGTTCCTCGGAAAAAAAAAAAAAAAAAAGGGCGGGAGCAACTAACCTCAGCCTGACGCTATCCATGCCACCAGCACCAAGAATGTCTTCGATGGTGCTAGTAGAACCAGACTCAGTAAGCCAGGTCGCGCCTTGTTCGGTTTCCATGTATCCAGCAGATGAAAGGTCATGGCCTTTGGAGAGAGCCGAAACAGCATGGATAGCAAATGCCATCAAGGGCAGAGAGTTCATAAGATTCTTGGATATCATATTGGGTTATATGTATGACTCCTTTGGAGTAGTCAGACACCTAGGCTTAGAAAGCAGTATACTTAGAGCGAGCGGCGGCAATAGCAAAGCGATATCGGCACGGCCGGATGTATCAGAGAGGACTTTGCTGTATGTGAAGAAAGAGCGATAGAAAACAAACAAAACAAAAGATTGTAAATCTGCCACGCAATGAAGAGAACGGACAGGCAACGCTGATGGGTGAAATGGTTTCAAGCGGTCCGCGTAGCGTCCGACGGGTCTTGCGGGAAAGACCCTTTTTAAAGCCGACATAGGGTCGGACGTCTCTACCGTATTGCGACACCACGGAGGCACGCCTCCGCTTTCCCAATCCCAGCTCAGCGGAAATTATTATTTGCGGAGAAAGAGTGGCAGTTGGCGCTCTCTTGCGTCAGGTAGGGGGAGGAGAAAGGACTGATCTCCGAAACAAGGCGCCGCGATCATCAGTTGTACCCTTGCTGGGAGCGAAACAACGTCGGGCCTCGCCCGAAACGGACAGGAATACGCGGTTTGGAGGGCTGATCGGCAGGTTGCCGAGCCGACGCTCTTCATCTCTAGTCTCTTGCTACAGCTGAGATCTGATAGATGGACTGCGCATGTTCGAATGGACGGCGCAAAGTAGCAGGAGCTCACAAATACGTTGATTGAAACGGATTTTATTTGACTCGAGAAGAGTGGAAGAAACGTTCCTGACGTGCTAGCGTTGACTGAGCGGGAGATTTGCGAAGTGCCGAGCCAAGAACGGGACTGTTTCGCATCAGAAGACGGCCGGAGTCGAGCTCTCTATCCCCTACCGGTTCGGGCACGGCCTATTTGTAGCATCGTTCAGCACAGACTTCTTTCTTCCTCTTGAACCGACCGTCAAGCGAAGAGCAAGAGATCTACCGATCAAGGGCTCAGCAGCGCACTTCGTGGAGCGGGAGAGAGGAGAGCACGACGAAACGTTGAGGCGCTTTGGCATGAGAGAGGATGTTTCAGGTTGATGCCCCTCCTAGAAAGAAAGGAAAACCTTCATCCATGGCCCGATCCAGCCAATCGGCACATCTGTCTGGGCTCTTGTCTCCCCACTGTACGTCTTGAATGCCGGAAACTTATCGAAGAACGAAAAAGCACCACACATATTTCTTCGAAAGCACGAACAGTGGCCAGCAATTGATCTACATGTCTGTTTTGCGCCCTTCCCTGCTACAGTGAGTGAGGATGATATCCCGGCTCACGACGCGTCCTGGTAACAACGTAGTACCGAGAAATTCGGGTGTTAGTCCGTTATTCTGAACGCCATCCGTAACCGATGCATGACGCGCTCCGCCGAGCCGCGTGGACCGCAAGTCTAAAAAAAGAACGAGAATCGCCGACGACCAATTCGAATCAACCCTTCAGGCACCTCAGTGACGCGTAAGCCGACTGGCGAGGAAAACTAGAAAGAAGAAAGCGCCATGACAATGAAGAAAAAAAATGTAGGCACGCGCCGCCACCGATGAATATGCCCTCCCCCCAAGGTCCGAAGCGTAAGCAGCCAGAAATCCAAAGAATGCCTATAGCACGCCTCGTCACGCCTATGTACTTTACACAGAACCGGCCGTCTTCTTAACCATGACGCGGCACGTATTCTGATGCAAAACCCCCGTTCTAGTCCCACAATGGGCACGATGATCACCATCATTACGCTTCTGCCTTCTCGTCATCTTCCTCTTTCTTCTCTTCTTCAGACTCCTTGACTCCAGTCTCTGATTTCTCATCCCCTTTCTTTTCAACCGTCGCTACATCAACTGACGGCCTGTTGCTTGCCGTATGCGCCACACTCAACCTCTTCTGATGGCCTCCGCGCGCCCTTTTCTCCGCCTCCTCAGGGAACAGTTCCGGCATCAAGTTTGGTAGGAACCGATCGAGCTTCGCCCAGGTCTCCCGCCATAGCTCCTCATGTTCCGGCTTCTGATCGGGTGGGGCAAGGTAACCTCCACTAGACATGACAAGTAGAATATTTTTGAGCGATTCCGGAACAGCTTCCTCCTGATAGCGCCATCGTTGTTAGTCATTGGTCAATTCTGTTCAAATTATAGAGATCGTGTTACTTGCCAAATTATCGCCCTGACCACTGTTCATCAACCGATCCATGATGCTCAGGATCTTCAGCCAGAGATCCAACATGCCTTCCCACTTGGACAGCGCCACGAGGTAGTGAAGGAATATTTTGCAGAGCAGCGTCGCTGCCTGAACTCTCGTCTCTCCCATGCCACCGGGGTCGCTCTGGTACACCTCCGGCTTCAGAAGCTGGTTGATCAGTGGGAAGAGCACCTCGCCGAAGATCTTTGTCCATTCCTTGTGATCCGGCGACGCAAGATCGTTCGAGAGCAGCGTCCGTTGCAGTGATCCAAGAGCCTGATGCCTGATCTCTCGGCATGGGTTTAAGCATTGATTTGTTAGACATTGGAAGATGGGCGACCAGTATGCGTTCCAAGCTAAGCGCAGTCAGCATCTATGTCTGAACAGGACACGGTATAGAAACCCACCTTCGTTGGTTTCAAGCTGGGATTGCTCAATGAAATGAGGTACACGGCTGGTAAGCTGGAAGACGATAGTCATGGCCTTCGAACCACGCAGAACGACTTCGTTGGTCCTGAAAAAGGTTACTATAAGTGGCATCAACTGATCTCATTGGGACATACTGCGTCTTTTTCTGTTTCACACCCTTACCCCTCCGCCTCTCAGCGTCACTACGTTGCTCCTCAGCCGCGCCAGCACTTCCCGCCGTAGCAAAGTCGTTGAGTAACGCTATCGCCGCCTCATAGTTATCTGCACAAATACCCGGAGGACTGGAGTTGGTCAAGTTCTCGGCGATCTTGAAGACATCTGCTGCCACATCTGGCAGAGCGTGGAGGGTCCGCAACAATGTCCAAAAATCTGGAGAGTTGACCAGTTCGTTGCGCAAGCTGATAGGTCCATTGATGCAATCTAGTAAGCCCTTGAGCAAGGTTGGTGCTGTTTGCTTCAGAACATCCTGATCAAATGTAGCAAAATTGTGTAGGATCACGGGGGCTCGGATGTAGTCGTGATCGTTGCTCTCGCGTAAGAGCTTCAGGAGGTAGTATACCGTGCGGGACAACACGACAGAGTGAACGTTGTTGTCACGAAGTACGGTCTGTAGAGCATCTGCCACGCTCTTTCCGAGCTTTTCCACAGTTTCGGCATCTCTCAGAGCAAGGATAGTTGCCAATTCCAGCGCAAATACTAATGATGGGTCGTACTGTGAGCCCTGCGATTTTGCTTTGCTACCATTCGGTCGTAATGGACTTGGTGCAGGAAGATCAGGCTTAACAACAATGACGCGTGGTGAGGAGTCCTCGGGTATCTGAGCAAGAAGCGAATCCAAAATTGACTGGAGAGCCTCAATTGGCATACGGCTAACCAAATTAGCTAATACATCACAATGGAATGGAGTGACTATACCTTATATTGGCGAAGACCTCCGGAAAGTCGCACGAATTGATGCAGTCAACAGTGCAAAGGGTATATTCTATTTCGGCATCCGAAGGCTCCGGCGGCTCGTCATTTGCGAAGCTGAAAATGGAAGAAGCGAAAGTAGAGAAGAGACTGGCTTCATTCTGTCTCTGCTCACGATCGATGACCTGTGCAGGGTTTTGGAGTGGAATCGCAGGAATCTCGAGAGAGTTGGGTATCGATGAAAAAGTCGAGGGAATCAGGGAGTTGATGAATAGATTAAGCATGACGCGCACAAGCTGATCAATTGATCAGTGATATTCGGGGATGTGGAGGTTCTGGGAGGATCTTACCTGGTTCCATCCGTCCCTGATGAATGCTTCGTTACCATTGACGATGCGGAAAAGCAGGACAGTAGCCAACTGAGCCCTGTCGTCACGACCAAACCTGACAGCCGTTTCGCTGACCATAATCTTCTCGCTCTTCTTGTCCGCCTGGACCTCGGTATTCAATGATGTGCTCGGCGGAACATCTGGGGCTAAGGTGCTAATTTTGCTTAGGCAGAAGACGATCCGATCAATGCAGTCGGTGAGGCCATGCCTAGCTGCAATTTGAGCGCATTGATAGAACCCAGTGACAACACGCGAGAAGACAGCATCATCCGATGCTGACATGAAAACAAAGGAGAGAGTTGCGAGTATAGGTTTCCATGTAGCAGCAAACATCTCCGCATCGAAAACATTTGTATCGCAAATGATAAGGTCTGAAGTGGTCTGGACTTTCATCTGCAGTTCCTTCCATGCATAATCATATGCATGTTTGTTGTCGTGCTCCTCTGGGAGAATGATCTCGCGTGTTTTGATGGAATTGTAGATCTCCTCAAGATATTCCATTGGAAAGTCTTGTCCACCATTTACGCCACGCAAATTGCGAGCAAAATCTTCCAGGGCCATACGCTTTTGAGCTTTGAGATTCGGATTATGCTGATCCGTATTCAGCATGATGATGGCATAAGTCAAAACGTAGACGGCGTCCCTATCCGCAATACCCTCGGGAGGCTTCTCACCGCAATATTTTGCTGCGAATTCGGTGACAATCCGCTCGATCAACTGCGACTCTCCTGGAAGACGGAATGTGTTGAGAAGCTGGCGCAATGCCTCGTCGACTCTTTGACCAGAGAAATCGAACAGCTCCATGAAGGCGGCTAAGATCGCTTCGTTCTCTTTCTTCGAGATGAACTCGCCAAGGACTTTCTTGTCCAACCTCGTTGTACCCTTGATGAACTTTGCAATGGAGTGTGGATTGTCCGGGTCATCAATGATCCCTTGAGACACCAAATAGGCAATTCCTGCCTTGGGTTTCTCATTAAATTTTTTGGCACCGCGAATGATTATCTTTTTCTGTTCCCGTTGCTTCCTCAGTTGATCGACATGAGGGAAACCTTCTGTCCGGGGCTCATCGTCCATCCGATCCGCTATGGTCTGGATAAAACCGAGCAGAGCATCGAGACATAAGGGCGGTACATTGGTTGTGCTCCAGGTGGCCGAGTCCGGGAAAGCATTTCGAGATAACAGCCCAATCATGTCCATGCATAGGTCGCTCCGATCAATCTCACAATCATAGTTGACGAACAACTCGACCATGAACGAGGATATCCTGCATAAAGCCCCTACACTTTCTACCATCGCCTCTCTCGCGTCAGGTTTCCTGGCACCACCTTCCAGACCTAGCCTTTGCCTGTCTTTGACCGGCACAGGCGTGGACCTTCCGCTGCTCGAGCCAGACTGTGGCGAGGGCTTGACCAGGCTTGGTGCCTGAGGGACACCTTCGTAGAGCGCAGGGTCGATACCAGGTTCCTGGGGTATGTCGACACGTGGAAATAGGCATGCAACAAGATAGGAAAGAAAAAGTTCCTGCTGAAGCTTCAAGACGCCTCTGCAAGTTGCCAAAAGAGTGTAGGCCACTCTTAGCGACTCGTTCAACACCGCGATGTTCTCGGAACGAACGAGTTGGAACAGGTGTCGGCAAAGAGTGTCTTTAGCCAGAGAGGCAAGGCTCGGATGACTGGAAATGGAAGGTCCTGCAACCTCAAGCGCAACGTCGACGATCCGGAGAGCCATGATCCTCATCGTATCATTGTGTTGACGATCGTCAGGGTCCAGGAGATCGACCAAAACACGGAACAGCTCCCGGATGGATGGAAGAGAGTACGGTTTTATGACCTGTTCTTCTTCTGATTCCTCCACCAAGGGGAGATGGAGCTGGCTACCATTGGGGTTTCCATTCTCTTCACTGCCATCCGGCGTCTTCTCCAAACTTGTGGATGACCGCGATCCTTCCGGCACACTTCCGGGTACGGATAACGACTCACCGTTGGTGGAAGGGTCCATCTTGACAGCATCCATATCGTCCTTGGTACTCTCTTCCAGAGCGCCGGGTTCATCACCTGCCTCGATCTCGAGATGTTTTAGTCTCTCGAAAATTACCTGGCACATGGTCACCATGGCAATTTCCGCAGATCGCCGCAGCACTTCGGACAGTCGGACTTGACAACACATGCTCAGTCCAGTCTCCATCATCTCACATACGCTCTCGTCGCTTAATATGTCTCCAGCCGGACCGGAAATCATGTTCTCCATGAGCTTCAATATCCGAAGAAGCACAATTTCATCAGCGGCGGTATCAGTGGCCTCAAACCGACAGTGAGTGATGGCGGAGGAGAGCAGTTGCATGGCCAGTGGCAGCCGAGGCGAATTCCGGCCGATGATGTTGTATGAGAGGAACTTGGTTATGGCAAGAAGGGCCAACGAAGTTATGGGTGCAGACGTTGAAGAGGAGCGGATGACCTGCAGAAAGGGATGCAGTAAAGCGGGCGTATCAAACGTGTGGATGTCTGCGAATACGTCAGTGAAGACGGTCTTAGGCTGCCACTATCTGCGCTCATACCTCTGCAGCCCTTCAGGTCGCTCCGCAGACGGGTGAAGGCCGACATAAGGGGATTGTCCTGCATGCTCTTCCCCTTCTTGCCGCGGAGCCCCCATCTGCCAGCAAGAGCGTCGTCTCCAGTGCCCAGTTTTATGGTAGCGGCATTGCCCTCGCCCTTCTCGATTCGTTGTATGGCCAGCGGTTTCGCAGCGCCGCCGCCGAGGATGGCGGACACGGACGATTGGGCCCAGCGCGCATGCTTGCGCATGGCCGAGGTGACTGTGATGCATTCTGTGACAACGAGCGCGACGGGATCAATCGAAGCGGATATGGCGCGCGTGCGCGGGTGGAACTCTGGCACGCCATGCAGTGCAGCCTGGGTGGAGGAGTCTGCTTGGGTGCTGTTGTCGGCGGCCATGATTGCTGGGCTTAGGCGGCGAACGAGGCAGAGGCAAAGGGCCGGGAGGGGGAGGTGAGTTCTGCAGGGCGCGTCCCGGCTCGATCACAGCTGTGGGTAGTCCAAAGGCTCAGCTTCCCATGGTCGAATGGTCGGGAGTAAGACAGCGCGGGCCGTGGGCGCGCGGTGCATGTTCAGTATCTCGCGCTATGAAGGTCAAAGCTTCACTGGACACATTTCACTGCCAAGATCTCGACCTACATCCGTCGCCCGACACCCGCTCGGAACATTGGCCGCGCTAGTTCACCATGCTCAATGCGCTTCGATTTGCTGGGTATCCTTACAAGTTGCGCACCTGCTTGCCTGCAGCGGCACTGCTCTTCGGAATTTCGAAAATCTATTTTATGTACACCCATCTTCCGCGAACGCCAGCAGACCTCGTTAGACCACACTCAGAGCAACCGTCACACATATGCGGCCTTCCTGGTTCCCGCCTCGGTAGATTCAGACCCAACCTGCCAACTCCAGATGTGCCCTACGCATGTTCCAAACTGACTAGATGAATGCATCATCGCACTGCCTCAGCCAGTAGTAAAAAGAAAAAGGAGAAACTAGTGAATGCCCGATGTCTGGAAACACACAATTACAAGGTTGGGAAGCGTATATCAAAGCTGGTTTCTCTTGAGTATTTACTCGAGAGGATCTTTAATCTTCTTAGCAGCACCTTTGCCGTCATCTTTCACTCTGGTTCCGCGTTAGTGATTAAGGATTACCAAATTCTGTTGGGTAAACTTACAGAGGAGCATCCGCCTTCTTCTTCTCTCCAGTGATCTGATCCCTATTGTCCTTCTTTTCATCCTTTTCGTTCTCCTCTTTCTCAGCTTCCAATTTCGCATGCGCTGCCTTGGCCCGCTGGACAGCATCCTGGTTCTTCTTGGCCTGCTCCTCTTTGATTTTCTGCGCTTTTGCCTTAGACGATTCAACTCGTTGCTTCTCCGAGCTCTCATGCTTGGATGAGCTGTCTTTAACCGAGTTTTCCTTCGCCGAAGTGTCCTTGACTGAGCTGTCCTTAATTGCATTCTCCTTAACCGAATTGTCCTTGGCTGAGCTGTCCTTAGTCGACTTATCCCCGCTTGAAGTGTCTTTGGATGGACTGTTCTTCGCTGAGCTGTCCTTGGAGTCTTTCTCCGTAGATTCCTTCTTATCAGACTTTTCGTCCTTTCCGTCCTTCTCGTTCTCCATGTATTCCGTCTTTGCAATATTCCTGATATCGGCCTTATCCTTATCCCACTGTTCGGCTGGATCTTCGAACTGGTCCTTCAATCTTTGCAAGCGGTCCTCTTTCTCTTTCTCTTCTTTCTCCTTCGCAAGCCTCTCCTGCTCCATTTCCTCCATGTGTCGAATGTCGTCGACACTGGGTTCGTAAAGATGCCAGATAGTATAGTGCGGAAGGCCAACCACGGAGTACTTCATCCTCTTTGCCATCTGGTATATAATCAGTATGTGTTGTCGTAAGGCAAGGGTATTAACAGACCTTTCCGAAGCCTTCAGTCTCCGCGTGCTTTTCGAAGCTGAAGGCCGGGAAGTGCACACCAGATCGGAAGACTTTAGCCTTGGCCAGAATGCTAACACCTCCCACGCCATCAATTTCCATCTCCATGTCCGGGTCTCCGTAAGGGTCGCGCAGGTAGGCAAGATGGGGACGCCATGTGGCATATTCTGCATAACCTTCGACGATGACGGCATCCTCATCGAGCGTATCGGCGAGAGCGAGGGCAGTTTCGGATTCTTGCCAAGAGTTAAGATCGTAGGGTTGTTCTCCGCCAAGCCAATCTGGAAGCGGCCGCCAAACATCTGCCACAAGTTAGCCAACAACGATGCAGTAGGACCAGTCTACGAAACATACTGGGCACAATTATGTCCTTATTATGGCGCATGAGATCTTCCAGAATCGTGAACGGCGCAGTTTCCACGTCGACATCACGCCAATACACCCAACTGTGTGTAGGTCGTAGGGCTGCGCTCAGCAGCCAATTCCGCGCCTGAGCCATCGACTTTCTCCGCCCAGCCTGTGCGGCGAAACCGTGCCTACTCTCGACGTCCTGATTGACCTTTTGGCCGAAATCCTTTTCCATTATCGAAATCTCTCCGAATTGCTGGGTCGGATCCTCATTGGCTTGGAGTTCTTCCAACAACTCAGAGAGTAGCTCAAGTGTGTTGTCCTTCGAGTCTCCAACAAGGAACGCCAAATCGATAAAATTGTGCGGATACGTCAAATTCCGCAAGTGTCCGAAGAACATAGGCAAATGCGGTGCCGCGTCTCGCAGCGGAGCGCAAAGAAGAATCCGCTCTTCCCTCTCCCAGCCGCGTGCTGTACCTTGAACATTATTGAGATCGTAGTAACGAACAGTCTCGAGCTGGAAATCAGGCGCAGCGCTAAAGAGGCCTAGAGTTAATACAGGACCGACGGTCGCTCGGAAGCCGGACGAAAATAGGAAAAGGGAAATGACGATGGCAGCGACGAGAAGGCCCAGTCTCATGAGCAGCTGGCGACGACGTCGAAGCGCAGGCGTCGACCGCGGCTGAAACCTGTAAAGAAGCCATGTCAGCACCACCATCTATTTCGACGAGAACCCAGGAGCGCACTTATGTGGCTCTATGTGAAATGTCTGCTGCCCGCCCGTACTATACCCGGCATAGCCGTTGGCAAAGCCGTGGCGGTGCATCGTTTTGCCATGTAGAGGTAGCATTCAGACGACGGAGGTCTTCAAGAACTACCCGCCGTACGGCTCAGGAGGTCTGGATCGGGGGGCCAGCCACCTCCAAGACTATGGACACTCGAGGCGCAATTGCAGGCGGCGCGGGGAGTTGGATCGGGGCGATGCGATCGCCAGGCGGTCGGGTGGGCTGTGGGTGAGGTCGTTGCGGAGGAGCTGCGGGCGAGGATTGCGTATCCACGGATTCGACCAACGGCCAAGGTGGCTCGTTACAGAGGCAGATCAGCAGGGATTCCGTTTAGCTCAATGCCGACCCGCTGCCGTTCCCTGCCGTTAGCCCAAACGTCACAGCCCAGAGCGAGATTCGGTCGCAGAGTCGAAGACGCTGCACGATGAGTCTTGTCGCGAGGTGTCCTGAGGGCGAAATCACGCAGGAAAGTGACCCCTTGGCTGCGGCGACGGTGGCTGACAAGTAGACGGCCGTTGCAGCATCAGCGCGATACGAGATAGAGACGATCCTGCGCCAATTTACACTCCAACTTATTGCCCATTACACTAACTTTTGCGAAATTCGTTGCCGATGCCAGGCCGAAAGCTTGTTCGTTTACTCACACTTGGGCGCTCCATTGCGAATTGATTTCATGCAATCGACATGATTTCCAGCAAAAGCCCTAATAAGCATAGCAATTCGTCGGAGATCCTGTCATCGGCCATCCAGGGCCGCAGCGTCAGCATTCCGCCCCGAGTCCAGACATCATGTGCTTGCGCCAGAACGCCCTGCAACCAACCAGCCAGTCACACCAAAGTCGATATATACGTGCATAACCCCATTCAAGTCTATGTCGAAATTATCTCACGTCTCCACAAATCTCGAACCCATCAGCTCGTCTATATGAGCACGCTGCGCCTTCGTGTTGTCCTTCCCTTCCTTCAACAGCACAGCCAAAACCTCAATAGGAGGACTTAGGCCGAGACGGTGTGCGCGCTTCCAGCGCTTGAGGCGTGCGTTACCAATGCATGGCTGTTTGTGTCAGTGCGACTGCTGGCCGTGGGACATGCCCCTTTTGGTTCTCCTGGTGGTTGCACTTACTCCGTACTGACCACTGGTGTCGAATTCGCGTAGCACCTTCTCGTGGAGAGAGACGTCCTGCTGGTGTACACGCGGGGCTTTCCTTGCGCGCTCCTTCTCCCTCCAATACTTCTTGATCTGCGTTTCTGTAATGCGGCTGGCCTCTTCTTCCTCCGGCGTCAGCTCTGCCTTTGCCGCTTCCTTCTGCGATTGCTGAGCAATGGCAAGCTCGGATGTTGTGAGTTCAGTGAGGTCGGGATCCGCTTCAGCGCTGAGGTTCGTCTCCGCGATGGACTCGGACAGGATTGGGTCGTGCTTTGACTTGTTCGTAGCCTTGGCTTTGCTGGCTGGTGAGGCCCTGGGCTTCGTCACCCGGTTTGCAGCGCCATGGAAGGCCAGCGTAGACTGCCTAGATTGCGAGGCGGATGGGCGTCGTTTCGGAGCCATGACGGGGGATGAGATATTGCGGAAAGAGAATCGGAAACTTTGCGATTGGTTCAGCGGTGGATGATAATGCGCGATCTGTTGCCGGGATGTGGGTGGGGATGGGAGCAAAGGAACTAATGCGTTGCCTATGACGACGCTGGAGCTGGAGACGCCGGCTTGGCGCGCTTGTCGCGTTCGCGCTGTCCCGTGAGTTGCAAACCACCACTCAGAGACGCCCGGCGTTGAGCCTCACCTTCACCTCGCTTTACTCGCCTGTGAGCAGAGCACATTCGCGCCATGACAACCACAAATGCAGAAGCGGAAGCACTCATTCCGCAGTTCAAGTTGGAGAGGCTCCTCAATCAAGGTAAAATCGAGCCATGCAGCGCTTTTTTAAACCTAGCACGCGCTCATCCATCAGCTGTGAGCAGACCAAGCTGGCCGTCGCATAGTGCTTCTCGGCTCTATCCGATCCAGACCAGCGCTTCTGCTGGCTGAGCGGGCTGCCTTCTCCGTTGAACCCGCCCATCTAGAAAGCTTTAGCTCGTCGTTGGCGAACGTCAGAAACCTCGGGACCAACGACATTTACTTCTGGTTCCTTGCAGCCACTGCGGCGGACTCACAGAATTCCGCCCAGCCACCCGACCTGAAGGTGAACTTGATCTACCCTTGCAACGAGAAGCATATCAAAAAGTACTCGCAGCAAGGGGTCCGCTTGGTGACCGAGACGCCGGAAATCTACAGGGATCATGTGCGTCCGTACATGCAAAAGCAGCGGGAAGAGGGAAGGCTAAATTGGGTGTTCAACATCATCGAAGGACGCACTGAGCAGGAGGATGTCTTTTTCCGAGAACACGGTGAGGAGGGTTTTCTCGTGTTGCCCGACCTGTACGTCTTCTCGTCCGGTGCGATCGTCTCGTATGCTGACTCCACCTCCTTTTCCTAGTAACTGGGACCGCAAGACCATGACTAGTCTGCATCTGCTTGGGATCGTCGAGCGCCGTGACATCTGGTCGGTGAGGGACCTCAAGAAGACACATATCGCCTGGTTGAAGCACATGCGCCAGAAGCTGCTGGAGGCAACTGTGAAGCTGTATCCGGACCTAGACAAGGACCAGCTGAAGCTTTACATCCACTGTAAGTAGCACACGGCGTCACACATTCATTTCCGTATCTGATGATCCCAGATCAACCGACCTACTATCACTTCCATATCCACATCGTGCACGTGGCTCTGGAAGCAGGCGCAACACAGGCCACGGGGAAAGCGTTGGGCTTGGATCACATCATCAGCCAACTTGAGCACATGGCTGGCCCCGAGGACACCGCCGGCATGGCAGACGTCTCTCTGACCTACACGCTAGGAGAAGCTAGTGAGCTTTGGACGGAAATCTTTCACCCGCTGAAAGAAAATGGGTGTTCGTAACCGACACGAGCATAGTCGGAAGCACGTTTTGGGGCAGCTCTCGCCTCTTCGAGCAGACGGCGACGAAGGGCTGTTCGGGGTCGCATCCACAATTGGCCGCTTCAAACGCCCGGACGAAGCAATGTGCGGGAGCCCGTATAGTGTGGTTCACGTACAATAGTACCTCAACACACGGCCCTTCCATGAAGAGTTGGGGCACCCATCTGAAGCCAAATATTTTTCTGAGAGCCAGCCCTCACGTGCGGGCGAGTGTTTCAACTCCGAACGTGTTTCGCATTAGGCATGCCGCTGCAAAAGTAATGGAGCCGAACACATATTACCCAAGAAAGGGGAGCCATTGGGCGTCCTCCAGGAAGCGAAGCGAAGCGACATCATGCAGCCAGGCGGCCCCAGACAAAGGCCCGTTAAATGGACGGAGCAGGCGTTTGTAGAGGGATAGACTCACAAGAGGGACCCGTTCGTATAGCCGGATGGGGCAGGATCAGCGAGGTGTTTGCCCGCGAACTTTGCACCTTGTGCGCAGTGCATTATTAACATAGTGCATAAATCTCCGCCGCGCCGCCAATCACGAAGCGCCGCCGAATAGCTGGCTGCCCACGAGCTTGTCCAGCGTAACGCCGACTTGTTCGCCTCTAGTCGCTCGTCTGCCGTGGCTGGTGGCGGAAGGCGCCGGCTGGTGTGCGCTGCAAACACTCGCAAGCGTATCGTCAGAGCCCCGCGGTCGCCTTGTCTGCGCTGGACGGTGAAGAGATCAGCCACCGCGCGCCAATTGTTGCAGCAGCACAAGAATGCCCAGGCGCGGAGTGAAACCCAGCGGAGTTTCAAAATCCTTGGCTCATTAGGGGTGAAATTTCGGCTCGCGTTGGCAGGCGCTTGGGGTCGCGGGCGGGCTGGCGCATAGGCCGCCGCGCCCCGATCTTGTGGGCGATATCTCGTCCGCCGCCTTTGCTCCAATCGCACCACTCTCCCCATAATAACCTGCTGCCGGCTGCTCTTGGTGCATTTCCACTCCTTCACGGCTTTGCCTCACGCTCGTTCGGTCCCCGTACCATCCGCTCCTTACATCACCACGCCTCCAAGAGCCTTGGCCTCTGGACGCATAATCCACCACACCTACGAAGACCCACGGAACAGGGAGCAGTGCTTATCTTTAACCGGCTTCGCTTTACGACAAGATGCTTTCCAAGTACATTTTCGCCTCGCTCCTTGCGAGCACCGCCGCCGCCGTCAACACTCTGGAGATCAACGGCCAGGATTTCGTCGACCCCAAGACTAACAAACGCTTTTACATCATTGGTGTTGAGTACGTTCGGTGTGCCCGCTTTGTAAGGAGTGCGAATGCTGATTGTCGCGCAGCTACCAGCCTGGTGGACAGGCCGGTTACAATGAGGCGTCCGGCCAGGATCCCTTGACCGATGCCGACGCGTGTCTGCGCGACGCCGCTATCATGCAGCAGCTCGGTGTATGTTGTGTCCCACCCGCATGCCTTTGCGTTTCCCACGTGCTGACCCTTGCCCCAGATCAACACCATTCGCGTCTACAACGTCGATCCCGATGGAGACCACGACACCTGCGCCAGCATTTTCAACTACGTCGGCATCTACATGATGCTCGACGTCAACTCCCCCCTGGCCGGTGAGAGCATCGACCGCTCGAACCCCAGCAGCTCCTACAACGCCAATTATCTGGAGCGCGTCTTCAAGATGGTTGAGGCCTTCAAGAACTACCCCAACACCCTCGCTTTCTTTGGCGCAAACGAGATCATCAACGACATCCCTTCGTCCAAGGAGAACCCGCCCTACATTCGGGCTGTCCAGCGCGACCTCAAGCAGTACATCAAGAACAACGCGGACCGTACCATCCCTGTTGGCTACTCCGCTGCCCAGGTCCAGGATGTCCTTCAGGACACCTGGGAGTACCTCCAGTGCGCTATTGACGGCGATGATAGCGACATGTCTCGCGCTGACTTCTTCGGTCTGAACTCGTACTCGTGGTGCGGTGGTGACGCTACTTTCGACTCCTCCGGCTACGATGACCTGGTCGACATGTTCCAGAACAGCAGCATCCCCGTCTTCTTCTCCGAGTACGGCTGCAACGAGGTCCAGCCCCGTGTCTTCGACGAAGTCCAGGCTCTGTACGGTGAGAACATGACGTCTCTCTCTGGTGGCCTGGTCTACGAGTATACTCAGGAGGAGGCCGACTACGGTCTTGTGGAAGTCAACGACAATGGCACTGTCACGCTGAGGACCGATTTCGACAACCTGCAGACGCAGTTCAACAAGCTTGACATTTCCCTTATCCAGTCCAAGAACGAGACCGGCACCGGCATTACTCCTCCCAAGTGCTCTAAGGACCTCATTGATGACGACACATTCGGCGCTGATTGGGACATCCCGTCCACTCCCTCCAAGGCTGCTGACTGGATCAAGAACGGTCTTGACAACCCCAACCAAGGCAAGATTGTTGATGTCACTGCTACTGCTGTCCCTGTTGCTATCTACGGCACCGACGGCTCCGAGATCTCCAACCTCAAGATCAGCAAGGTTGCTGATGGCGAGAGCAACGTCCCTAGCGGAAGTATGCTTAGCAGCGGCACCCAGACCAGTGGTAGCAACAGCTCATCGACGACCAGCTCTGGTTCCTCTGCCAGCAGCACCCAGGAGGGTGCCGCCGGTAAGGTCGGCGTCAAGAGCACTGGCGCGCTTGTCTTCGCTGCTGTCCTGGCCATCATGCTCTGCTAGACCATGGGTGCATAGTTTTGCAAGCTAACGATGAAGCCATGACAACCATTTCCATCTCTGTTTCTTCTTGACATGTGGGGCTTCCTGGTTAATTGGATGCGTTCTGTGAGACCCCTTTTTTTCAATTCACCGTGGCATAAGCGCGTTTTCTCTTCCCACTGCAGGTCGGCGGTGACGGCTATTTTGGAATGTATAGATGAGGAGGGTTCTAATTGAAAATAGACTTGATTCGTCATGCACATCTTTTGTATTTGCTATACGTGATATTGCCAGCTTAAGCCATTAAACGGCCCTTTACATGTCCATTGCCTCGCAAGATCACAGGCGCTAAAGACGATCTCCACGTATTGAATTCATGCAATCCCTTCCGCATGCGTTCCGTGCCAATGCTTGCTAAATCAACGCCTACAAAATTCACTACAGAAGAGTCTTGCGCATAATTCAAGGACAAGCTTTCTTGTCAGAGTCGGTTACCTTAACCGAACTACAGATATATACTCCGCTTCCTTTAAGCCGTCGTAAAAACCTTATAACACCAGCTCCCCACCTGGGCCCGGCGACCGCTTCTTCCAGTTACGAATGAAGATTGCCGAGAGGACGGCAAGAGAGGCGGCAATGCAATGGAAATTCCATGGCCCGGGGTTAAGCTGTGCAGCTCCGCACGATAATGACGCGATGCGGGGCGGGGCTTTTCCGTGGGCATCAAAGCTCCAGAGCTCGCCATTCTTAATCGCTGATTGCTAAGCTAAATTCTGGGAGAAGCTCACGATCCTCGCACTCTCACCTCAGCCCATGCCTTTAAGAGCTTTCCCACGCATCGCATTGGCATCGTCTCCTCAGCGCCTCGCATCAAGCGCCCCGCTTGCAAGAAACCGACTCTCCGCCATCACATCCCACCTGCGAGCCCCGCTCACAAATCCGCAAACCATTGTGACCGCGAGAGCAATGGCATCTACCAGCATTCCCACCACCCAGAAGGGCGTCATTATCGAGAAGACGGGCGGCATCGAGGTCCTGCAATACAAGACCGATCTACCCGTCCCGCAGCCCAAGGAGGGAGAAGTGTTGGTCAAAAACGACTTCATCGGCATCAATTACATCGATACGTATGATACACTTTCCTTCTAAAGGTTCTACTCCAGCTGATCATACGCGCAGATACTTCCGCACCGGCCTCTACCCCGCGCCCCACTTCCCCTACATCCTCGGTCGCGAAGCCTCCGGCTCGGTCGTGTCCACCGGCCCCGGCGGCGAGCTGCACGGGCTCAAGGTGGGCGACCGCATCGTATGGATGGGCCAGGGCGCGTATGCCGAATACACGGCAATCCCGACGTCACACGCGACAAAGGTTCCCGACGGTATCTCCTCCGACGTTGCGGCCGCGGCGCTGCTGCAAGGCTTGACGGCACTGACGCTTATCCGCGAGGCGCATCCGGTCAAGAAGGGAGACTGGGTGCTGGTGCACGCGGCGGCAGGCGGCGTTGGGCTTTGGTTGGTCCAGCTGCTCAAGGCAGTCGGTGCGAGGACTATCGGCACGGCGAGCACGGAGGAGAAGATTGAGTTGGCGAAGAAGAACGGCGCAGAGGTGCTGATCAATTACACGAAGGAGGATGTGGTGACGAAGGTTAAGGAAGTCACCGGTGGCCAGGGTGTCGCCGCTGTCTTTGACGGTGTTGGCAAGGCGACGTTCGACAGCAGTCTGGAGAGTGTGGCCAGGAAGGGAACTGTGGTCAGCTTCGGCAACGCGAGTGGTGCGGTGCCACCAGTTACAATTGCGTACGCCTCCTCTCTTGCTCCGCCTTGTAAGGAAATAGAAAGACTCGCTTGCTAACTTGCTCACCGCAGCCGTCTCACCGCGAAGAACGCGAAGCTCCTTCGCCCCACGCTTTTCAACTATGTCGCGACCCGTGAGGAATTTGACCATTATACCCAGGAGCTCTTCCAGTTCATCGAGAAGGATAAAATTGATGTCCATATCCATGAGGTGTACCCCCTGGCGGAAGTTGCGCGGGCACACCAGGACCTTGAGGGCAGGAAAACTACCGGCAAACTTTTGCTCAAGCCGTGAAGAGATTAAACGAAAAAAGGGTGGTTGATATTCGTTGAGATCCATTTGAATTTAACAGCTCTGACGAACAGCCTATACAAGGCGAAACGGAAGGTTTCGTTCAAGATTGTGGGGAGAAAGTGATCGGATCAAGGTTGATAGCGTCGTTGATCATGTTCAAATGAAGAACCAAATTTGGAACTTCCTTATTTTTTTTTAAAAAAAAAAATCCAAGCGACGATGGTTCAGTCTTCCAATTGTACCTCCTCCTAGGACTACGGGGCTCATACGCGTAAATGGGAAAACTCTACGCATATTATCTCCGTCTTTACTCCGGTCCCAGCCCCCTGGCCCTACACTCCTCCACCATCGCCTTGATTTCCTCATCACCACTCGCCGCTCTCTTT
The DNA here is from genome assembly GCA_037367355.1 of Neoscytalidium dimidiatum. Taxonomy (NCBI): domain Eukaryota; kingdom Fungi; phylum Ascomycota; class Dothideomycetes; order Botryosphaeriales; family Botryosphaeriaceae; genus Neoscytalidium; species Neoscytalidium dimidiatum. Next base: position 865,446 of record CM074697.1, on the reverse strand, counting down.
TCAAACTCTGCCCAATTCTCACTCAGCCACTGTTGATCCTTCCCCGCCTCCGGCAACATAAACCCCTTCTCTTCGCCGGCGATAATGGTCCCGAGAATGAAAATGGTGTCGAGCTGCGTCGCAGCATCACCGGCGTTCTTCGGCGCAAAGACGGCCTCCCAGGCAGCGCGGAGCTGACGGCAGAGGTTGTCAAAGGCGCTACGGGGGCGAGAGGAGCCAGGGCGGAGGTTGGCTTGGATGGTGTTGATGAGGGTCTAAGAGCACGAACGTTATCAGGAACCGGGACGGCCACGTTACACCGGGGGATAGTTAAAGCTGGCAGGTATTGGTGCAGGCTACTGTGATGTATGATTCCATAACGGCACGGATTTGTCGAAATATCCTCGGGATATACCTCGTAGCATTTTTGCCCTTAACGTCTAGGAAATTTCGCCGACTCCCCATGCAACTTTACCTCGACCTAACAGTGCTACAGCTACGGATATCTATCCATTCAGGAGCGTTTGGAATGCGTTAATTTTGACACTAAAACTTTGCTTACACGTTTACCGCCAACATAGTAGGATGTTCCAGATACATCCTCGAACTTCACGTTCACGAAGAGGGAGGGAGTCGTGAACAAGTTCGTATGGATTTTGGTAATAGCGGTGACGAGCTCATCACGCTGAGAAGAGCTGATAGGATCTTTGTGAGAGATAATGTAAAGAGGCATGGTGGAGGACAAGTCTGAGCTGTCTAGGGGATATGGAATGACATAAATTCGAGGACGACGCCGTGCGATCATTTAAAGGCAAACACATACATGAACGTAACTGATAGTAATCAAGTGTCTTGCATTGGTAAGGTGTTACAGTAATCATAAATCGCTCTCATTAACACTGGAGGGACTGGAAGTTCTGGCCGGTGACGTCGATCATCCGCTGTGGCGTGCGGGGATGGGGCACGTTTTCGGGCAAGAGGATCTCCCCGGCCTCATGACCAGTACCACCCGTCGTTAGCGAACCAACAATGAGCACGAACACCGCGGACAGATTCCAGCAGCTGCAAGGTGTTCCTGTGGCGGAGAAGAAGGAGTGGATTTTTTGATGTATACAGTTGTCTGTCGGAGTCGCGCTTCTTACTCAGAGTATGAATGCATGCTTGAATCCACCAAACGCCGATGCCCATGCAGTCATTCCGTTACCCAAACTTCGACTGCTTCGAAGTGTCGAGAAGCTCGCAGCTGTGGCACTTCGTCTTTCTATTCTCACCTTCACAAACACTCGTCATACTCCAACCTGGTAGTCATCTACGACTCAACAGACTGTTGGCCATCTTTTCGCATCTTTTCTAGAATTCAAGGACCTCTCATTTAGATGCCACCACCTTTGGCGCCATGTCAGTCACCTAGTCGCAGATGAAACAAAGGGTCTACAGGGTCCCAAGGCTTACCAGAACGGTGAGTCTCGACACGGTAGTCGCCCGTAGGTCTCTGCTGGCCCTGAGGGCGAGAGTTGGTCTTTAGCAAGAGGTATGAAGCACCAAGCCCGACAACAGTGAGGCCGAGGGTGCGGCGACTGATTCGATCACGCGATGTCAGTCGAACGTGCCCGCGATCTGGAGAGGCGATAGTGCGGGGGAAGGGTGAGGGGAACATACGTGAAGATAGCGTTGAGACCCATGATGCAGAGTTCTCAGGAATCAATTGGGGAAGGACGTGTCAGTGAAGGGTCAGGAAGCTCAAAGCAGCGGTGTGGACGAGGTTGTTGAGTTGTTGATGCCGGCACGCGACAGGCATTGGCATGACCGGCAGCTTTAAAATCGCCGCTAATCCTATGACGCCACAAGCGTTATCGATACCGGCTCTTCCTCGGCAGGCCTCAGAAAAATCCAGGGCCTTGCAGTCTCGCAGCGGCCATTTCTTTCCCGTCCCCTTCTCTTCATCGTTGCTTCCACTCATTCGTTGACGATTTGAATAACCTCGTGCGCCTAACACGTCTTAAACCGACCGCACAGTCGCCTTCCTTCATAATGGCGCCCTCAAAACAGAAAGCTCCAAAGGGTAGCGCATTGAAGTCGAAGTCCAGATCTGGCGCCGTAATCTGTACGTCCCCGTTAAGTTCCTATGCGCCTTCAGGATTTGATGTATTTGCGCTTGTATGCTGACGCAAAGCTGCTCTTGCAGCTGATCCTCGTTTTGCCAACATTCAGACTGATCCTCGATTCCGCCTCCCCTCGAAGAAAAGCACTCATGTCACCGTTGATAAACGTTTCGCGCACATGCTCAAGGATGACGACTTTGCGCGTAAGGCCACCGTAGATCGATATGGCCGCAAATTATCCAAGAATGCTGGCAAGAAGGAGCTTGAGCGGATGTACCGCATCGAGGGCGAAGATGAGGATGAAGAGGACGAGGAAAAGGACGAGGAGGACCAGGACTCTGAAACGGACAATGCGGATGACGATGACGAAGTACAGAGGGAACTGGCCAGGATGGATAGAAAATATGATCCTGCGCGTGAAGGAGGTTTCTCGTCTTCGGAAGACGACAGCGACGAAGATGAAGAAGAGGAGGTAGAGGTTCAAGACGAAGACGCATTTGACTTTCCCACTGGCGGAAAGGATGCAGAGGTTGAGGAGATGGAGGATGCTACGCCACGGATAGCGGTTGTGAATTTGGACTGGGACAATATAAGAGCTGCAGACCTCATGGCCGTCGCGTCCAGTTTCGCCCCAGCCGATGGCCGAATTCTTAACGTCACCGTCTACCCCAGTGAATTTGGACGGGAACGCATGGAGAGGGAAGAGCTCGAGGGTCCACCTCGCGAAATCTTTGCCAAGAGCAATAAGAACGAGTCTGATTCATCCGATTCCGGCTCAGATGCGGATTCTGATTCGGAGGACGAGAAAATCAAGAACGACTTGCTTCAGGAAGACAAGGGTGAGGAGTTTGACTCCAAGGCACTGCGTCAATACCAGCTGGAGCGATTACGCTACTACTATGCCGTCATCACGGCCGACTCTGCGGTGACAGCGCGGCACATATACGAGAACATGGACGGTCGCGAGTACCTTTCCAGCGCAAACTTTTTTGATCTAAGATTTGTGCCAGATGAAGTATCGTTCGAGGATGATAAGCCGCGCGACAGCTGCGACCGAATCCCTGACGGCTACCGCCCGAACGACTTCGTCACCGATGCCCTAACGCATTCGCGTGTCAAGCTGACTTGGGACGCTGACGACAATGCCCGCAAGGAAGTTCAAAAACGTGCCTTCAGCCAGAAGGAGATTGACGACAACGATCTGCAAGCCTACATAGGCTCTGACAGCTCGTCCGGCGAAGACTCCGGCTCAGAAGCCGATTCTGAGGCCGACGGCGCTGCCAACGACAAGGATGCGAAGAAGCGCGCTCGCGAAGAGAAGGCCGCGAAGCTTCGCGCCGCCCTTGGCCTCGACAGCGGTATCTCTTCCCTCAAGAAATCCCGCGAGGCGGATAAGCCCGTCGGCGATATGCAGATCACCTTTACATCCGGCCTATCCTCCTCGAAGGATGACAAGAAAAAGTCGACCATCTTCGAGAATGAGCCGGAAGAGACAACCAAAGAGAAGTACCTCCGCAAGGAGCGCGAACGCAAGCAGCGCCGCAAGGAACGCGCGAAGGCACGCCGTATGGGCCTCAACCCAGACGATCCGGAGGATCTCGCCAAGGTGCGTGGCGAAAAGGAGGCTGCTGCCGCGTCGTCCGACGATGAGGTTGCCCACGTGGGCGCGGCAGAGAAGGTGGGTAACGAGGAGGACGACGACCCCTTCAACGACCCTTTCTTTGAGAACCCGGACGAGGAACGTAAGCGCGCGTTCAAGGAGGCGAAGAAGGCGGAGAAGGTGAAGCGTCGCGAGGAGCGGGAGGAGCGGGCCAAGAAGGACGCTGCCGAGCGCGCGCAGCTCGAGCTCCTGATGGCCGAGGAGGACGGTGGCAACTCGCATCTGCGCCACTTCGACATCAAGGAGATTGAGAAGGCGGAAAAGAAGAAGGGGAAGAAAGGGAAGAAGGGTAGGAAGGCCAAGAATGGTGACGAGGAGGATGACGAGAGGGAGGGCCAGGAAGGCTTTGAGATGGATACCCAGGATCCGCGTTTCAAGGCGCTGTTTGAGAGCCATGAATTTGCAATTGATCCTACGAATCCGCGATTCAGGGGTACCAAGGGTATGAAGGCGTTGTTGGAGGAGGGAAGGAAGAAGAGGAAAATGGGCAGAGGTGCGGAGGAGGATGTGGAGATTAGAGGGAAGAGGGCGAGGAGGGCGGTGGATGAGAACGAGGGTGGAGGGGACGATCTGAAGAGATTGGTAGAGAGGGTGAAGGGCAAGACGAAGAAGGCTAAGGCGTGAGGGGGTGAATAGAAAGGTATTGAAGTGGTTGCTTGTTTGCATTGCATTGGAGTATCAAGGTTGCCAAAAACTTCAACTTGCGCAGAGTACTCTTACGGCATCAAAATCGGGTTTAGTCATATATTCATCAGCTTCTCAGCTGCTATTGCTTAAAGTCAAAAGTGTGTGCTGCACAAATGAGGAATACTGCGTGCCTGCCTCTCTCTTCTATCAAATCAAGTCAACTGAGAAAGTACCCCAGAACTCTTAGCTTACACACCGCCAATGACAACGCTCATGCACCATATGCTTTGCTTCTCCAGGTTTTATTCACGTACACAAAAAAAAAAAAAAAGACATGATGCTTGTTACACCCAAAGAACAGAAAGGAAGTTCAAGTCCATTGGCTACAAAGGAATTAGTAGAAAGGGAACATTGTATCTAGAAATTCATGAGGTCTAAAATAAGTGGTTAGTTAATAGTTAGTCTTATAGGCAGGGGCATTAGGAACAGCGAACATACCTCGTCCAAACAGAGCTCTCTTCGTCCAGTCCATGGCGAGTAAAATTCTCGTTCGCAAGCTCACACTCTGCGCGAAGTAGACACTGCGCCAAAGGTAAACGGCGAGCAGGCCACCGGAGAAGTTCAGACCGTTGATGTCGAAGATGGCGGCATTGCCGATATAAGCGAGTGAGCCGAGATGCTTATATTCGAAAGCCTTGTAGACAGCCTCGTCCAAATCACCGTAGTCAACCTGGTTCATGCGCATACCGGGCGCGGCACGTGCAATGGCGTTGAACTTGCGCGCCAGGTACTGGCCCTGTTGATGAGCACGCTGTGCTGTTGCCGGGAGCGAGGTCAACTTCGAGTCGATCTGGCGCAACAGTTCGTGCAGTTCGCCAAAGTCGAGCGTGCCACTCCTATCCTTGTCGTACTGTTCAAAAAGCTTGTCCAATCTCCGCAGGTGATCCGCTGCTTGCGGGAAGCGTGCCTTCACACGCTTGGCCACCTGCCGCCAGTCGGAGTAAGAAACGTGCATGTCCTCCGGGTTCTTTCCCTTCTCCCAGGCGAGCGTCCGTAGAAAGGTCACGATATGGTCAGAGACGTTATTTTGGACTGTTGCGCAGTCACCGACGGCGTAGACGTCACCGAGAGGTGCACCAACGACACGACAGTGAGAGTCGGTTTCGAGAGCGTGTCTATTGTTCTGTCCGTCCAGTTTCTTGGCAAGCCTGGCACAAAATTCAGTTTGAGCTATGTGTGCGTTAGCTAAGAACTGTTAATAAGGGCAAATGGTAGCCTTACACACTCCAGTTGACCACAGGCAGAAGCCCATTGGGAGCTCCTTGACTATGACTTTTCCACTATCATCCTTTTGAGTGAACAGGATCTTATCTTCACGGACTTCCTTCACTCTAGAGTTTGTAAGGACGTCTACTTGGTCGTGCGCAAAACGAGCCTAATAACAGTTAGCATTGGCGGATATACTAGGTTATCTGTTCTTGACAGACCTCAGCGTATCTGGAAAGAGCCTCGTCATATGTGTTTAGGATGTGGCCTCTGCTCTGTATGACGTGCACCGAGATTTCCGAACGAAGAATTTTGGGGAAGAACTTGGTCAAATCCTCATTGAGCATATCGTAGAGCTCGGCTGCGAACTCAACGCCAGTGGGACCGCCTCCACAGACCACGAAAGAGAGTAAACGGCGACGCTCCTCATCCGTGGTTGTAGGCAGGCAAGAAGTCTCCAGGTTCTTGATTATGGAATTTCTGATCAGACGAGCATCGGTAATATCCTTGAGGAAATGGCAATGCTCAAGGCCACGAACGCCATGAGGATTGGTCACAGAGCCTGCCAAAGTTAGCGGTAAATCATCTGGCCCTTCATTACTCACGTACCAACACCGATGATCAGCTTGTCGTAAGGGAGGTAAAAGTGCTCCTCCTCACCATGCGGACCAGTGCCGACAACCTCAACCAGCTTTTCTGAGAATTCCACATCCACAGCTTTGCCCTTGAAAAAATGGCCGTTCTTCCCCGCTATTATACGCCGCACTGGCTCAACTAGCGACCTCAACTCCAGCGTACCAACAGTAGCGGATGGAAGCATAGGGGTGAAGAGGAAATAATTAGAGGGCGCAACGACGGTAATGTGGTAGTCATCAGGGTTGAGGCCTTTCAGTAGGGAAATGCTACCCCAACCAGTACCCAAAATAACCAATTTGGGCTTGTGTTTCTGCTCCTTCTTGTCCGGACTGTCATCGTCGTCTATCAAATGCTCAGCCATTGGCAGATTCTTGGGGCCTCCTTTCCGCGGGAAGAGAGCGAGCTCAGACACATGGATATCTTCATTGAAAGGACCCTCCTTGTAGGTGGAGGCGTCATAGATGAAGAACGCCAGCACAAAGCTACCACTGACAACGGTAAAGATTCCTATCCATGCAGCAGTCTTGTATATAGCTCTGAGTACACGATTGGGCGATTGTGGCACGGCCTTAGTGGAGACGGCGCGGCTGCAAAAGCCAGGGACTTTGTGTCTATGAGAAACGCTGAGACCGGCCAGGGAGCTCCGAGCCAAGGGTCTTCTCGGTGCGGTAGCGGTGGTCTTCGAGGATGCGTGTCGAAACGCTGTTACGCGGTGAGCTTTGGGAGTGCGGGTAGACGAGAGAAGTATGGAGGCGCGGTTGCGCGAAGTGCCGGCGAGTTGCTGCAGGCGCAGCATTGTCGAAGGTGTTCGAAACACGCGAGCGCGGAGGGCGTGGGAGGTGAACGGGGAGGAACGGAGGTCAATTGGCAAAGCAAATCAGCAGAGCGAGCGTGAAAGGGTCATGGACGCGTTACTGATGGGCAATTGGCGTAAGGATGGCGTTGATGGAGAGTTCAGAGGGAAGAGAGATTGACGGGTTGCAGCTAGCTTGCTGGGTGACGTACGGGGCAGCGCACAGGCCGAGCTCCCGGCGTGAGTGACTACACAGCGACTCGGCCGATCCACCGCTGTGCTCCATCTCTCGCTCACGCCCGTGCCGGCGCCGACGGCTCGCTCGGATGCTCCACTGCGCTTTTTCAACAACCATTCACGCTGCAACCTCCGGCCCTGTGCCGCTATCGGCCTACGCCCTGAGCCGCCGTGGGCCTAAGATGCTTGGTCTTGCCCGCCGCGCCCTGAAAATTTATCCGATCCTGCTAAATTTTTTTCTTATCTGATCGAGACCCCTACAATACCATCGTCTCTCACCGCAGATGGGCCCCACAAAGCCATCTCCTTCTGTATCTAATCTGATCATCATTGCCGCCTGCAGTTGATTGTCCAACACCTCTTGCCTTAGTGCAATTTCGTCCTCGAGGCCGAGCCTGCTTTTTGAGATTCCCTGGCCCCAAGATGCCTAGAAATGGCTTGGTGCGCTTATTTCTGAGCCGCAGCGTGCTCAAGGTAAGAACTAACGAGTCACGCTGACTGGGCGTATATTGTATTTCTGGCTTCGATTGTCGCATGTGTGACTGGCTCTCCTAGTGTTGCAGCAGTGAACCGGAAGAGGCATACATGAACGGGCCTAAGCGATGAGCCAGATGTGTGCTTCGCGTCTGTCCGGTTGGGCCATCCTTCGCCATACCATGGGATCCGATATCGACGGATTATCCTCGAGCCTCGTATATCGTCCTCATCGCAGATCCAGTCGAGTTCGCTCGGTAGTTTCGCCTCGCTCAGCGAAGTGAAATAGAAGGTGCCAGACCAGACGAACCAGCTTAGAAAACTTCTGACTCATGGAGGGCATTTCATGTATACACTCCTCCGTCCTCGAAGCTTGAAGCCTGCGGGGTTTCAAAGCGGCACCATCGCTCTGCCACAGTCTTTGCGGTCACAGTCCGCCCAGCCCACCCTCTATCACCAACCCCAAAGCTTTTGGTGGTGACGTTCAGAATCGATAGCTTTTCCGCCCAAGGATCCTCGTCGACTGTAATACCACCTATACAGTCGTCGCTAGGCCCCTCGCCTGCTTGCCGATCTCTTGCTGCCTCGGCCTCCCGGTCGCCATCTCCTTCGCCTTCAGCTTCGAGCCTTACGCCAGCCCCGAGAATATCTTCGTCTTCCATCCAGGCATCGTTACGCCTCGGCAAGAGGTAGTCAGGTACCGGACACTCTGCAAGGATCAGTCTTTGCTCCCTACAAGCAGCTGCTTCTACGGCGATAGCAAAAGTTCGACTCAGGCCCTGGGCAGAGAAGGCCGTCGTCTCCTTGTGGAGAGCTATGGGGCTCAGGAGAGCAAGAATGGGGTAGGCGTCAGTGCGGCCCGATGACGTGCTCACGATAGAAGAGGGTGACGACGGCCCGTCAGGCGATTTTGCTGTCAGAGAGGAGAGATAGGCCCGCAGAGACTCCAGACTGGCACAAAAGCTGAGACGGATGGTGGCGGTAGCGAAGAGGTTGTGAAGGGTGGGAGTTAAGAGCCCGTCAAAAGTGGCGGGTCGCGTGGGTAAGGCTTGTTCTTGGTCCTCCACACCCAGTCCGCCATCTTGCGATGCTGCAGTTACCGAAGCCTCGGGCGAGCGGCCGTTCTCTAGGCAGTGGAGGAGATGCTTTTCGAAGTTGGCCCGGGATGAGCAAACGACGAGGTTGGTGAGCTCCGCATGGTGATGGGTCAGAAAACGCAGGAAGTCAGGCAGCGAGACAGGATGTAAGACTGCAGGTCGAAGCATATTAATAGCATTTGTACCCCAGCAGCACACAGGCTGGGCTTCCTTGCTCTTTCGGGATGTCCACGTGTGATGTCGCAGGTTGAAGGAGGCCGCCTGACGACGCCCGCCGGCCGACTGAAACCGCAGAGGCTCCTATTCGCTGGGAGTGCTGCTGCTGCTGTACCCGCACTGTTGCGCCCCTTACGGGCATGCCTCTTATACTAGACGAAGTGCCCTCGCGTCAGTAAACGAAAACTGTCGTGCGGCGCTGGATCTGATTGTTCCTTGGTTCGCGTGCGCAGGGATTATCATGTGGGCGCTGATGGACGGCGGGGCCGCCGCCCAGCACCACTTCTCGTCAAGCTGGAGCTCCGACTACTACTCGCCGACCACCAACGGCCGTCTGCCACTGCACAAGACACCTCCACGGCCCGGCCCCGGCAGGCGGTTCAACTCCGCGCGCGTCCACGCCGACTCAAAGATGGAGTCCATGACGAGGATCTCGAGCATGCTGGAAGCGGGTATGCCGTCCTGCCCACGCGCCATACGTGCCGCCGAACTGCAGTACTCACACCAGCTCCTCCGACAGCCCGCGACCTAACCCTCGAAGCCGCCCGCGATGCCAGTGCCGTCCGCCGAACCTCGACCCGACCGCTGCCCGCCGATCAGCTCAAGAAGTTGCTCGACTCGCGCCATGACCGCGAGGTGCTGGAGGGCCTGCGGCGCGTCATATCCGTGCGTCAGCCACCATCCCACCACACTCGCCTTGGGAAGTTCCTGAGCGTATGCAGAGGAGACAATGCTGATCATGGAGTCTTCAATCCCGGCAGATGGCGTACCGCAACCAGCACACCCTCCCCTTCTTCTCCGCCGTGATCAAGAACATCGCGTCCCCGAACATCGAGATCAAAAAGCTGGTCTACATCTTCCTCCTCCACCACGCCGAGTCCGAGCCAGACACCGCCCTCCTCTCCATCAACACCATCCAAAAGTCCCTGTCCGACTCGAATCCGCAGGTGCGCGCGCTGGCCTTGCGCGTCATGTCCGGCATCCGCGTGCCCGTCATCAGCCAGATCGTCTCGCTCGGCATCAAGAAGGGCGTCGGGGACATGAGCCCATACGTGCGCAAGGCCGCCGCCCTCGCCATCCCCAAGTGCTACCGCCTCGACCCGAACACGCTGCCGCAGCTGCTCGACTACCTGTCGACACTACTCGGTGACAAGCAATACTACGTGGCGGGCGCCGCCGTGTCCGCCTTCCTTGAAGTCTGTCCGGAGCGGATAGACCTGATTCACCCGCACTACCGGAGTCTGATACGGAAATTGGTGGACATGGACGAATGGGGGCAATTGTCTACATTGCGGCTAATGACTATCTACGCGCGGAAGTGCTTCCCGCGCAGGTCACGGCGGGTAAAGAAGAGCAACGGCAGCAATGGTAAAACAAAGACTACAAAGGGTTTTTACGACGATTCCAGCGAGGAAGAGGAAGAGGAGCCCACAGATCCGTCCGAGATTGAGGAAGTCGTCGTTTTGGATCCCGATCTGGAATTTCTCCTACGCTCACTAACGCCGCTGCTCCAATCCCGCAATTCCGCCGTCATTGTTGCTGTAGCGCGTTGCTACCTGCACCTAGGAACACCCGCTTACCTGGATACGGCCATTGGCCCGCTTGTCTCACTCCTCCGCTCCTCGCCGGATGTCCAGCTCATCGCACTGCACAATGCCGTGCGCGTATGCATGTCGCGGCCAGAGCCCTTCGTGCGCTATACCTCGCATTTCCTGCTCCGCAGCACTGACGCGCCGCAAATATGGCGCCTCAAGCTCGAAATACTTACCTTAATATTCCCCCATTCACCCCACCACCTACAGAGCCTGATCCTCGCCGAGCTCGCGCACTTCACTGGTGGCCACGACGCAGGCCTGGTGCGCGAAGCCGTGCGCGCCATTGGCCGCTGCGCGCAGCGCACGCAGGACCCCAAAGTCGCCGCGCGCTGCATGCGGCTGCTTCTCGCGCAGATATCCTCGCCGGATGCGCGCCTGGTGGCCGAGGCGCTGGAGGTTGTGCGGCACCTGATCCAGCGGGATCCGGACGCGCACCGCAGCACCGTGATCCGGCTGGCCAAAAATCTCGACACGGCGGTCAGCCCGGCGGCGCGCGCCAGCATCATCTGGTTAGTCGGCGAGTTCGCTGGCGTCGACCCGGCCAACAATATCGCCGCCGATGTGCTGCGCATCCTGGCCAAGGGCTTCGCCGGCGAGGCCGAGGAGAGCAAGCTGCAGATCCTCCTGCTGGCCGCGAAGGTGTACCTACAGCACCTGCTCCTCAACCCGCCGCCCAAGCCGACCGAGACCTCGAGTCCGGACGCCCAACCTACCTCGACGACAACCCTCGAGCTGCCCGAAGAGGAGGGCGGCTTCCGCGAGTATAACGACACTCCGCAGCAACAACAAGAGCCCGATAGGAAAGAAGAGACACATCCCATCGCCCTTCTCTACAACCACATCCTCCTCCTCACCCGCTACGACACCTCCTACGACCTCCGCGACCGTGCCCGCGTCTACCGCGCCCTCCTCTCCGTCCCGGCCTCCACCGAGCTGGCTTCGCTCCTCCTTCTCGCCCCTAAGCCCGTGCCGCACGCCCCCAGCCCGTCTGAGAGCCGCGCGACCTACACACTTGGCTCCGCGAGCTTGGTCATCGGCGACGAGGGTGGTGTCGTTGGGACGGGCCTGCGCGGAGGCGAGGGCCTTCTGCCCGACTGGGTCAAGGAAGGGGAGGAGCCGAGCCCGAAGCTGCGCGAGGAGAAGTCAACCGAGTATAGTGGCGGGTACAGCTCGGAGCCCGTGCCGGCGAAGGTCGTGCCCGCGAGCGAGGCGTTGGATAGGGCGGTCAAGGAGACGGGCGGGTTTAGCGCTGGGTCCGGAGTTGGGGTCGGCGCGAGCAAGCAGAATGGTGTTAAGGAGAAGACGTTGGATGACTGGCTGGCGGAGGATGATGATGAGGAAGAAGAGGATGATGATGATGATGACGACGACGAGGAGGAGAGCGAGGAGGAACAGAGTGGAGAAGAAGAGACGGAGGAGGAATCAAATGAGGAGGGGGAAACGGAAGAAGAAACGGAGAGTGAAGATGAGGGTGAAAGGGGAAGGCTGGTAAAGTGATTGTGGACTCGCGAACTTAGACATGAGAAAAGAAAAATCGTGTTAGATCTCAACACTCACCTGCTTCGCTTCTTTGTCCGTATATGTCCCTCCTGACCCATGCTATGTGCCCTGCCTCTTTTCTTTCAACCTTTGCTAGCTTTAGTCCGTTCTTTGGCCTCAGGGCCGTTCCCTGCCTGTCGTCGTTTGATAGGGCATTTCTAGATGGATATTTTTCTTGACTGAATAGGAAAAAAAAAATCTGAGACTTGAGTAAGAAGAGGACTGGATTTTAGGAATGGTAGGAATGGTGAATAGATAGGTAGACGGATTTAAATAGAATTCGAGTGACTTGTCTGGTTTGTTCTTCTGCAAACACCGCCTCCTTCCCCATGACGGAAGACTTCATGATCATGAAGGGAAGACCAGCAGGCAAAGTTGGACAGGCGACTGGTAAAGAGGGAGATGGGGGACAATAAGTCATCACCAACAGTCTTTCTCAACCAAGAAAAGACCCAAAACGAATAAAGATATTATCTCTAATTCGAACATGGCGATGGAGAAGAAGAGAATAGACGAACTGAAAGAAAATAGAGGTGGACGAAAAAAAAAGAGTTTTAAGGAATCCGTTCAGGAAAAGAAAGAAAGGAAGGAAGGAAAGGAAGAACGAGAAGCAAGAAAAAAAAGGAAAATAAGACATACAAACAACCCTGGAAGACTTTATCTTTAGACTCCTAGACCAATGCAGCTTTTAGGGATAAGCAACCTACTTCCCACGAAGACTTTTAAAAGTTCAACAATCCGATAAGAGGAGTAATCCGAGGAAAAACGCTTGCGAAGAGAAGAAAAGAAAATGACATCAACAGATTTGGTTGGGAAAAAAAAAGGCATCAGAAGAAATTTCCTGGAAAAACACCAATTCCAAATCTGAAGGGCATTTCGAGGTCGTAGTCGCACTCGTCAGTCTTTCAGCTTCTATTTGCTGCCAAACAGGAAAACGTAGACGAGGATCGTGCTAAATCAAGCGTAAGAAGCGACAACGCACCCATATCCAATAATGGGTGCGGATGACGTCTGGGCTGAGGGGCCTAGGGAGGTAGAGGTCAGATCATTAAAGGACGAGAAAGCCCTGCGAGCTGGAGCTTACTAGGGAAAGTTAGGGATAATAGTAGGCGGTTCCGCAACGTTTGAACAGCTGGTTTGGACGAACATTTGAGTATTGGAGGGCCGTGTCCCTTAAAGTTCGGCGGTAATGTCCTAGGTAAATTCTAGATTTATCGGCGGCTTTCGTACGGTCAATATCGACTTCAGATCTCTGGCGAGATAGTGAAACATACCCATACGCTGCCGCGACACGAGGCTGCTTTCTTTTGAATCGTTTGGCGTAGTCGTCCTCCTGTCTCTGCGGGGATTCCGCCTCTTCGTAACTCCTTTTTCTCCCAGTGCTACTGTCTGCTCTCTTGAGCCTGGGCTTTTGAGGTTCTGGAGCATTCGGGTTGAATGGGTCGCTGTCCTCCATATGAAAATCTGAGCCAGTAGCAGTATGTTGGCTGTTCTCAGAGCGGGCCGGGCTGTGACGTCTGTCACCGTTCCTCGTTGGTACCTGGCCGGCCTTCCAAGGGTCATGAGATGGAGATCCTTGACCTGGTCTGGGCGGCGGCGGTATTGGTGGCGAGTGCATATTTGTCGAAGATGCACTATGCGAAGGCTTACGACTCCGAGAGCCGTGACAATTGTAATGCGCAGAAGGTAGCGGCCTCGAATTCATATAATCTTCGTTTGGCCTAACTTCATTAGATTTGCCAAGGTGCAAGGAGAATGTAGCTTACCATTCACTGTCAGTGCTGCCACGCTTGCTTCCCTTTTGGGGATGTGGTGGCAGGAACGTCGGAGTAAGTAGAGGATTCACAGGTTTCGGAGAGCCGGTCACTCCCAGTGAGGCTAGAAGCGCTTCTTGTGCATCATCCCGGGTAAGAGAAAGGGTGGTTGATCGGTCGTGGCCGGATTCTCTCCTGGACTCGCCAGCCTCTTGCTCAGACGATAATGCTTGCTCAAGATTGTCCATAACATTCCAGCCCGAATCTTGCCGCTGAGTTCTTTCTTTCGCCTCGTGAACACTGGGGTACGGATTCTCCCCTTCGAGATCGGGACGGTTCCTGTTAGCGACGACATCCTCAAGCGCCACAATGTCTGAAGTCCTAGGGAACTCGTAAAATATCGAGTCATGCTTGATTGAATCCCAATGATCCGTCTGACGTACATCCAAGAATGCCTCATGAGCATTTTCGGGGCCGAAATACTCAGAAACTGAATCACCGTTACCAATTTTAGGCAGCGGAGGGTTTTCTGCTGTCTCTTCAGCTGCAACGAAGTCAGAAGGTAAGGCGCGGGTGATCTCGTTCGCAGGATGCCATATGATGACGCCAAGACTTAGGTTTGAATCGACAGGCTCATTTGCCTTGGGCCAAATTGCACCGTCAAAATCAGTTTGGTCCCACTCGTCCAGTCCAAGGTTGATAGTATACGCTTCGGATTGATAAAGCCTATGGGACTCTGGGATTTCTGCAGGATTTATACTTGCCGTGCGAGTATTTCGACGAGATTTTGAAGGCCGCGAACCTTGACTTGGAGATGAGTCACCAGTACCGGGTGGCACAGTTGTCGTGGGAGAAATCGCAGAATCAGGCGGAGGCGGCGGTAAAGATCCGGATTGGCTGCTAGGCGGGAATGTCGGAGACTGCTGCCAACCAGTGGGCGGATAAGCAGGCGATGCACTAGATGCATCAGGAGGTGGAGGAGGAGGAGGTGGTGGTGGTGGTGGCTGTTGGTACCCTTGTTGATGATATCCTTGAGGTGGGGGATAACCGGGCAGAGGCTGCCATCCTGGCTGATAGGCTTGAGGCGGTGGGTAACCGTGTGGAGGTGGTTGATATCCCGGGTAAGCCTGCTGGTACGGCTGGGACGGATAGGTCTGCGGCTGTTGTGGATAACCTTGTTGGGGATATTGACCAGGAGGGAACGGAGGTTGACCTGACGGCGGCTGAGGGGGCCGGTAACCCGGCGGAGGAGGGTAGCGGGTGATTACAGGGTTACCTTTGCGCTTCGGCGGATAGGTGGTCGGGGCACTTTTGGAGATTAGTCAGTTGGGAAGGGGACAGAGGAAATTTTGGCGAGATTAAGAGTTGGAATGAAGCTGAGTAAAATGTGCGTAGAGTCGCACAAGTGCCGAAGAATTTCCATTAAACTCAACGGAAACACTTACCTGGCTGATTGGTTCGGAGGCGGAGCGCTCTGCTGATACGGCGGATGTGGATATGACGGCGGAGCGTACGGAGGCTGCTGAGAGTAGGGCTGTTGGGCGTAGGGCGGCGCTGGCTGGTACGGCGGAGCGCCGCCGGCCGATGGAGCGCTCCAGGACATGTAGCCGGCGCTGGAGTGATCGGCGCTTCAGCAGGGTCCGGCGAGCGATGGCTGTATAGCCTTGAGCGGCAGCGACAGCGGCAAGGTTCAGAGTTGAGGCGCGGGGGGCGTTCGTGGCGCGGTGGACGGGCTGATACAGTGCTAGGGCGCGCACAAGAACCGAGCGACGAAATTGACGAAGTGCTCCAGAACTACCGCATCACGGCGCCAGAGAGCGAGCAGAAGAAAGAAGCGAATGACGTTTTGGAGATAGATGGGGAGCCAATTTGTCAGGGGAGGAGAGGATCAAAGCGGAAGATGGAAAGCAGGCGGACAGAGGGCGAGGCGGAGAAGAGCCAAATCCAAATTGAGCTCAAGAGGGAAAGAAGTCCAAGAGAGCAGGGGTGGCTCGCCGATATCAAGCGCGAATTGACGACAATTGCTCGCCAGCCGGGCGACGGAAGACATGGAAACAGCTCGCGGCGGAGACTAGCCGTGGACCCGATGATTTCTGCAGGCGTAGGTAGTGAGAAGTCGCAAAGCGGGCGCTCGTTGGAGGTCGAGTCGGGACCGCCGAGCGTTTGAGGCCGCGCAACGGGACGGGGAATCTTTGGGGAATCTTTTGCTTTGGGGCATCACGTGTGTATACCTCTTCCCGCAGCCGTAGCCGTGGCCGTGGCCATGGCCGTGGCGGCGGCGCTTCAGCCAACGCTTAGGTTAGTCCAGCCCAGCCCAGCCTGCCCTGCGTGCATGCACGCATCCACCCACCCAGCCGTCGTCGCCTCTGTAAGCTTTCTTCTCAACCACCCGACTTCAACCGCCCGCCCGCCCGCCCCGACGCGGCCATGCCTTCCTGACTCCCCGGCCAGAATGCTTCCGCGGCGCAAGCGAATGCTGTCTCTCGCTGCTCCCTACCGGTAGTCCTGCGCCCGCCTTAGCCATCCTCCGCCGCCCACCGACGACATTATGCCAGGCCTCCCGGGTAAGCTTCGACCATCGCCTGCTCCGGCGCGCCTACGCAAAACTTCGCTCGCTAACGCGCCCATCACAGCGACCGTCGACCTCGATGAGTGTATAGCTCGCCTCTACAAGAAGGAGCTCCTCGCCGACTCCGTCATCGAGGCAATATGCGCCAAGGCGAAAGAGCTCTTGATGAAGGAGAGCAATGTGGTGCACATCGACGCCCCCGTCACCGTCGTTGGCGACATACACGGCCAGTTTTTTGACATGATAGAAATATTCCGAATCGGAGGCTTCTGTCCAGATACAAACTACCTCTTCCTTGGTACGTGCTCCGCTACCGGCCCATCGTTTAGGTCCCAGCTACACATCGAGCGCAACATAGCCTGGACGCGGCGCGACTCTTGCAGACACGCAAACTGACAGTGCTTCTCCGGTCCAGGCGACTACGTTGACCGCGGCCTGTTCAGCGTCGAAACTATCTCACTACTCGTGTGCCTGAAGCTGCGTTATCCCCACCGCGTGCACCTCATCCGTGGCAACCATGAGTCGCGCGGCGTGACGCAGTCGTACGGCTTCTACACCGAATGCTCGCGCAAGTACGGCAACGCCAACGTGTGGCACTACTTCACCGACATGTTCGACTTCCTGACGCTTTCGGTCGTCATCAACAATCAGATATTCTGCGTGCACGGCGGCTTGTCGCCCAGCATTCACTCCATAGACCAGATCAAGATCATCGACCGCTTTCGCGAGATCCCTCATGAAGGCCCTATGGCCGACCTCGTGTGGAGCGACCCGGACAGCGAGCGCGACGAGTTCAGCCTCAGCCCGCGCGGCGCCGGCTACACCTTCGGCGCCCAGGTCGTCAAGAAGTTCCTTGAGGTCAATGGCATGTCACACATCTTGCGCGCCCACCAGCTGTGCCAAGAAGGGTACCAGGTCTTGTATGACGACCGCCTCAGCACCGTCTGGAGCGCTCCGAACTACTGCTACCGCTGCGGCAACATGGCCAGTGTGCTCGAGGTCAGCGACACTGGCGAACGCTTCTTCAATGTCTTCGACGCTGCGCCTGAGAATGACGTACATAGAGCCGAACAGCAGCAGCAGCAGCAAGGGAAAGAGGTTCAGACCGAGTACTTCTTGTAGTGTGTACGGCGAGAGAAAGGTACCCATGTGACGGCGTTCGACGGCTTTACGGCTGCATGAGATATTACGGGCATCGATGGCGCAACGCGAGCAACGCACTCACGAAGAAATGGTTAGGAGGAATACCATGTACACATAGCAATTGAGAAATGCGCGGACCAGGTACGATGATTGCGAACTACGCCGTAAATGATCAACCTTATGTCTGGACAACTGGTTCACTTGGTCAGGAGCCATAGCGTACGAGTGCGTCGATGCTTCAGCAGGCTTTACTGTATACAACATTGCCTGAGCCACCATTAACATCATACTGGGCTTGAAAAACGGGTATCTTTGATTATTTCCTTGACCCGTAAGGACAGTTCTGTCCTGGCTCAAGTATGTATGAATGTTACAGTGCGTTCCGCAGGATGCCCAACCCAGACCGTCCCATCATCACTTCCTATAGCCAGTTCCCATGCAAACCAGATAGATACCCACGCAGTAAACGCCAGTAACCATGTGCCAACGCCATGCTGTAACCTTCAAAAGCAAATCCGGGTTGAAGCAGAAAATTATAGGACAGGAGACATTCAGTCCCTCATCGCGTCCGCCTCTCCATTACCGTTATTCATTAATTCGTCATCATCGTCATCGGCCGTTGCCTTCTCGGAGTCCAGCCCCAGGCTAAGGTTCTGCGGGATGTGCTTGCGCGCCTCCCGTGCCTTCTGCTCCGACCACGCGCGTAGCCGGACGAGCTGCTTGATGCGAGCCTCACGACTTGCGCCCTGGCTTGCCAGGATGGCTTCATTGACCCTTGTCGCAACTGTCTGCCGAAGCGAGGGGTCGAGCAGCTGAGCCAACGGCGGTGCAAGATTCTCGGGCGGGAATATTAAGAGGGCCATTGTGCGCTCCAGATCCTCAAGGAACTCTTGGTTCGTAGGCGCTCGTGGTGCCAGCTCTGACGTCGCGAATGTGAGCGCCGGCGTGATATCGGCATTGGGGCTCGACATGCACTTCCGGATCAGCTCGATCAGTTGCAGACGGAGGAGCGCAAAGTGCAGGGCCGGGTCATGGTCGAGTATCTGTATCAATAATCAGCCGCGAGTCTCTAGTAAGAGACAGCGGATTCATGACGTGTATATGATGTGCCGATCATACTGAGGACTGAAGGTTTTGTTTATCATCAACACCCGGAGGTGGTTATGTGTGGTGCATGATACTTCGATAATCATAGCAAGAGAGAGGGGGCCTTGGCGGTTTGGAAGGTAGATAGAGAGTTGCACTAACCTGAGGGTTGAGGTCGTTAATTTTGTGGATGGCCGCCTCAATGTTCCCCGCGTGAATAGCATTCCTGATATCAACGCGCTCCTGTATCGATTGCGGTTCGGCGGTGTGGGGGATGTTGGCTTCTATAGCGAACCGTTTCGCAGCCATGGGGTAGCCTTCGCTAACCAGGTAGTCCATGATGACATGATTGATATCTCTGTTGAGGCGACAATATTAGCACACAGTACTTCGCAAGCAGCACCACGGCGATCGAAAACGTGAATGATTAGATTCGCCAGAATCAGACACAAGTAAATTTGTTCTCCACATTGGAGTTCGGAGAGATTCCCAACTTGTTATTAACACATCACAGGAATGGCGGGCGGGGAAGAGTGCATCGCGTCAGTTGAGCACAGGAGCAGACATACGACTTCGAGGGCTTTATGGCATCGACGCGGACATCAAAAGAATGGCGCTGAGTCGGCGTGGCGGCCGAAACAACCGTAGAGGAGCTCTGCGCATGTCAGAACGAGAAGGATCGGATAGAGGCGGGGAACGTACCATTGTAGCAGAGTTGACGAATCTTTACTCTATTGCATGTCCATCGATCGTCCCCGCCCTGACCTGAGGGGTACGATAGCGAAGAACAAAGCGGACAGGACAGCGGGAAGGGGAGGATGTGGGTTGGTGAGAGGTGATGGTGGGAGGAAGAACTGAAGTGGGAAGTCGCGCGCAGGAGAAAAGCTTCTGCCGAGGGCAGTCACGTGTCGTGCCGCCGCCCTCGATGTGTGTGGGCTTGGACCACGACCTCGAATCCACCGTGAACATTTTTAGTCATTGCGCATGCAGGGTGCAGGACCCTATCGCCGCTCGCCTGTTTCGTATATCTCCCCGCCAGCACCATGTTCTCTTAGCCCGCCTCACTCTGCTTCCCAAGCGCAACCTCCCAGCCTCGCAGGATGAGCACTGTCCAGAGGGCTCATTATTCCCCACCATGGGCCAACACCAGCATTATCGGCGTTGCTGGTAGTTCCGGTTCTGGAAAGACAACCCTGTCCCTGGCGATCATCTCCGCCCTGAACCTGCCATGGGTCGTCATCCTGTCTATGGTGAGTCTATCCTGCGGAGATGGCAACGCTCGCGTGATAGCTTGCTGACCTGCTCTTCAGGACTCATTCTACAAGCCTTTGACCCCAGAACAGTCGGCCAAGGCTTTCAGAAACGAATATGACTTCGATTCTCCGGAAGCTATCGACTTCGATCTTCTCGTGCAGGTTTTGCGCGACGTAAGGCAGGGGTAAGCCACCCAAGCATTCGCTTCATGCTTCGCCAATGCCCTACCCAGTAAATTTCCTCTTTTGCCATCTTTCGCAGCACTGCTTAATTCTGCAAGCCAATAGCACTAACCTCGACGTAGAAAGAAAGTAGAGGTTCCCGTGTATTCATTCGAGAAGCACCAGCGCCTCGAGAAGACGACCACCATCTACTCTCCTCATGTCCTTATCCTTGAAGGCATTTTTGCTTTGCATGACCCGCGTGTGTTGGATTTGCTAGATCTGAAAGTTAGTTGCCTGACAAAATCACTTACCTTATCAGGCAACTAAATTATGGCAGATCTTTGCAGATGCTGAACCCGACTTATGTCTCTCCAGGAGACGTAAGTGAGCATCTCTCTGTGTTGCAAGAATTTTCTGACTGACCCTTCGTAGTCGTTCGAGACGTGAAGAGCCGAGGTCGTGATATCGAAGGCTGCATCAAGCAATGGTTTTTATTTGTCAAGCCCAATTTCCACAAATATGTTTCGCCCCAGCGAGAAGTTGCAGGTAAGCAAAATGTCCATTCCCGATTATAGAGATCTCAGCTTCTGAAACGTGCAGATCTTATCGTGCCGCGCGGTGTCGAAAATAAGGTTGCCATCTCCATGGTCACCGACCGCATCCACAAAATTCTTACTCTCAAATCGAGGATGCACCAAGCCGAGCTCAAGCGTCTCGGACAGCTTGCAGAGGAGGCTCCACTCTCCCCCAATGTTATAGTGCTCCCGGAGACGAGGCAGAACCGGGCGATCCATACGCTCTTGATTAACCCGAGTCTGGATCGAGAAAATTTCATCTTCTACTTCGACCGCATTTGCGCGTTGCTCATCGAAGAATCTCTCGTGTGCATGAACTTCGACGTGGTTGATGTCACAACTCCTATGGACACAGTTTACAGAGGCCTGAAGCCCACTGGAGAGACTAGTGCCGTCACCATTCTCCGCGGCGGCAGTGCGCTGGAGAGAGCTTTCAGGCGGGTGCTACCCGACTCCAGGAATGGTCGGATTCTCATCCAGACCAACTACCGGACCGGAGAGCCAGAATTACACTACAGAGCCCTACCAAAGGATATCGAGACCCACGAACGTGTACTCCTCTTAGACACTCAAATGTCGAGTGGTGGTGCCGCGCTGATGGCTGTCAAGGTGCTTGTGGATCATGGCGTCCCAGAGAAGAACATCGTCTTTGTAACCTATATGGCGGGCAAGATGGGTGTTGGAAGATTAATGCATGTCTTCCCGGACATAAGGGTGGTTATCGGGAGATTGGTTGATGATTATGAAGAGAGGTGGGTTGAGAAGAGATATTTTGGCCACTGATTTGCTGAATGAAAGAATGGAAGTAGGATGTCAAGGAATACATTAACGTATAGAAAGCAAGGTAAAAAAGATATCTGTATTCAATTGTTTCAGTACGCGACATCTCGGAAGTGCTTCAGAACAGGTTTTAGAAGGTGATCTAAAGTTTCGCGGATTCTTTAGTCACTCCGGTCTCCTCCGTCTTGCGCACAAGCAGTACCTCCCGAGCTACTCTCGCACCGCTTTCAATTGCACCATCGACGAATCCTCTCCATCCATCGGCCCAATCGGCGCTTGCAAAAAATACCCTCCCGTGTGGTCTTTGCAACTCAGCCAAATACCGGCTCATCGCGTTAGGGCCCCAGCATGCCCACACACCTTTAGCTAAAGGGTCAAGATGCCAAGGATGTGTCAAATAAGCAGTGACTTGACTTCGTTCATTTGCAGACGGTCGAAGGTTCCATGTGAATGATTCCACGACCTGGGCGAAGTTCTCGGGCTTTGTTGGGTCAGGGATTCGATCGTTGTAACCAAACGCGATTGCGTAGGTGCGTTTGCCTTCGCCCATTCCAGTCCCGTTATGGTCTGAGAAGGCAAAACACCATGGTGAGTCACCATTGGGGACAGCCATTGCGAACCAGCCAGGCTCAGTCTCTTTCAGACGCACATGCACCTTGGCGCCTTGGTTGATGTGTCCGTGGCGGACAGCTTCTTCCTTAATCTGCCCGAGTGGTGGAGTGAATGTCACATCTCCTAGACAGTTCCTTCAAACCATGCAGATCAGTCTCCGAAATCTAGTGGACTAGGATGCAAATGACTTACAGAGGCACCGTGCAAACCACGTGTCCTGCTTTGAGTACACCTCTCTTATCTGTCACCAGATTTACTCCACTTTCATGTTGCTCTATCCCTTTGACTACCGTGCCAAACGCCACGTCACCACAGTAGTCACCCAGTATTTCCCTTGCGAAAGCCGTCATCCCACCTCCACCTAACTTATACACACCTGCTAACTCAAATACACCCTGCATGCTGTGCCCACCAAGCGCGTACCATCTCAAAGCTTCCACAAATCCTATCTCTGCGCCCGGTGCCGAGCCAAAACTGGCAATCAGGCTCTCAAAAATATCTTTCTCTCTCTGCGGGAATGAGAGCTGCGCCAAGCGGTCTGCGACTGAGAGGTGGTCCAACTGCTTCCAAGGTGCTGGGATGCGGAGAGGGTCGTGTGGATACGGCATCCAGGATCTACTTGACAGATTGTTGACCGTAAAGAAAGCGTCAGCCACTCGTTGTGCTGTCTCAGCAACAGCGTCGGGGGGTAGGCTTGTAATGGCTCCGTAGCGTGGCTTGTAGTAGTGGGTTTCAGCGGCATAATTGCCAGCGGTTGTCTTGAGCTTGGTGTGTAACTTATAGCGTGACAGTTCTGCATATACGTGAGGTTGGTTCCTGTGAGGAGCAGATGGTCGTTAGCAGGTCTTGGAATCGCGTGCTTGCGAAAGCGGATGTTTAATAAGACGTGCGGATCATACCAGTGAACCCATGTGCCTCCCATCTCAAACTCTTCACCAAGTTCTTTCGCGGTCCATGTCCGGCCGCCAATACGATCCCGCCCCTCGATGAGAAGAACGCTGAGGCTGGGATCCAGGGAGAGGTCGCGAGCGGCGATCAGTCCGGCGAACCCGGCTCCGACAACGACGATGTCGTAGGTGGATTTGAGTTGGGAGGTCGGAGTGCTTTTGGTGATAGAGTCGGTCTCGAGGCCGCTTTTCGTAGCGTCCGGTGTCCAGAGAAAGCCTTCTTTGGAGCGAGTCATGGTGAAGCAGTTATTAGGAGAGAGAATTGTGTGCGCTTGCAGACGGACAATTCTTAAAATTGCAATGAAAATGGGTGTTCTTATAGCTCATTCCCTTGAGAGCACAGCTACAGCTTATCTTTATCTACAAGCATACTCAGCGGGGAGACCAGCCGGTTTGATGTTCATGCACAAAACTGCCTATTCGGGTATGGCACGTGGGAAAAAGATGGCAAGTCACAGCGAGGCTGACGAAGCCGGAGCATCCGCGGGATGGATTGGGTTTGATGTGCGGTATTTGATGCGAACTCATATGCCGGCATGTTTCATAGTGAATTGATGGATTACTTTCCTTGATTTCGTAAAAAGAGGGTACTCAAGATTGGCGCTACGTCCGTCAACTTGAGGCGAGGCTCCGAGCACGTCTTCGAATATTCTGCTACATGTAATTCAATGATGCTATTCTTCTTTTTCGTACCTACAGCTCATTCTTCTTAAGGCTTATGGAAAGTGGAGAGCTTTGTCGTCTCCGTGAAAATCAAGGTCAGCAGGGAGCCATATCAAGAAATCCAACTCCACAGCAAATTCGCTGAGCTCATGTACTTCGTCACTCTCATCATTAAAAGATCCCGGTAGGCCTTTTCATAGATCCGTGTGTCGGGAGAGCACAACTCCACATGAAATGCGATTGTTCTAGTTTGAGTGTGACCCTGTTTGTTCTTTCCTCGGCGTTATCCTGACTGTGGAACGCACCACGCATCAATGACGTATCTGCTCCCGACGAACGCCAAAGAATGCAGATCGGATACATCGAAGCACGTGATTTTCATCCAGCGGTCAATCATGCTGCTTTAATACGTCCAGACTTTGCTTATGCAACTCTCCATACTACCAGACCAAGTTGGGTTGATTGATCGCGGGTTCGTTGCGTATATGGAGAGCTCACTGTTGTGCTTTGCACGACAAGATCGTAGCGAGTTCCAGACAACCCGGCTTATGAGGCCGATCCAATAGTGTCAACTTTAGGCTTCATATTTCTGCCGCTTTCTCGGTCTCTCTCTGTCACCCTCTACATTGCTCATGTTCGCGCTCTTCCATCTCAACGTAACCAATGCCCTTCCATCTCAAAGTTAAGGTCAAGACTATGGGTCGGGGTCCTACCGCATCCCTCCAATCAACACCGCCTCGCACATCACTTTGCCGCAGTCCATCGGACGCCTCTCTTTCCTCGTCCACCTCAGACCAAGAAAAACCAAGACCTGAGCCACCAGACTCGGAGTCCATCACCCCAAACCGTGATTCGTGGATCCTTTCTCTCTCTGGACGCCACTCCACATGCAATACTCGTGCCCAATTCGTGTCGTTTCGCTCTATAGATCCCGTACGCTTGACACCCAGTACCACCGCACACGGCATTGGCACGATTCGTCTTCGCATCGGCAAAAGCGACGGCCAGAAGGGAATGTTGGTACTAAATAACGTTTTCTTTGTTCCGGATGGCGAATTCAGCACCCTCTCCGGGAGGTCTCTATGGGGCGAAAAAGGTGCCTTTCCCGGCGGCAATTTTCAGACTTCGGAAAGGGTTCTGCGGGATAAGAACGGTGTAATTGTAGCGTGGTTTGCGAACAGTGAGTTCAGAAGGGGGGAATTGTGGTGTTTGAAAACTGCTGAAGAGAATGATGAATGATCAACACTACATAAAAACAATACAACGCCTCAATGGGTTCCGAGATGTAAGCAAAACAAGAAAGTACCAGATAAAAACTTACTCTCTTAGCTTAGTAACAACATCCTTTACGTATTTCTCTTTCCAATGAGGTCATGATTTGCGATGAAGACGCGGAAAGTAGAACACCGACAAGGTTATCGGACGCTTGTTTAGGCAGGAGAATCAAATTAAAACATAAAGAGAAGGATGATTGGGTTTCCAAAGACGAAATACCTATACTAGGTGTTTTGGCCCATGACAGCGGGCCTCAAGTCCTTGCGGGGTTAGCAGAGGTGTAATGAGGGAACACCTCTAATTCGGATAGCTTGCTATTATCTTTTAGTCTTGCGTTGCATAGACAGAATATCAATCGTAAATGCCAGATACTTTGATCGGTCCAACTCCCTTTTACCGTAAAGCGTCTTTCTGTACATACTATAGAACGTATGAGAAGTAGAAACGGCATATGTACCAGATGTAATTCATTGAATTATGGAGACGTTACCGAGCCATGTCTGGTGTAGAAAGTCCCGCCATAGGGCGACATCCCGAGACAAATATGTGTGGTAACTTAAGGAGGGTGAGGGCTACGTGATTTTCTTTTTGGACAACTCGCTCGGTCTTCTGCAATCTGGGCGAAGGCATGCTTAACGGACTGTTGTTAATGGAAATTTAAACGAATTTTGGTTGACCCCAAGGATATTCATTTTCCTTTTGTTGTTTTGGAATTCATAGCTTTTATTGGCGAGATGGTTCTTTTTGTTTAGATCCAGCTTCATGCCCGTGGTAAGATCCTGAACCGATGTTCGATGGTCACGTGAAAAATTCTACTTAGAAGGACTTGTGGTCGGCTACCCGGGTTCTATTCAGCAAGACAGATTTCCCTCGGATTTCTCATTCTGCTAATCGTAACAGAGTATCTGGTATTAATTGGTATCGGGCTAAGTTTCATTGGGAGACACCATTCAGGGTTACAGCATCGCCAAGGAAGCGGTAAACACCCCCCACCACTACCTTTGTTCCACAGCGCACAGCATTTCTCATCGATGTTTAGCTAAAACTTCTTCCTCAAAAGTGCGGCAGACCGCTCCATAGACAGGGGTTGGCAGCATTGACTTTCCGAAATCGAGGCGAACTGTGTCGAATATTTAGCAGAATATTATGGTAGATTGACTTTGGTATTAAAAAAGAGTAAAAGGAGTGAATGAGCATGCTTATGAAGACTACCAACATGATTTATTTATATACATGAGATATACGCTAACGAATGAATGGTACACTACAGTCAGGGTCTATCAAATACACCATTACATGCGCTATGGGACGTGCTAATGACGTGGTAGACGATCGGTTTCGCATGTTGAATTTCAGTGATGGTGCAAAATTAGGAGTGGCGATCTGGCATGATGAAGTAGGGGGCCAGAAGTACCTTTCTGTATACTCCGACAGCCGGCACGCAGCTGAAACTATTCTGAGACTAAGTAAACGTGATTTTCCAATGGATGTCGATAATGACCAAAAAAAAAAAAAAAAACATGAAAAGAATAGTATTAGCATGTTGATGAAAGGTAAACGATGAGATTTATAGACACAAAAAATGTGAAAAATACTTTATCAGATGCGCTGCTCCTGGATTTTTGTACAGGCCAAGGTACCTGGCTATTAGCGTGTAAACCGTCGTGCCACGCCGCTCGTTTATCCGTGGCATAAGACATCCAATAAGCAAGATGTAGGAGTAGCATAGAGATCGGTACTGAGAATTCCGCAGCGAAGGAGCAGGACAATAGTCGATATGATTCGCGACCAGGGGTGGCACGTAGGCTGCGCACAGGCAGGTCCGGTAGTATTCCCAAGGCAAGTCAGGTATTTAGTTCGCGGCGCCCGCTTCGGCGGATCGAATCCGATCGAACCTCAATCCACACACATCTGTCACCAACACCAACATCGGAATCATGGTAGAACAACCTCAGATCAAAACCAATGGCCGTGGCCCAACAGCTTTTCCAAAAACAACTGCTCCCCGCAAATACGCACCTCGGCCCGGATCATCCGCGTCAAATACGACAGCAGCCTCCAGCAATGTCCCCTCGACCGGCAAGGCCAGTAGCAGCAGCAAATCGGCCGATGCGGATAGCCCAGCTTCTGTACCGCCCTCTTTTGTCCGTTTCAAGACGATTAGCGGCATGCAGCCCGGCCTTAACACGAACGCTTGGGTGTTGATCATGAACTGGTCGTCCTCCATCTGTAATGACCGCAAGAAGTTTATCTCATACGATGATTTCGCATCCCCATTCCCTATCAATACTTTCACTGGCATCGACAACCTCCACGCCATCGGAATTGGCGAAGTGCGGTTGCACTTACGCCTCAAGAATCGCGAAATACGGACCAGCGTGCTACGTAACGTGCTGCACGTGCCGGACGCGGCGGTTAACCTGATAACTATGTCGGGAGCCGCGGATATCGCCGGCAGCGAGGATGGTTGGGACCTGCAGCTCGGGAATTCTGGCAAGCTCACCAAGGACGGCCAGACGATAGCTTGGTTTCCGACTCGTCGGAGCACCGAGGAGGGCATGTGGGTGCTGAGGCAAGGGTACCAGTTTGACCGGCTGTGGTTTCCAGCCCGTCCGAAGGATGAGCGGCCGGGTCTGCTGCTGTCGTGTTTCGTGGAAGATGACCCGCTTGACGCGCTTCGGCCGATTGTCGGTGCGGAGGAGCTGAAGAGGGAAATGTATAAACTCTTCGCTCAGACGGATAGGGAGGCCGTACTTCCCGCAATCAGCCGTTTTGCGTCGAGACAGAGAGTCAACATTGACGAGACGCAGTGGGCCGACACTTTAATTGAAGTGCTACTTTGGGTGCTTCGACTTGGTAATGAGAGCGAACTTACGCCTATGGCCTCCGAAACTTGTTCGCGAAGCGGTCGTTTAGAGAAGAAGCAAACCAAGCACAACGTGAAAGGCAAGAGAGATCCAAATTCTGGGAGCAAGGGCAATTTGCCTAAAGAACAGCGCCCGGTAGAGGTTATCGGGTGGTCTTTACATGACGTGTTGGAGCAAAAACTCGTATGCATCTGTATTCGTTGTCTGACCTTGTTCTGTCTGAAAGAGCGGAGGAGCTAAACTACCCAGCGGCGCTAGCGCCGCGCTAAGCGTACTTGCCATAACATGACGGCATGAAACTGGTCAAGGGAAGCAAGAAGTGGGATCAGTCTCGATTTCTCCAAAGGAATTGGGGAAATAGGGTCCACTTTCAAACGCATTTTGACCTCTCCAGTAAGTTGGCTGTCCTCCCGAGCCGGACACGGATTTAGTGGCGTGCTAATTCGTGCAGTGAGCCCGAGGGACCTTGAAGAGGGTAACAGGGTTTTGAATGAATATAGGGCGCGATACTATTACTCATGATTGGATCTCTCCGGACCATTGTATGCCTAGGGCCCCAAGCTTGGACAACTTGACATGCGGCTGCGTGCAGTATGATCTTCGGGGAGGAGAATCAGTGACAAGTTATTGCGGGATGGTCATGTAGATGCGGCTGAAAGATTTGAATTTATTCCTCTACCGCGGGCCGCTCGGCCGGTATTCATGTTGAATCCCATGTGGATGTCGAGGTTAAATACATGAATTCGCGAAGTTGATTCGGGATATCTCGATGAAATTTGAAGTCGTTGAAACATATCCTTTTGAAAGCCTCCCCAATGTATATGCAAGAATGCCTCTCCGCTGAGACAATAGGAAACAAACAGGCACCTGTCGCTTAAGGATTTTCCATTTCAGGCGTATTGCCTTATTTCGACAGGTCATCGCCCCAGACCTGCTTGGCGATTTCGACCTCGAGACGGATCTTGGCCCATTGCTCCTCCTCAGTGAGCTTGTTGCCCTCGGCGGTAGAGGAGAAGCCGCACTGATGGCTCAGGCAGAGCTGATCAAGGCCGCGTGGGCACACAGCGGCAGCTTCGTGAAGGCGCTTGATGATCTGGTCCTTGTCGTCAAGAGTATTCTTCTTGGAAGACATAAGGCCGAGAACAACAATCTTGTGCTCCGGCAGGTGGCGTAGGGGAGCAAAGTCGCCAGAGCGAGCGTCGTCGTATTCGAGAAAGTAGGCATCAACGTTGAGGTCCTTGAATAGGACCTCGGCTACAGGCTCATAGCCGCCAGAGGCGAACCACTGGGACTGGTAGTTGCCTCTGCAGAGGTGAATGCCAATCTTCATGTCGGCGGGCTTCTTGGAGATGGCGGCATTGATGAGCTCGGCGTATTTCTTGGGCAGGGTCTTCAGGTCCTCGTTCCTGGCCTCGGCCTGCTCGCGCATCTTTGGGTCGCAGAGATAGGCGAGGTTGGTGTCGTCGAGCTGGACAAAGCGGCAGCCAGCTTTGTAGAGGAGGTCCAGCTCCTCCTGGTAGACCCTGGCCAAGTCCTCGAAGAAGAGGTCCAGGTCCGGGTAGGAGTTGATGTCGATGCCGGCACGGCCACCCCTGAAGTGGACCATGGTGGGCGAGGGGATGGCAACCTTGGTGGTGGCGCCAACCTGCTTGTTCTTGGCAATAGCATTTTCCAGGAAATTGAAGTCGTCGACCTGGATGGGCCTTGCGTGCTCGAGCTTGCCGGTGACGCTGAGGACGGGCGGGGCACCATATTTGATCTGACGTGTGACGGTGACACCATTCAGCTGTTCGAGGAAGTCGAGATGGAAGTAGGCGCGGCGGAACTCGCCGTCAGTGATGGAGCGCAGGCCATTCTCAACCTGCTTGGTCACGACGTCCTCGATCCACTGGTCCTCGATCTTGCGCAGCTCTTCGCGGGAGATCTTGCCCTCGGCCTGCTGCTGGCGGGCGTCAAGGACGGCCTTGGGGCGCAGCCACGAACCGACGTGGTCAGCCCTGTAAACACCAGTAGGAAGACCCATCTTGCAGACAGAGAACTTGGAGTGGATTATTGGAGTGAAAAGAATGTAAAATTGGCGGATGCTTAAAACGTGCTGTGGTGACGGCCCCACCGGGAGGTTCAGACGGCAGTTGCGCGGTCGGAAGTACCGAGCAGGCCCGGCATAGCCACCCGCCCCTCGTAGCCCCTCGAATAGGCAATCGCCCGTCACGTGCGTCGGCAACAACTTGCCTGATGGGAATCGCTCGCCGCCCATTCGACGCATCCAAACCCTGTCATTTGTCAATCAGCTCCATGTCCTCCCATCTGCTGCCGGCCTCAATCCTCATCGCTTGTGTATGGGGGGTTTTTTTTTTTCATTCCCCCTTGCTAGACTTCTGCCCCAGACGCGCGACGCGCCTGCAGCTTGCCCCGCGCCGAGATGGACTTGCAGGCGGCAGGCAGCTGGCGTCATCGTCATCGCCGTTGCCATCGCCATCATCATTACCCAGCCGAGGTAGCGAAGGCTGACGCGGAGTGCCCAAGTCCGCGATCGCCGCCCTGTTGGCTTCTCGGCCAAGGCGCCGACAAAGGACCCTCCTGTGCGCCCGGCCCAACCTCGCAGCTCCCGCACCAGCACCAGCACCAGCACCAGCACCAGCACCAGCACCAGCACCAAAGCCAGACGGCGCGGCCCTTTTGGCGCTTTCTTTTGGCGAATCCTGCGCTCCCCGCCTGCTTCGCTGCGCTGAGATCCGCCGACTGGCAGGTGGAGCCCGGGCCCCTGGGAACTCAGTGCCGGACACGCCGAGAGCTCTTTTGCTGCAATGCTGTGGACAGTCAGTGAAGACGACATGGGCAGGTCGAATTCGACACCGACTGAGCTGTGCGTTTTGGGGTCTCGCCTATCACTTTTTGATGAACCGCTGTAGCGGGTTTACCCAAACACAACATCAGCTTTCATCTGCACTCCACTCGACATCTGCGAATCACAGGATATATCGCTTCATTCCATTCGTTAAACCCTAAGCCCCGCCTCACAATTACTTCCTTCCCCATTCGTCGCTTGCGTCAGCTCTCCTCTTCACGCAGGAGCGCAGCTGCGTCCGGCTCCGAGCAGACATAAATCACGTCGTGCGAGCCTGTGTAGCCGTTGAACGTTGTTGTGCAACATCTTGTATATGCTAAACCCTGTCAGCATCCACCCATCGCGTCAGATTGACATTTTTCCTTACCTCCCATCCCGCGATAGTACAACCAGTCGCCCACCTCAACCTCTCCCGGCAAGCTGCATGAGGGGTTTACGCAGTCGAAACTGTCGCATGTATTACCCCAGATGCTGTACTCACACAGCTGTGCTGACTCGAGGCCAGGTTCGTCGACAATCGTAAGTCCCGACCGCCTGAAGACATGAGGCTTGTTCGGCACCTCGCTGATCGAATTGAAGTAGTTGCCGTAGATGCCGTCGTTGATGTACAACATTGTCGTCTTCAGGTTGTTCGAATCTTCCAAATAAGGCTCTGAGCTTCTTCGTGCGACCACCGCTGCAGCTGCAGTGAAAGCGCTGTTTACCATGTATCGACCTGGCTCCGCGATGATCCGCACCCCCGAAGGAAAGTGCACGTCCAACGCCTGGTTTACTAGAGCCGCCGTCTCTGCGAAGAGAGGTCCGCTGCTGAAACCCCCGCCGATATCCAAGGTATGCATCAGGAATCCCATCCGGATAGCCTGGTCAAACACGGTCCTCGCGTCCCGTACGGCTCTCATGAACGCGCTGGGGTCTGTCCCACCGCTGCCGACGTGGAAGCTGACCCCGACGACTTCCAGGTCCAAAGCCTTCGCTAGCCGGAGAAGTTTCTCTGCAGCCTCCAGCCTAGCTCCAAATTTAGCGCTAAGTTGGGCGACTGCAGATGGATCGCAGGCCACTATCCGCAAGTACAGCTGAGCTTCTGGAAACACGCGTTGAATTTTGTATAGCTCGTCCGCGTTGTCGAAAGTCATCTGCGCGACGCCTGCTTCGCGCGCGAACTTTATCGCCGACATGACCTTGCATGTATGCGCGAATATGATGCGAGACGGATCAATTCCTATGTCCAGAATCCTCTGAATCTCTCCGATGGAGGCGCAGTCAAACCCAGTGCCCAGGGCTGCAAGTAACCTCAGCACTTGTGGATCGGGATTGCATTTGGTTGCTGCAAAATTGTCTGTCAGCCTCATTGCTCAATACTGTTCGTCCGAGCCTTGACGTACCATAAAATGGGGTGACACGACCAAGGCGGCGTTTCCATTCAGCATGGAGGCGGTAGACTTCTCCCAAATCAGCGACGAAGAATGCATCATCCTCTCCTGGTGCACAGCTTGTGCAGTCGATGCCCTGGATGCGCTTATGCATGGTACTCTGAACAAGATGTTCCGCAGTCACTCTGCGCGATTTGGCATTTGGCAAAGTCCTGCAATCGAAAGGGTCGTCAAAATCAGGGGATGCAGGCGGCGTTAGAGCAGCAGGAGCCATGGTCGTGACACGAGCCAAGTGATCGAGGTACGCAAATGGAGGTGATTCAAGGAAGGCGATTATGGAGTTGAAAGACGGGTGCTTTGGTTGAAGAGTTGCTTGAAGAATAACGTGGTGAGAAAGTCGAATTTCTATTTATCCTCGTCCTCTACTCCTCGTTTTCATCCTAGACGCCTGATGCCGCGGACTCTTGCTTGCCGATGATACGTCGTGACGAGAGGGATTTCCACCTGAGAAGCGGTGAAATTGGAAGAGACATTTTCGTCTTTCGTCTCAGCCACGCTTGGCCTCTCGCTTTGCTACCACATGGATCAACAAGGACTATAGTGCGGACGTACCAATCGCGGCCAATCGGCCAACACGAAGTCGAAAACCACGCAAAATAAATTGGCGAGACACCGAGTCCGATATGGAAGCATTGTCCGCGCGAATTTCTTCTTGGGGCCCCGCTGCTTGATCAGCACCGCCTTGAAGGGCCAGAAGCCTTGATAATGGCGCAATGGCACCTTGTATCCGGATGTGAAGCAGTATTGCGCACGAGAATACATCTTCTCATAGCAACAAGACAGGCAATTTGTCAGGGCAACAAGCTTTGCGGCTCTTGTGGATCACCCGCAGTAGCGCGGCCACCAGCTGGTGTTCGGAAGGGAACAGGCCCGATGTTCGTCTCTACCATCGATCAAAATCGCTCACGCTAAACCTATAGAACTCCAGACTTCCCAACCACCATCAATTATTCCGCTGCACCGTCTTGGCCCTGTGCACGTTGATCGACAAGACTGCTGTATGAGAATTCGACGGTTCTTCCACTCAGCCAATGGATGTTTCCAAGAGTGACACATCACCATTGCCAATGCTAGGCAAGCTTCTCCGAATTGTGTTTGCCTATGTCAACCCCAGGACTTGGAACTAGTGCGATCTGCTTCTAACCTTGATAATGACCACATCTAGAATCGCTTATTGTGTTTCCAACAGCACCGTCCAGGCCAGGAGTCACCTCCGGATTCCTCACGAGTGCAGAGAATTTGCTCTATCTTACTTATCAATGCAGCAGGCGAAGCTAGCCTAAACAGCTGAGGGAACCCGTCCCTTTCGTGCGCAAATTTTGCCACCTCTTTGAAGATGTGACAACTCTCACCGGTCTTTCACTAACGGAGCGTAAGATGCTCATTCCCTGGATGCTGTATTTCCGGCGTTTAGGAAAGTTTGCACCACCGCAGACTGCTCTGGCGACCAACGCAGCACTACCAACAAATTGACAAATTGGTTGCGAGTATGTCTCAGATAACCGCCACCGCTTCGAGAAGTCTGAACATGTGCTTGCCACCCCTCTAGCCCCAAATATCCTGCACAGAGACACTGTATTGGTTCTCTTGCGGCCTGAGGCTCTTTCATTTTCTGTCTCATCTCGCCATATCAAGTGTCCCCGAACAATCCCGGTAGAAAATGGCAAAGGAATATCAGGAAGCCACTAAAGCTTCACCAACACTTGATGATATCCTCGAACAGCATGGCCTCGAGCTTGGCTTCGACAAGTACCTGCGGTGGCATGCGCACAGCCACCATCATCCTCGCAACTGGCACCGGAGAAGAAAGTGCTACGATGTGGGCGTAATAATGTTCCTCGAGATGTTTATGTTAGTTTCGATCCTACCGCAATTTCCTCATGTCTTGGCCGCTTATGCGTGGGTTTGCCTAACATCTATCCTCTCGCCAACAAAGCAGGTCTGCCATGAGCACAGTGGGCGTGAGTGAAAATCCCGCAAAAACAACACATCACTTGGCGATACCGGCAACAAGATGAATCGCTCACATATCATTTCCTAGACGGCTGTGTCGAATCAAGCGCGCTTTGAGTACGGCTTCGAGAATGACAAGACACTTGGTTACTTCGCCTTCACGTCCATGTTCGTCGCCGCCCCATAAACATTATCCCTAGAACAAGACCTGATTGTTACTCGGCTAGCAGTTACCTACTTGGCGAAGGCGTAGGCGGCATTTTCCTGCCTCCCGTATCCGAATCTTTCGGTCGCAAATCCGTATACGCCGCTGCCGCTTTCCTAAACTGCGTCTTCTGCATCCTTGTCGCGGCTGTACCGCCGGAGGTCACGGGATCGCTCGCCCTCGTCATGTTCGCGCGCGGTGCAGCCGGGATTGTTGGATCAGTACCGGCAACGGTAGCACCTGGGAGCTTGGAGGATATGTTTGGTCCAAAACAGCGCATCTGGGCTGTTGCGGCTTGGACTACTGCGTCGAATGTAGGCGTCCTGATAGGCCCGATCTATGGGAGTTATGTCTCTGCATATCTAGGATGGTGAGTGAGATGCCTTTCTTTATTCTTGAACTGAGGAGTTGAACTTGAACCCCAATTATATATTGATATGTTCGGTTATGCAATCAGTCACTTCTTAGACCCTCACAACCATCACGCCCAAAACCCCCACCCACGCTTTCCTCTTCTCTCTCCCTTTCCCCTCTTCTCCTTCTCTTCCCCCTTACTTTTTTTTCTCCCCCGAAGGGTAGAGCTCTATGCAGTGGAACACCACTTCTCAATTTTGGCTAGTACTTAAATCGATTCTTAGAGTCAACTGCCTTCAAGAAGAATGCACTCACAAGCAATGGGGGCATGTGTTGAAAAAACAAGTACTTCACCTATCACAGTTGGATTGTCGAAGTGGAAGCTTTAATTTTAAGAAATGATCGTTTCGTTCAACTGGCGATTTAGCGTTAGCCATTAGTCGTGGCAACACATCTATAGAAATTACCCTACCGCTCTGGTAGGGCATACGTACACCGACAGAGTAAAGCACTGACAACAAGTAGGCGCTGGGTATTCTGGATATCTAGCATTGTCATGTTCATCTCATTCCTATTCGCCCTCCTCCTCCGCGAAAGCCGTACTACCCTCCTCCTCCAGCAAAAGCTCGACCTCATCCTCGCTCTCATGAGCAGCAGCAGAAGCAGCAGCACCACGACGATGGCGGCGGCGCAGGAGGAGGCAGCGGTCCCACTCCGCATCCACAACCCCGACGCCATCCCTTCCTTCCACGCCTTCCTAACCGAAACGCTCATCCGGCCCCTCCGCCTCCTCTTCACCGAGCCAATCGTCATCCTCTGCTCCGCGGTCAACGCCCTCTCCTTCGCCCTCATCTACGGACTAACCGAAGGCCTCGCCGTCGTGTACTCGCAACCGGCCTTCCACCTGCCGGACCCCTCCCTCGCCTTCCTGCCGCTCATCGCCGGCCTCTTCCTCTCGCTCCCCTTCCGCCTCCGCGACGCCCGCCGCTTCACCGCCAACACCACCGGTTCCCACCCAGCCCCTCCGCCCGAGCAAAAGCTCACCTCCCTCGCCTTCGCGGCGCCGGCCCTGGCCGGCGGCCTCTGGGCCTTCGCCTGGACCATCCCGCCGCCCGCCCACCACCATCACCACCACAACCTCCCGCCCCTCTCCCCGGCGGCCTCCCTCGCGGCGCTGGTCCCCGTCGGCCTCGCGACCAACGACCTCGACGCGACGCTGTGCGGCTACATGGCCGACGCGTACGGCATGTACGCGGCCAGCGCGTTCGCGGCGCTGGGCCTGCTGCGCGCGCTGTGCGCCGCGGCGTTCCCGCTGTTCGCCGGCGGCATGTTCGCCGCGTGGGGCGGCAACGTCGCGGGCAGCGTGCTGGCGGCCGTGGCGACGGCGGCGTGCGCGAGCCCGTGGGCGCTGAGGGTGTGGGGCGCGGAGTTGAGGGGGAGGAGCGCGTTTGCGAGGTTTGCGGTGGAGGCCGGTGGGGGGTGTGTTGGTGTTGGTGGTGATGGTGGCGATAGTGGGGACGGCGTTGGGAGCAGGGAGGGTTTGGTTGGTGGTGGTGTTGCTGGTGACTCTGCTGTCGCTCACGCTACTGCTGTTGATGCTATTGCTGTCATTGATGCTGCTGCTGTCACTGATACCACCGTAGGTGCTGTAGCTTGATGCCTGACTATGGCATTCCTAGGCATCAACGGCATGTGGAAATTCGTGACGGGAGGGTTGATGCGGCTGCTGCCAGTAATGTTACCGTTCTGATTGATTGGTGCCTGGCCGTGCGGCGTCTCAGGCGCATACGACATTCCGAAAGAGGAAGCCATCGGCAACTGAGAGTTGGGGTTGTGATGGTTCGGCTATTGACTTTTTTTTTTAACCGTTGGAGTTTGCCACAGTTCTTGGCTTAAAGTATGATTTTTTGGTTCTCTTCCCCCCCCACCCAAATTACCGCTCTTTAGTGTCGGCACTTACGAAGGGAGGAGGAAAGTATGTCGGATCGCTGCCGTTGGAGATCACAAGAGAAAGTATGCAAGGTATCCACGTAGGGCTTAGGGCTCGAAAGTATGTTAATTTGTGAGAAGAGGCGTTAAACCGTTTTAAACATCGTCTATTATGTAGAGGCAGGGGTATGATAGGTACATTCCGTGTAGCGGGAAAGCAAGAATCGCAAAAGTGGTCTGCCGTCTCGTGTGAGATGAGGCCATATTCATCTCTGCTGCTTTCCGATAGGCTCCGTGGGTGTCATTTCCCTCCACATTTTCCTCCTTTCAGCCTGTTCTCTCTTAGCTGATGTGACAGGGCATCAGATCACACTTGCTACTCTATCACCAATTTTGTTGCGGCTAAAGTTTCGGACGGCGGGCATCTAGTTGGTCGTCTGTGTTTTTACGCTTTCGGACTTGATAATAATCCGCTCGTACATACAGTTTCTCCACCGCCAGGAGTTTCGAGATGCTCCGAAGCCCGGAGAAAAACTAGGGCACACGCCAAGGGTACAAAACCGGATCGAAGGGGTCCAGAAGGCCAGCTGAACTTCTTATGCTGGAAATCTCCGAAAGTTTGGGTGCTGGGTACCCGATTGCCCCGGCTTGATTCGTCACACGTCCACAACGCGTCGACGCAGGTTCTGGACCGGCTCTCGAGGCCAGAGTGGGCAAACAGTGAGGAGGCAAAGTTTTATGACTCGAAGATAGCTTCTAGATTTCTTGGAGTGAGTTGTGGATAGCCGCAGCGGCTGAAACACACGTTAGCATCGCGAGGCTCCCCAAGTTTACTACTGAAGAACGAGGCTGGAGGATAGCGGGTATTGTCGGCTGCGGGGTGCAGTGAGCGATACCCGAGAGAACGAGGGAGAAGACGACGACGACGAATCAAGCATTTCTTCCTGTTGTTTGATAAATTGCGGGTGATGTTGCCAATACATGTGAGGAGGGGTGTTTGAACTGAGCCGTTACGTCACGGGTTGATGGACCCTGGACCCCGTCGTTCCCGTCCGGATGAGAGCCGAGATAGGCTCGGTCAGGGTAGCTGAAATCGAAATTGATTGTCGGGCAGATGCGGCAGGTGGCAGATGGCTGGTGGCTGGTGGCTGAGGCGGATATCCAGCAGCGGCTGCTGTCCGTACCGTACCCGTCTCGAGTTGTCCGTCCTGCAGCCGCTTCTGCATCAAACATTTGGCGGAAAGTATGAGGCCCCGTCTCCTCGCGGAGGTGCTGCTATGCTCGGAAAGTGAGGCGAGCATGTGAAGTGCAGATGGAGTTGGAGCAAGTAATCATCTCATTCGTGTCCAGCTCGGAGAAGTTGCAGAGGTCGGGAAGGTGCAAGCGCAGACGCATCTCCCCTTTATCCTGAGGCATCAATAAAGTATGTACCTCACCCGGGCACATCCGGGAACACGCGCTCATCTCCGCCCATAGCCAGCACGTTGTAGAATATGCCGTAGCGCGTGCTGGATTGCTCATCGGCGGCTGCGGCTGATCGGACTATTGAACATCCATGCTCGGATTTGTTGTCTGTGTCGAGTCCGCCTCCGGTATGAACGGGGTAGAGCAAAAGCGGACCTTGATACAAGGCACACCGTCCACATGCTGCGAATTTGTCAAGATTGCCAAGTAATCGTGCGATTGCATTCCGCCTGTCCGACCTGTTCGCCGAGCTTCTGATAGAGCGGCGTTTTCGGAAAGTGTGTCTCCGGACAGAAATTTGCGATGCGCAATCGGGGGGCCGGTCTTTCGACACTGAGGTCGTCACACTTTCCACATGCCAGGGGCCACATACAGGGAGAGAGAACGGTGATTGGGA
The DNA here is from genome assembly GCA_037367355.1 of Neoscytalidium dimidiatum. Classification (NCBI taxonomy): domain Eukaryota; kingdom Fungi; phylum Ascomycota; class Dothideomycetes; order Botryosphaeriales; family Botryosphaeriaceae; genus Neoscytalidium; species Neoscytalidium dimidiatum. Next base: position 826,956 of record CM074697.1, on the reverse strand, counting down.
GGTGGAAAATTGGTTAGCTTCGAGGCTTGCATCTTTGTGAGAGTTGTGATAGAAGACATCAGGGGTTTTTCGAAGAATAGGTTGACTCTGTTCGTCAAGCAAGAATGCAAAGTTACATCAGGGCATACCACAAGTTGCCTAGAAAGGAAGCGGCTGAAGCGTTTTTGATTGACCCTTTAGAGCCGAAAATGCCCTGTGCTTTGAAAGAGCCGCAGCAGAGCGGCGTCGGGAAAGTCTCTCGTTCATACGCGACTCCAGCACTGGGCCAGAATGAGGCAACGCTTGCGAGGCGCTTATCAGAAATCGACGACGCTCTAGATGCTGACGTAGCGGAGAAAGGTTAAACCAACGGTTGAGAACAAAAGAACGGCCGTCCAGCTTTGGAGTGAGATGAGGCTGCGAGCAGGCAGGGAAGGGCAGAACAGCCACGGGCAGAGCCCCACATGACAGCAGATGTTGCTCCGATGAATCCCCCCCCTCCTCCCTTCACGGCCGACAGCCAGAGCCGCGTCTGCTCCCCAAAGAGATCGACCCTCGGATTCCGGCAGACGCGCACTAGCAACCCCGACATAAATTTTTTGGCACCCCCGCACACGCACAAGCGCCCAGCTCCAGCAAGCGTCTCGCGCTAGAGAACAAGAGCCATGCACGACAGTGCAGTAGCAGCACACCGATACCCGCACGATCGCACACATACCTCTCCGCTCTCCTCCCGGTCCGCCGCATCTTGCACCACACAGGGCATAGGAGCAAGTAGCAGGATGCGCTAATCAGCCAGCGCTCCCGCCTCAGCCCGCCCACCGAGCGAGCGAGCGAGCGAGCGAAAAACACACCACCAACACGTGCTTCAAGGTGTTTCCCCGGCGCTACTCCACATGCTGCCCCCCTCGGGACATACCCCACCGCACTGCTGCTTCTGTGTGCTCAGCTGGCGTGGAGGAGCCTACAATCGACGGCGAGCAGAATACCGCCGAGCAAAAACCTCGCCAACCACGTCTCGTAGAGCCCTGCTCAACAGTTGTCAGATTACAGAGGAGCCCCGGGGCAAGGCGTGCCGCCTAGACAGCAGCTGTGAAGCGTGTTGGCGATGGGCCATTAGGGTGTCGTGGACTCGTGGTGGCCTTTTTTTTTTCTTCCTTTCTCCACAAGCCGGCGGTTGATAAGCGGTCGGGACACGACACGCGAGGGAAAAGCCCGCGTGTCGAAGAAAAAAAAAAAAAATCCCCGCGGTAGCGATCACTGACCAGCAAGGATATGGCGGGCGGCAGACGAACTGGGTCGGGCTGGGAGTTGCGTTGGCATGTGCTGTCCTCCCAGTATACTTGAGCAGAGGAAAAGGGCACTAGTCAGGAAGAGGCGCCTCATCGCTGCCCAGAGCCGCGCCGATCTTCTGCTAGTCGGATCCGGCAACAGGGTAGACAGCAGTAGTCAAGTGCTGGTTGTCGAAGTTGATTGCTCTGCTCTTGCTTTGGGTGCCGAACGTCGGCGCGCACTATTGAATTCCTGACAGCCAGTAGCCAAAAGGTAAAAAAAAAAAAAAAATCAAAAGGCCAGAAAAGACAATGGAATTGGCAGCCGCGGCTTTAGATTAGGGCGCGGCCAGCTAATAACAGGCCGACACCAAGAACAAGAAAACCAGCCGCAGCTTCCACACTCCCGTCCCTACAACGCGCCGCATACGTACCGGAACCGGCGCCAGAAGTAGGGCTGCCGCGCGCCGCACCAGCAACGAGGCGAAGCCGGAGCTTGTGTCTGCTCTTGCTGTGCGCAAGTAATTTCCCAGCGGTCAAGGATTCAGTGCTCACAAGACAGCTCCCCCCAATCGAGCAGGAGCAAGGAAAAGTCATTTGCGGCGCCAAGCGGCGGTGGTGTGGGACGTCAAGTCTCCTAGTGTACCAGACCGCCGAAAAAAGAAAAACGAACCCGCGTTGCCTGCCGCCGGCCGGCCGAGCCTCCGCCCAAAGGAACCTCGACCTCTGGTGAGGCATGTGCCCGCGGCTGTCGGCGGGCGGAGCCGCGGATACATGTACAGTACTCTGATGGTGAGCAGATACATGCCTCTGGCCTGACGCAGGGCGCGCAGCGGCTGACGGCTGACGGCAAACGGAAAGCGTAATAGAAAAAAAAGTCAATCAAGGGAAAGGAAGGGAAGGGAAGGGGGGCAGCAATCAACCGCCCTGCAAGTAACCTGGGTCTCGGGGTCGTTAGGCGTGCACCTTAGGACATGTCTGCCCCGACGACATCCTTCTGCTTGGCCGTCTGCAAGAAAACGGTCCGATGAGGGGAGATTGAGAGGTTTGGGAAGATGAGTTAAAAAAGCATGCAGGAAAGAGAGATAAAAAACCAACTTTGAGCTGAGTCGACGCGGCGCCAGGGAGAAGCTTGTGATAGGACGGCAGCGGAGCTGATCCAATGTCGCTTAACGCCAGTTGTCTGTACATCGACAAGGCCTGGGGACTGGGGGGAGCAAGTGAGCAAGTGAGCAAGTGAGAGGGCGGGGCGGGGAAGGGACGGCGTCAACCAGATACAATCAAGCAGGATTCGGAACGGACAACGACGGTCTAGACACCCACATCCGCCGCCCGCGGCCACATGGGCCCGTCTCGCGTCCACCTCGTCCCATCACACACACACATCCATCCATCCACACTGCCCGACCGACGGGCGCTTCTCCGAGGCAGACTGATAGTGCGCGACGATTGGGGGAAAGCCCGATGTCCAGACTTCCCTGCGTAGCCGAACGGAGTAAAAGTCGCCGATCCCACATACATGCAGCGCACGACAAGTAACAGACGTGGAGCCGAGCCTGGTATATGAGTAGGTAGGCAGCGACTCTGTATGGGAAAGAGCGCGGGAGCGGCTCCGCTCCCGCACCGCTGAGGCGGGTTATGCTTTTTTGCTTCTCGCCTGCTTTTCCGCGTCCGCCCCCTCCCTCTTCCCTACTTGCCCCCGGCCTGGCGGTTGGCCCGCCTCCCGCAGCAGCAACAGCAGCGATGGTAGCAGCAGCGGCAGCCCTCCCTCCCTCCCTCCCTCCCTCCAGCACGGCATCTGAAACGTACGTGATGTGCGAAGCGAGTTGTAGTCCAACACCTGAGGTGAGCAGACCGTGAGAGCGGCCCGCGGGCCACTGTATGCGCATGCCGTGTGCGTGTTACTCGCTGAAACGGCGCCGCTGCATCTTTCGCCCTGGGAGATATCTAGCCCGCGCGACTCGGTCAGCTCTCTCGCAAGAATAGAAAGCTGCTGACAGCAGGAATTAGAATGCTTACAGCCGGCGCGGCGCGCACAGAGAGGGGCTTAATACGGGCGGTGCTTACCCTCAGCTTACCGTGATCGGCGCGAAGAGAGGGAGAGGGAGTCAGAGTGAGCGAGCGGATGGAGAAACAGCGAGGAAGGATCGAGCAAGCTCCCGTCTCCCGATTGTGCATTGATGCGCCTCGCGATATTCCGGGTCGCGCATGTTCGTGCAACACGTGTTTTGTTTCAAGTTTGTGTGGCCTCGACCAACCACGGACGCAAAGGCGATGGGCATGAAGTGATGATCATTGGGGCGCAGTGTGGTGTGATTTGATGAGGGGTAGACAGCAGCGAAGTCCACCGCTGCCCGCGCGAACCACCCGGCCCTGGCCACGGCCAAGCCCGTCGTCCTGTCTCGTGCCTGTCCGCTCCTGCTTACTGCCCTGACCCGTTTATCCTTGGTTGCCGAGAACACTGGGGCCGCGTGTGAGGTGGTACAGATGGACGACAGCAAAAGAAAACATACAGCCTCGTCAAGCCCTAAGCCGTAGATCGTCAAATCATGAGGCTGAAGAGCCTCAGGGACGTGGCAACGCTCTTGGCATTTCCCATGCATGTGGCCCGTTTTGGCTCGCTCGCTGAAGCATCAACCTCTGCCATGCTGCTTCCTGCCCTTGTGCACGTTTTTCCTGCCGTGGGACAGTTTCGACTTCTTCACGATCCAGCTGCTCTGCTAAATATACGCGCGACACCACGGATCCTTCTTTTGTCTGCTTGCTAACCTGCGCCTTCAAGCCCCCATCTGGCGCCGGCGTAGTAAGAACATGATGCCTGCCATCAACGGGGCCACCTGCATCCTGCAGCTTTCCAATTTCCCGCATCCGGTAGAAACGAAAAAACCCATATTCTTCATTCTCGAGGAAGAGAAGCAGGCAATCAACATGATCCTTCTTTTCCTCCTAACAGAAGAATCCCACCCTTGAATATCCGTGCTGCCTGCTGTCGAAGTACGTCCTCCATCCAATCCCGTGCTCCTTTCTCCTCTTTTCCGTCCCTGGCGCCCCAACAACCGGGTAGAGAAGAAAATGGGTAGTCTGCCAAAAGAAAATGGTATCCTCCAGTGATCATGAATGTAGCGGCCGTGAAACGAGTGAGAAAAAAATGCAACCATGCTGGTAACGACTGAACATACGACACAATGTCGCGGGGAATTCAAAAAAAAAAATAAACAAATAATAAGGACATCGGAAGTCATTTAATCTGCAGACAAGATGCCCTTCCATCTTGTAGAAAAGGGGGAGAAGTCAAGAGAAAATCTGGTATCAAACGAGAGTAAGAAGTAAACCCTCCCCAAATAAACGCCTTCTGCCAACGCCCGCCCTTGAAGAAAAGGGTTATGAGAAGGTTAAAATTCAATCCCCCATGAATGTCTTGCATCCACTCAGGATGAATGCATTTCGTTAAATCGGAAAATACTATCCGGACGGGCGAGCGCAGCTGGTCAAAAGACCTTTGAATTCACGAACCAATCCGTCGTCTCCTTCCCCTGCCGCCTCCTTCTGGTCTTTGCGCAAGGACCTCTCTGAGCTGCGGGTCGTCCTTATCTTTGTCAACGTGGTGGACACGTACGTGTCGTTGCAAGTTGTCCGGTCGCGGGTATTTGTGGTCTCTTTCCGGGCAGAATGGACAAACGTAGCCAGGCGAATCGTGGACGAGACCGTGCCGAATCATCTCATTCTTGCGCTTGAAACCCTTGCCTCCCTCTCCCCGCGAACATCCTGGAACTGGACAATAATGCGGCCGTGCTTGAGAATGGACGTTGGCGTGAGAACTGAGAGCCATCAGCATGAAATCTTTTTTAAAAAAAAACGTTTTACGTGAGCTTACTTCAGCAAATACTGGGTTTGGAAAGGCGGTGCATTGCAGCCAGGATAATCACACTTGAACCCAGTGCTACCGTGCGGAGGTACGTGCTGGATCTGACCGGGATTTGGGTGTGTTATTCCGTCGATGCTCATCCTGTGCGAGTCGCTGCGTGGGCGTGTTGGAGGGCTGTAGGCGTCAGAACCTCGCGATCCATAGCTCTCATTTGTCGTGGTAGTCGACAGTGTCAAAGGCGGTGGAAATGTTGGGGGATTGCTTGTATCTGAAAGCGTAGAGTGCCTACGGCCGCTGCTGAATAGTTGGTAATTAGACGGAGGCGAAAGTTTGATGTCGGCAGGAGTGTGGTTGTTGACAGGAGAGAGAGGATTCAGAGGCGGAAACTGGGTCGGGGGAGACCGGCGCGTATTTCCGTTGGGCGGAATCCGGCTAACGAGGGTAGGGGAGAGTGCCGGCGCCCCGGTTGAAGAGATCGAAGGGCGATGCGAGAAACTTCCTCTGTGATCAAGGCTTCCTCTGTGGTCAATGCTCGCTCGATGTTCGTTCTCTTGGGTTGCTTGCTCTGCTATTTCACTCAGATGGCGGAAGGATGGTAGGCTCTGGTTGGGGGAGCCGGCGGCGTTATCCCGGTTCGGCGATGTGGGATTTTGGAGAGCCGGCAGCCTCTCCTCAGGCGAGGCCTGCGAATCCGGAATGGCCAGGTCGCGCAAGTTTGGTGAGGTAGCTGGAGAGTGGTCTGGCTTGATACTGGCTGGCGTGGGACCATCATGTCCAAGTTTTGGGAAATTCTCTGGGGTGGGCAGTCCTGTCACTATCTGAGTGCCGACATGATCGCTGTTCTTTCGTGGGGGCTGGTCGTCCGGCTTGGACTTCGGCGAATTTCGGTCCATGTCGGTGTCCTGGTCTGGCCTGATTTCTGTTACGGTTGCTACGGGGGGTGCCAATGGGAGCTTGGTAACGACGGGGTGCCCATCACCGTTGATTTCCTTGAGGGCGGCCCGAGCAACTTCAATGGCCGTGTCGTTCCTTTGCATGGGTGAATGCGTGCTCTCTTCCTCAGAGTCGGTCGGCTCCGGCTCAGAATCTGAGTTAAGGGCCCTCTCCCCAGCGGCTCTGGCAATGTCCGGGCGGTTGGGGTCCAGGAAGCTAAGGAGGACGGTGTCGCCCTGACTCGGCCGAGTCCGGTTATTGCGTTTCCTTCTGCGGGAGGAGGTGTTGGGACTGACAGTTTGAGTAACCACTGGGGCACTGTGCTGCGGAGGGAATGGTGGAGGAGAAGGCGACGGAGTCGACTTAATCTTTATTGGCTGTAAGCCGGGCGATTTGGGATAAGCGTCGTCAGAATCGTAGTTGGACATTCGGCATTAAAGGAGAGGCTCATGAGCCTCCCGCAAAGTGCTCAGTGTCAGGACGAGAAGTTTAACTGAGTCGGCACGGGCTCGGCGAAAACTGGCTTGAGCTCAATAAAGTTAGAGGCCGGAAAAAGAGCAGGCGGGCGATTTTGAATGGTCGTGTCTTAGAAGACGGGATAAAGTGGAAATGCGGCCAATGGGTTCTGTACAGGGAAAGGTTGGGTTAGCGATAAGCTCTGGTCGGACCCTCCAGCCAGTGCGGCGGTGGAATTATGGCTGCCTGGCAGCGCAGGACGGGCAGCCTCACGGCGACGGCGTCCCGCGGCAGCGTAGCACCGCGCGTTGAGCAGAAATTAAGTCATCAAACAGACGCGGGTAGAGGCGGGGGAAGCACGCCTCGGGGGATATACGAGCGCAATCAAAGCGACGACAGCACAGAGTTAAGAGTGCGGAGAGCCGCAAGTCAGGCAATAGCTCCGTGCGGGCCGCACGCTTCCACAGAGCCTCGTGGAGGACGCGCGCGGGGTGCAGCGGAGAATTGCGCTCAGGAAAAAAGCAGAGGAGCCACATGGTGTGGGAGAGACTGCGAAGTAGAGAAAGAGGAAAGGGGGAGGGGAGGCGTGAGATGAAGTGAAGCAGCATCGACGTACCGCGTGCGACAGAGCCGGCCGGGCGTGAGGCTCAAGGGCGGGCGAGAAGCTTAAACGTCGATCGTGAGCGTGCAGGCGGGCTGGGAGCGGGATCAGAGCGCGAAGAGGCCGACGCACGAGGGCGATGGGTCAGCGAGGGCGGGCAGGTCGAGCGGCGTGCTGGGGCGGTGCGGTGTTGAGAACTTGAAGGTTGCTGGCTGCGGACTGCGGGCTGCGTGGTGGCCGCGGGCAGGCGAGAGGTGTGGTCGAGGGCGATGGCCAGGGCGGGCTCCCTTGAGCGCGGCTGCGTCTGCGTTGGACGAGTGGGCCGTGGGCCGTGGGTCGCCAGGCAGGCAGGCAGGCAGGCAGGCTCGGGACTGGGCTGGGGAAAATGGACAGGACGAGCGGTGCGCTTGCGCTGCGCTGCGCGGCGCTGCTGCTGTGCAATGCGGTGCAGCACGCGCTGGCTGGCTGGGAATGTGGAACGGCGCGGGCGAGGCTGAGTGAGCGGGCTGCCGGTGCCGTGCAGTGCTGGTGCTGAAGCCGGTGCTGCGCGCCGGCGGGTGCTGGAACTGGAACTGGAACTGGAACTGGAGCTGGAGCTGGAGCTGGAGCTGGAGCTGGAGCTGGCGCTGGAGCTGCTGCGCGCGCCCACAACCCGCGCGACTGGCGGAGCTCAAATCAGCAGCGTGCGGGAGTGCCGGTATGCAGGGTTCGAGTCAGTTGGCGGCGTGGTGTTTGTCGTGCTGGCGTGTTGTCGCATGGGCGGTCAAGCGCGGTGGAATGGGCGACGGCGACGGCAGCTGTGAGAGCCAGAGCCGCGCACTTCGCAGGCTGGCCGGACAGCGGACGGGAGCGGAGGCTGTGCTGCTGGCTCACCGCATGGGGCAGTCGACTCACACACAGACAGCTGCAGCAGCGCTGCCTCCTGCTCTTGAAATGCGAGAGCCTCGCGCCTCGGGTTTTTGGGAATAGGCTATTGGCCGTCGCGCGGCTGATTGGCTGCGCCGCCAACCTGCGCGGGATGGAGGGCGGCCAGTGGAGCAGCCTCCGCCGCGGCCGGTGCTCTGGAGGCTCTCGCCCAGCGTGCTATCTGATCGCGATACTACTCCTCGCGCCCTGCTGCCCGCCCCAGGGCCCAGGGCCCGAGGCCGCGCTGAGCTTAGCCGCCTGTCGCGTGTGGTGCTGCGCGCACCGCCGCCGCCGCCGCCGCCGCCGCCGCTGCTGCTGCTGCTGCTGCCGCTGCATCACCCGCCGCCAGGCCCGCAGCCCGAGCTGGCCCGGGACCCCCCGCCTGCGCTTCCGTCCGTGGCCGGCTTCGAGCAGCCAATTCACGTGGCGGCAGCGAAACTCACCCGGATCGGCAGCCTCCGCGGCTGAGCCTCCCTCGCGCGCCCACTGTCGATCCCGCGTCGAGAACAATCCATTCCCCTCCCGCCCAAGCCCACCTGCCTCAGCCCGCCCGGGGGCCCGCTGCGCTACCACCATCCCCGTCACGACTTTCCGCCCCCGACGTCAAGGCGAGCGCAAGCCTCTGCGAGACCAACCCACAGCCTGCCCCGGCGAGCTTATCACCTGCAGCCAGCCGATCGCCGCTGTGCCGCTAACAAAAAAGCCGCACCGCTCATCGTCGCAATATCATACACATTCATTTCTACCTCTAGATGTCCGTGTGCGCGAGCTCTATGCGAGAACTCTATCCGACGCTCGGCGCTCCAGTCTTCAAGTGCAAACAAAGCAGAAATTCCATCCCGTCCGCCCGGAGAGCTGATGTGCCTCCGGTATCACCGGTGCCATCAGGGCTGACTGACGCCAGTTAACGCCGCAACGTGACTAACCTAACCAGGAACGGCACCCTGACGGCGCTATGCATTACCTTTCACCAGACTGCCCGCCTGTCGTGCTCCTCATGCTCCTCCTCGCTCTCTAAGATGACGACTTGCCGCCCACGGCCTTGCCGCCGAATCCAGGGAAACCCTCCCACTTCGACCCTGCCGGAAGCTTAGGCCGGCCGAAGTTCTCGTCGAGGTCCAAGATGATCTTCAGTGCATTACGACTCCTCAGATAAGGCAGCGGTGCCTTCGCCTCCTGCAAGCCAACCGCCGGTTCCACGTGGCCGGCGACGCCCTCGGCTGCATGGCTGCCAGGCATCGGCAGTAGGTTCTGGAGCACCTCATAGCCGGCGAGAGTGAAACCGAACTGTGGACTTGACCGCATGATACGAGCAGGCCCACCCTTGAAGAACGCGCGGAACCCTTCTTGCTGCCAGACGAGCTTCGCACAGTGACGCAGAGAGGTGTACGTCGCCTCGCCCTTGCGCGCCTCGACCTGGAGGCGGGTCTTGATGACATCGGCAGGAGTTGTGAGGTAGGCAGCCGGCATACCAGCGATTGCACCGGCGGTCAGAAGTTGGACCACGCCCAGCTTCTTCTGCTGAGACTCGCCAAAGACGTCCCTCTTCAGATGGTTGTAGGCAGGAAAGTAGATAGCGGAGAAAGGAACTGCGCCAACTGTTTAGATTGCGACTACATCATATCAACAGCAGTCATGGGTACTCACCATCACGAAGCAAGCAGGCACTTGCACCCTTGTACAGGCCGACGAGACCAAGGTTGCGGACTATCCACATAGCCGACCTCTTTGGGGCGCCCTCGACGTTCTTCGCGATCTCGCCCTGAACCTGCAGACGAATCTTGACGATTTCCAGAGGGTTGGTGAAGATCTATACCAGCTGTTAGCATCAACACCCTTATTGTCGGTCTATAAATGGCTATACGCACCACTTGACAGGCTCCGGCCGAACCACCGGCCAGGATCTCCCAAGGCCACCAGATTGCACCCGTCTTCTTGTCCGTGAATTTTCCTCTGACCAGGTCATTGACCGTGAGCTTGATGGCCTTCTCCGGCGCAACACCAACTAGCTGAGGTAGAACGCCCGCGTACAGACCACGGACACCCTCATTCCTGACAATTTTCTTGAAGCAGTCAATCGAATTGTTGTAAAGGCGTTCTCCGACCCGGTTACTCCTCTGGTTCTGCATACGTGTCTTGACCAGATCAATGGGGTAAACCATGAAGGCACCGAAGGCGCCTGCCAAACTGCCGAGCGCAAAGTGGTGTATTGACTCCAAGACATCATGCAAGACTGTCTTCGTCTTCGCAAAAGTCTTGGTGCCGATGTCGCTCACCAAGTCCGTACCACGATCAGAGTAAGTGTGCCATGACGCATCCAGGACCTTGGAGAAGTCGGCGAGACCGAGCCGTCCAGATGGCTCATCAAGGCCGGCGAAGTGGAAGAGGATATCGGCCTCCATGGGTGTGAAGAGAGAGAAGCGGGTAATGCGCGCCGCCTCGTTCAAGAAGTCAGAGCGGGTAATTCTGCCGTCACTACTCTTGTGGGTGGCATTTCGGATGATGAGTTCGACCAGGTCCATCTCGCGGATCATGTTCTGGAAAGCGCGCACATTTGCGTACGAGATCTTGCTGCCAGCAGAGATGTTGCACAAAGTATGCAGATTCTCCAGAAGGTGGTCGGAGAGCTTGTGGCCAGCTGTATCCTGAATGATGCGCTGGAACTCTTCCGGCTCAATGTAGCCATCTCCGTTCTTATCGAAGTGCAGGAAAGCCTGCCTGACCTTCTCTCCCTGCAATCCGCGCAGCATCTGGGAAAATTGTGGGTACGTCATTGTGTGGCGCTTGTTCTTGCGGCCAATGTACAGCGAAGCCCATTCCGAGTTCCAGTCGAAGGGGAGGGAGTCTTCGCTCTTGTGCTGGTCGTACAGCTTGATGAAGTTGTCGAACCTGACAAGGCCGGTACCCTCGGTATCGAAGAGGCGAAATGCGATTTCGTACTCGGCGTCGGGCTTGGAGATGAGGTTATCGAAGTTCGTCCAGTCCTGGAGACTGACGCGGCCGGTCTTCTTGCGGTCTGCGACGTCGAAAAGGATGCCATATTGGTCGCGCTTGATCTTGTGCTGTGGTGCAAATCAAAATCTCGCCGTTACAAAGTGAGGGCAAAGGGGTCGTACGTAGTCTTCGCTGGGCGGCGCAACAGCGTCTATGAACTGGTCCCTGCCCAAGTAATGCTCGCCGGAAGTCTCGTCCTTGACGGCATGGCGGTAGAAGGTCTGCTTGGCCTGCTCGCTGAGCTTCGGCTCCTCGACGGAGCCCAGCAGGGCCTCGGTGACGTGCTCCTTGACGGAGGCCATGGTTGGGTCGCAGGGAGGATGGGCGCGACAATTGACAGGTGTGGATGGGTTGGGGTGCGGTCGGAGGGAAAACGCACGGGGCCGGTGCGTCTGGGGAACACTCTGCGCGAAGTTTCTCGTGGACTTTACAGCGTGTCGCGCGTGCGCCTAGGTAAAATTAGTAGGCGCTAGTCGGATAGCTCCGGAGCCGCGGAGGAAAAGGCGCGTTGCGGCTCAGCTTGGCAAGAGTGGGAGCGCAAGCGGGTGCTGATCAGACGCGGGCGAACGGGCGCTGTTTCGCGTTTCGATTGCGGCTGTCCGGCGACGGCGGCGTGGAGTGCGGATGACGATGCCGCAGCTGAGGGCGTAGTGTAGATATTTTTTTTTTTCCCTGCCTGCGGCATCTGATCTTGCACAAGCCCGGCGCGCGGGTGATCTAAGATCCCATTTGCCGTGCCGGCGGCGAGTGGCAGCGGCGGCCAGGGTCTGCCCAGCCGCGCAGTGTCCTGTAGACCGGTACCTGGCGCCGATGCCCCCCCTGGCGACAGGTCTAGCTGGCTTCTAGACGCGCCCCGTCAACCACAGCTGCTCCTGCGCAGTTGTTCTTCTGGGACTGCAAGAATGGCGCGCGCGCCAGACCGTCCCGACGACCGCAGGATCCAGGGAGCTTCGCGCAGCCTCACTTCCGTGGAATCTATTTCCCGGAAAAGCGAACATCCACCTGGCCCCTTCACGTGCGGCTCCGGTGGGTGGTACGAGCGAGCCCACATTTCCGCGCCGACAGCGGACCTTTCCCCCGGTCGCCGCGGCGGTGAGTCGAGCAGCTGCGCAGCCTTGCCCTCGGCTCCCTTCTGGGCAAGCCGCGCTGAGCAATGTGCATCGCACGCAACTCAACACCACGAGGGAAAAAAAAAAATTACCCCAGATCCCCGGATACGGCCCTAGACATAAACTTCCCGCTTTCTGGGGATGCAGGTGGCGTCTGCAGGGCCGTGATATCATCAAAACTGGGACTATTCTTGGCCTGTCGAAGATCATCCTTGTATAAGCGCCAGCGCGAGTCGCTTATTCCCACCTGAGGAGTTTGACACCAAGTAGATCCTGTGGATCTTATCCATTTGTTCGAGCAGATGGTGTGACTTCACTGCCGAGAATCATGCGCCCTGCCAGCCAACGCTTCGTCCTCGTGGTGAACCAGCATCTTGCTTTTGTGTTGCTAACGCTTTCTTACTCATCCAGTGGGGACTGCACAGAAACTAACCATTACACAAACACGTTTGGTATCTTAACCGGTTATGACTATGAGTGATCCTTATCCAGCCCTAAAGTGATACACGTCCTCTTATGTTATTACCGCCCATTGCTTGCGCCTGGCTTTCAGTGGCTTCCAGTCTCACCTGTGTACCCTTCATGTGCAGATCAGACCCTCCATCATGTCACTGTGCCCCCCTCACATGAGCTGCGCAGCCGAACGGCTTCCAATTCGGGGGTTAGCACAGAAAATCACCACTGTTTCACATGATTCTGATCATACCAGCATTGCATCATAACTTAGCATCCTGTCGTGCTTAACCCAAGTCCTCTCCCAGACGACATGTCTGACCAGCCTCATACTATCATACTCTCCATTATCTTAAGTGTACACGCACATCAGTAGCATGGTCAATCCAACGATCCCTCTGATCCTACCCACCCGAATGTGACCAACCATGCCCTTGAAGAAACATGCTCTTCTGCATACAATTCAAGTAACGACGATGATAAGCAATTAAACGCAGCTGCAGTGACAATCCAAGATACCGGAGAAAACATGTAGACTGTAGAACCACAGACAGAGAGCCGATTGTCTCCAATAAGGGTTTCATTAGCGGAAGAAGCCATTTCTGCGAAACCTCTCCAGAATCACGTCGCCTTCCTCCATGTCCTCCGGCGTCACTACAATACAGTCAGCATTTCGTCTACTGGAAATTACCTGATTGGAACTTACTCTTCAGTCCATACGCAGACTGGAATCCTGGCCTCGAACCCCACTGGTTTTTGATGAACTCGTTCCTCGCGACAGGCATTTTTTTTCCAGCTGGCATGGAATTCCTGACGTTCGGCGGCGCAGAGCTTCTCGGGCCAAGCGGTTGGCGCACGCCGCCCATGGAAAACGGCCTTTGAACCTGCATTGCCGGAGAAAGCGGCGAGTTGCCGCGCATCTGTCCACTGGGCGTGGTAGCAAGGAACTGAATGCCGAGTAACTTAACAAGATCCTCAACTGTAAGGTTAACGACCTTCTTGGCCAGCAAGCGGCGCATCAGAGCCGGGTCGGCGCGTGGGCTGGTGTCTCGGATGCGAGTGATGACCTGGAGGGCTTCGGCGAAACCATTGATCGATTTGAGGCATGGTTGCTGTTTGATCCATGAGTCGCAGTAGCTGGCAGAGCGCTCGTCGTCAGTGAAGGTATTCTCGAGATAGAGGCGGTCTGGTATGCCGTCCAAGCGGAGCGTTGGGAGACCGCCTGAATTCAGAAACCACATGATGTTGCGGTCATTTGCATCGTAGGCGAAGCCGCTGCGATGGTCAATCGCGGTGCCCGAGTGGTTGAGCCGCTTCAGTGACAAACTGTTTGCCTTCCGGGTTGGGACGAAGAGCACTTCACCGAACGGCAGGCGCAGCGTCTGTCCATCCTTCAGGCGTATGGGCAGCCTTATCGTACCGATGCCGACAGCGACATCGCCCGTTTTGCCGAAGCGCGAGTACATTGGATTGGGCTCAATTTCATCGAAGCTGGTGTAAAGATTCCGGTTGTTGCAGATGTGGTGCCATCCTTGAGGCGCAAGTACCCAAGCGTTGGGGTTCAGGGACGCGAATTTGGCGCTCTCCTGACCATCTCCAGTCAGAGTATTAGGTGTTGATGTCTCGCCGTCCTCGATGTCATATGCCTCAACATACCCAATGAAATCCTCCATGTAAGGTGTGACTCGGACGACTGTCAGGGGATTAGTGGCTGCCGTTTGCTGTCCGAGAAGAACCCTCACGGATGCCCCGACGCAATGTTCGTGTGGATAGAAGAGCGGACGGAGAAGCAATGTGGCTCAGATATCCAAGATGCAGGGTACAGAGGGGCAGTTCTGGGGCGATGTCGAATGAGAGATGATCGTGCTTAAGTTGCGTCGTAAGGAACGAAGCGGATTTGGCCAGCTCGTGCAATTGTGGAAACAGCAGGGCGCCACTGCAGGAAGGGACCTCCTATGGCTTGGCCGACATCCAGAAGAACCCGCCCTAACGCCGCCTACTTCCTGCCAGGGAGATTCTGAATAATATCCCGCTCCTCGTCCAGCATGGCACGGAGCCTTCTATTCTTTTCCTTCATCCACTCCATCTCGCCTTTGAGCACATTAATTTCGGCTTCTAAGTCCTCAACACGTTCATTCAGCAACTTCGCCGTAATATTTTGCGGGGCAGGCCCAACGGCAAGAACACATGCGCTGCCCGAGGCACTCGGTCCGCTAGTCCCATCTGGATCTTTCTCTTGACCTTGACTCTTGCTATCTTCGCTTCTCTGAGACACCTCCACAGTGCCTATATACTTTTTTAAACACTGGCCGTAGATGAAGGTCGCTGGGACGTCGTAGGCTGTATAGACGCCATCATCACGCTTATCTCCATACCCGACATCCTCCCAATTCTCCAACATTACAAGGGCGCTGCTTGGTGCTTTAGAAGCTCGCTGAAGCTTGTCAAGAGCAGTTTGAAAATCATTAGACTCTCTGAAGATCCTACTATCCTGGGACCGAAGTTGTTTGACCACGTCCGTGAGACATGCAAGGTCGAAGAGGATCGCGTGCAGACGTACCGAGGCTGGAGGGACAGGAGAAAGTTCTGCACGATCATTCATTTCGGTAGACGGATTCTGGAAGTGGAGAAGTCTTGCTAGGGGCTTAAGTAGGTGAGTCAAAGGTGGCGCTATCTATGAATACGTGGTAAGGCTCTGCTGGCAGTTCTCATCATCGAGGTGGGACAGTTGGCCTTGATCGATACTCATATAGGCAAACGAATCTAGTCTGATGCCATGAAGTGAATCGATCTTTAACAGCTACGATTAATTACCTACTCCCATGAAATCTAGCCCACATGTGAGTCCAAACTTCGGGTATCTGACAGTGTATTAGAGAACGTCTTGCAAAGTGTCCGTGTGGGATTCGGTCTATTCTTTTCTTTGAAATGTGCTTTTCATACGCTCGCCGCAGCGTTCGCACCCCCAGTGACAGGCTCGTCCAATCCTCTTAGTTTCCTCAACATCTCGACCAAGCCCGGTAACACGGCATCCGAGCTTTCAGCACTCCTGACCGCCAATCTCCCATCATTGTCTCTCGGAACGTTTTCAAAGAAAGCATCCTCTCCCCTCACACCACCAATATTCAAAATCGCAATCGGCATACCCTGCTCCTTTGCCCTCTTCACCAATCGCCACGCGGAATATGTCGCCAAACTGCTCCCAACTACCAACAGTCTCCCCGCCTGATCCACCGCCTGCTCCGCCTTCGTCTTCACCACCCCCGGTATACTCTCCCCAAACATAATAACCGCCGGCTTCAGCACCCCAGCATTCGAACCTTCCAGCCACGCACCATCCTTATCAACATCCACCCTCCTCACCGGGCCCTTCCTATGCCCATGCGCATGGCTCTTCTCCAAACACACCGGACACGCCGGATACCTGAAGGTCCCGTAATCCACATTGGGGACGTCAACATCACCGTCCGGATTCGTCTTCAGGCCTTTTCTCCGCCTCTCCTCCGGATTCTCCGTCGATAGCGCCCCACTCGTCAGCATCTCCTCCAAGAACGCCGCCCACGCGGGATTCATCTCCGCCAACCGCTGCTGAAACACGTCCCTCGAGTACTCGTTCCCGCACGTCAAGCACACGCACGCCCTCAGGTACCCGTGCAGCTCTAACGTCGGCAGGCCCGGATGCGCGTTGGGATGGAAGCTGTCCACGTTCTGCGTGACGACGCTCCGCACGACGCCCAGGTCGCCCAGGCCGCGCACGGCGCGGTGCGAGGCGTTGGGCCGGGCGTTGTGCAGCGTCGTCCAGCCGAGGAAGCTGCGCGCCCAGTACCGCCTGCGCGCGGCGTGGCTGGCCACGAACTCGTTGTAGTAGATGGGCCGGTACGTCTTGTTGAGCGTGTACGTGCCGTTGGTGCCGCGGTAGTCGGCCAGCCCACTGGCGACCGAGATGCCCGCGCCCGTCAGCAGGACGGTGGAGGTTGCATCGCGCGTGGCGGGTGCGGAGTCCGCCGGAGGAGCGCGGAGGAGCGGCGAAGGCGGCGCGTTGAGGAAGGCGGCGAGGGCTTGGATCGCACCCGCCGGCGTGGAGGCGCTAGGGGGCAGGATGCGCGGGAGGGGAAGGGGGTCGGTGAAAGGGATGCGCATCAACGGCATGGCTTGTCAATGCCATGACCGTGAGGGACGTGAAGGTATACTAAGAAGGGAGGTCGGACGGTGCTGTGGAGCTGGGCGAATCGGAAAGCCACCGAAACTATGCGAGATTGACTGCGTCATCGATCTTTCAACATGCACTCCATGTCGGCCATTCGTTTCGCCGACTGTAAATAAGTTTCGTGCCTGATTCAAATGCCATGCGACGTATCTGACGAGATTTTTACAATTTTTTTTTATACTGCAGAAATGAGAGAATAACCAATCTTTCTATTCCAGCATAGACTACGCTACGGTTGTTGTGGCCTAGCTGCCCACCTCTACTCTGCTTCCCACGTCTAAATTACGTATTACCTCATAACCTTGGGTTTAGGAGCACATCTAGTGTCGCGTGTCAGGCCCGTGTTCGGTATCTGGCGGAGTATCGTGGAGAGACTCCGGCCGACTGGCCAGCCGGCAAGCCAGCAAGCTAACGTGTGCGTATGCTTATGCGCGGTTTTGGTGTGCTGACCATGGCCGATTTCTCTTTTAAGATTTGTTCGTTGGCGCATGCGGCGCAAGTCAAGATGCCCAGCATCAAGAGGTAACAGCAAATCGCCCCCATTACCCACACTGTCACTTCACAGCTTCCTGCTCAGCCGGTTTTTCCTTCACCAAGTCTGTCTCCGCTTCGACATCCATACCCTCTTCACTTGAGGTGTCCCGTGTCGTTTCTTTTGAGGCTTCCTTCCTGGAAACTTCTTCCTTGCCAGCCTGAGTAGCTCCCTTCTGTTCCACATCCATGCTACCGCTCTCAAGTCTCCTGCGCAACTCTTCAATCTCCTTCCTCTGCTTCATCATCTCCCTGTCTCTCTCTTCATCCTTCCGTTTCAGCAGCCTGATGTACTCGATGGCATTTTCGACAGTGCTGGCCTTGCTACTGCTTTGCTTCTCCTCTTTCTTTTGCTGGCTCTCCTCAGGACTAGCGCTATTTCCAGGAGTGCCGTCCGCGCTTGCATCCTTAGCTTTGATCGTAGGGCTTGGAATGAGAGACTGTAGCTCCTGCAGAGCTAGGTTGATGCGGTTGCGACGTCCCTGTTCGGCAATTTTGTGGGATGTCCTCTTCGATGTCAAATTCGTGGACAACGCCTCGGGGTAGACAACACCAGGGACGTGGGTTCCTTCTAAGATGTGCTGATAATTCGACTTAGATGCCAGTAGCAGTGCATGGGTGTCGTCGGATGTGGTTGCTACGATGAGGTTAGCGTATTGATTGGCTGCACGATTCAGGGAAATACGTACCTCCTTCCGGTAGCAAAGGCTTGATGTTTGGGCTAATCTTAGGACGGAGCGCTGGGCTCACCAAGGCTGAGCCAACACTGCCACGTTTTTTGCTTCCTCGCGCTGCTGGTTTCAGTTCTGATTTCTTGGTGCCTGTAGTTGAGCTTGGCGATGCCACGGCGCTAATGGAAGGACTGATGGTTGCCGAGGGTAGGATCGACCCAGACGGAGTGCTAAGAGGGCCAAGTTTGGGAGTCTTGCGGGCGGGCATCCGCGGAGTCGACTGTTCATCATGAACAGCTGTATCTGTTCGTGATACAATTGGGCGGGATGTGTCTGCAGTCGATGCAGCGGGTTCTGGAAGGGCAAAATCATCATTGATTGGCTGTGTACTTCCTTGGGGCATAAAAGAGGGCGTGCCAGAGTGGGAATTGGATTGCGACCTATTTTGAGGTGAAGGTTGCAGGCGCATTAGCGATGCCGGCGTAGCAGGGCACATCTGCTGGCCTTCGGATATTGGTTGTGGTTGGCCGCCACTGCCCATAGCCCGTACTAAAGGAGATGCCGTGACTGAGCTAGGACGAGGAGGCGGTCCCATGAGCGCCTCCGACAAGGGTTCTGGAGATATGGATTCGGCTTCTGAGCCGTCCCGGCTTGAAGGAATTCCCAAGCCAGCAGAGGTAGGTCGAGACTGATTCCCTGACTGTTGCGCTTGTTCTAATAGTTCACTGACTTCCTTGGGCGGAATCGCCGACGACAGAGTGTTTTTCCTCCGGTGGTTATGGCTCTGCGGCTTTACTATCGGTGATTGTCGAATACGTGCTGAGGGCCCGGATGACCTAGTAGATGCTGCGCTCTTCTTGCTCCTCAGTTTTCGGACCGATTCTTGTTGCTGTATTTGCTCTCCCGTCATGTCCACATCCAAATCGATCGGCGACGTGGTCATGGACGTTTCCGCAGTGTTGGGTTGTGAAAAATAGGCTTGCTGCCCGCCGCGGCTGTTTTGCGCGTCCAGTGCGGGGGACGTTAGAGGACTGAAGTATGCGCCGGGAACTGTGAACTCAGGCTGCATTTGGAATGTAGATTCGTGAGGTGTCACAGCTGGTGAGACCAGGGGCGTGAAGCTCGCCTACCGTGATATTAGCATAGAACAGGTTTATAAGGAAGTACAGAAAATATGTACCATATCCTCCTTGCGCAGCTGGTAGCGTTGCTCCCATATGGCGCGAGTCTGCGGATCAAGATGGTTCAAGTAACGCGCTGCATCGCCATGCATTTCCACGCTGTTTGGAGTTGGCGGGACGAATGCGCGGGACTGCATTGGGTGGTCTTGCGGCGCAGAGAAGTTATGTTGGTGGTGGCCCGGTTGTTGGTTGTGATTGTACGTGTTCAGAAAGCTGAAGTCAAAGTCGGAGCCAGAGTCCTGCATGTTGTTTGGCGACTGTAGCGGCTGCTGCTGCTGTGAGCGAGAGCCATCGCGTTCGCCCTGTGGCTGCACCACGCCTGACGACGGTAGATGCTGGGAATCGAGCGAGTCGGCAAGGGCAGAGAGTTGGTGGTCGCCAGGCTGGGTCTGGTTGGAGTCGTAGAAGGGGATATCGAGGTCAATGTCGCCAAAGTCTAGCAGGTTGTCGAAGTCCTGGTGCACGGCCATGTTGTCGAGCGGCTGCGACCACTGCGAGTGCTGGGCGGATTGAGACATGTTGGCTGGACGAGAGGAGTTGCCTGAAGGGAACCCTTTGCGAGCACAGGTCGCACGAAGCACGAACCCCCACGCGGGCTGGGAAGAGCGGGGTGGTCGCTGGGTCGCGGTCAGAGATGCTCCAGCATAGGCACTTTGCTCAGCGCTGGTGTCGGCGCGGCCGTGGCGACGGCAGGCGCTGGGGAGCGGGCAGGGAGCGCCGTCAGGAAATCAGCGCGCAGCCTGTGAAGCGGAGGAGGCGAGAGGTGCGAACGTAAGTAAAGAAAGTGGCCCCAGGATGCGCAAAAGACTAGCGAATTGGAGGCAGGGAGCCCGAGGCCACGGTGGGTGCTGCACGCAAGCGTGGGGCCAGAGGGCCCTGGAGAGCTTCTCCGCCGGCGGCCCTTTTTTTTTTTTTGAGAGCTTGCCAGCAGCCGGTGCGCCGTGGATGGAGCCTATCACATCCCGCGCTCGGCCCTTCGAAGCTTCAACAGCGCGTCCTTGAGTCGTGCAGCGCGACGTGAGGATAGAGTTGTGGGTCCGCAGCGAGAGAAGATGAGCCGCAGCAGATGCACGTCGTGCTTACTCTGCCACTGCCAGTGCCACACTTCGGGTGGGCTGTGATCAGCTGGGCACACTGCACGCGCGGGTGGTGGTTGCGAAAAAAGAAATGGAAGCGCCGTGACCGTGGGCGGAGAATCATCAGCCACCAGGCCACGCTGCCCTGGTGATCCACTTCTAGTTTCCGACTTCGACCGAACCGCACTGCCAAATCGCCAATTCTCTGCGCGCCGTCTGCATCCTGCCAGAAACCATGACAGCGCGGCGTGGTTAGGCCTTCATGCGCGGCTGTGACAGAGACGGCAAGCCGCGCTCCGCTGCCATCATTTCCCAGCCCGCTGCCATTTGCTCCGCCTTCCGCCCCCTCAGGCTGCGGAAGTGTGACCCAGCCCTACGACGAATTTCAAGTCATGGCGTGCCTTCAAGGGAGGGATGTCTTGCTACTTTCCTCTTGGCCTGTCCGACCAAGCTCTGGCTCACGCGGTCCGCCGACGAGTATTAGTGTTCGTTTGGCAATAATTTATTCGAAGCCGCGTCAGGCCTCGACGACCTCATTCTAGAAGAACCGTAGATTCTCGCTGTGTCTTTTTTTTTTCCCCCTCCGATGCGCCGGAAGATCGAGCGCACGGAGCTCAAGAGACTCGGATGGTATGAGTGGTGGACTTCGTTCTTGTTCACGAGGAAACTAGAGCACGCTCCGCTCAGCTCTGGTCAGCCCGCTGCGCCTCGAGAAAACGGGCAGGTCGTGGCTAAATTCTCACGAGGCACAGCAGGCAACCTTCCCTTCAGTTGCGATCTCTGAAGCTCACGCGAGCTGCGAACAAACCAAGTTGCATGATTGTCGTGTTCGTGTAAAACTTGCTCGAATTTGTACGAAAGTAGCGGATGGGCGGTACCAGGCGGTTCTCGAGCGGCCGGCCGGCCGTTACGATCGACCCCCCCGGACGCGAGTGAAATTGCTATAAATGTGGGCGATATACCGGTATGGGGCAGTTATCGCGTCCGAAGTCCAGATGAACGAGAGATTTGGATATTTCAAGAAAATGATCAGAGGTGCCGCGCTCTTACCCCCGACGCGTGGGCCCGCTTCCCGCGTGCAGTTCCAAGTTGCATTCGCTTGCGAGCCCTTCCTGCGCCGCGCGCCGCAGGCTACGCTAGAGCTGGCGAAGGGGAGATTAATCTCGTCGATGAGCCCCGCAGCGCCAGCCAACTCACCCGCCGGACGCGTCCTCACCACCATCTCCGCGAGACGGGGCCTGGGGTTGGAGGTTGACGGGAGTAGGAGAAGGTTCGGGGCAGTGAGCCAGTGCCAGTGCCAGGACTCGTCTGCCGGCCGGCTGTCAACCCAGCCGGATAAATTGTCTGGATGGACGTGCATCCCGCTGGCTGGGGCTTGTTGCTTGGATGGACTTCCCCTGTCCAAGAATCCCGGCAGGCGAGCTGCGGGTCTCTCTCGCACGGTCCGTCTCGAGCGGCAGGCCACCACCCCTCGCTCGACACCAAGCAAGCCTTCCACTAACCCGGCCTATCAAGCTCCGAGCCGCAAGCCAGCCTGATGCGAGGCTGCGAGGCGTTGCGCCTCTTCTTCTGCGCTCAGCGACCCGGCCGGTTTGACCTGCATTTCTGGCCTTGTCTTGAGCACGCAAATGTCTTGCGTGGATCATCGGCCGCTGCTCTGCCGTGCGCAACGGCGCTTTGATAACGTGCGCAAGGTTTCTGAAACCTGGAATGGCCTTGTCCATCACCGCCTCCCCTTGCAGCCGGTGGAAATGCGCAATTTGCTGCCCGGAGTCACGTGCACGGCAGACGAAATGCTGGCTTCGCTGAAAGCAGCAGGCCGCGATGCGCGCCACAAAGCCAGCCTCAATATTTGAGTTTGCGCTGTCGGGGGGCCAGGGCAGCGGGCAAGGATGGCCGTGTGCGATTCACCCCCAATGCTGCCGTGTCATCACCGTGAAGACGGAGGGGAAGGCAAGATGCGTATAGAGATGATGTTGATTGTCGTTTTGAAGTATTAGCACGAACGGCAGCGCGGACGGAGGGAAGATGTGCTGCAGCAAGAGAAAAGGTCTTTCATCACTTTTAAAACCAAGGCCACCGCCGCCGCCTTCCTCCCACGCTCCCCATGCGATAGCCAGCTGTAAGAGACTTGCCAATCCTAATATACAACCGTCTTTCGGGATACAGAGATATCGGTAAAAAAAAGAGCTGGACCCTGATCGAAAGACCCAGCAGTCGGCGCCCATGCTTGGGTGTTTATTAACCGAGAAGAAGAAGCGAAGTGCCGTGAATCGAAAAACTCTTGAAAACGCCGTCGGATAAGAAGGGAATTGAGGGGTATGAGAGTTCGTCGCTGTCCTCGCTACATAACGATGCAGCAGCCGTTCGATTGTTGCGGCGCATACGGGTCATCACGCTTGTCGACCTGCCAGCAGCTGTTCAGTCCGCGTGTTCTCGAATCGTGCTACGGGGGGTGGGGTGAGCGCATACCGTTCCCCATCTCGACGGCACCATGAAATCCTTGGGCTCTTTGTCCGTGAAGTTGATCAAGCTGGCGAGCGTCCGTTAGCGACCGACGCGACACGGGCCTGAGCGGCAGCGCAACTTACTCCATCGCAGCCTCCGACACGGGTATCCGAGAGCGGTTGAGATCCTCCTTCAGCCTCGTGTTCAGCTCCGTCAACCGCCTCAGCTTGAGCTCGGCCATGCTCTGCTTCTTGGACTTGCCATCGCCGACATTACGAGCCTCGTATGGGGTTGACATCATGTTCGTCAGGGTCGATGGACGGTATTAGCGCGCCGGTCGCAGTCGAGCAGCGTGAAACGGAATCGCGAGGGTTGAGCGTCTGTGGCGGGTGAGCATTGGCATTGGGTGCGATGCGAGATGGTGCGACGTACCTGCGTGCGCAGGGTGGGCGACGAGGAGTGGCCAGCCCTCTAGCCGCGGCGTCTCGGGGCAGTCGCGGACTCGCGCGGGTTGACTGAGGAGATGGAAGGAGCGGCGCTGGTTGAGAGAGGATGGAGGGAGCGTGAAGGGAGTCAGGTAGACGGAGCCGCGGGGGGTGCGAGCGATTACGGGCGGGAGCGCACAACGGTTCAGTGGTGATCGTGAGTCCCGGCTGCTGGAGCTCTTGCAAAGGAGAGAGGCTCAGGAGGGAGCGATCGCTTCGGGCTAGTGGCCTGGCTGATCCGCCCTTCTTCTTCAGCACCACGTCCGGCAGCCCAGCCCCGGCCGCCGGCGTCGATCCCATCTGCCAGCCATTGGCGCCCAACTGGAGCCGCTGGCTGATTACCCTCGCTCTCAACCTCCCCCACGATAGCGCTGTTCCAAATGCCTGCGGAAGCTGACCCGACGCAGCTGCAATCCCAGAAGCGATCCCCGTTCTGCCCGAGATCCGACGCCACCATCAGGAGCGAAGGGGAGTTCTTGTGTCAAGGCGCCTGTCTCAGGGCAGGGAACGCTGCAGTGACCAGTGCGCGAGCAAACATGTAGTACTCACAACTGGCCAGCCTATGAGTTCGGTCCACATACGATTACAAGGCTCTGCCCGGCCTTGGATAGTTGCGCCACTACGAGGTCGGGCACAAGAATTTCGCAACGGCAAACTACGACGTGTAGACGGAGTTGAAGCAGTCGTCCGGACGTAAGTGCTCGTAAGGTCTTCGAATATTTATGTCCAGACGACTGCTTCAACTTCCCATAAATTGAGTTGATCGTTGTAGTACTTTTCAACCTATCTCATAGCCCGCACAGAAATGCCGTAGTTCTCACTGTTCATTTCTTTCATCTCAGAGCTGATAGTCCAAACATAGCCATATTTACTTCAGCTGTCTATTGCAAGCGGATGGCATGGGCCGGGCAGACGCAGTAGAACCGTTTCCCTGTGCTGCTCAGCTTCGTCCCGGTCCACGCACTGCTACTTCCGTCGCTGCTGTACGCTAGTGTTGCTGGTACCATCGGACGAACACTTTCCCGTCCGCGCAGATGTCCTTGTGACGCACTCGAAAATTGGTTGAGCTCCAAACTTTTCCGGGGATAGCTGCTTGCGATGATGCCGCAACCCGTCTACTTTACTAGGAGTGCGGGGATTACGTATCTTGCCAGCTTCGGCGGTTGGCTCCGTTGTTGCAACCCAGCACGAGCAGCTGCGACGCCCACAAGTTTGCCGTTGATTGCTGTCTATGGGCGCACGTTACCCAGGCTGCAGAGCGAGGGAAGCCAGGCGCACCAGCGACCGGTTGACTCACAGCCTGCAGCCTTGCCGTGAGTTTGGGCTAGTCTGCAGCGACAGGATGCTACACCTGCGCGCGACTCGCCAAGCCTACCCGGCCGGATTATCTTCTCGGCTCTGGTGGCAGAAATCCGGCCCTCACACCAAACTCCACCACACGCGCTTTTTGCCTGCACCAAAGCGACGCTCTGGCTGCTCGCGACCGGTCCTTCACGCAGCAAGCACCAGCCAGACGCTGATAGCGAAACAGCCTGTCCACCATGCCGCCGCCACCCCACAGCAGGCCGGAGAATGTGCTCAAGGCAAGTGCTTTCTGTGCCCTTTGTGCGCCATGCCTCGCGTCACCGCGCCCCATGTCCATGCGTTGGCCACCCGCGTTCACAACCGCTAACATGTCGTCTCTCTACAGCGCGCCCAAGAGCTCATCGGCGTTGGCCAGCAGCAGGCCGCGCTGGCCCTCCTGCACGAACATGTCGTCTCTAAGCGCACCCGGAACAGTCCCATCGCCTCTCTCGAGCCGATGATGATACAGTTTGTCGAGCTGGCCGTGGATCTCAGGAAAGGCAAGACGGCGAAGGACGGTCTCTACCAGTACAAGAACACCGCCCAAAACACGAACATTGGCACCATCGAGGTACGCATACATCGGGTTGAGGGACGGAGCGGGACATTGGCTAATACTATTGGAACAGCTGGTCTTCAAGAAATTCATCGAGCTCGCCGAGCAAAAGGTTACCGAGGCCCAGGCCAAAGCCGATGAGGTCCAGTCTACCATCGAGAGTGCTGCCACCCAGAACATTGACGACCTTGAGGCCTCCGAGACCCCCGAGTCTATCCTGCTCTCCACCGTCTCCGGCGAGCAGTCCAAGGACCGCACTGATAGGGCTATTGTCACACCCTGGCTGAAGTTTCTCTGGGAGACCTACCGTACTGTTTTGGATATTTTCAAAAACAATGCCCGTCTGGAAGTCATGTATCAGCAGACGGCCCACCAGGCCTTTCAGTTCTGCTCCAAATATGCCAGGAAGACTGAGTTCAGGAGGCTCTGCGAGCTTCTTAGGAACCACCTTCAGAGTGCCGCCAAGTTCTCCTCACAGATGCATGCTATCAACCTCAGTGATCCTGATACTCTCCAGCGCCATCTGGATACCCGTTTCCAACAGTTAAACGTTGCTGTTGAACTCGAGCTTTGGCAGGAGGCTTTCCGCAGTGTTGAGGATATCCACACTCTGCTCAGCCTCAGCAAGCGTCCCGCGAAGAACATTATGATGGCAAACTACTTCGAGAAGCTTACTCGGATTTTCCTCGTCAGCGAAAACTACCTCTTCCATGCTGCCGCCTGGAGCCGCTACTATAACCTTATGCGTGTTTCCGCTGCGGCTGTGGCTTCTGGACAGAGCCCAAAGAAGGACAACCCGGCAGTTACAGAGGCTGATATGACCAAGGCTGCTTCTTTCGTCCTCCTTTCCGCGCTGTCCATTCCTGTCATTAGCACTTCTCGTTCTCGCGGGGCCCTTGTCGACGTTGATGAGGCAAGGAAGAACAAGAACTCTCGTCTGACTAACCTCCTTGGCATGTCGACTGCCCCAACTCGTGCTTCGCTCTTCAAGGATGCTCTGAACAAGGGTCTACTTAAGAGGGCTAGGCCGGAGATTAAGGATCTGTACAACATCCTCGAGGTGGACTTCCATCCTCTCTCAATTTGCCAGAAGATTTCGCCTATCCTCTCTCAGATTGGTGCCGACCCTGAGATGCAGAAGTACGTCCTGCCTCTCCAGCAGGTCATTCTCACTCGCCTGTTCCAGCAACTCTCCCAGGTCTACGAGTCTGTTGATCTCAAGTTTGTCCTGAACCTAGCCCAGTTCCCCGAACCCTTCCAGGTCAGCTCCGACACCATTGAGAAATTCATCATGAACGGCTGCAAGAAGGGCGACCTTGCTATTCGTATCGATCACGCATCCGGTGTGCTCACATTCGACTCTGATGTGTTCTCGTCCGCAAAGGCCCTCCACCCTGGTTCTGCTGCTGGGTCCGCCGAGACGGAGACTGGCTCCGTCCAGCGTCTGCAGAGCACTCCCGCCGAGATTGTCCGTTCCCAGCTTACTCGCCTGGCCAAGTCGCTGTACATTACCTGCCAATATGTTGATCCCACGTTCAACGAGGACCGCCTTAAGGCCAAGGCAGCTGCTCAGGCCAGGGCAGCCGCCGGTGCCGAGAAGGAGCACCAAGAGGCTCTCGCTAGGCGGGAGATCATCGAACGCAATAAGCAGACTGCAGCAAGTGCTCTTGCACAGAAGGAGAAGGACGAGGCCACCAAACGTAGGATTGCTCAGCAGCAAGCCGCGGCCGCTGAAGCCCAACGGTTGGCTGAGGAGAAAAAGGCTCGCGAGATGGCACGCCTCAAGGCTGAGCAAGAGCGCGTTAAGCGTGAGGAAATCGAGAGACAACTAAACGAGCTCAAGAGTGGTGTCAAAGGCGTGGATCTAGACCTTGACAACGTCAACATCGATGAACTCGACTCTGGCCGTATTCGAGCCATGAAGCTCGCCGCTCTTGAGAAGGAGAAGAACGAAATAGGCGAGAAGCTGCGAATCACCGGAAAGCGCATTGACCATCTTGAGCGTGCTTACCGCCGCGAGGAAGTCAAGCATCTTGCTGAGGATTATGAGGAGCAACGCAAGAGGGATCTTGCGGCTTACGAGAAAGCTAAGGCGGACACTTTGAGGGAGGCCAAGGAAAAACACGAGGAAGAGGTTTCCCTCAAGCACCGCCTGAGCCGTCTCGTACCGGTGTACGAGAAATACCGCAATCAAATCCAGGAGCAAAGGAAGGCTGAGTTCGACAAGCGCAGGAAGGCTGCCGAGAGGGAGCTTAACCAAAAGATGCAGGCCCGTATCAAGGAGGTGCGCGAGCGTAAAGCTCGGGAACGCCGCGAGAGGGAAGAGGAGGAGAGGAGACGTCGCGAGGAGGAGGAGAGGAGACAGGCTGAGGAGGAGGCTAGGGAGAGGGCTGAGGAGGAGAGGAGACAGAAGCTTTTGGAGGAGAAGCAGAAGAGGGAAGAAGAACGGAGGTTAGTCCCGTACTCCTTCAATCTCGCTCTTAGCAATGCTGACCACTATTCAGGAAACTGGACGAAGCCGCCGCCAAGCAGCGTGCGCGCGAGGCCGAAATCGAGGCGAAGCTGGCTGCCAAGAAGGAAGGCCGTGTTGTGCCTCCCCCTGCTGTCGAAGAGCGCGCAGGTGGTCCTCCACGTCTCAATCTTGCTGGCAACAAGCCATCGTGGCGCGAACGCGAGGCAGCAAGGGCCGCTAGCGGCGCCACTGGCGGAGCTTCAGACGCCCCCACTCCCGCTACCGACGCTGAGCCTCCCAGGCGCAGTGGCTACGTCCCGCCTGCTCTCCGTGGTGAGGGTGGTAGTTCCTCATGGCGTGAGCGTGAGGGTAGCGGATCCCGTGGTCGCGAGGGACTCTCTAGGACAGAGTCTCCTGCCGCTCCTCCCAGCGGTCGCTGGCAAGCCGCCGCGCGTGGCTCGCCCGCGTCGGGTAGCCCGGCACCGTCGTCCGGTGGCTATCGCCCGCCGCACCTTCGTGGAGAGAATAGGGAGCGCGACTCTTCTGCCGATGCCCCACCGCGCCCCTCGGGCGGCGCTTCTGATGGCAAGTACAGGCCCGGCGCTTTCTCCGCTCGCAAGGGTTAAATAATTTGACGGGGAACGGGAGTGGGCGTTTTCTCCCTTGGTGTTTATCTCGCCCAGTTTTCCCTCCTTTTCATTTTATATTAACATGATGGGGGTAGCAGCACAATTTCCTGGTTTTTTTTCCCAACTCACAACTGACTGCATGAACGAGTGTTATGCGGGCGCAATCTTTAAAAGATAGCGTGCGTACATGAAAAAAAAAAATGGGAAGGAAGGAAAGGTGTGCGGTTTTGGGGTCGTGGTGACGGTTGGATGGTGAGGCTGGCTAGGGCATATGACCTGATGGCTTTATTTATTTTGCAATTGAAGATTATCGGGTTCATATGAGAGAGACGAGGATGATGATGTTGTATCAAGGAACCAGATGTTCTCACTTTTGCTTTGTGCGCTCTCTTTTCCCAAGCGGGGCCAAAAATTGGGAAGGCTTTTTTGTGGTCTTTCTGAAGGTCTCTTACCCACTCATTTTTATTTCACTGATGCTTTTTTTTGGGCTTGCAGATTAGACAATGGAGTATATGAAGTCGGAGACGCAACTGCTTTTATGGGGCTTTACTGTGATGATCCGTGTGCCCGTGTATGGGTTTTATGCGCCGGGTTAGTGGGGATATGTGGGTAGGTGGGTATGTCTGCGGAAGCTTGTTGGCATGACGGGTGCTAGATTACCACTCGGGATGTGAGCAGAGCTTGGCCTAGGGAGCTGGAGTAGTCATCCGGACGTCAATGTGATTAGTTTATCAGAAAATCCGCGTCCGGACAACTGCTTCGACTGCTCACGAGCGATGGGCAATGGACTATTGTTATGTCCGACGGCAGGATACTCGCACGCATTGTGTGTCCAAGGATAAGAAAGTCGAGGCGATCATGTCAAACAGATTTGCATGACAAAATGTAAAATTTAAAAAAAAAAAAAATAACTTGTGCTATTGTTTACCAAACCCCACATACTTAGATTTACTTATGAGACACATAAGAAAATAGCCAACAACGCTAAAGTGACGAAAAGCAGATGGGAAACTGATGTTGATATGTACTGTACGAAACATGCGGAAGGAGCTTCACCCAGCACCACCACGATCATTCCCACCCGCTCAATCATCCGTCATCCTCAACACACTCAAATCGCCTCTCTCCTTCCTCTGCTTCTGGATCCAGTCGATGGCCTCCAGCACATAGGGCACGAACTTGGAGGGGTTCTCGGTAGCGGGGAAGTGGCCAAGGCCCTCCATGGTCTTGTGGGTGGCGCCGGGTATTTTGGCGGCTGTAGCCTCGGCCATGGCTGGTGTATTGCTCCAGTCGTACTCACCCGTAAGCATGTAGACAGGGCATGTGGCGGAGTTGATGTTGGCTAGCCGCGAACGCCCGTCCCAGCCACCAAAGTAGAAGTCCAGGTCGCCGTGGAAGATGCCGTAGGCTTGGGCCGAGTAGGTGTGCCAGACGAGAGACTTGCAGGAAGGCGGCGCGGTAGGGGATTGCATGCCGTAGATCCATTCGGGATTGAAGAGGGATTGGTTGACTAGGGAGGATCAGGGTCAGCTGAGCTTTGGGTGGAACGGGGAGCTGGGGGGCTTACCGAAGGGAGACTTGTCGTGGAAGAGGCGTTGCATGGTGAGGTGGTCGCAGCTGGGAGCTTCCGTTAAACAGAGTCGAAAGCGTGGAAAAAGAAGCTAACATCCTGACTTACCCTTGCAAGGGGATGGTGCCTCCGGATTTTACTTCCGCATTCCGGATGGCGATGGCGATACACACTTGACCGGCCATGGAGGCACCACAGATGATTGGCTTGTTGAGCTGAAGCTTCTTGACCACGTCGGTGATACATCCGACATAGGCATCTTCAGTGTTTGTGTGCGAGCCGGGGACGTAGCCTTTCGGTGGGAAGCTTCGGCCATGACCGGGCAGATCAAAGGCAAACATGGTGCAGCGCTCGCGCATTCGCTTGTCGTTCATCACACCGTGGTATTGCCTGCTGTCCGAGCCCGCGGTGTGT
Organism: Neoscytalidium dimidiatum; assembly: GCA_037367355.1. Classification (NCBI taxonomy): domain Eukaryota; kingdom Fungi; phylum Ascomycota; class Dothideomycetes; order Botryosphaeriales; family Botryosphaeriaceae; genus Neoscytalidium; species Neoscytalidium dimidiatum. Next base: position 796,825 of record CM074697.1, on the reverse strand, counting down.
AGGAAGACAATCTGTTGCTTGCCGACACCGGACTTCTCGACAAAGACTTTGGACCGGCCCCAATGGGGAGCAGTCACGTATATGTAGCGGCCGGTGATGTAGTCGTCGTCTGTCTCCGGCGGATCGGGATCTGTTTGCAAGGGACCGGAATGGGCTTCGTGGAAGATCTCAAGAACGCGGCGCCAGATATGCGAATAGTGTATAAAGGCGTCTTGATCGCCCTGGACGTTGATGCCCTGTTGTTTGATGTTCATACCGAACATGCCTGTGCAAGTGAAATCAGCAAAGTGTTTCCGGAAGAGTGCGGCCGGGAGGTGAACTGTGACTCTCTCGGAACGTACCCCAGTAGCTCTGATAGGGCATTTTGGGAATGGGCTTGAAGAACTCTTCCCACTGCTCAGGAAGAGCTATCAGCGTAAACTTAGCTGCTCCGGAGCTGCCGGCTTCAGCAACGCCCTTCCCGCCGGAAACAGTGACGAGGATAGTGGAGTCATTGTCGGTGGCCTTGACGCCGAAGGTCACAGAGTTGACAATCGCATCGGTGTTTGTGAAAGCAAGGTACTGGCTGTCAGTCTTCAGGGCTTCGTTAACCTTGGCGAGAGTTGACTCCCCGCCGAGGGCTTTGGGCAGATCGGACCAGGCGTGTGCCATGTCTGTCAGAGGACAATTGTTTTGAGGTTCAATGGGCAAGGAGGATTCAGGCAAGAGAAGGCTGATATATTTCTTGGAGGTACTCTTTAGGTAGATACTTCAGGCGGCAGCAGAGCTCTGGCAGGTCGGGAAGCAGGTGGTGTGAGTGCCGGGCGAGAGGGGAAGAGGATGCATTACCTCATGGTCTTATTCTCCCTTAGCCCATTAAGAGGCGTGTGACTGACCGGTGAGGTCAAGATTGGCTTACTGGCGCGGGATGGCGGTGGAGCCGCGTAGATTTGATTGAAGCGGCTGCGGCGAGGGGAGCTCGCGGCGTCGTGACGATCCTGGGCGGACGGCGGGCTGGCGGGATGCGGGGGAAAGGTGCGCTGGCCCAGACGCAGATGCGGGGGACGTAGCGTAGCGTAGCGTAGCGGCAGGCCGGCGCCGCTCGCCTCGAATCAGCCCGCAGGCACCTATCGCTGCAGCCACTATAATTGTGGTCATTCGAGAGCGAATGCGGTGCGACCGTTGAGATGCGTGGGAGCGTCCGGGGGGAGGGAGTCGTCAACCTGCATCCTAAGACATGGCACTACTTGAATGACTAAGTCATCTTCCTTTCATCCTTGCGTCGATCTCCAACTTCACTCTTCTCTCGCCACTTTACCAAGATCATCTTCCAGATGGGTCTAGATGGGGCGTCCTGGGCAGGCGGCGCATCGCTGCAATAGTCCAAAAGCAGAGATGGTCGAGTCTTTCTCTGCAGGTCCACCTTTAGGGCTGTCTTCCGGGTACGCGGCGAGCGGACTCCCGTTGGGGAAGATGGATTCCTGTCATCTTCGATAAACGGGATTATTGATAGTTCAGATGCGAAGCTGTTTCATTTTCGTGTGAGCTCCGGTCAGAGCTCGACTGCGTTCCGGGCGCCAGATACTCGCAACTACCCCATACAATCACTACCTGATCGATCCTTCCTACCTTGGACACTCACGCCATGCCCTATCAAGTATAATAAGCGAAGAGCTCGATTCGCTTTACATTCTGGCAAGTCTGCGCCAGGCCTCTTCCTCCTCTTCTGCTTGACGCACGCCGTAAAATCACACTCCTTTGTAAGTACCCTCAGATTGACCAGCATCCGCTCAGCTGACTCTCCCAACCCCCTACGGTACAAGGCCAAGCAAAGTCAGCTACGTTCGCTCAAAGGACCTAACCGGCTGCTGCACACTTAGATTGTCGTGTCACACCCTCTTTCTACACCACCAGGTTTGTCGCACAGTCGCACTGAAGCCCCACTTCACGATGTCAGTGACTTCCTCACAGCAGCTCACACGTTCCTTCTGCCGCCCGTCATGATCAGCGATGACGATGAGCCCATGTCGCCCGCCGACTCAGTGAGGAAGTTACCTGAGAAGACAAAGATCGCCATCATTGCCAGCTGCGCCGGCTCTGTCATTCTCTTCTTGCTCGCCGCCCTCCTCAAGCTGGCCTACCAGCGTTGGCGCAGCCGCCGCGATCCCAGCTACGTCTGATGGGCCTTTCCAGCGGCCTGGAGCTTGGGTATCTAGGTTGACAATCGGCCGGCCTTTTTTCGTGGATCACGAGAAAAACTCCGGAGCTAACTCCCCAGACAAGATACTCATGTGCAGGGCCTGGAAGGGGGCTTTGGCAGCATGTAGGGAGATCAGGTTGCCTCAACGAACATGTATCATAGAAAGACTGCTTAGCTTGACACCGCGTGCTGCTTTCAGAAGCCGATTAAGATCAAACTAGCGGCCTGAGTACATCCAAGTCTACAACTGCGGGCACATGCTCCCATCTAAACCTCGCTCGACTTCACTCCCGCTCTTGCATCCGTGCGTGTTCGATTTCTACCTCGTGATAGATAGAAAGTCCGATCCTGAGCTTGGGCAGCCGTAAGCGCAAACGAAAAATGACGAGGGTTTGGAGTGCACACTTCAGGATGCTCTCGCCATGGCTAATCTCCTCGATGATCCACCTCGGACAATAGCTCCATCTCTCGGTAAAGTTCAATGGGTACATGGCTGTGCTGTTGTTAGAGGCCGACAGCTAGTTCCTATCTTTTTGCGCACTGGGTGCCTTGACTGAAATTGATGAAGGTAAAAAATCAATACCGCTCGAGCCAGACGACCGAGCTACGAAGTAGGCTAAAATTAAAGTCCATTACTTACCCACAACCCTACAACCCCGGCTAAATGTGTCTGCTGACCACTTTTGGCTCAACAGGCAGCAGGAGACGTCCGGTGCGGAGAAGATCGTGTAGAGGACAATGCGTTCTGCGCATTTCCAATCCTTCGAGAATTCGTCAAGGTTGGCGATCGCGACGATGTAAAAGAAGGTCCAATAACGGGGTGGATGAGCAGTGCAAGACAAGGTTGGGTTAGCAGGGTATGGTTCCTGCAGCCCGTCTCCAGCACTGACGTCCACGAGGCACGACGAAGAGCACGAGGCACCGCGCTGCAGCGGGGAAATGTTGGATCGTTGCTTGGCAGGCACCCTTGCGGGCTTCCCAATCAAGACGCGGCGGTGACGGCGACGGCACGAATCGGAGGGGCGGAAACAAGAATGCTCACGAGTGGCGTGCGGCAGTCAGGGAAAATGAGATCAGCGCTGCGATGTCGCGCAGCGGCGCCGGATTCTGCGCGCTCCGAACACTTGCATCATTGGATCGGCCGAGCGCAAGGCGATGAAACCGCGTGGGTTGACAATGATGCGAACGCTGGGTGGACAGTGGATATGATGAGAAGGTAACGCATAGCTCTGGGGCGGCTGCAACCGCGCGCGAAAAGCAGAGGTAAAGGTACAAAGTAAGCACGACGTCAATGGCTCCAGACTCGCCTCTACCCAACAGCGTTCAGGGGCCGAGTTGCGCGTCCGATAACCTTAATGGAGCTTGCGGGCTGGCCTGGAGCGAATGGCGGACGGCGGCCAAAGCCAGAGAGAGAAGAGGTTAGCAGGGCAGCCACAGCCACCACCACGAGCCAGCGCGTGGCCTGCTGGGATCTTGTTGGAGTATGGATCGCGCCGGAAGAAGGCGGCGCTTCTTGCTCGGCGGCAATCAGTATTGGTACCAGCGCCAGCTGGAAGAGTCGTGCATGCGTGCCTAGTACCTGTGCTAGCCTGCCTGCCTGCCTGCAGCCTGTGTGACCCGCTGCCGCTGCCGTGGGCTCCAGGGCCCAGGGCTCAGCTTCGATAAAGCCTGCCCGTCAGCCACCCCAGCCCACTTCTAGAGAAATTGCTCTCACCACCGTCCTTTCCGCGCTGCGACCTGCTCAATTGCACTGTTCAACCAAACCTGCGCGAGTGACGCTGTCGCTTGCGTCCGATCTCACATCCCGATCCCGCCGACTTACCCGCCTGCTGATTCCCTGTCGACTATCACGCCTGTTCCCTGCCTTCGCAGCGCTCACCCTCGCGAGGCCAACCATGGCCTTCTACTTCGACGATATGCTCACGGCCAGCGACGCCGAGCAGGCCCTGCGTTACAAGTTCTCTCATGTCGACATCCGTCCGGGCTCCGCGCGCAGCTTCTATACGACCAGCTCGTCCTCCAAGAACAGCACCACCCCTCTGCGCAGTGCCAGCACCCGGAATAAGCTCGTTAAACACAGCGCTAAATACACAACGCCCATTGTCTGCGCCTCGTGGCCCTGCAGGACACCGCAAATCTACGAGCCGCCATACCACAGCCAGTACCAGTACTACTGCAACCGTCAGGGTTCCTCTTACCTCGACCTATGAACCCTGAGTTTTGTTGTTTCACACGCGGAGCTTCCACCCCCCTGAAGATATTCTCGAACTAGACTCAGCGTACTCCAACGCTGTAGATCGTCGTCGACATACCGTCGAGCACCATCACCATCTCCTCAGCTGGCCTGGTCTCCCCACCTTCGTTCACCCACAACACGATGAGGGTATCTCTTTCATTGGAGTAGCTCTCCTGGACACGCACTCCCTTTCCATCCGATCAGGTCTTTTTGGTCCATTATTCACTCAATCCTACCTCGTCTCCTTTTCCTGAGACTCTCCCGTCACCCATTCGGCAAGCCTCTCAAGCATCAGATATGGAACCCCGAAATTGCAGGCTGAAGACGGGTTAAACTTACTTTGACCCTATGAAGAGAAGGAGTGTCTCCAATCTTCAATCCGTTCGCTTTGGAAATCTCCTAGATATTACTTCGAGATATCTTGAATCACACGCTCATTCGCTCCTGAATAGCCCCCAAACGAGACCTGGGTATTTTTAGCAAGGGGAAAGGAGAGAACCTGGTGGAAGGAATCCGACCCGTGCGGCCACATGACGCGGCATTCATTGTTCTTTCCGAATCTGCATCGGCCAGTAGATTCGCCTTCCAGATGGGGGGAGACTGTTTGATTACAGACGAGTCAGAGGAGGTGACTCGCATCGGGCGGAGGGGGAGATGAGATCTCGCGAATCGGACCTACATTACGGGCGATCCCTCAATCGCCACGCTTTCAAGGTGCCAAAGGTACGAGGGAGTGCCGAGAGGACCTAGTCGTAGGAGCGATGGTTTGAGATTACGCAGTAGTGATACGAATCAAGTCCTATAGACCCACCTAGATAGAACAGCGAATAGCAGCAGTAAATCGGTCAAATGGAATTCACCGCCGCCAAAGTCTGCGCGGCTGATATTTTTTTTTTTTAAAAAAAAGAAAATAAAACCCCCCAAGCTCAGCAGTCGGTGCACGCAGCCTGCAGTGGCGTTGAGGACCCGTCGTTTCGTATCGAGGTTGGTTGTTGAAGACAAGGTTCGGAAAGCCACATTGTCGGATGAGAACCATGGTACGCCGTTGAAAAACAGCGCCCAGACGCACAAAGCGCGGACGCAGGGCCCGGCGCGGCAAGAGGCCAGTGGCCCGGTGGATGGGTGGATAGGGCACGCAGGTCTCTGGCGTCGGTCCATGCAGGAAAACCCAGGCCCAGAGCGGGACGATCCGTCGGTGGTGAAACGATCGCACCAAGGAGCTGCCTGTAGGAAAATGCTGAGGGTGGATGGAACGCGGGTAGACGGAACGAGCGTCTTGCGAAAGAGAGAAAGAGAGAGCGCTCGCTTGCGATTAGTCAAATACGTCATAGCCGAGGTCCGATGGAATCAGATTGCGTGCGTGCCGATACGTACTGTACTACACCTTACGATGTTATACTACAGCACCACTGCAAGAACTATTGATTGATTGATAGATATCAGCTCGACATCCGCGCGCCACCAACCCGTTGCACGCAAAGTGCGCAGCGCCTCAGCCATGCCGGCCTTCCACTTCGCCGCAGCCAGCCACCTGCGCCTATCATCTACTTCTACACCTTTACCCTACGTCACCGCCGGTGCCATATCGCTGGGTCTTTTGCTCATCGCCAAATCGATCCTCTCGTTGGAGCAAACCTCGTCTGCGGAACCCAAGAACGTTCTCCCCTCTCCGCGTACCACGCTGTTGCCGCAGCTATCGAGCGATGAAGTGGCCGGCCTGCCCTATCCACCGGACGTATTGCCAGGAGCGCGTGATGTCGAGACCCCGTACGGGAGTCTGCGTGTTTACGAGTGGGGTCCGGAAGAGGGGGAAAAGGTGTTGCTGGTCCATGGTATTAGCACGCCGTGTGTGGCACTAGCGGGTATCGCGGAGGAACTGGTGAAAAGGGGGAGAAGGGTCATGTTGTTTGGTAAGTGGGCTGGCGCTTTTTCTTATGCGTTTCTTGGTGGGTTTCGTGACTAGAGAGGTAGGAGACCTAAGCGATTCGTTATTAAATAAACAAGACAGAAAAACACAAGAAGCACTGTCTTCACAAGTGGTCAATCTTCCCTCACGAATTCTCAGAGGGCTATATTTTCTTTGTTACTCTCTCCTCTCGGTTCCCCGTTTTATTTCTGATCTGCGGCGATATGCTGTGAGACCTTTCGATATACGTAGCTTAGCCATAGTCATTCACACCATCCATCGAGCCCATGCACTGTGTAAAGTCTCTTAGATTTTCCCATTTCCCACGACCACCAAATATACAGTATACACCAGATTCTCACACCACACATCGTTACAGACCTCTTCGGCCGCGGCTACTCCGACGCTCCGACCGACCTCCCCTACGACGCCCGCCTCTACACGACGCAAATCCTGCTCGCCCTTGCCTCCTCTCCGCTCCCATGGACCGGCACCGCCAACGCCTTCTCCATCCTCGGCTACAGCCTAGGCGGCGGCATCGCCGCCGACTTCACCTCGCATTTCCCCCACCTCATCTCCACGCTCATCCTGATCGCCCCCGGCGGCCTCATCCGCCCATCCCACATCTCCTGGAAGAGTAAGCTCCTCTACAACAGCCCCCTGCCCGCCTCCCTCGTCAACCGCCTCGTCGCCCGCCGGCTGTACACGCCCCCGACGGCCCAAACGGCCACGCCATCGACCTCCGCCTCGACCTCCGCCTCCGCCACCGATGCCGCGCAGGCCGAAGCGGGCCAGCGGCCACGCGCGCCGCCCGCGCGCGCCCGCAGCAGCAGCACGGCCTCGCACCCGGCGCCGCTCCTGCCGCACCGCCCGGCCGTCACCGCCGCCGCCGCCGTCAACTGGCAGGTCGCCGCGCATCCGGGCTTCGCGCACGCCTTCGTCAGCAGCATCCGCCACGCGCCCGTGTACGGCCAGCACGCGCGGTGGCGCGTGATCGGGGCCAGGCTGACGGCCGGGCGGGCCGCGAGGGAGGCGAGCGGGGGAGAGGAGCTGCCGCGGAAGAGCGTGTGTCTGGTGCTGGGCCGGGAGGATCCGATCGTCGTGGTGGACGAGGTCAGGGCCGATGTGGAGGACGTGCTGGGCGGGCCGGAGAACGTCCAGACGGTCGTGTTGGAGGCTGGGCATGAGGTGCCGATGAGCAGGGCGAGGGAGGTTGCGGAAGCTTTGATTGAGTTTTGGGAGGGGGCGTGAAGGGGGGTTGTTCGGGGACTTGATTAGGTGGATGGGAGGTGAGTGCTAACGCGGCTTAGACTTCTTGATAGAGCAGTTAGAGCGTGGTAATTGGAGAGGCTGGCCCGTACCTGCGCACGGAGAGAATGACCAAGGCCACACCACTAAAGTACACCTTAAATTGTGTTTCTCCAACATACACAGGAATTCAGTCTGCCTTATAGAACGACATACCAGTCTTCTGATTACTACTAATGCAGAGAGTTCTAAACCATGCGATACGCTATCCGATAGGTATACCACTTTCTGCCATGGCTTTCCCCCGACGTCTTAATTACATGGGTATAAAAAATGAATAAATGTGTTACCTCTTGACCTTTAGGTAGTGAAGGATATCTGCCAGTCGGTCGTGGGCACATGTCTAAATCAGACACAAAACTATTACGCGCCCCGCATTCAATTGACTTATTGAATCTGTACACAGTCGGCTCACTGTGGAATACTAGTGCTACGGAACTTTTCTATATGAACTTGACCTGGGATCCCATGGGATTACTTAGGCGTTGCTACTCCCGCGATGTACATGGATTTGTGTATGCTGTTCAACGCTGCCTGGAAGAGCTAACGGCAATGAAGCATTATGAGTGATTTACAACAGCCAACATCCGCACCCGCTCGATTCTATCTTCTAATTTTGGATGAATAAGAATTATCACAGCGCGTTAGGACAACTCAAACATACCAACGGGAGTGCTCCACTAGCCAGTTTGTTGGTGATCACCGAACGAACACCCGCAGTACTTCGGCGTCCACATCGGTCATGGATGAGTATGCCCTTACCAAAATTACTTGCTACTTAACAGGACTATGCGTAGGAGTGGTGTGATGCAGTGTATATTCGTTTTCAAGGTACTGCTTATGTTATACTAGAATTGCTTGGTGAGGCAAATTATGTTATCATCAGCCTCGATTCCGGACAGTGTACAATGAGCAGCCATTCATACATCGGAGCAATCTGAATGACGCAATGTACAACTTTGCACTAATTTCTGCTCTCCGTACGCAAGGCTGACTACTTCTCGCTTTCCTTTGGTTTGCTAACTCACGAGATTCCCCCCTCCCCTCTCCTCTCTCCCTGACTGGCCACGTCAACTACCTAGACGTGCGCATCACGGCTCTATGTTATTAATTTTCAGTGACATCTAATGGCGCACCATCACGAACACAAGTGACCATGCCTATAAATATCATTGCCTAATGTTAACCTCCAGGTCTAAGCCTGTTCCAGTAGGTGAAGTCAGAGTTGTGGAAAATGGTAAACGCTCCGGAAGTTATCTATCCGCGTAATTCATCATTATAGCTTATTCTGGACCTAGGACTGTAAAACACGGTTGGAGGCATATGCTTGATGAACTTTCAAGCACTGCCGAGCTCTGTGTTGGTAACACGACATCTTGACATCATCTCATCAGAAGGTGAACCCACGTGTGTCCTATTTTTCGAGTGAACCTAGTGCCATCAGCAAATGGACAAAAATCAGAACCAATGACATGGCATATTGTAGTCTAAGAAGGCGAACGAGACCTTAAGTGTTAACAAAGAAGTCATTATCCATTCCTCTTCGGACTCCCAATCGCAAGAAAACGAAAACAGGAAGATAGTATAAAGAAGTGTATGAATAAACCCATTTGCAAATCTAATTGCAGCACTCGTCATGTTTCGCCTTCCTCCAGCAATGCTTTCTGGCTGATTGTCATAAAAGGAAAGCCCTGATCCTAATATCGTCCATCATTGACCATCCAAGCAGCACCTCCACTCCTCCTAACCCCCCTCAATTATCAACAGCTCTTGGATCCACAATCTTCTTCATTCCGCATCCACTCTTCATGCATTGGTTGATACATCCGCAAGCGAGTTTTATAATTGACCGTCCCCATTGAATTTGGATTCTCTTGGCATGCCTTTTGGTATCTGAAATCTTGTGCCGTTTCGTTGACTCCTCGGACACGACGGGCTCGCCGAGGCGACATGTGACGGTATCACAAGAGAGCTTAGACGTACTGCGAGCTGCGAGGTTGTCAGACTCTCCACCTACGGTATAAAATATTGCGGATACTTACAGCCAGCGAATACCCTCGCCGTAACCTTGCCTCATGACGACGGAGCACATGAAGACTTCAATAGGACGGATACCCTCAAGCGGAACCTTGCCCTTGCCGGTGGTCTGGTAAAGGCCAAGCTCGTGCCTCAGCTGGTCCTCGGAGACGGCGTTAGGGTGGTCGATTTTGTTGCCGAGAATGAGGAAGGGCGTCTTTTGCAGCTCCTCCATCGACAGCAGAGCGTCGAGCTCGGCCTTGGACTCGGCGAAGCGCTCGGGATCCTTTGCGTCGACGAGGAACACGATACCAGATACCTCTGGGAAGTAGTCCTTCCAAAGACGACGCGCCTGTTGGTGGCCTGCAGTATAGAATCGCCATGCTTAGTAATGGCTCGGAAGGGAGCTAGTCATGGCTTGCGGGGACGATTGTGTTTGGGACGCAGAGAAGGCGGAGGGAACGTACCACCCAGATCGAAGGTAGTGAAGCGGCAAGATCCGATGCTGAGCTCCTCAGAAGCTGCGCCTAAGTTAGTGGCTGTCGCGAAAACTGCATTATCAAAGGTGGAGGGGTGGGAACGTACTGGGATGAAGAGTGGGCTGGAGGATGGCACTGAAGACGGTCAGCTTTTCGCTTCGGAAATGATTGAGCTTTTTGACGATATGAAATACGTACACGCGATCGTTCTGTGAAGGCAAGGCAACGTTAGTCTCGCAGTCCCGGTGGCGCCGAGTGAGGTTACAAATAGTGAATTAACGTACCTTCAACATGTGCAAGAGGGTAGTCTTGCCGGCATTGTCAAGACCGAGGAAAAGCAGCTTCTGTGCGCACCCATAACATCAGCGACCTTATCCCTCATCCACATATCGTGCGCTCATTGCTGAAAGCTGCGCGTTGGGCTGCCCGGGGGTCAGGGTTACGTACGGCATGCTTGTTCAGCAGGCCCAAGCTTGCGAGAACATCCCAGACTGTTGAAACTTGGATCAGCAAAGCATGCCCAGCATGGAGCTTCAGCTGCAAATGCAGTGCGCAGACGCGGCGGCTTGGAACAGGGGTGTGAATCGTCGCGTCGCGGGGACAGGCACGAGGCGGCGCTGAGGTAGAGGTTGGGCGTTGGGCAGGGTTCAGAGGACGTACACCAGTCGATAATCCACATGGCGGCGGGGGCGGTTGGTTGCGATGGATGGGACAGAGGACGGGTGCAGGAAGTCGGGAGAGGGTTGGATCTGCGGCGGTGTTGGGAGCTGGAGAGAGATGGAGGTGGAATTCTGTGGCCAGACCATGATGAGAGCAGCCAACGTCAATCTGGCTCTTGGCATCGACTCCTCGGCTCCGCCCACGCGCCGCCCCGCCACTCGCCCTCCATCTCCCACCGAACATGTGCCTATCTCCACGTCGCACGCCTAGCTATCTTGCACCACACCAACACTCACCAGGCAGAAGCGAGAAGGATCACAAGATCGATTATCATGCAATGATGCGGCAAATGCTCCAAAGGAAACGTGTCTTGATTGCGCAAGAGAACACCTTGTCCGTACCTACGCGCGCAAATCACCAACCAACCCATCCTCCCAACAGTCCGCCCGTCCCGTCCTATGCAAATGCTATGGTATTTTATCCGGACAGCCCTCCCAAAGCGATCGATGTGAAAAACTCCTCGCTGCCCAATGTGTTCCCAGAAAGAAAGAACCCCCATTCGCAACGAAAGCAGAGATGATGAAAAACGCCTGGAAGTAATGCTTGGTCGTGAAGTCGTTGGATGTCCTGCCCTTGTTTATTGAAAAGCCAATATACCTGGCCTAGAAGCAGTCTGACGCAGGGGTGCAGGTGTCGTCGAAATGGGGTAATGTGCAAAAAAAAAAAAAGATTAAGTTCTTGATGTAAATAAATCGCTTAAGTACCTGCTGCGTCCAGCGACAACGCCGACAACGGGAAGCATGGGTATTTACAGTAACCGGAAATATGCAACGTGAAAAAAAAAATCGAGAGCAGCGACCAGCAAGTCCGGAGACCTGTAGAGTGCTGACAAGTCAGCGGCGCTCCTCTCAGTATGAGAGCACATGCACGGGTGTTGCCTTCTTGCCCCTGTACGCAGCAAGACCCATGCCAACTTCGCGCATGCGCTCCGCGCCCTTGCCGGGGGCAGGGCGACGTTCCTTTTCTTTGCAAGCCTTACGGCAATGCTTTAGGTACAGTTTTTCTTTGCGACGCTGCCGCTTCAGAGCAGTGCCGGCTTTGATGTCCATTGGTCCACGCTTCAGAGTGTCGTTGGTGGAATCTGCCTCCTCATCGTCGTCATAAGACACTTGGTGGAAGAGAGTAGGAGGACGCGGGAGAGATGCCACAACCGTCGGCGGAGGCCCTTGAGCCATTCCCGCAAATTGAATTGTCGCTTCATGCTGTTTACTTGTGACAGCTAGGGAAGTGCGACGCGTAGGCGGCGGTGAACGGAGACGACCGGCAGGAGGTGGAGACCGGAGACGCTTCGGGGATTGACCGAACAGGCGACGGGGAGGCGGGGATCGGTGGGCCTGTCCGCGCTTCACGGGCGGTGGTGGAGAACGAAGGCGCTTGGGCGACGCGATCGGGGAGCGCTTAGGCCCGGCCCGGCGACGACCACGACCCTCGACCTCGTCGATATGATCAAGCTGACCGTGCATTAACATGTGCTGGTCGCTATCTTCAGCAGCCGGGTCCACCTCGTCGTCTTCGTCTTCCTCATCCATCTCGGGATCCGAGGTGGGAAAGGTGGGATCGATATCCTGAGGTGTCATCTTATGCTTCGCGGCCCTCCGCTGCTCCAGAGCTGAGTAGTACGCGTCCTCAAGGGGGCGGTCCTCATCGAGGGTACCACAGACGAAGTCAGTGCTATCAGGGAGCTCAGGACTACGAGGGCGAATATTGACGGGCTTCCTCTTCTTGGTGGGGGACGACTTGCTGAACATAACGGCTCCACCGGCACTTCCGACTGAACAGGTCGACGAGTCCGAGAGACTGCGGTGTCCAGCAGTGGGCCTGATATGTTCAGGCTGTTCGCTCGAGCTGGCTGCAGCTGTGCGACCAGGAGCCCACCATTGGTAGTCAGAGCCGGCGTCGCTCTCGTCGTCAGACACAGCAAAGCCACCTTCGTCATCAGTCTGGAAGCCACCGTCGGACACACTGCCGTCAGAGACAGATTCTTCTCCGTCTTCGCTTTCTGCGTCCTCGTCGTCGTCTTCGTCGTCGAGATCGATGTCCTCATCATCCTCATCGAGTAGGTCCTCGTCATCTTCCTCATCTTCATCTTCCAATGCTTCTTCCTCGACTTCTTCGCCGAGCTTTCTTAGACCATTCTCAATCCTTAGAGTGTCAGAGACCGTCAAGCGGGTCTTATGGCAAGTCTGCTCCTGAGTCCACTCGTCGACCTCCTCTTCCGAGCTTGCAAATTCGTGGAAGCGAGTGGCCTCGCAACGTCCAATGTCTGAGTTTTCGCTATACTTCCTGGAGTGGCGAATGGCTGAGGCGCTCTTACGCACACTCTTCGGAGATTCGTTCCGCACCGTTGAATCCGAACCGCGATGCGAGCGCGGGGTGCTCTTACCAGGGACGGCAAGTCTGTTCGGTGGCGGCGGCGGGCTTGCAATGCGGGGCTTTTTGGGCGAAGCTGCAGCCTTCGCATCGCATGCGAATTTGATGGTGCAACGGCGGGGAGCCGGCTCTGACGGTTTCTCCTCGGTCTTAGGTGGGGACTGAGGTTTAGAGGCGGAAGCATTGATGGCGTTCTCCTTCTTCCCGCAGGCGAATGTAATGCATCTCCTGCGTCCTAGTCCCGCTTCGACAGCATTTTCATTAGATGCTTCGAGCGTCTTCTTTTGGACCTTCTCCGAGTGCGTATCATCGTGGCGAATGGTGAGTTCCGAGTCTTTCTTGTTGATGAAAATAGGAGGAAGGCCATGGATAGTGGGAGGGAGTGGTGGACTCGGAGAGCTGGTACGGGTTCCGGGGCTCGTGAAGCCGCCGTCACTGGTCAAATCAGTCGACGCGATGCTGACGTTACTCCAGGTAGAGGCAGTGGACAGGCCACGTCTCAACTCGCTGTGGTGTTCATCGTCGGACTGAGAGTCGCTTTCGGAATGGAGGGCCTGGGTCAGAAGAGATTCCGGGCGCGGGCAGGAACCATATTGAGTCTTGGAGAAGGCGGCAGTGTCCAATGGAGCGGGCTGGGTCGGAGTAGGGCGAGGAGTGCGCTGCTGTTCGTCGGGCGGCTCGTCGGCTTCGGCGAGAAGGTCCTCCCCGAGGCTCATGGCGCCCTCCAGTGCGGTCGGTTGATTTTGGAATGACCTGGTCTGCATGGTGGTGATTCTGTCGAAGTCTTTCTGGTGTAATGCCATGTTTGTAAGGGAAATCAGGGAACGGCGGTGGATCTAGTACTGGAGATGGCTGTAGTTTCGTTTATGGCCGAGAGAAAACTGAGCGCTGGTGAAGCGGGGGCGCGGAAATGAACAAGCTGTCAAGCGTCGAAGGGAAGGATCCTGCCGTGTCCAGGGCCAGTGGCCGGCGGGGAGGGGCGAGTGGATATGTGGCAGATAACAATCCGTCTGTCTGGAGCTGATGTTGTGGTTGTTGTCCCTAAGGACCGCAGGGCTATAATATCAGAACCAACATGGTGGAAGTTGGACGTCGTGTTTCAAGAGCCAGGAAAGCGGGAAGACAGAGTTTCTGCACGTTGACGAAGGGATGTCAGATGTGGACGAGGGCCCTAGTTGGGGGCTGCTGGGGCGTACCTTGCGCCTTGTGTAGCAAGATGCGCAGCAGCGCTGTGGCGATGCGCGGGCTGGGTCGCTGGCCGCGTCAAAAGGACCGGATCCGACAGCCGCCAAGAGATTGCTGCTCCTAATTTCCCAATTTCGCGTGGGTGAGATGAGGGCACGGCCGCGATCTGAGGGGCGCGCACGCAGGGAGCGGCGGCGCGGATGGGCCGCTGGAGCGGTGGTGCGGAGGGAGGGACGGAGGGACGGAGGGAGGGCGTGGTGAGAAGGCTGCGAGGACGACGGGCGCGGCGGGAGTGAAGTGTGGGCGGGCGGGCTCTCAAGAAGGCGCAGTGCGCTGCTAGCTTTTCGCTGCGGGAATTGCGCCTGGTTTTGCCGGCGATTCTCCACGGTGCGAGCGAGAAAAGACGACGGGATCGTGAGCGGTCGGCCAGTGCTCGCGCGCCTCTAAATGAGCTGTTAAGCGGGTGGGTCCCGGCCGCGATGCCCGTGGGAGCCAGAGCCAGCGCCAGTGCCGGCGCCAGGTGCGGTCACGGTAGGGCCGCAGCAGCGCGGTGGCAGCGCAGCCCATGCATGCAACACACGGGGCGATTTGCACGCTGCCACCGCACCGGCAGAGCAGATCTTGCCTGTCATCGCCGTGAATCGCCGCCGCGCCTCAGCCCTACTCGCGCGCTTCCGTCAGCGGCCGCAACGTGGGTGCCCGTCATGCCGGCTGGCCGTCCGCGGCCACCGCCCTCAGCGCTGCTCCAGGAAAACCTGCGCCCGCCAGAACCAACCAGCACACACACGTCTGCTGCCTCACGCTGACAAGTTGAGCGAGCAGACCCTGATCGGCTGCTGTGCAACCCGGCCTGGCCTGGCACCCGCAGCACTCTGGCTCACTGCACCCGGCCGCCACCACGCCCGCCGCCCGGCTGCCCCTCGCCCGCTGCCGTTGCCGCTGCCTGTCGCCCACCGCCCACTCTTGCTGCCCGCAGATGACAGGCCCGGCTTGCTGTTACCGTCCTGGAGCGCGCTTGAGTGCGCGCTTTTCCCCCTCGCTGGAATGGGATGCCTTGCAGCGCATCGCTCTGGTTCCCCCTCACCATCCAGCGCCCGCATACGAGCTGTCGCACGCCGCCCCCAGGTCGCGCTGCACGCCACGGCGAGCGGTGCTGGATGCTGCTGGCGGCCGCCGTCGCCGTTCTTCACGCTGCTGCTCGTGCTGCTGCAGCTCGAGCGCGCGAGGCCCGCCAAGAGCGCGCCGCTGCTTATTTTTGCTTCACTTGACGCGACCGTTTCGGCTGCGAGCAATTTCACACCGCACGCCCGCTCCTGGCTCCTAGGTAATCCCGCGCCTCGTCGAGCTATTCCGCGCTTCTCCTTCCCCTTTCTCACCGCTCTTCTCGCCCTGCGGCTTTTGGCCTTGGAAACTGGGAGGCTTCTCCCACGTCTCGCGAGGTCATCTGCCACGTCCCAACCGCCCTGCCCGCAGTGGGAATAGCCGCGGCGACGACGCGTAAAGATGTTCGGCGCGCCAGCCTCTCATTCGCTTGCCTCTGCTTTTTTGGCCGCATCCGAGCCTCTTGTCATGCACTGCCCGCGCTTCACTTCTGCTCGGCGGCCTTCTCTGCAAGCGCTGCAAGCGGGGCCGCGTGCTCCATGACGACTTGCGGCACCATCTCCGCCGCCTCGTCCCGCACCATAGCCCAGCCTTGCGCGTGTTTCAACCCACACGCTTTCTTGCGTACAAGGTCCACGCCGACATGTGGCAGCAGTAATCGCTGCATGTCGGGCGGCCTTATCCGCGCTCGCAACTGTACTCCGCACGCGGCGCAGGGATGTGAGCAAGCAACCGCCCGCGTGGGGAGAAGCGAGGCCCTGCCGAATGTTTTCCGCTGAAGTCACTGTTGCTGGCCAGCTGGTAGCGACGTCATCGAGAGCCACGGTCACGGAACTCTGGCAAACAGCACATATTCCTGATGATGTTCAGTCCGGCTCATGTGCCCGGCTGCCAGGTGTCCAGCACGACGTGCCTTGCGTCACAATCAGCTTCGAATCCTGCTCGGGCAGGCCCCGAGCAATTCATCTGCGACTGTTTCTCCATTTTGGCTGTTGCCCGAGGCGCTGGCGGTTCCGCGGCGCTGTTTCGAAAACAAACGGGCGTGCTCCAGGCTGTTCTGGAAGGCCGAGCTGCCAATTCCTCAGAAACGGCGCTTCCAGCGCGACCATTTTAGCCCCAATTAACCTTCAGCCACTCTTATCGCAAATAAAAAACGTACTATGTATGCAGGGACACCGACAGGCTCCGCGCTGATCAGGAAGATGGCCTTGGCCTTAGCAGTGTCAGATCGTCAGCCTGTCTGCCGTGCAATGCTTGGACGTCATGGGCGACTACTGCAGCAGCGATGCGACCATCCGAAAAACCCGCCGTGGCACACAGCCTTCAACACCACAGAATTACATCACGATGGTAGTGCTGCAAGTCAATAGGTGTACCGCGCGCCCCCGTGGAACTGACCAGAATATATCGCGAGTCAGAGTGCATACTCCCCTCCACGCGCAAATGGAGGCGGCATCGTAGAAGCACTGCGAGTCGTCGTCCATCGCTCAGGTAAGCACCGGATACATTCCACCACTTCTGCTGCTTTTCCGCATCATTCGCCACAGTCTGATTAATTGTCCATCTAAAATTTTCACGAAACCAATCTTGTCAATATCATGCTCGTAAGAGCCATCAACGTGCAACTTTCATTGTCATACTCATTACTCGGAGTCTGTCGCACGGCATGTACTGAATCGGCCGGCCCAGGTCCCATCCAGATGCAAACACCGAGCCTTTATCGGCCTATGTCGCCTAGCTCATCCCCGCTCCTGCGGGGTTGCCGGCTGTTGTGCTATAGAGCTATTGCTGTGCTACTGGATGCGCGTATCTTGCATGACGCAGTCCCCGCAACGGCAGTCCCTGGCGATGGCACAAATTAACACCCGGAATAGCTCCACAATGTTTCTTCGACTTTCTGACGTCGATCTGAGCTTACGCCAGGGTAGCATAAACATCGGACGAGCCTCGCACGGGAATTCAGACTCTTAATTTGAGTCTCGTAGGATCCCCTGAAAGTTGTCTGATCACTGCCTACTTCCATTGCCGGTTCTTTTCTCTTGTCAGCGCGGGTATCCGGGCTAGCGAGCGACGAACGCGGATCGTACGATCAAATGCTAGTTGCCAGGAGGGTGCATATCTAGACACTGCCGTGGCTGATAATCGAACGCTTGTGATCATCTGCGCAATGAGCCGTCGCATCTGCATGCCACACTCTCTCAATACAGCGCAAGCGCTTCGCAGGGCAGTCCAAGTCTGCAGCCGCCCGGACTACCGGATCAACTGTTCCGAAACGCTCGAGGGTCCCGTCGCGCCTTCCAGCCGTGCGAAGCGTGATGCTAGGAGAGACGGAAGCCGCGACCGGGAATGAGGAAGGAGCATCGGGCCTATATAGCGATTGCAAAATGGCTAGTTCCGCACCAATCGCAGGTAATCATCTTGAATTAGGAATGCTTGCCAGCCCCGGAGAGGTGGCCGAGTTGGTTATGGCGCCAGGTTAAGGTGTTAGCTTAACAAGTTTCCTGGTGGGGCAACCCGCGCGAGTTCGAGTCTCGTCCTCTTCACCATCCTCTTTCGCTCTGTTGCCGCTGTGGTGGCCGCGGCGAATGGTTGTTGGATTGAGGATGTCTAATTTTGGAGGTAGTCTGGCGGGAGTGGCCGGGTTGCGGCGGTTCTTTTTCGCCGGGGCTCATGTCAGCACTCCAGATGAATGACGCCGGAGCCACCACCCGCCACGTCAACAAACACTCAGGGTAGCAACGGCTCTCTGACGCATCACTTCGCCTCCCGCCCCCGGCCTATCGCGCTTGCTTCTTGCTGCGCCCCCGCTTGTTACTGAGGCGATGCAGATTGCCGAGTCCTCGAACCTCACTGCCCGGCGCGCACTCAATAATGCAACCTCGGCATAAATACTTCCGTCGCAGATCTGCTCGCGCCTGTTGACAATCGGCCAACGCACGAGATCGACATTCGGTCTCAAAATGGCATCAGTCTCACACAGCCGTCGAACAGAAGAAGGCTTGGCCTTGGCATGGTTGCCAATTTCAGGCTGCAGACTTTGCTTATCATACAGTGGTGCGCCGAAGCGAGGCGATGGCAAAGGGCACCTATACAGTAAAGCCGGGGGTGCCACTGTACTGCCGTGGCGTACTCAGAGGTCATGCACCTCCGAGTCTCCCACCAGTAGCAGAGAGACTCTCTGCTTCCGTCCCTCACAGCTTCCCAGAGCGGTTCGATTGTGCGGAGCCTTCAGCTAGCCAGAGCGTCCTCAGCCGCAAAAGCAATACCTAGACACGCGCGAGATGCGGGCCGCCGCCGCCGCCGCCGCCTGTCAGCTATTCGACAGCGGGACTGGGCTACAGCATGCTGCTGTGAGTCCGAATCTGCTGCCTTCACGGCTTGTCATTTTCATCTTCACCCTCGTTCTCATTCGTGACATACATCCTTGACATCTTGCAACCGCTCATGCTCACTCGCCTACTCGATCTCGCCGGCAATCGCTGCGGCACCTGTAGCCATGCACCAGCCTAACTTCGATCAATGCGGCAAGGACTTTATGGCCAATGCTACCTCTCAAAGGGACTACGGCTGGAAGGGCGATGTCATCGGCATCGCTCCGAACAGAACCAGTCTGATCACCACTCAAGGCTGCAGGATCCTCTGCGGCACGGAAAGCGATTATTATCCATGGAGCATCGCGTCAAACACCATCACGACGTGGATCCTGCCTATCGTGGGCACCTTGCTACAGGCGCCGTTCGAGAGTAATGCCTTCTCACGTACCATTCTAGCCATCGCCAGGTGGGTCGGTTCACCTATGGCATCGCTGGCCTATATCTTGTGGAACATCAAGGTTTCCGCCAAGTGCGCGCTTATGGGTAAGTGCTGTATTTCCTTAATGTACGCTATGACCGTGATTGGCTCCTCTCGGCATACTCGAACGATCTATACTGACATGAATGCTCCAGTTGACATGGCCACGCGCTGTAGCGAAGATCTTAGAGGCCAGGAGAAAAGAAACTTCGGCAGCATAAGAGACTCCTTCTACATCCTGATGACCATGAATCAGTATACCATGAGGCGCAGTGAAGCCGAAAATAAGGAAGCCGAGGGCCTGTTACGCATTGTCCTTTTCAGCAAGGATCTTCAGCTCCGTGGCAAAGACGGCAGGGAGAAAAGGCTCAATGACGTGCGTCAAGATCTAGCGCGTAAGTTTCGTGCAGCACGAAGGCGAGGCACTGTGCCTGTCTTCGTGTCCACCGGGTGGTTCTTGTTCTCCCTCGGTATCTCTATCCAGGCGTCTTTCGGGCAGATGGGTCAGAATACAACCGCACACGACCTTGCTCTGGGCCTTGTCCTCGCATGGCTTCCTGTACTTATTCTCTGCAGCATCGTCGATCGCAACCCAGTCGCAGCAGATGATATTCGAAATAAGTTGAACAAACTCATATACACTGTCTGCGAGGCTTTGCAAGACGATCAAATCAGAGAACAGTACATTAGTACGTTTAAAGACCAACCAGAATTCAAGCGCATGGAAGCTTGGGTAGGTCAAATTAATCAGCAGAGCAAGTACATGCGCAACTTCTTCGAGGATTTTGCCGGCCAGGGTCGGGTTCGATGGCACTATGGCGCAGCCCATCCCATACTCTCTGATATTGAGAAGAGCTACGTCACAGCTCATGGTCGTGGATGGCTTGCTGACGAAAACGAAGCGCGTACGCATCTGGTACTTGGTTCTGTTGATGAAGGCCTGCTCTGGTTTGATTTCCGCGAGCTCTGGCAAATCTGTAGCGCCATTCTAATTGTAGGCGGCACCTGTTTTGGTGCCTTTATTATGTCTTACTATACGCCTACCGTTGGACTCGGTTGTCGAAGTGGCGGCTACGTCATCTTCTGCGTCACGTCCACCGCTTTACTAACTCTAGAGCTTCTTGTGTGGTGGATAGCTTCTCCTGTCCGGCCAGAACAACCCTATTGGATGAGGAGGAGTATCACACGTATCCAAACCCAGCATACAGTTGCATGGATGGAAGAAAGAGCTCAAGATGTTCTTCGCCGGGCGAAAGCAAGAGTCAAGCTTTTCGCTAACGCAGCTCAAAACCTTTCCGCCAGAGCTTTCCTCCGCATTATGAATATCGTTCCGATAAGCTCACGCCTAAGATTTGCTATCAACACTTCTTTAAGGAGACGAGTCGACTCTTGTAGAGGCTGGACATTCCAACAGTGGACCGAGAACTGCTTCTTCCGACCTCTGGAGTTTATCAATTTCACTTGGCTCATATACATCGTTTTGGCCCAGGTTTTCGGCTCGTACAGGACATGCGATTGCATGACCAGCACGTGGGGCCGTGCGGGCGGCTACTTGGATTTTCAGCAAAGCGACCAGACGAATAGTCCCTGGGTTCGCTGGTACTGTAAGTCATTCTCAAAGCTTCCCACGACGCAGTTACACGGCCTTTTTCTCTTCCCACACGAAGACAGGCACTATGCTCTTCGGTCTCCGCTCCCTGAGCTCGGGATAGCAATATGTTTTTCAACCCTTCTAACATCCACCGATCGTACTGACTTGACTTGTATCCAGGGTCCGCCGGCACCTCCGCCGGCACCTCCATTATGGCCTTCGGCATGATCTACGTCGTCTCAGAATGGTGTCAGCAATCACACCTCAGCACCGAGAACTATGCAGCCGCCTGCCGCGGCCTCGCACGCACCCGCCGCTACCGTCGCCTCACCTACCCGATCCGCCTGCTCGTCCGCGGCGCCGGCTACGCCATCCGCTACCTACTGCACTTCGCCATCCCGGTAAAGGAGAACACGAGCATCTTGTGGACGCCGGACAGGCCTATCGCCCGGCCGCGGCGATACTACTCTACAGACGATCGTGGTCGTCGTAGTGATGGCAGCAGCGGCGCGGGACCGGGCCCGCAGGTCGGTCCGCTGGGCGTGACGCCCGTGATCCAACTCGACGAGTTCGTGGACGCCCATGTTCATCAGTCGCGCTTCGAGCACCGCAGGTACCGCTCCAGCTCCGTCGGCACCGATCTCGGTCTGGACCCGTTGTCGTCGGATTTCTCGCTTCAGTCTAGCCCGCCCTATTTCCCTGGTAGCCGCAGCAGGAGCCGGAGTCGAGGCGAGAGCGATGCATCGAGCAGGGCGCTGCTGGTGGGGTACCAGACTGAGCCGAGTACGACAGATGCGCCGGTTGTTGTGGGGATGGGTAGTGATGGCGATTGGGGCGATGAAACGAGGAGGGAGGTGGAGAGGGCGAGTTTAGTGGAGAGCAGCGCGACGATGGAGGAAATGGGGAATACGGATAGGGATGCTAGGGAAGGAGGGAGGACGGAAGAGGCGAGGAGGAGTTTGGAATTGTTGGGTGTCGGGGCCGGTCTCGGCGCGGGGTAAGGGGTGAGGCCGACATATGAGAGAATGGGGACTGACGAGGCTCGAAGGGAAGGGAGGGAGAGGTAGGTGAGGCGTGTTTTCGGAAGTGTAAGTGGTATGATGGGAGAACGGACGATGTTATTAGCACGAGCGTTTTTGGGAATAAGCGAAGGCGCTTTGGGGTAGCTGGCGGCTTTTTGTTTGCATCTAGAGTAATAGGTGGGATTCGAGCATGATTTCTAGAGACTCCCCTCTCTGTGAAGAGATATCTCTGTCAGGTACTTTGTCTCGAGGAACCGAGGAAACATAATCACTGGAAATATGATCACTTCATGAACCTCTGTCTATTGTCTACTTCTAATCGTAAATTACACTGAGCTGCAAGCAAGAGTGAGACTTTTTTCTGCCTACGTCTCTGTTGATCTACAACTTTCGATGTTTGGCTCCATATCTAATGTTGCCATCATGTACAATTACAGATAGCAGGAAGAGAATAAGTCACCTTCTGCTGTTGAGTACTTTCTCAAATCGAGGCGTAACCAGGATCAGGGAGTAGCGTTGAAGAGCGCCATGCTTTTTTTTTTTCCAGTCCTCTTAAATTCAAGATTACACATTATCGTAAGTGAAATGTAGCAGACGAAGATGAAAAAGACATCCTGCGAATACTTAAACAAGGTAGCATACCTCGCTTTTAGAAAATAAGTAGACGGTGAAAAAGGTGAGAGATCTCTTATAAAAAAGAAAAGAAAAACATTGCATTGCTTCTATATATAGTGAAGACCGAAATCGACATATCTTGCTGCTACCCGTCAAAATTATTCTGATTGTGCTAACATAGAGGAACCGGCTTAGTAGAGAGAGAGAGAAGAAGAGGGGGGGGGCAATTCATGCCAATCCAGTGGCTAACACTAACCCCTCTTCAGCGGAAGCTGAGGACATCGAAACGGCTATTGAAGGCTCTATCTATGTAGCGGATACGGCTTGGAGTAAGAAGTGAGTTGATTTGCAAGAGGTCATACGGTCTTCGTTTCGAAGACCGTACAGGTGAAATATATACTCAGAACCGCGCAATCACGTTCGAGGGTGTCTTAGGCACCACCGCTCACTGGATGACCGTGACATTTGAAACGTTTTGACCTTTTCATCAGTCAAAATATTAACAAAACATAGTCAGTTTCGCATGTCGACGAACAGCCCGGGAGTATTCTGGCGTGCTTCTCGTGCACGGTATTGAGCCCCATACCTGACACTGCTTTGAAAAGTAAGGTCGAATCCAGCGTTGATTGATCTTACACTTTCTCGATCGCGAATGTGCGGGTAACTGAGAGTTTGGAAGCCACTAAGCAGATAATTGGATTCGTGGTTGCGCGGCTGTGTAGATCGGTGCTAAATTCTCGGCCAAGAAGACCCTATGTAGTACGTCCGCGGCGTTAATTAGCTGTGCCAATTGTTGAACATGAAAGGCTTCACCGCGAATGCCGCACATCACCGTTACCAATCATCGGAGATACGCACAATCTTTAAACAAAGCCTACCAAAATTTGAAGTAGTCTCGAAGCCATAACGGGCGAATGGAATGGTTTTCTTTTTTGGATAATTGCTGAAAATATGTAGGATGCACTTGTCTATGCACAGGGATCGTGCATTGGTTGCAATTGACTTCCACTAAGAAAGACCGAATACCTGCGGATATTGGCTATGCAATTCTGCAAGATAAGAGAACAAGAAACATGGATGACGGACTGCAAATGCATCTCTTACCGTGCCGCGCAGGAGGCCGCGTCATCTGCATCTCCGTGCCGGGGAGAGCATCAGCCTGAGGCGATACACTTTTCTGTTTGTGGCTAATTCGAGAAAGTCAGACGTGCTGAGCGGAAGCGGGTGTTTAAAAAGCCGATGGGAGCTTTGTGCGGCGTACGAGTTCCTCAGGCTCTGTATGATAGTTTCGTGTGGGGAGCCAAAGCAGTCATCCAGACAAGCATTTTGCAACTGCTTCCGTGGTGCGCATGAGCGCCTCGACTTGTCCAATGGCCTGCATATTGGTCGGTCAATTCCACAAGTAATCATGTCACAGGATAATATCCGAGAAGTTTCGAGTATAATTCATTTCCTTCGTTTTGCCTCTTTCGATTCCTATGCACACTCACACGTAACATTCATAAGGAAGTCAAAGGACAAGTGATATGCTGGAGTCTTTCACGGTCCGTGCATGTCCGCATTTATTCCCTCCCTCTCATTTGCCTGTTCATTCTCATCGGTAACAGTCAGTGAACTTAGCGGGAAGGAAACGCCTCAAAACGCCATGCTCTCGAACTTCCCATGAGCGAGAAATCTCGCCCACAGGTTTAATTTGCCGTCCCTATTTCCTTGCTCCGTAATCCGTTTCCTTTGCGAAGAACTCCCTCAAAGCTCTGACCATGACGTCCGACAAGAGCACACAAAAATGAAGCAAGAGCAAGTAATAAACACACGATCCTTGGCAGCCAACTACCGCAACGCAAGTATGACACCGGCCGATTCACTAAAATTCAACTCTTTTCGCCCTGTGTTCAATCGTTGATTCCAAGAATTAGAAGTGAAGAAAATGAAAACGCGGGTATCTCAAGAATACGCGTTTTTTGACTGGAGGGTATTCGCTCTGTGTCCAAAATCAATAGTAGGGAAAGGAAAGGACCATCCCTGTCTCATCATGCGCTCGCGTAGACTTGACCACCCTCGACGATGATCTGTTCATCCAGCCTCTTTTCCGTCTCACCGTATTCAACCCTCTTCCAGGTGCTGATCCGAGCCTTGTTTGTGTCGACCTCGAACACGCGTACTCTACGGTGGTAACCATCGTAGCCACCGTATCCGCCGAATCCGCTGCCTCCTGCGTAGCACATCCATAGCTTTGGGTCATCGTCGATCTTGCTGAGAGCGCAGTAATCGTTGACATGATCATGGCCGCATGAGACGGCCAGGACGTGGTTTTCGACAAGAGCATCATGGAAGTGGCTGTTGAAACCAGGCGCAGTGACACCTTCCTTCCAGGTACCCACGATATGGTTCTCCTTGAGTGCGTATTCTGGTAAAGGAATGTGGATGAAGGCCATGTCCAGGTGGATATGTGTATAGTGTTTGTGTGCATCCTTCAAGGTACGAGCAGTCTCCTTGAACCAGCTGATTTGGTTGGGTTTGAGCCAGTCGTAGCCTCGGAACTTCGCCTCATCAGGAGAGTAGGCGTGCGTGTCGAGGAAGTACAAAGTCATTGCGGAGTGCTGTGAATTACCTGGTGCCAAGACCTCAACGTAGTAGTTACCCACACCATCAATGGTATTCGGTCCAGGTTCGGAGAGGGAGTAGGGGAGAGTGGTCAAGAGGGACATTTGCGCAGAACGTGATAAGGACCCTTCGTCGTCATGGTTACCAAATATAGCGGCGTAGGGAATCTTGCGCTTGATGAATAGCTCGGTGTATTTGAAAATAGCCTGCCTTGATGGTTATCATTGCTGTCCGGATACAGATTTTTGAGGGTGATCTTACGGATTGGGCATCCGGAGCAGTGTCTCCGTTCACTTGGTCGCCAGACAGAACAACCATATCGGGCTTTTCCTGGTCCAAGATCTTTCCAACAAACTCCAACGTCCTGCTGTCAGCATCGCACTGTCCCCCATTGTGGTCCTTTGGCTCCGGGTCTCGGCAGGCGCCTAAGCCAGTGCTCAGGTGGAGATCTGAGACCTGCAAAATCTTGAACTTGCCGTCCTTTCTGATCCTAGGAATCGGCTTCTCAATCTTATGAGGCATGCCGCGGCGAACGCTGATTCGTGCCTCTTGGGCCTCTGCCGAAGTGTCCAGTAGCAGCGGAGTGTCGCGGATCTCCCAGCCCGGGCGGGGTTCAACGGCATCGGCACCAAAGAGAATGTCGATGGCGGTGATGACCTGCTTCGAGTCGCTGTCATGACGCTTGCTAGAGCGCAAGAGCCAAATGCCAGCGGGACGTGACTCCCACTTGGCCGACTCTTGGCCCTTCTCGCCCATTGAGGGGTCGAGCCGGCCGACGCGCACGTCGAGCACGACACGGTCATCCTGATTCAGCTCCTCCTCCCGCTTGCGCTTGACGTGTACGAAGGCCTTGTTAAACCAGCCGGTTCCAAGATAGAGATCCTTCTCGATGCGGTGCCATTTGTCTGGATCGAGCTTACAGCTGGACAGCGGATTTAGGGAGGAGCAGGTCTGGACGTGGATGTCGGTGATGATCAGGCCAGGGTGGTGGACTGGCAGGTGGTTGTGGATGCTCTGAGGCAGGACGCGGAAGTGGTTATCGAAGAAGACGAGGATCAGCACGATGGTGGTGAAGAGCAGGCCCAGCTGGATGCCGGTGCGGACCTGTTGCGAATTAGCTTTGGGGGTTTGATTAGCGG
Organism: Neoscytalidium dimidiatum; assembly: GCA_037367355.1. Taxonomy (NCBI): domain Eukaryota; kingdom Fungi; phylum Ascomycota; class Dothideomycetes; order Botryosphaeriales; family Botryosphaeriaceae; genus Neoscytalidium; species Neoscytalidium dimidiatum. Next base: position 770,562 of record CM074697.1, on the reverse strand, counting down.
GCGCGTTGGCGAGGTACTATTCTGCGGGTCATCCTGGCTAGGGATCTCGTGAGCTCCCTGAGGAGGCGGAGCTTTTGACAGGAAGGGTGCGGGTGGGAGCGAGGTGGGCGGGAGTGGTGTTTCAGCAGACGGTTCGATGGGTGAAAGGCTCCGGGCAAGCCATCCTCTCGCGCGCAGGAGCTCGACGAGTGGTGTGCCTGGACAGCGGGCTAGAAGCGCAAGCGTGGGAGAGTCAGAGCTCGCGGGCTGCGCTGTTGCTCCTATGAATCGTGGCCGTTTAGCATTAGTTCGCGCCAGTCTAGCCCGCGATCCTTGCTGGCGAAGTCCTGGCCCTGCGCACTCCCACAGCAGCCCAGCCAGCCGGCACGACTTCCTCAGGCGCGCGAAGTTACCCCAGATTCGCACGGCAGATCGCCCTTGCGACTCCAGCAACACCGCCCTCATGCACGCGCTCGCCGCCCGCACGCCTGCGCTGCTGTCCCGCGCCCTCTGTCGCCAGTGCCACCGCTCCCTGGCGACCCCGGCCCGTTCCAAGGTCTTTGCAGGTAAGCCCTGGCAAGCCCTGCAGCTCGAAAACCCCGCGCTGACCCGCGCCGCCACCAATTCTTAGAGGGTGACATTGTCCTGCTGCGCGACAAGAATCGGCCGTACAACCAGGGCTTTCTGACCAAACCGTTGAAGGCCGGGGACGAATTCATCAACCAACACGGCAGGCTTTCCCACGACGACATCATTGGCAAAACTGTTCGTGAGACCGTCCGCACCAAGGTCCGCGAGGATAGCAAGAGCAAGGGCGCCGAATACCGCATACAGGAACCAACGTTGGAGGAGTATGTGCGCTTGACTTCGCGAATTGTTACTCCTGTTCGTTTACCACTTGCAACTGTGCTTGTCCGACGAGTACTGATTGTGCTTTTCCCTCCAGATATACCCTAATGATGCGTCCTTCATTGTGAGCCTGCTCGACATCCATGTGAGCCCTACGGCACCGTCTGCAGCTCTTCCCCCGCCACTCGAGATTCTGGAGGCCGGCACCGGCCACGGTGGTCTTACGTTACACCTTGCTCGCGCCATTCATGCCGCCAACCCCCCACTCCCAGAATCTCTACGTGTGGAGCAAGCCTCAACTGGCCTTGATGAATCGGTTGAGGACGTGACCTATGAGTCGACGACTACCGATCATGCTGCGGAGCAAACGATCGAAACCTGGAAAAGGAACCGAAGAGCGATAGTTCACACGTTGGATATAAAACCACGGCACTCGAAGCATGCTCAGAAAATTGTGGAAAGATTTCGTCGCGGCATGTATGCCCAAGACATTGATTTCCATATCGGCGATGTTTCAGCGTGGATAAAGGGACGGTGGGAAGCTCAGAGAAAAGGCGATGCGTCGAAAGACCCTGAACCTTTTCTGTCCTACGTGTTCTTAGATATCCCCTCTGCCGAGAAGCATTTAGAGAGCATTTCCAAGGCATTGCACATAGACGGGGCTCTTGCAATCTTCAATCCAAGCGTCACGCAGATCGCCGACGCGGTGAAGAAGGTAAAAGAGTTACAACTGCCCTTCGCGCTGGAGAAAGTGGTCGAGTTGAAAGGTTACGATACTGTTCGCGAGTGGGATATCAGAGTCACACAGCCCAAAGCTGTACGAAGAGCAGCGAATGCGACCAGCGAGAGCGCTGAAGCTCGAGAGGAAAACGAGGATGGCCAAGAAGATGTCGCAGACAACAGCGGGCATGATGCCAGTCTGGCTGAGCAGGCGATTGGGGAAGCGGAAGATGTGGAGCGAAGACAACGAGAGCAAGATGAAGAGTTGGGGGCGAGTGAAGATGACGGATGGAAGCTCGTCTGCAGACCAAAAACAGGCCTGACTATGGGCGTAGGTGGGTTCGTAGGACTCTGGCGGCGTATGAAAACCGATTGTCCTTCTGCACCTGCAGACTCTGCATCTGCCGAGCGTACCATGTAACAATAAGCTTGCATATAGAGGTATATGGGACCATAAAAGTACATAGAGTGGAAGTAATACCGTCTCCTCAACTTCTCTGTTAAAGTCCGATAATCTCCGGTACTATGCCGGCGGGACGCCAGATCTCATGCGTGCTGAGGTCAGCCCCACCATCACACAGTCACCGTCTCAGCCTCAATCTTCAACTCTTACCGCTAAACTTCCACGCTTGCTCCACCTGCACCCAAAGAAGATGGCAGAGCCCAAGCATTTGACTGGCGATAAGCCTGCGATCGAGGAGTTCCTCAGCAAGTTTGACGTGAGTCCGAAATCGCATTCTGCCCCGCGTCACATTCCAAGACTGACCAATCTTCCAGACATTCCTGTTTGATTGCGATGGTACGCTTCCACCTCGGCTGATGCTTGCGTCTGCCCCCGCACTTTTCTTCGTCTTCAACGTATCCCGATGTCGTATCAAGGAAACCGCGTTAGATTGGGCTAAATTAAAGATATGGAGGCTGATTGTACATGAAGGATAGGCGTGCTATGGTCTGGCGATCACCTCTATGACCGCGTTCCGGAGACACTAGAGATGTTGAGGAGCAAGGGTGAGCGAATTCCTCCGGATTGAACCAGGATATTGAATGGCTGCACTAACGAAGCGCTGAAGGCAAGCAACTTGTTTTCGTCACCAACAACAGCACCAAGAGTCGTGCGGACTACAAATCGAAATTTGACAAGCTCGGTATCCCGGCGCAAGTGGTATGATCTTCCGCTGCTTCACACATTGGACTGGACCCCAGTTCGAAGCGTTCACTTACGTTCTCTTTCCCTGTCTCGTTTTAGGACGAGGTTTTCGGCTCCGCATATAGCGCTGCAGTCTACATTTCGCGCATTCTCAAATTGCCGACGGGCAAGAACAAGGTCTTCGTCCTCGGCGAGTCTGGTATCGAACAAGAATTGCGAGCAGAGAATGTGCCATACATTGGTGGCACAGATCCAAATCTTCGCCGCAATATTGAGCAGGCAGACTTCGATGCAATTGCGAACGGCTCTGCGCTAGACCCAGAGGTCGGAGTGGTTCTCGCGGGCCTTGATTTCCACGTCAACTATCTAAAGTACTCGCTCGCATTCGCGTACTTGAGAAAGGGGGCCTTATTCCTGGCAACGAACATTGACTCGACCCTACCCAATGCGAAGACTCTCTTCCCGGGTGCTGGCGCTGTCGGCGCGCCGCTGGTCACTGCTACTGGCAAGCACCCTTTGTCTCTGGGCAAGCCTAGCCAGGCTATGATGGACGCGGTGGAAGGCAAGTTTCATTTCGACCGTAGTAGAACATGCATGGTCGGCGATCGCCTGAACACAGACATTCAGTTTGGTATCGAGGGAAAGCTGGGTGGCACACTTGCTGTGCTCACAGGCGTCAGCAAGAAGGAGGATTTCTTGGGCGAAGGCGACGGAACGGGAGTGAAGCCTGCGTACTATGCGGATTCTCTTGGTGATTTGCTTGGTTGAGATGATGTCGCGAAACAGTAGATGCTAGAAGTGGAGAAGGTAGATATTGGTAGAATGCGCAAAGATGCCTGGGGCATCATTTCGGCGTTAACGCACCCCGGTGTTTTGGCTTGTCACGACGCGAACGCGCCTCGCGTCTCCCCGCGCGCTGCCCGCAACACAATCTGAGATCCCGCGCGACAACTCCAAATATCACCCTCCACCACCGCACCCCGAGCGTACAATCCCGGTCTATCTTCCCCTGTGTGCTAGTGAACTTGCCGGCTTCTCAGCAACATGCAGCGCACGTCATTCACGCGCATTGACCCTAAGCGGCGCGCGGATGTTGATCATAAGAAACGCCAATTCGCGACGCCCAAATGGAGAGAGCAGGAATACAAGCACAGACTTAACTTCTATACTCTACCACCGACAGCAGAAATTACGTTAGAAGAGTTTGAGGAATGGGCGATCGCACGATTGAAGGGTGAGTCTCACCGTATCCCGCCGCTTCCATACGCCCGTGAGACCACCTCGCATCAAGCGGCCGGCGCGTTATCCAGGGCTGCATAGGGGAAGAAAACTAGGGTTATTGCTGACATATCAGTTCTACAGTCCTCTCTGAACTCGAGGCCTGTAGCTTTCGCAATCGATCCCCGGAAGAAACGGCATCCTACATGGCGCCCATCCTCGAGAAGCACCTGCCAATGCACAGCAACAGCAGCCGCAGCTCCAAACTTGATGCCGAACGCAAGAAGGACCACTACTCTCACTTTATCTTACGTCTTGCTTTCTCTGCTACCGAGGACCTGCGTCGCCGCTTTGCACGTCTCGAGACGGCGCTGTTTCGTCTACGCTGGAGGGATGACGATGCCCGTGAGAGACGGGAGTTCGTGGAGACCTTGGATATCGGTGGAGAGTGGGAGAAAGTCACCGACGAGGAGAAGAGAGAGCTGGGTCAGGATCTGATCAACGCGACTGCGGGTGCCGGCTTTGGCAAGAGGTATGAGGACGAGGGCTGGTTTAAGGTGGATTGGGAAAAAGTGCCAGAGCTGGTAGAGAGCAGGAAGGTGCTCGTTAAGAGAGGCGTGGCCTATGTCCCTGTGAGGGAGCAGGCGAGCCTGGTTATTGCCGAGTTTACGAGGAGATTGGATGACGCCTTAGAGGTCAGTTGCCCAATCACTAGGTCCCACCGATCCGAGCGGTACTGACAATTCTATCTAGCTTACTTCTCGCGCTCTCCCTCGCCTCGATGAAGACGACCGTCTTTCTCCAATCCTCTCTCACCTCTCCAACAACTTCACTGCGCCCGACACTACCTATTCCTCAGACAGTTCCATCGACGGCCTCTCCGCGCCTACCGCCGCATCCATCGACACCCTGTCTCAGCACTTCCCGCTGTGCATGCAGCATCTCCACCGTACCCTCCGCCAGAACTCGCACCTCAAGCACTTCGGCCGGCTGCAGTACACACTCTTCCTGAAGGGAATCGGCCTTTCGCTCGAAGAGTGTCTCATCTTCTGGCGCCGCAGCTTCAAGCTCATCACCGACGAGAAGTTCAACAAGGAGTACCGCTACAACGTCCGCCACGCCTACGGCGACGTCGGTGGCGATGCTAACCGCCGTGGCCGCGGCTACACTCCATATTCCTGCCAGAAGCTGACGACCGAGCCTCTGCCGGGTCCGGGTCAAACGCACGGTTGCCCGTACAGGACGTTTGCGCCGGAGAATTTGGTTGCATTGCTTCAGCAGACGGGAATAAGTGATGGGCAGGTCTTGAGGGAGGTGCGGGAGGACGTGAAGAGGCAGCGGTACCATATCGCGTGCAATCGCGTGTTTGAGTGGAAGCACAAGGGAGAAATTAAGAAGGTCAAGGAGGATGGTACGTGGGCTGCTGCAGAGATGGACACGATTTTGCATCCGAATGAATATTTCAAGAGGAGCTTTTTGTTGGGTCATTTGGGTGAGGATGGAGGGAGCGCCTTGAAGGAGGGGATTAGATCGCAGGGATAGTGGGGATGATGGTGAGTGAGGGGTTAACGGCCTGGGAATGCATGGTATATGTGTTTGCTTGTTAAGACTTCGTGTTGGCGTTCTGGACTCGTGGCAGCTATAGGGTTGGGTCATGGTGTCATTCCGTTGGTAATTGATCATTTTCCACAGCGCCTCCTTTTTTAGTATTTAACTCAAATCATGCGTCGGCGTTTGTGCTAGTGAGTTCTTCAACCCGAACTCCACATGCGAAGCTGACTTTCGTGCAAGGCTTTACACCGCGTGTAGCATAGGCAACCAACTGGATACTGCTGACCCTATTGGAGTCACCTACAGATGCCGCTCAGTATCAACGCCACACTACCGATGCGACTTGTGAAGAACTGGGGCAGTACACTTAGCATGTTTGATGATTGCTCTGTGAGTATGAGAAATATATTCTTCACTCTCACTTAAGCCAGGCTAAAGACATGCAATCCAGTTGCCAGAAGAGATCCCACTTGTGATGATTCCGACCCAACGAGTAGAACCCGGCACTGTCATTTGCACAGCTCTGCTTCTCGTCCTAGGTGGTTTCGTGGACGAGTTACTTATAAATACGGGAAGGTTTCGCAGCAGAAGCGGAAAGCGTTCCACAACCGAGTCATTGCTCATTGGCGCCAAGGGAAAGTAGATATTGTGGGCCCAAATCCTGGAATAAAGTGGCCGTTCATGTTTGCTGAATAATAATATGGGTCTTCGCTGGGGGAGCGCCTGTAAAAACCATTTATTTAAACAACTAAGACGAGCTGAAGAAGCAGTCAGCTACAATCAATATGCACGACGGGACCACATGGGTAGTCAATGGAGCCGTCCGGATGTAGATATTGGGGATTTCGTCGGATATTTACGTCCGGAATGACTGTTTCCATTGCTTATGAGACGAATAGTAACTCGTCTTGCTGATGTAGTGCGTTCACTGCCGCATATGGTCTACGCATCGGAGTGGCGGCAATAGGACAAATCATCTGGCAACACGCGAAAGGAGTTCTCATCTTGTACAGTCGTGTTGAATGGTTCTGTGTATTCGTTGGGAACGATAGCAATGTCCGGACAATCTGGAGTCTTTGCGGAATAAGCGCGGAAGTTACAGGAAATCATGTATCAAATTTGTCAAACCTCAATAACAGGCTAGAAGGGGCTGGCAAGGCGCTTGTATTCCGTGAGCGGGACATTGATTGACTGCGGCCCGTTTATCGATAACTCTCTACCGTCGACTGTTGAGACCTACTTCACTAAGTTTTCGATCAAGAGGGAGAATCTGAATGGAAACTATGTGTAATTGATACCGATGTTAGAGACTGCATGCGTTAGTATCTTATTCAGTGTAGACTGAATCGGTGCAGGTGAACAAAACCAGCAGAGAACCCGACTGGGTTTCTGTGTGGCTTCGGCCTGTTGCTCCGAAAATCCTCGATGGGTCATTACGACGAGCTTCGCCACCTCTCCTTAATACTGGCGCACACCTCACTAGTGAAGTGGAATGTGGATGAGAGAAGCACTGCAAATAATCACTACGGGCACGAGGATGCGGGCCCAGGGAGATTGAGCACTCAGCTCAAGATTCGAGTGGCGCTTGCACATTGATATCTACCTATCTATGCAGCGTGTAGTGAATGAAAAAACCTCCTTATCTACGATCCGAGATATACCACCAGCTCCCGACCGCATATTGCATATGCGAGCGCGATCTAACTGATCGCGTTATCACGAGAGACTGAACATCCGGACTTCGGACTTTGCGCCGCCGCTCGGATGTGCTGTGGGAGAACCGATGCGTGCCTGCATTAGATGCGCTCTGCTGGGATCTCACCGCGTGCCTCCATGTTTCTGCCCAGTGACGCGCGCGGACTTGGTAGATACAGCTCGTTGTCCTCGTTCAACGAATGAATATCATGAGATGGTGTAGTCTCCATCGTTCTACCACGAGTCCTGGCCTTTCCTTGCCGACAAGCCGCTACCGGGAATGGAAACCAAACCCCCTCCCCCCTCTTCCCCTTCTCTCTCTCCTTTTGTATTCTCTTTCTTTTCAGGTTGGCGCAAAACACTTTCATTCCCTGGCGCTCCTGGAATTTATGTGAACAACGTGTTATGCCAACTGAATAGGGAAGTCCTCTGGGCCCGCTTCTCTAAACATTGCCGAAGGGGCCTATGTAGTGATGATGCTAAATATCTTTATTCCCTTATATGGTATAGAACAGCGAAGAGCGAGAGGTACAAGCTGTTCCGAAAATAAAAAGGAGTTCCCACAACAAGATGGACTGCACTGTGAACTGGTATCCGGTTGCGCCATGGTCAGACGCAAGGGTGGTGTTGTTATGGACATAATCGAGGCTGGTTCGGAAGAAAAGTTCGGCGATATGGAACGTAGTCATGCGACCGCAGGGGAAGTGAGATCTGTTGCTAATTATTCAGCACTGTCAAGCTGTAGTTGGTGATGCTTCTATTCGATTAAAACCAAATCAGCTTCTGCCACTAGCTTGGGAGATGGAGATCGTCGAGGAGTTGCAATAACACCTGCACCGTCCTCCAGACAGAAACGCAAACCGTCGGAGCTCAGACGCCGGAGCTCGATTACTCTGGAATACCTGCTGCCTACCTTGCAGCATCGCTGAAGGTCCAGAAACCGGCTCGCATCTGCAAGCTGCAAGCCCGCACGGTTCGGGGAATTCTGCATGAGCTCGCACGAGCAACGGCCCCGCCCGTTCAGGGAAAACAAAAGGAAAGGGACAGCCGGAATATCTCCATCAAAGTTACGATAAGTCTAGGCAAAATTTTATCACTCCACCAGACTCATAGAAGATACATCGTTGGTTGGAAGTTCCAATATGTAAGCGACAAGGCCTATTGCGTTGAGCGGTTGCGGGGAATTATGAAACAAATGCTCAGATTGGGCTGAGTTCGTCAGCACCGCCAAAGATAAACCATGGGTGGCGACGCCGCGATGGTCAGCACAAGTGGCGGCGTTCCAATGGCTGCTTAGAAGCTGTGCGATTTGATTTGACTCGGGTTCGCGTTTGGTACCATGTGCGCATACACGAGCGAGCACAGCAGTACCAGATTTCCTAGAGGGTAGAATTGGCGACCAACCACAAGATGGAAACCCCACCTCCGCGGTAATGACTCCCCGTCACCAGTATAACAGATTATCTGGCTACTTCCCAATTCCGGCCCACCAGGCAAGTCCGAGGATAAAAAATGAAATCGGCAAGGAGGGAGGAGAGGCATGGATGATGAGACTACGAAGCTAAAAATTGCGTGGAGGAAGCAACTAAATCAGGAGAGTCATAATCCACAAATTCAGATTCTCGATCTATTGTAATCGCACAGAGGTACCCGCCGACAGTCGCGGCGATAATGTACGGCTATGCGGTAGTGCATTGCCAAAGTTAGCCAAGCTTTTCGTAGAGCATCCAGAGTTCAGTGATTTTCGTAAGGTCCCGGTGCCGATCGATCCGGACACTGGGAAGAACGGCGGAAGCCGACCAGCCGCGCAACTGTGGAGAACAGTCACACTCAAGGCGCAGGTGGCTTAGCTTGAGCGTATGAGTGAAAGGCCGATCGAGCTTTGCTTTGCCGTGCACGTCGCCACGAGTGAGCCTCGACTTGGTCATTTCTGGAAAAGGGGGTGATCGATTGATGTCCTGCAAAGTTTGGTTCCAGAAGCTTACGTGGGACTGTTGGGCAGGACCTGGTGAGTATCACCTGAGGGACTGACCTGTTTGGCTGGCGTCGACACGTGGAGAATTTCCAGCTCCACGGATCGCGATTCGGTAGGTACCGAACGGGTGAGGGGCGATGAGAAAAGGGGCCTATTTCTGGACTGATCTGAAGTAATCTCTGTGGAGAGGTCCACTTTTGGCACCAACCGGAGGGTACTACCACCTAGTTCTGATCTACCCAGATAAGCAGCTTTAGGGAGGCTGCGAGGGAGGCCTGAAGCGCAGAAGTCCACGCTCCGGGATCGGGCGGTGTTGTAGACGAAGCAAATACATTGAGGAGGCAGATCCTTCGTTTCGTTCTGCTGCGACAATCAAGGGTCTGTTGGGGCAGACTGAGGGGACCCGTAGGATGAGCAGAGCACAGTGACCTAGGCTGCTACAGGACATGATGTGCGTTGCCACCCCAACCAGCCACAATCAGTGACTGAGGTTAAGTAAGCGACTTACAGAGAGGCCGTAGGACTCACGTCCCCACGGAGGCTGGTGCATATTTCAGCACACGGACAATGTGCAAGCATGATGCAGAAAGAAGTCACCGAAACGAAAAAAAAAAAAAAAAGCAGCGGCAGAGAGGCGTGTTGTCGGTGGCTGGATTAGGAGGCAGAAGACAGGGCCGTGTGACGTACTAGCCGCCTCGAACGCAAGGAAGCACGCGGGATGGCGGGCGTTAAAGGCCAGAATAGGCAAAAGCAGGCGGCTGAAAGAGAAATCAGTGGCTTTGGGCAGATCTGCACTTCCGCCCGGTAGCGAAGCTAGGCAGCCTTTAGATTCCGCGCATAAAGTCCGTCCACACGACAACGTTAATACCCTCTTGGATGCGCGACAAGTTCCAAGTGACCGAGCTCGGCCGAGGCGAGTGGTGTCGGATGTCGCAGTTCTAGGTGATCCTTTCGATAAAGTGCTTTGCTGGTGCTTGTCCGCTCGGGAGGTGATCAACAGGAACGAATGCGCCTGATTTGCGGAGAGGAGCTGCTTTGGTACACAGGCAGACGGTCGGTTAATCGCCCGTTGAGCATCGAGCGCTCACGAGGAACCAACAGAAGAGTTGATGGTAGCAGAGAGGGCTAGTCGGCGGGAAAGACGTTGGAGCATTCTTCGCGGCCAAGCCATGACGCCAGCGGACAGGCGCCACGAACGGGCCGGGCATGAAGAAGAGGTGTGACATCGGCAGAGAATGGAAGCGGAAGCGCCGGCGGGCGAATGGTTGACAGGACAAGTGCCCGCGTCGGTGCGCAGCGGTGGGGAGTGAAGTCGCGGGAAGACGAGCGACAGCGCAGCGCGGACTTTGGCCGTCGGCTCTCCACAATACGCCAGTCCCCCTACGGCCTAGCGCACGACAGGGACCCAGCCCACTTGTCAACCGCCAGCCCAGCACGGCCACTCACCCTCGCGCGCTGCCCCCGCCTCTACCATTCTCTCTCTCGGCAGAGGCGCCTGCTAAGAGCCAAGTGCTTGACCTGCCGAGCTCCAATACGCCTCGCTCTCGCTCTTCCTGTGTCCCACCACGATGGCTGGAACAGCAGCGCCCGGCCGTCGGCCCGCCTCCAGCTCCCGCCTTCTCGCGCTGTGTCGAATGCAATTGCGGCATACAGCTGGCGCCATGTTGGACTGACTTGCACAGACAGGGAATGGTAGCAAGCGCTGACTGTGAAACGCTTCTGCCGTCTCACTGCGAGCTCGCCGCATCTGCCATCATCCCTGCTGGGGCCGCAGATCTTCTCACTCAGCACTGATGCTTTTGCTCCTCTCGCCGGCTACCAAAACAGGCCCGGACTTCGGGTCGTGGGGCGGAGCAACTGCTCTAAGCTGAAGTGATGCCATGACCCTGCTCTCTCTGGATGCCTGGATCACCGCCGCGCTTCTCCCGAAATGGTGAGACTTTGACGAGACACCTGCACCAAATCCATGCCATGCCTTGTTCTGCGCCTACCAGAGCTCCCCCCACAGTAGCCTACCAAGACCTTGGGGGCTGTCCGAATGTCCGAACAGCTGTATTTTTTTTCTGATATTTATACCAAATGAAGCTCTCTTTCCACGCGCGTCACATGTGCTAGCCTTCTCTTTCCTTCAGATTCATATAATCCATTACGCTTCCATCCTCTTGTGTCTCCTAGCTACCGCACATCCCCTGTCTTCTTGGTCCCGTGTCCCTTTGTACCCTTCTTACGGCGCAAGGCCTACCATTTCCTGAGCACAAGGCCTACCGTGTGCCTTCCACCATGGCTCTGCTCACTCTACTCACCGCTGTCGGCGTTGTCGGATTTCTTGCATTGATAAAGGTCATCTTCTTCCCTGCGAAACCAAAGATACCCAAAGGCTTGAAGCCTCTTCCCGGTCCGAAAGGTTGGTCGCCTCCCTTGAGCTCATGTCAAGCTTTTTGGCTCTTCAGCCCGTTGACAAGCTCTGCAGGTTACCCGGTTCTCGGTTCGGTGCCGGATGTCCCCGAACAAAACAGTTATGTTAAATTTTATGAATGGTCCAAGGAATACGGTCCGATCTACCAGGTCGATCTCGCTGGGAGTAATCATGTCTGGATTTCAACCGACGAGGTTGCGCGCGATCTTTTGTCCAAAAAGAGCGCAATATATTCGGACCGTCCACACATCCCTGCTCTTCTGCATGATAACAGGACAAGCGCGGAATACCTACCTCTGATGAGCAAGAACCGTGAGTCAAAGGCTACTGTTGTTATTCCCAATAAGGAATGGAACTAACTGGTCACAGCGCACTGGTCACGGCAGAGAAAGGTCGCAACATACATTATGCGCGAATCGAAGCTGAACACTTTCTACCACTACCCGGAACTCGAGTCGATCCGTCTCCTGAAGGAACTCATCGAGGAACCACTTAAATACAACCATGCACTCGAGTCTTTTATCGCTCGTGTTACCTGCAGGCTAGCCTGGGGCCATGCTGAGGCCAGCGATGAGCTCAAGCAACGTGCACGCGAGCTTCTTATTTCCGTCTCGCCCACCGGTCATCTTGCCAACAAGATCCCTTTCATCATGAGTCTTCCCGATTGGATGTCCCCTGCTAAGGCTTGGGAGCGCAAGAGACAACGTACCGAACGTAAGTGGTTCGAGATTATGCAAGGCCAGGTGAGACAGGATGTGAAGGAGAAGCGCGCCAATCCTAGCTGGATGCAAACTCTCCTCGGCACCTGGAATAAGTGGGATTTCTCCTATGACCTTGAAGGTGCTTTCTGCGTAGGTATGCACGGAATCGCTGGTGCCCTTACGATCGCCGCACCCATGCAAACTTTCTGTCTTGCCATGTGCCACTACCCGCAGTACCTGCCGATCCTCCACGAGGAGCTAGATCGTGTCTGCGGCGACAGACTTCCGCGTGCTGAGGACAGACCGAATCTTCCAGTTCTGCGGGCTTTCATTCGCGAGGTTATGCGCTGGCGGCCGCCCGTCCCGACCGGTATCCCGCACTACTTGATTCAGGACGACGAGTACAATGGCTTCCATATCCCCGCCGGCAGCGTGATGCATCCACTCGAATGGTAAGTGCCTGCTACGCTCACTTAAAGATGAAGAAACGAAAACAGCTAACGTTTTCATTCAGGGCCATTGCCCGCGACCCCGAACTCTTCCCTGATCCAGAGGCATTTAACCCTTTGCGCTGGCTTGACTCCAAATACCCAACCTACCGCGAGCCCCTAACAGAACACCCTAGCATCATCAACATCACGCAATTTGGCTACGGACGACGACTGTGCCAGGGACAGGGCGTCGCAGACGAGGACTTGCTAATCGGTCTGGGTGCGCTCGCTTGGCTCTTCGACATCAAAAAGAACGCCGAAGCGGAGCTCGCCTCCCCTATCGGCACAGCCTACACCAACGAGAAGGCCAGCATCTCGACAGAGGAACTCAGCACCGGCGTCTACGCCGATGCAGCAGACCGCAAGGATAGTGTCGTCAGCAACGGTAACGGACACGCGGTCAAGCCTGCCGATACAGTTGTCGCCACGGCCACCGAGTACGCCGCCGCTGCCGCCGCGCCCGAGACGCACCCGCTTTCCCCAACATCTCCCACCTTCTCGGAGAAGGCGCCAGGCGCCTGGCCAATCAAGGCGATCGATGCAGACGCTCATGAACGATGGGAGCGTGAGCAGCAGGAGCAGGCGGCCAAGCTGAAGGATGGCAAGAAGAAGAAGAAGGTCGACCCGACTCTAGATTACACGCATCTACTCATCGCCAAACCACTGCCGTTTGAGTTCAGCTTGACGGTGAGGAAGGGCATGGCCCATCGAAAGGAGTTGGTCGAGAGGCTCTTCGAGGAGAAGAGGAGAGAAGGCGAGTTCCCGGAAGGAAAAAATTATTGGGGTGATGGGAAGGGGGAGTACGGGTGGGTGAAAGTGTGATGCTTTTTGCATTTGCTCTTCTTAGCTTTTGTGTAAGGGGTGTGCTTATGGTGGTAATCGGACAAGGATTTCTGCATGGCGGGTTTTGGCGGTGGCCTTCTCCACTTCACATTTATTCTTTCCTTTTGCTTCTCTGTTGGGCTGGTTCGAAAAGGCAATACCAATAAGGTCAGACTGACGTTTTAGACTTAGCTTCCTGTTATCATCTAAAGGTACTCTTGAGACGTCCATTATACCAGAACAATTCTCGTCTCTCTCTTGATTTGTCTCTTTGCGGGCTGAATGATCAGAAACCTGTGCCTGCAGCTACATGGCTGTCAATGCCACGCTCGTGTCGAAGTTCCCTCGCCTTCTCGTCGTTCCCAAACACTATGGAAAAATAACGACTGCCGTCGTCCCACCTGCTCACTCGCTCTCACACACTCTCAACTTCCTCTACCCCTTGACTCCGAAGCTTGACCTCACAACAGCATGTAGACACACAGCTGAGCCTAAAGACACATGCCGTCCCACCCACCTCCAATTCAGCTGGTCCCCCTTCCCCGCACACCCAACTGATCACGACCAAAAACAATTCAAGCCACACCCGCAGATGAGCCCACTCGAAATGTTTTGAAATTGGCTCCGCTGAAAACCTGCCTGCTATGCAACCTCGCCTTGCGTTGGCGCTGATTGACGTGGATCAACACCAGCAATGAGGGGAAAAAGAAAGGTCTCTGTCGCACCAGTCTTTCTTTTTCTTAGTTGTAAGTAGATGCAGCAGCTGAAGAGAAAGAGAGACACTACGCCATAGTATTGACTCGTGTTCCGGATCACGCTGGTTCCCGGAATGCATGCTGTGCTACCGTCAATCGGCCTCGCGCCCGCTGAACGTGGGCGCTGACGTTATGGGAATACACACGTGGAGAAGGGGGAACCACCCACTTCACTTATCCTGGAGATGGACTTCGCATGGATGGATTCGCTCCTCACTGTTACGGACGGAAAGTTTACGAGCTCGGTTCTCATCTGCGCTTCATTCGAGCTCCTTCTCATGGCTATCTAACTAAAAGATATTATCTCCTCCATCATGATCCTATCGATCCAAATTCTGTGGGGTATTCTGTTATAAAGATCATAAGAAATCGTAATCATCCCAAGAGATACCCAACAGCCGTGGAGCTCGTCCATCCATCATATGAAAGTTTGCGTGCAAAGCAACCATCTTACCAGGAGACGCCGATTTCCGCCCTTTCAGCCTGCCGGCGCCAACCTAGTCAGTCGTCCCATCCCATCCCACACCGAAACAGAACAAAAGAAATTGTGTGTGTATGCCAGATTTCCCAAGAGTAAGCGCCAGAAGCCAACCCAACGCCATTCGCCGATCGCGTCCAGTGCGACTCATTACATCCGCACCAAGCCTAACAGTTAAATAGCTTAATAATGTGGGAAAATAACAAGGAAGAAGGTAAGCCATCAAAAACAGGAGAGGAAAATGAATCGGAACCAAAGTGTCTTACCTCTCCATCTCTACACCGACGTACCGACCACTCTCTCAACCATGAAATCTCCTCACTCCCAACTCCACCTACTCTCACGACTCTCCTTCCCATTGACCGTTTCATCTTCCACAATCTCCACACCCCTCCCCTCCCTCACCACCACGACCGTCGTCCCCAAACTCGTCTTCACCGGCCGCGCGGACCTGAATATCTCCGTCAACTCCTCCAGCGTCCTGCGCTTGGTCTCGACGTAGGTAAAGTAGATAACAACCAGTTGCAGACTGTCCCACGCAATGAATAGGAAGTAGTACTTCCAGGCCAGATGCGTGAAGGCGATGCCGGTGACGAACGTCTTTTTCAATCGGTCAGAACAAACGCAACCAAGAAAGGCGGGTGAGTAAGATGACAGGGGAGCTCTCACATTATAAAAATTCGCCACGTTGACGAAGAAGTTATACATCGCCATCCCCTTTGCTCTACTCTCGTACCTCAAGCATTCGACTGGATAGAGTGCCTGCAGCGGCGTGAAGCCCGCTGAGTAGACAAACCCAAACACGAACACGACCGCGATTACGCCCTTCGACCGCGTCTGGCTGATGGCGATGGGCGTTCCGGTCTCGTCGGTGATGGGCAGACCTGTGTTCGGGTCGGTGAGAATATTCGTAGCGTTGAGAGCGGTCACGGCGACGAAGATGAGGGTGATGAGCGCGGTGCTGGTTAGGAGTTGCTTTCGGCGGCCCCACTTGTCCGTGAACGCGGCGCCGATAAGGGCGCCGGAGAGGGAAATCAGCGTTTGGAAGCCGTTTAGGAGAAGGCGAGTGTGATTGTTCGTTATGCCGGCGCCCTGGAGGACAGTAGGGTAGTAATAGGAGATGGGTCCGTTGCCAACCCACTGCGGCAAAAGTCAGTCAGGCGATTCCAGCCGCGGTGATGGTGGATAGGAATGGGTAGCTGTTGGTAGGGGTGGGTGAAAGGGTCTGAAAGCTTGTGCTGGATAGGGTTATGTGGCGAGGACTTACTTGGCTGAAGAAGGCAAAGGTTATGACGATGAAGGTGCGGTATCGGACTTCACGATTGTTGAAGAGCTCACGGTAGTCCCACCATCGCTTGTCGGCGCCGGTGATGGAAATGTCTTCGACCATTTCTTTGTACTCGAGCTGAACGATTGGAGAATCTCGACTACCCTCGCCATGATACTTGGCCTGTGGCCGAGTAAGTATGCATTCAATTTCATTAAAAGAGAACACTGTCCCGTCATGCGAGCCACTATGTACGTACCATGACATTTAGAGCCTCCTCGTGGCGATCATTTGCAATCAACCACCTGGGCGTCTCCGGCAGCCACGGTGACCCCAGGACGACAATGCCCGAAAATACCATCTGCAACCATGTGGGAATTCGCCAGGCTGCGGTACCGTCTAGCAAACTGGTGGCGTAGGGAACGAAGGTACCAGGAATAGCTCCAACATACCAGAACGTATTGAACAGGCCTGTTAACACACCACGGTATGCCGGGTGGGCCATTTCACTGGCGTAGGCAGGTCCAGCGGTCGCACAGATAGAGACACCGAAGCCGAGAGTAAAGCGACCACCCATGAAGGATGGTATGGTGGTTGATGTCGCCTGGAGAGCCGTTCCGAGCACAATGATGGCGGCGCCGGTGAACATGCCCCACTTGCGGCCATTCCAATCGGTTGCTGGGCCGGCGGCGAAACTTCCTACTAGGTTCCCGATTTGGTAGATGGCATATACCAGACCAGTGGTAGGTGTGCCCTTCACTGGATCGAATCCGAAATACTCGCGGTACTGGGGGTAGGAGTTGATGGAAGACATTAGGGTGCCGTCGTAGCCATTAATGACACTGTTGACAGTGGCGACGAGAAGGCAAAGGTACAGCTGTCTTTGTGGTTAGTAGTTGAGGGTTTGGTTCGAGTCAGAGGTCATACGAGGAACATGCGCTTAGTCCAGGGGAACACTTTCGCCTTGGCCTCCGCGGACGCAAAGGCGACGTTGGCAACGGCGACGGTTGGGAGGTCGTCATCTTTCTCGTACCAGCAGTATGCCTCCTGTGATACGCCAGTGCCCCAGCCGTGGTCCTGCACCGGCTGGTGGTGGAGGGCCATGGTGACGGGTGGGAGCAGCTTTCAGCGAGTTCGCGGCAGGACAGATTGGGAACTTGTTCACTATGTTGACGGCAGATATGGTAGCAGATATGATGGCAAAAAAGAAACGAGCGTCATAGAGATCAGATCTGGCGTGGCAGTAGCGCGCGGGCGTAGGGCGGGCATACCGGGGTAGATATAGGGCTCATGTGGGTTGGACAGCCACAGGATAGATTGCAGTCTCAGCTGCAGGTAGCAATAAATTGACGAGAGCTTGGGCTTGAGCTAGAGGCGCGGTCATGGCCGCGATCCCTTGGGCAGGTGTGACCTCGACCAGGGCCTGGGGCCTGCGGAGGCGTGGATGCGCAGCGTCTCATGCTGGGCCAAAGCCAAGCCCCGGCAGGCTGTAGGGGCTACCCTTCCTGGCACCGCTCCGATTCCCAGGTTTTGCGCGCGTTTCTCGTCAATGCGCCGGCCGCCTTGCGCAATGCAGCGTCCGTGTCAAGCGTGCGCGCCCGCCAAACGTCTGGCCGATGCTTTTGGGCCAGAGTCAATCGCGCCACCGAGACGTCCAGCGTCGAGAATGACGAGAGGGAGGGCGAGTGAGGCGCGGCGAGCCCTGAGCGCCGGGCGTACACAGGACAGGACGAGAACGGAGCGAGGCGCGGAGCGAGGCACGGTAGAGTGAGCATTGAACCGGCGGCGCGGATCAGCCTCTGTCAGGCAGCCGGCTGGCATTGGCTGGGCGGGCGTCTGGGTGTGGAGGCGGGTGAGCGGGTGTGGAGAGTGGAGGTGGAGAGGCGGCGGCGCGGAGGGAAGCAAGCGCGCAATTCATCCGCCGGCCAGCAACTCCAGCCTGCATCCAACCAGAGCACCGCTCGTCGCCCGTAAAACCGCGCCGCATTCAGGAGCCTCGCCGCTCTGCCGTCATTGCCGCCATGCCGCTCTCCCGATGCCCGGCACTTGTTCCAGCGAGCGACGGACCACAATCAACCGGGCTGGAAACACGGGCCGTCGCCGACAACCAGGACGTCTCACGAGACCCTCCTCGGACGCCGGAGCATTCTTGACGCCCTGCTCACCACATGCAGCCAGCAGCCAGCAGCCCAGCTGGGCCGGCGTCAGTAGCAGCAGCAGCACTGACGACGACGACGACGACGACGGCGACAAGAAAAAGACCCGACCGCTCCGCAGCCTGGATCAGTCCACCAACCGACAGTGCCTCTGGCCGTCAAGTCTTTCCCGATGCTGCCGTGCAACGCTGCTCACATCTCTCATCTCAGCCCAAGGCCCGCCGCGAATAAAGTTGGAACGACGCATCCACAAGGGGAAGCGCCGCCCAAATTTAGCTCCACACTTCCGCCGACATCCCTTCGATCAATGACAGATGCAGCAACCTGAGTCGCTTCAGTTGAGTCAGTTGGAGGACAGCTTTCCTCGAAAAACTCTGTCGCACAGCATCGCTCCTCACTGCGCAGGCGACCTTAGAATCACACCGACCATCCCGCCCCATCCATTCCGACGGCCCGCAGCTGCGGGTCAGCGTAACCATCGATCTTTGGTGTTGATCACCCGCCAGCTGCCGCTGTCCCCCATCGTCGGCAATCGTGGGCCTCCCAAATCTTCCGCTAGCTGCACTCCAGCTGCCGTCGCCGCGTGCCTCCCGACCAGCAAACCGGCAATTGGGCCATGGAAGAATGCGAGAAGCGCGCCTGTGTCCGTTCCGCATACGGCTTGGTGCAGCCGTTTCAGCCATCCAGTGAGAAGCCGAGGGGTTGAATGCCCGAGGGCCACTGCAATCGTGACCGGTCTCGCCCGGTATCCTGCCAGTGGAGCCTTCTCCACGCCCATGAAGCAAGTGCAAACGAATCGCGTGACTTGTTAATATATTCTTCTGCACTGCTATTATTGGCTGAGTTTTGCTCACGCGTGTAGTTGGTGGGAGCCGCCCAGCAAACAGCCCTCAACGGCCGAGCTGAGATCGCCGCCACACTGGTGCCGTTGTGGGCGGAATATGCGTTGGAGAACATGCAAGCCACCTGGATTGTTTCGAAACGCCTGCGCCGGCTGCGGCGCGCCAGAGAGATCAACAGCCACCAACATCCAGCCTCTCAACGACCTGTCATCTGATGAGAAAAATGAGCGCGCCCTCTTCCACCCTCTTACAAAGCACTCAACCACGATGCCATTCGCCCATGGCTCGACCTTTTAACGTTTAGGATCTGCAACTATACATTAAGGGTTCAGGGCCTGATCTGCACGTCTACCCGGCCTTCCAGATTAAACTCACGACTCGTGTCCGCCATCCGTACCTGTTCAGGCCCAATTCTAGATTCAACCAAGGTATCAGCTTTGTTTCGTTTAGTTTCGACCTTCATCCGTCCATGGAAAAATCCTTCCCACCTCCACCCTCTCCGCAATGCTGGTGGCCCACAATCTTCGCCGGCAAGTACACCGGTACCTACATTTATTTGCGCCATGCCCCACATTGGGTCGAATCGCCAAGAACCACTTCTCCGTCTTGCTCGCGTGAGAGCTCTTTACGACTTGAAAGACTAGGAACTCTTCATCCCTTCACCCTCATCTACTGCGATCATTTGATCTGACCTTTCATGTACCCTCTTCCGTCGTTCTTCCGTCATGAAGTCCCCACTCAGACGTCATTATCACCGCAGACGACCAGAACGTTTCTTGATAGGCAGTTGCACCGTCGCATCCAAGTGATCGGCTAGAACCCCAAACAGCAACACCAATTTAGCCCAGATATCTCTTCTGACCATCGAGCCCTGATCTCCTTCTTTGTCCAGAACTTCCCCGACCCGTCTTGTGCCACATCAGCACCGTATGACACCCCGCATCTATAATAGCTGATAGCCAGCCCTGGGCAATCTGTCCTCGACCCAGCAATGCATGTACGTCTGTTCCGATTTTCGTGAGGCTGCAGCCTCCACGCGGGTAGATATGCTTGGAAGCCGCTGACGGCAGGTAACCTCGTGGTAAGTTATTCGTACCACTTCGGCAGAGGGGAGGCGGTTTTTTCTGCTCATCTGAACGCATCTCAAGGGGTTCGGAAAAAATGCGCGTCGGGAGCCTGCTGTGTTCTCTCCTTGTTAATCTGACACCCGAGCTCTTTCCCAGAGCCCATCAGTTCTTTCCCGCCGAAATCAATCCACAACCCAATGCGATAGAAATTTTGGCCCCGCGACTGAACTGTTAAGCTATAATTCAGTATTTTGAGGACTTGATTTTTTGGGTGTAGGCGGTACTAGCGATGACAATAGATGAAAGCCTCAAATCCTTCTTCAGCGAATAGATTCCGTAGTGGCAAGGAATGCTTCGGATGCGCATTTTATAGGGGAAAAAGAGATAAGAAGCAGGCCTGAATGGATATATGTGAAGTGCCAAAAGGCACCAACTGGTTAAAGTAGTCGACAGAGTTTCTCAGCATCTTTTCAAGCTGATCCGTAGTCAGGCGGAGCCCGCGAGGGGAAGAAATGCCCGGAGTCAAGTTCGAAGACGTGGAGGCACAGCTGACCGGCAGAGCCACTGATTCTTAACGAATAATCGAGCAGCACACAATCTGTCGATGGTATTCAGCCTCACCGAAAGCTGCAAAAACAAAAAAAAAAATTTAAAACAGTAAACTTGTATAGCCGCCTCATCGTCGCTTCCATACCCCTCCATTCATTCCACTAATGTCAATTTATTCCGCCCAATAATTCAAATTGAGCCAACTCCTCAATTAGGGTTCCAAGGAATGCCCTGTGCGTTTTCATCGAATCCGGTTAAATGGCCATCGTAAACATGCTCTATCGCGCACCAGGCCTATTCAATTTATACTTAGTCCAAATATCCAATCGTTAAGTCGTTAAGGATGTGCCAAAAAAAAAAAAGTGCTCACGAGAGAATATAGTCTTTCGTTAGTATGCGCTATTGGCTGTAATCGCAATAGTAGCCAGCAGAAATAGAAGCTCACGTCTCCATCTCAGTCACCCAGCCTCACCCCCCTTCTCACTACTTTGTATGAGGGTATGATAGTACAAGAAGCAGCGTTGCTCATCCCACACGCCAGCCCAAGTAACTGCTGTGTATGTGATGGCTGTGGGTCGATTTCAGTTCAAGACAATAAGGAAGATCTTTTGTTGTCTCTTGGAGAGAAGTGGAAAAATCTGTCGACCCGTCAGATGACTAGAATTACCAGGTCAGTCTACTAGTACCTTACTCAGCCCCTCAATAGGCGGCTTGTTAGGTGGCTCAATAGGCTATTTTATAGACATCTTAATAGACCTCTCCATAGACAGTTTAATAGACACCTCAATAGACCTCTTACTAGGCGGATCTCTCAATAGGCGGCTTAACAGATGGCTCAATAGATCTCTTAATAAGCTCTTCAATATATCTCTTAATAAGCTCTTCAATAGACCTCTCAATAAGCTCTTCAATAGATCTCAATAAACCTCTCAATAGACACCTCAATAAATACCTTAATAGACACCTCAATAGACACCTCAATAGACACCTCAATAGATACCTCAATGAACACATCAATAGACACCTTAATAGACACCTCAATGAATACCTTAATAGACACCTCAATAGACACCTTAATAGATACCTCAATGAACACATCAATAGATACCTCAATAGACCTCTCAATAGGTTTATATACCAGTCCACCAGCGCCCGCGCCCATACTTCGCCGTCACCGTCGCTCCCACCATCGCTTTAATCCCCAGACACAACATGGAACCAACCCTAACAATCACCCTTGCCGCCTGTAGAGGAGAGTGGTTCTGTGGCTGGCGTCAAATGGCGGATCGTACAGCCCATTCACGTCTGGAGCAACGCAGAGCATACGCATAACGGTATGGCATGGCCCCCAGAAACTGGCGTTCGAATGAGCGCGGAGGACGAGAGCGAATTTTTCGAAACATTTTCCCCATTTCTCTACATACAGGCCCCGAGCATCATCCCCTTGTGCGGGCAGGTGTACCAGCACAGCCATCCAATCCATTCCTTCGTCATTCCGCCTCGCCTCCACTGCTTCGATATAAACAACACGGGGGTATTCTCCCTTTCCCAACGCCATTACCTCCCATCTCCCAAATAGAGGATCCCTGATAAGAGCTACCCTTCCTGCCCTGTCCACAACCAGCATGGTCCCAAACGCAGAGAAAGAGAGATGTGTTATGTAGAAGAGAAGAAAACAAGAGAAAAAGGAAATTTCCTCCCCATTAAAAACGTATTACCTTCCCCACGTATCATATCGACCTTCGTACTTCTTGATTTCTCCAGAAATTTTTGGAAGATTAATCGTCCGTCTCGTCGTCATCCCTTCTCGTCGTCATCCCTCCTTTCCCTTTTTGGTGGTGTTGGGAGTATATATGTGTGCTCATGATCCAATCTGTACATCGAAGCTTCATGATCTGTCGTGATGGTGTGGGTATGTTGGTCGGATGGGTATTGAGGAGTGTCGAGGAGGATCCGCGGTAAGTGATGTGAGAAAAGAGGCTCGCGCCCCCACATAATAGTGTGTGCCAATCTTGAACAACCAACCAAACGGTCAACAGAAGTGCCGCCCTTGAAGCAGTCGCCTGCTATGAAAAAATGAGAGGAAAACACGAGACGAAGAAACGACACAACGCAAGAAAAAGCAAATAAACTCGCTAAAACGCAGCAAAACGTAACGATGCGTGAGTAAAACAAGAGACAAGGGGGACAGTGAAACAAGGAATACGATAGGTTCTCGCCTGCCAGCCGTGTGATACGAGGGTCGGAGAGCGGAAAGCCGCGTGTGTTACGACGTTGAGAAATCAGACACTCACGGTCCTCCTCCTCGTAACAGTCGGTTTCTGCGCGTAGCAGATGAGTAAACGAAAGCTGGTGTGCCTCTTCTCGCACTCGTGCAGCAGTGCATCGTCTGACCAGATGTTCTGGCTAAGGTCACCGTCCGGCTGCACAACCATGCTCTCGTAGCATCTCGAGTACCACCATCGACCGACGCGCGAAACCATTTTCGAGATGCCATCATCCGATGATGACGAGCCCTCTTCCTTGCCTGACGTAGCAACGAGGTCGCCAAACCGCGCTTGGTTAGGAAGTCCGTTTGTGCAATTGGTACTGCCGGCCTGATTTGTCAAGTCCACGCTCTTGGGCATCTTGCCGGCCGCAGGTACGCCGACGATGCAGCGGCTCAGGTTCTCGAATCCGCGTCGCCCGATCAGACGTTGAAAGGCGTCGCTCGCGTTCATCAGGCAGATCTCCGGATCCGTCTGCTGCAAGCGCATCTTCAAATCTCTCACGGCCCTCCTAGCTCTGTTGCCCATGTTGACCAAGTCCAGATCCAGTACGCTGACTTCAAGATGACCACCCGGACGGAGCACGCGCTTACACTCTGAAATGGCGGCACGGTAGACAGCTTCGGGGGCGGCGGTCGGGAAACGGAACACAACAGTTGCAAAGAAGCCCTTGGGAAATGGGAAGGGCGCCATCAGGTCAGGATGATGAATTTGACGATAGTTGGGAGCAGGAGCGACAGGTCCAGGCTGGACCGAGGAGTTGCCAGGTATGGCGCTGATGTAGTAAACTTGAGCAGTGGAATACGTAAGAGCGCAGTAATAGGACCAATCTAGCCATCCGTTAGCCAATTTTAACATAGAAACATCTGTTCCGAACTTACCCTGGCCAAGACCGTCAATGACCAAGATCCGGTCTTCGACACTGTTCTTGAGCTCAAAGTGGGCCGGACTGAACAGCACTCTTCCGAACGATAGCCACTTGCTAACCATCAATGCACCATATCTCAGTTCCGCCATTGAGGCTAGACCCTCTTTGGTATTTTCTGCCATCTCGATCAGGCGAGAATCGCGAAAGCGCACGCGAGGTTTGACCGGATCCACTTGAGCTGGTTCTGCGTTGGGTTGTCGGGGAGCAGTATCTTGTTCGTCAGGCTTCTGATCATGAGAGGGTGCAGATCCTTCTTGAACAGAATTTAAGCTCAAACGCATGGACGGGAGACTCAGCCTGCTGGACTGCGGATCAATCAAACTATGATCACGCCCAGTTTCATCTCGAGGAAACTCCGAATTGGTCCCTGCAGTAGATGGTGTTGCCAGAGATTGGAACGCTGCGAGAAGGCGAGAGCGCCTTAAGTGCACGGACGCTGCGGTAGAGTTACGGACCTGCACGGAAGTCCGGGGGGAAATATCTTCTTCGAAAACCGTAGTCCTATCCCCAGCATCTCCTAATTGCTGGAGGAGCAGCGGGGGCTGCTGATCCTGCAAAGCGGCACTAGCCCTAGATCGGCGCTTGATGGTACGGTCTTTCCGCTTGGTCGCGTGCGACTCAGGGGACGACAGAACCTCATCAATTAGGTCGTCGTATTCATTCCAAACCTCGTCTTCCTGCGGCGGGGCTTCAGGAGCGGGAATAACGGCAGTCGACGGTGGGAAGCTGGAAACGCCAGAACTGCTCGTATAGGAAAGCTCGGAGTACTTGCGAGGTGGAAAGGAGAAAAATTCAGTGGCGCCATCGGTGTTCACATCCGGGGTAGTGACCTGCTCAGCGGACAAGGGTTGTGGCATGGTATCCTGTTCAAGTCGTGCCGAGGCAATTTCGACACCGGGCGCATCTTGCCGCTTCGCTGGCGAGAGGTCGAGAGGCGCATTCTGAGGTATCTGCTCTAGATGGGTAACAGCTGGAGGCAACGCCGGTACAAATGGTCGCGAGAACGACTGCTGTGACAGATCGCGCCTGCGATCTCTTGAAGAGACAACTTGAGGAATGCGACCAACTTGCTGGAGTCGACTGGGACGTGGCGGAGGGCTAGCTGCAGGAGCCGCCCTGCTCTCGATCTCAGAACCCGGAGCCTCGGTGGTAGCGGATTGAGCCACTTCTACGGGTGCAGGAGTGACAGGTTCCGTGGCTTCAGAATTAGCCCGAGCGCTTTGAGACGCAGAGGTAGAATCGACTGGTTTAGGGATCCCAGCTTTGTGCAAGAACACCTTGGGCGAAGCTGGACGAGAAGGTTCACCGAACGGCCTACTGAAGACGGGAGGTGAAGGAAGAAGAATAGAGTCGCCGTGTCTCCTGGACTGAATGCTGGAGCGGTGTAGAGAAGGTGGTCGCGAACCCGAGGACTCGTAACCTAGTCGTTCCGCTTCTTCCATGAGGTTATGTAATTCTTCCAAATTGACCTGCCCCTGTGGATCATCGATTGCATAGTGCGCGACAGATCTGGACGGAAGAGGCCCAGAGATGACTGCTTGCATCTGTTGCGCAGGCAGCGGCAGCGGCTTTGGTTCAGGCTTGGGTGCAGACTGAGCACGCTGGAAGAAATTCCACTTCCGACTTGGTTTGCTCTCCGGTTCCTTCTTCTTCCTCAACTTGTTCTCTTGTCTTCCTCCAGACAAATCTTCGGAGGCGGAGGTTGCAGCTGATGCTTGCCCGTAAATTTGACCGTGACCAACGCCTTGTTGCATGGAAGATGGCATCAGGTTGACGGACAGGTTCGACTCGCTGCTGATCGGACGACGGACGGTTCCCGGAACGCCCGCGACTCTGAAAGGTGACGAGCCACGACCAGGGTCGGCCATTGCAGATGGCAGTAATGATGGCCTTTTGTTCTCTGCGCTTGGTCTCCCTGATTGAACTACAGAGACCGAGGAATCGTTGCGAGAGGTCATCTCTGAACGGTCTTTAACAGAATCCAAGCTGGTGGCGCTGCGATCCCCCTCGGAATTAGCGCCTACGCTCGAGGCGGCACTGCCCTCACCCCGCAACACTCTTGGGTTGAGGCGGTCCCTGAGAAACCCATCCATCTCTTGTTCACTCTTCAAACTGCTCTTGCGACTCGCCGGTGGTCGCGTTGCGCCATTACTTGCGATGCTGTCTTGGCTTGCAGATCGACCGTAGCTCGAGGCGACGCTGGTAGCGCTTGTACTCCGACCACGACCAGCGCCATACTTTCCATACCCTTCATGACCAGTTCCTGCCATTGGCCCCTTGCGAACAAGTTTCTTTTCCTTGCGAGGAGCAGCAGGTGCCCCCTCAGACTTTGTCCTCTTCGAAAAGAAGCCGAATCTGGATGTTCCTTTATTCGGACTTGGAGGAACAGAAGAGCTTTTCTTGTCTTCGTGTTGTTGATCTGGCGTGGTACCTCTGGTAGTCGAAACATGGGCTGAGACTGGCGAGAAGGTCGATCCAACGCTCGGGTTCGGAGACGTGCTGAATGATGGCCTCCTGGAAGTGTCGGCACTCAAGGGTGATATTCCGGATCCGGAAGACGTCTGACGCCGATGACGAATGGGCAACCTGGTGAGATTGCTTTGTACAACGGGAGAAGGGCCTCCTTGAATACCTGATAGGTCTGGGGTCCCTTCACGGCTCGGCCTCAGAGGTCGTTGTCCAGTATGCTTCTGGGGTGATTTCGAATCCGCAAGATGAGCGAGCTCAGGAGGAGGGTAGATTGGTGCTTCCCGGGTCGATGAGACAGATATCCTAGTTTGGACGGTAATCTGGGGAGGTTGCTCGGGAGGTGACATTGCCCTATTGGCATTCGGAGACACCTCTCGCTTTAGGGGCGATTTCGCTGCCAATGACCTCTCAGTATTAACCGACAACTGTCTCCGATCGCTAGCAGGCGCCAGGACTGTTGAGGACGATGATGAGGATGCTGTTGATTCGTGGAGCGAAGGTAGACCATGGAGATCATTTGTGGAACCATTCTCATCCGTCTTGCGCCGGGTCACAGGAGGCCTATTTCTAGTGGGGCTGCTTTGCCTTTGCCTTTGTCCAAGCTTGGACGGGAAAACTACGCCAGGAGAATGAGAGGACATGGATGTAGGCGAAGAGGTATGACTAAATCGGCCCGGCGACTCGGAGTATCGCGTGGACGGGCTGGCGGAAAGGGCATAAGCCGGAGTAGGGGGTGGCAAGTCATCGGTGTTCAGCTGGTGGGGCAGATCCTGCGCATGGTGAGAAGGAGCAAGCATAGAGCGCCTCTCTTCGTCAATTGGCTCCATTGTCGACACAGGCGGAGGCATGGCAATGCCCAGAACAGTGTCTGAGTACTGATCTTGAGACTTGCCGGACTCGGGGGCCTTCTCGCGCGCAGTCGAGGGCTCAGAGCGCGCAATACGCACGGATGGCCGACCAATAGACGACACTTTTCTCCTTAAAATGGCAGATCCGGGGCTGTCGTGGGCGGAGGCGGTCGCGCTTGAGCCCGACATAAGTGAAGGAGTGCGGGAGGGCTGTGAATCAAAACGTGGAGGGCGGGAGATGGTGGTGGGGTGAGGCGAGTGGTTGGGTTGCGTCCGTCCTGATCCAGTGGCATTTTCGCGGCGCATCGCACCGCTACCCGAGCTCTTGGAGGGCGCAGCGACCCTCTGGCTGCTGCTGGTGGCACCTGCTGCGTTCCCATATACCCTACTGACGTATTGCCCTTCGGGCTTTCTCTTGGTAAGCTTCGACGACGCGGCAGAGGGTCCGGAGGCATGGCTCGCGGAGGAACTCGGGGTGGCCGACCTCGTGGGCAACCGCGTGGAGGGGTTGCGCTGGGGAATGGACGACGCGGCTTCATTCCTCGACGACAGGCCATGGTGGGCTTTGTACTGGTAGGAAGCCATCTCGGAAGCCTGCTTGGTGCGACGAGGTTTGCGTCGAAAGCAGGATTGCCAAGGGCTGTCTTCCGGCGGCTTGGGTGCGCTGGCGGGCGCATGGAAGCATGAGCGTAGCTGTCGTGCTATCTGAGGAGAGGTTTGGGGCGTCAGCTTCTTCG
The DNA here is from genome assembly GCA_037367355.1 of Neoscytalidium dimidiatum. Lineage (NCBI taxonomy): Eukaryota > Fungi > Ascomycota > Dothideomycetes > Botryosphaeriales > Botryosphaeriaceae > Neoscytalidium > Neoscytalidium dimidiatum. The sequence goes on along the minus strand of CM074697.1, from coordinate 742,635 downwards.
TATAAGACGTGGGACAGCACACAGAGGGTACCAGGTCCAGGGTGAAAATATGCAGTCAGCGCGAGCGCGCTGCACGAGGACGGCGCAAGGGCGGGTTAGGCGAGGTGTGTTACCGGAAGGGGAACAGCTTACAGGAGTGAAAGGCAGTACATATCAGCCGGTAGCACTGGAATATTAAATTATTGAAGCGGAGCGCGAGGTGAGTTGCGAGCTTGAGCAAAGGCCAGGAAGAACGGACGGGCGATCCCCGCGCTGGAGCTGGACCACGGAAGTCTCTTGTACGTGACGCCACCGGGTCTGCCGAGCGAATAACGGAGAGGGCATGCGAACCCTGTGGCTCAGCCGAATGCCCTTGCCACGGTGTTGACTCGCGCGAGCTATGTTTGGCCACGGCGCGATATGCGCGATTCACGCTGGGAACAGGGTCTGGCGCGATAGATGATGTACTTTGAGGTCTGACGTGGAGAAGATGGCGCGAGCGTGCCGCCCGAGCTCCTTTGAAGGGCAGTGCCGCTGGTTTCCGTGGATCAGTGCAGCCCAAGAGACGGAGCCTAAGGGACGGGCAGCCTATCGCTGCCGCGGCGGCGGCCGGGGTGCGCGGATAAGACGATTACGGGCGTTGCGGGCGTTGCGAAACCAAACCAGACCCGCCGCGCAGTGGGCAGCGAGCGGGACGACGATATTTTGCGCCGTGCGACCGCGATGCCGGCCACGCTGAGTATATACCCTGCGCTCGCTGCCCGCTGCCCGCTGCCCGCTGCCCTGCTGGGTCCGGCGTCAGTCGCCCGCGCAGCTGGGCTGTGCCGCCCGCGCTCCGCTCGCGCGCGACGGTGGTTGGGCGCTTGGAGGCTCATGGGACGGGCGAAGGAAGGCGAGCAGGCCAGTGAGCGGCGAGAGCAGCGCCAGAACACGTCGATTCGCAGCAGCGCGCGCAGTGGAGCAAGCGAGCGGCGCCCCTGCAGCAGGGCGTCTCCGTTATTCGCCGCCGCGGCGTGGGATGTGCAGAGGGAGGGCGGCAGCGACTAGCCTGAATTCCAGGCCACAACAATGCTGCCCGCACCGCAGACCAACACCCGGCCGCCGGCTGGAGGGCGGCCACAGAGGTCTGCCTCTGCTGAGCGCTGCCGATCGCTGCCAGTCCGGCCGCCGCGCGCAAGCCCCTGCTGAAGTAAGCCAGCCCCCGGCGTGGGCGACATGCGCGTCGCCGCGCGCGGGCGTCCAACAGGTCGGCAGTATCGCAGGCTGGCCGCGAAGCATTCGTCAGGACTGATTCTTGTTGCCGTGCGAAGCGCCACACCTGATCCACCGGCGCACAGTCATCCCGGCGCGGCCAGCGGTAGCGCAGGGCTGCCGCGAGCCCAGCGCCAGCCTGCAAAACCTGGAGCATGACCTGTTCCTTGCAAATAACGCGGCGATCTAGCCTCCGGTCCTCGGTCTTGCATGCAGGTCAAATCGGCCAGTCCGAGATGCGCGCGTGCGCGGGTGCGCAGATTCCCCCAGACCCAGACAGGGCGCGCGCGGGCGCGGCAGCCACACAGCGCCCGCGCGCCGCCCGCCCGTCGCTGCGCGGCTCTAACCTGCACAGCCACCGACCGGTGCCGAGCCTGCCAGCACATCGTGCAGATCCGTTGCAGCTGAGTGCTGCCCGCCGGCTCTGAGCAAAATTCTGCGCGGAGGTGCAACTGCTGGTCGTGCCATGGTGGAAATCTGGAAACGAGACGGATATCCCGCGCGTAAGCTCGTCTGCTTCGGCGCGCTCCTTGAGGCTGGCCGTGCGGAAGAGCGCCGCAAGCCACCATGGAGAGAAAACCTTACTCTGCCGTGTGACTGGTCGGCAGTTCGGGTGACAAGACCAGGTAGCCCGCATTGGAGTGAAGGTCATGTGATTTAGTGCCTTCGCCCTGCTCCAATGAGAGCCTGTAAGCGCTCTCTTCCTCTCTCACTCGCTGCGCGTAAAACAGTCTGGTGCGCTTTGAGACTCCATATTGCTCCTGACGCAGCAAGGACCATCCTGCCCAACGGCCAACGGACCACTCCCGTCTCCCGTCTTCTCCACCGCATGATATTGCCCAGCAAGGCTCTTGACTCGTCGAGCCGTCCGGCCTAGTGCTCCCCAGCCGTCAGGGTGCACGGGAAGGAGCGCTTTTACCGAAAGCGATGCTCGCTCAACTCGCCGTCGCTCGGGACGCCGCCCCGCAACAAGGATACGGTGGTTGCAAGGCGGAAGAAGCCTCGCCGTGAAGGGTGTGATGGAGTCAGAGGACCAAGCCTAGAACCATTGTGAGAGTGTGACGAGATCTGCAAACCGCTGTATCGAGAAATCCACTGTGTGATGGGCAACATCAAAATTAGAGATCGACGATGGCGCGTAACAGGACCGATACACCTGTTCCTCGAGGCGGTGATGAATATCGCGCAAAGGTGGGTGGAAAGTCTCGGGTGCGTTGCAGTTGCTGTGCCAATCCCGGCCAGCGTCAGGTATGAAGATAGGCGAGGTGAAACAGGCGGGGAACGTTTGAGGTGTTCGTGCTTGTTCGTTTGAATTCGGTGGGGATAGTGGGGTGATGAAGTCTAGATCGCCGAGCCTGCCAGATGGCGCATGGTAAGAGCACCATTAAGCGCCGTCTTCGGCCTGCCTGCGGAGGGATGCTGCTCAAAGTTGATCAGTATTAAGAACGCGTCAAAGACAGTATTGATGGAAATGGCGGATATTGTCAGAAATTTCAGAGCGGCCAATCGGGCGAGCAAACTCGTCAAGTCACACGGAGCCGGTGCGCGGCGGTTATCAATATTTGGGCAGTCCGGCGCGGGGGCCATACTCCCTACCGTGAACATCGTAAGGGCGAGAATGGGGTAGGGTACAAAGGCGGATACGGTGAGCTGCTGTAAAGTACCATGGCCGTGAAATTTCCACACGCATGGCAGGTCAGACTCCCCGTCCAAGCCAGGAGTGTTGCCTTCCATATCGCTTTGGCGCTGCGTCCGGGCAACAGGTTCCGAGCTCATACGGGAATCCGTCAGCGGAAAGCTCTACGGCAGGGCCAAACGTGACGGTGTGCCCCTTCCTCGCAGGTATTCGGGTTGCGCAGCTCGTCCTCTGTGCGTCCAGCGGGCAATAAGAGAGCGTTCATTCGGCGGCTTTCTGGACGGGAGCCTGTGCACCTCGTATCCAGTGCAGATGATTGGTCATGCTGAGGAAGACAGAAAGAAAACAAGCAGTTGACGTAACAGGGCCAACCGGCAGCCAGTACGATTGGGTTGACGTAAAGAGAAAATGGGAATTCGTCGGCACTGCTGGCGCAATGCAGAGTTTGCTGATGCAAGGCGATCAGCCAAATCGGCTGAGCATATCACAGCCAGCACAGCATGTTGCACGAAAGCAGAAGTATGCTCCGCGTGATGAGGAGTCAACAAAATGTTGGCAGGGACGCTCAGGGCTGCAGCTGCTCTGGCCTCACAAATGTTGACGAGCCGATGGTGATAGCCGGCGGCGGAGGGGATGTCGGACAGCACGCCTCACGCAGCGAGAGCCAGGGTGGTGGCTCAACGTCCTCGTGATGCTGAGCGCCGGACGCCGGACGGGAAGCGGTGACTCCGTCGTGTAGTAGTGCGTGGTGGTATGGCCCTGGCGTTGGCAGCATCGGCAGTGTCAGGTACTCTGGTTTGACGTGCGAGGCGGGACAGGAACAGTCATCGCCTGCGTGTTCCTGGCGTCACTGGTCGCTGGCCAGCGTGGCTCAGCCCCTGAGGCTGTGTGCATGCACCAGCCACAAGCAAAGCCTGGGACGCTAGCCAGGATCCCGCCCCTTTGGCCCTGATCCAGCGCCTGAGGCACCAGAAGTCTTGGCTGAGGCTGGCGCTGGAAGGCTGGCTCTGTCTCTGCCAGCCAACAGCGGGAACTCTACGCGCTGCGCGACAACACGCCGCTCTCCTCCCCTGCCGCGCCATCACCTCACCTGCGCTGCTGCTATTGTTCCACCCAGCGCACTGCTACTATTGTCAGTCGCTCCCTCACCCCGCTCTCCGCCCTTCGCTCGCCTTTCTTTTCCTTGCTTTGTCTCGCTTCATCCGCCCTCGCCGCTCGACGATCCAGAACCGCAGCTGATCGACGCGTCGCGTCAGCCTTTCGCAATCCAGAAATCCCATCAATTTTCATCACCACCGACCTCAACCACATCGCCCGACACAATGACCGACTACGCGAAGATGAAGAATGCCGAGCTTGAGGCCCTGCTCAAGCAGCGGTCGCTTCCCCACACCGGCAAGAAGGCCGAGATGGTTGCGCGTCTCCAGGAAGCAGACAAGGCCGACGCAGCGAAAGCTACCGCTGATAAGCCCGCTGATGCGGCCGCTGCACCGCCCGAGGATGAAATCGACTGGGACGATGACCCGGCCGACACGAAGCCCGCCGACACCAAGTCCGCCGCGGCCGATGCTACCACCGAGGCAGCCGCAACTGCCATCAAGGCTGGCGGCAAGGGTGCCGTCGCAAACCCCCAGGCTGTGCCCAACCAAGTCGCCGATGTTGACCCATCGAAGACCGATGATCTTTCTGTCAAGGCCCCGGAGGGCGATGCAGCCAATGATGCTTCTGCCGCCGAGACGCCCGCCGAGACTGCGCCCGTCGAGAAGAAAGACTATTCGTCTGGGTTGAAGGAGACGTCTTTGGAGGAAGAGCTAGAAAAGCGCAAGGCGCGCGCGAAGAAGTTTGGTCTGCCAGAAGATGATGAGGCCTCGAAGCTGCTGGAAAGGGCCAAAAAGTTCGGTTCTGAGGCTGCCCCCAAAGGACTCAACGAGGCTCTCTCGGAGGGTCGCCTCAAGCGTCGCAGGGATACTGGAGATGAGGGTGGTCGTGGAGGCTTCAAGAGACGTGGCCGTGGTGGACGCTTCCAGGGTCGCAGGGGCGGCGGCGAGCAGCGCAGAGGAAACGAGCAAGCAAGGAGCAACGCAGATGGTAGTGGCTCGTGGATGAATGCGGACGACAAGGCGAAGGCGGAAGCTCGCAAGGCACGCTTTGCTGGTGCTCCCGCCGCGTCTTGAGCAGTTGCTCTTGAGCTTCACCTATCCAATTTTATGCAACAGGTTTCTTGGTTCGAGAAACGTCAACTTTCACTTCGACCGCGGTCTTTGGATGGACTTCTGACGAGACACGTCACGGCGTTCCTGGCGAGTTCTTTGCACGCACTAGTCTCACCACACATCGGTTCAACCGCGGCTTCGTCATGTATTTCAACTTTCGCCGGCAGGAACCCGGCCTTCGAGAACGAGCGAAACCTTCAAATTGAGATTGCTTTTAGTATTGGGCCCTTGGACTTCTTACAAAACGACCACAACCCTCTTGATATCTGCTTGCTCTAGCGGAGCCATCCGACGTCTGATGCAACCAACTTGGATTTGAAAGATCTGAAATGGAGACAGTAGTACGTTGCATGGCCTCCATAAATCTTATGAATCACAACGTTTGTCCATCACCAGGATCCATAAGAATACTGCACCACGCTCCTTGAAAGATTCTTTTGGGATCAGAAATTGTCTCTGCCGTAAGGAGGATTCCTGGAACGGATCTCCTTAGCCCCGGTCAGAAGCATCTATGTCAGACAGAAAACAGATCAACCGTTGAGCGCAGGCTGAAAATTGCCTGAACACTACGATCACCCTCTCGTTTGACGCAAAGCGCAACCACGTATCATCCATTTGAATTTGAACTTCTCCACTTCGCAGGAGTGCAGCCTGATTTAAAAGTAGAATTTGGCTCGTTTAGATGTCCTGTAGGTTCGATCAAGAACTTCAAATCCACTGAGAAACTGAATTCATTCTCTCCCTTCGCTCTCCCAGTGTGCTCTGAGCTTGAGGTGGTGTATCACGACAACCGCTGTGATAGCCAAGTCCATGTGTCAGAACACTGCGTTTTGCGCAACGATGCCAATGCCCCGAAGCTCCATTTCACCGTCCGGTGTATCTAGTACTTTTATCCACAGGCGAAGTAAGCTCCATCAGTTATTACGCTTCAGTACACTCAAGACTTGACTTTGCGTCTACTAGCAAAGTTTTGGTTCATTTTAGGAGCGCAACGTCGTCTAGAATATAAGCGATGATCATTTATGTATTAGGAATGATGTAGCTTTATGAGAGAGAGAGTGTGTAAGAGAAAAGGAGGGTTTGGAAAGCCCTTTGAGAATCAGTAACGATAGTAGAGTGCATATAGAGTTGAGGCAGTCGTTCGGACATGAATGTCAGAAGATGTCAACGACTTTCACGTCCGGACGACTGCCTCAACTCCCTGTAAGACAGCACTGGAAATGAGCTTGGTACTGAAACTATTTTGGAGACACCTAGGTTATTGCGAACAGAGCAATAAATGAAACGTGTGAGATTTTGCCAGAACTGAAGTGACTTCGCCGTGGACGAGTGATTGCCTAATAGCAAATTGACTGCCCCTCCCTCTGCTTCCTTCAGTCGCCTCTACAGTGAATAGTTAGCTAAGTCTACTGTCTCTCTCACCTAAGGGCCGGGTGGCGATGGTCTCTTAGCCATCGCTGCTAATGGCATATGGCGCGAGAGGTTGGTGTGCTTCTTACCACCTCTTGGAAGGAGGTGGTAGGGAGGAAATGTCCGAGAGGGTGTTTAAAAGGCCTCTCTGCGACTGACCTTTTTGCTTTCCGGGGATAGATCGTGTCCGAAACCATTGCTTCTCGAAGGGAAGGAATCACTTGTTCTTTCGCGTAGTTAGTCCCAGCTAAAGGCACCAACACTATAAACATTCACATGAATCGTTCACTCGTGATCCAGCAGCTTATGTGGTCCGCATCGTAGGGAAGGATATCGAGGTATGTATAGATTCGGAGCTGAGGTCATGCAGCATATTCGAATCAATGGATTGTCCCTCTGAGGGTTTAGATGAGGAGAAGACTATTTACACAAATTGACACACCGCGCTGAGCCTTTTTTGTACTGTACAATATTCCATGTTAGTCTATTTACCGAACGCTTTCGACTTCAAACACAGCACAGTTCTGCATAGCATTAATCCTCAATCCGTAGCAAAGGCTCTCCTCTTTGCAACATAGAACGTCCAATATCCCAAACCGTCACTTATAAATCATTTCACACGAGAGCGTCAACCATCAACCACCTTCTGTGAAAGCTATGATACCGCGCAACACATCGACAGCAGGATTCGGAAGAACAGACGGAGGCCTCTTTCCACACTTATCTCTCTACTCCCTCATCAACTGGTCACCAAGAACAAGCCAAACAAAGGTGATATAATATATATCGTTGTACCAGCTGCTGTTTCTCTCATCTCCTGATACTCACACGGCGCACCTCCCTCACAAAAACCCAAGGAACAGTTTTAAAAACATGTCCTCACAATTCCTCCGTCGCAACAACTCGCTCAGCTATCCACCACATGACGCAACGAGAAAAACCAGACAAGGAAAAACAGGCGAGCAACGAAACAACAGCACGGTCTACACATTTTTCATTCACCCGTTAGGAACTAAACAGAAAGAGGGAAACAACACGGAGATTAACCCGCCGGCGCTGGTAGTGGTGGTAGCGGTGGTCGTGATGACGGGAGAAATAGGATCTCGGCAAAAACGGTATCCATCCCACGTAACAGCAAAACCTCAGACGGTCAAAAGGAAAACACGACGAGAACAAAAACGAGACCAGATCGAGCGATACAACAGCAGTCAGTAAGCAGCACATTCATTCCCACATCTTTTTTTTCTTCCCAGCTCTCCTTCGGGCTCTGCATCAAAACAAACTCACATTTCCTTCTGCACATTTAACCGCTCGCAAAGGAAAGAAAAAAGGGAAGACGGGGGGTGGAAGCTTAAGAGATGCTTATCACGCATCCATGTCTGTCTCTCGTGAACAACTTTCGGAGAACAGATCGTAAAGGGGAGATGGCAAGGAAAAATTGGCAACCAGCCAGGGAGAAGAGAAGGAGAAAGATAACCCTACGCGCAATGGTATCTATGAAGCCCGCTCCGGCCCACGCCCGCATCAGAAAAATACTTTCGAGCGCGATGAGAAAAAGAAAAGATGAAAAGGAAACTTCTGCAAGAGCGCAAAGACACCCTTTCGGGCACGGTCGTAGCGCAAAAGCAAGACCTTGACGCCGAGGAGCGGAAGGCGCATCACCAATCATGCTCTGCGTCTCATGGCATCAAAACACCCAGAAGATTAAACAAAAAGCAGTAAAGAAGGCGGCAAAAGTCTACAACATGCTCGTACCGATATGTCCATCCGAGTTCCCTAAGCGCTTTTTAGAAATGATTGCGCTGCATTTCGTGAAGAAAGTAGAGTAACGAGAACGACGCTGCTGGTCAGGTTGGGCGCCCGATGGCTGCCGAAATGAGCAAACCCTCCACCGGGAGTAAGGAAAGACGATCAAAGGAGTGGCGCTCTAATGAGTGAGACCTCGTTCCGCTTTGGGATCCAGTTGACGAACTGGTTCCGGCCACGATGATGATGGGCTGAACAACTTGCCGATCGGGTAATGAAGAGATGATCTTTTCCAACCGTAGAAAACGGAGCGAGATAAGGAAATGGCAAGTGTTCGCATCGGGAAATTCGCCGGAGGCGAGACCGAGGGCGGTGTCAGGCGTCGTTGTTGTCAGGAAGCGATCGGAGGAAAGGGAAAGAAGGAATAAGGGGTTCGGTTTTTGCGCCATCGGCACGGCCCGCACCGCCAAGAAAAAAGCAACAGTCGCCGTTTTCAACCGAAACAGAAATTCGCTCCAAGAAACGCCACGTATGCGCCGGTCCCGTCCGGGACAAACGAGATGGTGGAGGTGGGGAAAAAGTCGCAGTCGAGGTGCTAAGTGTGTCTGCGTGTTTTTTTTTTTTTATATTTCTCCAGTGTTTTGGAAAGTAGAATCCTCAGCGCCGATCCGTATTCATTGCTGATTAATGGATTTTTGTAGTATGTCTTCGTTCCTTTTCGTGTGGTTCGTGTCGGTTCCATACCTCGAAGTCGTCCTCTCGTGGCGTTGTATTAGATACGGTGCTCCAACTCCTGGTAGATGTCGCGAAAACAAGGAAATGGACAACGTGGGTGACCACTCGCCTGCAAGTTCGATGAGAGGAGTGGAACGACCGTCGGGGCGTGAAAGTGATTTCTGAAGAAAGCGGGAGATGGCGGTCCATCCACCTAGGGAGGAGGATCATGGGGAAATCTCCGACGTGAAGTAATGCCAATTTGACTTTTGATGACTTTCTGATTCTGTTGTATCCCCCTCTTTATCCACTATACTACCTTTCACGCTCTTGACGGCGATGGGGAGGCGTATCCGGGAACGAACCAGGAAGGAGAGGCATGCTTCCACGACGGGGTCCAGCAGCACCTGAGTTGACCGGAGTCTTGGGCGGCGGCGGGTACTGGTATCCTTGCGTCTGTGAAGGCATGTCCTTCTCCTGCTGCAGGTCTCCACAAGACGCCTTGTCTCCCCTGATTTTTCTCCGCCAAAACCTCCCAAAAACGCCGCCTCTGCTCTTCGGTCTCCCGCTGGTACCCTCTCCCACGCCTTCCAGCGTGTGCAAAGTTGGGGATTCACTCATCGTGTGAGCACTCTTGTCCGCGCTGCTGCTTGTCTCGGGAGGCTGAACCTCAAACCCAGTCAAGGACGGAGTAAGAGAGCCCTTGCGAGAGTGTCTGGACCTGAAAGCGGACCCAGCAGCTTTCCACCGAGGCGGTGCGGGAGCCTCGCTCTCATGTTGCGGACCGTCCACGTTGGCAGGAATTGGTGGGATTGGAGGACGTCCTACATGAGGAGGAATCTCATAGTCTGAATCCACGGAGATAGGGCTCACAGGGCTGTGAGCTCCTGAGTGAGGCGGTTGCAAATTTTTGTTCGCAGATATAGCACCATTTGCTGTCGGTAGATAAGGACTCCCAGGAACGCGAGGCTGAATGACAAAATCAGTCTGAGACGAACTGGGTGGGGTCCAGGGTGGCGCGGTCAAATCAGTCGACAAAGGCAGGGGAGGTACGGGCGGTGCAGACGAGGAAGGTGGACGTACTGGGGAGTCTGATCTCGGCGACTGTTGGGATTTGTGGCGGAAAAATCCGAGTCCTTGACGGCTGTTGCGACGCTTGCCGGGCGACTGCGATCGTAAGCGCAGGCCCTTCTTTTTCACTTTTTCGGAGGGTTTGCTCGGGTTCTGTGTTACCAGGATCGTTGTCAAGCTTGCATCGGCGCTGCCGCGACGCGAGTGCGGATTTCTATTCCCTTGTCCCTCAATGAGATGACGCGGGATTGGGAGCGCTGCAACAGACGAGCGACGAGGCTCTGGTGCCGACTTCAAAGCCGGCGATGATCGACGCGATGACTCTGATAAGTTCAGCGGAGGTGGCGGGAATGTTGCCTTCGGCGCCCTGAAGGAGCTAGATGTCGATTCCGTACGCTCTGGAGCAATCGGTCTGGTATCCGACACATCCACACGACTTGTCGACAAGGGGCTCCGTGCTTGATCTAGGATCGAAGTGCCAACTTCTGCGCCACCATCCAGCTGTGGGACCAAATGCGCCTTTGCTTCTTCGATCTTCTTCTGCCAGATGACCTTGTTCTCGATGATTTCGTTGACGCTGAAACGCATGTTGGGCAGGATATCCGCGACAGACTCGAACAATGGCCTAGCGAAAATGTTCATGAAACCGATCTGCGACTCTCCCAATTTGATGATATCATCTCGGACAGGCGGTCCGCCAAAAAGGCAAGTAGGCAATGAGAGCTCTTGCTCCATTTGGCCTTGATTACTGAACTCATCCGTGAGAATACTAGCCCATTGGACCGCAGTTCTGAAATTTCTCGCCTGTGGATCAAAGAGATGGTGATTAGCAACAGCGGTGCATCACACGTAACGCCTCGCACGAACTGTTCTACGGACAGGGGGTTGAGAGATCAATGCGAGAAGACATACCACATTGCTAATGTCCGCACACTTGATAAGCAGCCCACATAAAAGATCCCTGTACTCTTCTAGAACCTTAGGGCTCCATCCGTCAATACCACCATTGTTGTGAGCCAGCTTCTCCTGCAAATTCCCCAAATCAGCCATATACTTGAAATGGAGGCCCATGTCGGTGGCCAAAATCGAGTTAATCATGAGCTTTCGCATAGCGACATCTGCAAAGGCGTCCGGCCAGTATCTGCGGAGGATTTGCGAGTACGCAGCGCAGTGGAATGACTCGAGCACAGAGCGGTCATTGTACAGTTGTGCCAGGGGTGCATTGAGCGCAACCAGGAAGGCGTTGTTGACACCCGGATGCCCGACGTCATGTCCTATGGCGGATATAAGGAGGGTTAATGAATCGAAAGGCTTGAGTAGAGTGGCGATGGGAGGTTGTTCGACAGGAGTGCTAGAAGCGCCCGAAGGATATGCGGGCAACGCGCCGATCCGTAAGAGAAAATAGAACAGAGCTTGGAGCACGTCCACAACGTGGCGGAAGTTATGGTAAAGAACAAATTCGTTGTAAGCATTTCGGCTCGCTTGGAGGAAGATCAACAGCTCGTCTGGAATATATTAGCAACCTCCGCATAACTTGTGAAACTTATACCATACCTTCGCGCATGCGCCAACGCTCCACCTCGGGCATGCTTAGGGCGTGCTTAATCATTACCAGCGATCCGAATAATAATTCGTCATCGTTCCAGTCGTGCGCCGAGAAGGACCAAGTGCCTACAGCCTTCGCTATTTGCGCCTGTCGTTCGGGGCTGACCTCGATGTCGCTACGGATGTGGTCAGCAAATGAAGGCGCATTCCCGTGCTTGCTTGCTTTCTCTTACTTCGGATCTATGGCATCCCGCGCCGTGTCCGGATTACAAATGTTACCCATTAAATTCGAGACCATGGCTTCCCGCAAATACGAGAAGGGCTTCGCTTCGTTAACGCCGACCCATGAGACCTTGCGACCCTTTGATTGGGCCAGAAAGCTCGACTTTTCCCGCATTACTTCCTTATTTATTCGGTAAGCGTGCACTGCCAATCCGTGGATGTGGTCTTTCGACAACGGGCTGGCGAGCACATCTACGGCTCCAGCATCCAGATAACGGGTTAGGCGCACAGTGTCGGTGAGGGCCTGCGATCCGCTCGTGCCAGGCGAGTTGCTGTCGGGGGCGATTTCGTAGTCCAGGCCGCTTAGTAGGATGACCGGGATGACAAGCTTTGGTAACCGCCGGTCCTGTATCTCGGCGGAGATATGTCTGAGGAGATGCATCCCATACAAGTCTTCTGGCTCAGTCACGTCCTGGCCGGGAGTGCGCGTGGCGGTGGGCGAGGGAGTGCGAGGCTCGCGCGACAGGCGCTTCATGCGACGTTCCTCGTCGTAGGGCAGGTCGATCAGGACGATTATGGGGGCATTGTCGAGGCTGGACGAGTTGTAGAGGTGCCAGATGCGGTCGAGGGCGGCGGAGCCGGAGCGGTGGACGTCGACTGGGGCGCGGTTAGCAATGGGGCAAGGATGGCGGGCAGGGAGCGGGAGGCCGTACTCTCGTGGAAGATTGACAGCAGCGTCTCGACGTTGGAGAGGACCTCGTGCGTGCCTGCGGACTTGGCGAAGTTGAAATAGCCGGGCGACGAGGCGGCGCGGGCATCGCGGGCATTCAGACTGGCCAGCACATTGTCCCTCCGCAGACGCTCGGGGTGCGCCCGCCGGTCCAGGTAGATGACGCTGCACGCTCCATGATCCATGGTCGCGTGTGTCCCTCCGCGCGCGCGATGGTCCTGTTCGTGGGATTATGGCCCCCCGCAGGCTCGGGAGGGCACCGTTGGCGACAGCAAAACGCCAGGTCAAGCAGGAGTGGAGGTCGGGCCTTGGTTGTGTTGTCGCAGTGGGACTGGGAGGGCAGGCACGGGGAGAGGTGCGCTGGGGCTGGCGCGTCGCGGAGGGCGTTCGGATCCGTGTCGAGCTCCGTATGCGCAGTGGTTCGAGCGCAATGGACACGTCTGCTGGGGCGGTCGTTGGGGCTGGGGGGAGGGGAGGGGACTCGGCGCGCGATGCAGGTCGCGATGCTCTCTGGCGGCCGTTGAGCGGACGTGTCTCTGGGCAGCGTGATGGCGGCGGCCTCTCGTAGCGCCGTCGAGGCAGCTTCGCTGGTCTGGCGCTGGCCGGTGCCGTAGTGGAGACGGGCTCGGAGAGGGCTCGCAGGAAAAGTAAACCGCGCCTGCTGCGAGATCGAGCGACGAGTCAGTGGGCCGAGGCGGCCGCTGGGAACCAGGGATTGCAATGCGGCTGCGCAGGCAAAATGCCAGTCGGCGGATGGAGAGAGGGAAGGTGCGCCTGAAACGAGGGCTGCAGCTCGTTGTACTCGCCGCGAACTGGCCCGCCGACGGCCTAAGCGCTGCAATTCTCGGGCGCACGACAGCAGCGCAGCGCAGCGCAGTGCGGTCCTCAGTGACGGGCGCGGCCAGGATGAGAGGCGCCTGGGCTGTCTCGGAGGGGCAGGGGCGGAAGAATGGGGCGGACAAAGGCCGCCGGGGAATGGAGGCTGCGTGCGGGTGCGCGTGTCGCAGCCAGCCAAGCAGCAGCAGCAGCAGCAGCAGCAGCAGCAGCAGCAGCAGGGTGAGCGCAGGCAGAGAGAGAGAGCGTAGAGGCGAGCGGACGGCAGATGGTAGTCAGTGCCAGGCCCGGCCATGCGCGCGCAGGAAAGACGCAGAGGCAGGCCGCGCGCCGACCGAGGGCCACGGCGACGGCGACGGCGACGGCGACGGCGACGGCGACAGCAGCACCTCACCTTCCTCTCTCGAGGCGTGAGGTGCCGGAAGCCAGGCGGCAGCCGGGATGGCAGGGCTGCGGGCGTTCGCCGCCGTCCTTCTCGAAGCCGCAGCCGCGCGCTGACTGGGCGGGCGGGCAGGCTTGCAGACTCGGCGTCGGCTGCCCGCGTGCCCTTTGTGCGCTGGTCAGTCGCGGTGGATCTCAGCTGCCAGCACAGCGAGCGAGTCCAGTCCGCTCCGCACTGCAGATCGCCGCGGCGAAGATCCCCTTCCGTCACTCCGCTGCCAATTTGCTCCAGCGCGCCCAAGGCCCTGAGACACCACCAAGCTTCAAAGAAGCCCGCCGCGAGTAAGGGTCCCCGCCGCCGCCGCATGCTGCGCGCTGGAGCTCGCCTCGCCGCAGTGTGCGCCTTCTCGCAGCGCCAGCCGCATTGCACCGCAGCGCATCGCATCGCATCGCGTCGCATCGCATGGCTCTTCGCTCGTCGCTCGTCGCTCGCCCAGCGTCCGTCCACGCGCGCACCGCAGGCCGCTGCCCGCTGCCCGCCGCCCGCCGCCCGCAGTTCGCAGGCCGCAGCGCGCAGGCGGCCGCCGCGTCATGCTGCAGCCAGGCCGGCCTCTCACGTCTCTCGCCGCCTGCCCATGCCGCCGATCCGCTCACCAACCTTGCGCTCGCCGTGTTTCTCGCCCTCACGAGTCACGCCGCCTGGCTCGCACGTCATTGGGCCCGTCGCTGGCTTCGCCCAAGCAGGCAGGCTTCGAGAAAAAGGCGACAGCGCCACGCCCGATCTTCAGCTGATCCGTCGAGTCGACTCGCTTGACGATCTCTGCCGCCTTCCCGCTGCCGCGCTGCCAGTAGCCAGTGGCCAGTAGGAGTGGCCAGCCGTCGACGCCGTTCTGAGCCTGCCGTGCGCGCCGTTGGGAGAGCGCCCGCCAGTCGTCCTCGCCCACGCCCGCGCTCGCGCCAAGCCGTGGCCGATCATGTGGAGCTGTGATGATGCCACCCCTTCCCCCCCCCCTCTCCTCTCACCCTGCTGATGTGCGCTTTTCGCCGTAACCAGCACACCTCCAGCACATGGGCGTTCCCGCCTGCTCGCCGCAGGCTTTGCTGTTCGCCGCCTCTTCCGTCCCGTCGCTGCCCCAAACGGCAGCTCGTGCAGGACGCTATAGTCCTCCTATACCTCACCGCCCCGCAGGCCGGTGATCCCGCACGTGCTGAACGCGGCCTTCTGGTAATCATCAACACCGCGTCCGGATCTCCCCGCCTGTCACCGCGCTGCAATTTCGGGCCTTCCCTTGCTCCCGCTGCGAATCCCAGTGTCTCACTTCACGGGCCAATGCCGTTCCCCCATCATTTCGCACGTGGTGGCGTCTGGTTATTTCCGCTGCGCTGTCGTCAGAATAAAGTAGCCCGTCCGCACCGTGCCTTCATCCTGGCTGTCCCCGCCAGTACCCTTGAGTCCCCTCCGTCTTGGGAGCGTCATTGCCTACATTCGGCGCCGATGATGGTCTGGAACGCTCGGCTCCTTCGAAGCTCCACCGTCCGCCCAAAGCTGCCCATGGTTTGTTCTCTAGCATGAATGGAATTCTGGAATGCTTGATCTTAGTACATCCCTGATAGGATACTCGCTCGTTGTTAGCCCTTTTAGTTGTCTGCCTACTGCCTGCCCCCTAATCCTTCCTTGATGATCTTCTTGAAGGGGTGTTCGGTTTGTAAAAAAGCTACCATTTGGGTTTCCCAGGTATGTCGACCGCACGTCAAGCGTCTTGCAACCGTCTTTGCCATGGAGTGCAAGCTCTGGATTCTACACAATATTATTCCAGTATAGTCACATTGATCCTACCAACCTATGCCTTCTTGTTCTCTACTGTGATGTGTTTCCTAGTCTGTTCTCCTACAGTCCAATCTTGCCATTCTCTGAGGAACAATCCAGCCTGTAAACTATAGAGTCTCGGGTACACGAAATTTTAATTGGCAGGCAAGCTCCTGGCTCTGCCCTGTCCCGAACTCAACCTATCCATGTTCGTCTGTTCCGATGTGTTTTCTCTATATCCCGTTCGCAGCAATTTCAACATAAGTATATCTAGAGCCATCCACACATATGCCTCATGTGTCCAGCCATTGCAAGGTCCGAGTCGTTAGCAGACTCGCCATCGAGCCAAATACTCACACATTTCTCAGCCCAGATATCCACAGTTCTCTAAGCGTTCCACCCTCTAAGTCAAAGCTACTTTCACTGAACATCAGGCCTTTTGATTTTCCAGGCGTGGTTACCACTTAAAATGGCTTAATTTTCCCATGGCTTTTTCTAGCACTGTCTTTGCTCTTCCAAAATAGGTGCTGTATATACTGATACTTATTATGGATCTCGGTACAACTTCTTAGAACAAACGTTTTTTCAGCCCACACCGCAAAATCATTCAATTCGTCTTCAAAACCGTGAAAGTTCCAGCAATTGATAGCATTACCTCTTGAGTAGTAAGCAACATCTAAGTTTCCTATTTAATTGAGAGACAAATGATACTCACAAATGTGTCATCTAACTGACACAAATGCTGGTCTGGACAGCTCGACAAGCTGGTATTGTCACACTTTCAAAAACTCTATTGTCCTCTTTCATGAACCAGTACGGGACGCATTGCTTCATACATTACGCCTTTAACACATCTATAATCACATTCTCAGAGCGATAAAGAAGATTTTACATCCACGGAAATGTTGTATACACCAAAGGATGCCACAGGAACGTACTTGGTAGTTGAAGCCTCACGAATACCCGGAAGGCTTTGACGTGTATAGATATTTGAGAACCTCTATCACTTCTGTGAAGCAGTTACCAGGCACGTTACGGGACTTCGACCACATGGGTAGTTTTATCGGACATGGATTAAGCCTGATCGTGCGGCTTACAGGACGGTTCTTGTATCTCGTCCATCCGTCGATCGGACTCTTGTGCTGTTCTTCTCACCAGGAACTGAGAGCTTCCTCATGTCCGATGGCCTGGGTGAGGTTACCCACCGCTGAATCCCAAAAGTTCATGCGGATTCACCATTTGAACTATTCCAACGTCAACCAACGCATTCTGCTTCGACATCCTACCTCACTTCGCTTCACTTATACCGTTTGGCTTTCTGTTTCTCCCATATGAAAAACTACCATCTCGCTAAGCTGAAGGCTCTGACACGTCAGATACGCTCCTACTATAATCTCTTCGACCGGAAGTATCGTCTTAGCTTCGGAAATGGAGAAGCCGATGTTCATACAGATGTTATTTCTTTCCACCAATCTGAATTGCTGATCATCAACGCACCTATATGTAAAGCTTAACTTAAAACTCGTTACGTTCGTCCGTACTTTCGTATCAAAGGTACTATGTGCTGTCGAGGTTCAAGTCATCTTCTGATGATTGCATATTCCCCTTCCAAAGAGGGTTACTACATCGCAAATCAATGTTTCTTTTGTCCGTATCGGCATATCTTGGATCCCATCTGGATTCGTTAACACCAAGAAATCCCACAAAGACACAGTTAAGTGTTGTCTTTTTTTCACTGTTGAAAGTTTCAACAAAGATCATACCAAGATGTTTTCGTTAAATTTCTTCTACCCTTAGTTTCTCCTGCCTACCAGACCTGACCCTAACTTCACTTTTTCCTCAAGCCTGCCATCCACAGCTTCGACGGACAATCGGAAGGCTCCCACCGTTGGCTTTGATTCCGCCTTCTCTATTCTCCACCTGAGTCCTCGCTTCTTATCTGAGAGCCCAGGAGAACAACAAGACTGGATATGCCGGCCGAAGTTACCAACCACCACTCAATTCAGCGCAAGCGTCTTCCCCCGCTAACTCTCTTCGATATTCGCTCCTCCGTCCTCGCCTACCTTAAAACGAATACTCACCCAGCCACTCCGACCACGGACCCGCCCCAACCACCAGCATTATCCCCAGCTACCTACACTGCCACCTCCCGCGCCTTGCCGAGCTCATTGCCACCCGACGCGTGGCGCACCATGCCCCCAAACGCCTCGTGCTGGCTCGCCATGAGCCTCTACAAAACCTTCAAGCACACGCACTTCCACACCACCACCACCAACGCAGCCATCGCCCGCCAAGCACGCGCCGACCTGCGTGCCCTCAAGGCGCTCCTCGCCGCCGCCCGCGTCCCCACCACCGCCATCGCGCAGCTGACATCCGCCATCCCGCAACCCCGGCGCGCTCGGCCGCTTCACGCGCGTCCGCACGAAGCTCGCGGACGCGGTCGAGGTCGCGCGGCGGGACGTGCAGGCCGCGGCGGCGCGGGTCTTCGCGAGGATCGCCTCCGTGGACGACTTCGAGGTGCGTTCGTGGTGGGTGCTGTGGGCGAGGTTGCCGCCGGAGTTCATGAAGGGGTTGGGAGCACAGGCATCGTGAGTACAACGGCCGTGGAGGATTTGCCTAATGGTCGGTCCCTGGGGAGAGAGTTATCAGGAAGATCTCGTTTGAGAGGGAGTGTGCGGAGTCTTCGGCGAAGCACCACAATGGGGTTCAGTTGGTACCACCTGGTTGATTTTTCGAGTACAGCCCCTGCAGGAGCTTTTGTCGAATTCAGAAAGTACGACGTCGTTCTGTTGACAGTACGGGCTAGTGGTCTTGATGTTGTCCTACGGTATTCCATATTTTCGTCAAGATGTAATACTGCAACCACACTGGATGAAGTGCCCTTTGCCATAGCTTTCGGGTTGCTATATATTTTTTCCCATTCTCAGAAAATCATTTCATGCCTCTCCAGACATGAATCTTGTCAAAACTTAGAGATTACTCCAGTGTAGTATAGAAGCTGAGTGCGGCGTGTAAGCCGATATAATTGTCATCATTTTCTCGAAAATTCGACGCGACCAACAGGATGAAGCTTGTAACTGACCGGTGGCATTGAATCCGTACATATATTAAAGCCTTTAAGTGTAGGGATAAAATGTGCCAATATCAACACAGCCTTTGCATAGGAAACATAGGAAGTAACCGGAAACATCGGCAAAAAGACTGTTCGCACTATCCATAGGCTTGACTCAGCATTAGCTTTCAAGAGTCCCTCTGAGACACCTATGCAAATTTGCATACACTGGCAATCACACGTCATCATGGTCGCACGAAGAACAAATTTATCAAAACGCGCATAACCATCGTTTTGTTTAGTTGCTCCAGAATACTGTTCATAGGTGATATGATTCATGTATCTCGATTACTACTTTGTCGGGACAATACTCTACCCAAGGCCAATAATCAGGCACGTCGGCTACGTCCCTACGACCTCCGATAAAGCATTGAAAAAAAAAGGGGGGAACTGCTTCACGAGTTGGAATCCTCTGGAATTAAGTGATTCATGATCTCAACGTATGGTTCGGCCGCCTTCTTGCGCAGAGATGGCAGTAGCCGAAATACATGTTGATCGAGCGCATCTACTGCATGTTGGATGTGGGTTCGGTCTCAAGTGGCCAGAAAGACGTCTTCGCGAATATGTGTATTCCTATGTACCATTAGTGAAAATCTGTTTAAGACTTTTATGGTCTCAAGGGTTAAAGTCTTAGAGTTTCATTGGCGCCGAACTTTCTTAATTTCATTCCTTGAACGAGAAAACGCCATGTGCCCCATCAATAAAGCTTCTAACTCACCTCCTCAAGCTAGGTTTGTGGGCTCACTCAACATTCGTGAGACCGGGAAAGTTGGAATAGAACGCCCCGCTTATTCTTTCATATGGGCGTGGAGTAAGTCGATCCATATCTCTGCGGGTGGACCATCGACACGAGGATCGTCTTCCGTAAACAACCCTCAACATTACTCCGCCCCCAAACTTGACACTTCCGGCTCCCCAGCCCAAGCCATACCGCAGTCCCTGCACACAATGTGAATTGCATTTGAAAAAGAATATACAAGACAGCTGAACGCGCAATCAACACCAGAGATCGTGAAAAAAAAAGACGCACAGCCACTCCTCTTACTCGCCTGTCTCAGCCCTCAGGCCCTACCACGCCGCTATTTCTCTCCCAAGACCCGGCCAAGAGCTTACGCCGAGAGGTTTTCCCTGCTATTTGTGCTCTTGGAACTTACTACTGGGGTAGAGAGACTCGTCTCAATGTCAAAGCCCAAGATCCAGCTTCACTAACAGAACGTGACGAGCCAGAGCAGAAGAAGCGAGCCAAGCATAATGGTCTTAACCCGAGATCCGCCAACAAGGCTGGACGGTCGCAATAAGCATACACCTCTAATTCTCTGACAGCCACGCATGACAGCAATGGACGGGAACTGCAGGGACGCGCATAAAAACGAAACTATCGTGCGGGAAAACCACGGGCCACCGCCTGCCAGCACAGAGGAGAGGGAGAGGATTCGCAGACAGGAGGATGATGTGTAGAAACCGAGTTCTCAATGATGAACGCATGAAGCTCGCAGAAACCATTGCTCAAGAACGAACGCCGAACGTGCGTCATCCCAAACCTGCCGCGCCTTCAATATTAGCCAATCACTCAGTCCTAATTCCGGTCAGAAAGAAAATTTCCTTACACGCAGAAACGTTTATGCAAGACTGCTGGGCAATCAGCAAAGCTGCCACGATGTGCTAGGAACGCGATCCTACCATCGGAGATCACCGGCTGGCCCCGTCAACCCTATTCGGCCCCCGGAGTAAGGCGGCCGTCGCGATCCGGATCGACCGACCCCGTTCGAGGGACTTTTTTTTTTTTTCCTACTCGCAAGCGAGTGAGGGGCAAGGGCACGTCTTGGCCATATCACACCACCAAAATGTCGGCACTTTGCAGTTACGCAGCCCTCGCCTACCTATTAGCAATCGCGGTGGGGATTCCAATACTGTGGACAGGAGGTCGAGCATTAGGATCGGGATCAATGTCAAGGCACGAATCAGATTCCATGTTAGCGAGTATGACGGTACTTGTGCACGGCTTAGAGAAAGGCGGGACATAACGGGGGCAGGCGAGGGTGGCGGTGGATATAATAGTAGAGGGCTGGGCGTTCAAATGAAGAACAGATGCCGAAAGGGGGCGCTTTTCGAAGTCTTGTGTTCGGCGACTGCGAGTTAGGGCGGAGATGAAGCCAGTTTGACAATTCCGGACCCCAAATCCCTTATTACCCTTTTGGCAGAAGAATAATTTGAACGAGTGGAGCACTCAGCCCAATGGGAATGGCGGTAACGCGTCGCCGACGGTGGGGTCGGAATGATCGACCACGTGGGCCATTGCAAAAGCGAGCAACATGGGGCCACGGATGGTGTCCAGAAGCGTCTTGGGATGGCAGCTTGGGCCCATGCCAATCAGCTTTAAGCGTGGCGCGCACCAGGGGCTCCTGGGTGGAGCGAACCGCGTTTGAACGCGGAGACGCAATTGGTCTCGAGAGTACTTTCAGGTCGCGGCTTGACTCTAGGTCAATGAGCGAACCGAATACGTTGATGTGGATGTCAATGACGCGAATTATCCACGCGTTTCAGCCGCCTGTCAAGACAGGGGCTGGACGGCGATGCCGTAGGATAGGGCGCACGGCACATGCTAGAATGATGACGGGTAGCCGAAAGTTAAAAAGAGACGGTACCTATCGATTGCGCGGATCGCAAGACGGTAGCTCGAAGGATTTGGACTCTGACTGACTTGGGATGAACAAGCCCTGATGGCAGAATTTTCATGAGTGATCATGCGTCAGAAATGCTAGTAATGAGGGCTGGAGCTTCTCTCGGCAGCAGCCAAAGCCAGCTCAAGAGCGACGCGGATCCGGGGGGCCAAGCTTATGAGGGAAAAGCGGATAAACAAAGGCTGGAGATGTGCCGGGCGGACGGCCAGAAGCAGAAACGAGCGAGGAGTGGCGCGGAAGGCAGTTCGCGGGGTACCCGCGCGGTGGGTCAAGTGTGCGGGGATGAGGCCTGGAGAGCAGCGATAGGGGGCATCCGCCGTCCGGGAAAGCCATCCCGAGTCATTGGATGCTGAAACCTGATCGTACGAGCAGAGAGCAGAGCAGGCGGACTCAAGTACAGACTTGCTCAGCCGGCTTTGCACTCGTCCCCGGCGACCTGGGCGTTCTGGGCGCCGATTAAGCTGCTGCGCGCAATAAGGCTGAGTGGACTTGGGCGGTGGCTGCTGCAGCTGACCGAGCGGTTGCAGGGCTGGCTGGCTGGCTGCATTTCCGCAACGCGAACGCGCGCCATGGTGCTGCTGAGTCGGCCGATTCCACTTCGGCCCGCAGTTGACAAATGCGCGCGCATAGGTGCTCTGAACGATAAGCACCGCGAAATGACAATCAGCGGACTTGCGCATGCGTAGGGAGAAAGAGACAGCAAACGGCCCGGCGGCTGGGGGCGCTAGGTCGGACGCGCTATACGCGAAGGTGAAGGGAGTTTCTTATACGGGAAATAGACCTGGCGCTGCGCCGGTGGCTAGCCGTTATGGTGCCTGGCGAGAGTCAGTGCGACCCGGGAGTCCTTGCTTGACCGCTGCATCCGTCAACCACTACTGCAGGAGCACAGCACCGCCGTTGGGAGAGCGCAGTTGCTGGACCAAAGCAGAGAACTCGACCACGGTACCAGCAGACGCCCCTGAACTCGCGCGCTCTCTCTCTCTCTCTCTCCCCACGAGGGACGGCGCCGAGCTTCCTGGTCGAGCGCGTCTAGTCGGCAGACACGGTACACAAGCATATCGTCCATCACGCGTGGTGTGCGACCATGGACGAAAGCGGACTAACGGGAGGGCGCCGGCCGTGGATGGGAGAGTGTGTGAGAGCTGCCCTGACGATCGCGCGGCGTCGGCCGCTGGAGGTGCGAGGCTTGACTGCCAGTAGTGACTCCGGCTTTGACGCGAAAAAGCTTCGCGTGGTAGCGTGTCTGCGGGGAAGAAGGTGGACGCGAGCAGGCGAGGTGAGCTGCTGGTGATCAGCGATGTTAACGAGGACTCTGGGTGGTCTGGGGGAGCGCGACGAGGACGGAGAGGACGGAGAGGTCGGCCGATGGCGGGTCGAAGCATCGCACCAAGCTTATGCTCCCTTTGTGCTTGGGCGCAGAATGAGGTGTGGGCTGTTGCGTTTGTCGCTGGGACGGGCTGGAGCACAGCTGGAGCAGAGCTGGAGATGGGCTGCCGCTGCGCAGCGCAGGTTACAGGTTGCAGGCTGCAGGCTGCAGGCTGCACCCCAGCGCGCCGGCACCAGACGACACCGCGACGCTGGCCCACCAAGGCCCGCCGCCGCCGCCGCCGCCGCCGCCGCCTTCTTCCCAGCTGCTCCCCAACCCTCTGCTGTCGCCATCGCGAGCCGCCAAGGGATGGACGAGAGCATACTACGCACTGCATCCAAACTCCGATCGCTCGTGCCCCCGGCCCCCTTGCTGGGCGCCGTGCGCAGCTTCCAGACGCTCGTCGATCGCATGCCCAATCCACGCCTTCGTCGACTGGCTGGGTTGACTCAGTGCTGACGCCGCATCATCGCAGGCCTGCTCGAGGGCCCTGTTCTGCCGGCATGTGTTTCGAGCCCTGGTGGCGGCATGCGAGGGCTCCGACTGGCTGGTCGCACCCTGCCCCGGACGCCGAGTGCTGCGCAGACGATGGTGGCTCTGTGGAGTGCGTGGCTGATCAAGGTGAAATAATCGATAGCCCGGCCTGCTGCATGCGAGCGAATCCACCTCGCACCCTTTTTTTTTTTATTACTGTCCTTTTCGTCTGCTCCACTGTGCTGCCCGACTTGCCGGTGTGTGCTGCCAGCGACGGTGCCTGTGAGACGCGACAGTCAGTCCATCGCATATCATCCTTCCTTGTGCTACGTGCCACCGCCAACCCTCACTTCCACCCTCACGCCCCACGACGCACCGTCCGTCACCGCAACACTTACTATCCTTTTGATTGACCGTCGCCCTGCCTCTGGCTCCGACCCTCCTGTCCGCGTTTGTCGCCGCAAACGAGACAAGACGAGCCAGGCATCAAACACTGCCTTCTCCCGCCGCCGTCTCTGCAACTTCCCTTCTGCCGCACGCCACCCCGGCCCTGGATTTTTGCCCCTCGTTGACGTCTCAGCATTCGCGATCCCTGTCGCTGCCCACCTCGAAACTTTGTCTGCCAACCGCTTCCTGATATCCGCCGTTCCTTTCCGTGGCAGAGTCGAACATCGAGTCCTGGATCCATGATTGTCCAGATCGGCAGACCCTCGCTGCCGTTTCCCATCACCGCTTCTCGCGGATAACGCCAATTCCAATTCATCCTCGGTTGGACAAAGCTGCTCTTGCCCGCGGGGGTCAATCACCGTACGTCGGAGCAGGTCAAGTATCAGGCACTCGCCACAGTTGCAGCAACCCCAGGGTTGCGCCTGCCGCTCTCGCTCACTGCACCCTCCGCAAGTCACCTCAGCTCTGGCCGCACATCTGTCCGCCTCTCATTCCTAGATCTTCTCTTCCGCCCTCCACCATCAGCTCCAACCTCTTCGTTGCGGACGACGACTCCTGTACCGCTCACCCTACGCCAACATGGATGTCCGTCAGGAACTCGTCATCGAGAGCGTCGCGCGCACGACGTCTGCCATTTCGCTCGCCGGTTGCCTGTTCATCCTGCTGACCTTTGCCTTCTTTCCTGCATTTCGCAAACCCATCAACAGGCTCATCGTCTACGCATCCATCGGCAATGTTCTTACAAACACCGCTACTGTCATTTCGGTTGCGGCCGTTCCAAAGAATGGGGCTTCCATTGCTCTGTGCCGCTTCCAAGGGTTCTTCATCCAGATGTAGGTTCCTGAACTCTGGCTGACCGCCTCGTTCTGCTGGCTACCTCGTTTGGGCAACCTCTGCTCAATCTCGCTTCGTCGGCTAACTCGGCAGTACTCTTACTTTCAATAGAGCTAACGTTGAGCAGGTTCATGCCCGCCGATTCGCTCTGGACCTTATGCATGGCACTGAATGTGTACCTTACATTCTTCAAGTGAGAAAGGCCGCATTACCGATCTTCACTTTTAGACTCGTGACTGACATAGTAAAAGGAACTACAACGCCGTCGATCTTCGGGGCCTTGAGTTGCGCTATTTCCTCGCATGCTATGGCATCTGCTTCGTGCCTGCGCTGATCTACCTCATCCTTGACGAGTCCCGGCTTAAGACGGGAATCTATGCTGACGCAGTTGTAAGTTATTTGCACCCTGTACCGTGGAAGAGGTTAACCCGATGAAGCTCTGGTGCTGGGTAGGCAAAGATTGGGAGTGGATGCGCATTGCCTTCTTCTACGGACCCGTGTGGTAAGCTCTCTTTGATTTTCCACTCTGAGTTACTGTAGCTGACATCGCAACTAATTAGGTGTGTGATCATCGTGACCATCGGTATCTACTGCTACACTGGCAGAGTCATCTTCAAGCAGCGTAAAGCCTTGCGCGCCTTCTCACGAAGTAATGAACAGCCCTTCCCGCAGATTAAGAACCCATTTACCGCGAACGCAGTGACCGCCATTACCGAAGTTGTCGTCACGTCAGAGGCAATCCAGTCCGATGATCATCTGAAACCCGGCGACTTGGAAGCAGACGCACGCAGCTCTTTCTCCAGCACCCGGAATCTTAGCGGGGCCACAGTCAAGCAGAGTACTAATGGCAGGCAAGCCAACGCGAACGACAAGCACCAATTCCAGCGCTATGAACCGAACAGTTCCGTTTGGCCTTACTCAAATGCCGTCTCAGGCGCCCAAGGTGACGCCAAAAATGTCTTCTCTACCTCAGTCTCGGCAGGCTCTCCTGTTCCCGCCGAGCTCCTTCTCGACTTCGAAGGTCCCCGCCCGGCTAGCTCGGGTGGTGCTGGCAATCGCAAGTCCAACTCCGCCGGCCGTCACGCAAATGATGCTGCTTGGGGCTATGCAAAAGTCGCATTCCTCATGTTCATCGCGCTCTTCGTTGTCTGGATTCCTTCGACCGTGAACCGAGTGTGGGCTCTCGCGCATCCGACAGAAGTGAACTACGCTCTCAACGTCACAGCCGCCTTCGTCTTGCCCATGCAGGGCTTTTGGAACTTTGCTATCTACGTCAGCACGTCGTGGGCGCAGTGCAAAGATGCCTGGGAAGATGTCCGTGGTCTATTGTTCTGCCGAAGGTCTCCGCGCAAGCCAAAAGTCGAAGCCGATATGGAGATGAGTGGAGCGTTGAGGCCGCAGTCGATCAGAGGAAGTCCCACTCATGCCGCGAACAGAGCTGAACACGAGGACGGAAGACAGCGAAGCGTCAGTGCAGATGGGAAGATGTCATTCACCGATGCACTGGACATGGATATGGATGGCACGGAGGAGAAGGACAACTCCATCAGCCTGTACAGCTCCCGCCCCCCGACTAGCCCGCCTACAAGCGAAAGAGGGTTGACAGGCCATTGATTCCTGTTGGAGGAGTTGTGGCTTTGGGTTAGGAGTTCCTTACCACTACGCTTTTCTTCCGTGCGTGTATTTGAGGAGTAAGTGCAGTCTCTCTCCAGGGCTCCATGTCACTTACGTGGGCGTGGAAAAGGCTTACTAACAATGACGATCTACTTGCAGGATACCCGGATCAAGCCGATCCAGTTCTAGTTCCTTTCTTTTTCCGTTTCTCATGCAGCGGCTTTCTACGAGGTTGACGACAGCGTTCACGACTGCACAGCAGGCGATATTTTCACTTCTCACATGCATAGTTGTCAAAAAGGTTTTTGATGGGAGGGACAAAGTCTCCGCTTCGAGCCGGTTTGCCCTTGCGAATAAGCAAGCAAAACGAGTGAAACAGGCGGGGTCGTCCATATCATAATTAGGGTGGGCTTCCGTGCATCAAAGAATCTCTCCAATGGGTCAGTGACGGTGGAAAGGCAGCGGGGTATCTTCTTTTCCTTTCCACAATTTCATCGGTCAATCTGGATCCCCTCTACATGGGGTTTCTCTTCTGGAAGTTCCCTGAATATTGGGGGACGCAACGGTTTAGAGATATGAAGAGCTTTTCGAAAATGAGTATGGTGTAGAGTCCATGACAACATTCAATGAGATAATTTAAAGCCACGAATGGCTGGACGGTCGACCGCATGAGTGATGGCGGTGACATGCCTTGATGTCTGTGGAACCATGACGGCTGTAACCCGCGATGACGTGCCAAGCAAGCGTGTGTGCTGGCCCCAATCGCAACTATGGAGCTGGTGATACCGGTTACGAGACTAATGGATCTAGTATTTATTTAGATCCGCACGGTAGTGCATTGCAGAGTGTTGGACAGAAGGTTCAAGCAATTTTGCGGGGCTGATCACGCAGCAATGCGACCTGACTGAAACCTGCAGGCTCTGGGTCGTGTATTTACTTCCGCTGCTGTGGAGAGAAGGTGCTCCATCGCATCGGATGTGTTCTCGCTGTCTTGCTGTAGTTTTTTTTTTTTTTTTTTGCAAATTCTACTCTACTAAGGCTTGGATATCGAACAATAGAAGTTTTAGTTGTTGAATACATCTACCAATGTCGAATACCATCAAATGGTGTCGATTTGGCGTGTTTGGGATTTATCAGAGGTTTGCTACGGAAGATAAGGCAGGGGCGGAAGTCGCTGCAGACGTGATTTTTACCAGCCTGCAGTGGCAGTGGCTGGCGCACGGGACAGAATTCCTTTGCCATGGTTCCGTACATAGGAACGAAGATGTGTTAACTTTTGTTCTACTACATTCATTTGATGCAGTGATGGGAGCGATTAGTTCAAGTCAGTGTAGGAATACTTACCTGGCTGTCTTCGGACAGAACCTTGTGATCGGGTTATTTTGGGTGCATGGTCGAGCTGAAAAAGACGAACGCGCACATTCGTAGGATTTTTTGCTTGTCTCTTCAGTCCAACTTCCGAAAGCAGAGCTGTACATACTGCTGGACACCAGACCGAGGCAGAAGTGCGACACATTCTTGATGATCTTTGTAGTCCCACCTCCCTCGTGCCCACTAATCCTCTCCTGTTCAGCGCATGGTTCTGAGAGAACTGTTTCAGGTTAACATAATGCAAGCGAAACTCGAATTGACGCAGCGGGGCTAAATTGCCTACCATATACCGCACGAACGCTTGTTTCTGTCCTGGAGCTTTCGACTCTATTCTTGATAAATGTGAAAGGTGCGGAAAGTTTTTGCATTAGCTTTGTTGCTTCACCGTGATGGCAATGGGCAGCTTGCGAAGCTGAGGACCATTCATGCCATTGAAGTTGTGATAGACAGGGCATGTAGTCCAGAAAAGTGACTGTCAGACTTGTCTATTTTCATCTCGTTATCTCCGTACTGACTTGCTACGTGTACTTTCTCCATGACCACTGTTCCAAGGTTCCCATCTCAAGTTTTTACCAAAAATAAGAGCAGGGTCCAAAGGATCCATGCAGGGTCCATGCAGATGCTCTGCTAGGAAGAAGACTATATCCACTTCTATTGACTCTACGTTCAAAGTTATATAGCATTACCGGATCTAGACATTTGCATAGACTAGACTGGACCCTGATCTACGTGCGTGGTCCAAATCTGGCGAAAGGGTCCTCTAATTTTAACAAGTTCAAACGTCGGATTGCTAATGTTTTTTTTTTTCTTTTTCGAAATTGGCACCAAAACATGACGGCCCAAACGGGTAGTTGCAGCTACTTTAGCTTTCCTATTAGGACATGCAACTGTACTATTGGCAATACAATTGGAGATATGGGATCAATTACTATAAAAGCACTTATCGAATATTCCACTGGTGTACTCTGGGATGGTATTTCTGATCTCAAACAATATTTAGGATGACGAAGGCATCTTCGTCTTTTATCTTTCCCTTTGGTTGCCATCTGCTTACTCTAAGATGCTGTAACTGCACACTACAAAAAGGAGGAAAGAAGAGATGGTCGTGGTGGTTGGTGGGTGGGGGAGAGATGTGTCGTGGGGGTTGCATATCTATTCCAAAATGACTAATTCCCATACCTGCTTGGCCTCGATCTAGTTTCTGAAGGAAATAAAGCCAAGAGTGACTCGATATGCAACTAATCCGTTCCTAGCGATGAACATGACCGCGACATGAAGGTCCTTTTCTAGTCACATTAGGCTACAGACGAGGCCTTTTGTAGCTCGGAAGATTCCTTATCGCTCAGAGATATAGTGAACCGCCCCACGTCATCTCTGCTTTATACGGTCGATTGAATAGATAGAGCGAGAGGGCGGTGAACTCGAAGCACGATGTCCGAGAAGACGAAAGAGGCCAGATTTCAAGGCGTACGCGTAGATCTGCTGCGCATAAGCTGTCAATTGGGACATCTTCAGCGTTGATTGTAGAAAACTGGGGTTCGATATCGCGCTGCTCTGGAAAGTCCAATCTGAAGCGAGCACGGTGAGAAACTCTTGCGATCCTTCCTGTGAGATTGCCTTGTCTTTGAAGATCAGAGGGTGCAAATCCCGGTCGCGATGGCATCCCGGTCTCTAAGATTCCTTGCTTGTTTGCGCAGCAGCTCCAACAAATGGGCAAAAAGAGCAGTATGGAGCCCCAGGAAAGTCCTTGTCTGAGTGGCAGCTGGTGGCAGAAGTTGCACAAATTGGAGAGAAGTCGTTAGTTTGCAGCACATATTCGCAGTGAAAGACTGCTTGGTATTCTGATTTTGTCAATATTGGGTAAGAACACCATGACTCACAGTCCCTTTGGCGGCTTGTAAGAGAAAGACTGTCTAGGGCTTCGTTGTAAATCTGCCGTGGAATCCCGGAGGAAGCTGCTTCGTCAAAGGTGTTTGCGGGCTTGGTCCCTCTAATTTTGTCGTTGCTCGTTTCTTGGTCTCGCGGTCTGCGGTACATCTGGGTTGAAAGATTTTCCCAGGAGACAATCATCCGCCATGAAGCTTGATCTTCATGCGGATCATTCTGATATTCCCTCGCTGTTACAGAGCTTGAAGGAGAAGTAGCTGGGAACAGCTTTGGCGCGCTATTGCTGTGGTTGAAGCAAGTGATTTGCCTGGTATGCGCTAAGATAGTTTCAGGTGCCGTGGATGAGGTCCTTGGCCGGTGTGGGGAAGGTGATACCCCGCCTAACTCTGTAGCGTGCGCATGCGAGAGCAGGGGAAAGCATTGATGTCTTCAAGTTTTGCAGGCTAAAACATTGAGATAAAGTCACATCTCAGTCCTGACGAGTTCCATTCATGGAGGAAGTATTCAGCCTGAAAAAGTTTGAGAAGACCCTCGCTGGGGTCAGAGTAAAATCTCAAGGAACTCCACGACGCTGCATCAGGACAGATGTCTATGGAACTCGATGCCTGCGTTCTTGCATGAGCGGCCACGACAATCTTATTAACGTGGACAGCTGACGGGCTGCCGTTGTTGCCCAGTTTGCCCCGCACTGGACCCCATTTTCCAGCCTTGCCGTTCACCTGAGCGTGTTCTGAGTTCTGTCAAGCACGGCAACAACTTACAAATACTTCACCCTCGCTAGAATTTTTCCGTTCAACAGTGTAAACCGTATCGCTTGGTGTTTTCCTCCCTGTCGCCGATCTGCTTCTGAGTCATCGGCCTTGCTCCGGACATCGTTTCTCCATGGCCGACCAGTTGGACGAAAAGGTGATATTAGAGACCTTTGACGATTTACTCGAGCGAGGATTCATCGTATATCGCGAGACCGAAGCCGAAATCTGTGAGGACCGCGGGTTTCTCGTATGTCCCCAGTGCAGAAGTTGAAGCCGTCGGTTAATTGAATCGCCCTCAGTTCCAGTTCCGCGTCTGCAGTGCGCTCTCCAGGAAGCCACAGTTACAGGACGTATCCGAAAGCACAAATACCCGAAAGTTTGGACCGGGCAGTGACCTTGAATTTGCGGACGACAAGCTCCTACTTACCACCGTCAATGGAACTCACCACCTTGTCTTGAATAAGTTCTGTGTCTTCCGGCCGCAGTACGTGCTGCTCACCGCGGACTCTTATTGCCGACAGGACGAATCTCTCAGCTTCGATGACTTTCAAGCTGTTCTGAATATCTCAGCCCGCCTGCAAAGACCTCATTACTTCCTTTACAATTGCATGGAACCAGCAGGCTCTAGCAGAAAACATAAACACTTGCAAATATTCAAATATCCGACCGACTTTCCCCTCTTCCCTGATCGTCCCGATTCGCACAAGATCAATGCTCCTTATGTGTATTTCCTCCATCGATTTAGCTCCACGCCTCCTTCCGCCCAGCTTCTCCTGGAGACGTACCAAATACTTCTATCGAATGCCAAGCAAACTATGGGGACCAAGTCTCAGCGCAATGATGAGGCATGCCCCCACAACGTGATCCTGGTTAGAGAATGGATGCTAGTTATCCCTCGGAGGAGATCAAATGTTGATGACACAAGCGCCAACGGAGCGGGAATGATGGGAATGCTGTGGGTGAAGGATGAGGCAAAGTTGCAGCAGTGGAAGTCTTTGGGCCCCGCCTGGATCCTATCTCAGCTTGGGGTCGCAAAGCATCATTCAGGCGCCTGATTATCCGGTTCTTTATAGCTCGGTTCGTCCACTGCCCACTTTCGATACGTGATTCGATCTATGACAGAAAGCCACGCCTGATCATGTGGACAAGTGAAGTGAAGAAGGATTTCCGCTGGAATCGAAAGCCACTCGGAACATGTGTTTCGGCAAGATACATGAAAGCACGAGGCTGAAATTAGCCCTTACCGCCCTGCTCCTCTCGACCACGCGTCTTTCAAGTCTCGCCTTTTCCAAATGGAATCTAGTTCGCTTGCCTCCATAATCATGTTTGGACTATTCGAGCCTTGTCATTTCACATCTGCAGGCTTTTTTTTTTTTTTTTTTGCTTCGTGTCGTCGAGTAAAGAAAGAAAAACAAAAGAAGAATGAAACCCATGGGTCATGGAGTGCAAATTCCGCTGGAGTCGCTTGATGCTCCTCCTTCACACGTCGAGGCTACGTTGAATGCTCCTGTTCCTCCACGGCCGATATCCAGGGGCGCTGGAGCAGAGTCCCGACATGTCACGGCCGAAGATCGCGACTTGCGCAAATTTGACCTGGATCTTTCTCTCTCCCATAACGGTGATCCTGTTTCCCGAGACCCAGTCGCTTCCCGAACTGATGGCTTCTTTAGAGTTT
The DNA here is from genome assembly GCA_037367355.1 of Neoscytalidium dimidiatum. Classification (NCBI taxonomy): domain Eukaryota; kingdom Fungi; phylum Ascomycota; class Dothideomycetes; order Botryosphaeriales; family Botryosphaeriaceae; genus Neoscytalidium; species Neoscytalidium dimidiatum. The sequence goes on along the minus strand of CM074697.1, from coordinate 710,883 downwards.
GAGAAAGATGTAGCTAATACGGCAAACTTTGATATTGAAACCGACATCGAACGCTTCCAAGTGAATGAAGGTCATCAAGGTGAGAATATACAGTCATGTGCGATGCTGGAATCAAGTATTGATGAGATGCGGAACTCGTAACTCAGAACCAGGCCTCTCTTCAAAACTTATTATCAGTGAGCAAACAATGACGTTCCTTGTTACAAGCAGTCAGCACTAATCAACGTCTGCTTCTAAACAGAGATACTCTTTGGATAAGTACAGAAATGCTCATCTAGAGAAGACCTTGCTCTGCTTGTCAGCTATGACGTCTCAGGGACATTGATACCACCAGCTGACCTCAAATAATTGCTTAATACCCCGAGTGCCAAGGAAAAAGCCTGCATCGCATGGCTGTATCATTTCCATGACAAGCAAGAGCATGATGGAACCCTTTTTAGAGTTTGCTATTGACTCATCCGTTGCCATGAACACCCTCGGCTGCCCTGATTACTGGGCGCCAGTCACTCCAGTGAAACTCTATCAACTTGGTAATCTTGAAGCCTTTGGTGTGTTGCCATACAACCCCTACCTCCCAACCCTCTCCCATTTCCCCTTCTTCCTTTTTATGTTAATTGACCGGTTTTCTGCAAAGAATACTCTTGCCAGCACCCAAGATGGCACCTCACAATTCAAGGCGTATTGAATCGTGTGTCGATAAGGAGTAAAAGGAGTGAAATTTTCATGTTGATGAAGGCCATCAAAAGGCCCTGATTATATACATAAAATATACGCTAATGAATGAATGATATACTAGCTTTAGATTCTATTGAACACACCATGACTTGCACAATCGTATACGCTATTGAATGTGGCAGGTGTTACTGGATATTGAATATTCGATTTCACAGTAAGAGAGACTTATTGACTCGCACGACTCTATCTTCCATGAGCGGAACCCAAATTGGCCCATATTAGTCGACTATCGTGCTCCGGCAGCGCAGCAGAATCCGCTGCCGGCTATCTGTTTAGAGTCATGGTATTTTTGAAAATCGTTAAGCCATGCCTTGGTATCCAGGCTTCGGAATTTTCCATCCTGGAGTAGCTGAGGGCCGGAGCTCTGAATAAGAGGGATGGCTTAGCGGAGTGAGTATACACCCGTTTGCGTTTGCACATCATGTCCTGAAGCCTGAAGGCATACTGTGCAAATATCTTCTTTGAACTCCGCACCAGCCGAGCCGAGAGAAGAGATACTAAGAACAAGCGTTGAACATACCTAGCCTGCGTACATAGGACACATCGGCAGCCGCAAAAACACCCGTGCGAAGCCTACTGACCACATTAATTTGTTACTGAACCTGGATGGTCATCGGGCGCTCCGAGCGGATCCACGTCTCAGCCCTGAGAGAGGAGTGCGCCAGTAAAAGGCCACGTAAGTACTACTCGTTGCTCACAACATCGAACGTGCAAAAGAACAAGTCTGTTACTTCATCATAGGATGGAACTATCCTGCCTGCTAAGAAATCTTCGGTATCAACTCACTATGGTGGTGGCGTGAGTATCATCAAATTCCCACTGCGGTATGCTGCTTACAACGCTAGGGTTGAATGTAACGCGGATAAACAGCCACAGAGGGAGGTGATCGTAACCTAGATAGATGTACTCAAGTGGTGCCGCCATCCGATATGTTGATTGCTAGAGAAATTCATATTAGAAATTCAAGGATTTCCTAAGTTTCTGTTCCCCAGGGCATGGCTATAGCTAGTGAATTGCTCCTCGCAACAAGGTGTACCAGACGCATGACAAGTTGACGGGAAGAAGCCCGAGCACCAGAGAGGTAACATAGGATCTCGGGCGATTAGCATACGATTCTTATACTGCGAAAGACTTATCTCATGAAACCCTACGCCCGTGCTCCCACCTGCTCAATGCCTGATCTTATGCACTAGAAGAAAAGTAGTCGTGAAAAAAATAGAAAGAAGCAGTAAGGAACGGAAAACATCTTAAGAATGAACGCGCCCAACCGTCATTTTCACCGCGTTCGGATTCCAAAGCAATCCAGGAAGATGATGTCGAAGCAAAGGGCTCCAACCGAGATGCCGGGGATTCCACGTCTTCTCCCGCAAAGCTGATGCGAATCGATAGGAGAAAGTGCGAGCGCACTGGCGCTGTAAAGGACAAAACCATGCCGTGACTTCCAAACGAAATGATGAGTGCAATACCCCTTGCTTCGATAGGATTGAGGAGGAGTATTACGGATCAATTGGACCCATATTGTGGTAAATGTTTCGGGGTTTTTGTTAAGGAGGAGAAAATGACGAAGGACGCAAAACATATTCCCACGACGACGCCGACCCGTCTGAGCCAAAGATCATGAGACCAGCAGTCGGTGGCCGCGGCGTCTCTATAGGTGAGTCCACAAAAAATGCAGTTGTAGCATCACCAGAAGGTTGGCTGGCCGAGTTCGGAGGATGTAGAGTAGGGTCGATCGGGATGTACGCGGCTTTTGCTGGTCGCGACTGCGATGAGTAGACTACGGAATTCTGATTTCGCAGGCTCGACGAACTGGAGTCTCCAGCAAACGGATGTTCGAAGATCATCGAGCCAAATTGGATCGTGGTGCCGCGGGGCGCAACGCTCTGGTGTGAAGACGGAGGATCAGAGCCGGAAGAGTTTGCCGCTCCTATCCAGCTCATAGATTAGCACAGGCAGGCACTGCAAACACGAACAGCTCGGGCGAAGGTGGTTATCCATATGGCTGTTGATGCACTCATTATCTCGAATGATGTGGGCTTCAGATCTAATAAGCACCTTGCGCCATGGAATAACCACCGCCCATCTGTGTCTGTGCCTGCTGCTGTGCGGCCATCTGCTGTGCATTGATCTGCTGTTGCTGGCGTGCTTGTGCGATGTCGTTAAACCAAGGGTGTTGTAGTGCCTGTGCTGCGCTGATGCGCATCTCTGGGCGTAGTTGCAGCATACTGCTCAGAAGGCTGAGACCCAACGAGTCGATCTGCGGTAGAATGAGGCGTAGGTCCTGAGTCGCGTAAACATGGAAATTGGGCTTGTACTCGGGGAACTGGCTAATGCCAGGCCACGAGCGCTCGGACGGGGTGCCCATCAAGCGGAAGATGCGCTGCAGTTGGTCCTCGTTTGTGGTGCCAGGGAAGAGCGGGCGGCCGGTGTACATCTCAGCCATGATACAACCTGCAGACCAGATATCGATACTGGTATTGTATGTACGGCTGCCTAACAGAACGTCAGGCGCACGGTACCATAGCGTAACGACCTCGTTTGAAAACGTGTTGACTGGAATTCCAAAGGCGCGGGCGAGACCGAAATCGGCAAGTTTCAGTTGACCCTTGTTGTTGATGAGCAGATTCTGAGGCTTAAGATCACGGTGAAGGACGCGGTTCTCGTGACAGAAAGCGATGCCGCGCAGCAGTTGGTACATGAACGACTTGATGGTGACTGGATCCAGCTGGCCTCTGTCGCCCCGTGAATCCATGTACTTCTTCAAGTCCTTGTCCATGTACTCGAAAACGAGCATCAGCTTGTTCTCGGTGTGAATAACGTCGTGCAGCGATACGATGTTCTCATGCTTCAGCTCTTTCATAAGCGAAATTTCGCGGATGGCGGTGGAGGGTGTGCCTTCTTCTGAATCGAGGTGGATCTCCTTGAGAGCGACGAATTCACCCGTCTGGCGGTTGCGACCTTTGAAGACCTTTGTGGTGATTAGAGATAGCGCGGGGTAGAGAGCCGGCGGGGCGACTTACGGTGGCGTAGGTACCCTCGCCCAGCTTCTCCAGCTGCTGGAACGAGCTGGGATGTCTTTTGTCCATGGTAGGCACGCTTTGACCGTCGGGGAGGTTGCGAACGCTGATGGTTGAGTCGGTGCGGTTGTCAAGTGAGAGAGTGCCGACGTGGGTGGGTCGGAGGCGGGTGGGCGGCGGGCGTCGGGTGTACTTTGGATCGAAGAGGATGGCGCTTGCAGTGGTGAGCTGCTCAGCGATGGCCAGCGGCGAGGGAGGCGCAGTCGACGAGCGAGAGGTAGAGGTGCGGAAAGTTGGTTGCGCCGTGGTGGGCGACGAGTGAGAGCTCTTATAAAAGAGCTTGGGGAGCCAGGAAGGCGAGTGAAACGGTCGCGGATCGCTGCTCGACTCAGGGATCGTGAAGGCGTGGAATGAGTCGGCGCGTGGTGGGGAGAACTGCGCGGCTGCCCAGCGCCGGCCGGCCAATCGTTCGCTGCTCAGCCGCACAAGGTGAACCCACCAAGAACCGGACTCCAACGCCCGCCGCTGCCTGGCCGGCCTGACTAGTTCCACCGTTACCCAGCGTCTTCAGTTGTCTCACAAGCACGCGGACCTCCCAGAATCAACACGCAGACAAGTATATTTCCACAATGACAGCAATCCTCTATCCATTACCCATCCCTCAACACATTCAGAAACTATCCTCCCGTTTCGTCAAATCATCTATGCATGCCATGTCAGACTTCATTCCCTCAACTTGAGCGCAAACGCTCGCCTAAAATCCCCTCTGTATCCCCTGACTCCTCATGGCGTCATGAAACAATCATTCTTTTTTCTGTGAAGCAATTCCCTCGTCAGCTCGTTGATCGCATGGCGCAAACTAAGAATGCTGAAACTCCATCGCAAATTTGCATACGAATCCCGGAGATAAATCTCACGGCCCAGCGAAGGTGAAGAGCTACGCATGCCATATGCTCAGACATCTTGGTGATCGAGCCACTGAAATCCGAGCAAAAGAACTATTGTACAAAGCTGCTTTTGTGATCGAACCACGAAATCACGATCTGCCAATGCATCGACCTTTAGAGCGGAGTGCCATAGCCATCGTACTAGTAGGGGAGTCGGCGCTTGGATTTGGTGTGATATGGTTTCCTGGAAGGTATGCCCAGGACCTCCAAAGAGTAGCAAGTAGCAAGAGACCTTCTGAGCAAATCGGGAGCCAAATGTGCATGTCGAAATGATATGCTTGGTGCGTAAGTTGCTTGATCAACTGGGAACCTGCATGCGGGCGAGAGTCGCCTGTCTGTAAGGCGAGTGGCCAACTCGGACAGTGCGGCGCGCGTTATAGAGGGATGCTAAAGTCCTCTGGACGACAGCGCTCGGCAGGGCAAGTGGAGTAGTTTGTCGGCCCTCACGCTTTTCTCATCTGATGACGCCCCAGTTCTCAACAGTGCCAAGACCACCAGCTCGTTCCTTCTTCTTGAAAGCATTCCAGAACCTGAGTGTCTCATCACCTGCACCTGTGACGATGACCTGCCCGTCGGGACTCATAGCAAGGTATAAGACACGATAGGTGTGACCTGTGAGGCTGACGACTTGCTGCATCGACGGGTACTTCCACACGATGATTTGATTCTGGCTGTAACCGTGTGTTGAAACAATCTCGTTGCTGTTGCGGGACCAGGCAAGGTTGCAGACTTGCGACCCAGTGTCCAGGCTGCTGAGCAAGTTGGCCGGCGAGGTAGTGTTGGTGGTAGGAGAGGCAGGGTTGGAATGTTGGTACGCTTGTGCAGCCATCGCTGCAGACGATGGCCCGTGAGGTGATATTAGAGTGTTCCAGAACTTGATGGTCCGGTCTGCGGTACCTCCGCCGGAAGCGAGAAGACCGCGCTGGTGCGGACTCCAGGAGATGGCCTTCACGGCTGCAACATGCTCGCCCCACTTGAAAGTCGGTTCGGCGTTGAGTTTCTCCCAGACCATGAGCTTGTTATCGTTTCCACCTGAGGCGAGCTGGCCATCCTCCGAATTCCACTTGAGACCGCAGACTTCCTGCTTGTGGCCGACAAGTTTGCGTAACCACTGATCTGGCTGACGGACATCTCTGTGGTATATTAATCGATCACGCGAACCTGAAGTCAGAATGTGTTCGTTCCATGCAAGAGCACCGACACGTGCTGTGTGTCCGGTCATAGTCCGTAGCCGACGCTGCGTTTGCGCATCCCAGATTTGCACAAAGCCTTTGTTTGTGCCAATGGCGACATGCGAGCCCTGGACTAGTCAGTATGGATTGCGCCTCACGAAGATGACAAGGACGACATACCCTCTGTATCCAGTTGACGCTGGTCACGGTGTCGTCTGGCAGCTCGCAGAGCTTCGTTACCCGGCCAGAAGTAGAGTTCCACATATAAACGCACTGACCAAGACCCACACCAAGTATGTTTTGGCTGCCCCAATCGACAAGGTTGAGGTAGAAGTCATCTGCAAGATCAGGTGCATCAAGAACCTTATAAGGCACCTTGCTCACCGCTCTTGGAGTCTTTCGAGGGCTAAGTAGCATGGTCTGACTGCTGTGCTTTACCGGCGAGAGGCTGTAGAGTTCCGAGCGAGTGTTCAAGTTGGGACCATGGCGGTGCGGAGTCCGGTGAGGAGTTGGATGGCCTGAGGCGCTTACATGTCTTGGAGACATGTATGAGAAGAGGTTTTTGTGAGGAGTTGAAGGCGTCAGGCTTGGTGCGGGTAAGGACGAACGCCCTGGCGGTGTCTTTGACCGGGTCGGGTCATGATAGGTAGTGCTCTCGTTGAGTGAGATGCTCTGAGGAATTGTATCATCAAACATCTCTGAGCGCAGGAGCGTGGAGTACGTGCGATTCGCCTCCTCAGCTGTAGAGTCATCAGCGTCGATCGCCCATTGCCATTGGCCTGAAAAATGTACGTACTCTTTTGAAAGTGGAGTTCATTATGAGGCGTCCTCTTTGCCGACTTGGACGGTGTGGCAGGCGATCCATCTTCATGAAGAAGGCTGAAACTCGCTGGAAAATCCTGTCCCGAACGATTTGGGATGAATCTGTTCGATGTGTGGTTAGCACCAGATCCAAATGCATATTCCATCGCGTCCTCGATGGGACATCCCAGCGCCCATGCTCCGCCAACCCCGCCCAAATTCACTGACCTGTCACCGTAGACCCGCTGTCTTTTCCTGCTAGGGCTCAGACCAGGCGTATGATCGCGCTGTCTGCCTGCCTGTTCGAATTTTTCTAATGCTCTGCTCAATGCAGTGGCGTCCAAAGTTTCCGCGCTCTTTCCATTGCCGATTGCGCCGGGAGCAGTGATGTTGCGCTTGTTGCGCGCGGTCGGTGGGGTCTTCGACTCCGGAGGTGATATTAGAGTCGGCGTGTGCAGGTCATCGTTGCCAGCGCCTGCGCTCTCGGCGAGGCCAAGGTCGGCCTCCGTGTCTCTCATGGTTGGCCGCCAGATCGGGTCGGGAAAGGCTGAGGGCCTGGGCGCGGGGCAACAAGCAGCGAATTAAGCAGCGGCGCGGTCGCGAACGCGCGGGAATAGCGAGGGGCGGGGAGGAATGCGGCCGTCGTGGGTGTTTGGAGCAGTGAGAGCGACAACCAGCCACCCCTTGTGGTGGATTGGTGAGCGAACGGGCAAGCAGCGGCGAACGGGGGTGCGGCGGCGCCTGGGCGGCGGGCGCGGGACGTCCAGAGTCGACGGTCAGCGATTGCGATGGCTGCGCATTGCACGGTGGGGCGGTTGCGGGCGCGGGGTGCGGTGGTGGATGGGTCGCGTCGGCGGCGGAGGAGCGTCGTGGAGTGTTGCTCGGTGGTTGTCGATAAGACGGCCGGGTTGCCCTGACGAGCTGATCTTCGCCCGCTCCGCCTGGAGCCGCGCACTAACGGACAGCCTGAGGCGCGCTACCTCACCACAGCAACGAACAGCAAACGCAGCAAAGGCACGGCGGGGCGAGGAGCGAGCAGAGGGCGGCGTGGAAGAGGTAAGGACGGTGTGCACGATGCAGGGCGCTGGGAAGGGAGCTGCGGGCGATGGGCGCAGTGGGCGCTCTGAAGCCCGGCATCTGTTGTGGTCGACACGTCCAAGACGCGCTTGTTGTTATGATTGCTTCTCGTCGGTCGCGTGGATGAAACGCCTTCATTGGCCAACGGCGCCCCAGCCTTTCCAGCTGCTCCAGCTTCCCGCCGACGCTGCGCACCGCGCCGCCCTTGGCCGCATTCGTCTCCGACGTCACGTTCCCCTGCGTCTAGTGCACGCTGCCCGCCAGCTTATCGACCTCACCCTTCGGCTACAGAGTTCGCATGCCCGCCGCGGCCCTGCTTCTGAGAGCTTCCCCGCAGCGCTCATCCATCGCCATTGCTACCCTTGCTCGCGCCCACACACGCTCTGTCGCAACTATGGCTCCCACCCTGCAGTACGCCGACGACTTCCTGTCCTTTGTGAACGCTTCGCCCACCCGTGAGGCCATCCCTGCTCTACCGCCAGGGACGAACGCCGCGGCGCTAATGTGCTACTCCAGCCTTCCATGCCGTCAAGTCTGCGAGAGAACGTTTGGAGAAGGCTGGCTTCACGCAGATCAAGGTCTGACACATGCCATTCCATATGCACCTATGCACGCGGAACTGATCCGCATCTGCAGGAACGGGACTCGTGGTCGTCTACACTTAAGCCTGGCGGCAAGTACTACCTCACTCGCAACGGATCCTCGATCGTCGCCTTCGCTATCGGCAAGCAATGGAAGACCGGCAACCCTATCGGCATGATCGGTGCCCATACCGATTCGCCCTGCCTTCGCATCAAGCCCGTGTCAAAGAAGCAGAGTGATGGGTTCCTGCAGGTCGGCGTCGAGACCTATGGTGGCGGTCTGTGGCACACTTGGTTCGACCGTGATCTCAGTATCGCTGGTCGTGTGATGGCCAAGACCAGCGATGGCAGCTTCGAGCAGAAGCTTATCAAGGTCGAGCGCCCTATCCTCCGCGTGCCCACGCTTGCTATCCATCTCGACCGCCAGCAAGACTTTATCTTCAACAAAGAAACCCAGCTTTTCCCTATCGCCGGTCTCGTCGCTGCTGAACTCAACCGTCAGGGTAAGAGTGAGGGCGAGAGCACAGACAAGCCGGAGGAGACTGGACAATATGAGCCGCTAAAGACGGTTTCGGAGAGACACCATCCCTACATTGTGGAGATCATAGCTGAGGAGGCTGGCGTCAAGCCTGCCGATATTCAGGATTTCGAGGTGGTCCTGTACGACACCCAGAAGTCAGTCATCGGCGGTCTGAACAACGAGCTCATCTTCTCCGCCCGTCTCGACAACCTCATGATGTCCTACTGCAGTGTCCAGGGTATTATCCACTCACTGTCGTCGCCATCTGCCCTCGACAATGACCCCACCATTCGTCTCATCGCCCTTTTTGACCACGAGGAGATTGGTAGCCAGACTGCCCAGGGCGCCGACTCCAACCTCCTGCCCGCAGTGATCCGTCGCCTGTCAGTTCTCGCACCTTCTGAATCCAACAGCGACAAGTCATACGACAAGCTCGATATCGACGCATCGACCGCCTTCGAGCAAACCTTGGCCACCTCGTTCCTCATCTCTGCCGACATGGCGCATTCCGTTCACCCTAACTACCCCGGCAAGTATGAGTCGAGCCACCGTCCTGAGATGAACAAGGGCACCGTCATCAAGATTAACGCCAACGCCCGCTACGCCACCAACTCCCCCGGCATTGTCTTGCTGCAAGAATCGGCGCGCCGTGCGAAGAAGGCGTCGACCAACGTCAACACCACCTCCGGCGAGGGCGTTCCGCTGCAACTCTTCGTAGTCAGGAACGATAGCAGCTGTGGCAGTACCATCGGCCCAATGCTAGCTGCGAAGATGGGCGCGCGGACCCTGGATCTGGGTAACCCGCAGCTGAGCATGCACAGTATCCGTGAGACTGGTGGCGCGCACGATGTTGAACATGCGATCAACTTGTTTGAGAGCTTCTTTGTCCACTTTGGAGAGTTGGAGAAGAAGATTTTGGTTGATTAGATGGTAGGCGATGTGGGATCATGCGTGGTGAAAATAGTATGAGCAAACGAGAAAAGAAGATAAAAAATGGTTGGAACAATTCTGGAGATACTGGAATATATTTGATTGATTCAGTGGTCGATGAATGAGTTGAAAGTTGCAAATGCGCCACCAGGGAAATCAAGGTATCCATAAGAACTGCGGGGTTCTCCATGAAGGATGCTTTTGGGTCACTCTGCCTCGAGGACGTTGTTCGGTGCACGAAGCGCTCTGACGGGGAGAATTTGCAAGACGGCGTGGTCGAATTGCTCCAGCACGGTAAAGGCATTTCGTGGATGCACCGTCCCGCAACCCCGAGAGTCTGACGGTTTCTTGCGCCCTGGCATGCATGTTTCCGCATTTTTCGACAACTGCTCTCGGGTCTCGGTTTACCGCATTCAACGCACGCGACCGTGACGGGACATTCGCGAGTCGAGGTTGGATTGGTGATCGACCGTTTTAGCGTGTTTGTGCGCACTGCAAGGAAAGCATTGACCTTTGGCGGTGTTGTAGCTTTGAAACTTCAAAGCGCACCCAGCCCACTTCCGGCCCGCCTGCCTTGCAGTGGCAAGTTGATCAATACGAAGGCCATCGTTGTATCCAGGGGCAAATGGAGAGAGTTCCGAAGAAGGACCCGTTTTGGTGTTCGGGTGGACGACTACCTATGCGAGGGCGGCCGTGTGAACTAAGCTAGGTACTTGGATAAATGCTCCGTTTGACACATCCATGAACATTTACATCTCTTCTCCTGGCGAGGAAAGAAATGGACTGCACCAATACGCCGGTACACCCTCGATATTGGGAAGACTTTGATTAATTATACCACAGCAAGATCTACGCCTTTACCTCACCCTAATGTACGTTGCGCCATCAGCCTGTTTCGAATCACGCAAGTGCTCCGTCTTCGCAATCCTACAATATGAATCCCCGTTGTCCTTAGTTTATGGAATGCGCGAAGGGGATGCGATTGGTGCGGCGTCGTTTGGGTATCAAGTTTCTCCTTTCCTTATGTCGCCTTCTTCGCCTGCGCCGCCTTGAGCGCCTTCTTCCTGTTACTCCTGATCATGACGCTGGCCAGGAAGCTGCCGACAACGGTGCTACCGAGCAGGATGAGGATGACGGGGATGCGGATGGCCCAGACGCGCGGCGGGAAGAGCGATTGGAGGGGGTGGTCCTCGTCGACGAAGGGCTGCGCAATTGCTTGTCAGCCAGTACGTCCAGATTGGAGAGTGATCGGACGCGGTTCTCCCGAGAAAGAAGGGCAGGAGATCGGTCGAAGGGGTTGCGGGGCAAGTTTACCATCAACAAGGTCCAGACGGTATAGTAAGTGAAGACGGCGGTTGCTACGATGAGCATGGCGAGGCCGACGAGGCGGTCGAGCTGCGCGGTCGAATATCAGTATGAAAGCGTCGCAGCGTTGTTCGAAGCTGGGGAAGGGCTTCCACAGACAGAACTTGCCATTGTGAAAGTGCGGGTCACTGTGGATTGAAGGAACGAATAAAAAGAGAGGACGAAAGGAGCGAAGAGTTTCCGAGAGTCTCGTTGTTGTGTGAGGAAGGCAGTTGGCGGGCGCGCGAAACAGGTCGTTTCTGGAGCGAGAGGACACGGAGGGCTGATGAGCTGCGTCTCTCTCTCTCCCGCCGCCCTGGCTCTGGCCTGCGGCCGCGCCCGCTCGGAGCGGAGCTTGGACCAGCATCCGGCGGCTCTGTTTCGCCGGCAACCGGAGCCTCGGTGACGTGAGAACTTCGCGCCGTGGAGTTAAACTTTTTTTTTCTTTCACTCTTCTGCTCACTTCGGGGTTTATGTGCAGGTATTGCAACGCGCCCCTATATCTTCTCACGACTTGGTCGACTCTCGTCAATGAACGATATCACTTGGAGCAGACTAATGTCCACTATCCTTCAACGAAATGAAGCGTTGAAGGTTAGCAGTAGTCGATACCTGATCATTTGAGACAATCAATCCCTCATATTCCTTCGATGGGGCCTACTGAACCAGCATGGACCTTTGCGATTTCACGCTGGTCATGTGGCCCCGAGAACAAACCTTTATTCCCAAGCGTGTTCTACAGGCTATCCTTCCCGCTCTTTTGTGGCTTATGAAGGAAAGCTTTACTTTCACGCTAACATGTCGTAATTAAATATCGTAGGAAAGCAAAGTCACCTGATTGATGGTAAGTTTTCGCAGTAGAACCATAGTAACAATTATTATCTCATTAGTACCGAAGAGAAGCGTTCAATCAGAATCTATCTAAAACCGCGGGTATCATTCCGTCCGCATCAACCGCAAGCGCCCGAACCCAGAACACCCAAGGATTGCTTTTTTAATCCTCCCTAATCTTCACGAAAATGCTTCTCGACCAACCATCATCATCTACGAATACTTCCCTCTTCAGCTTGTAGCCACCTAGCTTAGGCAGCAGCTGGGCCCAGATCAGCCAGTAAACGCCACCCGCCAGGATGATGCCAGTGCCGACGACGCAGTGCAGGTAGTACGGCAGGTCGTTGTAGACGTTCTGATCAGGCGTTTCCGGGGGAATGTAGGGTGCGATGACGAGGTAGATGTTGGAGAGGAGGAAGAAGACAGTGACAGGTAGAGTGGCCTTGATCGGCGGGTGCCAATGATACTTCTCCCGGTTGAGGTACAGATGGACGAGGCCGCCGGCAACGAAGACGTTGACAATGGCGAGCGGGTATGAGATGACGTTGAGGACTACGGTGCGTTAGGATATTGTGGCGACGAAAGGCGAGGCATTGTGAAACTTACTGAAGTTGTACGCGTCTCCGGGAGGGGGCGCAAGCATGATAATGACGGAGACGAGCCAGTGCTCGAAGAGACCGGCCAAGGGAGCGTTGAACGGCTTGTTGCTAGCAAAGAAGCCTGAGAAGGGTAGAATACCTTCACGTCCCAGCTCCTGGACGATACGACCCTGGGAGAAGATGACTGAGAGAACATTTCCGAAAGCGGAGAGGGCAACGAAGACGGAGAGCGCACGCTCAGCCTTGGGTCCAAAGACGTTGCGGAAAAACGAAGCAGCCAGAATACGACCACTGGTGGCAATCTCTTCGCGGGGAACGGCTGCGAAATAGGCGATGTTGACAAGCATGTACAGGATACCGACGGTCAGGATGGCGATGGGCGCGGCGCGTTTGAGCGTACGGACGGGGTCCTTCATCTCCGACATTGCGTAGTTCGCGTTGCTGTAGCCAATGTATGACCAGATAACGTTGTAGAGCGCCGTCACGACACCATATGAGGAACCGGTGGTGCCTTCGAAAGCGTTGTCGAAGTTGTTCGGCTTTTCAATCTTCAGGTGGCCACCCAGGGCTGCAAATCCGGAGAAGACAATGATCAAGATGATGATGAGCTTGATTACGCCCAGGAAATTTTGCAGCCGCAGACCCCACTTCAAGGCCAGACCGTGAATCAAAAAGGCAGTAGTGATGCAAGCAAGACCAATGCCACGCTGGTTCCAGCGGTTGACCTCGACATTAGCAGCGTTGAGGATGTACTCGCCAAAGGCAACGGAATTGGACCCAGCCCAACCAAGAAGGATGACATAACCAGTCTAAGCAAGGAAACGTCAGTTTACGTACGAGATGATAGATGTAGATAACTTACGTAGAAACCAGTGACCAGGAACCGCGGCCGCGTATAAACATATTCGAGGTAGTTCTTCTCGCCACCATTGCGAGGAAGGCCAGTACCAAATTCTAAGTACACAGCCATGCCTGATCGATCTATTAGCATTCCCGGCAACTCTATATCGGGTAGCGAGTAACAAGGACGTACCAGCTGCGGCAATGATCATGCCTGCGACCCAGATGAAGAGGGCCAGGCCCACGCTTCCGCTGAGAGCGACGATGCTGCTAGGAGTGGAGAAGATACCGGTGCCGATCATGCGGTTAAAGATGCTGCAGAGACGATCAGCCCTGTCCCGGGGAACAGTACCAAGATGGCGGATCTGGAGTCATACAGGAAAATGGCACTGGTGAGACCGATGGTCCTTCTCGAGTCGCTGGTCTGGTAGATTTCGCCGCCATTTTCGCTGTCCTTGTTTGACTCGGCATACACGGGGGTGGGAGCAGTCCGCTCGACGGGATCGATGTCGTCCCCTTTGCCTTTCCACGAGAACATGGTGACGAAAAGGGTAATACAACAGAAATGCTCAAGAGTACTTCGGTCGGACTAAGGTAAAAATGAGGCCGGGGGGTGGGAAGGCTGGCAACTACTGGACCAGTAGTAGGCCGGCAAATAGGACGGCTTGCAGAAAGCAAATGGAGTAAAGAGTCTCGGTCAGGTTGCAAACGGAGCCGGTGGTCTAGATACATACTGGCGGCAGCTTGCAGAGTTTTCCGTGGGACAGATTGTGCAATTCGCCTCTATAAGGCGTCATACGCCAAGTGGGCATGAAGAGCCGTTTTCTGCAAACTTTGAGGTAACGGAAACCCGCCGAGCCCTCAGCGGAGGCAACCACCGCCGCGCAAAGCAGCCACACCATGTCGCCTTAGCCCGCCAGCAGCAGCGCACAGCGACCTGTTCTTTGCACCTACCTCTTCCGCTCTATCTGCGAGTCGAGCGGAGCAGCCAAGAGCGGAATGCAGGTCAGTTGTCGTCAAGACTCCCGCGCGCTTGGCGGCTACTTCGTGTTGTGCTGCTCGGCGCAGGCGCCTGGTCTGCCCTCATCAGCCCACCCGAACAGTCGAGAACGCCAGACGACGGCCTGACCGGCGTGGCCGAGCAGCCGCAGCGGACCTCGACTGCTCGCGCTGCATGCCACAAGGCGGCGACCTGATGTGCTAATATGAGAGGGAGTCTTTGTCTATGCCGTACCTGGCACTTGGCCAGAAAAGTCGGCGGCCGAGGGGCCGCTCTTAACCGCAACAAGCCAGTTTTGTCTGATTGATGGCCGGCCGGCTGGCAGTGAACAAACCAGTCTTTAGGCCACGAATTAATTTGCGCAAAAATATGCCGCATTTTCGCCCACGGACCACATCACATTATCCTCAGCGCCACACGCGCCTCCCTTCCGTGCCGCTTGCAATGCCTCAGCCCTACGGCAAGCCTGCTTTGCGCCTTCTAGAAGCCGCATCATTCCACATGTAGCATTTCGCGCGATTCAGCGTTGCAGTCATCCCGCGCCCGTTCCGCCAACCGCGAGGCCAGCGTCGCAGCTGACGCTTGCGAATTTACGGCTCATATGTCGTCTTCTATTTGCTCACATGCCAAATTCAACGCTGCAGATTTCTCTCCAGCTTTTCCTTATTTCACCCTTCTCATTCGTTGAGCACAACGGAAGGATTTCTTCCAAGAAAGACTAGATTCGGCTTCGCGTGCACAGCTTCACAGATGACCATTTTCGCCTCCGCCGTGCTCGCTTCCTTCTCGCTTCCTTTCTTTACCTCCTCCATTACATCTCACTCAGGACTCACGAGCCTCGCTTGATGTCTCTCAGGATCATGCCACGGTGAAACTTTCGCTGCTTGTGGAAAGCTAATGCTGTCGGCTGGACGCGGGCAAGATGCGAAACCGCGGAGCTCCCCGCTCCTAAACATGTAGCTACATTAGTCGTGCCCAATCCCCTCTCGAAGCAGGATGAAAGTCGTCACATCACTCTTGGGAAAGTCCATGTCTTGCTTAGAGGTCAGGCGCGTGAAAGCTGCCCCAGTGCGAAGATATAGACCCTATCATTCGCTTTGAAATTTTCAACACCCTGAATTATCGACCATCTATCTCCTCTGACCTCGATTGCTAATATATGGACACGGAGTTGTAGAGTCTCGAAGATATGTCCTCGACAATCGCTCCCAACGAGAGCGGTGGTCACTCATTACAATGAAGCTCGCAATTCGAACAATACATGATATCCTCGTACATGGCGACAAGCAGGTCTTCCATATTCCATTTCAAGCGTCTCCTATCGCTTAATGTCGCCTTTGAGAGTTTCCTCCTCAACCTATCCCAATGATTTTTCGTATCCTTTTCACTCTACCCGTCAAAACCTTTGCCGCTAATTCGTCCGATTACCCGGGCACATGGCAAGTCGCGGGGTACCCCGTTACCCGCAACGATGACGCACTCCTTTTCTCCATGCGGGGAAGCCCACGCCCGCGTCCTCGTAACCCATATTTCCTGTTCCTGAAATGTCTTGAGCCGAAACAGCCACAACAATTTAGCACTTCCGCTGCTGTCCGTCGGGCAAACATCACCACTTCAATTTAGCCTGATTGCGATTCGCGAGAGCAGCCGCTTGACCGCCGGGCATTATCAACAACCCCAGGAAATTTTCCTAGGATAAACAGGACAAGCTATAAGCAATGCACGCCCAGATCTACACCTATAGCCGCAACGCACTTTCTCGTGCTGCACAAGGTCTCAAAGGTTATCCACCATGCTGGCCACAGCAATCACCCATTTAACCTTTTTCCTACTCACGCTGTTCATCAACGATGCTGCGAGCACACTGTCTCCGTACAAGCCGACATTCGAGCAAGACGTTTCTCGCCGACAAGCTGGTTCCAACAACTACACAGCTGGCCATTGGCTTGCAGCATGGTACACCACATCGAAAGCACAATAACCCGTAGAATATCACAACTGACTTAATACCCAGGACATCAATGCCACAGCTGACCGAACCAGCGAATCTCCCGCCCGCGCCATTCAACACCAGCAGTGGCCTCGTCTTCTCTAACAGCACCATCCGGCAAACCATCCACGTCACCGCCACCTCCTCGCGCATCAGGCTTCGTATCTCCAATGCCTTCGGCCTAACGCCTCTCTCCATCACCGCCGTGACGATTGTACGCACCTTCGAACCGCATGTGCACAAAAAAGATAAGAGGAAATACTCACGAACCACAGGCCAAGCCCCTCCCACTCTCATCCAACACCACCAACAGCGCCGGCTCCCCGCTCATCGACACCAGTACCCTCCAATCCCTCACCTTCAGCGGTTCCCCCAACTACACGATCCCCAACGGCGCCCTCGCCGTCTCCGACGCCGTCGACCTGCCCATCACCGCCTCTAGCGACCTCACCATCACGCTGTATCTCTCCTCCGGCCAAACCGGCGGCGCGATAACCTCGCACCCAGGCTCGCGCACGACCTCCTGGCTCGCCCTCGGCGACCAAACCGCCGCTGCCGACCTGCGCACCGCGCCCAACGCCGCCAGCGTCGCGCACTGGTACTTCATCAGCACGCTGGACGCGTGGGTGGGCGCGCGCGCCGGCGGCGGCACGCTCGCGCTCGTGGGCGACAGCATCACGGACGGACGGGGCAGCACGACGGACGGCAACGACCGGTGGCCGGACGCGCTGCTGGCGCGGCTGCAGCGCTCCGGCGACCCGCTGCTCGCCGCCGTCGCCGTCGCCAATCAGGCTGCCGGCGGCAACCGCGTGCTGGCCGACGGCCTGGGGCCGAACGCGCTGGGCCGCTTCGACCGCGACGTGCTGGCGCAGCCGGGCGTGCGGTACGTCACGGTCTTCGAGGGCGTCAACGACATCGGCACCGCCGCCGATGCCGCCGATGCGCAGGGGGCCGTCGGCGACCAGCTGATCGCGGCGTACACGCAGTTCGCGATTAGGGCGCATGCCGCCGGGCTGCCGATTTTCGGCGCGACCATCACGCCGTTCAGCGCGCCGAGGTTCAATGTCACGGCGCAGCCATACTCGGGGGTGGAGCGGGAGCGAACGAGGCAGAGGTTGAATGCATGGGTGAGGGATAGCGGGATCTTTGATGCGGTTGTGGATTTTGATGCGGCTGTTAGGGATGAGGGAGATGCGAGCGTTTTGAGGGCCGAGTACAACTCTGGGGATTATTTGCATTTGACTCCGGAAGGGTATAGGGCTATGGCTGAGGCGTTTCCGGTCGAGGCGCTGAGGGAGTGGGTTGGGGGAGTGGGTGGATGGGCGTGAGGTGACTGGATTAAGATTAGCACCATGTCAATTCAGCTGCCTGCAAGGTCAGTCATGAACATGTGATTTGCTGTATAGAGGGTCTTCTTCAGAAAGTCAGTAGAGCGCTGGCGCTCATTCACAGAGTGGAGACAGACGCGGTCGATATCGTTGGAAACAGAGTAATCCATTTGAATATCTGTGTGGCGGAAAAACTTCATAATTTTTGCTTGCTTACGTCGCTTCTGTACTCGTGAGCTACATCTCCACCCAGTTCAGGGATTGGTAGACGTACTACGCAAAGAGGTGCTTCGCGGCCCACTCCACGTGCTCGTCCGAGAAGGTGGCCATGAAGTAGTAGCTGTGGTCGTAGTCGGGCTGTAAGCGGAGGTTAATGCCCTTATCGTTGCCCGCCTCCTTGGCTGCAGCAATAAAGTTCTCTGGCAGGAGCTGACCCTGCTTGTAGAAATTGTCGCCGGTGCCCTGGACGCAGAAGCGTGATTAGTTACCTGTAGCAGAAAAATGTGCAGCTTTTTGGGTAGCACTCACCACGTCAATGAGCAGCTCCAGCGGACCTTTCCACTGCTTGACGAGTTCCGAAGCATCATGCTCCTTCCACTTAGCCTGGTTCTCCTCACCGAAGTAGCCCTTGAAGGCCTTCTGTCCCCACGGGCAGTTGATCGGGTTGGAGATGGGCGCGAAGGCCGAGCAAGACTTATATTTGCCAGGGTTCTTCAGGAACTGCAGTGCAATGGTTAGTTAATTTGCAGCTGGGCTTGTACTGAGGACGGTTGTCTCCAGAGCACGACGAGAACGTGCGCGTTTCACATACCAGCGTCAAGGCACCGTGACCTCCCATGCTGTGGCCAGTAATGCTGACCCTGCTGCTGTCCAGAACCTCGAAGTTCGCGAACAGTGTCTCGGGAAGCTCCTTCGTAATGTACGTGTACATATTGTAGCCCTTGTTATAGGGCTCCTTCGTTGCATCAACGTAGAAACCCGCGCCCGAGCCAAAATCGTACGCGTCGTCTTCGCCCTGGATGCCCAGGCCACCTGCAAGTCCCGGAAGCGTCGGTCAGCCATTGAGTCGTTGAGGTGCGAAAACACCCGATGGGCAAGTGCCGAGAAGGGAGAAATGCGGGGTTCTTACGAGGGCTTGTGTCAGGGTAGACAACGGCAATGCCCTTCTCGCTCGCCTTGTGCTGGAAGAAGCCCTTCTCAGAGCAGTTGTCGCCAGTGCAGGTCAATCCGGAGAGATAGAACAGCACGGGCACCTTCTGCGTCATTTTCTGCGCCGAAAACGCCTGCGGCGGCAGGTACAGGTTCAGCGCCATCTTGCAATTCGTCGACTTCGCCTCGTGCGTGAGCTTTAGAAGCTTGCCGCCAAAGGAGGCGATTGTCGCAGTCGTCGTGAAAGCCATCGTGGTGGTGTAGTTCGGTATGAATTTAGGGGACAGAATGTGGTAGGGTATCAATTGAGAGGGATTGTTGAGGAAGGGCGCGGGCGTGGTGTTTTGAAGGCTGCCCAGTCGGAGCTGCGGTTAGTGGGGTCGAGCTTGAAGCTCGAGGAGGGGTCGCGTTGCCGATTCGTGACGTCTGTCGGCGCCCAGGCCACTTCTCCGCACTGCCGTGAACAGCAACATATTCCGAGTCCGTGGAGAAAAATGCCATTTGCAGCCAGTTCATGGAATTTGCCTAGCTATTATTCAGACATCGACCCGCTGCTGCTCGATGCGATATCTTTTCGATCCTGTATAACTCCACATCGCCTGCCCAAGAAATCATCCAATGCCGCCCGAAAAACTCCGCGTCAAATGCCCATCCCGATTGTTATCGGCAACTACAGGAGCTCCTCACACGTCCAGTCCTCGTAGCTATATCACGGATCGTTAGAAGCGGTCACCTGCCAGCTACGTGGGCATAGCGGAACTTACTATCCGTCAGGGAGGTATCTCCGCACGACGAGAGGGATCTTCTTCTCCCGGAGCTCCTTGAGAGCGATCTGCAACGGATCTGTCTCGCCTTCCAGGTCGACAAGGACAGGCGCATTCATGCTATGCCCATGTCAGCCTATCCATGCCATGGAGAAAGCATTTATTCCGCTATTTGAAGCGTACCTGATCTGCAAAGCCCGCGTTCCTAGCACTCTGGCCCTCTCGTACTTTGTCATGTAGGGCGTCGTCGTACGCTGGTCGTCGGGAACCTTCTTCTTGCTCTGCTCTTGGACAGAGTTGATCTTTGCCGCCGCAGCAGCACTGACATCGCCCGATACTACAACATTCTCGCCTTCACGCCTGTGCTGATCGGGATCTTCCTGACCACCGGCAAGATCTTCTTCGTCGTCATAGTATGCGCCGGGCTCTTCGGGCTCGTCAAAGTCCTCGTAGACCTCCTCCTGGACGCTGGCGGTTCGACGTAAGTTAGCAAAGTGGTGATCCGGGTGATGGAACTCTTCCTGGGCCTGGACGCCTCCTGCTCGTAGAAGTCGGTCCCAGAACTTATATGAAGAGCAGAAAAAACCAAATGCACAAGGACGACCGTGAAGAACGCGGTAGAAATTCAATAGCAGCACAGCCGCGCGTATACTTACTTGTCAAGACCACCGTCGTCGTCGCCTCCGCCGTAATCAGACATGTTGCGCAGACAGTACTTGGAGAGCGGTCGAGAAGGGGAGTGACGGAGCGCGGAGGATGTCGAAGCTGCAGATGGAGCTCTAGAAGTCGGGGCGCGGAGCTGGTGAAAGAAAGCGCGACTTGACGGGAGCCGCGTCGAGAATTCGCTAGCGCTCGCCAAGATTTCCAGTTTTGCCGCCGCTCACCGCCTGATTTTTCCCAAGCACACCGAAGCGCGGCTCGTCTCCGCAACAATCTCACTCCTCTTCCCTGGCTCGCTCTGCTGTATTTGCGCTCGCAGCTGCAATGGCTGAAGCACTGGCCATTCGGAAGAGATCTGCGGGTTCTACTGACCCTGCAGAGCCACAGACCAAGAAGCCGCGTCAAGGTAAGCAATTTCGCCGGACGCGCCGCCGGAAATGTCACTAACCGTGCTGGCAGATCTGACCTCGTTGGAGTCGGATGCCGCCTCCAGCAATTCTAATATTGCCAGCGACAAAAGCTCTAACGCTGGTGACGATGCCGTGACTGCCGATACTCCGCCCTCGCCGGTTCCACCCAAGAAGAAGCAACCACATCGTCCAACGTACCATTGTCCCATTGAAGGTTGCGCCAGGACGTTTAATCGCCCGTGTCGACTGGAAGAGCACATCCGGTCTCACAACAAGGAGCGTCCGTTTCCTTGTAAACTCGATGGTTGCAGCAAGACATTCATTCGCCAGACTCACCTCAACCGACACATCCGAGATGAGCACGAGAATATCCGTGAGCATGAATGCAAATGGCCCGGATGCGATAAGAAATTTGCAAATGCTACAAGGTTGAAGAGGCATATCGAGGCTCACGAGAGCAAATTCCATTGCACCGATTATCCTCCCTGCCGCGAGGTCTTCCGCAAGCATTCCACGTTGCAGAAGCACATTCGCTCGGCTCATCTGGGCCAGAAGAAGTACCAATGCCCGCACCTAGATCCGGAAACTGGAAAGCCCTGTGGCCAGGCCTACGACTCCCCTTTGAGCCTCAAGGCTCATGAAGGACGTATTCACGGCGGAATCCAGCATTTCTGTACTCAGTGCGCGACAGATCCAGAAAATCCATTCGAGACCTCACCAGGTTTCTTTACCTATGCCGCACTTCAAGCACACATCAAGGAAGCCCATCCACCGATGTGTGAACACTGTAATCTTCGTGTGGCAAGTCACAAACAACTCCAAGCGCATGTCGAACTTGCGCATAGCGGCCTTACTCTGGCAGAACGCAAAAAGTTTCCTTGTCCCTATTCCGGCTGTGGCTCCAGTTTCACGAGGCAAGGAAACTTGAATATGCATGTGAGACATACTCATGAGAATGCCGACAAATGGATCTGCGGCGAGACAGACCTTAGCAGCAGTAAGAAGGACTACATTAGAGCATGGGACGGCGGAGGGGGCTGCGGCCGTGGATTCGCGTCTAAGGGCAACCTGGAAGAACATATTCAGACTCAACACCTTGGAATGGAAAGCAACCGCAAGATGAAGCTGGCCGAGAAGTTCCTCAAGGAAGGAAAGGATCCTAACGCTCCCGCATCCAAGAAGTCCCGCTCTCGCGAAGCCAAAGTTCCGATGGCCACTCGTCTCACTGGTATCGACTACGATACTGCAACAGGACGGAACATTATTTGCTTATTCGAAGATTGCGAGAACCGCTTCTACCGCGAATACGACCTTCAAGTCCATCTAGAGGCCGTCCATGGTATGACAGGTACCGAAGCTGTTGAGGCATTGAAAGAGCGTGCTGCAGAAGAAGGCGGCAACTTCTGGATTGGTGGTCTGGATGAGGCGATAGGATACGCGATCGATGGACAATACGATGAGTGGGATGAGGAGGATTGGCAAGCCCAGCAGGAGTTCGACCGTCGCGCCGGTATCAAGAATTCCGGTCCGGCCGTCGATATTCACAGTGCTGGACTCGGTGGAGAACCTCAGCACGGCGAGGTATATAATGCTGTATGGAACTACTTGCAGGATCAGGACCAGTAGAGATTTGTATCCGCTGGTCTCAGGGATGACCCTTTCCTTGATTCCTTTCCTGGTGTAGGGAACGGAACTGTGGCTCATAATTCGACTTGCGGAGGAAAAGTTAATGTGGCGATTGCTGATATTGAAGTAGTATTTTTTCGGTTGTATGGATACCCCCTCGCCCATGATGGTTGCTTCAAACTGGGAATCGCTGTGCGAAATGGTACATGGAGCAAATGGCGGGATGCATTTCTCGTTTTATTGCTGCACGGCGTGATTGAATTTCCTGTATATATCTCTTTGCTCACTTCCTGACGCACATGGCGAGAACCAATCTTTGTATATTTGCTTACAACTAAAGCTGACTTATCGCTCACGTTGATCATTTAGTGTTTCGGTCATGTGGTAGGTCTCTCGGAGATTATTTATCTGATCCTGCTAAAACACGATCCTCTTTAGATGTCATATACCACACCCATATTATTGTTGAAACCCATCTCTAGTGGCCTGACATCTCTGTTGCTATAGACCGAAGTTGGCGACTCGCACTCTGGGCTTCTT
The DNA here is from genome assembly GCA_037367355.1 of Neoscytalidium dimidiatum. NCBI lineage: Eukaryota > Fungi > Ascomycota > Dothideomycetes > Botryosphaeriales > Botryosphaeriaceae > Neoscytalidium > Neoscytalidium dimidiatum. The sequence goes on along the minus strand of CM074697.1, from coordinate 688,022 downwards.
ATCCATCCAACTGTGAATGCAAGCAGGATGCACTAATGCTATCAGGCCGAAGTCCATGCCCTTTCTCTGTAAATGCTGTCCATATCACCAAGGATGGCTGGCTCCTGGTTATATTCCAGCATGATACCGGCCGTGCTGACCTTGGTTCGTCGATCGCGAATTGAATGAACGTTGTCACTGCTTTGAAGATCCCACCCACGATGCTGAAAGCTACGGGAAATCACGGCTCTATCTAGAAGCTATCGAGGCTGGAAAAGGATACGTTTGGAGAAAGGACTCCCTTCACGATTGGGAAATAGGAAAGGATAACAGCTTCAAGCAGTAAGAGTAAGCATGCTTAAATTGAATGGTCCTTTTTTTTTTTTTTTTTTCAAACGGAATAGATAAATTTCCGGCTGTGTTAGAAAAGACGGTTGTGTGAGGTGATGTGGCTGCGTTGACCTTGTATGCCTGTAATTAAGAATAGATGATATTATGTGTTACAGAGTACGATAGATGCTTCGTGGGCAAACTATAATTCAATTTGCGCTTGTACTGTTTGGATCTCAATCGAGAGATAAATGGTTAAGAATGGGGATGACAGGATGAACAGTGGCCCAGTCACAAAAGATCCGCAACAGAAAGTAAAGGAGCGCATCTGGAGTTGAAGTAGTCATCTGGATGCAAGTGTTATCAATCTTGGTGTGCATTCTGTGCAGCTCGACTGCAATCCTTGCCACTGTAGTGCTTTGGTACTCGCCCTGGAAGGAGCGCACGGCCCTAATGTGGCTGGAGCTTGGGTGATGTGGCGTCTTGGGCTTGGCGGCGATATGGTTTTGCCGGGCTCCTGCCATCCTGCGACTTTTGCCTGCGTCAGTCCGCGCGCCGCCAAACAACAGCTTCAGTCGCTCTTCGCCTCGGCCCTTTCTTTTCTCGCAGCTTGTGTATCGCCCTCAGCGGACTCGGCCGCCGCCCGCTGCGCGTTTGCTGTAACCAGCTCAGCTACGCCTCCGTGGTCGTTGCTCCTCCTCACCCCCTCCATTTCATACCTTCGTACGCCGACATGGAGATCGAGTCCGCTGTCCGCATTCCCTCGCCCGAGCCTGAGCGCCCGCGCAAACGCTCTCCCCCCTCGCGCTCTCCCTCTCCTAGACGCTACCGCTCCCCACCCCGTGGAAGATCGCGTACCATCTCACCCGACCGAAGAGATGACGACCGCCCGCGCGACCGCGACCGCGACCGCGAACGCCAGCGTGATCTGGAATTTCGCGCTAGGCAACCCTCGCCGCCCAAGCCTGTGACCGAGGAACAGAAACAGGCCGCGGCGAAGGCAGAGTACGAGAAATTGCTTAACATGCGTTCCGGAGGCACCTACATTCCGCCGGCTAGACTGCGTGCTCTTCAGGCCCAGATTACGGACAAGACCAGCAAGGAGTACCAACGTATGGCGTGGGAGGCTTTGAAGAAGTCCATCAACGGCTTGATCAACAAGGTCAACGTCTCCAATATCAAGTACATCGTACCTGAGCTTTTCAATGAGAACCTGATTCGCGGACGGGGCCTATTTTGCCGGAGTATCATGAAGGCTCAGGCAGCTTCGTTGCCTTTTACGCCCATCTATGCGGCCATGGCGGCCATTGTTAACACAAAGCTTCCCCAGGTTGGGGAACTGTTGGTTACGAGGCTGGTTGTGCAGTTCCGAAAGGCGTTCAAGCGTAATGACAAGGCTGTTTGCCTTTCGTCAACCACCTTCCTTGCCCATCTTGTCAATCAGCAGGTCGTGCACGAAATGCTTGCTGCTCAGATCCTCCTTCTCCTCCTCCACAAGCCGACGGATGATAGTGTCGAGATTGCGGTAGGTCTCACGAGGGAAGTTGGTCAGCACCTGGAGGAGATGTCGCAACCGATTGCTCTAGCTGTTTTCGACCAATTCCGGAATATATTGCACGAGGCCGATATCGATAAGCGTACGCAGTACATGGTCGAAGTGCTGTTCCAGGTGAGGAAAGACAAGTACAAAGACAACCCAGCCATCCGGGATGAACTAGATTTGGTGGAAGAGGAGGACCAGATCACCCACAAGATTGGTCTTGATGACGAGCTTGAGGTGCAGGATGGACTCAATATCTTCAAGTTCGGTAGGTGCTTTTGGCTTCATTCGTCTGAAATCTGGACTAACAAGGATACAGATCCCGAATGGCAGGAGCATGAAGATGCCTACAAACAGCTCAAGGCCGAGATCTTGGGTGAGGCTGAAGGAAGTGATGACGATGAAGAATACGAGTCCGACGAGAGTTCCGAGGACGAAGACGACAAGCAAGACCGCGAGCTTGAGATTAAGGACCAGACGAACACCGATTTGGTCAATCTTCGTCGAACTATATATCTCACGATCAAGTCCAGCGGGGGCTTCGAAGAATGTTGCCACAAGTTGATGAAAATCAACCTTCCTGCTGGCTACGAAAGTGAGCTTCCCTCGATGATCATCGAGTGCGCTTCTCAAGAGCGGACGTACGATAAGTTCTATGGTCTCATCGGCGAGCGCTTCGCCAAGTTGAACAGGTTGTGGAGGGACCTGTTCGAGGAGTCTTTCATGAAGTACTACAACACGATCCACCGCTATGAGACCAACCGTCTGCGTATTATTGCGCAGTTTTTTGGCCACCTCCTGACCAGCGATGCCATCGGATGGCATGTCTTCTCTGTCATTCGCTTGAACGAGAGTGACACTTCGTCATCCAGCCGTATCTTCATCAAGATTCTCTTTGAGGATCTGGCGCAGGCCATGAGTATGAAGAAGCTCGCAGAACGTATGAGAGAGGACATTCTGCAACCGAGTTTCGACGGCATCTTCCCGAAGGACGAGAGCCGCAATACCAGATTTGCCATCAACTTCTTCACGGCCATTGGTATGGGCGTACTTACGGAAGATATGCGCGAGCATCTCAAAAATATGCCGAAGCCAGCGCCGCCACCTGCTTTGCCGGAACCGGAGAGCGATTCGGAAAGTGTATCTTCGTACTCGAGCTACTCAAGCTACAGCTCGCGGTCTAGGTCATATACACGATCAAGATCACCGTCAAAGTCGCGCGGGCGACGTGACAGCCGCTCGGAATCGCGATCAAGGAGCCCACGCGGAAGGAGTCGGTCGCATTCGTACTCCTACACACCTCCGCCTCGTCGTCGGCGCGATAGGAGCTATACGGAGTCAGTCTCACGCAGCAGGTCGAGAACGCCGGCCCGCCACCGCAGAGATAGGTCATACAGCGAATCAATCTCCAGATCACCACCTCCCCGGCGTAGACGGGCAACTTCTTCGGTGTCTCGTTCGCCGTCTCCGAGGAGAAACGGGCGTGCTAGGTACTCAGCGTCGCGTTCTCCAACACCGCCTGCTCCGCGGGCGGCGCGCAGAGTTCGTAGCCCTTCTGCTTCACGCTCACGCAGCCCACCGCGTCGCAGGAACCGCAGCCCCAGCTACTCGTCGCGGTCGCGTAGCCCTACGCCTCGTGGGAAAGGCCGTCGGTACAGCCCATCTCCTTCCCGGAGTCCGAGCCGGTCGGCCCCTGTAAGGCGCAGGTCGCCAGTTGGCCGTGATGATAAGAGTTCGCGTGGCGGAAGGGACGACAAGTATTCGCGCAGGCGCAACACCAGTTCTCCGGAAACATCCCCCCCTCCAAAGTCGACAGGCAGGGGCGGAAAACGCAGGAGCCCGTCTGTTAGCGTGTCGAGGAGTAGGAGCAGGGGCTATACTCCAGCAAGAAAAGTTGATGCGGGAAAGGGCCGGGCGAGAGCCAGTGACTACTTGTAAATATATGGGATATTGGGCGTTCTGCACTGAAAATAGGGCTAAGAGAATGGAATGAAAGAAGCAATTGGTGGATTGGTGGAGGAATGGGGCAAATTGCCGATGGTTGATGGGGTTGTGGGGCTTTTGCGATGAAGGGCGGTGGGAGAGCTCGGGCGAGTTTCAGGGTTCAGTAGTCCAGGGCTCAGACGGAGCTTCTTTAGCTTCGAAGCAAAAGGCTGAGGCCTGGAAACCGTGTCAATTATGGCGCGAGAATAATTGTCGGCGATGCCATAGTGCAGAACACCACTACGGTGCTTATCTCGGGCGCTTCGGAATCGGGCAGCGGTTGCAACTGCCGGCGGTGGTGAGCAAGATTAGAGTTCGGGACCCTTGGGAGTCAGCCTTCCCCGCAGTCTGCTGCTCGCTCGCCCGGCGGGTTTGTGGTGCCCGCTGCGCTGCAAACGCCAAACGCCTCGGGAGCTCCGGAGCTCTCTCCCATGTGCAGATCCCCACCATCTGAAGCTCCGTGCTTTTCTCACCCTACTTAAGCTCACGCTATAGTGCCGCCCCGCCTGCCCTCTCCACCTCACTTTCTCCATCTGTGCTTGCTATTGGGCTCGAGGAAGCTGAAGAAGAACCGAAACAAGCGAAGGAACATGCTAGGCAAGATCCTTCCCGCCGTGGTACGTTGCACAGGAAGCTTTTGAGCTGTCTCACCCCCGCCGTCATAGCTCCAGGTGTCCTCCCAGCTTTATCATGCCAACACTACACCCGGTACACGCATTGGATCTTCAGAGCTATGCATGCTGATAAGAACACGAGCAGGCCCTTGGCGGCGTCGCTCTCCTCTGGCCGGAGCTGGCCTGGAGAGTGGGTACGCTGCAGCTCATCACCGCCGATGTCAGCACACTCCAAAACGTGACGGTCTTCAAGGAGCAGGAGGTCAAGTACAAGGACATCCTGAAGAACTGCGAGGATGTCATCATCCTGGAGGAGCAGAGCGTCGCGATCCTAAGCTGCGACCCGCAGCGTGATGCGTGGAACACCGTGATGGTGAGTTGGGACGTCTGCAGTAGGGTGGAAAGGGAGAAAGAGAGCCTTCAGCTACCGCGGGACAGCTCGATCCCTGACGGCTCTTTTCACACCTCCGAGTTCAGAGGAAAAGCTCTAAACTAACGGCCGCTTGCAGGGCACCTTCATCGACCCGTCTCCACCAGGCGCCATCTTCCAATGGTTCTACACCGAGCCGGACAGCTACCCGCAGCCGCTCGCCATCGAGAACTTCGGCACGCGCGCCGTCTCCGACTTCCACCCGCTGGGCATCGAATACCACGCGCCCTCGTCCACCCTCTTCGTCGTCAACCACGCGTCGACCGGCCCGACGGTCGAGCTCTTCGACTACACGCCGTGGAACGGCTTCGGGCGGCCGGCGGCCACCCACCGCGCGACGGTGCAGCACCCGCGCATCTCGACGCCGAACAGCGTCCACGCGCTGAACGGGACCAGCTTCCTGGTCACCAACGACCACTTCTTCCGCATCCGCGACGCCTTCGTGGCCGCCAAGATCGAGACGTACGGCGCGCTGCCGGGCGGCAGCGTCGTGCAGGTGACGCTCCCCTCGACGCTGCCCACCGCCGCCGCCGACGAAACCGGCGCATCCACCACCCTCAGCCCCTCCGACATCTCCGTCGCCACCGTCGCCAGGAACATCCCCTTCGCCAACGGCATCGCCCTCGTCAACGGCTCCACCCTCGCCGTCGCCTCCACCGGCGGCCGCAGCGTCCGCCTCTACAACCTGACCACCACCGCCGACGCCGACGACGACGACGGCACCGTCTCGCTCACCCTCACCGCCGAGGTCCGCGCCCCGGCCATGCTCGACAACCTCAACGTCGACTCCCAGGGCCGCCTGCTCGCCGCCGGCCACCCGCGGCCCGGCGGCCTGACCGCCACGGTCGCGCGCCGCGCCGAGTGCGTGCGGCTGCGCGCGCGCGTGGAGGCGGCCGCCGCGGCGCAGAACCCGTCGTCCGAAGAAGAAGAAGAAGATGAAGACGTCAAGCTCGGCGACGACGCGAGCGACCAGGAGGTCCTGGCCGACGCGCAGAAGAAGAAGAAGAAGAAGACGGTGCCGGTGCAGCTGAGCGAGGAGGACCTGAAGACGCTCGACGTGTGCGAGCGCACGTACGACGACACCCCGCCCAGCTGGGTCGGCGAGCTCGTCCGGGCCGAAGAACAAGGCGGCGTGTGGGCCTGGAGGGAGCTGCTCGTCGGGCATCAGGCGGGCTATGGCTCCAGCTCCGCGGCCGCGAGGGATGTGAAGGAGGGGATCACGTTGGTCGCTGGGCTGTACGAGAGGGGCATTTTTGTGGGGAAGGTGTGAGTGTGGGCAGGGTTGTAAGTGGGTGACCAAAGTTGGTGGGTGGTTGGTTGGTTGGATGAGTGGGCGAGTGTGGATAAGTATGTACAATCGGCTGGGTGAAAGGGGGGCCGTGTGTGTGTGTGTGTGTGCGTGGGTGGGTGGGTGAGAGATCGAGTGAGCAGTGGATACGAGCGGATAGATGATGCGGGGTTGCTCAAGTGGAGCAGGCGGATGAACGAGAAAAAGGAGCAAATGAATCCAGGTTTTAGGGGAGGAGTGGTGTTGGGGCAGGGATAGGACGCGGCTATCTGGAAAGGAATCACGGAAAGAGGGGAACCGATGCGATGATTCTTGAGTGGGGAAGGATTTGCACCTACGGTAGGATATTGTTCACTTTTGACATCGGGAGATCACAGGTGGACCTGCAATGAACGACGCGGGTTGGGAGCGGCGCATGGGGTTGTTTCGAAGAGAGCACCTCAAAAAGATGGTACGCAGTCATAGAATATGTCGGAAAGGATGTTTCCTTGGACACCCTAATCCTGCCTAGGAGCCTTTGAAATGGTTAACCATGCCTGAAAAGCGCCCGAGAAGACAATTCGGATCCAAGCTCCCACTATGAGTCCGTCAATTTTTCCAAACCAGATCCGATCCGATCGTCATATCCCCAGATTCACATCCCACCCTCAAACTCAATGATATCCGCCAAATGCAGCATTTGCTCCTCGCTAAGGAACATGTAGTACCGCTCCATGCCCAGCGTGATCGGCCACCAGAGGGCACTAGTTCCATCCGCAAACGTGACTTCATCCATTCCGGCAGCATTAGCAGCGAGTGTGATGATCCTGCTCGAAGCATTCGGGTTCTGTATGTGTGAAGAACGGTCTAATCAGTGTAGACAACTGCTTTGAAAAAAAATAAGGAGGCAAACTTTCAAGGACGAGAAATTGATGGGGAGAAAGAAGTGTGTTTGATTGCTTCAATTCGCCATCCGTTGCTGATATCTCCCCGCAACTCCAGCAAAAAGATTATCACATGATAGTGCAATTATCCTCACTGACAATGATCTGATGCGTTCCGCCGCCCTCTCCTCCCTCGGCATCGTCACCATCCGGGTGCATGTAGAAGCGTTGGGCCAGTTCGGCTAGCATTCCGCGCTGTTGTGAAGTGATTTAGCACTTTGACAATCCACAAATCATGTCATGAGAACAGAGGGCGAGTTCGGGTTATCGAGCCCCAGCTGGAGCATGGCACTCCTCTGAATAGTAAAATTGATAAGGTCGTGAATGAGGACATTAGTACTCACCGTTATGAATGTCTCGCGGCTACCACCGGCGCGATTGATATCATTCTCAGAGGTGATGCGGTACTCTTCATGCATGCGGCGGCGACTTGGTAGTCCGTTGCGCGTGGCACGCTCATCCTCATCCTCGTCACCTTCGGGGACCGTCCTGGTGTCAACCTCCTCAGACGCGGGTTGTGAACGAGGCGGCCGGGCGCGCCGTAGACGGCCAAAGGAGATGGAAGAGAACTGAGAAGCGTCGCTGGGAGTGACACCAATACCCAGACGAGCATTGCGGCGGGCACGGGCATCAGGGCTGAATACCTTAATGGTGTGGTCGATGCCTGATACTGCGATCATGGGCTCATAGGGGTGACCTGCTGAAATTTAGCGAGATAACTGAAAAATCCAAACACAGTGTCTTTTTACCTTGGACCACGTTGACGACCTCCCCATCTCCCTCGAGAATGTTGACAATCTGTGATGTCTTCTTATCCCAGATGAAGAGGTGGCCCGAATCGCTGCCGCTGACGACATACTCATCCTCCAAACCAAAGAAGTTGACATCCTTGACAGTCTTGACGTTGCAGTGGCCGCGATATTGGCGAATATGTGATGAACAGGGTTTGTCAATCTCCACCTTCTCTTTCAACCTCGTGCGCTCGAATGCTGACCGAAATAAAATGCTGGTTGGTCCATCATCATCAAAATCATCGTCCTCGTCTTCGCTAGTTTCTTCCTCAGAATCTTCAGCTTCATCAGCATCGTGGAAATCATCGTCGTCATCATCTTCCTCATCGTCCTCTTCGTCGTTCTCCCCACTCATGAGCTCTTGTAGCTCTTCCAGAGCCACAGGGGCCTCATCATCCTCCATGCTTTCGTCTTCATTTGTGGAACTGCTTCCTCTGGGCCGACGAACCAAGCTGGCACTCTCAACTACGTCCTCGTCTTCTTCGGGGCTGATAGTGCTCAAAGCTCTTCGGATGGCCGCTTCATCCTGTCTGATACTGGCATCTCCCCTACCCAAACCTCCAAAGGCCCTATCAACAAAGGCAAAGTCAACGCCTTGGCCAGCGTTCATCAAGACCCCCCGGCCAACCTTGAAGCCCCAGAACCTTAGGGCAGCCTTTCGGTCTTGGGCTCCAATTGCCTCGGGTGGAGAGCTGCCGCCTTCAGAACCGGGTGAAGCTGGGACCACCGCACTGGACAAGTCTGCGAACGGGATTTTGACGGCTCGTGCAAAAGCGATGACAGCAGCTTTCTCGGTCGGAAAGACCACACGATTCTGATCCGTTTCGAAGGGCGAAGCATCGATGTTGATAATCGGAGTCTCACCGGCAAGCTGAAGTAGATAAGGAATTAGAACTTCGTCGATGGCATCGATGCCAGCGTCGGCGGGTACAGGATAGCGCGTGTGATTGCGGGGCATATCGTTTGGCTTGGTGAAGCCTTCCAGCAAGGCACCCACGCCGCTGTCCAACCACAAGAGAATGGCCTTGAGGAAGTCGTATCCAAATTGTTCGTGGCGGGGTATCTCATTGGGCTCACGAGGAGCCGGGACGATCTTCTCAAAGTAAGACAGCGCAGGGCTAGAACTGCTCCCTGCAGTACGTAACCTCCCACCCAAGACTCTGGCCAAGGTTCCAGCTGCCTGAACAAAGCGTCTTGCAGATCCACGCTTCTCCCGCAAGTTATTTTGGAATGCAACATCTATGTCGAGGGGGTTGACTGGGTACCGCCATTCGCGAGAGACTTCATCCATCTGAGGTAGAACTGTAGCAGCATAACCGAGAACTGAGGTGAACGGGACAGCGTAGCCGGTCGGATCGGAGTCTGAAGGCTCTTTGCGCGTGCCAAGAGTGAACAGGTTTTTACGCAAAGCCACTACGTTCTTCGCGATGCGGAAGCTCTGCCTCTGAGCTTCAGGCAGGACAGCCTCACGCGCCTCGGAGATAGGGCTGCGCGGGCGGGGAGGTTCAATTGGAATTTCTTCCCTCTGACCGTTTTCGTAGTGCACCATTAAAGACATTTCCTCGTCATCTCCCGGTGAGCCGTCCCCAGTCCGTGGTCTCGAGCCAGCACGCTCAGTACTCTCCTGCGACAGACCTGTCCTAGCCCTCTTCCTCTTTCTATTCTTCGATTCTTTGACCCGGGTATTGCCCTTGCTTGCTTTAGGGGTATCTTCCTCTGCCTGCTCATCCGCATCCGGACTGTGCACAAGATCGAAGCTGTAGATCCACTCTCCCGACCAACTCACAATCAGATCGTTCGGATTATGGTCGCTAATCTTGCACGCTGTGATGTGGCCATTGTCGGTACGCTTCATGCGTCTTTGACCATTTGGCGCGAACTTGCGGACGCATTGCGTTGCCTGTCGCATTAGCTCCCTGTCATGTTCCGAAAGCTTGTCCGGAGAGGAGAGCGGAGCACCCCTCTCGCGTAGCTTGTCCCGGCCAGTCATCCGCCGGTCGTGCAGGAAACAGTGCAGGTGAGCACCTCCGAGGGCAATATAGTGTGGTTGGCTGGGAGAGCATGAGATTGTGTTTAGGTCGAGATGGTAGCGTTTGTAGGATATGAGTGGTGGCGGAACGTTGTCGTCATGGAAATTGCGCCTGCCCAAGGAGCTTGGAGCCGGATAATGAGACTCAGGCTGACGGAGGTCCCATTGCCTAACCTCGCCATCTTCCGAGCATGTCAAGAACAGCCACGGCGAGGATTCAGTGACGATCCTCTTCACCCTGTCGCTGTGCGAACGAAAGACCTTGCAATTGGTGGAATTCTCGCCCAGGTAGCGCACGCCATCATACACAGTATTAAGTCCCCTAGCACGGCTAGAGGTGTTGGTAGAAGCTGAAGGCTCGGTGGAGCTTCCAGCGTACTCGATGTCAAAGATGCGGACTTCGGCGTCGCCAGCGGCAGTCACAATGGTGCGGTCATTGCTGAAAGGCATAAACTTGACGGAGAAGATATTGGCACGGTGACCGGTGGCAATGGTAGTGGTGAAGTCAAACTGGTTCTCGGAAGACTGGGGGAGGTAGGAGTGGATGTTTACGTGCTGGTCATCCGAGCCTGATGCCAACAGCTGGCCAGACTTGGACCAACTGTGAGAGAGCAACGTCAGCAAGCGTGCAAATCGACAAGCATGAGGATTGATCTTACCATAGGGCATTCACACAGCCCGAGTGACCCGAAAGCTCGTTGACAATATCTAAGTCGCGAATCCATTGCCTGTCACCGTAGATGTCGTGAACGCGGGCATACTTGGTGTCGCGCAAGCCTAGCTCACGATTGAGCAGCTTGGTGTAGAGCTGGTGCTTCATGCTGGTGGACCGCGCTGCGACGAACAGCTGCAGAGCAAGGGAATGAGCGAGGGTGTAGAGGTGATCCGCGCGGAGGGTCGAGCAGAGCGAGTCAGTGACGGAAGCGTCGCTCCGGCCTAACGGTGTGAAGCTCGATTGGTGGCGCGAGGACTCAATCCGGAACAGGCGTGGTGACGCAGGACAGAACACGCATTTCGAGAGGTGGTCAGGTGCGTAGCTTCCTGCGAAGGGCGGTCGACGAAGGAGAGGGAGGAAGCAAGCACGAAGGCGAGGGTGAGGAAGAGAGTAGAAGCAACTGACGCAAGTGTTCGAGGGCGTGCTCTCGCTTATCGATAGGCAGCGGCAGCGGGCTAAAAGGAAGCCGCGCCGCCAGCCCTGCAGCCGACGCACCCGGCGAGCCCACGAGCGAGCCCTCTGCTCTGACCTGCGTCTCGATCCCTCCCCTCTTTCACCGCCATTCCGCCTCAACAAACTCCGTTTCGCGTGGCCTAGCGTATCCTTGCTTGATTCCAGTCGCCCCGCATGCTTCTGCTCCTCAAATCCATCTACCTTCTTGCCGGCATTTTCCTCGTGCGACAATACGTGCGAACAGCGCTGCCTTCGAATCTTGTTCCCAGCGAGTCATGAAGCTTTGTTCTCTGACCCACTCCGTCTCTGTCTCGAGCAATGCGAAGGCTGGACTGGTCCAGATAGAGCTTTTTCCAACATACAGCTTGACTGAGCTCGCATCTCCTCGTAACCTTCCTGCAATTGCGTCAAGTATGGGAGATGCCGCTGCGTGTGTTTATCGAACCCCGGCAGAGACAAACCTTGACGTACCTGCCGACCGAGCATCACACGCAATCAGTGAAGTAACAAAGGCTCATCTTCAATGACCGAGTTTTACTTATCCTTCGACGAATTCCGATTTGGGAAGACTATTTAGCCGCCGAGGATATACTGCTCTTCTAAAATCGGCCCCCATTGCCGGCGTTGATCTCGTTGAAGAAAGTGCATGCCTCCGTACCTTCCTCACTCAATTGTCCAGTGCCACACTTGAGACGCGCAGTCCGATCTTGAGGAACTGTCTGACCAAAGCCAGGACGATCATAGTACCCACATTATTGACTCGTAGCCCGCCACTGCGAAGTTCTCGCTGCATGACCTTCAGTTGGTCACATATCGCGTCTTCTCCTCGAAGGTGATCATAAGTCTCCAGGCTGCGAGCTACCAGTGCGTGAAGTATGGAGTTTCAGTGTCCGAGCGCTTAATATACTGAGGTCTAGGATGTTAGCCGTCTATGTATCATCCTGCTTCAGCTTATTGTAAATCCGCCTCCATCACTGACTCTTCGGCTCCTTGCTGGTCTGGATGCTTACCATCTGGCTACGTCCAGACAGAGCAGTACCTAAACTTAAGTTGGGTAAGGAATCAGAGTCCTCAGGCGACTTTTAAACTGGTGGGAGTAGACAGCAGCAGTGTAACTTGGGTAGTTTGGGTTCGGCTGCGCCGCGGTCGCAGCAAGAGCGCTAACCTTAAACAATTTACGCGAGCCACAGTTATGCTGCAAAACTGGCTACCTCCGCTGTTTCGATCATTTAATTTTATTTGCAATCATTTTCAAATGGTTGTTATGTATCAAAGAGTATTCGTACATAAGTTTTTGGAGCAATCCACATCCATCTTAGATTGGATCTGAAAATATGTTAAATATTCCCATCGACGTATGTTCTATCTACCCACCCCGATCGCCGATGATCTATCTGGTATCGCCAACTAATTACGTTCGGGAAATTTACTATATGGCTCCATTGAAGTCAAGAAATGCCGAGGAACGTTCAAAGCTACTTTTGATTCCCTCGTGGTGGTATTTCAAACGTTAGATTGAGTCACTCAGATGAACCGTTTTTTCGAACGCACCTAAATTAGCCTGATATAAAGCTCTAATAATGTCTATAGATGCCAAAGAAGAAGCCTCTACGGAATATTTGATCGTTATAGACTTCCTCACGGGCTGTCGGTGCTAGTTATATCATCTAAACGTCATTACTACCGGCGAGCTCCAACTTTGATTGATCTTTCGACGTCACACTCACCCGACAGATAGAGGAGAGTCTAAAAATCAAGAAAGTAAAATATGGAAAAAAGGAATAGCTACCCACTGTTAGCGGCATTCAACCGTGAGGTCGAGCTCCCAAAGTGGCATCAAAGCCCAGAATATTACCAGCCCATGGACAGACGTCGGCCGTATCTGGAACTACTTTCCGTCTTGATTTCGTTCGCTACGGTACACTAGTCAAGTCCCGTCCTGGGACTCGAAACTTTGTGGTTGACCATTTGACTTGCCAGGATACCTTTTATACAAGACTTTACCACAGTTGATGCTATTTGGAGTCACCCAGACCATCGTGTCATATCCCAGCGGAATCAACCCTGAGAAATTTTATGTCGATAAGTGACTACAACGAGCTCCAGCTTGGGAAAAACTCACTTTGCTGGCCACTCTTAAAGTGAATCTTTATCTTCTCAGAAGTATGATTTATCTCGCAAATTGGCACTGTCGTGAAAAGAGGCAGCTGGATCCGCAGGGTGTATAGCAGTTCTACTGCATTTGATAGACTAGCTTTACTGTCAATCACGCTACCATCGACTCGTGTCAGTTTGACCAGACGAGCGGGAATAAGCGAAAGGCCTTGATATACATCTCTGAGCCTCCGCCCATCCGTGTTGCTAATGACACAGATAAGTCTATTTCGATGTCCCGGACGTTCAAAAACTGATTGGCCAATGTAATACACATATGTTGGGTTTGAGCTGTACCTGTAGAATATTATCAAAGCCACTAGCTAGCACTGTAACAAGTGCAGCGTCTTGCTTTCTCAGTTCGACAGTGGCGGCAGTACTTGATGCAAAGATGGATATCTTGTCGGGCGACGGTGCATTATACTGGAGGCACAAGTAAAAAGGGTCCACGAGTTTTATATGACAAAGTAATGTGGCATGTAAGAGCTTAAGTCAGCCTTTCGACTCTTCTGATTAGGCGATCTCAGTAGAAACAGTCGACGATATGCTGACAATCTATGGGTTTGATCTCCAGCTAAACGCGGAACGTCTGTTTCGGGCTCACTCTCTAGCTAGTTTTCATATGAATTGTAACTTGCCATTGAGAGAATTTTGTAATTACCAGGAGAATAATATGTAATGAAGATCAAGATCGTTAGTCAGATGGAAGAAATATGCATTTTAGATGGGAAGTTCCTAGGTGAATCTCAACAAACTCGTTCAGTATCATGATATAACCTCATTTCAGTCAGTGCGTTACCAGCAATTTCGTTCTAATGCATCCAAGATATTTTATCTGCTATGAGATTGTCCATTCCGAAGCCCATTCCTATTGCCTTCCCAACCGAGCCATACTTAAGTATCTCTGCTAGTCGTTGTCATCATTTGAAGGCTGGGAACTCTGCTCGCTATCCAAGATGAACGCCGAGGTCTTCCTATGCAGTGAATATTTCCCTTTATTGTAGGCTTTCTGAGTTCCTAGTAGCCGCAGTCGCTTGCGCCGGGTGAAACCCTGAATGAAAGCGTATAGGGCAGCCCTCATTAGATAAAGTCTTCGCGACGCTCCTACATGCGCTCAAACCAATGTTTGCGTGCTGCACTGAAAGTACCATGGCCCATGTAAGAGAAATACCAAGATGGTTCTCCGTGGCTGACACCCTCCTTGCGGCAGCAGCCGCCTTCGTCCCAAACTTTCCGGTAACCATGGTTCCAATAAAACCACTCCTGTTGGAGCAAAAACTCGTATGCATCTGTATTCGGTGTCTGGTCTTCGTTTGGAAGAGAGCGAAGGAGCTAAACTACCCAGCGGCGCTAGCGCCGCGCTAAGCGTACCTGCCATAACAATTCCGATTGCTCAGTGCGTTCCGGATCAGTACGTGCCATGCATACTAGACAAAGTCCATCGAAGTGCTTGGTAAGCATCGTGAGGGTACTCTCGACAGTATTACCGCATGGGATAAAGCAATTGTAGCAGCCTTTGTGATCTGCCTCGTACTTGAAGCTTTTCAGTCGAGTGAGAAGAGTATTTACGCTGGCCTTAGCAAAGGTACGCTCTAGAGACCAGGCCTCGATGTTCAGCAGTGCCCTTTGGTATAGAAACAGCGCCTTTTTCTTTCACTCGCATTTAGCCGTCTTTAGTGGCTTCTTAATCGGACCCCAGAGCTTGTCATGCATTACACCCATGAGACGGCCTCGCGCAGCGTTGAGCTGCTCTACCAGACAGTCAGGAGAAGCCTCTTAAATATGATGCAAGGGTCATACTCACGGATGATAAGCGGAGGCAAGTGCAGGTTCCTATGCTTCGTCGGGTTCTTTTCCATGATATGCGCCTGCGAGTTGTACACCAGCCACTTCGTCGCCGCTGCAAAGCCGGGTGCAAGTTCGAAGGCCCAACAGGGGAAGAGGATCAATTGTGCACGTGCGCCATCATTGTATTCCGTCTCCTCTCCCAACTTTTTGCTTTTGACGTTCGTGGCCCACCACTTGACGAACCAATCCTTAAACCACGTGATCAAGATCTCCTTAACGATTCTTTTCATCCGCCACATATTCCACACCTTCACGATACTCCATATGACGCTGATATCCGCAGTATAGCAGTCTGCTGTCATGGGGACTTTGTGCATTGCACGGAACACGATCTCCATTGCCATGTTCTTAATTCAGTCATTCTCCTTGAGTTCGACTTCAGTTTTCCCGGACTCTTTCCAACCGCCACCAAGTATCTTATCAAATGGCTCCGAGTGAGCGCGCAGGATATCCTTCTTGACAGCGAAGTCGGTGACTTGCTTCACCGGAGCTCGCTGGCGGTGAGATGCGTGGTGTCTTCATGCTCGTAGACGCGGATAATGAGATCAGGCTCCTCGGCGATTTCAACTGACGTACGCGAGCAGCGATTGGCCTCGACGTTGAGTGAGATTGGTGCCGACGCCATGGTGGAGGTTAGTGTGTGGCAAGTTAAGCGCAGCGGCCCGCGGAAGATGTAGGAATGAGCCGTAGCGGAGGGCGGGGGCCACGCTGAGGGTCGCGGATGAATGCTTAGCCTGATTGCGAGGCGTTGTGAGGTTGTGGTTGGAGGAAGAAGAGGAGAGAGTCCGAAGGAAGTTATGTAGTTGACAAGCTGACATGAAATGCGCTAGGCCGGTTCATGTGAATTCAGTCGTGATGGCCATAGAACCGTAGCGAGGTGGCATATGTTGAGCGTAAAGTGAGCAAATCGCTTGCGCAAGGGTATTTGGAGTGCTCTTATGATTGAAAAAAAGCTCAGCTCAATAGTGGAGCAGCTAAGCGAGGGCATATTGCAGGGGCTAGGTTTGTCGAACCTGGAGCATGCGATGCTACTCCAGCTCGATGGAGGTAGTGCTTAACCTTACCAGGCTGGATTCTCCACGAAGCCCTCTTCCACTGGAAACTTCAGCTGACATGTCAAAGCTGCAAATACATCCGAGCATTTACTGACGAGTTCTGCGAAGCGTTTTAAGAACGGCTACCTATCTATGGCACCCTTCCTGGTGTCTCGGCCTATTCGCTTCTGTTAGAAGGCTAGAATGGTTGTTACGTAGATAACAGGAAGACCTGAAATATCTGATAAAGAGCTTGAATGGCAAAGTGAAAAAAAAAATTAGTCTCGAAAGCACATTTCAAAACTAGATTCACGCAGAGTGTTGAAGAGGTCAGAGGCATTATGTGGTGGAATTTCTCTCTGTGCTTCAGACTATAAGAAGTCCACCCGCTTGGGGGACTGGTCGAGACAACACGGCAGGAGTGTCGACTGTGAAATTGAAAGAAGAGTTGAATGAAGTAAACGACAAAGGCAAGAAAGAACTCAAGGAAATGCATGACGCTGATTAGACGATGTTGGGCTTTGAGTATCATCTGGCGAATAATCTTGAACATGTGTACATTGATCGTAGTTTGTTGACCGGTGGCACTGTGTCTAGAGGTGCGGGCCGGGGCCAGGGCGATGAGCAGAGGTTATTTGTCCCAGTGAAGCAAGCAACACGGGCCAGACTTAAAAGATGACTGGAAAGAATCGCATTTCAAAAAGCGTACTGGACGCTCTCGAACCAGCTGAGGGAGTGCGCTGGGAGAATGGTTGGAGAGGAGCAATAAGATCTGGCCCGCAGAGTAGGCATTCGTCCTCGAAACTACAAGCATGTGCCATTCAGCAAATCGGCGAACACAAACGGGCAGCGGTTCATATCATTACTGCGACGCAGTTTCTCTAGGCTCCCAAGAGAAGTCGATCGAAGACTGTCTTTTCCGTGGCATGGCGGCCGGTTCGATAGAAACGGAAAGAGAGAGAACGGCAGCAAGTAAAAGCGGACGAGTAGCAGGGAAGTAGCGGTAGAACATGTCGTCGGCACAGGCTTTGAAATGTGAGAAAATAAACAAAATGAAAAGACGGTGGCGGAATTAGATTCCACAGGCGAGCACAGGGATGTCAGGACGACAAGTAGACTGGCAGATTGGAGATGAGAAGGGAGCGAGCGGGCGGGGCCGGGGAAGCGACGGGACAACCGAACCGAAGCTTTTGCCAAACGCGCCGAGACGCGTTCAACACGTGTGCTACCCGCACACAACATCATGAACAAACCCACTACCGCTCCTCACCCAATTCCAAGACATTTGCTACACCGTCATGCCCCCACTCCGGCCAACTACCTCGTCCATCTCCATCCAGTCTCCCGGCATCTCCCACAGCAAGGCAGAGGACTTGTCCTCAACCCGCAAATATGTCGCATTCCCTTCTCTCACAGTTGCCACTTCGGCGCGCATTCCAACCCAGGGCCCATCGCCCTGTGAGCTACCAGTTCCTTGCCGCCGTGGGCCATTTTAGCTCTGCGGATCCATGAGCGCCTGGGTCTCAAGCTACCGACGCAAGGAATCTAACATGTTGCTCTTTGTGCCCTGCACGATGCCAATCCATGCGCTCTTGTTTTGGTGATCACATTTCTCGCTGACATGTCAATTGCTTTTCGTCCATGTCATATTACCTGCATATGTCCACACTGCGGAGCTTCTCCCGGCCCCTGTCGCTCCAGAGATCTCGTGTCACTCCTCCGGCCCGAGTGCTGTCCTCTCGTTTTGCGTTGCTTCAGTTCCTCCGAACCGTTCGACCATATCCGCTTACTTGCATTTTACCAGTAAGCTCCTGACCATTTTTGATACTGACATCAGCGAGATATGATCTTCCGCGGCCTCGCGGCGGGCCTGCTCGTGCCGTTCGCGGCTGGCGCCGTTCTCCAGCGCCGCCAATACGACGGCCCCTACCGTGTTCTCGAGATTGACGTTCGAGTTGAGGTCTTCATCCAACCCGTCGTGGTGGCCACTTTCTGCGCTCAGAATACCATCTTAGCCATTGCTCCTGGATTTTCGCTGCCTGTTACGAATGCGCCGACCTATGTCGACACTATAACAACCGTTACGAGAACAAGCAGCAGATCTTCCTACCGGACGTACATCAGTGATGGTCCAGATGGCTATGGTTATGGCTATGGTCGTTCCAGGACAAGGCAGCCATCACCGGTGGCCTCGAACGTTGCTTCAACGACAATTCTTCTTCCAAGTTCGTCTTACCAAATTGCTGGGCCATCTCTACTGTCGTCCTCGTCATGGGAATATCCAGCCATCTCGTCATCTTCCAGCTCGGAACAGGAGTATTCCTCGTCGTCGAGCTCGTCGAGCGTGTCGACTAGCTCGGAGGAGTCTCTAAGTAGTTTCATTCCGGAAACTACTAGTTCATCTTCGTTCTATTCGATTTCCATCGAATCACCGAGCTCAACATCTCCAGGCACCTACGAGTACAGCACAAGTAGCTCAACAGAGCTTTCCAGCTCAACGAGCTCCTCTGCTCCGACAATACCTAGCATGACGGGGTTTGGCTCGCCTTCGAGCAGCAGTTCCGAGTACCCATCTTTGCCGGCATATTCCTCCTCGTCATACGAGTCGTCTGCGACCGAATCGCTGAGCTCTTCGAGTAGCAGTACGGAATCGTCTAGTTCATACTCTACCGAATTATCTACGGGATCTTCCTTGAGTAGCAGCCCCTTCTCTTCGACAATTTATCTGCTCTCGAGCAGCAGCTCTGGATTGTACTCTTCTAGCAGCTACGAAAGTAGCAGCACTTCTTCCAGTTCCCTATATCTTTCGAGCAGAGCACTTGCAAGCAGCTCGCTTTCAAGCAGCTCTCTTTCAAGCAGCTCTCTTTCAAGCAGCTCTCTTCCAAGCAGCTCTCTCTCAAGAAGCTCCGTCTCCAGTACCTCTAGTCCATACTACTTGAGCAGTTTCACTCGGAGCAGCTTCTCTTCGCTGTTAAGCTCCAGTTCATCGGCCGAGTTGTCAAGCCTTAGCAGTCTGCCGACAGGCTTCTCAACGGTAACATTGCCTCCGTGGTCTAGCTCGAGTTCTCCAAGCTTGTCCAGCAGCGAGCTGTCGAGTCTGACTCAGACCATATCAAGCAATGCACTATACTCGAGCCTCTCTACGATCCTACCAACCGTATCGACTTTATTAGAATCTCTTAGCGTAGCGCCGACAGACTCCGTGGCCATCAGCTCTTTGTCATCAATCCTTAGCTCCGTATACTCCTCGGCCAGCATCCCATCTTCCTCCTCGAGATTGGTCCCTAGCAGCGTTCCAACTAACCTGGTATCCCTGTCTTCTCTCTATTCGGATCATGGCTATTCGCTGCCAATATCAGTGAGCTTTTCTTTACCGTCGGTTACTGTGACATCCACTACGCTCCCGTCGATTTCTGGACCAACTCTTTCGTTATCGACGATAACAAAGCCGCCGTACTCAGTGCCTCTCGAATCATTGGTACCACAGGTATCGTCACTCCTGTCGCAACTTGGAGGCTTGACAACTGCGCTGCCACTTCCAATCATATCCTCCATTCTATCCCAGGTTGTTAGCGACTTGACCAGATTACCTCTGTCTTCTGTTTCGCTCCCTCTCGACCTTTCGTTGTCGCTGTCTCTCCCTTTTCCTAGCCTTCCGCTCTCACTTTCGCCAATTACCGCGCTTCCAAGTCTTCCTTTGACGGTCCCGACGGCTCTGCCTCTAGATTCTGCTGTCTCCCATCTTTTAGGCGTCACCAGTCTCTTGAACGGGCTTTCTAGCTTGTCATTGCCGTTGACACTCCCTACGAACCTCCCTCTGGAGTCAGTTCTTTCAGATCTGCTAGGTATTACCAGCCGGCTACCACCATTACCGACAAGTCTGCCAGTGGAATCACTTTTGTCTGATATTCTTGGAATTGGAACTCGACTTCCTAGCGTCTCGCTTCCTCTTTCGCTTCCCACAAACTTGCCGGTTGATTCTCTCGTGTCCGATTTGCTTGGAGCAACAAGCCTTTTGGGAGCCCTGCCAACAAATGCACCAGTAAACTCTCTTGTCTCGCAATTGCTGGGAGCAACAAGTCTTCTGAGCGCATTGCCCACCAATGTACCGTTGGAATCCATTCTCTCCGACCTCCTGGGAATTACAACTCGGTTGCCTAGCGTCTCACTCCCACTGACTCTGCCGACAAGTGTGCCATTAGATTCTCTCTTGTCTGGCATCCTGGGTATTACTACGCAATTATCCGGTCTCTCACTTCCCATAACGCTCCCCACGGCTTTACCCACAAATGTGCCCCTAGACTCTCTTGTATCCGACCTGCTGGGCGTTACATCACTCCTGAATGGGCTCTCTCTTTCTCTACCGCTCACGCTTCCTACCGGTTTGCCAACCAATCTGCCGGTCAATTCTCTTCTATCCCAACTTCTTGGCATTACAACCGCGTTGCCAGGGCTCTCTCTGCCGATATCTCTCCCCACGGCCTTACCAACCAACTTGCCTCTCGACTCTCTCGTTTCGGATCTGTTGGGAGTCACATCGCTCTTGAATAGCCTTTCTCTGTCTCTGCCTCTGTCATTGCCTACCGACCTACCAAGCATTAGTCTTCCATTGACACTGCCGACGAATGTGCCAGTAGATTCTCTTCTGTCACAGATCTTAGGCATCACAACCGCTCTTCCAACCCTATCACTTCCACTACCGCTGCCTACAAACGTTCCTGTCGACTCGCTTGTCTCGGAGCTCTTAGGAATTACCAGCGTTTTGCCAAGCTTGTCACTTCCGCTAACACTACCTACAAACGTTGCTATCGATTCTTTGGTTTCAGAGCTTCTGGGAATCACTAGTGTTCTTCCAAGCTTGTCACTTCCGCTAACACTACCTACCAACGTTCCTGTCGAATCTTTGGTCTCAGAGCTTCTAGGGATTACCAGTGTTCTTCCGAGTTTATCACTTCCGTTCACACTACCTACTAATGTTCCTGTCGATGCACTCGTCTCAGAGTTATTGGGAATCACTAGCATCCTTCCGAGCCCATCACTCCCACTGTCTCTCCCTACGAACCTCCCCGTCGATTCTCTTGTCTCGGAGCTTCTAGGGATCACCAGTGTCCTTCCAAGTTTGTCCCTGCCTCTGTCTCTCCCTACGAGTCTCCCGGTCGATTATCTAGTGTCGGAGCTTTTGGGGATAACTAGCCTTCTTCCAAGCCTGTCGCTTCCGTTGACGATTCCTACAAACCTTCCGGTTAATCCTCTCGTTTCAGAGCTTTTGGGAGTAACCAGTGCCCTTCCGAGCTTGTCTCTTCCCCTTCCACTGCCTACAGATCTGCCAGTCAACTCGCTTGTATCGCAGCTTCTGGGCATTACAACAGGTTTACCTCCTATCTCACTCCCCACCAACGTCCCGCTCGATTCAATTCTCTCAGGCCTTCTGCCAAGTTTGTCGGTGCCTCTTCCACTATCGCTGCCGACGACTGGTTTACCAAGTCTGCCATTGAGTCTTCCAAGTCTTCCTCTTTCTCTGCCTACAGGTATTTCCCCAGGAGCCTTGGCGACTGATCTTCCGCTCGACTCATTTATCTCGAACTTGGCTGGCGGCTTGACGAGCGCGTTAGGTGTATTGCCCACCGTGTTTCCGAGCAATCCCCCTCTTGACTCCGTTGTCTCCGATCTGCTGGGCGCTACCAGTCTCTTGGGCATCTTGCCGACTGGATTACCGACATCCCTCCCACTTGACTCTGCGCTCTCTAATCTTTTGGGTGCTACCAGTCTGTTGGGTGGTCTTCCAACCGGTCTCTCTCTCCCGACGGATCTGTTACCTGGTCTTTCGCTGCCTTTGCCGACTCCATCGCTTCCGTCCCTTGTCCTGCCGCTTCCGACCGATGTTGCTGGATTGACAAGCGCATTAGGTGGTGTGAGCAACATTCTCCAGAGTGTATTACCCACAAACCCAGGGGAAGCGATATCGTCTCTACAGAGCCTCCTATATCCCCTTCCTACGCCCAGCCTACTGCTCCTGAGCGATCTTTCAGCACTCCAAAGCGTCATACCTACCCCTCCACCGGCACTGTCATCTCTTCTGGGAGATCTTCCTTATCTTCCAAGCGCTCTAGTTAGCAATCCTGCCGCACTCCCGTCCCTACTTTCGCAAATCGGCGACGTTCTCAGTGAACTGCCCACCGCCGCTGTGCCAGCGGTGTCTAATTTGCTTTCCGATGCGCTTCCATCTCTCCCGGTCAGCCTTCCAAACGGACTACCTTCTGGACTCCCGTCAGATCTTGGTGCTCTGTCATCTGCTTTGCCTTTGCCATCCGTTCCCGCGGATTTGAACTCCTTGCTTAACTCAGTGCTACCCAGCGTTGGAGTACCTGTCCCGACTAATCCAGCGGAGGTACCAGGGGCGCTGTCATCACTCTTAGCGAATCCGAGTTTGGGAAATATTCTATCAAACTTGCCTCTGCCAACTGATGCACTCTCTTCGCTGCCTATCGGTGGTTTGCCATCGGTTGCGCCGGTTCTTCCAATAGAATCACCCACGGCTTTGGGCAGCCTACCTGCTGCGCTACCGACAGATCTCGGTCTCTCATCTCCCGGGTTGCCGTCAGTCCTGCCTAGCGACTTCGGGGTGCCACTTGACCTCTCTACCGCCGTTCCACGTCCGTTACCCAGCTTGCTTGGTTCTGCAATTAGTGGACTACCAAGCAACTTGGAATCCTTGGTTTTGCCCTCAGCTCTCGTGCCGTCTGCTGACTTACCTTTCACGAGTGTTCCCGCCGACCTCTCTTTGCCATCTGACGTTCTGGCATCAACTGGCCTTCTCAATGAGGTGGCTCCGCTCGGATCAGTTGCTCCATCACTCTCCGACCTGTCTGTTGCTCTGCCTTCACTCCCTGCTATTAGCGGCCTGCCTTCCGACTTGCCGCAGGTGCTGCCGAGCATCTTATCTAGTCTCGGTCTTCCGAGCGTGGCTTTGCCTAGCATTAATCTGCCTTCCCTTGGCCTTCCTGGTCTGTCACCTACAGGACTTCTTCCTGGAGTGTCATCTCCCGGAATTCCAAGTGTTGCTTTACCGTCTGGTCTTGAAAACAATCCATTGAGTGGCATCAGTCAGGTTGCTAGTCTTCCAGCTTTAGGATCACCCGGTTCGGCCCTGCCAACTGATCTGGGTCCCGTTAATTCTGCTGTGCCCAGTGCTCTGCCCAGTGCTCTGCCCAGTGCTCCTCTGGATTCTGCCTTACCGAATCTAGCCAGTGACCTGGCTGGCAACCCTGGGAACCTTCCGAGCGACATTCAAACGTTGGTCTCCCAACTTGGGCCTACGAACTTGCCTCTCACATCCGCGCTCTCGAATTTGCTGAGCCCTCCGGCCGTTATTCCAACAAATGGGCTTCCTGTTGGTGGCTTGTCGTCTATGGGCGTATCCATACCGCTTTCTTTAGATCTCAGCTTACCCGGCATTCTTGCGCCGCCGTCCGCTCCGGTTGCTTCGCTTCCCACACCTGTTCTCTCGAGCCCCAGCGTTGGAGCACCGACCGAGCTACCGTTACCCTCAGATGTTTACTCGGCCGTGCCGAGCAACGTTGCCTCCGCATTACCATCCAACGTGCTGCCATCCGACATTGTTCCATCGAACCTTGCATCTGGCCTTGGCTCAGCATTGGCTGGTCTCGGGCCATTATTCTCAAGCAACCCGGGTTACGAAAGCAGTACGCCTGTACCCGCGATTTCTGCACCGAGTGAACTGCCTTCAATTGCTGCATCTCTTCCTGTCAGCCCTGATCTCAGCGCGCCTTCGCTTCCAGCAAACCTGCCGTCTGCAGTCCTTCCAAGTAACCCGATCGCCAGCTTTCTGAGCCCAGTACTCAGCCCTTCTCTTGGCGGTTTGCCGCTCCTGTCCGCTCTCGTGCCTGGACAGCCATCACAGACTTCTCCAGCTGCTGCAGTCTCGCAGATCCCCAGCGTAATTCCAAGCGCAGTCCCGAGTGCTGTCCCGAGTGGAATTCCAAGTGCTGTCCCAACCGAAGTTTCAAGCGTTCCCGGCCTGAGCAGCATCGATACCAATGCGATTGCAAATGTGCCAACCGTTACAGTTGTCCCATCAGCTGTTGTTCCTACGAATCCGTTGGGTACTCTTGTGTCACAGGTCGGCGACCTCCTCACGAACCCTGCTGCTCTCCCTTCGGCTCTGTCACAGCTGGGAAGTGATCTCGGGTCTTTACCATCTGTGCTTCCGGCTCTTGGAAGTCTCTTGCAACCTCCGTCTCCGGGTATTCCGTCCGCAGGTCTTCCATATACGGGTGTTCCTTCAGCAGCCATACCTTCGGCGGCTCTGTCATCTGCAGAACTCCCATCACCAGCTGTTCCGTCCGACTACAGTGCGGTACTGAGTTCCGTAGCCTCTAATCCCGCCATTTCAGCATTCTCAGATCTGGTTAGCGCCCTTAGTAACCCCGCTGCCCTGCCATCCGCATTGTCTGCACTACAGTCCAACCTCGGTGCCCCCCCTTCTAACCCCGCCGCACTTCCTTCTGTGCTATCTCAGCTCGGTAACCCACTTGGTGGCCTTTTCTCGTCACAAGCAGTACCAACACCGTCGAACGTAGTCTCCGCTCCGTCTCCGTATAGCTTATCATCACCACCTCTACCGTCCGCGGCTTCGGCTGCCCTCTCCACTCCAGGTGTTCCGTCGGTGGCACCCAGTGTCGCAACTCCCTCAGAACTTAGCGCATCTCAACCTGTGATACTCAGCTCCGCTACACCCAGCCTTGGCTCGAGTGTAGTAGCACCACCCAGTGACATCCTACAACCCGCACTTAGCAACCTTATCGGGGGACTGTTTTCTTCACCTGCGCCGGCAGCTCCCAGCCCTGCTGCCCCGGGTGTATCTTCTGTGGTTGCTGCCAGTCCCCTGGACAGTTCACTCGGCGGCCT
The DNA here is from genome assembly GCA_037367355.1 of Neoscytalidium dimidiatum. Taxonomy (NCBI): domain Eukaryota; kingdom Fungi; phylum Ascomycota; class Dothideomycetes; order Botryosphaeriales; family Botryosphaeriaceae; genus Neoscytalidium; species Neoscytalidium dimidiatum. The sequence goes on along the minus strand of CM074697.1, from coordinate 662,983 downwards.
TACCCCCTCATCACCTGGAGCTTACTTGAGCCCCTCTGCACCGGCCGCTCTGTCTTCCGCTGGGGCCGTTGCACCTCTCAGCAGTGCCGGCGGCAACTTGTTGCCGTCATCTTCCGCTGCCGCGAATCCTATCGAGAGTCTCTTGGGTATCAACCTGCCTGGACTTGGTGGACTGTTTTCCCAACCAGCAGCCGCTTCATCCGTGCCCGCTGCCGCCCCTTCGGCGGCGGTACCGTCTGCCCCTGCGCTCAACAGCGTTCCTGTCAGCTCACCGGCATACCAAGCTTCTGTTCCAGCAGCGCCGTCTATCGCATCCGTTCCAAGCGAAGTTGCTTTGTCAAGCGCACCCGCTCTGTCCAACGCTCCAGTTCTATCCAGCGCTCCGTTACTATCCAGCGCACCAGCCCTGTCCAGCGAAGCTGCTTTGTCCAGCGCACCTGCTATAGAAAGCAATCCCGTTGGTGGTCTCTTTAGCGCCCTAGCATCATCTGCAGCGGCTTCTAGTTCCCTCGGGGCAGCAAACGGTCTTTCATCTTCGCCTGTGGCAGCGCTGAGCAGCCCAGTAGCAAGCACCAATAACCCCCTCGGCAACTTGTTGAACTCACTCCTTGCCCCTGGTGTTGCTTCAAGCCCTGCGGTCGCTGTGCCGAGTAGTGCTGCGCCCAGCGCCATCCCTAGTAGCAACGCTCCCGCGCTTCTCAGCAGCAACTCTCCCGCGCTTCTCAGCAGCAACTCTCCCGCACTTCCCAGCAATAACCCCACTTCTGCTGCGCTGCCTAGCAGCAACTATGCCCCTAGCATTGCGCCCTCTAGTGTTGCTGCTCCTCTGTCGAGCAACCCCGTGTCTGTGAACACGTATAACCCCGTGGGTAACCTCTTGAACCCTCTGTTTAGTTCAGCTGCCCCGCCATCAAGCGCGCCTCCCGCAATTTCGAGCAGCGCACCAGCGGCTTTGCCTAGCAGTTCGCCAGCAGCGCTGCCCAGCAGCAACGTTCTCCCCAGCAGTGCAGCACCCTCTGCTGCCCTACCAAGCAGCAATGCTCCGGCTAGCCTACCGAGCAGTTACGCAGCGTCACTCCCCAGCAGCCCTCCGGCGGCGATCCTCAGCAGTAATGCACCGGCCGTTCTCTCGAGCAGCCCCTCGGCAGGGCTTCCAACTAGCAGCGTTCCAGCAGTCGCTCAGACAAGCAATTTGCTCGGGAACATCCTAAACCCTTTGTTCCCAGGTAACAACGCTCCGACCAGCCAAGCTGCTGCTGTACCCAGCAACGCTGCTCCCTCAGTCGTGCCGAGCAGCAATGCCCCGGCATCCGTTCCAGCCAGCAGTCCGGCGGCTCTTCCGAACAGTAGTCCCGCAGGCCTTCCAAATAGTAGTCCTGCGGCTATCCCAAGTAGCAATGCTGCAAATCTTGCAGGCAGCGCTGCTCCCTCGTTGGCTCCAAGCAGCAATGCTCCGGCATCCCTTGCCAGCAGCGGCCCGGCGGGTATCCCCAATAGCAGCCCAGCAGCTTTGCCAAGCAGCGCTGCTCCATCAGTAGCTCCAAGCAGTTATGCTCCGGCATCAGTCCCTGGCAGTAGCCCAGCCGCTCTTTTAAGTAGCAACCAGGCGAGTCTTCCTAGTAGCAGTCCTGCCGCTCTGCCAACTAGCAGCCCAGCAGCTCTTTCAAGCAGCAACCCCGCACCCCTTCCAAGCAGCGGCAATCTTCTCTCTTCTCAGGCTCCCTCAAGCTCGCATACTGCATCAGCCAGCGGCTCTGCATCCGTCTACGTGGCACCAGCTCCAACCGCACCTACTGTGCAGAGCTCTGCGCTACCCGTGTCGAGCAGCAATCCGCTCGACAACATCCTGAACCCTCTGTCGAACCTTGGCGGCGCATCTCCCACAAGCCACGGCGCCACCGCCGCCGTTCCAAGCAGCAACGTAGCGGCGAGTGCTCCGAACAGCATCAGCCCCGCCATCCAACCCAGCAGCGCGGCCCTAACGACCCTCCACACGAGCGCCGTCCCCGCTGTCGCCAGCAGCAGCAACAGCAGCCCGGCCGGCCCCGCGGGCCAGCAGTCCTCCGCCGCCGTGAACCCGTATGCCAGCTCCCCGTCTCCATCTCTCTCCGCTCGCTCCTCTTCTGCGGCTGCGAGCAGCAATGCCGTAAATAATCTGTTGGGCGGCCTGCTTGGAGGAGGAGCGTCGCCACAGGCCACGACTGCTGCGGCGGCGACGTCGAATAGGGTGTCTTCGGCGGCGACGGCCTCGCAGCCGACCACCCTGGTGACGTCAACGAGAGCGGGTGGGGGCCTTTTGGGAGGGTTGAGGTGAGAGTGTATGGCGGTGCATTGTTTGGTCGTATTGTTTCCATTGTTTCATCCTTCTTAAAACATGATGTTTTCTTTTTCTTTCCCTTTTTTTATATGAATTGAAATGAATGGTCGAAAGTGAGGGAGGAAGGCTTGTAATTTAGAGAAAATAATTTCTGTGGTTATTTCTTGTTCAATGAATTTTTACTTACGTCAAACATAGTTATGTCAATTCTGTCATTGTATATACGGAATCTTAGTAGTTTACAATTCCGGTTCTACCAGTAGGTGTTGCATTAGTTCACTTTCATATTATGTGAAAGGATCTGAGTCGATGCAGTTAACCAAATATACCCCTTACTGTCTATAAAAGTAGGGTGCTCGCCACTGGTATCCAACATTCACGCACCTATCCGCTCTCGTGAATGCCCACTGGCAGCTGGATTAAGTTGGCAAGTTATCAAGTCTGTTACGTTAAACGGTCGTGTTTAAGGCTGGCGAATGAAGATAGGATGCAAATTAGGGGTGTGCAGCAGCGAGCTCAAAGTATTTCATTTTAACTCTCTGATGTCCTGTGCCATCGTTGTGTTTGATAACTCTAAGAACTTATTCCTGCTGCACACAGATCATATACATTAGGAACACCAACCAACTTTCAACCAGCATGTATTGACTCATTTGCGCACCTTCCAATTCCCCCTACTTTTGTTTGAAACGGTATTTAAAGCGTTGCTTTGACGATCTCATGTCATAACTGTCCCAAAAAAAAAATTACAGCAACCGCCTCTCTAAGCCAGTATGTATGTGAAAAAGCTGCCACTTACCCCAGCGTGGTCAAAGGCAAGATCTGGAATAGTCTGCAATCGTTCCTGCTGCAAAAGCTCGGTGTTCACATGCGGTAATCAGTCGACGTTGATGATGGCGCGAACAGAGTAAGTGGACTGAACGGAGGGGTCTCCTTGAACTCAATGAAGATGGGTTTCAAAGTAATAAAAAGAAAAAATGAAGGAAAAGTGCAGCAATTCAAAATTACCTGGGAGAAACGGTAGCATTGTATTCTAGACAGATAATCATCGCATTCCCCTGTTGTCAAACATGGTTTGGTATTTCATTTGGGCAGATATCCATGGTTGAGGTTGGAAAGGGGCGGCTCAACCCTTTGCGGGGGACGGAGAGACTGTGCCGTAGCAAAACACAACGGCAGAGATGTGCTTTTCTTCTACAATCATCAAGGAGGTGATCTTTGCAAGCAGGGGCACTGCGAACAAAGGGCCCCTCGAAGTATATAATTTTCTCCTCTATACCCTCGACCTCGCTCTTAATATTCTGTGGGATTTAATAGGAAACACGAAATAGCAACTACGGAAGTAAGCTGCGTACACCCCCGTCACTCTATGAGAGTGGCAAATAGTGCTTCTGATCGCCGTCAGGCAGAGCTCGTCCGCTGGTCACGCCAGTTGTAGACCTTCGCCTCCTGAACACAGCCTTCCTTCTCGAATACAAAACGATGGCCCTCAATCATTTTTCTTTGTCATTCGCCATCCACTCCAGCCGTCCTGTGGCGCTCGGGCCATGTTAGTCATCCCGCCTCGCAAAAAATTTAAGTCGGCCCCCTGCGGCCACCCACACCACTCAACCACGCCACCAAAACAAAAAGACGTGGGAATTGAGCCCAACGCGGGGCTTGAACCCGCAGCCTTGAGATAGCACTCTTGTAAGAGTCTCACGCTCTACCGATTGAGCTAGCCGGGCAGCTATTGCAAGATGTGATGGTCTTGCAGCTGGTTGATGAGGCCTTACGCAGAATAGACGCAATATATAGTGTTAAACAGAAGAGTGCTCGAAAGCCAGTATGTCCACACTCTCTCCCTCGAGCTGATGTGCAGCCAGAAGCTTGGTTAAGGGGGGGAAAGCTTCCACAGTTCAGATCGGGCTACCCGAACTAGATTAGAGTAGCGAGTCAGGCAGCAAAAACGTCAGATGCCTCTCTATAAGCTCACGGTGTGCAAACAGCGCTTATTAGACAGGTTTGGTAGTAAGTCTGATTTACGAGAATCCATTTCTTATTTTTCAAGACTCCTGGACGCGTAGGGTGAACTCTTGAAAGTGGCAACGAAATTATGACCAGCATCCTAACGAAGTACTATGTCTCTCTTCGGATTCTCTTAAAGGACCGAGAGAAAGTCAAGTCTCTCCTTTTCGTAATGAAGAATTCAGCCAAACCAACTCGCTGGTAACATCTTTTGTCCAAATCCAAGGCCACCACAGCTGAACTCGTAGGGAGCGATGGAACAGCTCCCGTACGAATTAGATGAACACAGTAAAAACCAGAACCCTTACCACTACGCCTAAGTTTTTTTCTTTTTCTCAAGAATTGGCATACAATACACAAGCACATTAGTGTCAATGACTATGGACGGTCGGGATAAATACGGATCTTAGATCCCCCCCCAATACTCTTCGCAAGACCGAAAACGAATTCCGGAACCATCCGTTTGCATTGTTCCCGAAGAGTACAATCCGAAGTCGGGAAAGGGATCGTTTGTTTCGAAATTCAATTGAATTGCATGCCCGAAGAGGAAAATCCGGCCACCTCGGAGCTGGCCAAATTGATCTGGCTTCTCAAATCAGTTGTGGATTCCTTTGAAGTTGCCAGGCTGTTGTTATAGTCGTCTAGTTCAGTAGGAAACACCACACTGAACTCGATACTGGACCACGACCAAGAGGATGCTCGGTAAAAACTTGGGTGAGCGCCTGTTTGTTTAGGAGGCTAAAATCAACACAGTTGGGCTGGCAATCTCCCTTTCCAGAGTTCCGCAAGGTGTTCGTCTTTCGTTACAATCTGCATCTCTTCTGCCATACCTGAGAAGGCCGGTAGCTTGTCGGTTGGCTCTGTGAGTTTCATGGTCGAGTAAGATTCGACGATGTATTCCATATTGACTTGCCTGTATCATGGAAGGAATCAGGGATGAAAGTCCTTGTGACAGCACTACAATGCTCTCCGTGCAGCAACTCTTCGTCTGCCTCAACCGCCTTGCACTCCCAATAAACCTGTCCTTTCTCAAAGTGCAAGATTTGCCAGGAAAGAGTCCTCTCTTGGAATACCTATCCACGATCCGATAGATATCCCAATTTGTTAAGCGGATCATGTGAATGCGTTGACAAGAAGGCTACGATGAGGTCGCGACACAGCACCGGTGTGGCCATGAACGGTTGCAGACCATATGGATCCCGTATGGTGTCAAACTCAGTGTTCTCATCTTGCGCAGCACTTGCTGAAATGGTACAGAAAGCGTTTTTGTACACACTGGCCATTTCGGACGCCTCATAACTCCAGTCTTAAGTTGAGTCTTGAAAGATGCGAAGTTGTCGATCCACAAGTATTGGAATCCCAAGCGAACTGTGGCGAGGCAGGCTTCTTGAAGTATTTTCGGAAGGCTAGCAATAGCCATGCCTTGCACCATCTCTGACTTCTTATTTTCAGTCAGCATCAATGATGTCCCATCCTTGCTCCAACGGTAACTGAGGGCCAAATATTGGCTATTTTAGGGACATCACTCTTTGAACGGAAGCGATTTCCTTGATCATGTAGGTATATGAGTCTTGTCAGCAGCTCATGCGAATCAGTCCCTTTCTGCTGGCACTTGTGGTCATTCTGAGTGCATTGTCAAGTCCATTTCTGGATTCCGAGGAATTTTGCGACTGAATATGTGCTCCTTGTCATATTGCTGGCAAAGCATCTTGATTTTAAGAAGGTTTCCGAAGCGTTAGGCATCGCCCATCAACTTAAAATATGAGACTCCGTACCTATTTGATCAGAGATGTGAACCAAATCCAACACCTAATCTCTCCAAATTAATTGAAATTACATGACATTTCGAGAGAAAATGACCGTTGTTCTTTGGTTGGATTGCCTCGTCTCTCTTTTGCTTGAAACGGACCAAATCCCGGAATTCATCTTTTGGTACGAAAACAAAAAGAGGCGGCAAAGATGGCATTTACGGCCAGGGCTATAGCAGCAATGAAAAAGCTCAAAAATGTTCGGTTGTGAGGAAACGAATGCTCCATAATGAAAGGGCCATTGTGATTGCGTGTCGCCTTAGAAGGTAGCTTTTGCAGGATGAATCGCATCAAATCCAGGCACGCTTCATAGGAATCTACAGGAGAATCTGCTACAAGTTCTCTATCTAGAGTCTGGAATTCGAGACTGTAATCGAGTAAGTCCGTGAATTTTTTTTTTTTTTTGAAGTTGTGAAGGCTGCGCTACATCGAGAAGTGACCTCAGTTCGACTGATACCCCGGCTGCCAGCGGCATCCTACTTTTCTTGGATGCCCCAGCGAAGAGAAGCGCATCTACTGTCATAGCTGAAAAATGTGAGAATGTGGGGAATATGAGAGAGGGAACGAAGATGTCGTCGTGGCAGACGAGGCAAGACTGAGGAAACGAGGGGAAAGTTAATACATAAGCGTTGCACAATTATCTCATCAGTCAGATTGAAGAAGATACAAGGTGAGTGATGAACGCTCATTAACGTCGTATTCAACCAGAAAAGAGACATTGTTGTACCGTGGATAGCCGTCAGAAGATTCTAAAACCCATCATCTATATACTATGACCGGCATCCCAAATGATTGTGCCGATTCTGTGGGCCGTACGAACTTTTTGTTACTTTTTTTTTTTTTATTCTACTGCGGCTTTCTTCTACGGGTAGACCCTCATATACAATGTTGCGTTCCTAAGTACTCTCCTTTTCGTCAGACTCGTCTCTCCGGGCTTCCACTTCCGCCCACATCGCAAGTTCACTTTCTGTGAACCGGCCGCCCGGGAAGAAAGTATCCAACATACTCTTCCCGACCCGCGGGTACCTCTTCTCCACCTCCAACAGCGTCCGAAATACCTTCGTCTCCCCAAACACCTCCTTAAACTCCAACGGCAGCCCCACGGCCTCCGGTCTTCTCCTCGCCCCGGCCACGAAAATATTCTGCAACATCCCGATCCCGCCCACCGCCACCAAAAACCACGTATGCTCCTTCAGCCCGGCCGCGGTGATCAGCAACACGATCCACAGCGCCCCCAGCACGACCGCGGCCGCGACCGTCCACGCGGACAGCGACAGCACGACGTTCTCGGGGCCGGCGGCCAGGTCCTCCAGGTCCAGGCCCTTGCCCTCGCCCAGGACGACGATGGCGTGCTGCGCGCCGTTCCCGCGCGTCAGGACGACGCGCTTCGCGCAGTCGCGGCGGCACGCCCACTTCTCGCGGCCCCACTGCGGCAGCGACCCCGTCGCCAGCGCGAGCAGGGTGCCGACGGCCGTGACGAGCAGCACGCCCCAGTCGCCGTACAGCCCGCACGGCACGGCCGCCACGCCGATCTGCACGATGCCCGTCGCGAAGCCGCTCAGGTACACCAGGTCCGGCCGCGGCGCCGCGGGGTGGCGGTCGCGCGCGGCGAACACCGAGACGAGCAGGGAGGCTTGCGTGGGCCGCTGGATCTGCGAGGGGTCGAGCGCGCGCAATTCGGTGGCGGCGTGCGGCGATGGAGAGGTGGAGGAGGGGGAGGACCGTTTGCGTTTGGCCGCCACGGCTTCGCGCTCTTCGCTCCATTTGCGGTCGAGGACGCGCTCGAGGTGCTGGCGGGCTTGCAGCGGCATCCAGTGCTCGTAGTCCCGCACCAGGCGCGATATCGTCCAGCTGTTGTTTTGTCGCGAGTACCCGCTCGAGCCGTTGATGACGAGGCAGGATGTGTCGGGGGAGGGCATCAGGCGCTTTTCGCCGATTGCGCAAAGGAGCGCGGTGACGGAATAGGCGACCCATCCTGTGGAAGCGCGGGGATGATGTTAGCATCTTAGGTATGAGGTGTATGAGATGATGGCCCTTAGAACAATGTGTAGAGTTGAAGCGGTTGGGCTGGATATGAACGTTTAATCAGAGTGACAGGATTCTTCTCCGAGCTGCTCAAACCCCACATGAGGCTTATCTTCAAGGCCATCCATATTTTTTTTTTTGGCCATGGTTTGGGAACAAGACCTCTAAAATGGGGTGATATTTGGACAGACGGAGCGCTGTTACGGCGGATGAGGAGAGGCAGCTGGTGTTTTTTGGGTCGTACTAAGAACAAGAGCGTGGATGACAAACGAGGTGGTTACCGTCACGCAACAGCAGACCAGCTGTTGGCCTGCCCTTGGTACAGCCTGCACCTCGAGATGTGAAGTAGAAAGCAAAGGAAGTCCATATGAGGACTCAGATAGGGTCTAGCATACCAAATGAAAATGTCACCGTAGTAATTTGCCCATTTGTGCCAGCGAGCTGCGCCAGTGCCCTACTAATAACATCCCCACCCAGGAGAAGCAAGACAGAAAACACGTCACCCGGGTTTTTCCATTGATCAGAGAAAGCTGTTGCCGGTACTCCAGGATCAAAGAAACGTGGATTGAGTCGAAATGGAGGCATAGTTGAAGGTTTTGAACTGCGAATTGATCGGACGGGGGGATCCCAGTGCTTTTAGCTCCTGCCAGCCGGCTTATTCGGGGTGTGTAGGCGCTTATTGTTTCAGCCGCAGGCACCCGGTTGACGACGAGTACATGCTGTGCCGCATCCCCACTGATTCGCTGTCAATTTGGCCCCAGGCTCCATACCTAAAAGTGAGTGATCTGCAGACCGCATGACACAGACCAAGTTCCATGAGGCCGCAGAAGTTTCAGGAGAATAAGTAGAGTAGAATTCACTATCAATATCATCGTTAGTGAGAGTGCTTCGATGGGAACAGCGAGAAACTTCATAGCTACCCGGAGATCCCCACCATGTGATCGCCATGATGCTCAGCCACAATTCATGCATGAGCGGTTCAAAGGCAGCAACACCATTTTAAGACATAGAATAGCGCATCAGAAGTCTAATTGGCCATGTTTCTGCTATAAAGCCCACAAGCAACTATTGAGTTCTGGACAGAGACATACAGCCGCTACTGCAGACGATCTACCGGTGCTCGGTATGTGATAGATTCTACTGTAAAAAGCTCATAAGGAACGCCGAGACATCCCGTGAGTCTGTATGATTTGATTGGGTAGCCTTATTGCATCTTTCTTCCGCCAAAAAGAGGTTTGTAGGGAACAGGAATATACGAAGACAGAACTAAGCCTTATCCAATACACCATTTTTGGTCTTCAAGCAAAGACTCTGGGGTTAGGCGGACCCCATTAGTAGAAGAAGCATCCGTATCTGATCCTGGAAACCCAACAGCGTCTGCCAAAAATTCGTATCTTCCAAAAATCACCCCCTCTTCCTGCTTCCTCACAGAGATAACAATGCAGCGGAGGGTCTCCTCGCCCTCCTCGAACAGAGAATGTCTGACTTCTGAACTAGATCTCTCAAATATGACTCCTACGTATCGCAAAGCACTGATCTCGCAAGGCTGCCCATTGCTAAGCTTGAGGAATATTTGCCTCGGTTCAGCCTCCTTTTGTCCGTTCTTCATGACCACGCGAGTCGTTTGCACGCGGAGCACTCCCTCGCTTTTCAGATAACCAGTTTGAGAAGCCGACAGGTCAAATTTGAAGCCAACAAAGTCGGCAAGGAGACCCTGCGGCGTGATTTTGCCTGGGGAAAATCCGAGTTTGTGGCTGACAAACTTCTCTCCTTCCTGGTAGCAGCACTCCAAAGCCCAACGCCAACCGTATTCCTCGTAGCGTTTGCCAGGCAAGAACACGATGCTCTTCGGAAACTTGGATAGCATACTGTACCATACCTTCATTCGCTCCGGTGCACCTTTTGCGGCTAGGATCGGCCCTGGATCCAGGTCGATGATATTCGCCAAAACGACGGGTCGATCTTCCACTTTGCTGGTCTCGCGTGATGATACGTTACCCCACGTCTCCGCTACGAGTTCCCAGGGCTCTGCGATGATACTGGTTGGTTCGAATATGTAGGTAGCTTTGTCCATGATGTAGTTCCACTTCGACTGCGTGATGTTCACCCTCGAGAACCACAGATACCACAGGGTGAAGGCACTGAGCGCCACAGGCCCTTGTAAGGGACTGAATTTTCCCCGATAGTGGTTATACCATAGATTCTCCACCAGGTCCGGCATGTTGACGAATTGGTCCTGGAAAAGGACATAGAGGCTACCCCGCGCTGCAAGTCCTTCCTGGAGGGTCCACAGTCGGCGCATCCAGCCCGAGCAAGCAAGAGCACGAATCAGAGCTTCCTCGGGCGGCACACCTTTGGATGGCGTGCTTGCAAGCTCGGAGTCGAAGACTAATACACGGTGCGCTTATTCACAAGCGTCAGCTCTCTGAATGACACAAGTTTAGAATGATCACACACACACACACACACACACACACACACACATTTTTCGTAAACCTTCTTCATACTTTTGATGGCCATGTTCCGTGTCTTTTTCTCCCGTGGAATACAAAGCGTATCAATCCAAAAGAGGGTATCCTTCCGAGTAGACCGCGTAAGGCTCCTCGCGGCGTGCAATATATGCCGTCCTCCAAAAGCAATGGCATCGATGGGATTGTCTCGGACTCCGGGGACATGCGTTCTATCCCAAAGCAATTCTGAAGTCCGAGTCCGCAGCCATTGCAGCTGACATGTCGGCAACGAGTTGCCCTTTGTGTTTCCCAGCCCATCCGACCAGACGTGCGACATGGCAACGTAAGCCGTCCCCGGCCGGTATTTCGAGACGTGCAGTTCCAGCGGCCCCTCGTCGTCTCCAGAAACCCGTATGAGCGGGATGCCGCCGGACCGGACGATATCCTGGACCTGCTCTATCGGCACCTCCACATGGCTGCATCCGCAGCCCACGGAGCAGTGCCTCGTCTCGTAGGTCTCCTCATCGATCATGTTGGCATGGCAGATCCTCGCGGTGCATCTTGAGTGATCTTTCCGCGTTCCGAAGAAACTTTCCACATCCGGGCGCTGGAGCTGCAACGCGTAGGCCTGCGGAAGCACGCTGTGGAAGTTCGTGAAGTACGAGACCTGGCTCCGGCACCAGCCCCTCAGACGCATCTGCTCGTCCGCCCACTCGTCGCGCGGCCGCATGGGGATGCTGTTGAAAACGCGCATCTCTCTGTCGATTGCGAACATGAGAGAGGCGTGGAGGACCCGGACCAGGAACAGCATTTCCGGCCGCGCGACGCGGCGGACGACGGGGTTTGACGACGCCGCTCGCACTCGTCTTTCGACGGCCAGGAACCCGGCCTGCGAGCACTTTCCGAGCACGATCCTCTCTCCGGCCTCGCTCTTGCCGGCAGCGGCGAGGGCCGCGTCGACGTAGCGCCACAGATTCGCCGTCGTGAGATAGCGCCGGCCGTCTTCCTCGCGGATGAAGTCTTCGTGCTGGACGTTATCGAAAACGGCGTGCAAGAATCCAAAGTAGAGCCAGCACTCGAGCCATTGCCGGTCGCTTGGAGGTATCCGCAGATCTTGTGTTCCAGCCACGGTCCAGCCTCTGCGGGCCGGGAACGAATGGAAGGGTGTTCCAACATCGTAAGGGGGTCCGTCGTATTCAATTTTCACAGGGTTTGGAGGCCGTCGAGCCGATCCGAACACATGCTCTGCCATTTTGCGGGTTGGACAACGCTGCGGTAGAGTAGAGAGCTTGCCGCCTGGAGGGTCTACGGAGCGTGTACCGGCGTGGTGGTCCGGGGGTGGGGGCTACTGAGGCACAGCAGCGGCCGGGGCCGAAACGAGACCAATCAGATCTAGAAATGGCTCAGCTGGAAAAGAGAGCGCAGCTCCTGTTGATTGCGGCTGTGTTTCGAATGTGTTTCCTACCTGGCTTGTGGGGCGGAGCAGCAGGCAAAAGGCGCGTGCAAGAACGAAGGCGTGTTCGCGCTTGCGGGGAAAGTCTTTCGCCATCAACTTCCGCCTCAGAAGCAGTTGACAAAGTCTCAGAGCAAGAAATTACAATCATGGAAGTTTTCGTTTGCATTTCCGTCTAACATCTAATTTTTTTTTTTTATTTTCTTCCAAACATCATTTTCCATGCTCGTTTGCGCGCAAAAATTGGGTATTTTCTTTTCTAAACTTCCAAAACAACGACGTTTAAGCACTGACGGTCTCCGGAGCGGGAGTGCCATAGGGCAGGATCTTGCCAGTGGTGACGTCGACCCAGCCGTAGTGGATGAGCTCGGTGTTGGTAGCCATCTTCTGGCCCCAGGCGCCGAGGTCCTTGAGGAAGTTCTGGAAGTTCTCCTCCTGGCTGAGGTCGGCGGGCTCGTGGTCCTTGCCGATCTGGATCATTTGCGAACCTGTTGTAATGACGTGAGCATTCTGATTCTGGAGGTTTCAGACATGTAGAAAGGCTGCGGAACTTACCAGCAGCAATGGTGTTGAAGAGATAGTCGGTAGGGTCGCCCTTCTGGATGATGGCACCCTTGACCCTGCCGGCGAGGATATCCTTGCACAGACGGGGCTCCTGGCACAGCGGCCTGCCGAGGGCAACGGCGTCGACGACGTCCAGGCACTTGACCATGGCGCCGACGGTGCGCAGACCGCCGACGAGGTAAGACTTGGTCTTGGTAAGGTTGGGGGCCATCATCTCAGCGAACTCGAGGAAGTAGGCCTCGCGGCGCTTGGTCGAGTCGCGCTTGTTGTGGAGGAAGCCGAGGTCCTCGTACGAGCCGCCGGAGATCTCGACGAAGTCGAAGGTGGCATCCTCGAGGATCTTGCAGAGCTTCTTGGCCTCCTCGAGCTGGAAGTCCTTGTCCTGAAACTCGGTCGAGTTGAGCTTGATGCCCATGACGAAGTTCGGGCCAGTCCTGGCGCGCACCGCGGCCGCGATCTCGGTGATGATCCGCGCACGGTTCTCGATGGGGCCGCCGTACTTGTCGGTACGCTTGTTGGTGTCGGGCGAGAGGAACTGCGCAAGCAGGTAGCCGTGGGCGGCGTGCACCTGGATGCCGTCACCACCGGCCTTCTCCATGTACTCGGCGGTGTGAGCGAAGCCCTCAACGATGCCGTCAATGTCCTCCTGGGTGGCAGGACGGGGCTTGGCAAAGTGCATGCCCATGACTTCCCTCTCCAGCCTCACATCCGAAGCAGAGATGGGGTTGGGCTGGATAGCATCCCTGATTACGTTCAGTGAAAGTGCCCGCCGATTACGCAAGAAAAGATAATCTACTCACCAAACCTGTCTACCGGCGTGGCTGACCTGGGTAAGGAAGATAGAGCCGTGCTTGTTGCATTCGGTGGCCATCTCCTTGAAGCGCTCGAAACGTTCGCCCTCGAAGGGAGCATCCTTGGGAATGATGGGGTTGCCCATAGCCTCAAGGTGCTCAGGCTCGAAGAAAGTGTTGCCGGTAACGACGACACCGATTTCACCCTCACCCCATCTCCGGTAGAGGTTGATGAGTTCCTTGGAGGGAACACCACGCTTCTCAATGTTCTTGGGGTCCCACGAGGACATGCGCTCGGTCAGAGGAGCCTTGAGGAAGCGGTTCTTGGCCACACGGCCGGAGAACTCGAACTTGAGGGGCCGGCCCAGGGGAGCCGGGTCAACGTTCTCGGACTCGTAGCGGGGAGAAGGCATTGTGGCGGATGGGTATCTTTTTGCTTAGTTGAAGTACAAAGCTAGAGAACCAGATTCAACGCCAGGAACGGCGGCGGAGCAGCTATAAAGCTTCATGGCCGTTACCCCTCGGTGGGGTGATTAGTCTCAAAGAGCATGCATTATCAATCCTGACGACTTTTTCTTTATCGAAAGATTGAAGCAGCTTCACGGATGAATCCCCGATTGCAGTTAGCTGACGTTAATCTGAAGGTCGCAGATTCCCTGAATAGTGGGGAATTCCAGCGGAGGGCCAATCATCTTTGCTCCGAGCGTGGACCGGTGCTTTCGCGTGCGTCGGCCCGCACGTGGCGCAGGTGTCCACATAACGGCCGAAGTCGCGTGGAAAAGGAGATCTCGACGCTTTCCATATTCGCCCCCAGGGGTAACGATCAGGTCCAACAGGAGTCCTGTCCCTTGAGATCTTGGATCTTCGCCTTGCCAATAGTTCACCATTCCGGAGTCTCCACGGAGCTTGAGCTGCGCATATTGGTTCGGATGTGCCCCGGAATTACGGCATAGGGTGCGCGTTCGCCGCACATCCTCGCCACAATCGTGACGGTCCCTGTTTGGGATCGTATGACTTCAGGTGAGCGACGGCAGCCGTGCATGGCAGATGGATTGTTCGAAATACCAGCCTGGCGGCTCTTCAAGAAGCTTAAACAGTCGATTACTTACTTTTTCCTTCAATTGGTCGAAACCAGGAGCACATCACAGACGGAGACACTTCCGAGGGTGTACGTTCCGTTATGTTGACATGATACATATCAACCGATCAGTAATCGACTCCGGGAGAATGCAACTTCCTCTTTAGATTGATCGTGTATCAACTCACGACTGACCGCATCCTGGACCATTGCCAACACTGCAGTGCACATCGTCAAGGGGGGCGGGACCGCAAAGGACCGAATTGGCCGACGAGGTGCTTGGAGCCGCCACATCGGAGGAAAGGTCCTGCAGCGCCGTTTCGAGAAGACGCTTTATTTCCGCTGGAGGCTCCAGGAATACCTCGGATGACGGGAGCGGCGTGGTTTAGCTGTTTCAGTTCCCTCAATGAGCATCCGCGGGGTGGCTGGAATTGTCGTTTAAGGCCAAAGATCCGCGGAACGAAGCCGGATGGGGTAAGTCTGGGACCGGAACCGTGCTCGAAGTAGTGACTTCGAGCGGGCGTGGAGATAAGCAATTGACAAGAGCTGCTCCATGCTCAATACAACCTCGAGCACCGAGTTCGCCTCAGACCGCCGCGTGTTCGTTCCTTCGGATGTGGAAACGTGGCTGGTCCGGCAAACACGCGGTATCACGTTGTCCTCCAGCAACTCGACGAGCGGATATCCCCCCTCCAGTTGCAAACCCCAACGCTCATGCTTGGAGGCAAAAATTCAGTGCACAAAGCATCGACCGCACATTTCTGCCCCGTAAAGTCATGACGAAAGTTCAAACTTGATTGGTCCAGTTCTCCTCGCACTCGGGTGGTCAACTTATAGGAACGCTTCGGTATTCCCAAAATGCTCTGATGGCTTAGCGTTGATTCCTAGATCATTAACTGCAAAATTTATTTTGATACCTTTAAATGACCGCAATGAGCGGTTGGGAGGAGGATTTAAGTCGTTGCGCACCAGGGATGATGGAATTGATCTTCAAGCGAGCCATCTCAGTAAGACGATCATATCAGCAACATCATATGGAATATCTTGACTGATTTTCCACTGATGGACAACAGGATCTTCGTGGCGGTGCGCGATACTAAAGCGACAGGCACGGGGTGAAGTAAGAGCTGCGGAAACTGAATATTATTTGACGAGGCTTCAGACCAGCTTGTCTAGGATTCGAGCAAGGAAGCTTGGGCATAAACTGTTTATAGATTGCTTGGAAAGGTCGACGGGAATGGTCCAGTCGAGCTCCGCTGGAAGACCTGAATAAACTTTCGACAGCAAAACTTGAGACGTCGTCAGCACTTCATCGACGCAGGAAGTGGATACTACACAATGCAATAAAAGGCAGAAATAGACGAGCAACAGAGCAACTAACCTGCAGGTGCCGCAGTCAAAATAGCGGCTCACACCACCAACATCCGCCACTTTTGCGATAGCAGTTTCTTCGTGGCATTTTACTGGGCAATTCAACTGTTCGTGTTCCTCGCACGCCATTCACGTGACAATTGACGGCACACTGCTTTGTCAACGCCGCGCGGAACATGAGCGCGAGTACCGATGTTTAAATGCATGGTCGATTCCGAGAGTTCCTGTCCCGTTAGTCCTATAAAGTTCCATCCGACATGACTATTGACGTTTCAACCCGGCACTTGAAAGTAGCCATCGTCGGAGGCGGGCCCGGCGGCCTCGCTACGGCCATCGCGCTATCAAAGACGCCGAATGTTGAAGTGACGATATACGAGCAGGCTAGTGTACTGCGTGAGGTCGGAGCTGGCATAAGCATTGGGTCGAATTCTTGGAATGTCTTGGAGCTCCTGGGTGTAGCTGATACGCTGACAAGTGGCCACCCAACATGGACTGTACTGAATATGTGAGCATAATCCGATGGGGACAGTTCTTCGCGGGACGTGGCTGAATATTGAGTACAGGAACGGGCGCTCTGGCGAAGAACTTCATCGTCGTCAAAAGCCGCAAACCAACACAAAGCATCCGCCTATTCGGACGCAGCGGACAAAGCTCCAGTCAGCACTTTTGGCACATGTCAAGCAAGGGACCATTCAACTTTCCAAAAAATTGACACAGATAGTGGATAAAGGGAAAGACGGTGTGGAGCTGCATTTCAAAGACGGTACCTCTACTACAGCTGATTTGGTTGTTGGTGCCGATGGTATCCGCTCCGTAAGTGTGGCAACAAAATTTCCAAAAGGCTATTGTTGACAAGACAAAAGGTCGTTCGAGATACTGCGTGGCCGGACTACGAAATCAAGTTCACTGGGACAACGATCTGGCGGACCCTGCTTCCGTGGGATGATGTGAAGGACTTAGACCCGCGCTTCGAAATCACCGGATGGTGGCACACACCGACGACTCATGTGTACTTCTCACCGGTAGGAGAAGGGCTTTGGGAGATTGCTGCCAGAGCATGGCATGATCCGGCGGTGCACAGTGCGAGCAAAGTGAGCTGGGGCGTTCCCGTTGAAAATGCTCACGTTGAATCTCACTTCACAGTAAGATTAAAACAAAGCAACGATACGAACATGGCTGACTGGGTTCAGGAATACCTCCCTGATATTAGAGAAGCGCTGGCCAGAGTCCCACAAGGCAATTGGCGAGAGTTTGCTGCTTTTGCTGGACCTGAATTGGAGAAACTGACTGCGTGGGATAACAAAGTTGTCCTCGTTGGTGATTCATCGCATGCCCTCTCTGGAGCGTTTGGTTCTGGTGCAGGATTCGCTATGGAAGATGGCTGGATCCTGGCGCAAACTCTTACTTACTTTAGGAATGATCTTGGCAAGGCTTTACCGTTGTTCGATGCGATACGACTGCCCTACTATTCGCGCATGTACGCTCATCTGGCGTCTGAAGCAGCTCGACGTTCAACAAAGCTACGCGAGATTGGAAATCCTTCTTTCGATGAGCGGGTAGCCAACAAGATCATCGTAGATGGCGGGGTAGACATGTCGTGGATCTACAACAACAACATTGGCACTGTCTGGGACCAGGCAGCCGAAGCGCTGAATGGGACATCTTGAATCTTTGCCAGAGTTCCGATCCCGAACGCACTCTTAATTGCCGGAGATCCAGATGGATTCGGCAAAAGCCATCCGAGAAGGCTGGAAGAATGATGTTGCAATTTGAAAGCAAAATTGAGACATTCGAAAACAGTCAAGGTGTAGAGAAGAATTGAAACGGACGATTGATATGTGTATGATCATAGACTAGAGAACGTCAGAGATACCTCGTAGCGGCGCACGGCGGTGTGTTCCACTCAAAACATTTGAACTCACCGTCGGTGTGACGTCAATCGCATCTGCATGTGGATGAAAAATGGAAGAGCAGGTCTACGCAGATGTCGAGCAA
Source organism: Neoscytalidium dimidiatum (assembly GCA_037367355.1). Classification (NCBI taxonomy): domain Eukaryota; kingdom Fungi; phylum Ascomycota; class Dothideomycetes; order Botryosphaeriales; family Botryosphaeriaceae; genus Neoscytalidium; species Neoscytalidium dimidiatum. The sequence continues at coordinate 645,124 of CM074697.1, read as the reverse complement.
AGGTCAGGGCAATAGATAAATTTAAGGTTGTGTAAGCAGACCTCTAGATTTGGAATTAATCGCGACCGAGGCACCGGTTTCGCTGTTGTAAGGCCAAGATCACAAGAGACGGGGGCAGCCTTACCTGATTCTTGGCTCTGTAAGTGTACGACAGCCTCGGACATGGAGAACGGTAAATTGCGAACCAGCCTTTTCAAGGAGACTGCAGGTCTGCATCCAGACAAGATCGTAAGACATCTGCGGGCCAGTCCGAAGCTGGAACAAAGCTTAGCGGCGTCATTGGAGGTCCGATCTTGTCAGAGGCTGGCAAATGTGTTAAGAAACTCCTTTAAAGGAATAGCAGTGGTGCTGCTCAGAATCGAGCCAGTCGCGCATACGGGCTGCTTGAGGACACAAAGGTCAGGGCCAGGCGACAAGGTGGTCAGTGAATACGTCATATGGCATCAAGACCACGTCCGGCAAGCGTTGGATGCTCTTTTTTCCAGGAAAACGAAATGTTATTTGCAAATCGACGACTGGAAGATGGAGGAGTGTAAAGCTCGACAGAAAGTCGACCGTCGCTTTCTGAGACGCAGGTTTAAGCGAAATGGCCGAGTGACGAGAAGAAGCCAATCCGCCGCCAACACAGGCAAGCACGAATCCGTGCGGAGCCCAGGCAAAGTATCGCAGCGCCACGCGGGCTGAGCTAATGGAGCAGAAAATGAGTTCATCAATAATGTCGAGCCGGGTAAGTTCTGATTTCACCGCAGGCCGAGAGGCGGCTGCGCTCTGGGCCCTCTACCTATTACACGGCCCTGCGTGAGCACAGCGTGCGGCAGGCAAAGACGGCCTCTGGCATTGGCGGGTGTATGCCGGGATGCCGCGGAGCCGGGTGGCCCGTCGAGGAGAACGAGACCCATCCACTACCAGGAACTAGTGCGCGGGAGGGCCGGACACGCTCGTATCTACTGATACGCGGGATGCGAATCCATTGGCCAGCGGCGGCATGCAGAGCTGTTTGTCTCGCCGTCACCACGGCAGAGAACGAGAGGTGCAAAAATAAAGCCGCAGAATCGACGCCAAGACGCAGATAAAGGGCAAAGGCTCGCGCTGGCTGAGCGATTCGTGCTCGTATTAAGGGCGACTAGTGGAGCGTCGCCGGCGCATGTTCGAGAAAGTCTTGGTGTCCATCAAGCGACAGGGCCGTTTCAGGTAGCCGGGTCCACGGCGACGGGCGGCCGGTCGAGGGCTGGGTACAGCAGAATTTAGGCGTAGAAAAGCTGGCGGCGGGCGCGTCGCGGCGAGAAACAGGGCGCCGGGCAAGGCGGTGGAGAGGAGAAGGGGAGGGTTGGCGTCAGCGTGGACGAATAAGCGCCCGGTGGTCGCGGAGCAGCGCAAGTCGCGAGCGCTGCAAGCAGGCCAGCCGGGCGCGCCAGTTTCTGGGAGCTGCTGCTTCTGCCGGGAGGCTGCCTGTGCCACCGCCGCAGCCGATCAGCAAACCTGCGCCCTCAGCCCCGTCCCACTCGCCGTCCAGGAATAACTCTTGCAGCCGCGCGCTGCTCTGCCTGCCTCTTCTTCCCGTCACTCGTTTTTCACTTCTTGCGCTGTTTGCACTATTCCTGCCCTTGACCTCCCCGCTGCGTTCCCTGCGCGGTGCCTGCAGCTCCGCACCAGCCCCTTCTGCACAGCCGCCGCGAGCTGACGTTGATGCTCGACTGATCGAGTCGGCCGGAAGCTACTACTTCCCGCCCATTCCGCCTCCAGCCTTGAGCTCTCCAACACCGCGCGGGCGGTCGCATTGAACCTCGCATGCCTGCCATGTGGATTCCCACGCCCCAAGAATGGTCTTCTGCACTCGCGCCCCGCCAGGACCAAAATCCCCCTCCGGACGGCACCACCAAGGATGGTGATAACGGCAAAAAGGGTCCGGACTGGCGCGTCTTCACTGTGGTACGGCTCCCTTACAGCCCACACGTTCCATTCTCCGAGCGCATTTTTGACAGAGACAGATCGCCATCGTGGTCGTACTATTTCTCATAATTATCATCGGTATTTACGCCAAACTCCGCCACCTGCGCGCAAAATCACCTCGTCCGCCAAAGCTCCTACCCGGCAACTTCCTCAAGCGCAAATGGCAACAGTGGAATCCCCGCAGCGGCAAAGGCAAATACTCCTCTCAACTTCAAGACAACGATGGCCCAACTCGTCGTCACCGTGTCAATTCGTCGCTCGCTCGTGAGATGGAGGGAATGGACACCACCACGCAAGGCGCAAACGGCAATGCTGCGAGTGCTCCTGTGAACAGGAATACCTCTATTAGAAGTGTCATGACTCTTCCGGCGTACTCGCCTGCGGCCCGAGAGAACGAGAGGATATTGGCCAGAGAAGGAGAGCGTGCAGGTATCGATGTCGTTATCGAATTCCCCGAGACTTTGGAGGAAGAGGAGGAACAGCGCGAGCACGAGATGGAGTCGCTCTACCAGATTCGTGTTGCGAGACGGAGGGAGCAGGCGGAAAGAGAAGAACGGAGACGGCGGCGACGAGAGGCGAGGGAAAGAGGTGATCTCGAGACTCTCGCAGCACTGCGTAGGGAGAGTCGCCAACGCCAGGAAACCGGAGGATCTCTATCTGCTCAACTTATTGCGGAGCACCAGGCTGCACAAGCGTCGCGCGACCGCCGTGTTTCTTCTGTCCAGTATGCCGACTTGGGTGTTGCCCGCCATGACGGGACCCGCATCAGGGCGAACTCGGCTGAGTCAGATCACCGCCCGCTGTTGGATTCCGCAGCATCCTTCGGCGGCAGCCAGCCCAGCGCGACCGCAAGCAACCGCGTAATGCACCATCGCGATTACTCCGCTACTTCGGTTCTATCAAACTCAACGAATGCGTCTGAAGATTTCGCTAACGGTCCGAGGAACAACAGCACAGCCAGCTTTGAGACCGTTCAACTTGGACATGACCGCTCAGCCTCTGGCTCGAGGCTAACGCTGGCAACTACACAGGGTAGTGACCTTGGAGAAGCAAGAATACCTGAACCTGAACCACCGAATTATGATGAGCTTGGCTGGGAGGAAGCACCTCCATACAGCAGCCCTGTTGAGACCAGGACGCCGCAGCTCCCGAACATTCAACGATTGCCCAGCATACACATCACAGCAAGCGTGACCCCGGTTGAGGAAACACCTTCTCAGAGGATAGGTGAAGAAAGCAATAACAATCAGAGCGAGACCAGAAGCTCCGAACACTCGTGAAAGACAGTGGCATGGAAACGGGTTCCTAGCAGGTAAATGGCGCAAAATTTGGCATACCACGGGCTACGGTTATGAGTTCTACGATCCTCTTTTGGGAGTGGTTCTAGCGTTGTAAGATGATACCAGGTTGGGAACATTCCCTTGTTTTTGAATACTACATACATAGCATTGTCGGCGGATTGGATGGTTGTACAGGCACAGGAATAACATCAGGGGTGCGGGCTGGCAAAATAGCGCGGCATAGCCCTCCTCTTTCGACATTGATTATAACTCATGCCTGTGTGAGTATGTGCAGGCGAACGAAAGCTGCCAGGTGGCTTCTTAAAATACGTCTGCCTATTCTTGGTTCAGTGAAAGATAAAACGCTGGCAGAGCTCCGCAAAGCAAGCGACGTGCCAAGCATCCGTCACTCAGCTCGCCGGCGCTTCTCAAGCTCGCGCCCCACCACCCCGCGTGCGAAACGCGACACAGCCTCCCGTCACGGTTGACGCCCCCTCCCGTTCGCGCGCGCGAAGATGTCCTCCGAGTCGAAGCCCGAAGATCGCGAGGCCACCGCAGAAGCTACCGCAGATGTAGCCGCTGAAACCTCCCAACCCCAAGACCCCGAGCAGCAAGAGGAGTCTTCCGGCGAGGAGGAAACACCCGCAACTGGTGAGGGTGCCACTCCGGCCGCAGCCAAGAAAAAGAAGAAGAAGAGCAAGAAGAAGAAGCTCAAGGAAGCTCTTACCGGCACGAGCAATGCCGAGGCAGGCCCCAGCTCTGAGGGTTCGGCACAGCCGAAGCAGAAGTTGAGCAAGGAACAACTCGAGGCATTGCTGGCGGCTAACCCCGCCCTCAAGTCCGAGTTCGACAAGATGAGTGAGACGCAGGTACAGGAGCTTCTCAAGAACCTGAGTCTCTCCGACTTGCTCACCGGTCTCACCATCGGCAGCAAGAATGCGAAGGATATGGCTAGCTACAAGTTCTGGCAGACGCAACCGGTGCCTGCTTTCGACGACCCTAAGCTGAAGGTCGAGGATGGCCCGATCAAAATAATCGACAAGGAAAGGGTCTCGAAGGAACCCGCGCCGTTGGTCGAGGGGTTTGAGTGGGTCACAATGAACCTGGAGGATGAGAAGGAGCTGGCAGAGGTCTACGATCTGCTCACACACCACTATGTCGAGGATGACGAGGCCATGTTCCGCTTCAATTACTCGGCGTCCTTCCTGAACTGGGCTCTCAAGGCCCCTGGCTGGCGTGACATTTGGCATGTCGGAGTTCGTGCGTCGCAGTCCCGCAAGCTTGTCGCTTTCATTTCTGGCATCCCGGTGAAGCTCCGCGTGCGCAAGAATCTAGTCAACTCTGTGGAAATCAATTTTCTCTGTGTCCACAAGAAACTCCGCTCTAAGCGTCTTGCTCCGACCCTCATCAAGGAGATTACCCGCCGCTGCTACCTCAACGACATTTTCCAGGCCATCTACACAGCTGGTGTTATCCTTCCTACACCTGTCGCTACCTGCCGCTACTTCCACCGAAGCATTGACTGGGAGAAGCTGTACGATGTCGGCTTCTCGCCGCTGCCCCACGGGTCGACCAGACAACGACAGATTCTGAAGTACAAGCTGCCCGACAAGACTGCCACCAACGGCCTTAGGCCGATAGAGCAGAAGGATGTGGAGCAGGTCAGAGACTTGCTGACAAAGTATCTTGCCCGCACGCACATGGCCCAGGAATTCAGCAAGGAAGAAGTGGAACACTGGTTCATCAATAGGGAGACGGATGCTGATAAGCAAGTCGTGTGGGCTTATGTGGTTGAGGACGCATCGAGCGGCAAGATCACGGATTTCTTCTCTTTCTACTGCTTGGAGTCAACGGTAATTAGGGATCAAGGCAAGGGCAACCGTGTGGTTAGGGCTGCGTATCTCTACTACTACGCGACAGAGGTGGCATTCACTGGGGACCAGAAGGAACTCAAGGCCAGGCTGAACGCATTAATCAAAGACGCCTTGATCCTTGCGAAGAAGGCAAGTTCTTATTTCCCGGACTGTAGAACAAAACTTCTAACCAATCCTCCAGGCCAAGTTCGATGTGCTCAATGCTCTGACTCTACTCGACAACCCCCTCTTCCTCGAGGAGCAGAAGTTCGGTGCTGGTGATGGCCAGCTGCATTATTACCTGTACAACTACCGTACAGCGCTCATCCCCGGTGGTGTCAACGACAGAAATCAGCCGTCAGACAAGCACATGGGTGGCGTTGGTGTCGTCATGCTTTAAAGTGTGAGGACGGTTTGTGTTCGCGACGAATCTGCCGCGGATAAGGTACTACTTTTATTTTCGCAATAGGGGCTGGAATAGTCGTTCGCATGTATGCACAGCCATCTACACTTGACAAGGGCATCTGCTCTGGAATAAATCTGTCAACTGATGCATAGCGTGGGCGGCATAGAATACTCGAAAAGAAACAACAAATACCAGTGCAATTCGTCGCAGCCAATGATCATGCCGCAATTGTGCATGACACGTGATTTCCCGTTGGGACGGACGCTGTCGGAGAGGTCTTGGCAGATTAGGGCAAAAAAAGTTCCCCGGCCTCTGGTCTGAGCTCGCGCGCTCGGTGGTTTGGCCGCTTCTCCGCAGACCAGACAACCTGCCATCGCGTCTTTCGTTCCTTGTGCATTCTTTGTTCTTGCATTGCCGGCAAGATGAGGGCCACCGGGCTGATCAGAGCGCAAGCTTCCGCGCTGCGTTCCATGACCAATGGTGCCAGATTGGGTTGCCGCCAGTCTTCTCTCCTCCACGCGAGATGCGCGTCTACTGCCGCACTGCGCCCGGCTTCCGTGGGTATTGCCCAGACTCCCACCGCGAAGCTCTGGTCCTCAAGAAGATGGCAGTCTGGTGCTGCCGCCGCTATGTAAGTTGCTGGCTCTATTGCTCTCACTGCGAAATTCACGTTCATGGATTGACACGTCTGGCAGGCTCGAGACCGCTCAGCAGGATCCGTCGCAGCTTACTCAAGAGACCATCGTCGAGAATCTCGACCCCGCAGAGTGGGCACGTCTGCAGAAAGTGCGGAACATTGGCATTGCTGTATGACATCTATATCCGAGCAATTGGCGGAAGTCATAGAGGCGAACGGTTAGCTGACGGCAATAGGCCCACATTGACAGTGGCAAGACCACGGCAACCGAGCGCGTCCTCTTCTACACCGGCAGAATCAAGGAGATCCACGAAGTCCGTGGCAAGGATGCCGTCGGCGCCAAGATGGACTCTATGGACCTTGAGCGTGAGAAGGGTATCACCATCCAGTCGGCCGCCACCTTCTGCGACTGGGTGAAGAAGAACGAAGACGGCAAGGAAGAGAAATACCACATCAACTTGATCGACACTCCCGGTCACATTGATTTCACCATTGAAGTCGAGCGTGCGCTGAGAGTCCTGGATGGCGCCGTCATGATCCTGTGCGCCGTCTCTGGCGTACAGTCGCAGACCATGACCGTCGACAGGCAGATGAAGCGCTACAACGTCCCCCGTATCTCCTTCATTAACAAGATGGACCGCATGGGCGCGAATCCCTTCAAGGCTATCGAGCAGATCAACCAGAAATTAAAGATTCCCGCTGCCGCGATCCAAGTCCCTATTGGTGCCGAGGACAATTTCCAAGGTGTTGTGGATTTGGTCCGCGTGAAGGCTATCTACAACGACGGCCCTAGGGGTGAAACAATCAGGGAAACGGACGAGATCCCGGCGGATCTGCAGGAAACGGTCAAGGAGCGCAGGGCTATGCTCATCGAGACGCTTGCGGATGTGGATGAGGAAATTGCGGACCTGTTCTTGGAGGGAGAAGAGCCTACACAGCAGCAACTCAAGGCTGCTATCCGCCGCGCTACCATTGGCCTCAAGTTCACTCCGGTTCTTATGGGTTCTGCTCTGGCGGACAAGTCAGTCCAGCCCATGCTGGATGCAGTTGTCGACTATCTCCCTAACCCCGCTGAGGTCGAGAACACTGCGCTGGACCGCAAGCGTGATGAGACTCCTGTCAAACTCGTGTCTTACAACTCTCTGCCGTTCACCGGCCTGGCCTTCAAGCTCGAGGAGAGCAATTATGGCCAGTTAACGTACATTCGTGTCTACCAGGGTACTCTCAAGAAGGGAATGACTGTTTTCAACGCCAGGACGGACAAGAAGATCAAGATTCCTAGAATCGTACGCATGCATTCCAACGAGATGGAGGAAGTGCAAGAGATTGGCGCTGGTGAAATCTGTGCCGTGTTCGGTGTCGACTGCGCTTCTGGTGACACCTTCACGGATGGAAAGCTGGAATACACCATGGTAAGCGTCAATTCTTGACATATGCCGGATTTTCAGCTAATCTGTCTAGTCTTCCATGTTCGTTCCTGAGCCCGTCATTTCTTTGTCCATTCAGCCAAAGCACACCAAGGATGGTGGCAACTTCTCAAAGGCTATGAATCGCTTCCAGCGCGAGGATCCCACATTCCGTGTCCACGTTGACCCCGAATCTCAGCAGACTATCATTTCCGGTATGGGTGAACTGCATCTGGACATCTACGTTGAGCGCATGAAGCGTGAGTACAAGGTTGAGGTCATCACTGGCCAGCCGCAAGTCGCGTATCGTGAGACCATTACCGAGAAGGTCAACTTCGACCACACGCTCAAGAAGCAGACGGGCGGTGCGGGAGACTTCGCCCGCGTCATCGGTTACATGGAGCCAACCGGTGCGTTCGGCGACAACACGTTCGAGCAACATGTCGTCGGCGGTACCATCTCGGAGAAGTTCTTGTTTGCCTGTGAGAAGGGATTCATGGATTCATGTGCCAAGGGCCCGCTGCTCGGCCATAAGATCCTGGGCACCAGCATGCACTTGATGGACGGCGCTACTCACGTCACGGACTCGTCCGAGCACGCTTTCCGTCTCGCCACGCAGCAAGCTTTTCGCAAGGCGTTCGTCCAGGGCAGGCCTCAGGTCTTGGAGCCCGTCATGAAGACGACGATCACCGCGCCCAACGAGTTTCAGGGCAACATCGTTGGCCTGCTGAACAAGAGGAACAGCACGATCAACGATACCGAGATCGGCCCCGACGATTTCACGATCTATGCGGATTGCAGCCTGCAAAGCATGTTCGGTTTCTCGACCCAGCTGCGCGCTGCGACGCAGGGTAAGGGCGAGTTCAGCATGGAGTTCAGTCATTACAGCCCGGCGCCGCCGCAGCTGCAGAAGGAGTTGATTGCTAAGTACGAAAAGGCACAGGCCGAGAAGGCTAAGAAATAGACGGAGACTTGTTGAGCGTTCTACGGGCAGAGCTTTGTATGATAAAAGGGAACGGTTGGATCAAAAGGGCTGTGAGATCGATTTGCATATAGAAAGGAGCAAGTCGGAATTTTTTTTCTTGTGTGTGTTCATAAGAGGTTCTCCTTCGTTCTGTTCTTCATATGAGATGTACGTCTAGGGATTCTACGAAAATTGGGACGGCGGTGGGGAAAAAACGAATAGAGATACCAAACTCCTCTCCTCTCAAGAAACTATACAATGATCTACAATGTCTTGTCACTCTTTCACCATCTCTAGGTGTGCTCTACCTGATCACAGAGTCTAGCTGCCCCCCTTTTTTTTTTTTTTACTCCTCCTCGGGTTCTCTCTACGCAGAAGAAGCACCAGCAGCGTCGAACGCCCTCTGCACAGCCAGCGCCACGGGCGCAAACGTCACGATGCGGTTGTGCCCGCCCCAAGGCAGCAGGTCCATGCGCAGCTCGACCGCCCCGTCCGCGCTCGCCGCGCTCCTGACGCGGCTCGCCCGGCCGCTGTCCGCCTCGACGGCGACGTCGGTCGTGACCACGTCGCTTTCGCCCCGCGCGGCCGTCAGCACCGCGCTCGCCTGCTCGAAGATGCCGACGCCGTGCGTCCACGGGATGTCGAAGTCGTCGCGCGCGTGGAGCACGTGCAGGCGGAGGGAGCGTTTCTCGTCGGTCGTCTTGCTCTTCTTCTTCTTCTTCTCCATCGCCGTCGGCTTGGACGAGACGGCCGAGACGAGCGCCTCGATGCGCGCGAGGGTCGGCCAGTGGTCGACGATGCGGGAGCGCAGGTAGTTCTGCGCGCGCGGGTAGCCGCGCAGCGGCGACAGCACGGGGATGACGCCGAGGATGCGGTACGACTCGAGCAGCGTGGGCAGCGACGTGAAGGGCGCGATCAGGACGATGGCGGCGAGGTCGGTGGGCGCGGGCAGCTGCGTGATGGCGAGGCCGTCCGCCTCTGCGGTGGTGTTGCTGGCGGGGAGCAGCGCGGATGCGGCGGACGCGTCGGCGTAGTGGAGGCCCACGGCGCTCGCGACGGCCGTGCCGAGCGATTGCCCGACGATGACGATGCGGGAGGGCGGGATGTGCAGCGTGTGGAGGGCGTAGTTGACGAGGGCGATGCCGTCCGTGATGAGGCCGGCTTCGGTGGGTTGGCCGGTCGAGCGCCCGAAGCCGCGGTAGTCGATCGTGAGGAGGTGCGTGTTGGGGAGGGAGGTGAGGGTGCGGTAGGTCTCGGTGCGCCAGCCTTGGGCGAGGTTGCCGGCATTACCGTGGACTGAAGATGTTTGACTGTCGTTTAGATCGATGTCATGGGACGGAGAATGGGGATGGTTAGGCGGACTGACAGTTGATAATCAAACGGGATTTCGGGTCCTTGGTCAGGAGTTCGAAGGCTTTGGTCTGCGTGAAGTCGCCGTCCGGAGCGCCGGAAGGGGCCTGGTAGAGCTCGACCTCATGCTTTTCATAGATATTGAGTGGGAGGACATGCCAGGCATAGAGAACTTCGTGATCGGGGGTGGTGAGGTTAAAGGGGGTCACTTGGTTTTCTTAGGAAGTGTCAGAAAGCAGATTCTATCACAGAGGGTTAAGCGGACATACTTGCGAAGCCATATGCTTGCGGCGTGTCCACGTCTGCCCACCAAGCGCGGACGAAGTTATTGGCGTAGAGGGCACTGTTAATGAGAGTTTGGGTCAGTCTATAGCCTCAATGTGCATGTAGAGATGGATTGACGTACTTTCTTTGGAGGGTAACATTCGTCAATGCCAGCATGAAAGCAGCGTAGAAAGCGCCGGCACCAGCCAGGCTCCAGTATGCCTTCTTTAGGAGTGGATTGAGGGAAGGCATGTTGTAGAAGCTAATGTAGTATTTGTCAGAATGAATCAAGACCGACAAACGAAATGTATAGACTTAGAGACGGAATAGAGAGAGGACAGGTAGGGAAAACACGCTGGTGCCTAGATCAGACGACGAGTAAAGAGGAGGGGAAGAAGGGCGCACTTAAGGTATGAATGAAAGATGAATAGAAAGAGAATCAATAGGTGAGTGACATAAAGCAATAATGCTCTTAACCTTACATACCTTCAACCTAGTGTTTATGTTGTTGGTTGAGGCGTTGTCGGCGATCGCCGGACGTCCTTGATGATTTGGCCGCGGCGGTCTGGTTTAGTCATGGCCGGTAAATGCACCGTTGCTCTTTATGTGATAAGGCAGCCGCCGTTTAACTTAGGAAAAGATCATTTTCGAGAAAACGGAATCGTAAGCATGGAATGAAACCTATTTGATTCGAAGCCCTCAATCAATCATCTTCGAAAGAACAGGAGTGTGCGGTACCTAACTGTAATTGCGGAGGTCTTGGCAGCAGCGGAGCAACGCGTCATGGCAGCTCAGTTCGCGTGAGGACTGTCGCGCCTTCTCTCAACTTTCTTTCCCGTCATGGCGCGCGCCTTTTCCCAGCCCAACGCCGCTCTCAACCTTTCCTCATCCGAAGATATGGCTTGAGCGATCCGTCCAGTCGCGCCTCTATCCAGTCTGATTGTCCATTCGTTACACCTCACTGTCGCGTCGCATCGCGAAAATGCAGCGCCGCAGGAATCCCGCCCGCAATCAGAAGCCCGAGCCACCGCCCGCGAAAGAATACCCGGCTCCTACGAAAGAAAATGCAAAGAACAAGAGGAAAGAGACACCAGTCAAGGATAAGCCCGTAGAGACACCACCAGCGCCTCCGCCACCTCCGCCACTGCCTACGAAACTTGCCGCCGGCCAACCCATTCCCACCGTTAAAGATCCGCAGCCCGCCGACCTGCCCGAATGTGACTGGCAATCCGTGGCAGAAAGGTACGTATACAAAGTTCGATTCGCAAATGAGTCGCACTAATAGAATATTGCAGTGGTGTCTTGAAAGCAGCTCTCGAGCGATCGCGGCAGAAATGGATGACACCAGGTATCTTCGAGCTCTACTACAGCAAAGCGGGGAAGAAAAAGCTACCCAACAAGGGGAAGAACAAGGACGAGGATAAGAATAAAGACAAGGAACAGAAAGATAAGGAGAAGAAGGAGGAGAAAGAGACGGAAAACCTAAAGGCGAAGCAGATGAAGCGCGAGGGAAACTGCAAGCTCTATATTGACCCGCACCAGTGGGATGTCACCATATGGACTATGAGGGAGAACACCGTTCCACCTCCTCCCAAGCCGAAGCCCGCTCCACCGCCGCCGTCCTACAAACAACCCCAACAAGGATATTACTATGGCGGTAGCTATCCTGCGACCCATCCGTATCAGCACTATCACCCGTACCCTCCGCAACATCCATCTCATCCGCCACCGCCACCAGCCCGTCACCCACCTCCTCCCGCTCAACCAACTCCGCCCCGACCTTCCAGTCAACACCAGTCAGCCGATTCAAATGCCGCGCAATCGAAGCCAGCGCCCGACCCAGTTATTCATATGCTCGCTGAACGCGCCAATACAAATTTCAAGCTGAGAGACATAATGAAGATTGTAGCGAGGGGCGATGCTACGAAGGAGCAGCTGGAGTACTTCCAGTCACATATCAACGAGCTCACTGAGAGACTTGAGGCACAAAAGAAAGCTCAGCAAGCACAAAAACAAGCGCAAAAAGCACCCCCACCACGGCCTGCTCCGCCGCCTGTTCATGCGAGCCCAGCTCCTTTACATGCTCAAGCCGGTTCGACATCTTTGAACCATCAGGCCAGTCCAGCAACCCCGAGACCCCAGTCTAGTCCAGTACCTCCGAACCCTCAGGCCAGTCCAGTATCTCAACCAAATCAGGCCAATTCGACAGCTGCACCGGCGCAAGCTAGTCTAACAACGGGGCCTACCCAGGCTAGCCAAGCTGCACGTACTCAGCCAACTCCAACTCCTCAACCCTCTCAGACAAATTCAATACCTCAACTCTCTCAAGCAAATCCAGCACCTCAGCCCTCCCAGGCAACATCAGCACATCCACCTTCTCAGGTAATTTCAACACCAAAGCCTTCTCAAGCAACTCCAACGCCTTCAGCTAGTCAAGGGACTCCTGCTGCAACATCAGCATCTCCTTCTGCTGCGCCAGCAGTTGCTCCGGCATCTGCACCCACTGCAGTTCGGCCCGCACAATTACATCCACCTTCCACCTCGGCGACTCCGACTCCCTCAAAAATGCCTCAACAGCCACCAATGACGTATTACACTCCGCCACCACAACCTGGACCATACGGACACTATGCACCTCCGCCTCCTCCTCCTCCTCCTCCTCCTCCGCCGCCAGCTGCTCAGCCACCACAGCCAACTTATCGTGCTTTGTGCATCGACTTCAACACCAATGGAGACCGACTTCTCTTTCCACGTGAAACTATCCTTGAGGCGCTGCCGGGCAATCAAGTCCTGGCATCATTCCTCAAGGTCCAGAAAGTTGACCTTGTCACTCTGGCACAGCTACCTAAGACTCAGACATACTACAAGACTTTGAAGGAGTACTACCAGCCAATCACGGTGAGATTCAGAGCGGATAATGCGAGCGTTCTGCAGTGTCTTTTCAGGTGGGTCAAGCCGCAGGAGGAGGTGAGGAAGTACATGGAAGAGATTATGGACAGAGCTGAACCAGCGGAGGATGTTGAGTTGGCAGCGCGGTTGCCAAGGGAAGGCGTCATTCAAGAAGGCACGAGTATGGTATTACCGGTTGAGGAGAAGGCGCCTGAGGTGAAGGGTAAGGGAAAGGAGAAGGAAGTTGTGAAGGAGAGCGTTGAGCGGGCGGGCACACCCATGGGAGAGCGTGATAAAAAGAGGAAGAGGATAAAATGAGAAGATATTGTTGGATGTGGATCTTATTCAATGATACCCTGATTTTTGGATCAGACTGGAGAGATGGGGCGTTACTGGTATCCAGCGGCTTGTTGGGTGGCCCATGGCCAAGTCATTCAAATCAGCAAAGATCTGTTCATACTCGACAAAGAGTTTGGTACGCTTCAATCTGACCTGCTCTCAACGTGGCAACAGTTATAGCTATCTGCCTCGATAATTCGGACCGCGAGCTCCTCCGCGTATGTGTTGCCTGGCTTTGGGTTAAACAAATATGAAGGTCTGTACAATTGAAGTTTATTGGCTATCTTAACGGTGGACGGTCTGATCAATCATTATTAACGGGGAGAACAATCAGATACTGACGAATGAAGCGGGATTGCATCCTATCACATAACTCGTTCAACCCAATCGCTCGCCAGAGAGCTCACAAATCACGTCATTGCTATATTCGGGAAAGCGGACGAAACGCCCACCCCGCACTCCAAAGGCTTCTTTCAACTGCAGATTCTCAAATTTCCGTCTACTTTCCAAAGCTGAGGTTTGTCAGTTATTTGGAACCCTTGCTCGATGGAAGTTATCCTCCTTCTCTGCCTTGCTGCCTTGCGCAGCTGTTCACAGGAACACCTCATCCATGAACCACGCATTAGTGAATCCGTTCGCCCCACATATCCCACTTGCCACTCTGACAGGCGGGGTAGATAGTGTGCGTTACACTACCAATGTTGTGCGTAGGACAAAAGGCTCTTGAAACTAATGGGTATGGCGTGCGTGAGCCGCGGTATGACAACCTGCATGTTGGGATCCACTTCAGCCAATGCCGACCCGTCATTCTGACAATATTTTCTTCTTTTCGTTACCACCCTCGGCGATAAGATCAACGGAAGCTGGTTGGAAACATGCTTTTGCATGATCGCCTTGCTTGCCGTGCATGTCGGCACGCTGCAGAAGTTCCCGGGGTACAACACTGTTATTATCAGGTTCCCACTCGCCAGAGGGATGGACACACAGAGTTGATCGCTTTTAGCTCGACTGATAACTGATTCTCTCGTATTGCGGGCGCCATGGCAGAAGACGACAAGCACCCAGCCGTCAATGAAGACAGCCCGGCCACATCGCAAATCGCCACCGCAGGAGAATTTCATGATGGGACAGAAGAAAGGAAGAGGGCATTTCTCGCGTCCTTCTCGGCCGCAGAGGATAAGGCAATTATGCGAAAGGTAGATCGAAGATTCTTGGTGCTCATCGGACTGATATACGTCATCAAAAATGTGAGTGAATTACAAACATATCTGGACGGCGGGTCACTAACCGCGAGCAGATTGACTACATGAACGCGGCCAACGTCAAGGTCCTGCAAGTCGGCCAACCGTCAAATGTGTTGATCGAATTGAATATGACTGCAAATCAATATAACTGGGTCCAATCGATCTACTTCGTAAGTCGGCCTCCCCCCAAACTTTAGAAATCGCAAAGGCTCACCTCGGCGAGATAGATCAGCTATATTATCTTCGAGGTTCCCAGTAATCTGGTCATGAAAAAAGTTCTTCCCCGCAACTGGCAAACTCGCATCATCCTCTCGTGGGGCCTGGTCCTGGCATGCCACGCGGCCGTGCAAAACAAAGAAGGTCTCTACGCCGCGCGTTGGTTCCTTGGCATGATGGAAGCGGGCATGTTCCCCGGCTTAGCCGTCCAGCTCGCGTCGTGGTACCGCAGCGACGAGTACGGCAAACCAATCATGTGGATGTTCGGCTTCCAGAACACGTCGGGCATCGTTGGGTCGCTGCTAGCATACGGCATCTCGTACATGAACGGTGTTGGAGGACTGAGTGCATGGCGCTGGTGAGCAGCTCCCCTCCCCTTTCCACATCCCACCCATCAAATCCGCATGGGTTCACTAATACCGTCCATAGGGTCTACCTCCTCGAAGGCCTCTTCACGATGCTCTTCGCGGGCGTCGTCTACCTCGTCCTGCCCGACTACCCCAAGTCCCCACGCTCGGCCAAGTGGCTCTCGCCGCGCGAGCAGGAGTACCTCGAAGCGCGCCTGGCGGCGTCGGCGCCCAAGACGCACGACCCGGCCTTCTCGAAGCGCGAGGTCGGCGCGGCGCTGCGCGACGCGCGCACCTACGCCTTCATGCTCGCGCAGTTCCTGACCAACTTCGCGGGCTACGCGCTGCAGTGGCAGCTGCCGACCATCACGACGGACCTGGGCTTCGCGGGCCTGCCGCGCAACCAGCTGCTCAACATCCCGCCCGCGGCCGGCTCGGTCGCGGCCATCGTCGCGGCCGGCTGGCTCCTGCGGCGCGCGTGGCTGACGCGGCCCGCGCTCATCGTGCTCATCAACGCGGCCGAGCTGGCCTTCTTCGTCGCGCTGGCGGCGGTGCGCGAGCGCCGCGCCGTCTACGCCGCGTGCGTGCTCGGCACCCTCTTCTACAGCGTCTGGTTCATCCCCTTCTGGGCCTGGCGCAGCGCCTCGCTCGAGGGCGCCACCGGCGCCGCGTTCGGGCTCGCGCTGCAGAACTGCGTCGGCCAGGTCGGCGGCGTCATCGGCCCGCAGCTGTTCCAGAGCCGGTACGCGCACGACGGGTACAAGGTGCCGTTCGGGGTGTGCGCGGGCGCGGTCGGGCTGGCGTGGCTGGCGAGCGCTTGGGGGTGGTGGCTGACGAGGGAGGTGGAGGCGGAAGTGAGGAGGGTGAGGAGGTTGAGGATCAAGGCGGCGAGGGAGGGCTTGATTTACGCGGAGGGCGGGCAGGGTGAAAGGAGGGAGGATGGGGGGTTGAAGAAGGTGGAGGGGGCGTGAAGGGCGGTGCTGTGCTGGTGTGGAGGAGACGCTGTAGGAGTATTGTGTAGTGGTCGATTATAGGAGTCGGAGGAAGTTAAGCCGCTTCGTAGCTGGTGTGGGCTTTTGCTTCTTTTGAGAGGAATTTTCAAAATCTGTGATAAGTTTTAGCTTCTTAGACTAGTCGCGGCAGTCGGTCACCTAACGTAGCCTAAGAATAGCGCTTAGCATATGCGCATTTGTTTGGAAACTACTTATTGAGATTAGCTTGGGTGGAATAAATGAGTGATTACTCTGTGTAAGCAAATTATATGGTCTATCCATACCCTCTATTTCGAGGTTCAGAACGCATACTAGAGCCTTCAACTATCATACATAGCACATGCTGTTCTAATGGAAGGCATGAAAGAAAAAAACAAGTATAGCAGGTAAAAAGGGGGGGGTGATGAAAAGAGCTAGAAGGTAGGCACACAGGGCTCACAGCCCATTATTCTTCACTCAGCCGAGCGTTTCAACCCTAATGGTCTTACGTATCTGACTTGCACGGTGTAGCGAACCTAGAAATCCTTTTTCCTAAATCGCATAGCAGCACGGACTACCCACCGGGAAGCTTTACCGCTCTGCAGCGCGAAAGGTGGCACTTTCCCGATCACGTCAAGCCACATGCTCGCCCTTTTAATTTTAAGCTTATGTTAACTGATCGAAGTTGCGTGCTCGATACGCGGGTAGATCTTTGCTTGCCCTTCTCCCATGGGGCTGTCGAACTTCGTATCACCCCGCGCTCGCCAGACACATCAGTTATCGCGTCATCGGAGCGCCGTCTCCACCGCCCAACGCTTCTTTCAACTTCAGCTCAAACGCCAAAAAGCCTTGCAGACCTTGATCTGCTGCTAAGAAGACCAGAAGGCCTCGCAGCATCTGTATGGGCAGAACAACGACTTAGCAGACTGGCAAGTATAGAGGGCACACTTTTGTTGCGGACAAGCACCATGGGAATCATGCGTGCACGGCAGGATTCCGTAAGCTAGACATGACCTACACGCCGAAGAGCGACTAGCACATGTTCATTACTTCTCTATCAGTGAACAACACTGTCAAATACATAAGGTGCGATGTGCATTCTGGTTTGGCTTCTCATCCGCCCTAAGCGAAACAATGTCCATCAGCGATGAAGATGCCCGTCCCCTCTGGCAATTTCACTCCTCAAGATTTCTTTGAAACGAGGCGAGTAGCCAGCTTCCTTCAACATTCAAGTCACATTCATTAAGGGAGCAACATATTGATCCTGCAGGATATTTTGATTCAAGTATTTACATGAACGAACGCATCAAAAGATTTACATGTTTATAAGTGCGTAACCCACACCTTCAGCCAATCTATGCCATCACTCTCACTCCCTCCTCATAAATTTCCCTTTCTTCATTCAAAGGACGTTTAGTTGCCGTAGGGGTTAGGAAGGCCAGCATCGGTGTAGCAAGCCGCCTTCTCAGCCGAGCAAGTAGCCATGTTGGCATCAGGGCCGACGCGGCACTCGTTATCGGCCTTGTCGCAGCACTCGGCGGTCTGGGCGGCACAACCGGCCATGTTCGGGTCGGGCTGGGCCTTGCACTGGGTCATGACGGCGTTGCAGGTCTCGCTGCGCTTCTGGTTGGCGTACGGGTTGGGCAGGCCGGCGTCGGTGTAGCACTTGGCCTTCTCAGCCGAGCAGGTCGCCATGTTGGCGTCCGGGCCGACGCGGCAGGCGCTGTCGGCCTTGTCGCAGCAGGCGGCCGTCTGGGCGGCGCAGCCGGCCATGTTCGGGTCGGGCTGGGCCTTGCACTGGGTCATGACGTCGACGCAGCTCTCGCTGCGGGCGTCGAGGGGCATGGCGAGGCCCTGGGAGAGGAGAGCCGCGACGGCAATGATGGTGGCCTTGGAGAAGTACATGGTGATTAGGGATTAAAAAGTTGGTAGACTGTAGAGAGAGTCGGAAAGTTCGCGTGAGTGAAGTATTGAGCGAGAGGAGCGAAGAGTGAGTGAGTGATTGTTGGTGGTGACTGGAACGAAGGCTGATGGAAGGCGGATTATATACAGAGGGAGTTCGTATTTCTTCTGCCCTATGGAAAAGCCATGGTCGAGTCGGCTGGCTGTGTTCCCGCCTGTTCGACGTGGGCCTCTGGATGGGCGCAGCGGTGCACTCTGCTGGCTCGTGTGGTTCGTGTTTGGAGACGCAGGAGGATACTGATCGTCATAGAGCTTTCACCTTCTTGGTGCGGTCGAGTGTGGGTCCTGAGGGTAAGCCTGTGCAGAGAAGCAACTACTATCAACCAGGCCGACAGAATATAGGTGAAACGGAGGCTAAGGGGGAGTTCTGATGTCATGCAGACATCTGCTCTTCGTTGCAATGTGTCCAGCTCTCTCAATATCCACACACAGGGTTGACAATCCGTCCGAGAGGCATACAGTCAGCATCAATCTGTACACAGCCCTACGGAGCGGAGGCGAAGCAAAGTCCATGATAGTCGGTCGGGGAAAAGAGATAGCTGAGTATGAGGCCTTTTCCGTGAGCCGCTGTGTGGTGGGAGCCGGGTACGCAGTGCACAGTGAGATCATTGCCAGCTTAGACTAAGCTCTGTGGAGTACATGGAGCGAAGCACAGTAGTCTGAAAATAGGAGCTTAGGCACGGGGAAGGCTCTGATTGTTGTGGGGCATGTTGAAAGTCTCTCGTATTTAGTAAGAGGTTTTGGCCCGATGGAGAGGCGGATCGAACCATTCGCTCCGATGCACGGGCATGCTCGGGGATAAGGCTGTGGCTGAGATGAGGAGTGGTTTTTGAGTGCTCAGGTGGAGCATCCGTTCGCAGCGCAGCTTGCGATGCGCCGGGGTAGAGTCGGGAACGAACGACCAATGACGTGGGCCGAGGCTTCGGCACCCCAGCCCTTCGCGAAGCGAGCCGCGCTTGCCTTTCTTCCTGCATGGCGGCTGGACGGCCTTCAAACCTCCTTCGTCATTCCGCATACGGCCTCTCTGCAACCCTCACGTCCCGTCTTTCTCGAATTCGGGCGGAGTCCGAGATGCCGCCCGACACTCCCCGCCGATCTGAATTTGACGCTCGGGCGACCTTCAGCCCAGCGGTGCACTGGCGCCCTCAACGAGATCGCTGGCGGTGTGACGGCTGAACGGGGATGCCGAAGCCGTCCTGAGAACCCATTTCACTCAGCCCTACGTGGCCCTGTTCTTCAAGTCGATTCGACGCCCCTGATCATCCTCTCACCGGCCGTGTCCCGGCTCTTCGTGCAGCTCCAAGAATGGCAATGACGCGCCACACCGCCGACGCTTCTAGAAGAGAAAACGGCCGCCAAACCTCCACCGCTTGGCTCGATGGGGATGCCATTTGATGGAGAAAAGCCATTGACGAACCAAGCTTGCGGCAAAGGCGTTCGGTTGCATTGACAAGCATTTTGGTGGCGTTGCCCAGTCTCCGGGGAGTACCCGCTCTATACGAACGCTCGGGACGCGTCGCCGTGGACTCCGTCTTACACAGCCACTCATGCCAGCGTTCGAGAAGGCTGCTTCGTCTGTCATTCGGGGAAGAATCGCGAGAGATTGGGCGCCGCTTGTCGATGCAGGTTGCCTTGTTCTAATTTGAGATGCCGATGCCATTCTACAACGTAGTAAGTCGACGCCCGGCAGACCTGTTTTGCGGATCATCTCATTCTCCTCTACGCTGAATCAGTTCAGACGGCAGGAAAAGGCGGTGCCAGCCCTATGGCAGCTGTAAAGGACTCTCGTTCAGGGAGATGATGTGGTACTACGTAGCTCCTCTGCGCTTGGACAGCGCCACCACCAGGAGGACGCGTAGTCCACTGGGACAACCTGCTCGCCGAAGCTCCCGGAATGATTCGCCTCTTCGACAAAATCTTTCGGTCAGACACATACGATTGGTCTCCAAATGCTACTGCAAGCCCGAATGCGCGTGCAACGTTGGAGCAAGCCCCTGGGCGAAAATGCTGTAACGTCTCGTCGTCCTTTTCACGTCCGGCCGATTTCTTCACCTCCCTGTGTCGACAGTATCAGCTTGCAACACTATGGAAACAAATCACGACTTTAGACTGATAAGAGGCTACTTTCCTAGTCAATTTCCTCAATGGACTGTAGCCTTCACACACTATCAGGGGAGCTGGTGAGACCTGGCCTACGGCGCGTACGAATCGATGTGGAGATGATCTGATCCCATTCGTTACCGCCCGGTGTCCTTCAGGCGCACTTTCACCGTTTCGAACCGTGTCGGAAAAGGTGCCTATTATTCCATGATATCCCATACGCCGTCAATGCATGTCTACATCTAACTCTACGTCATGTTACCTTGTAGCACAATCAGGTCTTCTTCCCGCCCTGGCGATAGCTGCTCAAAACAAATAACAGACTGATGATAATTCCCAAACCACTCAGTCCGATCCCAGAGTACCAGGCCCCGCGGTACCCGGCCAGCTCGTCCGCACCGCCCTTGTTGACATGGACCTCTACCGTGCCAGCGATGCCCAAACCCCAAGAAATAGAGTAATTGACCACAGTCGTAACCAGCGACGCGGCAATACCCTGGTGGCGTTTGGGGACGTGGTTGCTCAGAATGATAGTCGCGGCCGGGAAACTCATATCCATGCCCCATCTACAGTCATCACGTTAGTGTTGATCCCGAGAGACTTGCGGACGAAGATACTTACGGCGTGATGAGCACACCCCAGAAGACTTGCTCCCAGTACAGACGGCCGACTGGCACCGTCGAGAAGATGATGTTACCGACGCAGAAGGCGACCATAGCACCCATCATCAGCCAGGCGGTGCGCACGCGGCTCAGCAAGAAGCCGACGGAGATGGCTGCGCATGCACCGGAGAGACCGCACGGCACGAACTGTGCGACAACGTTGAGTGGAGTGTTGTGCTGCAGAAGGATGGCGAACTGCCAGAAGTAGTAGAGCCAGATGCCGAAACTGCTCCAGCCGAACGCCATGCATGCTAGCACAAAGCCTACATGCGCATCCAGACCATTGACCGGGACCAGCGGCTGCGCGACCTTCTTCTCGACGACAATGAAGGCGAGGAAGAAGAGCACACCGAGGACGAGGAGGATGATGACGTACGGCTCGCCCCAACCGACGACGGGGGCTTGGTTCCAGGCGACGTTGAATAAGACAAGCCCGACGACGCCAGTAATTGCGCCCAGGTAGTCAAACGTCTGCTTACCATGCTGCTCACCCGCCGCATCATCGTCGTGGTGCGGCTCGTCATCCGGCACAACGAACCAACCCAGCACCCCGTACACGCAGCACGCGATGCCACATACCCAGTACGTCCACGGCCACCACAAGAACTCGGCAAAGATGCCGCTGAAAGTGGCACCGATGATAAAGCCGTTGGGCGCCGTCGCGGCGTAGATGGAGAAGACCATCTCCTTTCTCCTGCCGGGTGGGTAAGTGTTGCCCAGGATCGCCAACGAACTGGGCAGCAGGATGGCCGGGCCGATGCCCTGCAGGGCTCTGCAGACGTCCAGGAAGATCTGCGAGTGCGTGTACACGGTCAAGCCGGCCACGACCGACCACACGGCGTACCAGAACCAGCCAAGCAGGAAGAGGGGCTTGTGGCCGTACATGTCGCCGAGCCGGCCGGCGATCAGGATGAAGGTCCCGACCGTCAGGCTGTACGCGGCCGTGAACCACGACAGCTGGCCGGCGTTGGGGCTGCCGAAGTCGCGGGCCATGATGTGGAGCGGCGCCACGGACTGCGACATGCCGGCCTGGGTCAGCAGCTGGGCGGACGCGACGACGGTGATGAAGAGGAACTCCTTGCCCAGCGGCATGGGAGCGTCGGGCGCCGCGGCCGCGGCGGACTGGGCCCGGGACTTTTCGCGCGCGATCTCATCGTCGGATCCGGCGCCTGCGGCGGAGGTGGGAGAGAAGGGCGGGGAGTAGGGCCATTCGGTGGTGTCGCTGCCGCTGTAGGACGGCCGCCGGGAGGGGTCTCGAGAGGCTTTGACGCCGAAGAGGCCGGAGCGGTTGGGCGAGGTGGGCGAGTTGGGAGGGCAGCGACGCGCCCGTCCGGCGGGCGAGTTGGCCTTCTCGACGTCCAATGGGGTCGCCATTGTGGTTGTGCTGGTTGGCGGTGAGGAAAGGCCTCGGATCGCACACTCCTACGGAGAGAAGGAGGAAGGGGAAAAGGAAAGAGGTGGTGGCGACTGCTCGCCGTTTTTGTTTCGATGCTTTCGGATTAGAGTCCGGGGAAATGAAATCGGAGAGAGGGGGCACCCTCGCGTGTTTTGGGATGGTGTAACGGCAGGGGCCCGTTGGCGACAAGCGGGTATCGTGGGTTTTCGGCAGTTGGGCTGTTTCTGGTTCTTCTGCGGAGCGGGTTTGCTTCTCTGTTTGGTGCCGCTCGCGTATCGTTTGCTGCAACAGCAGTTTCGAGGGTTGGGTTGCGCCGATGCAGGGCAGATCAGGCAGACGGGCAAGCTTGAGTAGGGATCACCGCGGGCAGGACCGCTATGCTTAAATCACAAGAGGTTACAGGTTGATCGGGGGGAGCGCTTCGAGCGGCGGATTTAGGGACAGCAGGACTGGAGAATAGAATCCGAAGAACGCGAGGGCGGATTGATGAGAAATGGGGGGAACTCGCGGAATTGAGAGATCGGGACAAAGAGAGTCACGGTGAGAATACCATTGCGTGCACGCTGGAAAGCAGTTTCACTGGTCCCGTCAAGCGTCTCCACTGAGGTGGTTCGTACGTCATGACAAGGATATGGGGGTGCGAGAAGAGTTGCCCTAGTTTTTTTTTTTTTTTTTTATTTGCTCTCTGCGCGGCTCTTGATAAGATAGTTCCGAAACGCAGCTCTCGGTTCCTGTTTCATCATACCCCGGCCAGCCTTGTCGCAGCACCCCGCTGATCTCAAACGCCGCACGTTAATTGAGCCCTTCTTTGGGGGGAGGGGGGAGGGGGCTTTGTCGTCATCCTGTTGCCCTCTTTCTTGCGTCTCTCGCGGCGCCCCCCCCCACCACCAACTTGCGCGGCTACCTACCTGCTTATCGTGATTTCGTCTGCTACGACTCGTGGCCGACGCTACTGCTCGCATTTCATGCACTCGGTCCCGACGATTCGGAATTGATGTGTTCGTTGTCCGTCGGATTTGTCGGACTTGGGAGGATTGCGGGCGCTTAGATAGCACAGTGTTTCTAGAAGGGTGTGCCCCGGTGTGCCCCGGTGTGCCCTCCTCTCTCATCGCGCTTCGCCCGCGTTCGCTTGCTCTCGTCGCCGCGCGGAACGGGCCCGCCGGCCTTTTAGTCAGGAATGAGGCAACGGTTCGCGACTTTTCGGTCGCCGATGATGCGTGCTGGTTCTCCGCCGCCCCAATGCTCGTCCATCAAAAAGGCCCGAAAGAGGTCATTGTACAGCGAACGCCGGGCCGAGATGCCCTAATATTACTGTATTGCTTGGCAAGCGAGCGGCTTTAGGGTAAGAGGTGGAGGAATAGTGAGAGAAGGGGTCATTGCGCAGAGCAGTGTCCACCGTTTCGAAAGCATTTTCCTCCCTTCACATGCCGATGCTTTTTTTCTCTCCGTGGGATACCCCAATCAACTGCTTCCTGCTCACAAATTCGAAAAAAAAAAAAAAAGAAGGACCTTCCCCATCCTACGCTTACACAGCGCTCCATCCTCCGGCTCGAGGGCGCTTGCAAATACAACCATAACGGGGGAAACCTACGAACCAATGAGAAAGATCTCACCCCCGCCCTCACGCACCCTGCTCGTCCGCCTTCCCACCTCCGTCCAACAACAGCGCCTCCCTCGCGCCCTCGACCTCCTCGCTCGAGATGCCCACCCGAGCGTGATTCTTCTCGTCCGTCCGCGCTATCTCGGCCGGCGCGAAGCCTCCCCACCCGTCGAACTCGGTCGCGAACTTGACCGCCGCCTTGAGCAGGAACTGCGACTCGTCGTCGCCCCACGTGTCCGCCGCGTTCTTGATCGCCCGCAGCGCTGTTTCGTACGGAGGAATGGATCCGGGTTAGCGATTCCGCGAATGCCCGCGTTATCAACTGTTGTCGGAAAGCATCCCAGGAAAAATAAAAAAAAAAATCACCCCTCGGACCGACCATCCGAGACAGAACGCGTCCCCGGAACTAGCTCATCGTCGCAGCAGAAGGAAGGAAAGAAATGAAAAGAAAGAAAGAGAAGGGAGAAGAAAAGTGGGAAAAGAGAAAAGAGAAAGGGGGAAAAAAAAAAAGGTAGGTGATATGAATTTTTTGTTTTTTTTTTTTTCATTTTTTGCCAGGACGCAAGACGGCGTAACGTACCTTTGACATAATGCGCGTCGTTCCGCGCCGCGCCCTCCAGCGCCTCCCGCACCACGAACCCCCAGCCCCTGCCGCGCAGCTCGACGCGGCCGACGACGCGCTCGCGCACCACCGCCGGCCGGTGCTGGGCCACGTACACGGTCACGACCAGCAGCCACCACTGCCGCGCCAGCGGCACGTGCCAGCGCGCCGGCAGCGCCGGCAGCAGGTGCCGCACCGCGTGGCTGGTCGTCAGCAGGTGCACGAGGAAGAAGTCGTGCTTCTCGCCCGCGTCGCGCGTCGCGACGACCAGCGCGACCGCGGCGCGCTGGCAGGCGGCGAAGACGGCCGTCGGGTCCGACGGGATGGCCAGCGCGTTCCAGTACTCGAGCACGGCGGGCTCGCGCCGCGCGAGCAGCGCGCCGATGTTGGTGTCGCCCTTGTGCGGGAAGAGCGCGTCGAAGCGCGGGTCGTGGCGGAGGCGGTCGAGGAGGGCGAGGGGCGAGGCCGAGGGCGGGAAGGGCGGCGGCCGCGTGTAGGACGGGTCGTCGAGGTACTTGTGGAGGTCGTTGTGGAAGCAGGCGGCGAGGACGAGGGCCTCGGTGGCGATGGTGCGGGAGGAGAGCTCGTAGGCGTAGCCGAGGTGGATGAGCGGGTGGCCGACTGTGGCGTGCGTCAGGTTGGTGGTTCCGGGTTTGATGAAGGAGAGGCGGGAAGGGGAGAATGGTAGGTCGGGGATGAGGTTTTTTTTTTTTTTTTTGTTTTGCTTACGGCCGCTGATGACGTTGTTGATGAGGGGCTCGGGCCCTTCGAAGAGGAAGTGCTCCGTCATGGCCTTCCAGTCGTTGCCGTGCTTGGGGATCTCGTCTTCGAAGAAGTCCATGTATGCGCGCTGGTATCTGTGGCATGTCATGAGCGACGGCTCTGTGTGCGAGGTAGGCCCTGAAGGTGAGTCCTAATGGCAATGCCAAAGCAGGATGATAGGAACGGACGCAAATCATTCAAGAGACCTTTCTTCAGGAAAGTACGCGGGAATATTATGCCGAGCTGAAGTCAGAGAGAAATTCTCCAAACTTCCCGCGTATCCTTTTTCTTCTCTTGGTTTGCTTCTTGCGTACCTGCTATGGATGAGAATTGACTTACTCTCTCTTACCGATGTAGTCGCGCCAATTGTCTTCAGTAATCTCACCGGGCGAGTCTGTCCATTTCTCGAGCACCTCTGTCTCAACATCGTAGACTTCGTTCAGATGCTCGTTAGTCGCGCCGAGAATGTATGCTGATCCCAGGATCTGCTCATGTCAGAATACTGCGTGTCCTGACGGTCAATTGGGCTCAAAAATTCAACATGGACGCCATCGGGTGGAGGACCGCTTTTCCGATAGGATAATTCACCAGACTTACGTGCGGGAGGTGATTGTGGAACTCAAGGTTGTGGTAGATGATGCTGTAGATGCTGTGATTCGCGTGCAGCAGATGCTTGACTGTTCGCGCTCTCTTCTCGGGCTTCTCTTCGACGTCGTATACGGGCTCCTTCTCCACTCTGATGCGTTGGGCGAAGAAGTCGGGCATCTTGTTGTAACCCCAGGAAAACATGGCGGCGGTGGCAAGGGCAACGCCGGAAAAGCGGATGGCGGCGGTCTGCAGCTGCTGTCTCTCTGACTTCGTTGTCATTGTTCGGCTTGTAGGGACGGGAGTGTAGAAGAATGGGTGGAGTGAGAGAAAACAAGCTCACCTGGGATCTGGATAGAACGGCCGACAAGGTTCAACTTCGCCTTTGCATTGGGTTGGCAAGGAGGGGTCGCGACAGCATTTCGACGAGCTCTCCCCGCATTTCGGTTTTCAGGCCCCGGCCTCAGCTCCAGCTAGATCCCTGTCGATGCAGCTCAACGCCATGCCTGCATCTTCTGACACTTCATCCTTTGTCCTCGCTCTCATTCGCCCGTCCGCCTTGCCAACGCGCATTCCGAGCTCCGAAAGGCAAAAAACTTCGAACGACCGGCAGCATGTATCCGTGCGATTCCGAGCCACAACCGCCTCTTTTAGCTTTTCGTCCATCTCCACCCTGCTCGACTGTAGCGTCCGAGCGGCACCCGTGAGCCCCTCCGCCCAGAGAATCGGGAGCAGACGCAGGCTGACATGAGCCTGGGTAGACGCTAGCCGGCCGGCGCTTATCGCTTCCTACTCCAAGCTGTACCTGGAGGGGGTACATAAATTTTCCCCCAAGTACCCCGACCGCCCCCTCTCCCCACCTCTTCGTGTGCGCACGTTACGAGACACGAGCGCCCGGCCCGATGCTCTTCCCCGGACCTGTTTCTATGCGAAAATGGCGAACAAAGCCGCTTGGATCACGGCGAAGAGGGCCCAGCACTTGCAGGTCTCCGACGCCCCGAAGCCGAAGCCGGGGCCTGGCGAGGTCGTCGTCAGGAACGCCGCCGTTGCCATAGTAGGTTACTCCCGCGCGTCAAGCACTCTGCATCCATGGCTATCTCCTACCGCTGACGATCGCAAATCTGCAGAATCCCATTGATTGGAAGATCCAGGTATGGCGAAATCCCCACCGTCGACGAAATGGGAAGTATGCGCTGATATTTCTTTTTTCTCTTGCAGGTATTCGGTAAACGATCTTCCCTTTCCTCCCCCTCGTTACGGATTCCATCGGGAACCGCCAAGCTGAGTCGTTGATTTACCTCGCGAATGAATAGGATTCCTGCTGGAGGCCTTCCCGAACATCCTAGGCGCAGATCTCGCGGGTTTCGTGGACGAGGTCGGCGAGGGTGTGACGCGGTTGTGGAAGGGCCAACGGGTGATCGGGTATGCGTGCGCCCGGGAATTAGCTCCCATCTCACCACCACCTCTTATTCCCGGACTGACCTGCTGACCGCCCCGAAAAGAACCGTGCTGGGCATTGATGCCGGTGATTCGGAGGGAGGAGCTTTCCAGCTATATACCAAGGCGAAGGAGCTGCTCGTCTGCCCCATCCCGGACGACTTGCCCTTTGAGCACGCCGTCGTCCTGCCTCTCGCCATTTCCACCGCCGCATCCGCCCTGTACAGTCCCCTGAACCTGGCTCTGCCCTTCCCGAAGTTGGGCTGCGAGCCCACCAAGAAGCTTGTCCTGGTCTGGGGCGGCTCCTCGTGCTGCGGCTCCGCTGCCGTGCAGCTGGCCACCGCCTCCGGCTTCATCGTCTTGGCCACCGCGTCCAAGCATAACTTTGCCTACGTGCGCAGCCTCGGTGCCAAGATGGTATTCGACTACCATGATCCGCATGTCGTGCCTGCCATCGCCGATGTGCTTGATCGCAAAACGCTGGCAGGCGTGTTCGACGCCATTTCCTCTGCCGAAACGGTCGAGAAGTGGGCCAAGATCCTGGAAGGGATCGGAGGAGGCCGAGTGGCCACGACGATCCCGCCGCCAGACGAAATGCCGAAGTGCATCAAGGCTACGTCAGGTATGTCTCTTGTCGAGCTGTGCGTTAAAGCTCTCCGTTCCTCACCGCCGTTAGTGGAGCTTCAAAGGATGGAGCAGCATGAGAAGGAGGTTTGCGATGCCGTCTGGCGCAATTACGTGCCGGCCGCCCTCGTCTCCGGCCACCTCAAAGCAAAGCCGGAACCGATCATCATTGAAGGCGGCCTTGAGAAGATTCAGGAAGGTTTGCAACGTCTGCGACAAGGCGTGTCTGCTGCAAAAGTAGTCGTCAAGTTTTGAGTCTGCTTTCAGATGCCGACACCACAACTACTCATGTTTAGTTTGCTCGAGTCTCGACACAGAACTCACAGATGCACATGCTCGGCTAAAGTGTTTGTTTTAATGGATCTCCGTGCCGATATTATTGTTTTGCAACGCTTCGGCGCGCCCTCGACAGAACTACTGACTGCCAAACTTTTGCGAAGCGCCGCCGGCGTCTACCTATCCCGGTCGGAGAGCGCGGAAACGGGAAGGGATTCAAGGAGCATGAGCGTGAATCAGAGCTCCGACCGACCCACGTCCATGGCATGCACCCCGCAACCTTATATACCCTGCATTCGGGCGCCATAACTGCATTCTGTATGTTATTGGTAGACAAAGACACCGTGCACTCACTTTCAGGAACTGTCCTACCCGCCTCGGAGATGATCGTAACAAACTGTGCTGAGATTGATCTTTAGCCTTATTCTTCCCAGAGCTTGATGGCAGCAATGATCCCGAGCCTCCGACGGCTGCGCAATCGTCACGAGCGTTTGAATTTTATTGTCGATGTCGAGCTTAAAAGGCACCTCTGCTGATCTCAACATACTTCTTAGCCCCGCTCGGACGCATCATCGGCTACATCATCCCGGGCCTTTCGCCCGCAATGGTTTCTTTCACTGACTGATAGAATATCTACTTCTCCAAATTGAACCGTTGTTAGCTATTGCGTATCTTTTTGCTCTAGCAGTCTATCGGTTATACTTTCACCCATTGGCCAGCGTCCCCGGGCCGAATATATGTGCGCTGACAGGTCTACACGAATTCTGGTGGGATTGTTCGATGGTAGAACTATTCCAACGTAAAGTACAAGAGATGGACGACGAATACGGCAGAGAAACCCCGTATCATAGCATCCTCATCGACTGGTAACGGATATTATGCCCAATTGTCCGCATCAACCCAAACGAAGTGCAAATCCGCGATTCTACGTACTACGAAATTTTCTTCTCTACTAGTCAAAAGATTTAAAAGGATCCAGGGTTCTACAGCTGGACTCCTAGCAGTTACTCGGCAATTCGAAACGGGACCGAGTAACCTTCACAGACTGCGCCGCAGCGCTTTGAGCAAGTCTTTCTCGGCCAGTGCGATGGACCGTCTAGAGCCACTTCTATACGAAAAGGCGAAGAAGCTCTTTGCTCGGCTGGACGAAACGCGTAAGGTTGGAGAAGCTGTCGACCTCACCGTTGCTTTCAGAGCCTTGAGTACGGATACTATTTCAGCGTACATTTTGCCGAGCTCGCGGGACTACCTAGATCAGCCTGATCTTGGTGCTTACATGCTGAGATCCTTCACGTCGGCGTCGACGCTGTCAAATTGGAGAAGGCATACACCATGGCTGCTGCCGTCGCTCCGCCGTCTGCCAAAGCCAATATCTCCCATCTGGGACAAAGAAACGTTCGACAGTGACCAATCGCGGGACCACTACCAGGTAGCCAGCCTCCATTCTTTTCATCCCTATGCCCCTGGTTCCAATTAGCCCTTTGAAACATCCGTCTCCAATCTCAGGCAGACATATTGACCTGACGAAAATAGAGACTCGCCCTTGAAGCCCGAAACATCATGCACACCACCCGCGACCTATCTGACCCGTCCATCAGCGTCCTCGAAGCTCTCCGCCTTTCCCCCCTCCTCTCCTACGCCCGCATCTCGAGCGCGATGACCACCTTCGTCTACCACGCCCTCACGACGCCGCGCATCCCCGCCGCCCTACGCGCCGAGCTCGACAAAATCCCCCTACCTCCAATCCGCCCTCCACGAAGCCCTCCGCCTCTCCCCGGCCGTCCTCTCCCGCCTACCAAGCGTGAACTCCGTCGCCCCCATGACCTATACCGGCGCCGACGGGCGAACGCACCGCTTCCCGCCCGGCACCATCTTCTCCAATGTCGCTCGCCGACCTCCTCGCCGACCCGGCCGTCTTACCCGTCACAAATTGTTGGATCCGGGATTCGATCTATCTGCACTAATCATCTATGCCGGACACCTGAGTGCCCCCTCTTCAGGGTAACGCGATAGGTGTTCCTGTCTCGAACAAATCAAATCCTCAGTACAAAAGCCGTTCTTCAGTGAGTCAAAGTGAATCATCGGAGCTATCCGGAATAGGCAACATCAGGCGCCGCGGAAGCCGGTAATCGGCAACTAAGCAAGGGTCGTCGGCATTAAGACTATGCGCCAAATCCCTATTCCGAGGTCGGTCCTATAAGTATTACAACAGCAAGCGAAGCTATTTATAGAGGGTCTCAAGAGCCGCACGGGCATTAACGTTCGATGAGTTCAATAATAACTACTTCCGGAGGACCGCTTCAATGCCCATTGACTTGGTCTCGCAGTTATGATATGTTAAAAACGACTTCGATCGTACCAGAAGAGCAAGTCACCACAAATCAATGCAGGACCACAGCGCCGGATACGCGGGGACAATTCGCCCTCCCCCAATCACGCTTGGCGTGCATCTCGGGGGCCGGACAGAGATAATTCCGCTGAGGGTATGGCCCATTCAGGATATCCATTGGCAGCACATACATTCTGCCAAGACCCACGAGATACTATAACAGAATACATCAGCCTACCAATCTAGATTCCACTCCGCCATAGAACAATCGCATGCCGTGTCTATATTCAATGCAGGCTTTTACATTCCAAAGAATGTTTCAGATTATGTAGATTCCGTCCTCGCTTTGCAAACTGCTTCTCTGATTTGGAACGGCAGTTTTCCAAGAGCAACGCCATTCCGGCCCCATTATATTCACATACCTTACAAACCAATGTCTTCCACGCATTCCTCCTAACCGCCAAAGTACGTTGGCTCCTGCCACTGCAAAGTCGTCACCTGTTCGGCTCGCATCGATTTCACCGCGGACGGCTTCGGCAAACGCAGCTGCGGCATCTGCCAGAAGGCCGGCCACCTCCTCGCCACACCCCGTCACCGGAACCTTCCAGCTCAAGACGCCGGCAAATGGCGAAGCCGGCCTTTCTGATCGCCAATTAGGTGCGGAGTTGAATCGCCATTTCTTATGCCCGCATTGCGGAGCCCCCCCCCCTTTTTTTTTTCTCAGAGGCACCTACGAGAGGACCGGGGGGAGGATGCACGAGCTTCTCACCGTCAACGCTTTGACTTTAGATGGAAGAGAGGGATGGGATGCCCATGGAGGACTTTCGGAACGTCAGGACGAAGTACGCGGATGGGAAGACGGGAAATCTCGAGATGGGCTGACAGGCTTTACGATGGGGGAGTGTAGTGATGTACGCCGGTACTGTATGGTGTCCTCTAGCCGGACGAAGCCCCGTGTTAATACGGTAAAATCACGAGATACCCAAAGGTTACGGAACTTGTAACAAGGGCCGAGATCATCGATACGCGGGACACGGTTGAAATCTAAAGGACGGCAGAAATGACCCTCACCAGGCTCTTATCTTATGAAGCTAGTAGTAGCAGGGCACCTTCTACCAGCCCCGGATTATGTCCAATATACTTGGCTGTTAACACAGGAATTCACCATTCGTAGTACACTTTTAGGCTGCAGCTACATTCGTGGCTTTCTCATAAGAGGCGTACGGCAACGACAGCCTAGTATTTCAAGCTTGTGGCCCGTTTTCAAATTAGATGCTTAATGTCAATCTCTACTCCGATTTGAGACCACTATTCGTGGTAAATGGAATAGACTTCGTAAGATCATGCTCATCTCATACTATAACAGGATCAAAGGGGGGTGAGGAGGTGGTCCAGACATTGGAGACATAAAAGAAATCACCTCGTTATTCAACGGCAGCCACGCCGGAAGCCAAGCTCGGCGTCACGCTCTTGAGTGAGCTTGTACACCGAGTCGCCTTTACCGCAATCGCAAGTCCTATTTCAAGCACCAAGAAAGCGGCCCCCCAAAATTCTTGCAGGAGTCCAGCCGTTTGGGACGAGTGGTCGGTCCCCGGAAGGAGCTGACCGGTCCTGGAGACATTTGGGGAGCATTTGCACGGCTGATGAGCTTCTTTGACTAATAAAAAATCTCGGTACACCGTCCCTCAAGATGTTTCACATGCCGACGAGGTACATCGATGTGGCCCTCCTCTGGCAACCGGTCGGCACTATCGTGCACCGGGAGAGCCCAGTAACGTCGACCGCTGAAATATATGCTGTGCCCCCGAGCTGGTCCCTGGGCGGGCTCGGAAAGCGAAGTGCAGTAAGACCAGCCTGTACGATGTGGTTACAGATGCTTCCGGGCCTCTCGTCAAGTTCGTTGGCTGAGGTGCGGGAGAGGAACGGATCGGGCCGCTACCGCGGTGGTACATTTGCCGAAAAGAGTCGACTGGAAAGTCGACAGGAATGCTCTCGGCCGGGAATAAGGGCAGAATCAGGGTGCCGCCCCGGCCAAGATGGCAAGAATGGTTACAGGAATGGGGGCAAATCCGCAGTGTTGAGACGAGAGACTTGAGGCCTGAACAGATGACCGTCCTTAGCAAGCGACATCTCGTTTTCAGGTCCAGCCGCGCCAAATTCAGCTTGGGGCAGTTATAAAAGAAGGAAGAGACCCATTGCTTCTTGGGCCAAAGCGAAGTAGAGACAAGGATGGTATCGCTTAGTGAGATCCAGTTCCTGGATCCGAATGGAAACCTCGTGTGGGGTATTGTGCTCCATGAACCTTCGGAGTCGGATATTGGTTAGTCTGTCCGATCAGACTTTGTCGTCATTACCGAGGCACGATACTTTGAAATTGAGAAGTAGGTGGAAGTTATGGACTACTCACTATACAACGTAATGCGTGTGAAGTGGGATGCAAAACACAATGTTGCCGAATGGAAGGACCTTGGGAAAGTCCATAAGCATGCTTGGGACTGGGCGAGACCTTAGATGGAGCTTATTGTTCTGGGCTGATGATGGTAATCGCTTTCGATCTTACGCTTTCTTGATGTTTTCTATCATGATACTCATCGTAGTTGTCTTTGGGAACAGTGAGTTGTGGTGGTTCTTCGGATGACCACAACTGCACGATCAGCGGAAGAGCCTTCTAATAAAATTAGTGGTCAATGAGCACTCCGATATTAGGAGGCAGTAGGAGGCCATGTCGTAGGCGATTCGTAGCATTTGTTCCGAGAAATTTTGACGAGACCTGGATACTTACATCCATAGACTCTGAGCCTTGAAATACGACCCGCGCTGGAAATGCCACGACCGAGGGTGGATGACTGGGAGAAGCTGTATCGTCTTGTCGGAAACTGCAAGAACGAGTCGACACCTTTACCACCGAACCACGGGGCATTGACGGAACGATGTTGGAAAGAAGTTGAGCTGCTCCCTTGTTGCCGTATAAGGCAGTTCGGGAAACTTTCCTGGCACATGTTTCCTTCTCTTTTGGCGAGGCCTCCTCCACGACGCATCGACAGCATTACAGACACAAACAATCGTATCAGCGCGCTCAGTCATTTGCGACCATTGCTAGCGTATTCGATCGGCAAAGATCGTAGTCATTTCCGAACAATCTTTTTTCTTTTTCCGAGTGACTATGGGAGGGACCTCTTTACCCACTGAGAACGGTGGCACAAGCGACCACGCTGCGTACGAAAGTGAGGAGGACTTGCCATCGCAGCAAACAGCTTCGCGTTGGAATCGGAAGGCCGACAATCCCGGGAACGATAAGAAAGCGCGTCTGGCCAAGTCCAAAAAGATATTAAGACGGTTTTTGTCCGGTACGTACACACCCTGTGACACACAAGAGACAGGGCCATTGAATGAAAGTTTCATAGAGCACAGCCCGCGGGATCGAAATAGCCACCAAAGTAGCGACAACTACCCTCAGGACGACGATAAGGATGTGCTGGTTGGCTCCAGCGACGAATTAACGGGACATCAGGTTCCTGTAAGCGGATTCCCTACGCCAGGTGACACAGTTGATGAAGTTCTGCAACAACTTCGACGTATTGAATTTGTCGAGTACGCGAAATGGGGATTTGCGCCGAGCCTGCAAGATCCCTTGAAGAAGCAGATGCATATGCTTCTTCTCCATATTGAAAGGCTCAGGCCGCTGATATGTCGACGACTGGAGGCACCCCTGCTTGAGAATCTCCAGGCCTTCTACGTGATGCTGTGGGAACACACGAACGAACGGCCCGTGGGGAAGATGCCAAAACAGCCGCGGAAGGCCACGACTGCGCAACTCATTTTGTACATGAGTCAAATACGCGCAATACTCGGAGTCAAGCGTGATATAAAGCTCTACCAAAGGCACAGCTTCCTTGATTGGTGTGTCGGAAATTGGCGGGCAGAGCTCCAG
This sequence comes from Neoscytalidium dimidiatum, assembly GCA_037367355.1. NCBI lineage: Eukaryota > Fungi > Ascomycota > Dothideomycetes > Botryosphaeriales > Botryosphaeriaceae > Neoscytalidium > Neoscytalidium dimidiatum. The sequence continues at coordinate 610,743 of CM074697.1, read as the reverse complement.
GAAGAGCGTCCTCCGAATGGCGAGATAGCGGAGGCAAGGTCCTTGGGATATTCCCGTCCTGACGAGGACGGCGAAACGTATCTCTTTGAAATCCCATGGGGCCAGGTCGATTGCCTTACGGACTCGAAAGCGGTCAGAATGGTGAGGGATTTGTCAGAGCTCCACGCTCGAGCTTTCAAGCGCATATACGGCATCGAAGTTGAAGAAGTCGGCTATGCAGAGCACGTACCAGACTTAATGCGCGTGCTGAACCTAAGGGCGATTCTCCAGCTCGATCTTGCTCTCTTCCACGAAGAAGACTATTGCGTTATCAGCAATGCCATCGGTACAGTGATGGCCGGATGGAAGAGGATAGTCGATGACAGCATTAGTGACAAGTATCAAGAGAGAATGACACGGCTAATCAGTGGCCTATGCGAGATCGAAATCGACAGGTACCTCAACTATTGAGAGAAGTCGTACTCGCTGGTGCCCTTCGGAGGTGACGCTGAAACGCCAAGTGGCGTCAGAAGTGGCAGAACAGCAGAGTAGCATAGCTGAGAGACAGAAGGAATGGAACAACAGTCATGTGTAGATACTTCTGGTGCGAATGATAATGTGTGTCGAAAGCAACCTTGCGTCCTCAGCAGGGCGGAACGGATAGTAGATACAATGTGGGCGGAGACGGGTGACACCAGACGGAAAGCGCACAGACGTTTCAGACCAGAATGCACGAAACGCGTAGTGTGAAGCGGCTGCATGTGCTGACATGCGGACCGGGTCAGCGAGTGTTTGAGAAAGTGGCATGCATTGGCGCGAAAAGCTCGGAGGTGGCTGCTGCAGGATGCCCTGATGATGACGAATAATTGCACGCAAGCCTTATCTCCGATGATTTCACGCTTGACATGCCGATGGCGGGGCACTTTGGGACGCGCGCCCTCCCCACTACTACCACCGCGTTCTCTTTACACAATACATCACCCATCCTCTTCACTGCATTCGCGCCAGCGGTTACCCGCGCACCGCCCTTGTGCCGTTCTTGTGAATGGCTGACATCAACAATGGCGGCGCTGCTGCGCTGCCTGAAGGCATCTTCTCCTTACTTGATACGTAAGTGCGCGCGCCGCTGTATTGACTCAGACGCCTCTGATCAGATACGTAGGGACTTGTACAAGCTCACGATGCAGTGCTGCGTGCTCAAGTATTTCCCGAATGTAAACGTCACCTATAGCTTTACCAATCGCACCCCGCATATGCGCTTTACACGCGCTGGCTATCATTGGCTGCAGAAGCAGATTGACAAGCTTGGGAACCTCACCTTTTCGCAAGAGGAGCTCGACTTCCTGAAAAGCACCTGCACATACCTGACCGACCAGTACCTCCACTACCTCCACACGTTCCGACTACACCCAGACAGGCAAATCAAGCTTTCGTTCAAGGCGGATGAGGACACCGGTGCCGCTCACGACATAGGTGACTTAGACCTCCACATCGAGGGTCTGTGGGTCGAGACAATATTATACGAGATCCCTTTGCTTGCCTTGATCAGCGAGGCGTACTTTAAGTTCAGCGATCGAAATTGGTCTCACGATGGTCAGCTGGAGAAGGCATACAATAAAGGTCTGCAATTGTTGGAGAACGGGTGTATATTCTCGGAGTTTGGCAGCAGGAGGAGACGGGATTATTATACTCATGACATTGTCATGCAGGGACTTTTGAAGGCCGCCAGAGACGGAGAAAGCAAAGGATGGGCGGGGAAGCTATCAGGCACTAGCAATGTTCATTTTGCCATGAAGTATGGCGTTCCTCCTGTCGGCACCGTCGCTCACGAATGGTTCATGGGCGTCGCAGCAGTGACGAACAACTACGAAGACGCGAATGAGATCGCGTTGCGCTATTGGGTCGGCACATTTGGCGAAGGTGTAAGCAATCCGATCCGGCGAACACTGTTCAGGAGGCTGACCGGTCTAGGTTTTGGGCATCGCATTGACCGACACATTCGGCACACCTAATTTCCTGAAGGCATTCAAGAAGCCGATCCCCACGTACACCACTGCCGAACCGGGCTCGGCGGCGACGACGGCTTCCGCAGCTGCGAGCTCCACCCTGTCGGAAACGGCCTCCCTCGGGAGGACCGAACCACCCATACACGCACCCATCGCTCAGGGAGATGGCACGAATACGGACGTGCCGACATTTGCCCAGATATTCACCGGGGTGCGCCAGGACTCGGGAGATCCAAGGGGCTTCATCAAGATGATGCGCGAGTTCTACGACGCCGAGGGCATCAAGGACAAGAAAGTCATTGTCTTCTCGGACTCGCTGAACATCGACTTGTGCCTGGAGTACAAGAAGGCGGCAGAGGCCGAGGGCTTCCAGCCCACGTTCGGCGTCGGAACGTTCCTGACAAGTAAGTGGCGATGCGCGTTGGCCAAGGCTATATCGGTTGCTGACGATCCCACAGATGATTTCGTTCGCAAGTCCACGGGCCAGAAGTCGGTGCCGCTCAACATTGTCATAAAGATAGCGTCGGCGTCTGGCAGGGCGGCGGTGAAGATCAGCGACAACATTGGCAAGAACACTGGCGACAAGGCTACGGTTGAAGACGTGAAGCGGCGGCTGGGCTATGTCGAGAAGGAATGGGCGGGCGGCGACGAGCGGAGCCGGTGGGGGACGGAGGGCGGTGCGACTCCTCCGGCCCCATGAGGCGCAGGACGCGCAGGACGATCATGCGGCTCTGTCGCCAGCACTGGATAGAGGGTGGCGGGAGAGACTGTAGCCATAGTATGTAGCCGTATGCGGAGCTCATGATGCACAGTGATTCTTTCGTGTCGCGAGTCGTGCGACAAAAATAGTGAGCAAATCAGCGCTGGGTGTCGCACTGTCGCACCCTGGCCGCTCGCGGGCGGCGGCTTGGGGGCCCTTTCCGCATTCGCGCCCAGGGGCTGCGCTGGCGGACTCTGAGCCTTGCCCTACCGTCTTCCCCAACACGCACTTTCTCAGCTCCGCCTCTCAGCCTTCCTTACGCGCATCCAGAGCCGCGGATCCGTCGCTGTCGTTCTTTAGTTCTTACCGGCGTTTCCTCAGCTCGTTCCTATCTTTCGCCAGGCGCGCTTCACACCACATAAACCCCGAAACCACCCACGCTCCACGCGCCCACCCGCACGATACCGCCCCAGTATAGTCACCGACCCCAGGAGTCGCGTCCACACGCTCCTAGTTTCACCAGTTCACCATGAGTGTAAGCCTTAGCTTCCGCCGCCCCGCCCGCCTGACTTCTCCACTTCAACTCTCTCTCGCGCACCACCGCCGCCTCTCCCCAGCTAAACCATGGCATCACAGTACGGCGGATACGGCCAGGGCGGCTACGGCCAGAATCCCTATGGCGGCAATGACGGCGGATACGGCGACAAGAACGGCTACAGCAACCGTAAGATCCCACCGACGCGCGCCCCCATGCCACGATCACTTGCTAAGAGCGTAGCATTCACAGAGCCCGACTACGAGATGCAGGCCATGAACAACGGCGCACCGGCGGTCGACCCCAACGCAATCCTTAACGACTGCCAGGCCATTGATCGCGCCCTCGACCAGATCGACTCGCAGCTGGAGCAGCTGACGCGCCTGCACAAGTCGGCCGTCAATGAGCCGCTGGTCTACAAGAACCAGATCGACAACCTCAACAACGAGATCATGACGGGCTACCGTGGGCTCGTCGACCGCATGAGGCGGATCAAGGGCCTGCCCGAGTCGGGCGAGCCGCGCAACAAGCCGCAGGTCGGCCGCGTGGACCGCCGTCTCAAGAGCACCATCAACAAGTTCCAGGAGGTGGAGAGCAGATTCAGGAAGGAGCTGCAGGAGAGCCAGGCCCGTCAGTACAGGATTGTCCGTCCGGACGCTACCGACGAGGAGGTCAAGCAGGCGATTGAGGACCCGGAAGCGCAAATCTTCTCGCAAGCGGTATGTGGCGCCAAAACATGTCTTGGACCGACGAAGGTCCCGCATGCAGGAACCGGGAACGCTAACCGTGTTGCGTCAAACAGCTGATGCAGAGCGACCGCCGGGGACAGGCGCAATCGGCGCTGCGTGCGGTCGAGGGCCGTCACAAGGAGATTCAGAAGATCGAGCAGCAAATGGTTGAGCTGGCGCAGCTGTTCCAGGACCTGAACGAAATCGTCGTGCAGCAGGAGCCACTTGTGGAGAACATTGAGCAGAAGGGCGAGGAAGTACGCGAGAACATCATCAAAGCCAATGAGAACATCGACGGCGCCATTGTCAGTGCACGCAACCGTAGGAAGTACAAGTGGTACTGCCTGGGTGTATCCCGTAAGTGCTCTCTCTTCTTGCCCCGCATTCTGCGAATCTCTTCACCGCTTCACCTGCACGCGTGCAGATCATTGTGTGAATCACTTTGCTGATCGCTGCAACGCACAGTCCTCATCCTAATCATCATCGCCGTCGTTGTCGCCATTGTCATTGTCACGAACCAGAACAAATGATACCCCCAATCTGAGAAAGAGAGAGATGCAAAACGCATCCTCCACAACAGCAACATAAAATCGGCTCATTTCGCTTTTTTGCCTTTCCTTGTCGTGCATCATGGGCTCATCAGAAACGGTGAACTTTGTGATTCATGGATGGAAACGAAATAAAGAAGTCTCTCGCAAATGGACCGAAATTTTCCTTTTGATTTCTTTTTTTTTTCCGAATCATCAAAGCACACCAGGTCAGGAGTGCCTGATAAAAGAACGAGAGGCATCATTGTAGATGTGATTCAGTGCATTTTTCAAACCGCTCTATTGCATCATGCATCAAAACCCCTTTTAAATCACTGTACGAAGTAACTCACTGCGCAGGCTGTGGAGAGAGAGAAGCATTTAGGATAAGATTGACGTTGGGTCCGCGCGAGGGAGGTTTCTTGTGATTGTGAAGGAAAGTGGGGTTTTCAGTATTACTTGGGAGGTTCTCAAGGCTTCATCAAGTCATCGCGGTATCTCGTTTCGGGTCCTGCTCTGTCCGCAATATTTTTTTTTTTTGCTGTATCCCCTTATTTCTAAGCATTTTCCTTGGGCACGAGAAACGGAGGAATTGATCTCTTATTATTTTTTTTATTGCCTCTTTGTCCTGTTCTCCATACTTAGGCGTCGGATTCTCTTTTTCCTGCTCAGGCTCTATTTTTTTTGGTGTGTATGTGTGTGTGTTCGATAGTTGATGTCGCTTTATAGATCCTGTTTCGGACTTTGCTGTTTTCTTCCGCTTCGGTCCTCGTGCATTGGATTGACATGTTAGTGTGTGTGTGGCTCGTTTCTTGTTTGCTAGGCAGCTGTGCGGAGACAGGGAAAGAGGTCGGCTTTTTGACATTTTGCGAGATAAGACGTTCGCTTGTGACTGATGCATTGATAGGTGGCGTGTTTTAAGGTAGCATGGTTTAATTCATCGAGTTGTCTTTTTCACCCTCACGCTTCACCGAATGTGGGTTAGAGGTGTCACGATTACGCGCAAGTGAGAGGATAGTTGTGGAGGAGAGAGGAAGGGCAGTGTGCATTGCCGTTCTCTATCGATTGCAGAGGTGATGCTAAGAAAGCGAAAGAAACTGAGCGGACAGACTACTTGCTCCAGATAAGCAAGTCTAAAAACGAGAGAGAAAGCGCCGCTCATAGAAAAACAAACCCTTGACTTCCATCCGGTGCCGTGGTCCCGTCCGTTGCTCCCATGCTATGCAATAATGATGTGGTTTATAGGTTTAATGATGATGCTGACCCTCTGCTTTGCGCCAAAAATAACCCAGTGTGTCCCTTCGCTGCCAAGGCCGGTGATCGTACAGTCGAAACAGATAAACGCCGTGGAATATGCTTGATGCTTGTGTGTGCGGTTGCGATGGTGGTTGATGCGGTGCTGCCAAAAATAGCTCATGTCGAATGTGTGGGGGCCGATGTGTGGGGAAAAGCCCGGCCGACAGTCAGCCACCGCACGCCGTGGGCGCTTGCGTCCGCTCGAGCCAACAATCCGTCGCTGTTGGTTATTATTGTGGTGGGGCCGTGAGGCATGCGTCTACGCTGAAAACAGACAGGAAAGTGGGAGGAAAAATGATGCGAAGCTCAAGCCGACTGGACGAATGTGGGAGAGGATGACATCGCCAAAGTGGTTGCCGAAATCTGATCGTCCGGGCCTCGGCAGATCGCTAGCTTTGGTTGGTTGGGGGCTTGTCATGTAGCGAGATGATGACCCGAAAGTGTGGCAGATCGAGATAAGGCGTGATTAGGTTGGTTCGACGGTGATCCATGGAACTATCCCATCGTGTATCCCGCTGCAGTCGCGGCGAGCTGTACAACAAGAATAAGGAAAGACTGCAGCGAGACAAGTATGGGTTCGGAGAATGTGTTCGGCTTAGTTCCAGTAGCCGGTGTTGCTTCGAGTGGTCTCATCGTAGGTCTGGCCACCCTGAGTGATCTTCGGAGGCTGCGAGCCAGGCTTGGTGCCGTAGCCGCGGGTGGGCTTCATGGATGAGACGGTCGCAGCGGAGGAAGTGTAGTACTGAGAGGAGGAGGATGGGGTGTAGTAGGCAGCGGGAGCCTTCTTGGAGCCGTAGCAGTAGTCCATGGTGGAGAGTTATTTGTTGGTGGCTTGAAATAAGGTGGTTGAGAGTGATGAGGTGAGTGCGGATGAGGCGTGCTGATATATGCTGGAGGACGGCGAGGACGTTGTAAGCTGGCTTGAAGGCGTCGAGTGGAATTAAACCGGTTGGTGATTGCTGATGTTGGTGTAGGGATGGAGGGAGTAATGTCGAGGTGAGAGACAGCGGGCTTTATACAACTCGAAGTATCAATCTGACAGCCCAGGCAGGCTTCATTCGAGAGGGCCAAACGCCCATGCGCGTTCCAACAGTGCAAGAGCTGCCTTGTGGGTATGACTGGGGAGGCGGTGTTGGTTCTCGAAGGCCGCCCCCAAAGCCCCGGCGTCGAAGGACCAAAACGGACAAGGCGCAAGGCAGACTTCCTTTGCGGCGTGGAAAGGAACAAGAAACACGCAGCTGCGTTTGGTCCGGACAACGAAAGGGGAGTCATAATGCGCAGGTGAGATTAACAAGAGGACGCGCGCAAGCCAACAAGGCATCACGGAGGCAGTTTTGCGCAGTCGCGCGAAGAAGAAACGGAAAAGCGCAGGCTACCACACCAGATCTGACGCAAAGAAAATGAAAGAGATGACTGGATCTAAGGCACGAGAGCGCGAGCAAGCCACAATTCGCAGGCACCATCATTGTCTGATGACGCCGAAGGATCTAGTCCAAGGCTACAAAGGCCTGAGGTCAACAGAAGCGGTAGACCGTAAGTCCCGTGAGGGCTTTGGCTGGGGCGGTGCAGCGGATGACTGATGAGCTGCTGCCTTGCTTGGCGGCCAGTTCCGACGCTGCTCGGCGGCCGGGTCGCACTGTGCCAGAGACCACATTGCGCACTTGTAGCGTTCAGAGATGTGAGAATGGCAGTTGCAGTGGGGCCGCAGGGTGTGAGAGCAGCTGGGGGAGAGGATGAGAGGAAGGCTGTGAGCGGGGCTGAAAAGAGGTGTTTGGGGGTGATGCGGCTCGCGGCTGGCCAAGAATAGGGCAAGCGCGCGCAAGGCTATGCCCAAACAGGCCGCCGCGGGGGCCTCGCTGCCAAAGATAAAGCCGTCGCACAGGCGGTGTTGCTCTCGCCTCTTGTGTCCAACACCACCTGTGCCCTCTGTCTCTCCTATTTTAACGCACGCCCCTCGCTTCCAAAGCCTGGAGTGACCCACCGCTCACTGCCCTCTTTTTCTATTTTTCCACAGCGTGCGTGCGTGTGTACTCTTTTCCTGGAAACAAGGTATGTATAGCATAGCAAGCGAGTACAGGTAAGGTACCAGCATGCCAGGCTGGGGCTTGCATGGGCCGCTCGATTTGGGAACTTGAAGAACGCTGCGCATGCGACACCTGCCAAACACAGGCCCAGCCATCTCGCACCATCTCCATACCTGGAGACCATTCATAGCCCTCTCTCTCAGCCAACCAGGCCTGGCCTCCACCCTCGCGTCTCGGGCATGTTGCTCGATATTTCCCGACATCCGCCTCTCCTCGGGGTTCGCTCGGCTTCACAGCGGAGTGGTCCCGTCAGGTCCCTCCCCTCCGGCACCAAGACGCCGAGTTTGTACACAACCCAACCACAGATCCTCCACAGGAATCCACTCGCTCGTGTCAAGGGTCCCATCCAAGATCTGTGTCTCCTTTCTCCGCATTTTGGGGCCCGTGGATCCTCCGTCGCCCCTGCTTAAGCTTAAACTCACCACACCGGTGGTCGTTGTCCACCCCGCGCTTGCACATCACATACCATACGTCACTTCTGTGCTACTAGTCGTCAACCTCTGATCCAGAATCCTCATCGATAGTGTTCTTGATCGTTGCTCTTGACTAAGCTGTCGTCATCCGACCTCTGATGACCCAGTTCCGACGCCATGATTCGAAAGCGCGCCATGAATCGCGGTGACGCTACGCGGCGGTGGCTAAGCTTCGCTCAAGCTTCCTCCACCAAGAATTTGAGAGAATGTAGCGGCGGCGCGCGATGGCACACTTGCTCCGGTCGCACCGGATCTGGTTACGGATGGCCAGAAGCAGCCATGAGCCGCATGACCAGTGAAGCCACCCCCGGTTATCCCCAAATTTTTCTCTCGCTGGCTCTGAGGTCGCAAGCGGGAAAGCGGAGGGCTCCCTCGACCGAGGTCGCGCGTAAGCAGCGCCAGATGCTCCGCAGTGTCCACTTCTCGCTGCCCGAGAGCAAGCCAGACGGGCGAATGGAAAAATGCATCAGCCACAATGATGTACGAGATCATCTCGCACTCGTATATTCTTTGTTAGACAACAATATGTGTGCTTTAGCCAGATGGCAGCAGCTGGCGATTCGATTGGAGGTCCCCACCGCGATCACTATCGCTTTGCATGGCATGCAGCGATGGCTGCCCTTGGCAAGGCATAAGAGCTCATTGGCACAAGCTTGGTAGCGGGTGGGCGCTCGCGACATTGACCGTGGCGTTTCAACGGAGGAGACACAGCAAACATAGGCTCAACAAATGCAATCTACCTGCAGCGAATCCTGAGGAAGACGCCGTGCCACCCGCACCGCACGTTGCCTGCGTGTCGCAACGCCAATGCATGGTCAGCAAAATCAGCCGCAGATCCACCAGCTGCAGGGCTTGCACGGAGAAAACGGGGTGGAGATGTGAGAAGATTGTTGCCCCTCTCATCTTCCACGCAGACCTTTCGTGCCCCGGAAGCTGCCAAAGCAAGGAGCTCCCTTGCCGTTCTGATGCCGGCTTGACTGCTTCTGTCGTCCCCAGAGCCCCGAAAAGGGCAGCGGTGCACCATCGGTCCGCGACGGGAGCAGCTAGAGGGCTGCGCACACCCGGCGCCGGAGCGCTGCGCGGCACGAGGCGGAAATGCAGGATTCAGTGGCCGGAGGGAAGGTCACAGGTGGTAACTAAACAGCCTAAAGTCGGTCGTCCCTCCATCCCGGCAACGTGGACCTGGGAAAGGGCCAGCTGCTGCACACGGCTCGTAAAAAAAAAAAAAAGGTTGCTGGGATGGGGCCCTGCGAAATTGCGATGGAGCGCTGTCAACACCGCGACGGGGATAGCGAAAGCGTGTTAGCTTGCGGCGAAGTTCGAGAAAGTTGTGCGTGTATCGCACGGACGGACGCGTAGACGGAGCGCTTTCCAACGGTGATCCCCAACGCTTGCACGATTCGCAGCTGAGGCTCTCCTGCTGTCGGCTCACGAAAGCGGCGGGATGCGCTGGACGAGCTGCCGACGACGAGAAAGGGACGAGGGCCTGGCAACCGGACCGAACTCCTGCAGCTTTTGCGGGTCGACACTCGATCCCACGATTGCGGTTGTGTGCCCGCCCCGGCCCATACCCTCCTCTCGCTGGGAGGAGGGAGGGGCTGACGTGCGCGCTTGTGCAGCTCCCGTTGACCCGAAGTCAACCAGAGCGCAGGTTCGCGACGGTTTCATCAAGGATGTGCAATCGAAGGATGGAGGGGCTCTTAGGCCGTGGGCGCGGCGAGACTTGACAGGCCGAGGAGAGGCTCAAGGCAGCGCGCAGGCCCCGCAGGCGCTCGCCCGCTTACCTCGTCGCTAGCCCGCCGGCCGCCCGTCTAGCGGACTTTGACGTCGGCCAACCCACCTGCCGAGCACCTCTCCCGCCTGCCATCCGCCCTTCAGCCGATGCCATTGCTGCTGCTGCTGACCGCGGAGAACATTGCATATCGGTGATGTGCGCATGCACAGTTGTGCAGATCCACGCGAGCGCCATGCCCGTATCCGCACCGCTCCGCCTGGGCGTCAGACACCAGATCGGAGGGGCGCGCTGGGGGCGGTACAATACAATAGTTTGCATCCCATGTCGAGCCCTCACAAAAAAAAAGAAGACATTCCACTGGCTGGGCGGTCGCGGTGTGCCTGGGGTGTGTTTGTGCTGTGGGTGCTGGGGCCCTGCCTGTCTGCTGGCTGGCAAGCCATCCTCGCAACCGTGCCCTCGGCCGGCGTCCCTGCGTGGGTGGGATGGGGGCGCTGCTTGACAAATGGGAATTCTCGCATGCGGCACTGCTGGCTGCACTCGACAGGAGACCTGGCCCATGCCTGGCCGTCCTGGTTCTGGCGAGCAGCCCGGCTGAGATGAGACGACACCGCATCGCCGCTGCGGCGCGGGCGCCCTCAGCCTAAGGAAGGAGCAGACATGGAAACACGGCCAGCGGCTGGCCGGGGGCCTTGCTGTCGAGGCTCGCAGTCTCGCGCGTCCGGCCGACGGGCAGCACCACATCACCACCGAGGCGGGCGTGAGGTGGACTGACGCTGCGCGCGCGGGCGCGGCGAGGCGTGCTGGGCGGTGCTTTGGCAGGCTTGGGGGGCGAGCTATACGTGCGCCATGACAATTACCCTCTTTGGCGTCGACGGGCGGGCGTTCCCAGGCTTGAGCAGCTGCAGCAGTCCTCGGCAGGCAGCTTTCCCCAGACGATGACGGCCAGAGCGGCGATCCTGGGCTACCCGTGCACCCGGCTTGTCCACAGCGCGCGCGCTGAGTGGCTGCGGGCGTGCCGCCAAGGGCAGGGTGCGTGGAGAATGCTATGATTCTGCTGCCGAGCGGAGCCCACTCTGCCCTTCCCACATCGCTTTACCCGTCCAGGTCCTACCGTAGCTGTCTTTGGTCCGCTCTCCCGCGCTAGACGTCTCCGCAGAATCGCGCCCTCCATGTATTTATTCTGCCCCGTGCCCCCCGTCTCCTCCACCACCGAACCTGGTGTTACCCCCGAACCAAGCAGGCAGGGCCAATTGGATATAAACGCTGCTGGAATCCTCTCAGCCCCTTGCAACCCCCAATTCCCCGTCTCTTCCATCGCCGGGCGCATAAGAGCATTCCATCCTCCCTCTCCCAGGCAGAACATCCGCAATCATGTCTACCACCGCCAACCCTGTAAGCTTTCCCCCCTTCCACTGCGCCCTACCACTTAAATGTGTACCAAACAATTCTAGAATGCTAACAATTGCGCAGGAAGTCTCCAAGGAGACCAACGGCACCAACGGAACCTCTGGTGTTGACCACGCTGCCGCCCCGCCCAAGCAGCGCAGCCCTTACGACTATGGTGGCAATCCTCTTGCCCACGTTGCGACCAATGACCCGACCTTACGCCTCCCAGCTTTCGGCGGAGAATTCCAGCCAGGACTCTACCGTGCGCCCAAGAAGAACATCGCCAACCCCGCGCCCCTCGGATTGTCTGCTTTCGCGCTCACCACCTTCGTATTGTCCCTGATCAACTTGGGCACGCGCAACATCGCCGAGCCCAACATCGTCGTCGCCCTGGCTTACGGCTACGGTGGTCTCGTCCAGCTGCTGGCCGGTATGTGGGAGATGGCTGTGGGTAACACTTTCGGTGCTACTGCTCTTTCCTCGTACGGCGGATTCTGGATCTCCTTCGGCATCATCCTGACACCTGGCGGCTTCAACATCGTTTCCCAGCTCGAGGGCACCTACCAGAATGCCAATGCCACCCCTGACACCGCGCAGTTCCTCAACTCCTTCGGTCTCTACCTGATGGTGAGCTCCCCAACCGCAAGGTACGCGCGCCGAGTACTCCGCTAACAATCGCCCGCAGGGCTGGTTCATCTTCACCTTCATCCTGCTCCTGTGCACGCTGCGCTCAACCGTCGCCTTCTTCTTCCTCTTCTTCACCCTCGACTTTGCCTTCCTCCTGCTGGGCATCGGCTACCTGCGCCACAGCAACGGCGCTCCTAACACCGGTTGCATTAGAGCAGGCGGCGCCTTCGGTATCCTCGCTGCCTTCGCGGCCTGGTACAACGCCTTGGCCGGTATTGCCGACTCGAGCAACAGGTTAGTCAATAGATATGCGTTGTCTTCTCCCCTGTGCCACCGAACAGGCCGGCTGACTGAGTATCCAGCTTTTTCGTCATTCCCGTCGCACACTTCCCCTGGTCCGACAAGGGCCGCGAGAGGCGCGGCAAGGTCGACAACAGCGCCGCGCGCGCCGAGCAGGCCGTTTAAAGGAAGGAGCAAGCGCGCCAGCATACATCTCGAGATTTTATTTACTGCTACATGCTCTACTAATAATGAGTTCGCAATTGGACCCTTGGCTGGTGCCAAGAGGGTTGCGCGAGGAATGATGGGAAATGGGGTGCCCGGAGGGCTGGGTTGGAAAGGGTTGGATGGTTTTTTGGATACCACGCATCTAACCTATACTACCTCTGCGCGCGCACAGGGACACGGGATCGCTATTGTTTTTGTTTTTTTGTTTTTCATTTAAACACTGCCTATGACATCGAAAGATACCACACTTCTAATACGCTCCAGCAAAAACTGCCTTTCTCTCAACTGTCTTCCGTACCATGCGCGCGACCTTTCGGTTCGGCGGACAATCCTCAAATACGACCGGCCCTCGGCGTGTTTTGACAATGACGAAGTACCGACGTGACTAAAAGCTTCCCAAGGCTGCGGGCGCCGACGCCGAATGCTCGGCTTGCGCGGGGCGGCGTTCGCGCGCCGGAAGACCGCGGTGGCTTGGCTCGGCGCGGCAGGTGCGGTATGACTCGGTGGCAGCGAGCGGCGAGCGGCGAGCGGCGAGGAGAGTTTGGTTCGGCTGATGAGTGTTGGGGCCAAGGCAACGAGCTAGAAGCCGTTTCCCCCGGATGGAGCTAGAAGCATTGGAGACGCGGACGGCGTGGTCAGCCACCGCGCGCAAAACGTGTGGTCCAGAAGCCGTTTCGAAGTGCGGGGGTCGGAGAGGTGCGTGAGGTCATTGAGAGTTCGTGTTGCGTAGTCCGTCATCACCACCCTTTTTCCCTTCGTGTTGGTCGACGCATCATCTCGTGAGCAGTACCAGCCTTTGCTGACGACCGGACAACCTGACTGCCGGGCGCGTGTCTCCTGTCAATCAACAATCGCTTCACTGCCCTGCCCTGCCCTGCCCTGCCCCAGCTTCCCCCCCATCCCCCCAACCGGGACGGTTCTCACATTCGGCCTCCTTTTCTCCGACGCCTCTCTCCCCGTCTCGCCTACAGCATCCGCAAGCGCTACTGCTGGGGTTGCTTCCCGCGCGCACGGAGCCTCTGTGTGTACAGGTATCTCCGCCGCGACACAAATCGTTAAAGGTGACAAGTCTCACAACAAGCGGCACGACCTGGTTGGCGGGTAGCGCCAGGTGCGCACAGCAAATGCAACTCTATCATGCACTCGCACGCCCGCCGTCTCCCATCTCTGCCTTCCAACCCCCTTCCTCGAAACAGCAGTTCTTCTCGATTAGGCAAAAGCGATGGCCAGATTTCCCCCGCTGCATGCGGATGGCGTATCTCGTGCGACGTTGCGCGTACCGACTCTTTCAACCACCCCCCGTTCCCTCTCTCTCTCTCTCTCTCGCTCTTTCTCTCTCCCCCTTCCCGCCCTTGCATACAGATCTCTGTCGTAAGGTTTTACCAGGGATGAAAGGAGGCGGCAGGCTTTCGCCTATGCAGCCTCCTGCTCGCTTTCCTGAAGTTTTTTTTTTTTTTTTCGATGCTGATGCGTGCATGTTCGCCTTTTTCCTTTTATCCCACTCTCTTCTGCACGTACCCTCCGGAGAATTTGGAGGTACATGACCAATACGCACGTGTCCGATAGTGGTGAGATGACGACAAGCGACTGCGATTCAGGACGACTTATCTTTTTCTATTCTTGCTTGCTTTTCATGAGCAGGGCGACACACACACACACACCCCTCGTACATACAAAGAGCATATCGGGCGTTTGTTGCTGGCGCGGGTATCGCGACCGCTTAGCTGGAGAGACTAACGCATGCAATCCTGAGCTGTCATGGGGTTTCCCTTTCCCCAATGCCTGCCGTCTCGCGCCCGCCAAGGAACCTCCCATTGGTTTGGGGGGGGGGGGGGAAGCGGCCCCGGTCAGGAACAACATGCAACCCACATCTCCGGAACGGGAGGGACGGTTCATGCAATGACTCGATCCAAAGACCCTTCTTTTTTTTTTTTCTTTTTTAGTAAACTTTCTCTAGCTTCGTCCCCGTGCTTGGCAAAGTTGCTTAGCTTTGTCGTACAATTCGTGTCTTTTTTTTTTTTTTCTCTACCTGTCCTTTCTTGGCACGAGACTGAGGGAGGAAGGTTAAGCCCTCTCTCTCTCTCTCTCTCTCTTCCTTTCCTGGGAACGCCAAGAAAAGGTTTCATTGCAATATATATTTCTATTTCTCCTTGGGTCGCGCCCCGGTTCGCTACCGCCGTGCCTCCGCCGTACACCGTCAAAAATAAAATAAAGAAAAAAAAAAAACCAGATAGCGTCCACCTGCAGGTGGATTGAAGGGGGACGTTTCCCTCTCACAGACGGCTTGGCGCGGTGTGTGTGTGTGTGTGTGTGTGTGTGTGCGTGTGTGGGGCGGCGGCGGCGGCGGCGGCGGCGGCGGCGGCGTCGCGCTCTCTACGAACGACAGGTCACGGCGGGCGACATGGCCTTCTGCTCCTCCTCCGGCGTGCGCGTCCGCAGCTGCAGCGCGTGGATGCCGCCGTCCCGGGCCATCTCGTCCTTCATCAGAGAGTAGATCAGGCGGTGCCGCGCCGGCTGCATCTTGCCGCGGAAGGCTTCGGAAACGACGTTTACCCTGGAGAGCAGTCGCGCGGGCAGGCGTCTGAGCGAAAGAGTGTCCAGACGTGTGGCTTTGTCGGGGGTGTGGTGTGGTGGGAGGTGGTGCGTTCGCGTGGGTGTGGGTGTGTGGGCGAGAAGCAGTGGAGCGTGTTGCAGACGGGATGTACGTACCTGAAGTGTGTCTGGAATGTGTGCGACGGGTTAGCCTCAGCCAGAGCCAAGAGAGATGCTGTGCGCACGTTGCGTTGCTACTGCCGCTGCGCTGCGCCTCGGATAGACGTACCTCTCTGGATGTCACGCCTTGCATGGCCTTGTGGTGGGCGTGGAGGTGCGAATCATTGAATATCTCCAGCGACGTGGGCTTCAGCGATTCGGTGATCTGTCGTGGGTGGAAGAGCTGTTAGCTGACTGCAGCAGCGGGTGTGCTTCGCGGCCTAGTTCTGGGGGAGCTGTGCCTTTGCGCGCAGGGCGTCCTCGATCGGGGTGGTCGACTGGGCCATGGCTGACAAGTACCGTCGCGCAGTGCCGCGGAGGAGAGCTGCTCGCTGCAACATCAAAGGAGCGCTGACGGGGTGTTGAGATGCAGGTGTCGGGGATGATGCGGGAGAGAGGGCGAAGCGGGCGGGATGACGGCAGAAACGACGAATGGCAGAGGTGTGGCGCGCGCGTCGCGCCGAGCAAAGAACGAGCTGCACGCGCTCCAGATTTTTGCACCGGACAAGGACGCGGCCTCAACACCATACGCCGACCATCACCGCAGGGCAGTCAGCCGCGTTGTGCTTGTGTTGAGGAACGCTCGGCGTCTACTTCTGCAGCCGCCGCCGCAAACCGGAACCCCATTGACCCACCGAATGATCGGGCACAAGAGCATGACGCCGACCGCCAGCTGCACGTAATCAGCACACCCCTCCCTGGCCAACTTATCTGTTATAGCTGCCTTCGCCCAGCCCGCAGCATGCTCCTCCGAGCTACCTGCCGCTTCGCGAAGACAGCCCCCGCCTTGCTGTGGTCCTGCCCGCGACTCTCTGTGACGCGCCCTTCGTCCAAGCACCACCACCACCCGCCGCCGATCTTACACCAATTGTACCGCATGGCCTCGACGCTGCCGAGGCTGCCTGTCCTCCAGGCCATCGCGAGTCACGACCCGCAGAGCACTGCCGTCGTGCACTCGCTGTCCGGCCGCGCATTCACCTACGGCCAGCTGCTGCGCGACGTTGCCCGCGCCAGGGACCAATTGCGCCAGGACGCCAATGGCAACGCCCTGGACGGCGAGAGAATAGCGTTCCTCGTGGAGAACAGCTACGACTATGTAGGTGCGCGCTGCACTCAGTCAACCGAGCAATTGATGCCTGGCAATGCGCTGATCTGGCGCCAGTGACGCTTCTCTCCATTCTGGCCAGCAACGCCATTGCTGTGCCCATGTCTCCTGCTTTCCCTGCCCATGAGTTGCAGTACATCGTCAACCAGAGCGCCGCCCTGATGCTGCTTGCATCCGACAAGTACCAAGAGAAGGCCCAAGAAGTGCTGAAGGAGGGACTGGAGCACCAGCCCATCTCCGCGAAAGTCGAGAAGCGGCTCGAAGGCGCTTCCGGCGGTGACGTAGAGCTAGTCGCGGTTCCGGACGAGAAGGGCGGCATGATGCTGTACACGTCCGGAACCACCAACCGTCCGGTATGACAACGAGGCGCGAAATCCCAAAACAGAAAAAAGAAATTCACCAAAGACTCATGAAGACCCGCAGAAAGGAGTCCTCATCCCCATCTCCACCCTGACCGCGCAATCGCAATCCCTCATCAAGGCGTGGGAGTACAGCCCGTCCGACCGGCTGCTGCACCTCCTCCCGCTGCACCACATCCACGGCACCGTCAACGCCATCCTCACCCCGCTCCTCGCCGGCTCGAGCATCGAGTTCATGTTCCCGTTCAACGCCAGCCACGTCTGGGAGCGGCTCGCGGCGCCCTTCCTCCCGCGCAACGGCGAGCCCCCGCGCGAGAAGATCACCTTCCTGACCGTCGTCCCGACCATCTACAACCGCCTGCTGCACGCGCACAAGTCGCTGGCGCCCGAGCTGCAGCAGGCGGCGCGCACGGCGACGCGGCCGGAGCACCTGCGCCTCAACATCTCGGGCTCGGCCGCGCTGCCGACGCCGACCAAGGCGGCGTGGGCGGCGCTGAGCGGCGGCAACGTGCTGCTCGAGCGCTACGGCATGACCGAGGTCGGCATGGCGCTCAGCTGCGGCCTCGACGCGGCGGACCGCGTCGACGGCAGCGTCGGCTGGCCGCTGCCGTCGGTCGAGGCGCGCCTGGTCGACACCGACACGGGCGAGGTCATCGAAGACGGCGAGGAGCTGGACCGCTCCGGCCGCGAGCGCCAGGGCGAGGTGCAGCTGCGCGGCCCGACCGTCTTCCGCGAGTACTGGCGCAACCCGGAGGCGACGCGGAAGGAGTTCGTCGAGGGCGAGGACGGGCGGGGGAGGTGGTTCAAGACGGGCGACGTGGCGGTGTGGCGGGCGGTGCCGACGGCGGGGAAGAGCGGGCGCGAGAGCCAGCGTTGGTGCCGGGGCAAGATGTACTTCATCCAGGGGAGGAAGAGCGCGGACATCATCAAGACGGGCGGCGAGAAGGTGAGCGCGCTGGAGGTCGAGCGCGAGATGCTGTCGCTGCCCGAGGTGGCCGAGTGCGCCGTCGTCGCGCTCGACTCGGAGCAGTGGGGCCAGCGCGTCGCCGCCGTGGTCGTGCTGTCGGACGAGGGGAGGACGGCGGGCAGGGGCGGCAAGCCGTGGGGCCCCATGGACATGCGCAGGGCGCTGCGGGACGTGCTGGCCAACTACAAGATCCCGACGGAGATGAAGACGGTCGAGAGCATCCCGCGCAACGCGATGGGCAAGAGTGAGTGTGCCAGCCAGTCCGCGCAGAGAGAACGGTCAGTGTTCAGGCTAACGAATTTTTTTTTTCCTTCCCCTGCTTCCAGTCAACAAGAAGGCGCTCGTGCAGGAGCTGTTCGCCGGCAGGCCGAAGACGCCGCCCCCGGCTCCGAAGAACTGAGTGCGTCCGTTACGTGGACCGTGTGCCGACATGCTTGCCCGGGATATCTCCACTTTGGGTAACTTTGTAAATAGAAGGTAAAGATTGGATTGGATGGGTAGAGAGAGGTCCACCAAAAAAATTTTCGGGTGTAATTCTAGGAGATAACTACGGAGTCTAGGCCAATCGATAAGTTGCTGGTCCTGTTGTAGGGGAAAACTGCAAGGCGGCCTCGCGGAAGCGCCTTTTTTTTTTTTTTTGGTTTCGAAATCAGGTATTTGTTCGCATGCAGATGAGACGCGGTCAGTCATTTCGGAGTGTCCGAGTGCCTTCAAGAGGAAAAAAAAAAAAAACCGGATGAAACCCTGTGTTGGACATGTCGGCTTGGATGCCTGGTTGCAGACGCTCACGCTTGGGGGGGAGGTGCTATCAGCAACCAGAGAGGTATTTTTCTCGATCAAGCAGCTGCGGGATGGACACCTTGCCACGACGCGGCTGAGGAGCACTTTCAAAACTTGTTCGCCACCCGCTGTCCCCACTAGTTCTGCAGTATCTTGGGCCATTTATGTTTGAGAATCGAGGTGCAATGCCGTTGACATGTTCGGAACATGAGGAAAGTGACACTGGAAGCGACATGCTTCAATCCCGTACAGAGTCGCAATCTCGGCACATTGCACAATTGACTGGCCAGCAGGCAGATTCGCAAGAAGTGACCGAGTGCGGAAGGAACGAATGTTGGAGAACAGGGGGAGAGAGAGAGAAAAAAAAAATTAAAGAACCTGTGGACAGTGAGGGTGGGCGCCCAGTAGGACATCACACACTTCACCGCTTCATGCGCCACAGGGAGAGCAGCCCGGCTGCCACAGGAAGGCACCAGCCTCATGCAGCTCGCAGAAAGGCAAAGAGGCACGGTTCGCGAACTGTTGCTCGAGTGCGAAAAAAGCTGGTCGTGTTGCGGGGGCATGGTTGGCTGAGGGGTTACCGGCTTTGCCCCTTTCGCTCAAAGCCCACACGTTCCCGTGCAAAGCAAGCCGAGCCTCGCACGGCCGCGCATGGCCCTGCGTGTGTGCTGCCTTGAGCGTTTTCGCGGGGGAGGGGCAACCGGGTGGCGTGGCTGTGGTGGCTCAGTCGCCTTCTGCACCACCTTTTCCCCCTGCTGGCTACGTCTACTTGTCGGTCGCGTAAACTTTTCTACCACGCCGCAAGCATGCGGCATTCGACCCTTCAAGTTCAACCGCTGCGGCTTAGTAGTGAGCGGGAAGGACGGGGGGGGGGCCGCGCTCGGCGGTTTAATTGGGTGTGGGACGGAGAGGGGTGAAGTTTTCCTGTCGTCGGCGTGGCCGCCGGTGACCCATCCGTCTGGGGGGGGGAGATGTCGCGCCAGAGGCCACAAGGCCATCTGACCGGCACGCCGGGGCTGGCATCGCGACGGGCGACGGTTCTGCTGCAATCTGCGCGTTGCAGAGAGCGGACTGGTGGACGTCTCGGAAGGGGGACGCTGCCACTGGTTCATCGCTGGCAGAATGCTGCGGCGGATCGAGAGCGGAGCGGCGGTTTTCGCCTGCCGCGGAGCTTCGCGATGCCTCTGCCCGGCCGTTGCGGGCATATATCTCTGTCTCACAGGCCGCAGCGGATGCGAACTTGGAGGTTTTTTTCCCCATCATTCCCTTTCCGGAGAGTTGGGCTCTCCCACGGGCAGACTGAGTCGAGGGGTCTTCTGTTCATCATCCCGCGGGTATGGCACCACGCTCTGCCGCCATATCGACATCCGCAGACGGAAACCCCCGAAACGCCCAGACATCGAGCAAAGCAGGTGAGCCCTCTCCAGGAGCAGAAATCACCGCGCCGGTGTTATTTCCTACGCTAATGCTTACCAACAGCGGAGCATGGCAGCATTTCGCGGGGCGTCGTCGAATCCCGCAGGGATCTTGCGCGTCCTCCTCCCAACGATCATCCGGCTGTCCCACCAATCACTTCCGAACAACGATCCGCACAGCCACGGAGGGAGAACTCCAACGGAACGCGGTTGGTCCAATGCTCTTGAACAACAAGCGACTGCAGCGGCCCCCTGACTTCATCGTGCAGCCTCGATCCAGCCGCATCAACGCGCAACAGCTCTTCAGCCGATGGGAAAAGACAGGAGAGAGAGCACTATGACTTGAGCCATGTCGGCTCCTGGGTAGAAGCAAAAGGGTTTGACGAATTCGAAGTGTCTGAACGAGATGGCCTCCCCTCCCGTGATCGTGACGAGACAAAAACAGGCGAAGGGCCGTGGAACGTCTACGAGTACTATGCCAGACGTGAAAAGTGATCAAGAGACGGGTTTGCGGGGCGGATCTTTGAGACTGGGGGGAAGACTGTAAATGAGACTGTAGATGAAAACACACCCTTCTCCAAACGCGGTCGGACGGAGCGATTACCTCCCGTTCGTTTCTTTTGGAGTGATCCAGGTGGAGATGTATCACCCAAACACGGGCATCAGTGACATACCGATGTTTAAGCGCTTCACGGGTAGAGTGACACCTGGGAGAATGCGTTGATCCAATAACTCCACGCTTGGTATGAACTCAAAAGTAGAAGACCGTAGGGATATTGAATTGGTTGACCACGCACAGCTGAAGCTTGGCAGGGAGTTTCCCATGATGTCTGGAACCTGGCGAGTGATCTTGCAGCATTCTTCGGTAATATCGCTACTTCCAGCTGTTGATCAGTAGGGTCGTGCTTCCTGCATGGTAGTTTAGGCAGGCATTGAAGCTGGTCAGTAAAATGGGGTGGGCCTTGCACATAGCGACGAAGTCGGAATGCGGGGATGGATTTAATGGGTTGACTAGGGCCATCTTGGCGAGGATCTTCAAGCGGCTCGTGGTCTATAAACTTCCTCGAAAAGCAAAACTTTTCGAAATCGAAAGCGGTGACAGCCGTGGGAAAGATACAGGCGACTTATCGAAGAAGTGTAGCTCTTGGCTGTTCACGTGTGAGAGATATCAGAGAAACACACACGAATTCGAAATCTATCCAAGACATTGTATTTCGCTCCTTCGTTGCATGGGGAGAAACGCTGTCGGATCACTGTCTAACGACAACACTATGTTACTACGGCTGCCGAAACGGAGCACACGTCTATACAAAAGACATTTACAACCCCAAGCCGCCCAATAACCCGACGCGCATTAATCCATCCTCATGAGAAATATTACCATTCACGGCCATTGATAGAACGAGACATCAAATATGTTACACGAGAAAGAAAGGTTGAAAAAGGAAAATGGCATCAACGTTACCATTACCACCCCCCAAACCGTGTATCCCATCCCACGCGCACTTTACATCGGCCTCATCAGCAACAGCCTCTTGGCCGTACTCGCCGCATCCGTCGGGGCCGCGCCTCCCGCGGCACCCGTACCCGTCTCGAGCGTGCCCTTGGTGTCGTTGTGGTTGAGGCCGGTGGGCTGGATGAGCTCCATCGGGATGTCGGGCATGCTGGTGAATGACTTGCGGGCCACGAGGGGCGCGACGATGAGGATGACGAAGAGGGCGAACATGACAAAGTACAGGATGCTGTAGCGCGTGACGCGGCGCTTGCGCAGCTTCGTCTGCTTAAGCGAGTAGATGGGAGGGCGGATCTGACGGCTATAAAGGAGGACGATTGTCAGTGCATGCTGCTTCGTAAAATAGTAGGGGAGGGGAAAAACGTACCTTGGCCGCAACCAGAACAGCATCATAGAATGCAACTTGTCCATGTACGGGGTGCACAGAGCCGGCAGCATCAAGAACAATAGCAGATGGCCGAGGCAGAAATCGCCTGCGAAGTAGCCCATCTCCGTGATCTTGGCCAAAAACTCGCGGCCGGGCTGGCTGAGCGTGTGCCAGCCCATCGTGTACCACTTGCCCGTCCACCACGCAATGTTCGCCGTGTCGGTCTTCAGCTCCCTGGTCAGGGCGAGCGAAATGATCAGCTTGTAGAACCAGCGCTGGATGGCCAGCATCGCGATCAGCCCGGCCAGCGCCTTCACGAAGCTCCACCCCTCAAGGAAGAACATGACTTCGAAGAAGGCGATGTTGCCGATGACGGCGATGGCGTGCGCGATGGCCGCCAGCACGGCGCCGAACTTCTTGCAACACATGGATAGCACCGGCCCCATGCAGCACGCGATGCCGAAGAAGAAGCCGGCCGCGCCCGCGTTCACGGCGATGGGGCCGAAGGCGCACAGCGCGAGACGGACCAGCGAGTTCGTGGCTTTGAGGTCCGAGTCGGACACGCCGTCGGGCTGGGTTGCGTCCTGCACGCCGGTTTGCGCGTTGATGAAGAGATATGGCACCGTGGTGACAGCGACGAGGAAGAGAGGGCCGATGATCTCGCTGAAGAAGATGTTCGTAAACTTGGCCCGCGGCACGTCGCCGGATAGCTTGGAGGACGGGTCGCCAAGCGTCTTCTTCTTGAAGCCCGTCAGGCGCGTGCGCGAGAGTCGGCAGAACCCAATCCAGGAGGCTGCGTGGCTGCGAGTATTACCCCTGGACAACCAGCGGATGAATTCGCGGTAGTCGATGAAGAAGTCGTTCCAGTCGAATTGATGCGGGTTGAACAGGAAGGGTGAGATGCAAAGGGCCAGGAGCGATACCCAGAAGTAGATACACCATGCGCTCCAGATGGTCATTGTTGCAAAGAGCAGCATGAGTAGGGAGCGGGCGCCCAGATAGATCGAGGGTCCGGCGAAGCGAGAGTAAAGAATGCTGAACGGAATGCGTGCTGTTGCAAAGCCACGGCCCGTACCGATGTAGCGCGCGCCACCGAAGGAAAGATTGGTGTACAGGGAGTGTGCATATATCTGACAGACGAAGACTTCGAAGAGAGGCGAACCAGACGAGAAGTGCTTGGCGAGGCGAGAACCTGCTTGGTAGGGACCCCTTTCCATAAGTTCTTGCACCGTCAGAGGCACGAAAGCAATCATAATGACAATGAAGATAGACAAAACCGAGCGGGACACCCAATCCAACACAGGCTCCACGTTCGCGCAGCCCGTCGGGTAGAGTGGATCCGTAATCGGTTTGTTGTGGTCATATTTGCACTTAATGATTTCGTGCCGGAGTGCGCCCAAATTAAGAATGACGAACATGAAGAACTGGACGGAGACCATGATGAAGAGGTTATTAACATGGAATCCGGGATGAGCGTAATAGAAGGACAGGAACCGATCAATAGGCAGCTGCGTGCCCAAGTAATAATATTCACGAGAGAGCATCTGCTCACCCATACCAGTGCCAATTTTCGTGATGAAATTCAGGATCGACCCGAATCCCAAATCACGGCCTTTGCCACATTGGAAATATTCGCAGTGCTTGATACGGCCTCCGCGACACAGGGCCGTCATGCCAGCGTAGATATCCTCGTTAAGGTGGAGTCCCTTTTGAGCCTTGGAAATGCCGCCGCGTGTGGTCATGTAAATGCCATTCATAAAGTCAGGATGGCCGTAGTGCAACTTGCCTCCGATTTCTGCAAGGGTACGGGCAAACATGGTACCAAAGGTCTGCTCCTTGCCTGCAGCAACATCGCCGAGAATGCCAATGTTTTCCGAGAAGATATATTCACGGGCTCCGAGGATGGCAACGGGGCTGAACTTGGGGGCTGGCAAGCCGGGCGTGTAGTTGGAGAAGTTCTCCGTTGAGATTTCTTCGAATTCGGACAGGACGCTCCTGATCTTCAAGCATTCTTCCAAGTAGCAGTCCTGGTTGGCGTCGATAAGCTGAATATACTCGCCGCGGTAGAAGATGATAGAGTGGTTCTGGTTATCCGATTTGCCATCGCCCAAGATCGGGTTGCCGGACAGGCGAACGCGGAAGCGTGGCTTGCGCATGCCAGTCTCTTCCATGATCTCCGAGTGGCCATCGATGAGCGCGGAATAAATGACCGGGTCGTCACCCTCGTTTTCCGGAGGTTCCTCATCCAAATATGCGATTTGCAAGTCCGGATAGGCACGAAGGAGGAATTCGGCATTTTCCCGTTCCTCCTTGGTGAACTTCGCATACCGTTGCATCGCCACGCACATTTTGAATTTCCGGCGTGCCATACGCTCCAGTTCCTTTTCCAGTGCGCTCGAGTTGTTGCCGTACATCTGAACCACTTCGGGATTTTCGACGCGATAGAGGAGCTTGATCGCCCGAGCGTAGTTCATAAAGCCCGACACCGTACGATAGAGCGTCTGGGCGCGCAGAGAGGCCCAAATACGAGTGCGGAGGGTATATTCCGGGGCGGCTGACTTGAAACCGATGCAGTAGAAAGGCAGATCGTCGATCTTGGACTTCTTCTCGTCTTTCTCGGAGCCATCTCCCGAAGTCTCCTCGGCCAGAATCTTCGTATCCTTCACGAAGCAATCCCACTCGTGAGGGTAGAGCTGCTTCAAGTATTCTAGCATCGTCACGCGTGAAAAGGGGTCATCTTCTCGAATAATCTCCCTCAGTGACAGGAGGATCTTTTCGCCATAATGCGGCACCATCACGGTAAAAACGGGCATATTGTCAACGGGCATAGGCTCCGGGATAGGGGTCGAGAGGGATTGGCCGAAGAAGGAAATTCGCCGTTGCGCTTCGCCGTTTGCCGGAAAGTATTCAGTTTTGAACGCATGGTCCTCCTGTGACACGAAGAACGTGGGAGCCCTGAGTGTTCTCTTCCCGTCTTTCTCACTCGGAATTTGATGATACAGGAGCTTTTGCACGTGATCGATGGCCAGAAGGTGCTCCCTATACATCGAAATGACGACCGCGTTCCAGATTTGGGAAATAAGGATTTTGGGCTTGTACTTGATCTCCATGTCATTGGTCGCCAAAATCTTCGAGTAAATGCGTTTCGGCAGACGGGAAAAGATATTGCGCCATGGGGTCCAGATGGAAATTCCCAAGTAGAACGAGCGTGCCACGGAAAAGACAGTATTGCAAATGATGTACCACAGATACGTGTCGAGGAAGAAGAGACACAAGTCCGTGAAGAACATCAAGCCGAGCAAGATCTTCGGCTGGTTCTTGCAGAGGATGTCTGCCTTGCTCCCGAGGATTTTGTCTCCGAGGCAGTTGGATATCTTCATGGTCTGCAAAACCCGGATAGGGTCACGGAACGAGAGGGTCAGGAAGAAGTAGGACTCGGCAAACTTGGCTCCAAAGACCAGCACCCACAGGCCATACGACATCCACATCTTCTTGCCGTGTAGGACGTGGAAGTTTGCGGTGAACGTGGCGCTCGCAAGGTATTTCCGGGTCTTTGTGTTCATGTAACTGCCGAACAAGCCGCCGAGGGGCATGAGAGCGAAATAGAACAAGGTGACGAGAGCGATGAGGAATTGCACAATGCCGAGAGCGTGCGCGATGCCTCCAGTCTCCTTAACGCCGAAAATATACACAGAAGGAGCAATGTTGAGAGCGAATGCGCCGACCAAAAACCACATGCGTTTCCGAAGATGCTGGGCGCCTGGCCACTTGCGAGGGACGTATCTCCATTCGCAGGCCGTGGCGATGATCATGACCGCACAGGCCACGGTGCCTCCGAGCGCGACTGCGGACCACTGGGCGGCGGGGTTGGGCTTGTTGTTAACCTGCTGTTTGTAATCCTTCGTGTAGACGGTCGGCGAATTGTAGGCGGTGTAGAACCAGAACATGGTGAGATGGATGACCCAAATGCGGTTGAAATTGGTCACCATGTGCCACCACGAGCGGGTCTCCCGGAAAGTCTTGAAGAAGCACTTCTTCCAGTTGATTTCCTTGAACTTCACATAGCGTTCAGCCGGCGGCAAGTCCATGAGACGTGACTTGTCCTCCATGACGATCCGGTCAAGTCCCTCCGGGTACCTGCGACATGTTAGCTCCGTCGTGGGACAGAATGAAAGCGGTTGACGTACCAAAAAAGCTGATTCATGTCATCATAGCCGATGATGGCTGAGTGGTCGCG
The DNA here is from genome assembly GCA_037367355.1 of Neoscytalidium dimidiatum. Lineage (NCBI taxonomy): Eukaryota > Fungi > Ascomycota > Dothideomycetes > Botryosphaeriales > Botryosphaeriaceae > Neoscytalidium > Neoscytalidium dimidiatum. The sequence goes on along the minus strand of CM074697.1, from coordinate 584,666 downwards.
CTCCCGACGCACGTACTTGCCCTCGTAGATCTCGTAGCCCTGGTCTCTGCAGAAGGTGTAGAGCGGAGTGATAACATCCTGCAGGAAGGAGAACTCGGGAACAGGCTCCTCCCGAGACTGGCAAGCAGGGGAGTTGTAGTAATCATTGGCGCACTTGAAGATGAAGCAGATACACTCAGGCAAGAAGCGCACCTGATTAGCCTCACCCCAGATCAACAAGTAGAGGGCTACTTGGCGAACACGTTCATGGGGCGTCATGCGGTTCATTTGGCTCTTCCAGCGGTACTCGGCGGCTTCCAGACTGTTGTCGCCTTCGTACTGCTCCTCGCCTTCGGCAGCCTCGGCATCTGCCTTCTTCTTCTTGTTCTTCTTCTTTTTCTTGCTCTGGCGCGGCGGAGTCTCGCCGCTCGCGTGGGTGCCCGAATCATCGAGGTCCATCTGGGCGGCGAAGTACCACTTGCGGTAGTTTGAGTAGTCACCGCCGATGTAGTCAGCATGAAGCGAGAGCAGCGCCTGGGCAGGCGGCATGCGAGCAGCTCGCGAGTCGAGCAGGGTCATGAAGTGATCGAACATATTCCGCATGCTGTCTCTCTGGAAGCCGAACTTGGCAGTGAGGTCGAGGAAGATCTCCTCGATCTCGGTCGGCGAGAGGGGCACGTTGTCATTAGTTGACCAGGCGGGATAGGGCTCGCGCGAGACTTTGGCGATGGGGGCGTCACTATCGAACATGGCGCTGCTCGTGGGCAGCGACGTCTCAGAACCGGGACCTCCGGCATAGTGCGGGTAGCCATCCGGGGCAGTGAAGTCGCTGAAAGCCTCGGACTGTTCTTCAGAAGTGCGGTATCCGCGATGGGCTACGTGCGGGTCGTATCCAGGTTGATCGTAGCCGGACTGGTCGTAGCCGTATTGGTCGTAAGAGGCATTGGCATAGTGATTCTGGTAGCCGTCGTCTTGGTAGCCTTCGTAATAGCCGGCATTGTCGTAAGGAGCGTGTTCGGAATAGTAATTTGCGTTGTCGGAATAGTAGTTGGCGTGGTCGCTGTCGTAGTAAGAGTCCGGGTGGCCGTCGTTGTAGTAGGGCGAATGAGGGGCGTTGGGGTCGGAAGCCATGTTTGCAGCGAGGGCCGGAAGCAGAAAGGCTAAGGTAGCGCTGTACCGTCCTGGATGGGCTGGGCTAGGAAGCAGTCATGGAAAGCCAAGAGGACGAGACGAAGGCTGAGCGAGCGTAGGTGGCCAAGCGGGCGGCGGCTGAGGTGTCGGGAGGGTAGGAGGTAGGAGGAGGGACAGGTAGAGGGTGGTGATTCGAAGGTCGCAGCAACTCCGCTTTCGATCTCACGCGTGCATGTCTGGGGCTTGTAGATATTTTTTTTTTTTTCTCTAAGCCGGATTGCTCGGGACTCGGTAGGCTGCGGATGGGCTGGCGCCAACGGTGATCAACGGCGTGGTTCGAGGGCATCCTTGCATATTGCCTTCGTGTTGTGGCCGGCGGTCCGGGATTGCATGGCATGGGATTCGGAGCAACCCAATCATGGTGGCTTCGAGCCAGTTCTGCAGCGTTCGGAGGGTGGAGGCTGTGCATGCGGCCAATGGCCCTCTGACGAGGCTGCTCCGGCGTCATCCTTGATCGCCGACCCAGCCACCTCGACTTGCTGCGATCGGTCTAGCGGCTTCCGCGTCCGGGGAAGCGAGAAATCACCTTTTTTTTACGGATCGTCCGTGTCCCGCTCCCGAGCTGTACACTGTAGCCTGGCGACGCGTACACACCACCAGGGCACAACCACTGCCGCTGCTCGCTATCCAATCACTAGGCGCCCAGGCCGCCCTCCTTCTCGGCCGATCGGATGCTCCCGTCCTCACTTACTAATGTCGCCCTGCTGCAATATTGGCCTGCCGCCCAACCACCGCTGCTAGTGCTGCTGTTTTTAGCTCCATCTCAGCTGCATCCACGCCCTCACCTGCCCGTTTCTCTCGTCGGCCAAAACGCCGCTGCAAAGCTTTCCAGAGCCGTCAACTTCCCCTGCCAAGCTGCGTGGCCGCCCTGTGACGTCGACAAGCGTCGATACGGTGCGAAATCTCTTTGTGTTTCAGAGTGAATCGAGCTTGAACCTAACCAGTCGCGTGCTTAAAAGTGTCCGCTCCGACCCGGAAACACTGGAAATCCTGTTGCTCCGACGCCCGCGTCTTTCGCGCCACCATCACCTGTTGGGACTCGACCCGTCCTGACAGCCATTCCGGACACCGCGGATTTTTGAACTACTGAAGACAACAGCCTGCAGAAGAAAACACAGTTTGCTTGGGCCGAGGCAGCGTGCTCGGAACAAATCGCGAAGTAGTCGATGAACAGCACGTACGGGATTTTACGAGAGAAGACATGAGGCTCATCGCCAAGCGTGCCTGGCAAGAGGACGAGTGTTTCAAGAAATATAAGCGGCTTGGGACTTAGCACTCGGCAATCTCTGCGCTACAGCCCACGCCTTGGAGGTGGAACCAGGAGCAGCAACACAGTATAACAGGTGCGAGTTCGTCCGTCGACTTATGGCAATCCGCTCCGGCCTCCGAGCCCGTGCGGCATGGCCACGAGGTAACTCAGCCCTTGAGCGCACGTGATGTTTCACTCGCCAACTCAGGCACCAGAAACTTCTCCTGTAGGCGCACTGCTTGTGGATCCGATCAACTAGGCCTGATTGATCGACACGACGCCCTGTCTGTCAGCATCCTCTGAGCGAATTTTACAAACGGACTGTGGGTCTCCTGAAAATTGGCCACCCCGGTTGCATCGCGCAATAAACTTCAATCAGCGAAAGTGCTCCGAATCGCTGGAGAGTATACCGTTGCTTGTTCGGCCAATTTCTCATCTCCTCGATGGAAGTCCGATGGCCGTGGTCATGTTCCTGAGTGCGTCCCTGTCGTGCAATCTAGACCTTCCTGAATGCAGCCGCTCACCAGCAGTCGAAGAAGTGGCAAAATGTGACGTCGCTAAGCTAGGATTGCAGACGCCGGCCAAGAAATCTCGCCGGTAAGGATAATGCCGCCTCATAATCGTGTACTTTGTGCCTCCACCTTATGTCCTAGTGAGGTGGCTAGTATTAGCAGTCACGGCGCGGAAGGAGCTGCGTAACGACACCCACTGGTATTAAGTCCCTCAAGAGAGAAGCCGACTTCGTCGATGAGCAGGATAACGCAGCGGCCGTGCGTAGGATCGAATAACTCCGCCAGCTACTTCTCCAGCGTCTCCTTGTCCTTACTGAGGCCACTAATGAACCGGCCGGGTAGCGGCGAACTCGTACTGGTGGCTGTATTCTTACTGCATACGGTTTGCTCAAAATTCGGTAGACCGTAGAGTAACGTCACGGCACCACCGTCCTCTTTCTCGGGCACAACTGTCGACCAGTACTTTTTCAACGGTACCTACTATACGATAGCGCCCAATTTAAACTTTTTTTTCCTCCCGTAGCTTATTCGTATTCCAGAACAGAGAGGCTAGTCCGAAATTGTTGCGAAATTCTCGCTTCCGCTACGCTCTGAATTTGAAAAAGATGAAGGCAGAGACCGAGCCTTGACCCTTACTTTATTTACACGGAAACTTGTAGGGCTCATCGTACCCATATTTATTTTCCATCTCTTCCTAGCTAAGAGCATGTTATCTTTATTCTACAACATCCAGCAGGATCCCTCAAGTCTCGGCTCGCTTGCGTGTATTTGCTAAATTGCCCCACGTGCGTCAGGAGAAGCCAGCCTGTCTCGTATCCGTTGTCTGCGGAGTTGGAGTGACGCTGGTATGTCAATGGGCTCTCGTTCCGCGTGTCTGAAGACGATTCGTCGATGGAGGAAGATGAGAACTGTCCCTAAGGAAACTATCAGGAACATTTCTACAAAGATAGGAGCGAAAGTAAGACCTGCGCATAGCTTAGCATATCAAAAGGGGAGAAAAGAGCATAGTGAATACTATCTTCTACCTAGAAACCACTATGACTAATATAAATATCTTTGTGGTCACCTGCTTTACGTGCGGGACTCACAGCCGCAATCAACCTAAGCATAGAATAGTAATGCATTCCGCCTTATGTTCTAATGCATCATGCGGCTAGTTTGAGGAGAAAGAATTACCCTAGACCATGGCGCCGTGGTAAGTAGCACGCTTGGTGTCCGCTTCGCGAGAGTAGAAGAGGCGGAAGGCGTCAGTAGAAGCCGATAGGGCGCCGAAAGCGCTTATTATACACAATAACTGCTGTGGCTAATTAAGTGATCGGTAAGCCTGAGACGATAATCTCCTTTTTTGCCCCGGGAGGTTTCTTCTTTTTTCTTTTTTTTTAAACCCCCAATCCATCTACCCTTGCGTTCCTCCGTTGCTGATCAGCGATCTCTGCAAACTTTGTAGCGAAACGTACCTCTAGAGGAGATGTTGGGCAACCGTCAATAGCTGGACTTTTTCCCTTCGATGAACTAGCCTTCGGCTTTCGACGACCAAAAAAGGAAAACTTATCTGCAGAGAATGGTGTTAGAGCACCTGCGGATGCGGGCCGTCTATGCAGTTGAAGCTATCAAGCAGCGAATCTGGGTTCTGTGGGCTGGGTCAATCACGAGAGATAATCGGTGTAATCCTACCCTTTCAGACTTTCGGACTCTAGGCACTACTTCTCAGCATACGTAAAGATTGTGGTTGCCACAGTATATCTCAATGCGCTAGAATGCCTTGCTATAGAGAAAGGTGCTCGGCCCGAGGTGCACTGTCTAGCATTTCACGGTGCCGACTGTTTTTGTTATGGCAGGTACGCTTAGCTAGCGCCGCTGGGTAGTTGGGTAGTTGAGCTCCTTCGCTTTCTTTAGAGACAGACAACAACAACGAATACAAATGCATACGAGGTTTTGCTCCAACAGTTTTTACAAAGGTCCATAGAGTCGAGATGCAAGACAGCTTGGCAAAAATTCCTTCCATGCTCCTCAGCCTCCTCGCTTGTTAACTCTTTTTACTTCCTGAAACCCTGCAAGCGAGTGCCCAACTCTCACCCGTATTTTCGTTGTAGCCGGACTCCCTCAGTACTCTAGCCAACCCCTGGAGAACTGTCAATGACTTTTTCACCCCTAAGAAGCCACATAGAAAAGCCAATACTGCTGTAAGACTCACCAAGGTCATTTTCGGCAGCGCTGATGAATTTCTCACAGATTTGCTCAAACTATGAAAAGGAGCCAGAGTCCGGCTCAAGAGGTCAAGGCGATCTCCATCGTGCTCAATCTGTGTGGCGCTGTAGCCGTATTCTACCTCGTAAAACTACCGGCAATCGCTAAGGATCGGCCAAGGAACCATAGCCGACAGTCTTTCGAAACAGTCCCGGTGGGTCTGCATGTAGGTTGTCTCCACCGTGGCATCATCTCAATCGATTGCCCCGCGAAACTTGACGGTACGAAATGGTTTTGGGCCTTGATGAGATTTCTCTCGAGATTTTTCTTTCACCAGCTTCGGAAGAGTTGGACAGAATCTGTTGTGCAGAGTATGCTGTTAGTCGATTCGAAGGGCGGCCGCCAGCTTAAGCCTTGAGTATCAATCTAAGTCTTTGACGTTAGTTCTCTCCGACTTTCATGTCCGCATAGAATGCTCTCCGTATCTGGCAGCTCTCTTTCTCTCTCCTGGGCACTATGGTCTCTGCGTTCCCCTTTTGGCTACGGTTGAGTCAGCAACTCTCCGGAAACAGGACCGCCCCTCCGGATGCGAGTAAGGTGGACTGGAGATCACCCGCCGTGCTTACCGCTATTGGATTAGGGCACAGTCTTTAAGCATACATTTAGCTCTATCCGAGATAGGCCGGAGCTTGTTCCGAATACGTAATGCTTATACTACCACCCTGTATAGGTCGTAGCATCTCACCGCGGATGGTCGAGGCTCCTCCACCGCATGATGCAGTATGACTCGCTATTTTACGCTTCAGGCTGTCGCCTACAACATTTCTACTCTTCTGAAATTACTTCAACACCCACTAATCTTGGCTTTTCCATAGCCGTTTGGCTAAGCGCTTTCAGCTTCTGAGATGACTGAAAGATTTTTGAAGGGACATCTGTTCTACCGGGCTTGAGATGTCACGGAGAAATCCATATCCAGTAATTCTTTGTGGGAGTATTCAAAGAAGGGTTTCTCTCTCCTGACATTGGTATAGAGTCGATCCTGATGCTCAGATTTCCAGACCGAAGCTTCTCCCAGCATGATAGGTCTCGCCTATTCCGCCCCTCTTCACGTGTGAATCGCTTCTGCTCGTATCCGTCAAGCTTGTGAGGCTCAACTGATCCATGCCCAGCAGTTGGGCAACTGCACACGTGCTTGACCGGAAGTTGAAACAGACCGTAGCGTGAACCATCCAACGAACAAAGCCGCCCAGGATAGAGTTTGTGATCAGAGAGGCTATGGCACCTTAACTTACAACGCTCGACTGTTCTGATTGGCCCTCGGTCAGTTATGTCTCATGTTCGAGGACGACATGTCCTCCTGGCGGCAAAAGTGACTGCTTGGCAGCTTGTTGTAGCCCAAGGAATGACTTCGCTCAGACGACTGTGCTGCTCCGGCCGTACGCTCGATGATCACACCATGATAATCTGACCTTCTTCGGGCAAGACTATGAGTAGAGCCGAGATGGATAGAGATGGAAGGAAAGTGTATATAAACACCCCCTCTTACCGGTGATAAGTCTCCAGCATCACTCACCAGCGCATTCGCTCTCACCAACACTCTCTTTTCGACAGAAGCCAGCCTTCCAATTCATTCGTTCCTTTATATCAACAGTGAGCATAAGAAGCTATTCGAAGCTAAAATCTTCCAGCTGATTATCCCCCGCAGACCATGAAGACCACCAACAACGCCGTCCTCCTCGCCATGGCCAGCCTTGCCGCGCAGGCCGCCGCCCAAAAGGTCCAGATGGAAGTCCGCTACACCGACAACCTGATCGACGTCGGCAATGTCGACATCTTCAACGCCACCTGGCAGGTACGCAAAAGCCCCAACCCACTTCCACCTCCCTCCCCCCTCTCCAAAACACACTTCCAAGCCTCCGCGCTAACCACATCTCCCCCTCCCCCTCCTATAGACCCTCTACGACACCGTCGGCAACGAGCGCGCCATCATGACGGACCGCTCGTTCGGCGCGGACAACAAGCCGTGCACGCACGAAACCGACACGGACGCGGACCTCACGGTGCGGGTCAGGATGAACGGCGCGTGGGGCCAGACGCCCGGGCTGGAGCAGAACCAGATGCGCGACGCGCTGGTGCAGTCGCTGTGGGAGGTGCTGCGCAACGTGGCCGACAAGGACAAGTACGACGTCTTCACCGGCTGCTACGGCACCTCGTGGGTCGAGGGCCCCAAGTACGACGCCGCCGCCGCGTGCGGGCCCAAGTCCGCCGTCAGCTGCGAGGGCGCGTGCAAGGACGAGAACACCCCGACGCTGGCCCAGTGCATGACGCACTCGCAGGCCCACCGGGTGCCGTCGTCGCTGCGCGTCACGGCGTACGTCGATGGCCGCCTGCAGCCGGACGATCTGATCGTCGAGTTCGATGCCAAGTCGAACGCGCGGGCCGGCGGCTGCGGCTGGGTTGGGGAGATCGCGAAGGCGGTGTCCGGGTTCATTCCTGTTGCTGGTGGTTTGTTCCAGCAGGGCATTGATGTCGGATGTGCTGAGTGAAGATGCAGCTTGCAGCTAAGGAACGAAAGGTCGATGAAAGTGGTACCCCCTTTAGCTCTTGTTAATAGTCAGATGTACAGTATTTTCTCAGCAAGAAACTGCTCAAATAGATGTTGTTTAATCTTGAAATCCAGTTGTGGGAATCTAAAAGTATTGTTAGGGAGGTATATCATAGAGATTCGGCTAATCATACAAACAAAAGATGTAGCCTGTCAAATCTCCGAGAACTCTGCGATCGCTCAAATGATTCAAAACTGTCCAATAGTTCTCCATTCGTGCCACCCGGTTCCGCACTCGCGGCTGTAATCTACCCTCTCTCCGCTCTGAGGCTTAGTAGTTTGGTACGCCCGCATGAGCGGAGCATCGTATCCATGAAATTGGATCACGACTGATACGGTTACGGTTGTCTTTGACGAGAAAGTGACGCGACAGATATACAGTCACATAGGAACCTAGTGGGAGGTAAAAATCACACGCAGAAGAGAATCGCAAAACAATTTCAAGCCCTGAGAGCCCGAGGGCAAGAATAGACAGACGAAATCAAGCACTAGGGGAAGACTGGACGTACACAGGCTGCTTATTCTAGTATCCGGCAAGCTGTAGCTATATATCTCCAGGGTATACTGTCACTGATTGCTGATTGATAGCACTATATTGCAATATACACCGACTTCAACTGCGTCCACTCATTCAAACTGTACTGGCTGAAGTCGCGGCCATCACCACTAGCCTTCCAGCCCCCGATAGGCATGTCGAAAGCCGCCGACGTCGGGCTCGCGCAGTTGATGCCGACGTTTCCCGCCTCGAAGCGCTTAGCCACCCTCAACGCACGTGAGATGTCCTCGGTGAAGACGCTGGCATACAGACCGTACTTGGTATTGTTGGCGCGGGCCAGAGCGTCGTCCTCGCTCTCAAAGGTGTTGATGCACACGACCGGCCCGAAGATCTCGTCCTGGACCATGCGAGAGTCCTCTGGGGCATTGTAGATGATGGTGGGCCAGACGAAGAAGCCTGCGGCCCGCTCGCGCCCACCGCCCAGTTGAACGTCGAGCCCTTCCGCCTTCGCGTAGTCAAGGAAGCTCATGACGCGGCCGAACTGCAGCTTGTCGGCCTGGGGCCCCCTCAGCGTCCCTTTGGCGAGGGGATCGTAGCTCACGGCCGTGGCCATCGCGGCCTTCATGCCCGCCACGAACCTCTCCGCGACGGAGTCGTGGACGTAGGTTCGCGAGCAAGCCATGCAGAATTGGCCGGTGTTCACCAGGACCGACAACGCCGCGGCCGCCACGGCCTTGTCGAGATCGGCGTCTTCGAAAACGATCAGCGGGACCCGTCTCGCCCAGCTCGAGCGTGACCTTCTTGAGATTCGAGTCCGCGGCCGCCTTCTTGATGAGGCGGCCCACGGGCTCGGAGCCCGTGGAACGAGATCTTTCTGACGTCCATGTGCTTCGCGATCGCTCCGCCGCATGGCGTCCCGTAGCCCTTCAGGATGTTCAGGACGCCCTTCGGCATCCCGGCTTCCTGGGCGCATCGGGCGACCACGGTGGCGCTCAGGGGCGCCTTCTCGGACGTTTTCAGCACCATTGTGTTGCCGGCGATCAGAACCGGCGCGACTTTGATGGCAAGCATGGCTATGGCCGCATTCCACGGGATGATTGCGTCGCACACGCCGTACGGTTGGCGAAGGGTGATGATAACCATGTTGGCCGTGTTCAGCGAAGTCTCGCCGCCGACATCCATGGCCTTCCCGGCGAACTTAGGAGCGGAAGAGCGCCGGGGCGCTGTCGGACGAGACTGACTAGGCGTAAGCAGGCAAGCAGCGGCAGACGTGTGTAAAGAGAAGCAGGCAGTAACCAAAACTCACAGTCACTTTGAACGGGTCGGCCCATGCTGATGGCCTCGAGATACCGGATCTCGGGTATGGCGCGCTCTGTCGTATCTGCTAGCCGGAAGAGATAGAGACCGCGTTCGAAGGCAGAAAGGGCCGACCACGAAGGCAACGCCTCCTGCGCGGCCTTGACTGCTACGTCCACATCGTTTGCATCTGCTTCATAGATCGAAGCGCTGAGCTGCTTGGTCGCGGGATTGTAAACCTCGAATTTCTTGCCCGAAATGGACGTCACGAATTCACCGTTCATGAATAGGCGCTCTTCCACTGGATATAAGGGAGCCATACTTGGTCTTGCGGGTGTCAGAAAATGCGGAAACTCGTTCGTCGGGCATGGGAATGCAATATTGAACCAATGTATGTTCAGGAGGTGGTGCCAAACTGTGATATCCCAGACCGTGCATAATTAGAAAGTAGAAGGCTCTAATTAGTATCTTTGAAGGCTATTAGATGACTAGGATAACAATTAGGGCAAATTGTTCCCGTATGAGTGCGGCCTGCATACCCGAGTAGGCCGAAGGCCGAAGGCCGGGAGCCGACCGAGCGGGCTTGAGTCTGGCGACGCGCCGGCTTTCCCGTGTCGCCTTTCGCTGCTTAGTTGGGCTCCTCACCGCGTAGAGTTCGGCCTCGTTATCCTTTCTAGACCAACATTTACGTTCACCCTCCCCCAACCGACCTCAATCATTAGAATTCGAACTTTTCCGCACTCACTCGCCATTCTGACGAGCGAGAGAGACAACGCCCATAGCCGTGAACATGTCAACCATGGTACGCCCCGCTTCACATCTTAATATGCTCCTGCACCATTGTCTGCCCTCTGCAGTTATCCCAACTCAGCCGATTGTTTGTCTTCATTCCGCCTGTCTTGGTATTGGCTGCGTGAATCTTCAGCGTTCGCTGGGAGTCGCAGGCAGCTACGTTTGCAGCCCCCCAACCTCAGTTTCGTATGCTAACCCTCGAGTGCAGGACCTCCGCATCGGCAACAAATACCGAATCGGTCGGAAGATTGGCTCCGGGTCCTTTGGCGATGTCTATCTCGGCACGAACATCATTTCAGGCGAGGAAATCGCCATCAAGCTCGAGAGCACGAAGGCCAAGCACCCCCAGCTCGAGTACGAGGCTCGGGTCTACAAGTCGCTTGCGGGGGGCGTCGGGGTCCCGTTCGTTCGCTGGTTCGGCACCGAATGCGACTACAACGCCATGGTTTACGACCTGCTCGGGCCGAGCCTGGAAGACCTGTTCAACTTCTGCAACCGCAAGTTCTCCCTCAAGACCGTCCTCCTCCTGGCGGACCAGCTGCTCTCTCGCGTCGAGTACATCCACGCCAAGTCCTTCATTCACCGAGACATCAAGCCGGACAACTTCCTGATGGGCATCGGCAAGCGGGGGAACCAGGTCAACGTCATTGACTTCGGCCTGGCCAAGAAATATCGCGACCCGAAGACGCGCTTCCACATCCCCTACCGCGAGAACAAGAACTTGACCGGCACCGCCCGCTACGCCTCCATCAACACGCACCTGGGCGTCGAGCAGTCGCGACGCGACGACATAGAGTCTCTCGGCTACGTGATGCTCTACTTCCTCCGCGGCTCGCTGCCCTGGCAGGGGCTGAAGGCCGCGACCAAGAAGCAGAAGTACGACCGGATCATGGAGAAGAAGATGACGACGCCGACGGAGGTGCTCTGCCGCGGCCTCCCCAACGAATTCGCCATCTACTTGAACTACGGCCGGTCGCTTCGGTTCGACGACAAGCCGGACTACAGCTACCTGCGGAAGATCTTCCGGGATCTCTTCGTGCGGGAGGGCTTCCAGTACGACTACGTCTTCGACTGGACGGTCTACAAGTACCGGAAGAACAGCGAGGCCATGGCGAGGGCTGGCGGCGCCGACCGTGATTGCGTCAGACCTGCCGAGAAGCCGGCCGGCTAAGAGGATATCGCTCGTGTTTCCGACGTTGACAACAGTGGCGGTGCTGCTGTGATCCCTAGCAGTTAGCATCCGTCGAGAGGGCCTCCCAGATCCGCGGCTGCACCAGGACCCCCTAGCTGCAAACATAACCACCTTGAGCATACGGCCTGGAAGAGGAGTGCTTTGAAGAAGTCTATTTCAGGCTCCGTGCCCGTCATCGCGCTGGTGGCATAGCCTAGCTGTCAAGTCTGCTGTTCAATAGCTGGAGTGGCTTCACGCGGCGTCAAAGGACGCTGACATAGAGTATGGGGTTTGATGTCAGACTCTATGCCTGCACTGTATGAAATTATCGTAGCCTTTGTTTGCAGTCGGCTCTTAGTTACTCGAGGCTAAGACGTGCTTCGCCGGGCGTTAGGCATTCAATGTTATTGTTATCAATCACTACAAAAAATGGGAGAGACAGATTGTACACCTCGCCTCTAAACAAACCCACTCTCTAACCATAACAAAGTAATATTTTCACTCTTCTAGTGGTCTAGAACAGACCACGGAATGAGAACTCTTAGATCATTATATGTGGGCGTGCATTAGGTCCTCCATGAATTCAAGTACAACTCATGTCGACTTTTATACTGTCTAGTCAAAAGCATTCCCCGGGCTATTCCTTAAATCAATTGACAAACCTCCGCCCACACTTTCATAAAGAAATTCCGATGACCACAATGAAGGGGTTCCGGGATTCGACATCGGCCAAACTTCAGGCATAGCCATATTCAGGTTGCCCAACTCAGATCCTGTCTCAGCTCTTTCCCGCGCCGAGAGAGGTTGGTTCGCTTCCCGCCTCCATTTGGCTTTTCTCATCAGCTTCACTAGCGACTTCCACGATGCGTCCTGTTTCTGGGACGGGGGAGAAGAGCTGCAGCAGGTAAGAGCAAGTTCAATAGCATTCCAGCCTCTCTGCACGAGATCCGTCTCGTTAGAGTGCAGGCATAGTTCTTCCAGGATGATGGAAATTGCGTGCCAGTTGACGTAAGTGCGGAAGAGTCTGGCCCAGCGCGGCGAGGTGGATAGCGATATGACATTGTAGGAGCACTCTATAGCTTCGATCGATGCTGCGAATAAATTGCTGATAGCACTCGACGGCAATGTCGACCGGCAATCAGAGTAAAAGACAGGATCGTAACCAAGTAGCGGCACCTCGGCAAAGAAGAGCCGCGTATTCAGGGTCGTGAACAGTTGAAAGGAATCGCCAGGGGCGCAATTCTTGAGGTATTTAGACTCTATTTCGCTCTTGCGGAGAGCTGCGGTCTGCACCATATCGTCCCATTCGGATGATGGCACGGGCTGCACGCCGCTGCGTTCGCATGCCGCTTCGAATCGTCGCATTTTCTTCATCAACGACCCGATCTCATACTTGGCCAGTGTTGGCGCCATGTCGGTCATCCCCGTCCTCGGGCACGGGTATTCGATGCTGCTCGAGTCAAAGTCGGTGTCGTTTACGTTCGATGGGAGACGTTCATGGGAGGACGCATCCGGTACTAAAAAGTCCGATCCTTGGTCAAGAGCCGTCCGTAAATCCAGAAGCCAGATGCTGAGCCAGAGCCGGAGGCTGACCTCTGTATCGTACGGTGGGAGCCCGCTACCTCGTCGAACTTCGTGCAACCCCATCCCCTGCGCTATTCGCACGGCAAGTGCAGTCATGGTCCACGTGAATCGCGGATGTTCGCGTTCTCGCATGCAGTACAAGAATAAGACAAAACTCTGTAACGTCGTAAGGTCCGGAGATGTTAAAAACTCGGCTCTGGCGAGGGCCTTCTCCGTGGCGAGCCTAAACTGTGCGACTAGGGCTTCTTTTTCCTGACTCAAAAGTTCTTGCACCTGTTATCTGTCAACCCAATGTCCCTGGTGCCTATCAAGCATACCTACCTCGGTGGGCGTCATGGAGGTCACAGTGGCTAGGTAGATTGAGAATACCAGCGCTTCTTTGCATGGACTGAGAAACCGGGTATTGCGCTGAACATCTCTCATTACTTTGTTCATGGATGGTATGTGGAATATCTTGATTAAGGGGTCGACATTCTCCACGAAAGTTTGCCAATAGAAGGGGATTTGCGATGGTAAGGGGTGTAAATTTCTTGGACCGTCATCGGGCAGATTAAAACCGAGTATAAATGCGCGGCAATCAGGACTAGCCTCGGCGCTCTGGAAGAGACGGTCCACCGTGTCCGTGCTGCCGGCGTCCGAAGCGGTATCTATCTCTTCGTCTTCCTCCTCGCTGTCACGCGAAGATGATCCCGGTGGCCCTGTGAGCTAGCATTAATCAGCAGAGCAATAGCAGGAAAGCGGGAGCAAATAGAGAAACCAGATAGTAACAACAGGAGGGAGTGTCGTGCCATACCAGCTCTGTCAGCCTTGTCAATGACGAAGAGTGACTATAACCACGCGTAGATGCAGTCGGTTGTCTTTCAAGCTGGTAATGAGACTTGGGCGGCCTCTCACCCAAGTACAAGCATCGTTCTATCCACTGCTCTATGCCCGACAGGGGCTCTTTGGGGGTGTGGGATTGGCGGTCTATCGAAGTTTGGGCTGATAGATCGCAAGTCTCGGTGACGGGGACTCGCGCCGTTGTACTCGCAGCAGTTTCCGATTCCCTATTTGGGAATCCTGGCACCTTTGGCAAATGTGGCGGGCTTTTTCCAGAAGACGCGGGGTTCCCTCGATCAAGGTGCGGTATTTGATCTTTCCGCGCCGGTCGTTCAGCTTCGGTCCGCCGAACACGCGCCGTAGGTCGCGCCCGTCCGGGCGGCGGGAAAATACACGTAACGCCATTTCTAGTGCAATTGGAACACGGCGTTTCCTTGTTGCATCTAACTTTCCTCCGCCGGCATGAAGTACAGGATCGCAGGTTTGCATTTGTTCTTGTGTAAACCGAGCCAAAGGATTGGGGATACGACGTAGCCGTCGCGGGGCTCGACCTTCGATTTAGAATATTATCGGGATCTGGAGGGACCGAGGGCATAGTTTGTGGTGCCTCTAGGATTGTGGTTGGATCGAGGATTGTCGCAGTTACGTTAAAGGCGATTGTTTAGGCAGATGTAGGATTTCCCCGCGTCACGTGTTGCGATCCTGCACGTGCTACGCCTTCATTTAATGGGCTCGCCAGTCTCCGACGCTATCAGAACTTACTACTGTTCTATATAATTTTAGCTCAAAGATAGTAATATTTGCTTCTTATCGCTTCATTAATCTTGCGTTGGTAAGGTAGATATATAAGAGAAAGTTGGACATAAAACTATATGCATAAATTGTTCATAATGTCTTACAAAAGCTCATCGTAATGGATATGTCGCTCGACTGAGGGACGCGTGCAACCGTTCCATAAAGTCATTCGAGAAGTCCTCGACCTTACCACCTTTCGCAGCTTCAAGGTCGAGCGAATCCAACGAGTTCACAAATGCATCTACAGATGCTGTAATACTGTTGTCCAAATTCGGATGGCGGTGCCGAAGCTGTGGTAAATGACCTTCACTTGTCTCGAGCACGATTCGGGATTTGCGAGCAAGACGTTGAAACCTCTCATCTTGAACCTTGCAGTTCTCGCGGCATGAGATGATGCTCCTGCATGCAGCTAAACCGAGTAAAACAATCCCAACGGCACCGCCTGCTATCTGCACGGTACACACCCTCCAGGGACTGGCGTAAGAAAGGAGAAATCTATCTGTAGCATCTTCTCATCAATATGGCTCTGACCTATTACTCCCTGCCGAGACACAAACTGAGCTTCCGAGTGCAGACGTTCGAAGGTATAAACGACTATTTTCACTCGGATGCATTGATGCCCGTGAGGGCATTTTGCTTCCTCTCATGGAGGGCCGAAAGCTCGGAATTTTTGTATCTTTCAGTGAAGCGGGAACAGGACTGGGCCCGAAGCCATCTATTCCTTCGCAGCAGGGTGTCATTCTAACAGGCTTGGCTACGAACAAAATGAATAGCGCAAGATAAGAATCAAAGAAAGACGCAAAACGACAGGCGAGAGGGGTATTATTTGGCAAACTCGATTTGAAAGAGAAAGAAAAGAAAGCAGAAAAAAAAAAAACAAGAGTCGTATTCACCATCCAATCATCCAGTCATGCTAATACTACACTCACCCGTCTTCGCCTTCACTTACTCGCGTCATTCACGTTCATTACCATCGCGACTCACCAACTTGAATGCCAATTCATCCACTCCACCTCCTACCATCTATACCAACCCATCATCCCAACCCACCTCACAACTTCTTATCCAACCTCTTCAAAAACTTGCTCACCCCCTTCTCCACCCGATCGACCCTCTGCTCGAACTTCCCCGGGCCCGGCACACCGCCCTGGGCCGGCTTCGAATGGCCATGCACGCTCGCCTCCTGCTCCGTCGGCCGGTACAGCTGGCTATGCACGGCATACATGTCGGCCTGACTGTGCGGCGCCGAGGTTGCCTGGCCGTACGAGTACTGCGCGTAGCCGCCCGGCGGCGGCGGGGGCAAGCCGGGCGTGCCTGGCTGGGGAGGAGGAGGGCCGGTAAAGCCCGGCGTCGAGGGCGCGTAGCCCGGGGACTGGAGCGGCGTGGACACGCTGTGGTGGGGGTGGCCCGGGGTGCCAGGTGGTGGCGGGGCGAGGCCGGGAGACTGGACGGGGGCGTAGCCGGGGGACTGGGGGTAGTTGGCGTATTGCTGCTGCTGCTGCTGCTGCTGGGGCTGCGAAGGGTTGTAGGGCGGGTAGGCGGCGGGCATGGTGGATTGGCGCTGGATGCCCGGGTGCTGGGCGGTGGTTGGTGTGGGCGTCTGGCCGTACTGGGTCGGGGGAGGAGCGAAGGACGGGGGCGTGCCGTTCGCGCTCTGCGGCTGCTGTTGCTGTGGTGGCGGGGGCGGGAAGGAGCCGGTGGTTTGGGCGCGCTGGAGCTGCGCGGGTGTGGGGCCGAGGGTGGGAGGTGGCGGGAAGCCGCCGGTCGCGGATAGGGCACCGGGCGTGTATGGCTGGTGCTGCTGGTAGGCGGTGTGGTGTTGTTGCATGCCGTACTGGGCACCTTCGTCGTGGGTGGCGGCGGCAGCGAGACCGGTCCCAGACTCGCCGTCTGGAGGAGGCGGCGTCTTCTCACGGTGAGCGATGGGCTCGGGCGCGGCGGGAGCGGCCGGGTTGTATGCCATCGGGGCGTACGATGCGGGCTCGGGCTGGGACGTCTCTCCTACAGACGTCGCAGGCATGGTAGGAGGCCCGGGGAAGGACTGGGTTGTGCTGACGCTGTTGCTACGGTATTGATGAGGCTGGGTGACGGCCATCTGCTCGAGCTTCTTGACGACAGGGCTCATAGAGTCGGCAGAGTGTTCGGAGTGGCGGGCTTTGTGCGACGACGGCGAGGGAGCGTCCAGGATCCTCAGCTGATGCGGTTGCAATATCTGTTGTAGCGAGTTGACCAGCGTGTTTGCGTCGTTCTCGGTCCACATGTATAGGTCGACGGTGTGCAGCTTGAACATGTATTTGCCTTCGTTGCGCTGGTCGGGGGCGGGGAGATGCCATTGCGAGTAGTCTTGCTGAGGTGAGCTGGGAGTGCTCCCCGCATTGGAGGGATCGACGGTGATTGTGAAGAGATTGGGCTGCTTATGGGTGCGATTCACTTGGACCGTGTCGAGATCTGACGGCAGCAGGAATCAGCGGCAGCATGGAGTAGGGTGAGACTTGGGCATTCACAGCCCATGAAGGCATCTTGATCGGGAGTGCCGGCATAATTGGCGATCTCAATGCGGCCGCGATGCTCGTTGGGGCTGTAGTAAAGATACAGGTAGGAGCTCTTGTCGAATCGATGGTGGGCAGGCTTCGCGGTCGGGTGGCTGAAGTAGTAGTGGACGTCGACGAAGCTACAGGGCGTCAGATCTGGCGCGCACGCTCGCATCGAGCGACGCGGGGACTCACAGCGTGCACAGAGGGGCCTCGCCAGGTTGTTGTGGCATGGTGGGCGGGGTATCACTTGGGGCGGAGAGCGGCCGGCGCTGGGGTTGCAAAAAGAAAGCAAGCAAGCAAGCGAGCAAGGAAGCGGAAGCGTAAAGATATACAGACGAAGGAAGAAGGAAGCGAGTAGGTCCCGGCCAAGAGAGGGAAAAAGACGCTCAGGCGCAGCTCGCAGGCGGGAGAGTCAGCTCGTGGGGAGCGGGCATCAGGGCATTTTGTACGACGCTATTCTTGGAGCTGTAGGGTAGCTTTTAGGCGCCTGCTCGTCCAATCAGCCCGCCCGGCAGCGCTGGAACCGCCCTGCGCCGAACCGATCCGCAGGCGGTGTGCGAGCCCCCCCGGGCCCTGCGCGCCCGAGCTTGCTCCTCCGAATTTTTGGCCCATCAGTGAGTGCAATCATCAAACGCCTATCCAGACCTCACCTCAAACCAGCGCCCCCCCATCGCCAATTGCCAGCGCCAATCCCTCACCGACACCTCCGAACCCCGCGAGTCAACCCTCCGCGCACAACAAGGGCTGCCCACCGCTCCCGCGCCGCCCGCCCGGGGCCTCGCCCATCGCGACCGAACCGCACATACCACGCCATCCACATCGCGCTCGCCGCCGCCGCCGCCGCCGCCGCCGCCGCCATGTCGCTCGTCAACCTCGCGCACGTGTGCTCGCACCTGCAAAACGCGTCCCTCGCGCGCCTGGGCCTGACGTCCGTGCCGCTAACCCGGCTGCACCTCACCCTCGCGCTCGGCCTGCAAAGGCAAGGCTTCCTCTCCTCCGTGACGCCCGGCGGTCCCACACCGCCGCCGACCTTCGCCCTGCGCGAGCCCCCCACCGACGGGCCCAGCGACGAGCAGCTCGCCCAAGAACCCTGGCTGGCGTATCCGCTACCGGAAAGCAGCAGCAGCAGCAGCAGCAGCAGCAGCAGCAGCAGCAACGCGGACCCGGCGCCCGAGAGCAAGACGAAGGAGATCCCGACGAACAGGGCGCTGCAGCGGTTGTGGCTGGGCCTGAAGTACTGGAACAACGAGCCCGTGCTGAGCAAGATGTCGCTGGTGAGCAAGCCGACGAAGCGGATATGGCTGAACGCGAAGGACTTGGGCATCATTGTGAGGGGGCAGGAGGCGGGTCAAGTCAAGGGCTTGACGAGGCCGGGAGAGTGTCTGTTCGTTACTACTGATAGGGGGGTACTCGAAGCGAGAGAGTGTGCTGAGAAGAAGCTCGGGGGAATGGTACTTTGCAGGGTGGTATAAGAGATGGACTAGTGCGAGGGAGGATGGTTGGAGTCAATGCTCGCAGAATGCGAGAGATGTAAAATACGGCTGGGAAGCTGCATGCGTACGGCGTGCATACGGGATTGGGATTTGTATTTCAACGTAAATCTTGGAACTGAGGAGCATCATGAATTCGCTCCATATCCACACTCATGACTGCATCATGGATCCACGTGTAATTGTGTGCTTTAGCCCCTAGCTGAAGTACGCTCGTAGACTCTCACCCTCAACTCTACCATATTGATCCCAGCGGGCAATCTAGGTCAGTCTTTACCCATACACATTAGCCATTACCAATCCTAATAGCTCCCTAGCCAACAATCGACGGGATCTACCAGCAATGTCGAGGCAGTCCTTCATTCCGCGTGTCTTCTATCTCTACTCCCACCACGCATCCCACACAAACTCCTCAGTCACCCATTCTACCTCCTCCGTCGTCTGAACTTCAATTCGTCCCCACTCCCCCCACTTCCACCCTCCTTATCCTCATCTTCCGATTCCGGCCTCCCCAACCCCTTCCCCAACTTCGCCGGCGGCCCTTTCGCCTTCGGCGGCGCTCTCCTCTTCTTCACCGGCGGTTCCGCTACCGTTGCCGGCGGGCCCATCGCGCCCCTCTTGCCCCTCGTGATCGTGGTACTAATCGCACTAGCCCTACTATCAGGCCGCTGCTGTTGCGTAGTTCCACCCTCATCCGCCAATGTCTGGCTACTCGGTGCAGGACTGGCACGCATGCCGCGCGTCGCGATGCTTGTGCCCCTACTTCGTGTAGATGACGCTGTGCCGGGTCTCGCAGAGGAAGGGCCGGTGTCTCTGACCATGGAGGCGATGGCTTCGCTGCGGGGCTGACCCGCGATTTCTTCGGGGTCGAGGTCGCGCATCCCGTCATCATCGGGGTGGATAGCGATGGCACTGGCGGGGCCAGTATCTTCGCCGCTGCGATGTTGAGAGGTTTGAGCGCTATGGCGACCGGTGCGTCTAAAGGAGCCATGGTCGGAGTCGGAGTCTGGTTGAGTGCGCACGGAGCCGGGGCGGGTGCTTCTATTGGAGTGGCTGGAAAACTTGCTCTGGCGGAGCCTGCTCAGGATGCTGTCGAAGGTGCTATTGTCCTCGAGGAGATAAGCGTCAGTGGTGGTGAAATCACGGCACTTGACTTCCTCGAGGCCGACGATGACCTTGCGGCCACGAAGGGGAGCTCGCGCATCGCCGTCCTTGTCTCCCGGTCTCCGCTTGCGGAACTTCTTGAAATTCTTGCGGCCGTTCCACTCCGGCTTCCAGCGTTCTTCGTCACCATTCTCCTCTCCGTTATTGCCTGGTTTGTCACTTCGTGGGCGGATCTCCATAACTTCGATCTTGGCCAGATTCTTCATCTCTTCGATGTCCATGCCTCGAAGAGCTTCTCTTAACGACTCTTCATCTCTCCATCGAGCCTTTTCTTCCATATCTCGCCGCTCCCGAGCTACTTCACGCACGTTGACTTCCTTTTCCCCCTTTGCCTTGCGGATTGCGGAAGGTAAGACCAGTGAAGGCTTCTTCGGTTTGGCCGGGGATGCCGTGGCCTCGGGAATATCTTCCATTGCTGGGTCCTCGAGCTGTTGTTCCAGCTTGCGCCTCTTCATTACCGCGGCAGCAGGGAAAAGTTCCTCATCATCAGATATTTCAATGGCCTGCTGCTCATGCTGTCTCTTCGTTCCTCTCGTTACCCTTCCTTGGGACTGTACTATTGACATCTGCGTTGGCTCAGTCTGGCTAGGTGCGGTCTCTTGCATCTCCTCATCATCATCATCGTCTGACACGTATCGCGTCTTTGGCAGCTCCTCAGCTTTGAAGTCATCGAAACCTTTGAATCTTGACTCTGTGAGCGCACGACGAAATCCTTTGCGCATAGTCCTTGGCATGGGAGGCTCTGAAGACGGAGGAGGCGCAACCTGTGACTGGCCTGCTTGCGTCTGGCCTTCGCGGGAAGTGACAACAGACATTTGAGACGGGCCAACTGTGAGGCATTAGCAGCGGCTCATCGGATGAGGATCAATACAGCATACCTGACGTAGACGGAGGAGGCCCGGGAATGCTGCTTGGAATTACATCTTCCTCCTGCAGCGGCTGTCGTAGTTTTGATGCGTCTTTGGTGACAATGGCGTCTAAAAATTCGTTCTGGTTGATGCTCCTCTGGCCCAGTCCCAGATCTACAGAATTGTAGAATTTCTGCCACCATTCCACGTTCTTGCCAGCAAGAGGATCTGTGATGCGCACGACAACTACGCCATTGCCCTCACTACCGTCCTCGAATTCGCCCACTCCCTTCTCTCCGGCAACATTCTTGACATACCGGATAAAGCCTTCAATATCGCCAGAGTCATGATCGATACCCCGAAACAAAGCCTTTCCTCTTCCTCCGGTGATAGCGGGAGCCAGCTGATCGAACTGATTCTGATCGCAGAAGACGAACGTATACCCCGCGAACACGTTCTCCCTCTCCTGATCGGGCGCGAACGACTTCCCCGGCCGCTTCACCGGCTCGGAGCCAGCAGGAGGCACGAAATCCGCCTCCCTGGGCCAATTGCCATCGAAATCCTCCTCCAACAGCGCCTTCGGCACCTCCTCCACCCCCTCCTCATCAACCACCGCATCCCTCTTCCGCGCCCTCTCCTCCAGCGCATCCACGAACCCCTCGCTCACGACGAACCTCCCCTCCACCAGCGCCTGCAGCACCCGCGGCGTATTCCTCTTCGACGCAACCACGTGCGTCGTCCGACCCGGCACGTACTCCGGACAGACCTTGACATCGAACCCGCCCAACCGCCTCTGCACGCCCGCCACCCCGTCCCTCCCACCGCCGCTCACCGCCACGACCACCGGCCACCACTCCAGCCGCCACTCGACCTCCCACTTCCCCAGCCTGACGACGTGCACGTCCCGCGCGTCCCCGCTCCCGCCCACGACCCTCTCCCCCTTCGTGAACCGCTCCCCGTCCAGCTCGGTCCCGAACTTGCTGTCGTCGCGCAGCACGACCTCGGAGCGGACGTCCGGCCGCGCGACGGCCGCCGCCGCCGCCGCCGCCGCCGCCGCGGCGCGCACCTC
The DNA here is from genome assembly GCA_037367355.1 of Neoscytalidium dimidiatum. Taxonomy (NCBI): domain Eukaryota; kingdom Fungi; phylum Ascomycota; class Dothideomycetes; order Botryosphaeriales; family Botryosphaeriaceae; genus Neoscytalidium; species Neoscytalidium dimidiatum. The sequence continues at coordinate 562,885 of CM074697.1, read as the reverse complement.
GATCACCAGGTGCTTGCGCGAGATGGTCTTGTGCGCGTCGACGTACAGGTTGAACGCCGACTTGTCGTTGCGCGTGCGCCCCAGCAGGTGCGCGCTGCCGGGCCGCAGCCACAGGCGCTTGCCGTTCGTGAGGTCGCCCATGTGCGTGAGCAGCCACATCGTGCGTGTCTGTCTGTGTGTTCGTGTGTGCGAGGGCGGTGGGCGGCGGCGGACGGGCGGCGTCGGCGGCGACAACAGCGCTTAGGTGAGAGAATGATCGTGCATGGGTGTGCGGTGCTACGATCGAAAGTGAATTGGGGTGTTCGTGATTGTGGGAGAGGTCGTGGTAGCAGTGATGATCTTGTCGTGGAAGGTTAAACTTGTGCGTCGAGGATGATGGACGCGGGGAAAACGCGGCGGCCGCGAGGGAAGAGCTCAGAGCTCCAGGCAGACGCGCTGTCACGAGATACGGGCCTTACGCTTAATAATGCTTCCATTTTTGGCAGTCGCTCATGTCCAATCAGAGATGGTCTAATTCTTCTGTACTGTCCACTCTTCCTCTGCTCTAAGAGATCTGCAATACAAATCCCGCCATCTATATCCGCACTGGGTATCAATGCAAACAAGTCAAAAGCCAACCGCACCCCAAACATGCTGGAAAACCCCCGACCTCAATCCATATCCTCCAAGCTCCCCTTCCCACCACCCTCCTCCTCCTCCTCCCCATACTCCGGCACCAGAATGCCAACGATACACTCGCTCAGCATGTTATCCCAGTTCACCCACGGATGCACCTCGGAAAACAGCTTCTCGCCATCCCGCCCGGCCGCGCGCCGCAGCTCGCCCTCGCCGCCCGGGTGGTACGGCAGGTACGGGGTGATGTTGTACACCTTCCCCTGGTACGCGCTCCACGCGGGCATGACCTCGCCCGTCTGCCTGTTCCTGCGGCCGTTGTGCGCCTTCAGCTGCGACGGCGTGACGCGCTGCAGCGTGCGCACGCCCGACAGGTCGGCGCCCGACTTGACCAGCGCGGCCCAGTCGAGCGGCGAGTGGCCGGGCGTCAGCGACACCTTGGCGCGCGGGTTCGGCGTCTTGATCGGCGCCGTGAGCGGGAGCGCGAGGCTGTTGGGCGAGGACGAGCCGGCGCTGGCGCCGGGGGGCCCGCGGTTGGGCAGCGGGCCGGACGGCCCGCCGCGGCGGGAGGAGCTCGCGGGCAGCCGGGGCGGCGGCGGCATCATCAGGCCGCTCGAGCGCTGTGGTGTGGGCGCGAGGCGGGGCGGCGCGGGCGGAGGCGGCATGAGGACGGAAGGGGAGGGTTGCTGCTGGGTCGGTAGCGGCTTGAGCGTCGGCGGAGCTCTGGGGGCAGCCGGGCCGGAGGCGCGCTGGGCGGAGTTGAGGGCGGGAAAGGAGGGCGGGGGGAGGTTGTCTTCTTCATCGTCGGAGTCGTCGGCGGCGTCCGAGGGGGCGACTGAGAAGGTCGGGACGGCCGGGAAGGTGGAGGAGGCTTTGGGGGTTGTCTGCGGCGACTCGGATTCGGAGGGTTGCTCAACGAGGCGTGGGATATTTATTTTGCTGAGAGGCGTGCGTGGCTCTGCGCTTTCCCGCAGCGCAGATATCCTTGGAGATTGCGTGGGCGTTGCGTCTTGCGATGTTTGTTTCGCAGCGGCGGTTGCGGGTCTTTCATCTTCGGATTTGGGCGGAGGAGCGAGCCCCCTTTGGCTCCAGTCTCTGAAAAACTGCAGCCACGTCCGCGGCGGATGGTTGTACAGTAAGAAGGTGGCAGATATCAAGAGAGCGGAGATTCCGACGAGCATATCGTGGGATGGTGGGGTATTGGGGGGAAAGCGGCTTTTGTGTTGATCGAGGCAGCTTGTGGAATGGCCTGCTCATGATTTCATGCAAGGGTCTCGGCTTCTTTCGCGCCGTCTGACTCGTGCGGAGAGCCCGCATCTTCGCCAACGTCGTCATCGAGTCCCGATTTCGCTGCTCTCGCTCGAGCGCCCAATTGACCTCCTGTCTCCCGCCTCGTCCTCCACCCAACGCGTCTCGGTCACGCATCAATCCATACAACATGTCCTTCCGCGCTGCTTCGCGAACCTGCGGCAGACAAGCCCGCCAAGCTTTCGGCACAACTCTCCGCCCGCACAGCACAAGAGCGTGCTTCTCTGCAGCACTAAGAGCGGCACCTTCATCGCGGGTATCATACCGACCGGCAAGCATTGTTAGCGAGCATGCTCGCTACTTTAGCAGCAAGAGCATTGCCGACGAGAAGATCGAGGAGATCCAAGAGCTGTAAGTTGTTCTCGTATCACGTATCCCCGGAATTACGAGGCTCATGCAAAATAGCTACGCAACCGCCAGAGACGAGTTCGAGATAGCCGCAGAAGAAACCGAGGGCAACACCGTCTACGCTGCCGACGATCGCACCGCTGCAAGAGAGGCGCTTGACCAGCTGAAGGAAGCGTACGATGCGGTGGTTCAAGGACCAGACAGGGAGGTTGCAGAGGAAGTCAGGAGGAGAATAGGGCAGAGGATCAGGGAACTAGACAACGCAGTTATCGCGATGGAGGAGGCTGCATCGCATGGCGACTAAGCAGGCTCCGCAAAGCGGGAAACGATGCGAAAAGCGATATCGAAATGGAGACGTTTGGCTCTGCATAATTCCCGAATCGAGTTCAGGCAAATGAGTTCAGGCGCGGTAAATTCCCACAGCCCGCTACTGTGCTCTCGATGGCACCTTATACTCGTTATACACATATGCAAAAATATATCCGTCCTGTTCGTCGGCGCGACAAAAGCCGCAGCACTTATCCCCCGCCCACCACCGATCCCACAATTCATGTTATAAAAAAAAAAGCCCAGTGCTCATAGCTCGTCCTTGCCGTGGATGCCGACGAGCTCGGTCTCGAAGATCAGGACGCTGTTGGCCGGGATGGGGCCGACGTTGCGGGATCCGTAAGCCCACTCGGGCTGGATGGTCAGCTTGCGCTTCTCGCCCACGCACATGTCGAGCAGGCCCTGGTCCCAGCCCTTGATCACCATGCCCCGGCCGACCGTGAAGGAGAGCGGCTGGCCGCGATTGTACGAGGCATCGAACTCTGTGCGCGCGAGGAATCGTCAGCTTGGCGCATGCGCGCAATGTGGCGAGAGGGCGATGGGGCAGGCGAGGGAATGGTGGATTAGGAGGGAAAGCGTACCAGTGCCGTCCACCTCGAGGGTGCCGCGGTAGTGGACGTCGACCTTGTCGCCGCTCACGGTCTTGCGCTCGCAGTCGACCTTGTGCGTGACCTCGATGTCGAGAGGCTTGTCGAGGGCGAAGGCCAGCGGCAGAAGCGCGAGGAGGGCGGTGAAGAAGCGCATCGTGACAGTAATGATGCAGGATGCGGTCAATTGGATTGAGCTGAGGTGGAGAGGATCTGACGGTGCGGAGTTGTTGGGGAAGGAGGGCGTTCCTGGATTGAGAGATTGCTGGATGACGGCGGGCCACGTTCCTGCTCTGGTCCCTGAGCGAGCGCGCCGTCTTCCGCTGTGGGGCTTGCGGGGGCTGCTGATCCATCTCCGCCTGTCGTGGCCGCACCTCCGCAACAATTATCTCGTCCCTTGTTCATTCACCTGAACTGGAAGGGGGGGTTTTTTTTTTTTCTTTTGGTTTATCATTTGTTCAGAGCTATGCTCTGAATTATGCGCTACTCACGGTAATTGAAGATGGCCTAATAATTGCTTGTTTTAAGCTGGGTTTCTTAGCCTGCACTTCTGTCGTAGACGTGAAAGGCCATACTTGATCCTCGACCATCCCTACTAAGCAAAGCGATCTGAAAATTTTAAATTTTCTCCGCTGAGGAGTTTAGAATAAATTCGCCCGCTGTAGCTGAAGCAATCTCCTATGTGGCGCTTGTCATATAGATCGATGATCCTGAAGCTGTCAACAAGAGACAAGCGGCGAATGGATATCAGTTGCCAGTTAAAGGAATAGATCCGAAAATCAAGAGTTTATGATCAAGTGAAGAGGCGGATCTCCACTATCTCCTAGTGATTTCTTCGCGCAACGACGAATCTGAATCCGAAACTAACCAGACACCAGAGCATAGCAAAATAAGTTGACAAGAGAAAAAAAAAATTCTCCGAAATACTGCAGAGGAGCGTTCTCCATTACAATAGACGATGTGCCGCCAAACCTGCCCTGTTCAGGTCCAATCCTTAGTGTTCGGCTCTCCTGGATGCCCCTTTCCCTTATCTTCCTTCGGTACGTGTCCATTAGCTTTTTTGCACACAGTGTGAGGGCCCTCCTTGTAGTATTTTTGGCGGGGAAATCCCCCATCTTCTCTTGGCTTCTCTCCGACTACGCCCCAGATTGCTTCTTTCCCCCTCGCACAATCTGCCTCTTTGTCACAAAATCCCAAAAAGTCCGGGTGGTTCCGTAGTCCTGAATTTTGTAGAAACGCCGCGCTCTCATCTTCTATCACGGAATGTGGCTTGTCCCAACTGAAGTCTCCACACAAGCAGCTGTACTATGTATTAGAGCATGTGATCCACAATCTGCAATAATATGCTAACTTACGGGTAGTTCTTTCCACCGTAATTGTTTAGGCTGCTAATAGCCTCGCCACGTGGGTTGTAGCACACAGGTAAATGGAAGCTTGTAGGCTGCTTCTTCACGACCAAATCAAGTATATCCATGGGATTGAATGTTCCCAATAGCTCCGTTACGTTGTTCGGCATCTCCTTATTCTTCGTGATGTTATACCACCTCATTGAGGACCGCACGATATCTTCCCTGCTGATCCTCTTGTAGCGGTCAGGAAGCTCTGGAAGTCCCTCTTAGCCAAGCTTGAAGTTCTGAGGGGCTTTGACATACCTTCCAACGTTTTAAGGCCTGGTGGACGATGCACATGCGAATTTCCTTTTTTAGCGCCCTTGTCGAGCGTATAAAGCCAGAAAGATTTGCCGGGTTCCTCATCTAGGCATACTCTAGCGGCCTCATGAGACCTGTCATCGTACATACACAACCCTCCCGGGGCGTCCGTTGCAACGATATAGGGGTGGTTCCCTTCCCGCCACATCAAGTCAATCGCTTGTGCGGTCAATTCCTTCTCGAGGTATTCGGTAACGTCTCTGGCAAGCGTGGGGTCGGGCTGTAAATAGAAGCCTGCATCTCTGATTACTTCGACGATGGTCTGATTTTCTCTCCCGGGGGCTCCCTGCCCCAAGTCCAGGCCGGCCATCAGGCCCAACGTCATATTCATCAGGAAATCCTCGCTGAGATCAGCGACGGATGTCCACAACCTGCTCCACTCGAGATCCTGCTCGTGGAAAAAGTCGTTGCTGCCAGTGAAGTCAGTCTTTGAAGGCTTCACCCGAGTTTCTCATGTGCTTACTTTGGATCCATGTAGAATTGTCCAAGGCCGCTGCCACCTGCATATGCTCCGGAGCTGACGCCCATGAAAGTGCTCGTTAAAAACCCGGCCTGCTTCCCGATGTTGGCATTTTCTTGGACCTTTCCTCCTACGTTTACTGCCGTATCGATCGCCTGCCTTCCTATGGATGGCGCCGTTTGCACCGATTTCCCGACTATTGCTCCCACTTTCGAGATGAGGCTGTTAGAGACGCCCTTTAATACCCCGACTGCTGCTCCCCCTGCTACACCTACCCCAGTTGCTACCGTACCAGATATGAGCGGCGCGGCAGCCCCGATGATTGCCGTTACGACCAACACGACAAGCATAGCGATGGCCAGTTTCTCCTTCAGCTTCCGCTGCTCCTCCAATTTCTTCTTTCGCTCTTCGTCAGCCCAGGAGAAAACCATGATGATGTCCGCATGGATCGCGTCGACCCTGGCAGCAGCGTCATGGAACGCCTGGTTGAAAAATTTGAAGAAGTTATGGAAGTTGCTGAGCGAGTTGGCCGCGTAAACTGCCATGCGTCTCTCGTGCTCATATTGTTCTTGAGACCAATTCAGGGGTTTCTCCATGAAGTGTTTGCAACTGATGTGCTGGCCATGGGGTCAGTCCGGCTCGCAAGAATCTCAATGAGCAAAGACACTTACGGAACAGCCATTGATGAGGTTGCAGTCCGTGTGGACAGGCGCGACGTCTGGGAAATGCACTTCCAGGATGTAGTTCAGAAACGACGGGCGTCCCTCTGGATTGTGCTGGTAGTAGTCCATCTGGTAGGCCATCCACTGGATGACCCTATCGCCCTCTCCTCCGTCCCAGAGCTCCTGAGTCATGTCAGGCATGCCGCAGTTGCCCCGGATACGATCTGGGTAGAGCTCGCTGTCGTCGCTATGATCATCGCTGCCGTGGCCCTGAGGAACCTGGCGGCGGACATATGCATGGGTCCCCTTTGGCACCGAGCTGGTGGGTTTGCCGTAGCCATGATCTCGGTCAGCAGGCTCTGGAACTTCAGTGTCGTTGTCGAGGGATGGAAACGGGCTTGAGAGCTCGATATGCCGGGCATCTGAGGTTCTTGCACCTGCGTTTCTGCGAAATGCAACGCGTCCGTCACCAGTGGGCACGGATGCTTGGACCGCGCCGGCCAAAACACCGGCTCCGGCCACAGCCGTCCGGGGCCAGGATTGATAGTGCATGTGAGACTGGCGGGTGAGAGAAACGCAATATTCCTGCTAGCGGAGTCAGCTGCAGCAAGGGGTGATTCATGTATAATGGCAAGACTTTACAATGATCTTTATCTGTAGCAGTGAGTTCCCATGGTCAGATTACTTATAGAGAGGAACAGCCTAGTAGATTTTTGCACCCAGAAGGAGGCTGGTAAGGAGTAGTGAGAATTGTATGCTGCAGGCTCACCTCTTTATATACTCACAAGCAGCTCAACTGTCTCTATATTCCCTAGCAGGACCTGGACTAAGATCACTGACTACTGTGAATCCGGTGCGCTTCCCGTGTAGCTCTTGCTTGCGCAGGAAGTATTCAATGGCGCCATCGCGAAATTCCCGATCAGGTGAGAACTGAAGCAGTGAATGTCCACATACGGTGGTCGAGTGATGAATGTTTAGTGCACCTTACCTTCTTCGGGATCTATAGGTGTCAGTGATGTTGCCGTCAGCCATCTTTGAGTGGCAACCAGCCTATGATAAGTCCACGACGCGGACCTTGGCCCCATATTCACGATAGGCGTTCGGGAGGGCTTATTTAGGCAGAAGATCACAAGGGTAATCTGGTGGTATCCCTTCATTCCACTGTTTTCCATCGAGGGTGACACTGAGATTATTTCCTCGAGCTCGATTTCGACGCGCAGACAGACAAGAGCTTGGGTCGAACTGGTCGTGAAGACTGCTATCGGCACAAGACCACATGGCTGGCAATTTAAACATCATTGAGCCGCAGGTTCTGCTATCAGCTCCGAATGTGTTGCGATAGAGCCTTTCCGGAGGCCCACGGGGTAGTGCCGCAAGCCTACCAGTGATTAAAAGTGGAGGCTCAGCACTTTATGGCCAGTCCCGGCTTGACCTGTGGGAAACCACCCGTTCAACAAGAAATTGCAGGCCGAGGGGTTCTAGTTCGTTCGGAGAGCGTCGAAACGATGATACAAATGAACGGGATACATTACCATTTCCTGGCTCTGCAAGGGCGAATGTGGCCGAAGTCTCCAGTGCGGCGCACCAGATTAGTAATGATAGTTGTGCCATTGCATCATGTCCTTCTGGTTGCCAGAAGTTGCTGCAATCGTGCTTCATGGTATCGCCTAATGCTAAAGCTCCAGATTCCATGTCCTTGGAACCAAGATAGCGATTATAATAAGATGATTTCTCAACTCAACTGCACGCAACACAGTGCGGCAATTCGGGAACTCGTCAGTCGCTGAAGGGAGAAGGTATCTCGGTGGTATGTCTGGACACTACTGCCGCTCCGCGATGACACGCAGGTCGACTTTCGTTGGGGCATGTCTTGGGCAAGCTCGGACTGATTCCGTTGGCAGCACAGGGCTCCGGGCAATCGGCACTTGGGCGCAGGGGATCGATCCACTTGGTATTCTGCCACGGCTGAAGTCTGGCAATTTGGCGTGGTTGGTACCGGAAGAGCCAGGAGTCGGAGGCCTTATCGAGGTAGAATCCAAGTAGCCGAAAAGGGACCTGCCGCATCTGCGCAGCAACCAAGTAAAGTGGGCCTCTGGAAGTCAAGGTCGTAGCGAGGGTGTGGGGCGTTCGAGCGAACCTAACACAGCCATCTCCTTGTTGTCCCAGCCTAGACAGGCAAAGCTCCACAGCTCCTCTTTTCCGCGACGGTGAGCGAAGGCGTGCGCGTTTTGTTGATGCCGTCCCGCTGGACTGGGTCAGTGACAAGAGCCAGTGGGTGCGGTCGCAGCTTTTAAAGACGCAGGCCAGGGGCATGCGTCGGGGCGGACGACGGAGTGAGGCTGCGGAGAAGAGCTGGTTGCAATTATCGCCGGCAGAGAAAGGCAGACAGAGGCCTCGGGGCCGACAAGCAAAGAGAATAGAAAGTGGGCTCCCCCACGAGGCAGCCACGGCTCGTTCCTCGGCCGCCACTGCATCGGAAAATCCGGAGAGCTGCCTTTTCCAACGTCGGCTCTTCCTGCAGCGACAACCACTGCCAGAAATCACCTGGGTATTCGTCATCCTATCCCTCTACTGTACTCGTCCGGCACCGCATCCTCTCTGCATCCTCCAAAACGACATGTGCCGGCTAACCCCGTGGGTCAACCTTTTTCCACCCGCCTGCCGCTCGCCGGCTACGATCACCGGCACTCATCATTGCCCCAAACCCCAGCTTCCCCGCTAAAGCCACCCATTATCCCTGCCGCCTGCTGTCCGCCGCGCCTGCTCGCCATTTCCGGGCCTGTGTCTGCATCAGGGAAAGATTCGCCGCAAAGCTTGGTCCACAGACAAGCTGTCTCGGCCCGTCGCTCCTCAAGCCATTCACAGAGCTTGTCTTTGCTAGTGCCGCCACGCTCAGTCGTCATCTCTGACAAGGAGCGACGCTGCAGGAAACACTCTTCGACCCACTCCAATGCCGCTGCGACGGCCAAGGCCGCCTCCCTGCAGCAACAGCACTATGGCGAACTTCAGTGCGGATACCAGCTGCGGCATGTGCGCACCCTCAACATTCGTGATTGAATAATCCGTCCGGGGTAAGCCCCGGCGCTGTGGGGATGCCGTGCGCCCGCCATCTATGGTTATCTTGCTTTCTTAATCACTCCCCTTTTCGTCCCGCCGTCTAGACTCGACGTCGCTTCTCTTTTCTGCCTTTGTCGGTGTCCACTTTCTGCTGCATCCAACCGTTGCAAACCCCCCTCCTTGTCCGTCCGCCACCCTGCAACCGACCTGCTGCAAGCCAGAGGACCGTGTTTATATTGCAGCCATGTCTGCCTCACTGGACGAGAAAGGCCCCGATGAGCGGCAAGAGAACATGAAGGTTCCCACAAGATCTGATTCTGGCGACGACGCTCTGGCACATCATTCTACCTACCTGAAAGATGGAGGGGCAGACCTTGCGCCGGAGCATCGCGAGTATCTTCTGCAGAGGCATGGCACTTTGACGTTGGACCCGTTGCCCTCGGCGGATCCAGCAGACCCGTATAACTGGCCGAGATGGAAGGTTATTATGTCCTGATGAACGTGCCGATCAAAGAGCTTACAAGCCTGCTGTTAGAAAAACACCAATTTGGTCCTCGTCGCGTTCCACGCCATGATGACAACCTTCATCGCCGCTGGGATTATTCCAGCCTACGAAGACATCGCGGAGGACCTTGGCTGCTCCATCCAACGCGCGTCGTACTTGACCTCGATGCAGATCGCCGTCCTTGGCTACGCCCCTCTCTTCTGGAAACCGATTTCCTACCGATATGGACGTCGCCCTGTTTGGCTGATCTCGACGATTGGCGCTGCAGTGTGCAACATCGGGTGCGCCGTCAGTCATAGCTATGCCGCCATGTCTGTGTGTCGCTGTCTTGTCTCTTTCTTCATCAGCCCTGCTATGGCGATTGGCAGCGGTGTAGTTGTCGAGACATTCTTCAAAAAGGACCGTGGCAGGTACATGGGTATCTGGACGTGAGTGATCCCTTGGTGTTATTTGGAACGTTCTGACCGTGGGGCAGCTTGATGGTGACTCTCGGCCCTCCCACCGGTCCGTTTCTCATGGGCTTTGTCGCGTACCACGTAGGGTATCGTTGGATCTATTGGATCTTTGCTATGGTAGGTTCGCAAGATTCTTTGAAAATACAAGTATGGTCCTGATGTCGTATCAGATCAATGGCGGCCAGTTCATTGGCTACTTCTTTTTCGGACCAGAAACGCGCTACATCCGACAGGGCGTCCAACACACCGGTAGTGCATTCAAGCAGGAGTACCTAAACTTCGGCCGTCTTGATCCGACACCCCTACACCCCTATGAGTTTATTCAGCCTGCTTCCCTGGCGCGGTACACCTCGATCCTGATCCCGACAGTCTCATATACGCTCGTGTTTGGATTCGCAAGCGTTTTCATGACGGTCGAGATCCCACAAATCTTCTTACCCAAGTTCCATTTCAACGCCCAGCAGATCGGGTTGCAATTTCTCGGAATCATCATTGGCTCCGTCATCGGAGAGCAGCTGGGCGGTCCGCTTAGCGATATCTGGATGAACCGAAAGGCCAAGACTAACGGAGCTATAAGACCCCCGCCCGAGCATCGGCTGTGGCTCTCCTGGTTCGGCTTTCTCCTTACCATTATTGGCCTCATCGTGTTCGGTGTCCGTACACAACAAGCTCCAGAGGGTCATTGGAACGTGACTCCCATCGTGGGAATTGCCATTGCAGCTGTAGGCAATCAGATTGTCACCACAGTCCTAGTCACTTACGCAGTGGACTGCCATCCCGAGGCATCTTCGAGCATTGGTGTATTCGTCAATCTGATCAGAAGCACGGTAAGTTAAGCTATACGCGTCATCCGATTGAGCATCTACTAACACAGTAACAGTGGGGTTTCATTGGTCCTTTCTTTTACCCGGATATGATCGAAAGCTTGGGCATGAGTGGAAGCGGAGGACTCATGGCTGGCATTGTCTTCGTGGCCAGCTGGCTGCCTATCATCTGCCTCCAGACCTGGGGAGGTGCTTGGCGGAAACGGAGAGCAGCGAAGGAGGGAGGCACCGAGGGTGGAGGTGCTAGGCGTGGTGATTAGGTACCCCTTGTTTGATTTGTCGTGTCACCTCACAAATTGCCAGACGCTTCGATCTGATTGACAGGTTGACCACGGTCGGGCAGAGCAAAGCAGCCTTAGGCAGCGGGCGACGTGTTCTAGGCCGGCGCAGACCGGCTGTGCCTCAATTTAAACTTTGTCATGTGACCTCGCGTCCACGCGATGAATTGCTTGTCCCGCTGATCCGTTACCATTTCTCCAAAGACGGTCGCATCCCGACGATCATTTCGACCGCCAACCAGGGCCGTCCGCTTTTCCATTACCCTCACCTGTCCATTGGGACCCACCAGACGGCTATCATATCGATAGCCCGATCCGTCGAAGCAGTTTTGGGCCGGCTGCAGCAGTCGGCTGCAGGGCCGTCGCCTACGGTCGGGCCTGATCGCCTCAAGTCCGTCCGGGAGCGACACTGCCCATTTACCAGCTGACATCAACCTTTACCATCCCGTCCCCTCTCTCCAGCACATCTCCACTTCTACTCCGGAAATGTCGTCGTGTGCCATCTGCAACACCGCAGGTGCCCGAGCGTGCACACGATGCAGATCGATCAGCTACTGCTCTCGCGAGTGCCAGCAGAAAGATTGGTCCTCGCACAAACTGCTGTGCGCCCAGTTGAACGCACAACCTCCGAGGCCAAGCCCCTCGCACCGACGGGCCATCGTTCTGCGGCCCGAAGCCAGGGCCCCGCAGCTGGAGTGGGTGCACTGCATCAAGGTGGAGAACCACCCGGACTTTGGCACCTACGAGCTCAACGACGGCGTCGACACGTTGTTGCAGCTGAGCCGGCCGGATGCAGGCTCGACGGCCACTTACTCAGGTATCACCAGGATCCCCTTCCAGCGCAACGTGCCGCGCAAGCGGGATCTAGACCACACAATCGAGCTCTCCTTTCGGGACAGCTTCGTGAATGACGGCTCCCTCAGGAACCAGGCAGTGATCGAGGTGACTAAGGGAAAAGCCGTGCATGACTGGTGTGGTCCGCTGGTGTTCATGTGCAAGAAGGAGAAGGGGTATGAGCCGATGTCCTACGAGGACATCACCCTACAAGACTTCCGAGACATCATCGACTACCTCGTCTTCTACCGCAATCCGCAGTTCGAGAACTCCGGGTACACCATCGCCGACGTGGACACGCTGATGGGGAACTGCGGCGAGGACGAGCCGGGTAAGGGGAAAGGGACAACGGTCCGGGCAGATGACCAGCAGGAGACCGGGCGGCTGGATGACGCCGAGAAGCCGGCATGGCGGGTGAAGCTGGACGAGCTGCAGCGCCAGCAGGCCGACATCGAGCACAGGATCCTTCACCCTCGCGAGCCTACGCACGACGAGATGATCGAGTGGATCCGCGACATCAAGCAGATGCAGGCGCTGAGCGCCCCCAAGCTGCTCAACAGCACACTGACGAAGCGGCGGCTAAAGTCGGTGCGGGTCAACTGCGTCGGCGACCTGCACCCGGACAGGGGCAAATTCACGATGGTCGAGATGCCGGGTGGCCACCCCTTCTTCGAAGACGGCTTCCAGGCGTCGCCCATCTCGCCCATCTCCAAGCTCATCGACTTCCCCGTCCGCGGGAAGCGCCAGCCGCGCTACCCGGACAGCGACAACACGCCGGAGTCATACGACAACCCGGCGGCGGCGTATCTCTTCACGGAGATGGACCCACGCAGCCCGCACTGGGGGTTCTCGCTGTCGCGGCTGTACTGGGGATACCAGGTCGGTAGCATCGTGCTGATGCGTGACGACGGTGAGGACCTCACCGTCGAGCAAGCCGAGGCGCTGTGCGGCTTCTGCCAGGTCGTGGTGGCGCCGCTGCTGGAGAGCGCGTTGGTGGGAGCCGTGCCGAAGGAGACCATCATGGACATGCTCACCCCCGAGCTCTTCCAATCCACCCTCGACCTCGTCCGCGACCAGCGCGACCAGGTGCGCTCGCTCCTCCGCGACAAGCTCGCCGTCGGCCTCACGCCCGGCCCCGTCCCGCCCCCATCCACCTCCGCCCCTTCCGCCTCCTCCTCCTCCTTCACCACCACCGCCACCCGCCCCGCCCTCTGGGACCGCAAAGACTCCAAACTCGACACCACCGCCGCCCTCACCCCAACAACCTCCACGCCCCTCAGCCCCCTCGACGCCCCGCCCGCCCTCGCCTCCGACCCCTACACCCGCGGCATCCGCATCGCCTGCGTCGCGGACGCGCTCGCGTCCGGCAAAAAGTACGCGCCGGTGGAGCTGCCGCCGTCGCACGCGGCCCTGGCCGCGCCCATCGCGCCGCTGTCGCGCCTGGCGGGGCTGCCGCTGCGCTGCTGGCGCGACCCGTCGTCGACGCAGCCGCCGCCCACGCCGTCGGGCTACGTCGCGTCGTCGGACCCGGCGCCCGCCGTGGCCGACATCCTGCCGCCGGCCGCCGGCGACAACCCCGAGGTCAGCCAGCTGTTCGTCGAGTGGGAGGACCTGGCCCACCCGTTCTGGGGCTTCGCGCCCCCGGCCTGGCAGCGCGACGTCGGCAGCGTCGTCGCGGTCAGGGCCGACGGCCGCGATTTGGACGAGGGCCTCTGCCGGGCCTTGGTCGAGTACGTGGTTGGGCGGTGTCAGCCGTTGTTCGAGGAGGCGCTGGAGGGGCGGAGGGAGCGGGGGAGCGTCGTGGGGACGATCGGGCCGGGCGAGTGGATGGGGAAGGTGGGTGTTGATGGGGAGGAGGTGGAGGAAGGGGGGAAGGCTGAGGGCGAGGGTGGAGGTGCTTGGGTTAGGCTGAGCTGAGACGTGCTGTGGTGCGGGGGCACGGGGTCAGTGGTGATGTGTGGTGGTTCGGATATAGGCTTGATGCCGAGATTGTCTTCTTGTAATAGGTGTAGGATACGTTTCGGGGATGTGTCCTGGGCAGATTGGTGTTTTATGAAAGTAAGCGGGATGCGGAAGGCAAATTGGGTGGCTGTCCTGGATCTTTTCCCATTTCTTTTTGTTTCTTTCTTTTTCCTTTGTTGTTGTTCCGGGTGGCCGTCTGGAAAATTGCAAGCTCGTGCGTTGTGATCGGCTTAATTTGTGGAGATGGCGTCGACCGAATGGCGTCGACAAGGTTTGTGGATCTCTCGTTGTATATTCTCTTTTCTTGTTTTCCTTTGCTCTAATGACATGACCGTTGCTTAACTGGTAAGTGAGTGCATACTCCTTTGCGATTTTGTCATCGAAATGAGGAGACTTCTGTTTGTCCTCGTACGGTTGTTAAAGTCGACATGTTCTACGCGGGGCTGTCAAGAAACGGTCGCCTTGCATGGAAATCTCATGGCAGGACAACGTAAAAGCCTGCTGGATTGGCACTCATACGGATGAGATTGACCCGTGCCTAAAAGGCGTCTCTTTATGATGGCGAAAAGTGTTCATACTACAAGACTTGGTGAAGAGACCGTCAGCGTATAGCAGCGCTCTAATGTTCTGTTAGGAAATGCTTCGTAGGGACAGTAGAGTGTAGACTGAATGATTATCGGAAATCATGAGGCGCAGGGTAGTTATGCTGCACTTTCGACGAAGAATGCAAGCCTTACTACAATATTAGCAAATTTTACTCGTGTTTTGCCCCTCTCCGTAACGTGCCGTTATGATCTCGGCCGTCGACTCGAGACGGCTCTCTACTGTGTGCTCCGAAAGTTGCGTACTATTGCGATGAGTGCCCATCCTTATGGGATAACAAAGTCAGGCTACAACACTTTCAGATGAAGAAAGGAATAGCGTTAATAAAATTCTTTTGCAGTACGGCCCCTGTTATATCTTCCAATGCTACATGACACGAAAGAGGAAAATATAAGCGACAAAGTTAAACTTTGGTCGTAGGAGGCAGTTGATGAACGGAAAGTGGCAAAGGATTCCGCCTTCGCCACAAGAAACTAAGGGAAGGAGATAGGAACATTTGTCCTAAATAGGAAAAGGGAAATGAAGCGGGAAATACAGCGCACCTTGAGTGAGTTCAGAATCTTTTAGGGCACGCAATGTGTTCTTTCTCGTAGCAGCGCACATACGCTGGCGGGTCTTCGACTCAGTTCTATGTATTATGCATTTCTCACGTGAGAAATACTTATTACGTTGCTAACTGTCACTGCGTAGCCGAAGAGGCGCTGTGGTCACGAACTCAGTCGCAATATAGCACATTCCCCCACCCCACCCCCCCAAAAAAAAGAAAAAAAAAATCTTGAACGACCATGTCACGTACACATTCTACCTTGGTCAGAGTAGCTGGAAACATGCTTTCACTTATTGACCACGAAGCCGGTGTGTCAAATCCATTTGGATCCTTACGCCAAAATACCTCTCGAACTCCATTTCATAAACGAGGAGCGTAGACGTGCAATGATAAGTCTATCTACAATGAGTCCTTCCACTCATTACGCGCGAACCCAAAAACCGTGATGAATCTCAAAGGAGAGAGCAATAAATAGAACAATACAGAAGTGGCCCCTCTTTTCTCTTTGTGCAGCGCGCTAAGGTATAATCAGAAAACACTCCTCCCTCCCTCCCATTCATCCAAACCCTTCTCTCCCCCCGTCCCTCACGCAACTTCTTCCGGCATCTAAGCAGCAGCCGACTGCTCCTTCTCCTTCTTTTCCTTCTTCTTCTTGTCGTGCTTGTGCTCCTTCTTCGCCGCCGCCTCCGCCATCAACTGCTCGAACGCCATGAAGTCGCCCTCCTCCTCAGGATCGCGCTCCGCCTTTGCGAACAGCTCGCCGATGATGACCAGGGCCTGAGCGCGCTCGATCCTCTTCTCCAGCTTGACGCTCTTGTCGCCGAGCACCTTGTCGCAGACGTCGCGCAGGACGCTCTGGATCTCGAACTTGGAGCCGCGCCAGGCGGCGGCCAGGATCTTGCCGGTGACCAGCTTCTCGTACTCGGCCTTCTTCTCGTCCGTCCACTCCTCGCCGCCGGCCTCCTCGGCCTTGGCCATGGCCTCCATGCTCATCTGCGCGTCGATGGCCGTCGAGATGGTGCCCCACGTCTCCTTGGCCAGCTGGCCCTTGTCCTTCAGCCGGCCGAAGAAGCCGCCGATGCCCAGGAACTTCTGGCTCTTGAGGAAGTTGGTGCCCTTGCTGGTGTACACCTGGCCGATGGCGTGCAGGATCTCCAGGCCGAAGCTCTCCATCTTCAGGTTCTCGACCTCGAGCTTCATCTGCTCCTTGAACGACGCCGTCACGTCCGCGCCCTTGTCGCTCTCCGTCCACACGCTGATGCGCCGCACCAGCTTCTCCGCCAGCGTCGCCACCCGCTCGTCCCGCACCTTCTTGCGCTCCATCTCGTACGCCGCCAGCTCCTCGCGCTGCTCCTTCGTCAGCCCTCCCTTCTTCTTCTCCTTCGCCCGCAGCTCCTTCTCCTTCTCCGACACGCCCGCCGCGTCCATCCGCGCCTCCTCCTCGCTGCGGTCCATCAGCGCCAGCCGCGTCGGCACCCCCTTCGGGCGCGGCGTGCTGGTCCCCGAGACGGACGGGCTCGGCGTGGCATCGGCGCCGGCGGGGGCAGCGGCAGCGGCAGCGGGAGCAGCGGTCTTCTCCTCCTCGACGACGGAAGGCTTCTCGGCTGCAGGAGGAGCAGCAGCAGCAGCGGGCGCCGCTCCAGCCGTGGTATCCGCAGCGGCGGCGGGCGTGGTGCCCGCAGCGCCGGCGTCCGCCTTCTCACCGGCCGCCTCCGCGGCGGCCGCGGCCCGGGCGGCGGCCTCTTCCTCCTCCATCTCCTTCATAGTGATGTCCATGGTGTGCGTGAGGTCCTTCATCAGCGAGATCTCGCCGATCCAGTCCACGAACGCCTCGCCGCCGAAGATCATGCTGAAGAACTCGGCCGGGTCCTCTGTTGAGCGGGAAATTTCCTCGTCAGCAAACAAAAACCTCTTTCTTTCCGCTTGCTATGTGCCTGTGTTTGTATGGGGGGTGTTGTCCGTACCGAAGCCGCTGTGCGGCACCGCGCCCTCCTTGCCGTGCATGTCATACTGTTTCCGCAGCTCCTTGTCGCTGAGGACTTGGTACGCCTCGCCGATCTGTCATTATTGCGCCCCACGTCAGAATAAGATCTCGGTTGAAAAATAAAAGGAAAGTCGCGCGAGGTTGAGAGCGTTTTTTTCCTTACCGCCTGGAACTTCTCGTGCGCGGACTCGTCGTCGGGGTTCTTGTCTGCAGGGCGAGAGAAGAGAAAAATGTTAGCCCCGCCAGTCCGGGTGAGTGCTTTCGGCCGGGGAACGATCGGGGCGAGGAGTGCGCGGTCGCTTTCGTACCAGGGTGCAGCTTGATCGCGAGCTTGCGGTAGGCCTTCTTGATTTCGATCTCGGACGCGGTGGGCGGCACCTGCAGGGCGTCGTAGTAGCTCGTGTCGACAACCATTTTGGCTGGTGTCGAGCGATGTGGGGGGGTTTTAAGAGGTGGTGGGATGCGTAGCAATGAAGAGTCTGTCGCGGAGAGGGAGGGTTTGCGTCGCTGTATCAAATGGGAAGACTCGGGCGTCGGGCGGTGGCAGCTGGAGGACAAATGTTGTTGTGCTGAAGGCCGTACGGAAAGGCGGCAGCGCCAGCAAGCGGCGGGACCCTTGCCCATGACGACGATTTTCTCACTGTCCCGCGCAAAGCCACACTGGGGCAACGATCAGCAAACCCCAATTCATGTGACGTTCGCTCCCTCCAAGCCACAAATACGCGACGTCACATCCGGTTGGCGGAGTCTGCCCCGGCGACAATATGCCAAACATTCGGGAAGCAGTAGGGAATAGTACAGAAGCTTTTTAGTATATCGACAGAAACCCGTTCCCGAAGATGCCGTCGTCATGTCTGATGCAAACGCCATGCTAACCCGTGCCGTGATAATCGTCCATACATCCCCAGAACTGAGCTATCAAGGAGGGCCACCTGTTTCACCTCCCGTACGTGATGCTCGTAGACTAAACGCCGTTGCAATGTATCCGCCTGCCGAGCCTCGAGCGAGCCCAAAACTTTTTCCCGTCTCTCCGAGAAGCTCCTTCAAGGAAACTAGAGAAACAATCCCCTCCCTTTCCTGAGCCGTGAAATACAAATGAGTGGGATATCATTAGCCTTCCGAGTCCAATCCCTCTATCCGCGCGTCTACACAACGAACTTCGCCTTCGCCCTCGTGCTTCCCGAGTGGGCGCTGTCGGTGTGGCCGGAGAACTCGACCTGGTCGTTCTCCTTCAGGCCCAGCGCCTCCTTGAAGCGGTGGCCGATCTTCATCAGGACTTCCTTGCCCTGCTCGAAGGTGCGGCCCTTGCCGCCAGCGTTGTTGCCGTCGCCGCCGCCGGGAAACGGCTTGCCGACGGTGCGCGTCCACAGACCGATACGGTAGAAACCCTTGCGCACGTTGACAACGACTCCCATGACCTCGCCGTCGCCCTCATCCTCCAGGGTCTCGCCGATGGCAGCCAGCATGACGTGCAGCCAGAGAGAGTCGATGTCGATGAGCTTCTTGTCGCGGAACGAGAAAGACCACTTGCCGCCATGCTTGTTCTGCGGGTCCTCCCACTCGGGGCGGACGCCCTTCTTGAAGAGGTGGTAGTCGGACTTGAGCGCCAATTGCGAGGTCGGGGTGATGTTGTTCTGCATTTCGACACGTCAGTCTCGGGCCAGCGTAGCGCGGCGAGTCAGGCGGTGGGAAAAACATACGTAGATACCCCAGAACTCCTCAACCGAGTCGAACGAAATGACCTCCTTCAGCAGCTCGTTCCAGTTGTCGCCCTAAGAGACAATGAATGCATCAGCGCACAGTTGCGGCGGTCGGAGGGGCGCAGCGCGAACGTACCTTGCCGCTCGGCGGCTTGGTGAACCAGAGAGTCCAGGCATTCATCAACGGGTGCTTCACGTTGAAGTTGTTGGGGTCGTGGAAGACGGTGACAAGCTCGCTGTCCTGGTAGGGCGCTTTGCCCTCCTCGCCTTCCGTTGTGCCATTCATGTTGCCGCCCTCAGGTGAGATGGGGATGGTGTCAAGAGGGACGGGCTCCTGAGGGTTTGCGGCGGTGTCGACGGTAGCGGCCATGGTTCTGGACGGCGCAAGTGTGGGCGGCGACGGGCTTTAGGCGTGCCCAAAAGCGTTTGGCGAGGTTTAGGCGGGTGTAACCGCGGAACGCTTCAAACGTGCCTCAAGAATGAGACGTGAGAAGCGAGCGGGCCGTTCGGCTGCAGCGTTGCTCTCGAAGATCACGCCTGGTGATACGCCAAGAAAGCGGAAGCGGAAGTGCCGAAAGGCTGTTGTGTTGCGGGTGTGTGTGGTGAGGAGTGCGGCGGGCGGAGCTCTTGAATGGTGGCTTAAGATGGAGCTAGCAGCGAAAAGTCGGGCAGCCGCGAAGTTGCGCCAGAGGCGGACGAGTGCGCTCTTGGCACCGCCGCCTCGCCTCATCTTCGGCCTGGCTGCCTGCGCTCCTCATTTGCCCTTCCAGGGCCGCATCCCACCCACGCGCTGCGCTCTGGGGTCTGGCGCCCTGCCACGCTCCTTCTCTTCTGAAACCAAACATGACTTGAAGATCAGACGCTGCCTGATTTCCGGCTGATCTTCCTGCAGCGCCCTGCAAGTGATGCGTGGATCCGGTGGATCTCAAGACGCCCAACTGCCGACTACCATGGCCATCGCTGCTCTTGTTATTACAAGGACCGGAGAATACTGTGAGACAGTATGAGGATCTTCCGCGCAGTGTCCCAGATGATTGCCATCGCCCATGACAGAGTCGCGCCCTTCCAGAATGCTATTATTCCGCTCTTATTTCCTCGTTTGATCGTCTTCTTAATGGCCCAAACGGCGGCATATGACGTCACGCACGGAATGAAGGAACGAGGACATTGGAATTCGTAGATTATATTGTATGTGTACCGCACCAGCTGAAGTGAGCTCCATAATTGTTCGAAGCGCACAGCAACCGTTCCCGAACAACGGGTAATGTAATTCAATATCAGCACATCTTCGGCACAACCGACGCCACTGAAGCGGCATGATTGTAATTTGACATCCGTGCTAGGCCATTGGCGGTCCAACGTGTTACTCAGCTAATGAGATTCGCATCCATATAGAACGGCGGGATGGTTCTCGATCGTCGAGCCATCGGCGTTTCACGCGAGCGTGTCATTGTTTCCGCAAATGCGTATTAGTATATTAGTAACAGACGGACGGGTTGCCCCAGTCAGCTGTTTTGCTCGCGCCAGTACGAGCGTAAAGCGAACGGAAGTTAATACATGTTCTGGTCATTATACATAATAGGCTTGCTGCTTTGTTACCGGACGAGTCCATATACCGAGATGATCGAATACCGTCGAACAGATCGTGAAGCGCCATAGTTTAGAGCTCGCCATGGTCGTATTTCTCGATGACGCGCTGCGCCTCCTCTGACCCAGGTGTGGGAGCCTTGAACAAGCCCTGCTTGAGCTGACTGAATGCAATGTCGAATCGTGCACCCGCAAAGTAGGCGACGAGAACCTTAGAAATGTGTTAAATGGTGATCAAGTGTGAAGCGACGGTGTGGAACGCAAAAATTTGAGGCTTACCATCATTAGCGACACCAACGTTAGCGTGCAGAGAACGGCAATTCCCATGTAGATCAGGTCCCACTTGGCCTCCTCTTCTTCCTTCTTCTTCTTGGCCTCTTCCTCGGGGCTCAACGAAGGCTTCATCTCCTTGTTCTGTGCCGTTTGCGACGGGAAGACCGATTCGATGAATTGCTCAATCTGCCTCAAAGTTAGGAAATTTTCTTCGCGAATTGCCAAGCCTTTTCGACTTACCTTCCCGCACGCGACACTGATCTCGAGGAAGTTGGGATCTCTTGGATCATTCTTCTTGAGGATTTTGCGAGAGAATTCTCTAAACACCTCGTAGACGATCTGCAAGTTTTGCGTTGATCTGATCATGAGTGCGCATGCTTGGCCCTTGGTGATCTTAACGTTCTTCTCAAAGATTTGGGGGTTCCGGAAGCAGAGTTCCAGCGTCGCGATGGCCATAGTCTGTGGGATCGCGCAGAAGTTGAACACGCTCTGGTCTCTCAAACCAGCAAGGTAGAATAAGCAGTCGGGTGCGCGTCGCAGAGCAGTCAGAATCATCTCCGAGTTGCAGTTGAGAGCCTTCTCGCGGTTCTCAGGCTTGAAGAGGTCCTCGAATTTGTCGACGTGCTTCGACCAGATCTCTCTGGGCCAGAATCTCCGTCCATCGTCAAAGTCCTCTCGGATATCTCTGACGATGTTGACCTGTTGCAGGAATTGTCCCATGGACTCGTGCAGCTCCGAGCGCTTGAGAAGCGCTGTGTTGGCCAGGTCCGCTTCGACGAAAAGTCGCGTCAAACCCTCCCCGACAAGGCCAGCGACGTAGTGGCAGTAGAGCTCGTAGTCCGCGACTGTATTCACACCGTGCTCATTGTGTTCGGCGTTGTTGGCGTAGTCGGCCATACCGTTGCCCATCTTCTTGGTGATGTCCTTGATGATGGTCTGATACGGCTTTTTGATCTTCTTGAACTCCTCAATCACAACCTCAAACTGGACGAGCAGCTGCCTGTCCTTCTCGTTGGGACCATTGCCGTCGAAGTTCCAGCCATCCTTCTCCAGGATCTTGTCGAAGTCGCGCAACAAAGGCTCCTTCGTCTTGATGTCAAGGGTCATGTCATCTTCAATGGTATCGAGGCCGCGGAGGATGAGGTAGAAGAGGCAGACAGGGACGAGCAGCTCGGGGTGGAGCTCCTGGATGACTGCGCTGAAGCTGCGGCTGGTCTGCTGGAGGAAAACGAAGCATTGGCGCAGCGACGGGCTTTCCTTGGACTCGTCGCGCTCATGGACGGGGTTGTGCCAGACCTTCCTATAACCTGAATCAGTTTGCACAACAGTTGCGAGCGCGCAAGGGAGCTGTCGCGTACCATTGAATTATGGACCGCAGCTCCTGCACGTGGAGCAGGTAGTACACAACGTCCGAAGCCTTCGGCATGTTGACAGGCAGTGCGCGAATTGACGTCTGGGGATAACGAGAGCTGCTGTGTCGGACGGATTGCAGCTTGAAGCAAGGGTGTGGCAAAGAGGTCGTGGGCGCGCGCGCTCGAGAAAGGCCGGTCAGAAGCGTTGCTGGCGGCAGACTATCCCACTGACAAGGCCCTGGATATTTAGGGGAGAGCCCAGCGGTGATCTGAGCCTCCTCCGCTTGCCCACCTGTCTTCTGACCGCCGGCCGCGGAGTTTCCGAATTTTCCGGTGGGCGAGCCACAGTCCGGAGGGAAGCCGACGCCAATTTGCGGGGCTCTTTCCTAACCCGACCAGCGCCTCATCTCCGCATTCAAGCCACTGTCATCTCGAGGTCATGCGCAACCTTCATCTCGTCCAGATTATATTGTTTCCATCCTTTAAAGTCATTACTCTATCCATCAATACAGAGACACCATACGACCATTGCTGCTCTGCTTTGTCAGAACTCTTCTCCTCAACGCCGTCTTATCCCGAATGGCCAGCTTGTAAACGAAAGTCGTAGTTATCCCAGGACGCCATATGACTACATCCACAGTATTTGCAGTGGGGGAAGAGAGGGAAAAAGGGAGTATACAATACATGAAGCTGCCGGTTATCAACAGCCGCAGCTTATTTCAACTTATCAAAGAAAGAGAACCGGGAGGACACTGATGGCGGTCGCTCTCGCCTCGTCGAGCTTTCTGCTGTACTAGACTGATCCGAACTTCTTCGACTCACGGAGCTTGACCTGCCAGTGGTGGAGCGCTTCTTATGTCGTTTGATGAGCATTTGGATCTCCGGTGAGCTTCGCTGCGCCAGTTTTGTAGCCCCTTGGCCGTAATTGTCTGATGCGTTGATATCCGCTCCTCGATCAATCAACGCAGCGACGTTTCCTTCCTGCCTCTTCTCGATCGCAACATGCAGAGGCGTACGACCGGCTACGTCTCTTGCTTCCTTGTTTGCATGGCGGTCAAGCAAAGCGGACAAGATACGTTCACCTCCGCTCTTGGACGCTGCTATGTGAAGCGTGGTCTCGCCTTCTTTGTTAGAAGCGTCCAGACTGCCACCCTTCCCGACGATGGAATCAATGATCTCGACATTTCCGCTCTTTCGGACAGCTCGGTGTAGTGCAGTATCGCCTTTCCTGTCCACTGCATGTACGTCCGCACCGGCGGAAAGCAACAGCCTGACCACAGTCAGATGCCTCTCTTCGGCGGCATACATCAGAGGAGACGCTCCAGTTGAAGTCCTTGCGTCAATATTTGCATGCTTTTCCAGAAGGAGATGCGCCATCTCCGAAGAACCCGCATATGCCGCAGATAGTAATGGAGTCCAGCTCGCATCTGCTGATGAATTAGCACTTCTCAGTGACGGTAGTCGGCAGAGAATCATACCGTTGGAAAAAGGCGACGACCACTTCCTCGGACCGCAAATTTCGAGGCTTGCATCATTTGCTAGCAGCAGCTTTACCATAATGCTCGATTTGAGGTCTACCGCGCGGTGAAGGGCTGTCATCCCGTACGCCGTAGCATCCACTCGAGCACCTTTCCCAAGCAAGATAGCTGCAATTGGTTCATGGCCCGACATGACCGCGTGCATTAAAGGCGTGATCCCTTTCGCACACCTGATCTCCGGACTCGCCCCTCTCTGCAGTATATCTTGTACGATGCCATCGTTCTTGAATTGGATGGCATGGATTAGCGGGGTTTTGCCATCCGCAAAGAGCGAATCCTTGCCAATGCCGAGATCGGAGTCCATCAACAAGGTTGCTATAGCTCGTCGGTCACCTTGGATGGCCCATTTCAAACTCTCTTTAGCTAGTTCGCGCTGTTTCTCCGTATCCTGGATCCGATGCAGTACCTCCTTAACGCCTGCTTCACTATCCCTGTCGACAGACAGCTTCATCGCGGCCCTCGGATCGAAATTCGGCGACGCAGGATCATGGCCAACATCCGACAGCCATGATCGTCCGCCGCTGCTGCCACTCGGTACAAGTTCAAGGCTTGTCAAGCTGAGCTGTCGCGGTCTATCACCGAGGTACTGCTCACGCAATGCCTCTGCTAGAATGTGTTCACCTCGCTGCTGGCATATCTGGGCCAAAAGCGCGACTGCTTCGAAGATGAACGGGTCTCCTTTTGGAAGGGACCTCTCCGCTCCGGTAAATGCTCGCTTTGCGTATCTTGCAGCCTTCTCAAATCTCTCTTGTTCCTGGTAAATTTTCGCGTAGGAGTAATACCATCTCCAAATATCTGGAACCCTTTCCTTATGCTCTTCCAAAAGCTGACTGTATATGCTTTTTGCTTCCTCAAGCTGTTTCTGCTTGTAATAAATCTGTGCCAGCCTTTCGAATACCTCGGCATTATCGTAGGCTATTGCGTGGTTCCGCTTTGCTTCGTCCAGATATTTGATCATCATCTTCTGAGCAGTCTCGGCGCGATGGTAGTTTCCCTTTTCGAAGTCTTCAACAGCTTGCCGTTGGAACCGGTCGATCAGGCCTTTGAGCACGTCTTCTGAGAAATGGTCATCCATACCGGGGTCCGGATCGTCCTCATCGTCAGAATGCTCATCAGACCCAATACCCGAATCTTTTGGCTCGTCGCGCGTCGGTGGGATCAGCTCGGTAGTATTGGGTCCGGCGAGGGATCTTGCTTCGTTGACCGGTCTTTGCAAGGGTGACTCCAAGCCTTCCATCCACCTGTCGATCGGCTGACTCGTAAGCTGAGCTCTCCCCCGAATCGATTCGGCATCTGGCTGATATGCACTGCTTGCAGCCTCGCTGAGAACAGCCGCAGAGAGAATGATTTCTTCCACGTCTGCCTTGACTTTCTGCTCGTCCGGCATATCTGGTTCCACCTCCGCGGGTCCCCCATCGTCAATTTCTTCCACGATCATCGGTCTAGTCGATAAGGTTGCTTTGACGTCTTGAATACCGATTGCCAGTTCTCGCAGTTCATGCTCGATTGATGCATGGTTTTGCCACTGGTTGACTAGCGTCAAAGTCGATAAAGACACCTGGAGAGCTTGGGTATACGACTTGATATGGCTCCTCAAAATGCAAATTATATGCGATCTCATGTTGAGCCGTAGCTGCGTCATCGGCTTCTTCCCGAACGTCTGCTTAACCTCACATTCAGCGAGTAATCTCTGCAACCTGTCTAGCGTCTCTTTGCAACGTCCGAGCAGCTTGTTGATAAGCCTCCAGTGGTCTCCTTCGATATTCTCCATCATCGGCATCTCCCGTAATTGTAGGGTCTTTTGCGTCTCAGCAAGCAGCCGCAGCGCCATTTGAAAGTTCTTAACCTCAACGCGAAATCCGGAAACGGTGATGTCGACATGACTGGCTTCTTCGCAGAACACTGCTAGCTTGTGAATGATGGTGCCCGCCAGCTGGGCAATGTTTGCAGCGCTGGCGCAAATCGATAGAGGATCCATGATGGTGGAGACATAGGACCGACAAGGCTGGCGAGGTACAGTGAGGCTCTTCCAGCGCGAAAGACGCCGCGAAAGCAGAAAATAGGAAGGAGAAAAAGGCGGGGCGGTGACGCGGGAAAGCCCCAGCCCTTGATGTGCTGTCCTGTGTCAAGCCGTACTAATTTTGCCGCCTGCGTGCACATGCGCTGCAAGTGGCAGTGCCTGCAGCAGGTCGGGGTCAGACGCTTCCGACAACTTTCTTTGCTGATTCCTTGGCAGGATTCCGTGAGCAAGCCGTGTGCAAAGGATCGATCATCGTGGCTTGCAACTCTTAGGCAGGCGGTTCGCCTAGCGGAAGACACGAGGGCAAGCAACGACTCGGCGGCACGAATCAACAGGAGGAACGAGTCCGATGGAGGCTAACAGGCCGCCCGCTTGCGATGGCTGGGCAAAGGACTGCGCCTCCGCCTACAAACTTGATTAAGGCACGTGTTCAGGCAAAAGGAAACCTTCGGCGGCGTTATGGCTTGCACGGGAGATGTGCTGCGGTCAGCCGTTTCGAGACGGGTTGCTGCCTTACGACACCGGCTGTGGCTCTGTGTGATGACGGCGCCAAACGGTGCAGTCAAAACGTGGATGGCATACTGAAAAATCATGCAAATGATTCATGCGCAACAGCGGCGAACGGGACACTCTGAAGGACCGCATCTACAAGGAGAATATCCCCTGAGACTTTATCCTGGAGGGTTGAGAAGATGTGGAGTAACGGTGCAAGGCTGGAGAAGTTTTGAACATGTGGAGCAATCGCTTCCGCCCCGGATTTTCCAAGCCTCTTCCCCGGTGCATTTTGGCGATCATTCTCCGCATTCGGTCCCGCGTTCGTTGCACGTGAGATACGCATTAATTACAGCCCCCCTCGACAAGCTGGCAGCCTGGTACTAGCGCCGAATCCTTCCATGTACGACAAAACTTGGGATTCTGGTTTGCTGTCTCTCACCACAAGTGGCGGGCAGACATTCGTCACTGAAGATTCAGGCAATCCATCTGCCTTCTCCTGGACGGCGGTTCCATTAAGGCTATTGCGTAACTCTCGTCTTTGGGAAACTAATGTCAGCATATTCTCCGAAGGACAATATGGACTGGTTTACCATTTTGTTGTGGACCTGCAGGAACGCACATTGGCCACTGCGGGACGATTTCAAAGTGTAACATGCAACCGGACCTCAGCTGGGTCTCGGCACCAGCCGCAAGGCTGAAATCTCCCAGTTGACAAAGATCAGCCCCCGCGCTTGCTCTGGCTCATGATCATTGCTGTCATCTTTCTCTCCCGGCCACCCTCGTCGTTGCTCCGCGCTAGGGTCACTCTCAGAACGAAACGTAGCAATCACACCATACTTTCAGCTACTCGAATAATTATCCTCGTTAACCTGTCACTTAATACGCTTCTATATACTGCCTGTTGTTGAGGTTGTCCAGTTGTTGCCCTGGACCCTGCGTCTGCAGTTCCGGACAGCGCTACGGAATGTCCGAACCACTGGAGCTGAGGGAGCGAATCACGGTCAGCAATCTCTCTACACTAGAAACAGCCTCGCGCGTAGATCTTACAACGCAACTTGCTTTGGTGTTGCTTCGTTTATCTTGCGCCGGCAGCTAATGCTGTGGTTAGTCTTCGGGCAGGAGCTCCAATGATATCGAAACGCTCGGCAGCGAGGAGCGCATCCAAGTATAGTAAGTCAGCCCTACTCAGTGCTTTCTGAAACCTGATCGACACGCCCTACTGCTGAGCGATTATGAAGGCGGCAGGTACGGACACTGGTCAGTCCCACTCCAGTGAGCTACTGGCCATGATCGGGACTTGCTCCAGATGGGCTTCCATTGCTTTGCCCGCCCACATACATAAACTATGGTTACTCACCTTAGCCTTCCAATACTGATGAGTGCAACTCCAGCATCGATAACCCTCTCGACAATCTCACACTCGAGGAACTCGAAGAGGCTGTCACCAATTTCAGGCAGCAATACGGACTAGTCAACATCGTCGATGAGAAGCTATTGCAGAAGGGAGCGCGTGTGGCACAGAGCGGACGGACGTTCGAGGCCATCGAGGAGTTGACTCAAGATGAGCTGCAAGCATTGCGTGACGAGCACACACGTCTCTTCCGGCAACCAGCCGCTTTCTGGATAACCATCTGCTGTACGTGCATTGCAGCAGCACTTCAGTACGCAATTCAACCCCCGGAGGTTGCTTCTTCATATTACCTCTTTTGCTGACACTAATGGCAATGAAGGGGCTGGGACCAAACCGGCTCCAACGGTGCCAACCTCGAATGGCCCAAAGCCTTCGATCTCAACACGGACAATGATTCTGGAGACGTTTGGATCCTTGGCCTCGTCAACGCGGCGCCGTACTTTGCCTCATCCATGCTGTAAGCTGTGCCTCAGAATAAATCCCAAAATATCCCACAACACTGATTTCTCTCAAGTGGCTGCTGGATCTCGGACCCGCTCAACAACTACACAGGGCGGCGAGGCACAATCTTCTTCTCGGCCGTCTTCTGCTTCGCATCGGTGATTGGGGCGGCGTTTACGCGTAACTGGGTGCAGCTGTTCATCTGCAGACTACTACTGGGCGTAGGAATGGGAAGCAAGGCGGCCACGGTCCCGGTATATGCAGCCGAGAACTCGCCCGCCTTCTTCCGCGGCAGCTTCGTCATGAGCTGGCAGCTGTGGGTCGCGTTTGGCATCTTCCTGTGAGCAGCATCCCCCCCTTCTCACTCCCCCACCCATCTCCCCAAGATCGCCACCCTGTCCGTTCGGAAAATGAGGGGACAACGCGCTGAATCGTGCCCGGGCAACAGCGGCTTCTCCGCCAATCTCGCCGTCTACCAGGTCCCGGACATCGGCTGGCGCCTGCAGCTCGGCTCGGCCTTCATCCCCGCGGTGCCGCTCCTCGTGCTCATCTGGTGGGCGCCCGAGTCGCCCCGCTGGTACATCAAGCAGCACTGCTACCCGCAGGCCTACCGCTCGCTGCTGCGCCTGCGCAACGTGCCGCTGCAGGCCGCCCGCGACCTGTACTACATGCACGTGCAGATCGAGCTCGAGAACAGGCTGCTGGCGGCGGAGCTGGCGGCGCGGAGCGGCGGCGGGGAGGCGGACGAGAGCGTGAGCAGGACGCCGGTGGCGAGGGATTGGCACAAGGCGATGATGTACGCGCGGAGGTTCGTGCAGCTGTTTACGATTGCGCGGGTGAGGAGGGCGACCGTGGCGGCGTGTACGGTCATGTTGGCGCAGCAGATGTGCGGGATAAATGTGGGACGAGCCTATTCCACTGTCCAATGCTTCATGGCCGGTTTGACGCTGACGTTCGCTCTCGCAGATTGTCGTGTTTTACAGCGCGTCACTCTTTGTGGAGGCAGAGGCGGATGTGCGGACCGCCCTGCTCGTGTCTTGGGGATTTGGGCTAGCAAACTTCGTGTAAGTGTATTTTTGGAGACCGTGGGTGCTCGTTGCTGATACCCCCTGTAGCTTCGCTTTGCCCGCGGTGCATCAGATCGATACGCTTGGACGGCGCACGCTTTTGCTCGTTACGTTTCCTGGAATGGCACTGACGCTCCTCGCTGCGGGATTTTGTTTCTATATCGACGAGAGCAGCGCAGCTCGGCTTGACTTGATTACATTTTTCATCTTTTTGTTTGCGGTGTTCTACAGTCCTGGAGAGGGGCCTGTGCCGTTCACGTACTCGTCAGAGGCTTTCCCTCTGTCCCATCGTGGTAAGTTTGCTTCGGCAGTATGACTTTGGAAGAGTGTTCTAACAACATTTCGCAGAGGTCGGCATGAGTCTGGCCGTCGCGACGAACCTGTTCTGGGCAGCAATTCTGACCTTAGTTTTCCCACGCCTGACGGATGCCCTGGGAAATACAGGAGCGCTTGGCCTTTTCGCCGGCTTGAATGTACTCGCATTCGCCATGATTTTCCTGCTGGTTCCGGAGACAAAGCAGAGGACGCTCGAGGAGCTCGACTCGATCTGTAAGTCTTGGCCCGCGACCTGGCTAACATTTCGGCGCTGACAAAGCGCAGTCAAAGTTCCAACTAGAACGCACATGCGATACCAGATTACGAAGACGATGCCTTGGCTGTGGAAGCGCTACATACTGCGGAAAGATGTGGATAAGGAAGCTCTTTATGTTTTCAGACGGTGAAAACAGCGTTTGAGGTGCGATGGTGGATGGCGGTGGTGTAAGTGGCTGCGCTAAGCCGGCCAAACCATTGAATAGCGCCATTTTGGCGCCGTGACAGCGCTGTCATGGCAATGCAGGGAATAGGCGGTCTATTGCATTTCCAAGGGTTTTAGTGATGGAGGGATCATGGGGTTTTTTCATTCGTTTCTTGCCGTGCCCTGTCGCGGATACGTACCAGATACCAGGCGCTTGGGAGAGGGTTCATGCAGTCGAAATATGCAGCGTTCTGCAATTGAGCACTGCAAGTGATGCCTTGGCGCGCCACAGCTCTCCATTCAGTCTGCTTCTTTCTTACTTTCCGTAGAGCAGGCGTCAGCTCCGCGGTGCCTGACCACTTCTGGTGGACGGAGGCCGGAGTTGCCAGAGAGATGGAGGGGCCAGACCACGGATTGGCTGGTACGGCTGTGGTAGCACGAGTGACGAATGAAGATCAGCGTAGGCAGCCGGGCGCTCCCGCGCGAGCTCTGCGATTTGCTGCGAGGGCCAGACCAGCATTCAGGCTTGCCCCGTTCCGGACGGGCGCGGAACATTGGGACCTGAACGGCGCGGATTGGGATGGGATGGTGTCGCGGCAGTGCAGGCCCAGGGCGATTGGCGAGGGTGACGTCAGGCGGGCGACTATGACATCGGCGTGTGTGCGCGCTGCTCCCCCGGACCGGTCCTCGCATCCCATCTTTCCCTCCTACTGCCCTCTCCTTTCTACGGCCCACCCGGGTCCCGAAACACTACATAAAACTCGCATCCCCCTTGTGTCGATCCCGCCCAAAGGTCAATCAATTTTGCCCACTTCCACTCGTCTTCCCCTCTACCGTCCGTGCCACTTCGGTATCCGTAGCGACCCAGCCAGAGCCGCACTCTCCGATCCTCCTGCCCCGAGACCTTACGCTCACACCACAAACGACGACCTCGCACTCACATCGCCGCCACTGCCCACCATGCACCGCACCTACTCGATGCGCCAGTCGCGCGCGCCCACGGCGTCGCAGCTGCAGAACCCGCCGCCGCCGCCCTCGTCCACCAAGAGCGGCCGCTTCTTCGGCAAGAGCAATTTGGGTAGGTCGCCCTCTCGCCCCCTCCCCTTCACGCGCCTCGTCCACCCCGCCCCCACCGCGTTCGCATTGTTCCCCGGCGGATCGCCGTGCGCGCAGAGTCCTCAAGACGCCCTTTGATCATTCTCCGCGATTGCCTCCCCCCCACAGCGATAGACTGGCGATCGACGTCCTACACTCTCCACACGGCGCTCCCCCGGCCCGATGCGATCTGCGTTCACACCATACATACGTGCCTGCTTGTTTGCTTGTTTGTACTTTGCTGCTAGACGCGAGTCTCTTCGGAACGACTAGGACGCAGAGTTGATTATGTGTTGCGACATCCAGGCCACTCGTTCCGCAGGCAGACAGCCGGCGCCTGGGGCCCGGATCTGGCAAAGAAGCTGTCGCAGCTGGTGAAGATGGAGAAGAACGTCATGCGCAGCATGGAGCTGGTCGGGAGGGAGCGCATGGAGGTTGCGGTACGTTTGCACGGGCACAGGCGCGCCGAACGAGGGCTAATGGGAATACAGCAACAACTGTCCATCTGGGGCGAGGCTTGCGATGACGACGTCTCGGACGTCACGGACAAGCTGGGCGTGCTCATCTACGAGATTGGCGAGCTGGAGGACCAGTTCGTCGACCGCTACGACCAGTACCGCGTCACGATGAAGAGCATCCGCAACATCGAGGCTTCGGTTCAGCCTAGCCGCGACAGTACGTCATCGCGTTTCATGCACAAAGAAGGCTGTTCGGGATGTTGACGCGGTGGAATATAGGGAAGCAGAAGATCACCGACCAGATCGCGCAGCTGAAGTACAAGGAGCCCAACTCTCCCAAAATCGTCGTGCTCGAGCAGGAGCTCGTCCGCGCCGAGGCCGAATCGTTGGTCGCTGAGGCACAGCTATCGAACATCACGCGTGAGAAGCTGAAGGCCGCGTTCACGTATCAGTTCGACGCGCTGCGCGAGCACTGCGAGAAGCTGGCCATCATCGCCGGCTACGGCAAGCACCTGCTGGAGCTGGTTGACGACACTCCCGTCACCCCCGGCGAGACCAGACCGGCATACGACGGTTACGAGGCCAGCAAGGCGTATGTTTTCGCAAAATCCGCATGAGGCCCCGCGAAAAGCTGACAATGCTGGTATAGCATCATCCAGGACTGCGAAGACGCGCTTACCAACTGGGTCGAACAAAACGCATCGGTCAAGTCGAACCTGTCGACTCGCGCGCGCACCCTCTCGCAGCGCCGCCACCAGCGCCGCGAGAATGGCGAGGGCGTCGATCTCTCCCACCAGGACCGCCCGCTTGAGGGTCGCGAGTCGGGTCTGTGGATACCCGCGTCGGAGCACGCGGCGGCGAGGGAGGGGTATGAGGATGACGAGGAGGAGGACGATGCGCCGAGCACGATCGCCGCGAGTGAGACGAGAGGGCGGGAGGAGGTCGCTGCCTAGATTGTGATCGGGGCTAGTTTCTTTGAAAAACTGCGAGATGTGCGCGAGGGTTAGCGGGTTGGTAGACTTTATACCCATGGCATGAGGGATGTTTGTCTTCCTTTTCTTCTATTTCCTCTTTTTTTTTTTTCCTCTCTTCGAATAATGTGATGGGTCTCATGGGCATCAGGTGGCAGAAACAACGGTAATGTCTTGTTCGATTGGTCTGTTGGTAGGCTTTTTCTAAGTAATGGGAGTGATTATCCTTTCCGACTTTATTACTGTGTGCGAGCTGTTTTTGCATAGACTTGATTTCGCATGCTGCCCAGCTTTGCCAATCCGTCTCCGTATGCCCCGCAATGTATCACTAAGTCTTTCCTGGGGCCGTGGCTAGGGTTTGTCAAAAGGCACGCGACAGGGAGGGGCTATATTGGACAACCCCGCAATCACCTGTTGATAGACAGGAGAGTAGTGTTTGGAGATGACAAGGCATCAATTCTTAAGATCGGCGGTGTCTGGATAGTCGACACGTCTCTCCCTCTTTGCAATTCTCCTCGTATCCCCATTTATATTGCCTCAGTCTCACCCTGTATCACAGTTGAGGTGTGTCGAAGGGCACGACAAAGCAGTTTTGACCTGCCCTGACCCCGCGGCGGAGGGTTGGCAGAGCGATGACTCTTTCATGCAAGCATGGGTCAGATACGACAGGGAAGATGCGCCGCAAGAGATAAGCATGTGCGACGCTGGGACTGACGATAACTCGATAGGGCAGCTGCAAGCAGAGCGTTTGCCAGGGATGCTCCAGCAGCCGTGTGGGAGTGGCTGCAGATGCTGCCTGCTGCGGCGGGTGAGGGCGGGCTGGGCTGGCTGGCGGGGCTGACTTGCAGGTATGGTCCCGCTCCCGTCTGCTCGTCCATGATCCCCGGTCCGCTTTTGGCCCCACAGATCTGTGGCAGCTTCTTGAGGGGAGGAGCAGCAGCAGGGCCCTGTTCGAGACATGACTCGGGTTCACGCAGACGACGTAACGCCATGTTTTATGTACTTTCGACGCCGCTGGTGAAGCTTCGAGAATGAATGGAATAGCTTCTGGGGTGGGTGGGCGCGAAGGGAGGGGAGGGATAGATCATCTGATAACTTGTGATAACCTAGGCGAGGCCGTTTGGATGCAACCACTGACTGAGACACGGGCGGACATCAAAGTAGCATCGCATCGCGCTGCTCAGGATGGCGCCTTCGGCCTAGGATGTTGCGCGAGGGCAGGAATCGACACCGCAGCCGGCGAGCGAAGGATGGAACAGTCACCGGCCCACACCGCGCTGCAGAAAGCGGGAACAAGCCGACGACGCGGACGCGGAAGCGAGCCTTCGCTCTTTTTCGCCTCGCAAGGATTTTTTTCCTTCTGGACGGTCTTCGGCGTTATTGATAAGCGACCGGAGCTGCTGCTGCTGCTGCGCGCGTCTCCACATGCTGGAGAGCTTCCAACTTGCTGCCGGACCTTCGACCTCAACTTCGACTTCGACTTCGACGCGATACTACTGCTGGGCCTTTGTTCTTCTACTAGAACAATCTCCTCAGCCCTAGCTTACTTACTGCACCGCCTCTAGCCGCCGCGACTGCGCAACAATGTCGGCGCCCTAGAGATAACGTAATTGCGAGACAATCCGAGTAGAGCTTTCTACCTGACGAACTACCTCACAGCTGCTCCAAACGTCAATTCATCACCATGACAGCGGCACCGCCCTTCAACCCGTACCCCGCAATGCTCTCCTTATCGGGCGAATTGTACGACACCACTCGCCCGCCGCACGGGCTTCCTATCGCTGCTATCGCGCTCTCGATTATCTCTCTCCATGCTACCGCCAGCTTGTTCCGCACCCTGCGCCGCAAGCGCGCCAAGGGCGGTGATCCGGCGGAGGTACAGCTCTACTCCGACCGCGATGGAGTCGCAACTCCGGAGAGCATGCACGCCTACAGCACCCACTGGCAGGTCGCGTTGACTGCATTCTGCGCTGTAACGGGCGCGGGGGTGTCGCTCGCGAAGGCTGTACTGGTAACGCTGAATGGAGGGGATGCGGTTTTGGCTTGGCTGAGCTGGGCGATTTGGGTGAGTTTGGGTTTCTCTTTTTCGCCCCCGAGTCCTTCTCGTCCAGACCTTTTTTTTTTTCATCAATTTACATGGATGTCGTATATACGCGTGGATTGGATGAGGGTGGTGATGACAGAGCACGAGCACGCGCCAGGGCTCCCTTGCTGGAGAGCCTTGAAAATGCGGGAGCCTGCAGGCTGGCAGCTGGGCTCTCCGGCTCCCTGGATCACTTCTCCCTATAATGCCCAGTCCCTGGTAAAAGCTGGAATGCAAGCAAAATGTTGCTGTTTCCTACTTGATTCAGGAAACCTCTACTTTACTGCACCCATATTTCATCATGCACCACGAACATCGCGGTGCTAACTGTTTCTCTTCAGCTTCCTCTCCTTGTCCAAAGCATCGATATCTCGTTAGAAAAAGAGCCGGTCCGCAAATACAACATTGCCCTATCCAACTCCCTAACCTACCTGCTCTCCTTCGCCGTGCTCTGCTACGTAGACGACCTCCGCCACGCCGCCTCTTCCTCCTCCCCATCCGCTCACCTCGGCCTCGGCATCGCCCGCGCCATCCTCGCCCTCGCCGGCTTCATCGTCTGCACGCTGTACCCGCGGCGCCCAGATGTCTTCCATAACAACCGCCCCGTCGACACCCAGCGCACGACGTCCGCCTTCGCCCGCTACACGTACGCCTGGCTGTCGCCGCTCCTCGCCTTCGCCGCCAAGCAGGGCATCCTGCACCAGTCCGACCTGCCCGCCCTCGACTCGGCCGCGCGCGCCCGCGAGCTGCACGACGACTTCGTCGCCAAGGTCGCCTCCCCTTCTCCCTCTTCTTCTTCTTCTTCTTCGCCGTCCTCCAAGCCCACCCCGCTATGGCGCCAGGTCGCTCGCGCCCATGCCCGCGCCCTGCTCGCCCAGTACCTCCTGACGACGCTCGACAGCGGCCTGGTCGTCGTCCCGCAGGCGGCCATGTTCCGCCTGCTGCGGCTGCTGGAGGCGCGCGCGCGCGGCGACGCCGATGTCGCCGTCGAGGCCGCCCTGTGGGTGCTGGGCCTGGGCGCGGGGATCCTGGTGCAGAACTTCTTCGAGAACTGGCGCTGGTGGGTCAGCTACGGCGGCCTGAACGTGCCGATCCGCGTGCAGCTGAGCGCGCTGATCTTCGCCAAGAGCATGCGCAGGAAGGAGGTGAAGGGCGTGCAGGAGGAGGAGGGGGAGCGGGAGAAGGAGGGCCGGGCGGGGAAGGAGGAGATGGATGGCGAGGAGGCGATGAAGCAGACGCAGCAGGGGACGATCAATCTCGTGGGCGTGGACACGAAGAGAGTTGCGGATTACGTCACGTTTCAGAATGGGTTTTGGAGCGCGACGATTAAGATTATCGTGTCGTTCGTGTTCATTTACAAGTTGGTTGGGTAAGTGATGCGTGATGGGGATGGTTCGGTGGAGGGTAGGGGTTTTTTTTTTTTTTTTGGCTGACGAGGCGTAGGTGGCAGGCTCTTGTTGCGGGCATCATTGCCCAGCTGGCGACGGTGCCGCTGAATATGTACTTTGCGAAGAAGTACACAATTGCTCAGGTATGTTGGATTCGTGGTGAGGTTAGACTCCAGGGATACGCTGACGCTTGGTTAGAACGATCTCATGGCTGCCCGCGACCGCAAGCTTGCTGTTCTTAACGAGGCTCTCACCGGCATCCGCCAGATCAAGTTCTCGGCGCTCGAGCAGCAATGGCAGAAGAAGATTTCTGACTTCCGTGAGGCCGAGCTCAAGACTATTTGGCGCGTCTTCATCGCGGATACTTTCCTCATCTTCTGCTGGATCTTCGGGCCGTATATGCTGTCCGCCGTTACTCTCGCCGTTCATGCTCTAGTTAACGATCACCTCTACCCGTCTGTTGCATTCACGACTATCGGTATCCTAACCCAGATTGAGGGAACTATGGCTTTCATCCCGGAGCTACTGGCTGCTGGGTTCGATGCTTGGGTCAGTATCAAGCGCATCGAGGAGTACCTGAACGCACCGGAGAAGCCTCAGAGCACGAAGCCAGGTGACCACATCTCATTCAAGAATGCAAGTGTCGCTTGGCCATCGGACTCGGAGAAGAATGAGGAGTCTTTCGTCTTGCGCGATCTGAACTTCACCTTTCCGGACCGTCAGCTCAGCGTCATCTCTGGCCGGACTGGCTCTGGAAAGACGCTGCTCCTAAAGGCCATCCTGGGCGAAGTCGACGTCATCTCCGGCACGATCGAGGTGCCGCAGGCGCCGCCGGCGGACCAGCGCTTCGACCATAAAGCCAACAAGCAAAACTGGATCATCGACTCGGCCATCGCGTTCGTCAGCCAGCAACCGTGGATTGAGAACTGCAGCTTCCGCGACAACGTGCTGTTCGGCCTGCCCTTCGACGCGGTGCGCTACCGCAAGGTCATCTCGGCGTGCGCGCTCGACAAGGACCTGGCCATGCTGACGGATGGCGACGCGACCGAGATCGGCGCGCAGGGCATCAACCTCAGCGGCGGGCAGCGCTGGCGCATCACGCTCGCGCGCGCGCTGTACTCGCGCGCCGGCATCCTCGTGCTGGACGACATCTTCAGCGCGGTGGACGCGCACGTCGGCCGGCACATCTTCGAGCACGCGCTGACGGGCGAGCTGGCCGCGGGCCGCACCCGCATCGTCGTCACCCACCACGTCTCGCTCTGCCTGCCCAAGACCAAGTTCGAGGTCTTCCTCAGCGAGGGCCGCGTCGAGCGCGCCGGCTCCGTCGACTCGCTGCGCGCCACCGGCGAGCTGCAGGACATCCTCGAGGAGGAGCGCAACGAGGACGCCGTCGCGGACGGTGATGCGGCGACGCATCTGGACGTCCCGAACGGCAATGGCCACGCTGCCAGGCGTCGAAGCTCTGCTTTCCGCCGCAGGTCCAGCGTCGCGTCGCTCGGCGAGAATGGGGGCTCGGACGCGCTGGTCAGGTATCTGTCACGGACGAGCGAACGGTCGGACTTCATCGACGACGGCGGACATGCCGACGTGGGCAACAAGGGACCGGCCAAGAAGTTCGTCGAGGAGGAGACAAAGATGAAGGGGAAGGTGCTGTGGTCCGTTTATCTGCAGTACGTGCGTGCTGGTGGCGGGTATCTGTTCTGGACTGGCATCGTGCTGGCATTCTGCGCTATCCAGGCGCTGATTCTGGGACGGGTGAGTTCAAGTCTCCTTGATTTCCGCATTTTCACAAGGTATTGGGTGAGCTAACGCATGATTGTGCAGTCTTGGTGGCTCACCATCTGGACGAGCCAATACGAAACCCGGTCCGAGCCCTCACAGCCTTTTGTAGCCTCTGTGTTGCAGCATCCTATCGTTCAAAATGTTCGCGTGCCATACCATGCTCAGGCGATTTCCAAGGACACGAAGTTCTACGTCGGCATCTATGTCCTGATCTCCTGCTCTATTTCTTTCTGCGGCACGCTGCGTTATTTCTGGGTCTACTGCGGCTCCATTCGTGCTAGCCGCAAGCTGTTTGACGATTTGACGTACGCGGTGCTCCGCGCGCCACTGCGCTGGCTGGATACAGTTCCGACCGGCCGTGTGCTGAACAGGTTCACGGCAGACTTCAGTACGCTGGATTTGGAGCAGGCGAACGCGTTTTCGTTCATGCTTTTCAATTTGCTCATGGTGGTGGGCATTATCATCGCAGGGTAAGTGCACTGCGCCTCGACTTTACGGATTATTGACTAATGGATCTCAGCATGATGGTGACGCCAATCATGATCCTTTTCGCCGCAATCCTGCTCGCACTCTGCGTCCGCTATGCCCTCTATTATCTCGTAGGTGCTCGAGAGACCAAGCGTCTGGAAAGTTTGGCAAAGAGCCCTGTCTTCGAACTCTTCGGCGCAGCCCTATCTGGCATCAGTACTATCCGCGCCTTTGGAAAGACTGATGACTACATCAACGCCATGTTCGCCAAGATCGACGAGCACGGCCAGACCATGATGTACATGTGGGCCTTCAACCGCTGGCTGACCTTCCGCCTTGGCGTCGTTGGCGCCGCCTTTGCGATTGCCATGGCCGCTCTCATCGTGTCTCTCAACATCGACGCCGCGCTTGCCGGCTTCGCCCTCGGCTTTACGCTCGAGTACAGCATCGCAGTCGTCTGGATGTTGCGCCAGTACGCCATCGTCGAGTTGTCAATGAACGCAGTCGAGCGCATCATAGAGTACAGTGAGATCGCCATCGAGGACCAAGAGGGCGCGGACGCGCCGGCCCACTGGCCTTCGGAGGGCCGCCTCGAGGTCGACGACCTGGTCGTTTCGTACGCGTCCGACCTGGGCCCGGTGCTGAAGGGCGTGTCCTTCGCGGTCAACCCGAACGAGCGCATCGGCGTCGTCGGCCGCACCGGCGCGGGCAAGAGCTCGCTGACCCTCGCGCTGTTCCGCTTCCTCGAGGCGCGGCGCGGCGCCATCTACATCGACGGCCTGGACATCGGCACGATCAAGCTGCGGGACCTGCGCTCCCGCCTCGCCATCATCCCGCAGGACCCCGTCCTCTTCTCCGGCACGGTCCGCTCGAACATCGACCCCTTCAACCAGCACGACGACCGCGAGCTGCGCGAGGCGCTGGAGCGCGTGCACCTCGTCCCGTCGTCCTCGTCATCCTCGGACAACGAAGAAGAAGAAGGAGGAGGAGGGAACGAAGACGGCACCGACGCCGACCCGGGCAACAAGAACCCCTTCTCCTCCCTCTCCACCACCATCTCCGAGGGCGGCTCCAACCTGTCGCAGGGGCAGCGCCAGCTGCTCTGCCTCGCGCGCGCCATCGTTGCCCGCCCGAAGATCATGATCCTCGACGAGGCCACCAGCGCCGTCGACAAGGCCACCGACGCCCTCATCCAGCGCAGCGTGCGCGAGGAGTTCAGCCAGAGCACCCTCATCGTCATCGCCCACCGTCTCAGCACGATCGCGGACTTCGACCGCATCCTGGTGCTGGGCGAGGGGCGCGTCGTCGAGTTCGGGACGCCGAGGGAGCTGTGGGAGAGGGAGGGCGGCGCGTTCAGGGGGATGGTGGAGGACAGCGGGGAGGTGACGGCGCTGAAGGAGATCATTTTGGGGACCGGGCAGGGTGGGGGAGGCGATGGTGATGGTGGGGCGGGCGCGGCTTAGAGGGGAAAAAGTCTTGGGGCTGTATCAACCATTCCGTTTATAAAATTTTTTCTTTCTCTCGCTTTCTGTAGGCTGCGATGTGGAGTTTTGTTGGGTTTGGGAGATTTTATTTTGTCTGGTGTAAGTCCGGTTCTACTGGAAATAGAAAAGAAGACATTTCTTGTGTCTGCAAAATCGATATTTGCTGTCACTTCCGGGAGATCGCGTATATTCGTGTAACACTCGGTCCCACTCAAGAAGATCGTCGCCTACATTTTGGCCGCGATCGCCTGCTGCGCCTCATGATATTTGTACTGAGGCAGTCTTACGAAGTGGATGTGAATCAAGCTTGGATTAATGATGTAAAACTTAAAGGGCGTTTTGGAATGTGCTCAGCCTTGTTCCTACTTTATTTTAATCAAACTTCTGGTTACATACTACCCTTTTTCTCTTATTTTTTCGAGAACGTTACCACTGTTGTAGCTTTGCAAAAAGAAGAAGACATACTACGTGACGACGCTTCGTACTGCCTCCCACAGATAAAAATGATCTCCACTACGATCCCGAAATATCCGTGTATGTTCTCTTTCTCCGAGCTGCCAAATTAAACTTTACTACATTCATCCAGGGCTCGAGAAATCTGTGTTCGGAAATATGGTTTAGTGTTATGATGTGGAGAACGTCTACTAAGGTCCATTCAATCCTATGAAGCGGAACACGCGGGTACGTCACACAGTGGCTCATGATAAAGGGTATGTATCTAGAAACGTCCGTAATAGAAGCAGATTAGGAGAGGGCTGTAGACGGATTTTCCTATTTTTTTTGGGGGGGGGAAATAAATTCGAAAGCTGACACGCTAAGCTTTGTCATATACAATGCCCCTGGAAGAATCATTATCCATCCGGATTTTCAGCGTGGGTATCTTCCATGCTGGAGCCACCTCACCACGAGACCGCCGTCGTGGAATGATGAAGGTCAGTATTTCACCAGTTCTTCTATAGCCTGAGCACTCTATATATGAGCATATATAGGAGACATGAGTTCTGACTGGAAATCATTGTGAGCCTATGTAAGGGGCAAAATGGATAAAGTTAAATCAGCTTCATTCGCATATTTCCCAATCCTAACCTACACGACAAATATCTCATTCAATTTGACCAAGTACTGCGCTACCAAATTTCACATGGACTGCACTTAATGCGACCCTGTTACCTTCACAAATCGATTTCATTCCCCGGACGTGCGATATTATAGCGCCAGTGATGCTTGTTGACAGGGTCCTTCTCGTACACGTTCAACTCGAAGAACTTGTTGTGGTCCGAGCATCTGAAGTTTTTGTACCTGGAGAGCCAGTTGAGTTTATGAAAATCATACTATCTCTGTATTCCTCGCTCCACTTACGCATTGAGCTTCTGATAGTTGGCTTCGATAAGATCCGGTTCGGTCACCTCAAGAAATGCGTGCTGCTCATCCACTCCGTTGCTCGAAGCAAAATACCTTTTGCTCTCTAGAGGACCGAAGTTGACCTGTCTCACCATCTGGATGACATATGGGTGGCCTAGGTTCGCTAGCTTGCTGCCCTCTTCGTTGGGAGGTTCAGTGGCTGCCTCCCTTGGGTAGGCGGCCCATTGAGTGAAAGCACGGAATTTCGGTTCGTGCGCAAGGATTTGAGGTCGGTATGGCTCAATCTTTGAGCAGCAGAAAAGGGGCGCCATGAGGATTGGAAATAGGCTTGAGATAGGTGAGATCAACAAAACAATGAAGGCGGATGTGATGCAACTGAACATTGCGGAA
The DNA here is from genome assembly GCA_037367355.1 of Neoscytalidium dimidiatum. NCBI lineage: Eukaryota > Fungi > Ascomycota > Dothideomycetes > Botryosphaeriales > Botryosphaeriaceae > Neoscytalidium > Neoscytalidium dimidiatum. The sequence continues at coordinate 521,722 of CM074697.1, read as the reverse complement.
GATCACTCCTTTTTATGCTCGTCGTTCGCGAGTTCTGCTACGCTCACCTTCCCAGCAAACAACTACCTGATGCGTGCACGGCAACTCGGATCTCGCTAGCTCGATGATCCCATGTGTGGCCTACCATGCGGTCAATTCTTGGCAGCCAGATCAAGCTCAGTAACATAACCGGCTGTATCCACCACGATATCGCCACGCCTTGCAGAAAATATGTCATTCTGGTGCGGGCGCCAATAGTATCTAGACAAGTAAGCGTTTCCCCGAATTCCTGGTGCTCGATTCCTCAGAAGCTACTTAAACCATGCATAGCGTGATGGTTTTCCTGTGTGGCCTACCATCCGATATCAGCCAATCAGATGGGCGCCCGGGCGAGGTGGCCCACCAAGGCTTGCGGGGTCATCCAGCTGATAAAAGGAAGCGTGTTTAGCCCCTCTGGTTCTCTTCCCTTCTCTACGGACACAACGTAGAAAGTCGTTGGCCGTGCCACTCATTACACTACCCTCCGCGCTTCATTTTTCTTTTCGCATCTGGCCTCCAGCAGTTTTGGACGTCGACGATTGGATCCTGCGTTAAGATCCTCATCGAGACATAACCGGACTGCGGTAGTTGTCATCTGAGCTCGAAGAATTCGCTGGTCCATCTGAACATCATCATCTACTCTACATCGATCCTCGTTTACTGGACCTTCGAAACTTTGATTCGGATCAAGCTTTCGCTGATTCGACAGACTCTCGTCCCGCGCAGGACCACAACGTTCAACTTCCGACCGCCGAGGCCTCTGTTCCTGATCCTTTTTTGACTGTCCAAAGCAACGATCACTCCAACGACAACACTTCTCAGCAATCTCAGCCAGCCGTCCCACAGCTCCTACAGCAGGACCCAGGTTCTGATCTCGTGTGCCCTTCCTGCTTTGAACCTTTCAAGCAGCTCCATCTTCTGAAGTAAACCCAACCAGTACTTTTTCAACTGCAGGAAATTTTTACTTACATAGCACATAGCAAGCATCTGAAATCCCACACTAAGCCCTTCAAGTGCACAGTCGCTGATTGCCAAGGCCTGGGTTTTCAATACAAAAAGGACCTTCAGCGACACATTTCCCAAGTCCATGCGGACAGAATAGAAAACCCCACGGCTTTCTACTGCCAAGTCACTGGATGCAATCGCGCTGGTGATCCACCGTTCCGCCGAAAGGACAGTTTCAGGAGGCATATGAGGACACAACATCCGGGTTTCGTAGAGCAGTAAATGTGATGAGTCCGTTGAGATTAGTTTCGTATCATGTGAATGTCTTGTGAAGTGCTATACTACTCGTATTACTCATTGAGGAAAATGCAGACCATGGGCTGAGTGATCTGCTTTCCAATCGCCTCACTATTGCATTGACATCCTGGAGATCGCGGAGAAAGCGGTTGCTGAACCCGAACGTAGCGTGTGCTGCCTCCACTTTCACTGTGTGCCAACTTTTCTGCATCAAGCTATGGAGTTCAATTTTGTGATATTTTTTTTTTTTGGAAAGAAGATTGGTGTATGTCATAGCCGAGTTGTAGTTGTGCCACAAGGAGCGTCCGTTCAATAAGCAGGCTGCTGTATTCATATCTTCCCTTTGTGACTTGTGTGCCAGTCAAAAGAATGATTTCTTCAATACACGCTAGATATGATCGGAACGACGTTTGACAAAGAAGTTGCAGGTGTCTGCCTTGTCGTGGGTTGCGTGTTAAGTACGGCAGCCGCAGAGGTTCAGCCGATCAAACCGCAACGCATTCCCCTACCCAATGACAGCAGGATATAAAGGAGCTACCACTACGTGTCAGCACCGCTCAAATATCTTACGCACCCCATTCCTTAGTGCCCGCATATATTACGAGACAGAGTTGCCGTCCTTATCAAGAAAACCCGGTCTTCGTTTAATCTTATCATACAAATGCAAGTGCCTAGGGATATTCCACCAAGAGGTTCATTATCGCGGAATCTATTCCATATTTATGGTATAAAGAATCATTCAATCTTATTAATGTTGACTTCGCAGCCAAAACATGTATTTTTGTGGAAATCTAGCACCATGAAGACGGTGGCATCTCGGGTTACACCGACACATTACAAGCAGATGCAACTGAAGATTAGGTAAAGGAACAGGTATACAGATATCGAGAAATCTCTGCTCGGTTACACCTGTAGTTGATATCTACTAATACTAGTTAAGGGGTCCTACTTAAACCGTCCATACGATGCTATTGGGGCGTTATGTCTTCTATAAGTGATACAAGTATTCTTCTAGGATTTTTTTTGTTCCTGATTCTAGATCATAGCCTCGCCCCAAGTCAATTTTACTCCACTAGGATAAAGGAATGGCCTCTCTCTTCGAGCACTATTAAGGTGCTCTCTAAGCATTTCCATATTTTGACGACCGTTTTCAATGCATACGTAACGGCAAATTGTGTCATAACTATCTCTAAATCTTAACTGGCTTCTAAAGATATACTCTGTAGGTATATATATTTGGTAATCATTGGATATAGCTAGGACTTAAATTTTTAGCCGCAGTGCTGCGTTAGTAACTTAACGCTGCATCCACCTTATACTGTAGAAAGACCAACATAGTGAGAGGTGTCGTGTTAGCTGGACTAGACAGCCTTAGACACTTGGCAAGAGCCACTCGGGATCTCGGAGCATACACATCTTATACGATGCTTATTCTATCTATATTGCTGACGTACGAAGTTGAAATATGGGAGAATTGTCGAATCCCCATGGCGTTTCTCCATTAAGCTCTAAGCTTCTGGTTCCCTCTCGAAACTGCTATGCGCTTCGTGCGCGGATGCGACTTTCGTCATTTTGCTGCTGCCTGTGCAAATCACTGGATCTGCGGTACAAGATCGAATACATGCGCCAATTCTAACGCCAGTTTCTCCGCCAATCTCACCGCACTCCAAAAACGGGTTGAAATTTAAATGCGCGGGGTAGGGATGAATATTCGCCCCTTGTATTAATCGTTTCTTATGCTAATTCAATAACTATACACACTCCTTAGTTAACGAGATAGGAAAGTTAACGTTAAAGTCGCTGGTTACTCTGCTCGGATGACGAATGCGTCTAAACGAGACAGCTCGTCAATGAAAGCTATTGCCGTCATAACCACCATTTTCTCGCCCGGAACTTTTGTAGCAGTATGTCTTTCCTCGTGGTTCCTTAAGAACGGTGGACATGCAAATGATTTGTTAACGTCATGTACAGACCGTTTTCGGAATGCCAATGGTTAAGTACACGCTATTATAGTTCTAAATACACTTGGCTGTCTCAATTCCACTGACTGTGGTTGTCATGGCTCTCTGTGCCCTAGGGGTGCTACGAATAAGCCTGCGCAATAAACAGCAGGCCACGGAGGCTTAGAAAGAAGCTTAGCTTTAAATAGATAAGGAAAAAAAAATCACTAATCGGCTGATCTACTGTTAGGATGGTTATACGCTACTTTATAAAATTAGAGCGTTCTTCTTATTATTTCGATCGCTGGCAATACTGCTTTATCCGCGATAGTAGAAATTTAGTTCTGCTAATTAAAGATTTATTTCCTGGAATTTATACGGGGATTTACAGCCCTAACAGCAATTATAGAACAGTTACGAATAGTTATCTACGAGCGTTATATATCCGATAACGGCTCTCTTATGCCTATACGGAGTGAGTTTTCCTATAAACCTTAAAGTCTTTACCGTAGAGTTATCTATATAGTACGCGAGAGCTTTCCTATATATCTTACGCCGTGATATTTATCGGAAGAGATTTTAGTAGGAACTAAGCCGATAGTATAGATGCGGCGGCTATAGAGACGTTAGAAGGATTATACCGCTAAGTAATAGATAGTAAAGTTATAGATATTAAAGAGATTAAGAATATTATTCGGTAACTACTCTCTAGGTATAAAATTCTATTTACTCTTATATATAGGTAGTCTTATAGAGATAAGGGAAATTAATAAAGGCTATAATATATACTCGTAGAAGGTAATAAGTAGGCGGAATTCGTTTTTCTTAAATATACTCTAAAGTACTATATTAGGTTCGAGTTATAGATATTAAGAATAGATCCGGGATAAATAGAATTAGCGGACGCTATTCTAACGTATCCGGCTACTATAGTAGTATTATTTTAACCCGGAGATAAGCTATAGGTAGTTTTTACTCGTAGGCGGAATATTAGATAATATAGAGGAAGTTAATTCGAATATACTAAAAGAAAGTTCCCTTATTATAGTTAATAGTATTATAAGAGTTTAGAAGAGCGCTTAAATAGAATATCTTTTAAAGAATACTTTAGATTATTTATTTAAGTTTATCTCTAATAATTACTTAGAACGAAGTATTACTATTTAGTATTAGAAATAGTATTCTTTACGATTCTAACTAACTATAATTTCTTATTTATTAGGTTAAGAACCCAAGTTAATATAAACTTAGCCCGAAGTTAGACCTTTAAATATTTATTATACCTTAATATATAAGTACCGTTAAAGCTAGAGTAATACTATTTTAAAGACTATATTTAAGCTAGTACTATTTTTATTAAGCGCTAAAAATCGCTTTAGTATTATTATAGTTTAAATCTTATTATAAAGTAGCTATTTTTAGCTATAAGCTATCTAGAAAATAGAAATATATAGTAGTTTCTTATCGTTAGCGAAGAACCGTCGAAGATTCTAATAAGTAGTTTTACTACGAGCTCTTAAATATAATCGGTCTCGTATAGTATCTAAACTCTATATAAAATTAGGCCTAGTATTAACTAAGCTATTAAGCTCTAGAACTATCTTAGAATCTAGACCTATTTTAAGAGCTAGCTCTATAACTAGTACGTTATAGCTATTATAACTTAACTATTATAAAATATATAAAAGTATATATTATACCGCTATTTTATCTATTCTAACTATATAAAGCTACTATAGATAATAGCTAAGAATTAAGACCGTCGGGTATATTATCTTAGACGCGTCTAGAATATAAGTTTAAGATATTAATCTTAATAGCTCTCTAGAAGATAAAATATTTCTTATAGACTATTTTAGAATAAGAAATATATAGAAGAGATAGATAGAGTACTAAAGATTAAATAAGAAGAAGATAAATAAGAGTAAAGATAGAGAACTAGTTTTACCGATAATAAAAATAAGAGTAGTAGAAGCGTTAAGAGTAAGAAGTTCTTATATATCTTATATTTATCTAGCCTTTTATTATCTATAGAAATTATAGTAGAATTAATAGTTCTTCTTAATAAGCGGTTATTAGATATCTAGTTAAGCTATATAAAGTCTAGAGTCTATTTATAAATATAGCTTAAGGCCCTTTATATCTTAGCTAGAAGTCCTTTTATAAGTATATAGAATCTATATATAAGTATATAAACCTAGAATATACGTCTCTCTACTCGTAGATTCTATATAGCTCTATCTAAGAATTTTTTTATCTTAAATAAGTATATTAAATCCTATAATACGACGAGATCTTTAATAGATATAAGATTTTTATAGAAGATATACTCTAAGCTCTTACTAGTTATATATTCTATAAATTTCTAAACTCTTAGCCGTTTAGATAAGCTAGTAATAATAGTAGAGATTAGAAATTAAGAATTATTCTCGATTTTTTTTAGCTCTAAAACTAGTAAGCTTTCTAATAGTAGACGTAGCTAATTTAAAAATAAAAAACTAATTCTTAAGATAGTAAAAAAGACTTTTATATAGTATCTTTAAGATTTAAAATATTAAATACTAGTATTATAGTCGTTATTTTATTACTATAATATATTTCTTTTATACTTAATTCTACTACTAATTTCGCTTACTTATTAGCGTATACTAAATATATATAATTATTCTTATTTAGTATTTTTTATTAGTATACTAATTTATTTATTCTATTTATTATTACTATTTAATATAGTACTCTATTAACTATCTAGTTTAATAGTTATAAGTTTAGCCCGCGTATTAATATCTTTTAAATAATATATATATATAAGTTAATCTATAGTATCTAGATAATAATATATACGATAGTATTAATATATTCTACTATTACTACTATCTAGTATTTAAGTACTTAATTAAGAGTTATACGCCTTTTTTAAATCTAAAAGTACGAAGCTCTTTAGTTATTTTATTAAGAAACGCTTTCTTTATATATAGACTACGCTATATAAGGCTAGTTAAATACTAGTATATACGCTATAATAGTCTATAACGACGGGGCCTCTACTACTAGGCTTTAGAGTTATCTAATAGATTTAGATTTTATTAAAGAGTTTATCTTAAAGATAAGAAAAGAGAAGTAATAATAGAATAAGAAGTTATATAATATAGAAGTTTAATAGGCCTTATTATCTCTAAGTTAATATAGTATTAAATTAGAACTTTAAGTTTAATTATAAGGGTTAAAGTACTATCTAACGAGCGTATTTATATATTAGAGAAAGAGCTATAGTAATCTAGAAATTATAGTATTAGATTAGCTCTAATCTATATAAATTCTATAGATTTTATTATAATACGTAGAAAAGAAACCGTAGAAAAGAAACGATAGAGCGATCTACTCTATAATAGCAGACCGCTATTTAGATAGTTACGATAAACTATATATATATATTTATATATCGAGATCTCTACTTCTAATTCGTAATTCCTACTATTTAATAGCTAAAAGATAAATTAATACTCTAAATCGAGTTTACTACGATAAAAACTATAAATTTTTTCTACTAGAATATTAATTCGCCGATTATACTAAAACGCGTAATCGCTCTACTAGCTACTAATTATATAATCTTATTCTATAACGAGCTAAGAATTAGCGTAAGGGTTTTTGCGAATAGCGTAAACTCGTATATTCTTAGCGAGCTAGATTTACTTTATATTTAACTTCTAGAAGTAAGTATATTAAAAGCTAGAAATCGCCTAATATATAATTATAGTCTACTATCTATAAGCGGACGGGTAAAGCGAACGTATAAACTAAACGATAGAAATAGCTATACGCTACTACGTTATAACGTTCTTAGATAGTGAATAGACGGAACTACTTCTATTTCTATAGATATTACTAAATAACGCGATTAACGTAACTATTAGTTTCTCGCTAAACTAGCTTATTATAGAAATAAACACTTAAATAGACTCGCTAGTAGCTCTAGTAGAGATATCTAAAGACCGTAAATAGCTTAAAGACGCGGTAAGATACGAAGTATAAGAAGCGATTATATTTATAGCGATAAAGTAGAAAGAACGTTATAATAGAAAATATAAGCCGCTTCGCCTTAGAAAGAGCGATTTAATCTTTATACGCTTATACTAAGAATATAAGATTTAAGAATACGTAGATTAAAAGTTCGTATACTAGAGAATAGATCTATTTCTAATAAAAAAGAAGATTAATAACCTAGCCTACGAGATCGATATTCTACTAAACTAGAAAATATATCTAGTTATATCTATAGCGTATCTTAAACTAGTATTAAAAGGCTCTAATTCGTATAGACGAGAAGACTATCTAAAACTAAGACCGGTAGTAGAATAGAACGACTCGGACCCCCCTTATAAAATATAAAGGCTACTCGATAGAAGAGAATCCTTTATATATAGACGGAAGGTTAAGAAGTATCTCGTTTAATAGAAAGAATAGAAACCGATATATAATTTCTAGTTAACTAAAGAAGTTCTAAAGAATATACGCGACCTCGTAAGGGAATATAATAATTAATATCTTGTAAGCTAGCTAAAAAGGCGATCTAGAAGAGCGGATCGTCGGCGAATACGAGAGAAACTATAAAAAGAGCGGCCGGAGGCCGACGCGGGTAAAGAAAGCGGCTAGTAGTTAGTATATAGGCCTATTTACTAGAGGTACGTTAGTAAAAACGTAATCTAGCTACTAGCTTCTACTAATATTTATTTACGCGCTTTATATAAAAAATAAGCGAATCTACTTTTTATACTAATATACTTACTACGCCGCCTATAAGCCCGTTATAATCTATTAAAGAAGTATATTCTTAACTTTTAATAAGATACTATACGAGTAGATATAAAAATATATACTAAGTCTCGCTAATAGCTTATATAAATACTAGGCCGCGCGAGAACTAACTAAATATTTCTCTAGCTATTATCCTTAGATTTTCTATTACTAGATAGTAGTAATCGTTAACTCGTTAGTACTTATTATCTAGTACTATAGGCCGAATATTATTACGCTAGATAATCTAATAGCGTACGAATAGACTATATCTATCCTTAATATATTACGCTAGAAGTATTATATCTAGGCCGTTCTAGATAAAGTATATACTAAAAACTAGCTATATAATTAGATACTAGTAATTATAGCGATAGACGGGTTTATTATACTCGCGTAATAAGAGATTTACGGCTACTAAGGCGAAGTACTCGGAGTATAAAAAGTTTAAAATACGATATAAATAATACTAACGGGCCGTAGCCGCGAGCGTTATATATAAGAAGTAACGCTTATTATCAATTAGTTTTTAGCCGATAACCTAGAGTTCTTTCGAATTCTAAAAACGCTCTATAGTATAGCCGCGAGATTCTATATCGAAATTATTAATAACTTTAGGCCCGGTTTTCTTAATCTTTAAGACGGATAGTTTACGCCGGAATACTTAATACGCGCCTAGTAGATTCTAGCTAAGAAGCCGCTCTAATAGACTAAATTTAATTTCTAGATAAACGCGGATAATTTTAGAAGATTTCTACTCTTAGAAGACTTAGTAGATCCTAATTTAAGCTAGCTAGACGATACTAACGTATAATTCGATATTAACTTTTAATAAGAACTCGAAATAGTAATAGATAGTCTACCCTCTTTTATAATACTAACGTATCCGCTAAATTTTATCTTTTATAATAGAATTAAGCTTAAGTAAATAAGCGAGGACTAAGATACGTAAGTATAATTAGCCGAAGCGAACGTAGAATTAGCTCTCGCCAACTTAAATAGTACGCTATTATAGATATATTATACTACTCTTAATATATTAATCGCCTTAGTAGATATTATCCTAGCTAACTTTCTATTAACGAGATAGAAGTTTAGCGATTCTTCTAGCCGTAGCGTATAGTAAATCGATATAACTAAAAAGATCGTAGTAGTCTATAAGAAGATTAATACTCTTCCTCTATACGACGTTAATATAGTAGTTAACGAGGATTATATTCCGCTAGAGAACGTAATTCTTTTATCTAATCTAGTATACTAAGTTATCTATTTTTATCTAGAAATAGGCTTTCTTACTCTACGCTAACTATATAATTACTAGCTAGCTAATTTTACTATATTCGAATCTCCGCTTATAATAATTAAGCCGTTAGAAAAACTAGCGGTAGTACGCCTCGAAGACGGAAAATTAGTATATAGCGTATATAACGGCTATATCTACGCGAAAATAGTAGGTTTCCGTAAGATATATAGCGATAATACGACCGATTTGATAATCTAATATATAAAGGTAGTATAGCCTTAATATAACTTAAATATAAAGAACGAAGAAGTCTACCCCGCTAATAAGAAAGCCTCTAATATTATCTTAATTAAGAATTATAAGATCGATCTAGAGAGATACTTATACTATATAAAGTAGAATAAGAGTTATAAGAAGACTTAGAAGAAGTACTAGAACGATAAGTTTCTCTATAAGCTTAGATAATATTCGCCTATATATCTAGATATATAAAACTATAACGTTAAGATAGCGAATAACCTCTAAACTAAAAAGAAGATAGGCGAGTACGTATTAATAGTATATAAAGATACGAGAGTATACGACCTTCTTCTAGCTAAGAAAATTCCGATACCTACTAAGATATCGGAGAATAACGACCTATTAGCTAATATAGACTTACTTACGCTTATAAACGATATCTTAACGAATATTAAGATCGTATTTATTAGAAAGCCCTAGCTAGTATAAAATACGGAGGCCTAGATCGATTTTATTACGAAGCTTAGCGGAGAATATTATAAGATTCTAGTCTATAGTATAATCTTCTTAGTTACCTATAAGGACTTTAAGAATACTAGAGTAGCTAAAAAGATAATAAGAAGTTATCGAGTTATACTTAAGACTAAATAAGAATTTCTAGACTAGATTAAGAAACTACTCTAAAAGAAGATTATACTAATTAATAACTCTCTAGTCGCGATATTAAATCTAGAAAATATTTAAGTATAAGACGTAAACGCTTATATATTCTAAATCGCCTTTTAAATAACTTAAGAAGCTACGACTATCGTAGAGAACTCTAGAAAGGCAATCTTTAAGTCGTCTAAATAGAATATTACGAATATAAGAAAGGCCGCTAAAGCTATCTAGCGTATAGGCGCTAGAGTTACTAATACTAATTTATATAATAAGCTAAACGACTAGGTCGATTACTTAGAAGCTCTAATCGCTAATTAGTAGAATATTCTAGTAAATAGTTATACTAGCTAGATTATAGACTATAAAACTAGTCTATAGAATTTAGCTAATATAGTTAAAGCGGTATCTAGCTAAATATATAATAAAAATAAAGTAATAACTCTTTTAAGAGATAGCGTATTAAAGAATATAGCGCTAATTAAAGCGCTAGAAGGATAGTTCTAAGCGATTAAAAGCTAGTAGACTAAAAAAAGACTAGAATAAGATATTAAGAACGGTACTATAGCGTAATAAAGTTATTAGAATCTAGTAATAAGTATCTCTAGTAAGCGAGAAGTAGAAAGCCTCTTCTAATTTCTATAGAAGAAGAAAAAAACTAAGTTAATTAACTTTATAACTTAAATATTAGAAGTATTACTAAGTATTAATAGTAACTTTAAATCGTCTTTCTTAAACGAGTACTAAGGCGCTTAGTTTCGCTAACTACTATTATATAACTAATAGTAGATAGCTAAAATTCTATAGTTTAGAGCTCTATATAATAAAAGCTTTTTACTATAGTATATAATAACGATAAGATACTTATAATCGTTATTTTTATCTAATATAATACTTCTAGCTATCGGTCGGCTATTCGCGGTAAGATAATACTTATATAAAAAAAAAGAGACGCGATTAGATACTCTCGTACGAAACGTATATCTACGCGGTCGAAAGAACTAACGGGGCCTAGTAGAGGCTAAGTAAAGAAAGTAATAGTTTAGAAATAAAGAAATATCTAAGCGTAGAACGAATTAGTAATTCGTAAACGAGTTTTACTTTTTTTAAGTTTATTATTATTTATTTTTTTTCTTTAGCTTCTATATATTATAAGAGAAGCGTAATAGATTACGATCTATTAAATCGTCGTCCCCTAGATATTACGATACGTAGGAAAGAAATCGTAGGAAAGAAACGATAGAGCGATCCGCTCTATAATAGCGGACCGCTATTTAGATAGTTACAATAAACTATATATATATATTTACGTATTAAGATTCCTACTTCCGATTCGTAATTTCTACTAGGTTTTATATAACTTAGACGTTAAAACCTACTTTTTAAATTCTAACTTCTACTAGTATTAGCGGATAATACTACCGCTATACTCTTATTTTATAGTACTTATTCTTATTAACTTTCTACTTTCTATCTATATAGTTCTTTATCTCTTACGAGCTTTTTATTAGACCGTATTTTCTTTCTAATCGTTACGTCTAGAAATATTCCTCTCGTATAGACGGCGGTTATTATCTACTAGTATTTTCGTATACGCCGTTATTTCGTATTCTTAGTCTTTTCGTACGGAACTAGAGAGTATAGCTCTACTATATATAGGATTTTTAGGGCCTTATAGCTTATTTTCCTATATAAGCTCGTATTCTTTATAGCTATAAAGTCTATATATTCTAGGGTTTATAATACTATTCCCCTCTTTAAAGATCTTTAGCTCGAAGATTTATTCGTTTATCTATATCTTAGGCTTCTATTACTTCTTTATTTTCTCTCTTATAAGTCTCGTCCCGTTATACCTCTTAAGCGTAAGCGTAATTTCTAAAAAACTAAGCGTAAGTCTTTAGCCTCTAAAATTAACCTTTTTAGTAAGAGAATACTTATTTCTTATACCGCGTATTTATTAGCGAACGCCCGTTATAAGCCGGGCGAAATAGAGATAATTTATATTATAAACTTCTAAATATACGGGCTTTATAGCTATAAGGAATATAAGCTCGTATAGAAAAATAAACTATAAGGCTCTAAGAATCCTACGTATAGTAGAGTCGTATCTCTTAGTTCTATACGAGAAGACTAGGAATACGAGATAATAGTATATATGAGAATACTAGTAGATAATAATAACCGCCCGTATAAAAAGAACGCCTATAAATATAGCGACTAAGAAGAAGATACGGTCTAACGAAAAGCCTATAGAGGATAAAGAATTATATAAGTAAGAAGTAGAAAGCCGATAAGAGTAGATACTACGAGATAAGAGTATAATAGTAGTATTGTCCGCTAATACTATTAGAAGTTAGAAACTAAAAAATAGGTCTAAGCACCTATATTACGTAATAGTATCGTAATTTACTTAAATTAATTTAATCTAAGTCCCCTAATCTAATACTATTAATTTAACGGTATTAATCTACTATAATCTCTAGATTATTATAGCTTTTTTATAGTATATAGATATACTCGTTAGATAGTATTTTAACCCTCGTAGTTAACTTAAAGTTCTAATTTAATACTATATTAACTTAAAGATAATAAGGCCTATTAAACTTCTATGTTACGTAACTTCTTATTCTATTATTACTTCTCTTTTCTTATCTTTAAGGTAAATCCTTCGATAAATCTAAATCTACTAGACGACTTCGAAGTCTAGTAGTAGAAGCCCCGTCGTTATAATTCTAATAAGTAGGTAGTATTTAAAGCTTTATATATTCTATATATAGCTATTTAATAATACTATCTTCTAGTAGTACTACTCGTTTTTAAAGAGTATAAAGTAATATTTATAGATAATAATCTTTAACTTTTCTAAGAACTAGTTAATATTAACGTCTAATTAAGTTAGTAATAACCTTAAATAGCTATAAAATATAATTCTTAGCCTTTAAATAGCGTAAGAGATTCTATTTATATTCTATTTTAAGTTTATTATTTATTATAGGTTAAGATTTAATAATAGAAAGCTTTATATAGCTAAATTTAAGATTAGTATAGATTTCTCTAGTTACGTTAGCTTATTAGGCTTACTAAAATCGATATATTTAAATATTTTATTAGATTTTACTTTAATTCTAATAGTATTAATCTAGTCTTTCTACTTATTAAGACTAGATAGTATAACTAGTATATATAAGACTATATTATAAACTCTAGAATATACGGGCTTTATAGCTATAAGAAACGCGAGCCTATATAAAAAAATAAGCTATAAGACTCCGAGAATTCTATATATAGTAGAGCTATACTCTCTAGTCCCGTATAGAAAGGCCGAGAATATAGAACGACGGCGTATACGAGAATACCGATAGATAATAACCGCCGCCTATATAAAAGGAACGTTTCCGGGTATAATAATTAGAAAGAAGGTATGGTCTAATAGAAAGCTCGTAAGAAATAAAGAACTATACGAATAGAAAGTAGGAAGTTAATAAAAATAAGTACTATAAAATAAGAGTATAGCGGTAGTATCGTCCGCTAATACTAGTAGAAGTTAAAATCTAAGAAGTAGACTTTAACGTTTAAGTTATATAAAACCTATAAAATCTATATAGATTAGAGCTAATCTAAACCTCTAATCTAAGACTCTAATCTAATATTATAATCTCTAAATTACTATAGCTCTCTCTCTAGTATATAGATATACTTATTAGATAGTACTTTAACTCTTATAGTTAAACTTAAAGTTCTAATTTAATACTATATTAATTTAGAGGTAATAAGGCCTATTAAACTTTTACGTTACGTAACTTCTTATTCTATTATTACTCTTCTTTTCTCGTCTTTAAGATAAACTCTTTAATAAAACTTAAATCTACTAGATAACTTTGAAGCCTAGTAATAGAGGCCCCGTCGTTATACTTTAATTACTATCCTTATAGAAAAGAAAGCGATTTAAGTAGAAAATAGAAAGTATTCTCTTTTTCTAAGAAGTACTAATAGTATTAGCTATTATAGCGAACGTATTAAGTAATAAATACGTATAAGAGGCATAGAATACTCTTAGCTTATAGTAACCGCTATAATATAATATGATAGCGGAAAACTAATATTCTAATATACCGACTAATAAGAAGCTATTTAATATAATTCTAGAACTTTAAAATAAAAACGTAATTCTATATATATAGCTTATCTAGATACCCGCTCTACTATTAGCTACTAAGATTAAGATTCTAAAGCTAGACCTATACTATAGAGATTGAAAGAAGATCTAAGTCTTTATTATATAACTAAATAACTATATATACTTTATATACGATAACTTCGCCGGCCCTATATAATAACGGAGCCTCTACTACTAGGCTTCGGAGTTACCTAGTAGGTTCGGGTTTATCGAAGGGTTTACCTTAAAGACGAGAAAAGGAGAGTAATAATAGAATAAGAAGTTACGTAATATAGGAGTTTAGTAGGCCTTATTACCTCTAAGTTAATATAGTATTAAATTAGAACTTTAAGTTAACTACGAGGGTTAAATACTATCTAACGAGCGTGTCTATATACTATAGGAAAGCTATAATAATCTAGGAATTAGAATAACTCTTAGATTAGTCGTAGTATTAGATTAATCTAAGAGTTAGATTAGTACTAAGGCTTCTAATCCCTAGATAGGCCTAATAGATTTTACGTAACTTAGGCGCCTATCGCTTCTTTTCTAGAATCCGACTTCTACTAGTACTAGCGGATAATATTACCGCTATACTCTTATCCCGTAGTATTTATCCTTATCGGCTTTCCTACTTCCCGCCTATACGGCCCTTCGTCCCCTACGGGCTTCTACGTTAGCCCGTATCTTCTTTCTAGTCGTTACGCCCGTAGGCGTTCTTTCCGTACGGGCGGTCGTTATCGCCTACTAGTATTCCCGTACGCGCCGTCGTTTCGTATTTCTAGTCTTCTTATACGGGCTTAGGGAGTATAGCTCTACTATATATAGGGTTTTTAGGGCCTTACGGCTCTTTTTCCCGTACGGGCTTACGGCCCTTATAGCTATAAAGCCCGTATATTCTAGGGTTTATAATACTACCCCCCTTCTTAGAGATCTTCGGCTCGAAGATTTATCTATTTACCTATATCTTTCTAGGCTTTTCTTATCTCTTCGTTTTTCTTTATTATAAGTGTTTCCTATAATACCTCCTAAGCGTAAGCGTAACGTATAGTAAGCTAAGCGTAAGTATCTTAGCGCAAAGATTAATTCTTTATATAATCTTCTAGGCCTAGATATACTAATTTCTTATACTCGTTACCTTTTATTAGAGGAGAAGGATAAGGCGGTAGTATATTATATTACTCTAGGGTACTTACGTTACGGCGAGTATACTTATCGCGGTAATATCTATTACGACGCTAGTAGTACGGAAGAGGATAACTATAAGTTCTCTTTAATTCTATTTTAACTTATTTTAACCTTTTTCTTCTAGTCGTTCGTCTAAAGCGTACTATTATAAAGGTTACCGCGAATAAGATAGAGATCTTAGATACTATTTCTAAGCTAACGTCTAAATTACGCGCCGCTTCGTCCCGTCTAGAGCGTTCTCGGAAATAGAAGGTCTTACTATAACGCCGCGGTAGCTTAATACTAAATAAGAAGGCGTAGTCTATCGAGAACCTTAAGAAGCTAGATCGCTTAGAGATAGCTCGCGAGGCTAGGGATTCTATTAACTCTAAGAGCGCCGAAGAGGAGCGATTAGTAAAGCGTATACGTAGCGACGTCTTAGCTAACGCTATTACGGGTCCGTCCTATTTTATTAGGTCGTCTAGCGTTAATTCCGCTACTACGCCGCCTAAGAGTTCTAAGCTAGTTAATTAGGCGCGGTAGTCTTCGTTTTCTAATTTTAATTTTAGGTCTTTTATTTTTAACGAGTCGGCGGTATTAGTCGATCTAGATTTTAACGATAGAACTCGTTAATAAGTCGTCTATATCTATCGTAATTTTCTAGTAGTTCCTAGGTATCGTTCTATTCTCCTTTCTATTTAAGGAGATATCGAAATTAACCGTTAATATAGCTACTATTAAAAATCTTTTCTACTTTCTAATCTTAGTTCTCGTTAGCGTCCGAATTTTCTAGAAGTATTTCTTCCGTATAGGTTACGATTTTAGCGTTTCTTAGCGCTAGTTCTAGGAGGAATATATAGAAAACGGGGTATATCCGTATTATTTCTAGTAGTTCGAGGCGGAAATTAACCTTCCTAATTTTTTCTTCGATTTTAAATAGTCCTATTTTCTTAAAATCTAGCTTATTATTTAGTCGCTTTATTTTAATATTTTTTCTAAGAAGATAGACTTTATCCTCCTTTTTTAACTACGGTGCCTCCTAGTACCGCTTATCGTAGTATTTACCTATTCGTAGGGCTACGAATTCTAGATCTAGATATAACTATTTATAAAGTATCTTTAGCTAGTCGGCTTTAAGGATTCCTTTTTAGGCTAACGATTTACTCGGTATTAACTTCTTATAGGCCAATAGTTCGTAGCTATAATTAGCGTAGAACGGCGATTCTTATATTATCGATACCTTAGAGCTATTATACGCGAACTAAGCTAGGGATAGTAATTCTATCTAGTTATTCTATATATAGTTAAGGTAGTAGCGTAGGTATTACTCTAGCGTCTAATTAGTCCGTTCTATCTATCCGTCTATCTACGGATATACCGTAGTTAAGAGTTTATATTTCGCTTCGAGTTATTTAGTAAGAGTCTACTAGAATCGTAATATAAATAATCTATCTCTATCTAATATAAGTTCTTCTAGTAATTCGTAGTTACTAAGGATAGTTTTTAGGAATATATATACGAGATCTTCCGCGTTTACCTTCTTTAAGTAGGGTAAGTAATACGCGTATTTCGTTATTCTATCTATAATAACTAGTACTAAATCGTACTTAACTCTAGTAAGTAGTTCTTCTAACTTAGATAGGTCCGTAATAAAATCTAGTAAGATAGATTACTAAGAGCGCTTAGATACCGGTAATAGCTAGAGTAGTCTATAAGATACGTATCTTACTATCTTACTTTAGATATAAAGGTCGTATTACGTAACTATCCGCTAGACTATTCTTCTAAGCCCTAGGAAGTAATAATTTCTCGTAATTCTTTTAATCGTCTTCTCGGTTCCTTAATAACTATATACTAGGGCCTTATATATATCCTTTACGAGTTCCTCTCGTAGTTTTACCGGAACGTAGATTAATCCTAAAAATAGGATTATTCCTTCTACGTCTTTAGTTACCCGGGGGTCGTTCTCTAGATTTCTAATTTCTTATACCGTAGCGTCTTCCGCGTAGGCTTCTTAAATCCTATACTTCTATTCGCCGCTCTCTAAGCGTATCGCTAAGGCGACTAGCCTAACTAGGATAAGCGACTTTTCGAGTTTCTTCTTTCTTCTATATATAGCGGAGATTTAGCGTCTATCAAGTATAAAAGACCCGTCTTTCTATTCTACTAGTATCGCTAGTTACGGTTCGGGCTTCCCTTTTATATAGTCGGCTCTTCTACTTAACGCGTCTATACGAGCGTTCTCTAATCTCTTTTAGTAGATAATCTTTATATCGTAGAATACTAGCTCTTTAGCCTATCTAACCTATCTTTAGTTTAGTTCTTTCGTAGTAGTAAAGTATAAAAGGTTCTTATAGTCGTAGTAGACCGTAACCTAGTACTTAGCTTCTTTAAGATAATATCTCTATTCTTTAAAAGCCGTAATAATAGCTAGAAGTTCTTTATCGTAGACGTCGTAATTTCTTTCTAGACCTATTATTTTTCGGGAGTAGTACGCGATAGAATATAGTCTATCTTACTTATCTAGCTAGCTTAAGACTACTCCGATAGCGTAGTCTAAGATATCGGTTTCTACTATTATAGGTAGATCGGAGTAGAAGAGTCTTAAGACCGGTACTTCTATAAATATTCGTTTTAGTAAGTCGAAAGTATTCTATTACCTTTCTCTTTATACGAATCTATATTCTTTCTTAGTTAGGTCTATAAGCGGAGCTACTATTTTCGCGTAGTTTAGAATAAACTTCCGGTAAAAGTTAGTAAAACTAAGAAAGAATTATACTTCTTTAACGGTTTTTAACGTAGGCTAGTCTCTTATTACGTTTAGTTTCTTTTCGTCTATACTAATATATTCTAGAGTAATAATAAACCCTAGATACTTAGTCTTCTATATATACTATTCGCTCTTATCTAGGACTATCCGGAGGTTTCGTTTCTCTAGTACCTATAGGACCTTATATATATACTCGGTATATTCCTTGAGCGTTTCCGAGTATATTAGGATATCGTCTAGATAGGCTAGTACGAATACGTCTAAGTACGGTCGTAGTATATCGTTAACTAGGCTCTAGAACGTAGCCGATATATTAGTAAGCCTAAATAGTATTACCGTATACTCGTAATATCCGAATCTTATTTAGAAAGTCGTTTTCTATTCTTCTCCTTCTTTTATTTAGACGAGGTAATAATCTTCTCTAAGGTCTAGCTTAGTAAAGTATTTAGCTTTTCTTAGTCTATTCTATAATTTATCGATACGTAGTAACGGGTATCGGTTTTTTACCGTAATATCGTTTAATTACCTATAGTCGATATAGAGGCGGAGCTTACTATTTTTCTTAGATACGAATAGGATTAGATACCCGGCTAGTAACGTAGAGGGTTAGATATATCTTCTTTCTAGGTTCGTTTCGAGATACTCCCTAAGTACTTCGGCCTTATTCTCTAAGAGAGAATAGATAGGCTTAAACGTAGGCTACGTTTCTAGTAATAAAGGTATCTTATAGTTCTATAGCTTATACTCGGATAATAATTCTTTACCTCTTTCTTAAAATAATTCGGCGTATCTCTAGAATTCTAGGGGTACTTTCTCTAGTCCCGTAGTACTTTCCGTTACGCGTATCTAGTTAAGAGTTCTATCTAGTAGGCTATACCTCTCGTAGATTCGTTTTAGATAGTCTTCTCTAAGTAGCCGGGAGTTCTCGTCTTTCGGGGTCCGTTTTCTAATCTATACTATAATTCGGCGTTCTTATTTTAAGCTAGGCTTAATATAGACGGTATAAACTTATTCTCCTTGTTTTTTTATACGTAGTAGAGTATTAAGGGATATTCTCTTAGCCTCTACTAGATACTCTTTAGATAGCTTTAGTTCGTAGCTCTTTTAGCTCTAGCTCTCTAGCTCTAGCTCTCGGCTCTAGCTCTCTAGCTCTAGCTCTCGGCTCTAGCTTTCTAGCTTTAGCTCCTAGCTCTAGCTCTCTAGCTCTAGCTTTTAGCTCTAGCTCTCTAGCTCTTTTATTTTAAGATTCGCGAGGTATCGCTTATAGTTATCTTCTAGAAACGTTATAGTTTCCGTGCTCTAGCTAATATATAGGTCGTAGGTTTTTAACTAAGATATTCTAAGGATAACGTCGTAGTTTAGACTTATAGTTACGTCTAGGTTAATTTATTCTTCGTAATCTCTAAGGGTTATTCGTATCTAATCGGTCTCGATTCTTATCTAGCCCTTACTATATTCTATCGATAACCTATCGAACGTATCTAGTTCGTAGAAGCGTTTCTTAGGTTAGAATAGTAAGTCGTTCCTTCTAAGGAATTTAGAGTCTACGAAATTTTCTTACGCTCTACTATTAATTATTACTAACGTAGTAGTTTCTTTAATTATAACTAGTACTTCTAGTAGCGTTTTAAGTTCTTTCTATTTACGAGATATTTCGTTCGATATTAAGTATATAACCTAGTTAAGGAACCTTCGTATTAGCCCCTTTTAGGGTTCCTAGCTAGAAGAGCCGTTTAGTTTTTTAATATCTCGTAGCGTATATACTTATTCTATTCCTTAACTAGAATTAAGGTTTCCTTCTACTAAGTCTATTATCTCTTCTTAATCTTACGCCTCTAGTAGATTTACCCGTTACGTACTCGGTACTAGAAGGTTAGTTTACTATATTTTTTATTAGGTACCTACTATAGGGTACCGTAGCTTTACGTAGCTATACCGTATCGATAGAGGGTATAGACTATATTACGTAGATACGCGAGGTCTTATTATTACTACGTTCCCTAGACTTCTTCTTCGAGCTAGAATATTACCTCGTCGACCGTTTTTAAGGGTAATTTCTTCTAGGAGTACTATACGCCGTTCTTAAAGAATCGTAAGCTAAGTTTTTTATTCTTTATCTAGTACTATTACGGCGGTAGATCTATTCTTAATTTAGGGGTCTAGTAGATCGTAGGGATATAACTGAATTCGATATTTCTTATATTACCGTACTAGTTTAGATACTCCGCGATTCGATCGAGTATAGCTTAATTCTACTATTACTCGGTATTTTCTACCTTACTAGATTCTAGTATACTATCGTAGAGCTCTTTAGTTTCGCTATTTATAAGGTCTTTATCGGTTGGGAGGTACTTTTCGATATCTTCCTCCGTAGCCTCTTCTAATTTTCGAAGTATTATATTAAGTTATCGTAGCTTACTAGAGTACTATCCCGTAGCGTTCTTATCGCTCTAGTAGATAGCGTAATCGTCGTCGTAGTACGCTATCTAGCTTAGGGCTATATAGTCTACTATCTTTATAATAGCGATTATTTATAGCGCCTCCTATCTCTAGATAACTACCGCTACTTCTCGTAACTCTCTCTTCGAGTATTTATACCCTACGCTCTATTTATCTCTATATCGAATATATAGTCCTTTCTTATAGAGCTCTTTTTCTTTCTTACTCTATTCTCTTTTCTTACTCTTATTATTATCGTTCTTTCTATTCTTACCTTTATCTTACTAGACTATATTATCTATTTCTATAGCGTCGCCTCCTTCTTAGATATAGCGAGGCCTAGCTTATTTTAAGATATTAGTATTATACTCCTTCTTATCGAACTATCTTTTTATACGACGCTTATCTATAAGTAGGGCTAGTTTAATTATATCGTTAAGGGTTTCTAGTTTCTTATAGTACGTTATAGCTTCTTTAATCTTATCTCTTAGTCCTTAGTAGTAGAAGGTACGTAGCGTAAGGTCGGAGTATCTATCTACGAGGTATACTACGTCTTAGAATTTAGCTATATAGTTCTATATCGTTTCTTTCTATTTTAGACTTATAAGAGTTCTAGTAGCTAGACGATTCTCGTCGATACCGCTAAAGACTATCTTAAGCTACTTTATAAAGTTTTAGTAGTCGCTAAAGATTATCGAGGTTACTTTAGACTATAAATATACGGGTTTCTTCTAGTACTCCCGCTTAAAAGATCGGAACTATTATTCTACTAATTCTCTAAAGTAGGTACTAGCGTATAGAACTTATTCGGCTAGGCCGGCGAAGTTACCGTATATAAAGTATATATAGTTATTTAGCTATATAATAAAGGCTTAGGTCTTTTTTCGGTCTCTATAGTATAGGTCTAATTTCGGGACCTTAATCTTAGTAGCCGGTAGTAGAGCTAGTGCCTA